>JALGAY010000003.1:38851820-41251820 GCA_029207805.1 Tribolium confusum
TAAATCGAGTCATATCGAGACAGACCCCCACTCCCTAATAAAAAAATCGCGTTTTCAGACTAAAATGCAGCACAAAAATTGTTATTAACAATATCGTTACCGCATAAATAGCACGTCATTCTGCACTACATTTTGAGCTAAAAAAAAGCAATTTTTCCGGAAAATCGAGTCATATCGAGACAGACCCCCACTTTCTAATAAAAAAAACGCGTTTTTAGACTAAAAATGCAGCATAACAATTGTTATTAACAATATCGGTACCGCATAAATAGCACGTCATTCTGCACCACAATTTGAGGTAAAAAAAACAATTTTTCCGAAAAATCGAGTCATATCGAGACAGACCCCCACTCCCTAATAAAAAAATCGCGTTTTTAGACTAAAAATGCAGCACAAAAATTGTTATTAACAATATCGTTACCGCATAAATAGCACGTCATTCTGCACTACATTTTGAGCTAAAAAAAAAGCAATTTTTCCGGAAAATCGAGTCATATCGAGACAGACCCCCACTTTCTAATAAAAAAAACGCGTTTTTAGACTAAAAATGCAGCATAACAATTGTTATTAACAATATCGGTACCGCATAAATAGCACGTCATTCTGCACTACATTTTGAGGTAAAAAAAACAATTTTTCCGCAAAATCGAGTCATATCGAGACAGACCCCCACTCCCTAATAAAAAAATCGCGTTTTTAGACTAAAAATGCAGCACAAAAATTGTTATTAACAATATCGTTACCGCATAAATAGCACGTCATTCTGTACTACATTTTGAGCTAAAAAAAAACAATTTTTCCGGAAAATCGAGTCATATCGAGACAGACCCCACTCCCTAATAAAAAAATCGCGTTTTTAGACTAAAAATGCAGCACAAAAATTGTTATTAACAATATCGTTACCGCATAAATAGCACGTCATTCTGCACTACATTTTGAGCTAAAAAAAAAGCAATTTTTCTGGAAAATCGAGTCATATCGAGACAGACCCCCACTTTCTAATAAAAAAAACGCGTTTTTAGACTAAAAATGCAGCATAACAATTGTTATTAACAATATCGGTACCGCATAAATAGCACGTCATTCTGTACTACATTTTGAGCTAAAAAAAACGATTTTTCCGGAAAATCGAGTCATATCGAGACAGACCCCCACTCCCTAATAAAAAAATCGCGTTTTTAGACTAAAAATGCAGCACAAAAATTGTTATTAACAATATCGTTACCGCATAAATAGCACGTCATTCTGCACTACATTTTGAGCTAAAAAAAAAAAGCAATTTTTCCGGAAAATCGAGTCATATCGAGACAGACCCCCACTCCCTAATAAAAAAATCGCGTTTTTAGACTAAAAATGCAGCACAAAAATTGTTATTAACAATATCGTTACCGCATAAATAGCACGTCATTCTGTACTACATTTTGAGCTAAAAAAAACGATTTTTCCGGAAAATCGAGTCATATCGAGACAGACCCCCACTCCCTAATAAAAAAATCGCGTTTTTAGACTAAAAATGCAGCACAAAAATTGTTATTAACAATATCGTTACCGCATAAATAGCACGTCATTCTGCACTACATTTTGAGCTAAAAAAAAAAAGCAATTTTTCCGGAAAATCGAGTCATATCGAGACAGACCCCCACTCCCTAATAAAAAAATCGCGTTTTTAGACTAAAAATGCAGCACAAAAATTGTTATTAACAATATCGTTACCGCATAAATAGCACGTCATTCTGTACTACATTTTGAGCTAAAAAAAAACAATTTTTCCGGAAAATCGAGTCATATCGAGACAGACCCCCACTCCCTAATAAAAAAATCGCGTTTTTAGACTAAAAATGCAGCACAAAAATTGTTATTAACAATATCGTTACCGCATAAATAGAACGATTTTGCACTACATTTTGAGCTAAAAAAAAGCAATTTTTTCGGAAAATCGAGTCATATCGAGACAGACCCCCACTCCCTAATAAAAAAATCGCGTTTTTAGACTAAAAATGCAGCACAAAAATTGTTATTAACAATATCGTTACCGCATAAATAGCACGTCATTCTGCACTACATTTTGAGCTAAAAAAAAAACAATTTTTCCGGAAAATCGAGTCATATCGAGACAGACCCCCCACTTTCTAATAAAAAAAACGCGTTTTTAGACTAAAAATGCAGCACAAAAATTGTTATTAACAATATCGTTACCGCATAAATAGCACGTCATTCTGTACTACATTTTGAGCTAAAAAAAACAATTTTTCCGGAAAATCGAGTCATATCGAGACAGACCCCCACTCCCTAATAAAAAAATCGCGTTTTTAGACTAAAAATGCAGCACAAAAATTGTTATTAACAATATCGTTACCGCATAAATAGAACGATTTTGCACTACATTTTGAGCTAAAAAAAAGCAATTTTTTCGGAAAATCGAGTCATATCGAGACAGACCCCCACTCCCTAATAAAAAAATCGCGTTTTTAGACTAAAAATGCAGCACAAAAATTGTTATTAACAATATCGTTACCGCATAAATAGCACGTCATTCTGCACTACATTTTGAGCTAAAAAAAAAACAATTTTTCCGGAAAATCGAGTCATATCGAGACAGACCCCCCACTTTCTAATAAAAAAAACGCGTTTTTAGACTAAAAATGCAGCACAAAAATTGTTATTAACAATATCGTTACCGCATAAATAGCACGTCATTCTGTACTACATTTTGAGCTAAAAAAAACAATTTTTCCGGAAAATCGAGTCATATCGAGACAGACCCCCACTCCCTAATAAAAAAATCGCGTTTTTAGACTAAAAATGCAGCACAAAAATTGTTATTAACAATATCGTTACCGCATAAATAGAACGATTTTGCACTACATTTTGAGCTAAAAAAAAGCAATTTTTTCGGAAAATCGAGTCATATCGAGACAGACCCCCACTCCCTAATAAAAAAATCGCGTTTTTAGACTAAAAATGCAGCACAAAAATTGTTATTAACAATATCGTTACCGCATAAATAGCACGTCATTCTGCACTACATTTTGAGGTAAAAAAAACAATTTTTCCGCAAAATCGAGTCATATCGAGACAGACCCCCACTTTCTAATAAAAAAAACGCGTTTTTAGACTAAAAATGCAGCATAACAATTGTTATTAACAATATCGGTACCGCATAAATAGCACGTCATTCTGCACCACAATTTGAGGTAAAAAAAACAATTTTTCCGAAAAATCGAGTCATATCGAGACAGACCCCCACTCCCTAATAAAAAAATCGCGTTTTTAGACTAAAAATGCAGCACAAAAATTGTTATTAACAATATCGTTACCGCATAAATAGCACGTCATTCTGCACTACATTTTGAGCTAAAAAAAAAGCAATTTTTCCGGAAAATCGAGTCATATCGAGACAGACCCCCCACTTTCTAATAAAAGAAACGCGTTTTTAGACTAAAAATGCAGCACAAAAATTGTTATTAACAATATCGGTACCGCATAAATAGCACGTCATTCTGCACTACATTTTGAGGTAAAAAAAACAATTTTTCCGCAAAATCGAGTCATATCGAGACAGACCCCCACTCCCTAATAAAAAAATCGCGTTTTTAGACTAAAAATGCAGCACAAAAATTGTTATTAACAATATCGTTACCGCATAAATGGCACGTCATTCTGTACTACATTTTGAGCTAAAAAAAACAATTTTTCCGGAAAATCGAGTCATATCGAGACAGACCCCCACTCCCTAATAAAAAAATCGCGTTTTTAGACTAAAAATGCAGCACAAAAATTGTTATTAACAATATCGTTACCGCATAAATAGCACGTCATTCTGCACTACATTTTGAGCTAAAAAAAAAGCAATTTTTCCGGAAAATCGAGTCATATCGAGACAGACCCCCACTCCCTAATAAAAAAATCGCGTTTTTAGACTTAAAATGCAGCACAAAAATTGTTATTAATAATATCGTTACCGCATAAATGGCACGTCATTCTGTACTACATTTTGAGCTAAAAAAAACAATTTTTCCGGAAAATCGAGTCATATCGAGACAGACCCCCACTCCCTAATAAAAAAATCGCGTTTTTAGACTAAAAATGCAGCACAAAAATTGTTATTAACAATATCGTTACCGCATAAATAGCACGTCATTCTGCACTACATTTTGAGCTAAAAAAAAGCAATTTTTCCGGAAAATCGAGTCATATCGAGACAGACCCCCACTCCCTAATAAAAAAATCGCGTTTTTAGACTTAAAATGCAGCACAAAAATTGTTATTAACAATATCGTTACCGCATAAATAGCACGTCATTCTGCACTACATTTTGAGCTAAAAAAAAAGCAATTTTTCCGGAAAATCGAGTCATATCGAGACAGACCCCCCACTTTCTAATAAAAAAAACGCGTTTTTAGACTAAAAATGCAGCATAACAATTGTTATTAACAATATCGGTACCGCATAAATAGCACGTCATTCTGCACTACATTTTGAGGTAAAAAAAACAATTTTTCCGCAAAATCGAGTCATATCGAGACAGACCCCCACTTTCTAATAAAAAAAACGCGTTTTTAGACTAAAAATGCAGCACAAAAATTGTTATTAACAATATCGTTACCGCATAAATAGCACGTCATTCTGTACTACATTTTGAGCTAAAAAAAACAATTTTTCCGGAAAATCGAGTCATATCGAGACAGACCCCCACTCCCTAATAAAAAAATCGCGTTTTTAGACTAAAAATGCAGCACAAAAATTGTTATTAACAATATCGTTACCGCATAAATAGCACGTCATTCTGCACTACATTTTGAGCTAAAAAAAAGCAATTTTTCCGGAAAATCGAGTCATATCGAGACAGACCCCCACTCCCTAATAAAAAAATCGCGTTTTCAGACTAAAAATGCAGCACAAAAATTGTTATTAACAATATCGTTACCGCATAAATAGCACGTCATTCTGCACTACATTTTGAGCTAAAAAAAAGCAATTTTTCCGGAAAATCGAGTCATATCGAGACAGACCCCCACTTTCTAATAAAAAAAACGCGTTTTTAGACTAAAAATGCAGCATAACAATTGTTATTAACAATATCGGTACCGCATAAATAGCACGTCATTCTGCACCACAATTTGAGGTAAAAAAAACAATTTTTCCGAAAAATCGAGTCATATCGAGACAGACCCCCACTCCCTAATAAAAAAATCGCGTTTTTAGACTAAAAATGCAGCACAAAAATTGTTATTAACAATATCGTTACCGCATAAATAGCACGTCATTCTGCACTACATTTTGAGCTAAAAAAAAAGCAATTTTTCCGGAAAATCGAGTCATATCGAGACAGACCCCCCACTTTCTAATAAAAAAAACGCGTTTTTAGACTAAAAATGCAGCATAACAATTGTTATTAACAATATCGGTACCGCATAAATAGCACGTCATTCTGCACTACATTTTGAGGTAAAAAAAACAATTTTTCCGCAAAATCGAGTCATATCGAGACAGACCCCCACTCCCTAATAAAAAAATCGCGTTTTTAGACTAAAAATGCAGCACAAAAATTGTTATTAACAATATCGTTACCGCATAAATAGCACGTCATTCTGTACTACATTTTGAGCTAAAAAAAAACAATTTTTCCGGAAAATCGAGTCATATCGAGACAGACCCCCACTCCCTAATAAAAAAATCGCGTTTTTAGACTAAAAATGCAGCACAAAAATTGTTATTAACAATATCGTTACCGCATAAATAGCACGTCATTCTGCACTACATTTTGAGCTAAAAAAAAAGCAATTTTTCTGGAAAATCGAGTCATATCGAGACAGACCCCCACTTTCTAATAAAAAAAACGCGTTTTTAGACTAAAAATGCAGCATAACAATTGTTATTAACAATATCGGTACCGCATAAATAGCACGTCATTCTGTACTACATTTTGAGCTAAAAAAAACGATTTTTCCGGAAAATCGAGTCATATCGAGACAGACCCCCACTCCCTAATAAAAAAATCGCGTTTTTAGACTAAAAATGCAGCACAAAAATTGTTATTAACAATATCGTTACCGCATAAATAGCACGTCATTCTGCACTACATTTTGAGCTAAAAAAAAAAAGCAATTTTTCCGGAAAATCGAGTCATATCGAGACAGACCCCCACTCCCTAATAAAAAAATCGCGTTTTTAGACTAAAAATGCAGCACAAAAATTGTTATTAACAATATCGTTACCGCATAAATAGCACGTCATTCTGTACTACATTTTGAGCTAAAAAAAACGATTTTTCCGGAAAATCGAGTCATATCGAGACAGACCCCCACTCCCTAATAAAAAAATCGCGTTTTTAGACTAAAAATGCAGCACAAAAATTGTTATTAACAATATCGTTACCGCATAAATAGCACGTCATTCTGCACTACATTTTGAGCTAAAAAAAAAAAGCAATTTTTCCGGAAAATCGAGTCATATCGAGACAGACCCCCACTCCCTAATAAAAAAATCGCGTTTTTAGACTAAAAATGCAGCACAAAAATTGTTATTAACAATATCGTTACCGCATAAATAGCACGTCATTCTGTACTACATTTTGAGCTAAAAAAAAACAATTTTTCCGGAAAATCGAGTCATATCGAGACAGACCCCCACTCCCTAATAAAAAAATCGCGTTTTTAGACTAAAAATGCAGCACAAAAATTGTTATTAACAATATCGTTACCGCATAAATAGAACGATTTTGCACTACATTTTGAGCTAAAAAAAAGCAATTTTTTCGGAAAATCGAGTCATATCGAGACAGACCCCCACTCCCTAATAAAAAAATCGCGTTTTTAGACTAAAAATGCAGCACAAAAATTGTTATTAACAATATCGTTACCGCATAAATAGCACGTCATTCTGCACTACATTTTGAGCTAAAAAAAAAACAATTTTTCCGGAAAATCGAGTCATATCGAGACAGACCCCCCACTTTCTAATAAAAAAAACGCGTTTTTAGACTAAAAATGCAGCACAAAAATTGTTATTAACAATATCGTTACCGCATAAATAGCACGTCATTCTGTACTACATTTTGAGCTAAAAAAAACAATTTTTCCGGAAAATCGAGTCATATCGAGACAGACCCCCACTCCCTAATAAAAAAATCGCGTTTTTAGACTAAAAATGCAGCACAAAAATTGTTATTAACAATATCGTTACCGCATAAATAGAACGATTTTGCACTACATTTTGAGCTAAAAAAAAGCAATTTTTTCGGAAAATCGAGTCATATCGAGACAGACCCCCACTCCCTAATAAAAAAATCGCGTTTTTAGACTAAAAATGCAGCACAAAAATTGTTATTAACAATATCGTTACCGCATAAATAGCACGTCATTCTGCACTACATTTTGAGCTAAAAAAAAAACAATTTTTCCGGAAAATCGAGTCATATCGAGACAGACCCCCCACTTTCTAATAAAAAAAACGCGTTTTTAGACTAAAAATGCAGCACAAAAATTGTTATTAACAATATCGTTACCGCATAAATAGCACGTCATTCTGTACTACATTTTGAGCTAAAAAAAACAATTTTTCCGGAAAATCGAGTCATATCGAGACAGACCCCCACTCCCTAATAAAAAAATCGCGTTTTTAGACTAAAAATGCAGCACAAAAATTGTTATTAACAATATCGTTACCGCATAAATAGAACGATTTTGCACTACATTTTGAGCTAAAAAAAAGCAATTTTTTCGGAAAATCGAGTCATATCGAGACAGACCCCCACTCCCTAATAAAAAAATCGCGTTTTTAGACTAAAAATGCAGCACAAAAATTGTTATTAACAATATCGTTACCGCATAAATAGCACGTCATTCTGCACTACATTTTGAGGTAAAAAAAACAATTTTTCCGCAAAATCGAGTCATATCGAGACAGACCCCCACTTTCTAATAAAAAAAACGCGTTTTTAGACTAAAAATGCAGCATAACAATTGTTATTAACAATATCGGTACCGCATAAATAGCACGTCATTCTGCACCACAATTTGAGGTAAAAAAAACAATTTTTCCGAAAAATCGAGTCATATCGAGACAGACCCCCACTCCCTAATAAAAAAATCGCGTTTTTAGACTAAAAATGCAGCACAAAAATTGTTATTAACAATATCGTTACCGCATAAATAGCACGTCATTCTGCACTACATTTTGAGCTAAAAAAAAAGCAATTTTTCCGGAAAATCGAGTCATATCGAGACAGACCCCCCACTTTCTAATAAAAGAAACGCGTTTTTAGACTAAAAATGCAGCACAAAAATTGTTATTAACAATATCGGTACCGCATAAATAGCACGTCATTCTGCACTACATTTTGAGGTAAAAAAAACAATTTTTCCGCAAAATCGAGTCATATCGAGACAGACCCCCACTCCCTAATAAAAAAATCGCGTTTTTAGACTAAAAATGCAGCACAAAAATTGTTATTAACAATATCGTTACCGCATAAATGGCACGTCATTCTGTACTACATTTTGAGCTAAAAAAAACAATTTTTCCGGAAAATCGAGTCATATCGAGACAGACCCCCACTCCCTAATAAAAAAATCGCGTTTTTAGACTAAAAATGCAGCACAAAAATTGTTATTAACAATATCGTTACCGCATAAATAGCACGTCATTCTGCACTACATTTTGAGCTAAAAAAAAAGCAATTTTTCCGGAAAATCGAGTCATATCGAGACAGACCCCCACTCCCTAATAAAAAAATCGCGTTTTTAGACTTAAAATGCAGCACAAAAATTGTTATTAATAATATCGTTACCGCATAAATGGCACGTCATTCTGTACTACATTTTGAGCTAAAAAAAACAATTTTTCCGGAAAATCGAGTCATATCGAGACAGACCCCCACTCCCTAATAAAAAAATCGCGTTTTTAGACTAAAAATGCAGCACAAAAATTGTTATTAACAATATCGTTACCGCATAAATAGCACGTCATTCTGCACTACATTTTGAGCTAAAAAAAAGCAATTTTTCCGGAAAATCGAGTCATATCGAGACAGACCCCCACTCCCTAATAAAAAAATCGCGTTTTTAGACTTAAAATGCAGCACAAAAATTGTTATTAACAATATCGTTACCGCATAAATAGCACGTCATTCTGCACTACATTTTGAGCTAAAAAAAAAGCAATTTTTCCGGAAAATCGAGTCATATCGAGACAGACCCCCCACTTTCTAATAAAAAAAACGCGTTTTTAGACTAAAAATGCAGCATAACAATTGTTATTAACAATATCGGTACCGCATAAATAGCACGTCATTCTGCACTACATTTTGAGGTAAAAAAAACAATTTTTCCGCAAAATCGAGTCATATCGAGACAGACCCCCACTCCCTAATAAAAAAATCGCGTTTTTAGACTAAAAATGCAGCACAAAAATTGTTATTAACAATATCGTTACCGCATAAATAGCACGTCATTCTGCACTACATTTTGAGCTAAAAAAAAAGCAATTTTTCCGGAAAATCGAGTCATATCGAGACAGACCCCCACTCCCTAATAAAAAAATCGCGTTTTTAGACTTAAAATGCAGCACAAAAATTGTTATTAATAATATCGTTACCGCATAAATGGCACGTCATTCTGTACTACATTTTGAGCTAAAAAAAACAATTTTTCCGGAAAATCGAGTCATATCGAGACAGACCCCCACTCCCTAATAAAAAAATCGCGTTTTTAGACTAAAAATGCAGCACAAAAATTGTTATTAACAATATCGTTACCGCATAAATAGCACGTCATTCTGCACTACATTTTGAGCTAAAAAAAAGCAATTTTTCCGGAAAATCGAGTCATATCGAGACAGACCCCCACTCCCTAATAAAAAAATCGCGTTTTTAGACTTAAAATGCAGCACAAAAATTGTTATTAACAATATCGTTACCGCATAAATAGCACGTCATTCTGCACTACATTTTGAGCTAAAAAAAAAGCAATTTTTCCGGAAAATCGAGTCATATCGAGACAGACCCCCCACTTTCTAATAAAAAAAACGCGTTTTTAGACTAAAAATGCAGCATAACAATTGTTATTAACAATATCGGTACCGCATAAATAGCACGTCATTCTGCACTACATTTTGAGGTAAAAAAAACAATTTTTCCGCAAAATCGAGTCATATCGAGACAGACCCCCACTTTCTAATAAAAAAAACGCGTTTTTAGACTAAAAATGCAGCACAAAAATTGTTATTAACAATATCGTTACCGCATAAATAGCACGTCATTCTGTACTACATTTTGAGCTAAAAAAAACAATTTTTCCGGAAAATCGAGTCATATCGAGACAGACCCCCACTCCCTAATAAAAAAATCGCGTTTTTAGACTAAAAATGCAGCACAAAAATTGTTATTAACAATATCGTTACCGCATAAATAGCACGTCATTCTGCACTACATTTTGAGCTAAAAAAAAGCAATTTTTCCGGAAAATCGAGTCATATCGAGACAGACCCCCACTCCCTAATAAAAAAATCGCGTTTTCAGACTAAAAATGCAGCACAAAAATTGTTATTAACAATATCGTTACCGCATAAATAGCACGTCATTCTGCACTACATTTTGAGCTAAAAAAAAGCAATTTTTCCGGAAAATCGAGTCATATCGAGACAGACCCCCACTTTCTAATAAAAAAAACGCGTTTTTAGACTAAAAATGCAGCATAACAATTGTTATTAACAATATCGGTACCGCATAAATAGCACGTCATTCTGCACCACAATTTGAGGTAAAAAAAACAATTTTTCCGAAAAATCGAGTCATATCGAGACAGACCCCCACTCCCTAATAAAAAAATCGCGTTTTTAGACTAAAAATGCAGCACAAAAATTGTTATTAACAATATCGTTACCGCATAAATAGCACGTCATTCTGAACTACATTTTGAGCTAAAAAAAAAGCAATTTTTCCGGAAAATCGAGTCATATCGAGACAGACCCCCCACTTTCTAATAAAAAAAACGCGTTTTTAGACTAAAAATGCAGCATAACAATTGTTATTAACAATATCGGTACCGCATAAATAGCACGTCATTCTGCACTACATTTTGAGGTAAAAAAAACAATTTTTCCGCAAAATCGAGTCATATCGAGACAGACCCCCACTCCCTAATAAAAAAATCGCGTTTTTAGACTAAAAATGCAGCATAACAATTGTTATTAACAATATCGGTACCGCATAAATAGCACGTCATTCTGCACTACATTTTGAGGTAAAAAAAACAATTTTTCCGCAAAATCGAGTCATATCGAGACAGACCCCCACTTTCTAATAAAAAAAACGCGTTTTTAGACTAAAAATGCAGCACAAAAATTGTTATTAACAATATCGTTACCGCATAAATAGCACGTCATTCTGTACTACATTTTGAGCTAAAAAAAACAATTTTTCCGGAAAATCGAGTCATATCGAGACAGACCCCCACTCCCTAATAAAAAAATCGCGTTTTTAGACTAAAAATGCAGCACAAAAATTGTTATTAACAATATCGTTACCGCATAAATAGCACGTCATTCTGCACTACATTTTGAGCTAAAAAAAAGCAATTTTTCCGGAAAATCGAGTCATATCGAGACAGACCCCCACTCCCTAATAAAAAAATCGCGTTTTCAGACTAAAAATGCAGCACAAAAATTGTTATTAACAATATCGTTACCGCATAAATAGCACGTCATTCTGCACTACATTTTGAGCTAAAAAAAAGCAATTTTTCCGGAAAATCGAGTCATATCGAGACAGACCCCCACTTTCTAATAAAAAAAACGCGTTTTTAGACTAAAAATGCAGCATAACAATTGTTATTAACAATATCGGTACCGCATAAATAGCACGTCATTCTGCACCACAATTTGAGGTAAAAAAAACAATTTTTCCGAAAAATCGAGTCATATCGAGACAGACCCCCACTCCCTAATAAAAAAATCGCGTTTTCAGACTAAAAATGCAGCACAAAAATTGTTATTAACAATATCGTTACCGCATAAATAGCACGTCATTCTGCACTACATTTTGAGCTAAAAAAAAACAATTTTTCCGGAAAATCGAGTCATATCGAGACAGACCCCCACTCCCTAATAAAAAAATCGCGTTTTTAGACTAAAAATGCAGCACAAAAATTGTTATTAACAATATCGTTACCGCATAAATAGCACGTCATTCTGCACTACATTTTGAGCTAAAAAAAAAGCAATTTTTCTGGAAAATCGAGTCATATCGAGACAGACCCCCACTTTCTAATAAAAAAAACGCGTTTTTAGACTAAAAATGCAGCATAACAATTGTTATTAACAATATCGGTACCGCATAAATAGCACGTCATTCTGTACTACATTTTGAGCTAAAAAAAACGATTTTTCCGGAAAATCGAGTCATATCGAGACAGACCCCCACTCCCTAATAAAAAAATCGCGTTTTTAGACTAAAAATGCAGCACAAAAATTGTTATTAACAATATCGTTACCGCATAAATAGCACGTCATTCTGCACTACATTTTGAGCTAAAAAAAAAAAGCAATTTTTCCGGAAAATCGAGTCATATCGAGACAGACCCCCACTCCCTAATAAAAAAATCGCGTTTTTAGACTAAAAATGCAGCACAAAAATTGTTATTAACAATATCGTTACCGCATAAATAGCACGTCATTCTGTACTACATTTTGAGCTAAAAAAAACGATTTTTCCGGAAAATCGAGTCATATCGAGACAGACCCCCACTCCCTAATAAAAAAATCGCGTTTTTAGACTAAAAATGCAGCACAAAAATTGTTATTAACAATATCGTTACCGCATAAATAGCACGTCATTCTGCACTACATTTTGAGCTAAAAAAAAAAAGCAATTTTTCCGGAAAATCGAGTCATATCGAGACAGACCCCCACTCCCTAATAAAAAAATCGCGTTTTTAGACTAAAAATGCAGCACAAAAATTGTTATTAACAATATCGTTACCGCATAAATAGCACGTCATTCTGCACTACATTTTGAGGTAAAAAAAACAATTTTTCCGCAAAATCGAGTCATATCGAGACAGACCCCCACTCCCTAATAAAAAAATCGCGTTTTTAGACTAAAAATGCAGCACAAAAATTGTTATTAACAATATCGGTACCGCATAAATAGCACGTCATTCTGCACTACATTTTGAGCTGACAAAACCAATTTTTCCGGAAAATCGAGTAATGACAATACAGACGCTACAGAAAAATTGCTTTTTTACCTTCATAAATTTTATTTTTCAAAATATCGGAAAGTGCATGCTTAGTAATAAGTGCCTTTTGCTTCAAAATGGTATTATAAAGTAAATTCTATAGTTACATTAATTTAACAACAATTGTTTTTAATTAGTAATTGGTAACCAATAATAAACTAGTTAAATATTAACTAATATTAAGATTAAATTGATGCAAATGGCACTTGAAACTTCAATAAAAAAAAAATACTTACAATCTACAATAACGCACGAGAACACTGTTGCTGCTGTTGGGATAACCACGACAACGAGTCAACGAATGACGGAAAATTGCAAGTCCACAGACGGAGTGGAGTGGGGGAAAAGGTAGGAAAATTTATAAACGAATCTAACAAAAAACTCGTTTTCTCACGGGCGATATAGGCGAGATTTGCGCGGTTTTACAGGGCGGAGTTTAAACTCTTTGCCAGTGGCGTAACATACGCTCCTAATTGTTGACTAGATTTTTATTTTAATTAATAATACAAAAAAAATTACAGTTTCTTTTGCAAAAGTTTAAAGAATTTTGCGACAATGAAAAATTAATTGTGTTTATTTGAAATAAATTTGATTTTCGAACGAGTAATATTAATAAATTAAATTGTTTATAAGAAACAAAATATCAAAAACTGAAATTAATCGGAAAAATGCTAAATCAGGTCAATTTAATTTTAGCTTAAAAAAAGACCGAGAGGGTGGTATAAATAACATCGGCACACGACAAAACTGACAGATTTAAGGAAAAATCGAACCAAATGACGAATATTTATCAATTAATTGTGGCTAAACCGTTGGTCCTGCCACAATGGCGCAATGACAACTATGTTTTGTTTTTTCATGGAAAATACGTTGATTCCAATTTCGTTTCGATCCGAGCGTCGCCACAAACCCATAAGGAGCGTGCCATCTCCATTTATCATAGTTTCAAAATTATTACTACATTCCTCTAGCGCCCAGAGCCATCCCTTCAAAAAGTTTAATTAACAAGTAGAATTTTATCTTTTATCAATTTTGAATGATTTTTTTGAGATTTTTGCCTAGATTACTGCCAAAGAAAGCAAAAGTGGTTTTAAAAAAATCAATTTAACGAATGTATTTCTCAAACTTGCGAGATCGACATTAATTTTTGTTATCACTATTTATACAAAAATCACCCCACTTCGAGAGAGAATGCTCCCATCAAATCTATTTCATAATTTACGATGCATATCTTGAATAATTATTATTAAACACTGAATAAGAGGTCGTAACTGCATAATTAATTATCAGTTTTGTCAATACTTTAGTAATGAATTTATACAAATGATATAAATAAATAAAACGCTTATATCAGTAAAATCTGCGTTTATCCTTTCACACCTGTGTCTTATTTCCGTTGCAATCTCCAGCAAAAACTAGTTTTATTACTTCTCCGAAATCCGTCTGAATTGGCGTATTCAATAATGTCGATGTTCTGGGGTCTAGGCTCTGGGAGCGTTGAAAATGGTAAAAGGAGCTTAAAAAGCTAAAAAAAGTCTACATTAATTTTTTCAGGGACTGATTCCCACTTTTTGGCCCGCTCTAATAAATGTTCTCTCAGTAGTTTCCCATAATTTGTATGAGTTAATGTTAATATTGCGACGAGCCTTTATGTACTTACAAAGTATTAAATTGCGTTGTAAACTATCTAAAACGACTAATTTAAGTCAGATTCAAATTCCCAGAAAAAAATCTAATTTAATGTCACTATTTCCAGTAATTTGCGACTTAATTTTAAAGATTTCAAATGAGATTTTACAATAAGTTTGTTTTTTGATTATATCGGCACTTATGATTTAAATGACAGATTGCATAAGTAAGCGCCCAATTCTTTCGTAGATCACCTAGATGTTACGATTCACCATAGCAGTTTAAATCATTTTATGTTGATAAAATGATTTATATCTTGGTGGTTTTAATAAAATTTAATTGTTACTCTATTTGTTTATTTATTTGTATAAATAATAACAATAACTTGTAGTAAGAAAGTTTCTGCTAAAACCTGTAATTTATATAGTTTAAATTTATAATTTTAATATCTCAATTTTTTTTTAATAATGTTGAAAGTAATAAGTCGTTCAAATAGCAAAAAAGTTCTAAGAAAAACTTATTCGACGCGACTAATTATTTATTATATTATACATTCTAACGACTTTACATAATAAGCGAATTTGAACTTGAGCCCCTTCTAATTTCCTCCTTAATACGTTCTCTATCGGAAGCCACGTGCCACGTGCGTATGTATTGTATGTACATACATCATCCGTTACAGGGTTAGGGACGGTCTGTGATTTTAAAAAGGAGGAAAAACGTTTTTAGAGCCCTTTGAGTTGAGATAAAAATTTACAAAAAAATCAGGTTACCTAAAATTCTTAAAACTAGGTTACTACCTCGAAACATTGCTGAATTTGTTGATACAATTTTTTTAAAAAACTTATGGAAATAATAATAATAAAAAACTGACGCAGAAACCTAGTTTTAGGTCTTTAGTTTTAAGTAAAACTTTTTTTATTAATTTTTAATAAGAGCGCATCTTTAACAAATATTTTGTCGAAAAACGTCGTTACTAGTACAAGTGAAAATAGTGAAAATACAGGAAATGAAGAAAATGCCCAGGAATTGCCTATAAGCACTATAACTTTTGTAGAACTTGATTACTTTGAACATAATACTTTGCTTGACGAAAATTTGAACCCCATAAAAAATTGTAAGTTTAAGGAATGTTTTAAAACCTTGACAGACCTAATATTGAGTACGGCAAATAAGAAAAATTATTATTAGAGAATTCCCTACAAAGTTGTATGTACATGTATTGTTTAGCAAGAACCAGAATTAAATAGATAATTCTTATAGTAGATTCTAAGTATTTTTTGTTTAAAGACTTTTTTAAAAATTTATCGCAACAGGTACTTTTACATTTGAAAAAAAAGTTAGGAGTGGTCTCGTCCCCAAATGAGAAGTAAAATCTATATCAATATAAAAATTTATTGAACCAACTAATGAGTAGCGTTATAGAATTTATTTCATTACAAATACTCACCCGGTATAATATTTTTATACATTTATATAATCCTTTGTTTGTGTGTCGTGGATAAAACGTTATTTTTTAACTTTTACTCTGTTCGTAAAAGCAATTAGTTCAGTGGTTGATGAATTTGGTGGTAATAAAATTAGAAGGATGTTACTGGTGTTTATTTAAGGTTTCCTAGTTATTCTCTTAATAACAATAAACTATTTACAAATTAAAATAACAAAGACATATTAGTGCAGTCATTACGAGTATACAAAAAAATTCAATTTTTTTTAACGTTCTTTTGTAAAGTGAGATAAACAGATAAATATTTAGAAAACTAAACATTAAAAAGTTACAAAGACAAAAGTGTTTAGAATAAAGTTTTGCATATAGATAAGCTTTTGAAATGTATAATTTTTTTCGCTCAATTTCTAGGAAAAATTGCAAAATTGACCGTCAAAAGTGTTTACTTAAAAAATTTGCCAAAAGGGCCATGATAAAAAAACATTTTAAAGTATTTCTTAGTTAAATTCAACTGCTGTATATACTGTCAGTGATAGTTCTCAAAAATATCAGAAATGTCACATTATGTAAAAAACGAATAAAAACTGAACACAAAAAAGTAGGAACAAAATGAAACTGGAAATAAAAACAACAAAACTATTCGCAATGAAAATGACTCGGAATCTTGCAAAACATGCACTCAAATATAATCAAAATTATTTATTTATTTATATTATTTTCCATAGTTATTACAGTGTATCAAGCACCGATATCTATTTTTCTCTACATTTTCTTTTATCAAAATCTCAAGACACTCTTGACAACTTATTTAAGTGAACACTTGATATTATGTTTTTTTACCAACAAGATGTTATAACACCAGAAAACAAAACAATAAAATTCAGCAAAAATTCTACTTTTTTTAAATACATTCTAGTTCTTCATTATAGTAAACCATAAAATAACCGAAAGTTAATTAATTTTATATTAATTATAAATATAATTTTATTATTAATAAGTTATTAATATTTAATTTTTTTTGGTAAAAAAACCCATTCTTCTTAAAAAAATCAAATAGTTTTCTAAAAGTAAACAATAATTATTATATGTAATTTAATTTATGATTTTTTTGTATAAATAAAACAAAATTATTCGTTTTATCTAAAACTGTAGGTACATATTTATCTAATAAACAACAGGTTGCCGACCGGATGCCTTGCCTTCATTGCAAACCCTCTTGAAAGGCTTCTGAAGATGACTGAAAATCTCAAAATGCAACTGTAGCGAGGTAGGTATATTATAACGTGTTGTTGGTAAAAAAATATACTTAAAAAAAACACAAATTTAGCCAAACATAACGACCAATATAACGACGACAAATATAAAACAACCGAAAAAATTTATATCTCAAAAATTTATCTGTATGAGAAATTTAATTTTAAACATTTTTTGCTCTTGCAAATTTTTTAACAAATGCAAATGCAACAAGAAATAAAGCAATTATCATAAAAAAATCACAAACTTCTGTCTTTTTTTAAATACGACGGGGTGTTTAGATTTTTGTTTTGAGTATGTACTCTTTATATATAACCAATTTCCTAAACATTAACTTAATTGTCTTATTAAAAAAGTCCAATAATCCTATTAATTAACCCGTATAAATAAAATGACTTCATGATACGAGTATACTTAATGTCAAATTACCGAATATCCATATAGATATATAAAACATTATATCGGGAAGTGCAACTTGATTGAAAATTTTTTTTAATTTTTTGACTCATTTTCACTGCATATAATACAAAATGCAGTTTTTGAAAAGTTGGTTCAGTTAAAAACAAATCGAGTCGATTGAAAGATTTAAAAGCGGTAAAAGAAAATTGATTTGTCAGAACTCGGAATTAGGAGTGTGAAAAGTTTAGATTGGTCGATATGAATGATATGAATCATCCGTAGGTAAATCTATTTGTAAATCGGATTCAGACAAAAGATCAAAAATCAATCTCGATTTAAAATCTATTATATCTAGTAAATCTGTTTGAAACGAATATCTAATTACCTACGCCATATGTTGATCTAAAAAATCGAACATTGACGTCGATTGATTGGTATGATGCAAATCAAGCTTCCAAAAATTATAAATTGACAAAGCGACTCTGTCTTTTTCGTTTTCTAATAGAGAAATCAAAATTTTAATTTTGGTTTTCGCTACATGATAGCACTTGCTTTTTTCATGGGTTAAAATCAAAAATTATTATAAAAGTTTCGAAAATCGGTTTTTCCAATTCCTTACATAAAACAATATAAACATAATTTAGTAATTTAGTTTTTTATTTTACGATTTTTGATTCATTATTCAGTAATTATCTATTTAGCATAAACAAAAATAAAGAAATAAAGCTTTAAAATCCGGATCTCTCCTTGCTGAAGAGACTTTCTGTGAGGTTGTGGCAATATTCAATTATAGCATAATTTGTATAAGTTGCTTTTCAGCAGGTACTTAAACTCTTAACAAACACAAAATTGATAACTGTCCGTTCTATTGAACGTGGTAAATCCCAAAGTGCCCCCCCCCAACAGTTTTAAACTCATTAGTCATTACTCATAAGTGAGAATCAGTCTGTTTATTTTGTTAAAATTTCTATTTAATTTGCATTCGGTGTAAAATAAAAACTAGTTAGGATTACGTCTTTATCCTAAGAAAGTAAGCGACACAAAAAGATGGGGGCTAGATATCTAGCCGACTGTAAAGTAAAGCGGCAATACTGGCAATGCTGCATGAAAGGGCGTATACGAGTTAGACCAGGAATGCAAAATTAATCTTTTTCCCGGAGAACTTGGGGATTAAGTAGGTAGACGGGTTCGACCAAAAATATAAGGAAACCCCGCAGTTTTCATTGCGTTTGGGGACAGCGGCAACTAGCAATTATCAATTTTCGAAAGCAAGTGTTTGTAAATGTGGAAACATTCGGTGGAGGTGTCGTGATCGAAAATGTAGTGCAAAAATGTATACCTATCTATCAGAAGAAAACAAAATATTAGATTTCTTTGGAAAGCATAGCCACAATGTTGATTCGACATTATTAAGGAAAATAATTAACAATTCTATTAAATGAAAAGCTGTGGAAGACTTTCATCAAAAACATTCCAAACTAATTCATTTAGAATTAAAGTGCAATGGTAATGATAACTATTTGACCGAAAGGGACATTAGCAATGTAAGAAGAAATATGTATGTCGCCGCAAAAAATTCACACCGCTTCTTCTAAAAAATTAAGAAGAAGTGTTTAGGGTGCTTTGGATTTTAAAATCCAGAAATATGTAAATCCATATATTAAGTACAGACGATTCAAACAAAATTATTATTTTCGGGTGTTACACAAATTTACATTTTTTATGTAATGTAGAAATACTTTTTATGGATGGCACTTTTTAATTTTCTACAAATTATTTTGCCATTGATCTTTGGTTTATTACCAAATAAAACCCAAAAATTTTATTTACAATTATTTCAAACTACATATTACAAAAAAAAATGCTTAGAATATGATTTAATTTTTAAACCTAAAACAATTGTGATAGATTTTGAATTGGGTATTCACAATGCTTGCAAAATGATGTAGTCAAACAGTAATATTATAGGCTGCAGATTCCATTTGACCCAAAATTGGTTTATTAAAATTCAATCTTTAGGATTAGTTAAGGAATAGTGAGACAAAAATTCTGAAAGTACATTTTAGTGTGCAAATTTTAAGTCCAGAAGAGGCTACTGAATTTATCTTTAACCAACTATATTATTTAATGAACGAACTATTGTAATTCTAATTTTTGTAATCATATGAAACGAACTATATTATTTGAAATAACCGAAAAGATAACAATAAACTAACATAACACTTAACATTAATACTTTAAGTCGGATTACGGCAGTCCGCGGTCTAACTCGTCTATAGGATTTTCGCACCCCCTACTGTCGTGGTCTAACTCGTCGACTCCGGCATGAAATAGTAAAAGGTCTTACAATAGGAATAAACTTTATTAATTTTTGGGAGTTATGTACAATTTTTTTGAAATATTTTTTTTACTAAACAATATTTCAACATCTCTCTATTTAGAATAACATTAGAAAAAATGTAGATTTTAATTGTTTTTCAAAAAATTAAGATTAATTAATATTCATTAGAAGGAACATTACAGAAATTCTGAGAAAATTCACATGCGTAGAGAAATAACAAAGTTTTTACTGGCAAACTTTAAAGTTGATGTGGACCTAGTTTTTGAGAATAAAATGTGATGAACTTTTGGCATACTCACTATGTATATTGCATCGAGCATAGACAATATAGTAACTATTTATTTTTTGTTTATAAAATCTTTTGGAGATTATAAAAACGCAGTAAGAAAATTATTGGTTTTCATATGCGGTTTTGATTAATTTCGCTTTGATAAACTCAAATCTTATCTGCATAAAAAAACGCTAACTATTCTTGTAAGCGATACGACAGCTAAACTTCGCCGCCGCCGCCGACTACATACTTTGTAAAAAGGCTGACGACTTCGCTTTGCTAAAATCACCGATAAGAATCATGAATAAGCTAAACCAGCATAAACAAAACTGTGGATAAAAAAGTCACGTCCGTTATCAAGGTTTTTTGATATGAATAATATTTCATTATTTCAGTGCAATTAGTGCAATTTTAAAATATCCGCTTTGGTCTTCAAAAATTGCAACATTTCGCTGCAAGTTTCATTAAAGTTGGTGTACACTTGCATCACCGCTTCTAATGTTGATATCTTCATCTGAGATTTTTCTGAACTTCAGTAGCTGTTAATATTGGAGAATAGTCGTTCAATCGACGTATTTGTTCCAGGAAGGCAAAAAATAAACTCACATAAGATCTCGAAATTTTTAAATGTGTTTTGATTTGGGATCAAATCTTGACCTAATTTGAAAACTTCAAGCCATAGATCTTCAGTACCAAAATTTTTTGAATTCTACTCGGCAATTAAATCTTCTGAAATTTTATTCTTTAATACACTAAATTCATCGAACAGTTCATCTTTATTTAATGTTGAACAGAAATACTCTTTAAAAGCAGCACATGAACACAACACTTCATTCCAGGAAATTTTTCTGGAATTAAATTAAATTTACCCATTCAAAAAGCTTTAATTCATTTAAATTTGTACTCCAGTTGTCCAAATATTTCATACAATTTGAATAAAACAACTATCTAACAATAAAACAAGATGATGTCCTCCCGGTAGTTAAACACTTTCTTCCGAATCTTCCAAATTCTCAAGATTTAAAAAAGACTCTCTCACATTAAAACCTCTTAATCTTGTTTTTCTTTTTTTTATTTAAACAAAATATAATTTTAATATTTTACTAAAATTTACTTCTAATCTAATTCGCAAATATTATAAACGTTAGAAATATTTTTTTGCGAGAGCAAAGTAGATCGATGTTTTCCGTTTTTGTATCTTGAAAAAAAGTACTTTTACATGTCCTTCGTAGCTTTTCGAAGGACAATAGGACAGTACTCAAAGGAAAAAACTATCCTAGTAAAATAAGTACGCATGGTCACCCTAGTTATAATTAACTGTTTTATTATTGGTGAATTTGCGGGACATTGCAATACTGTAACAATCTACCTCAAAATTAAATATGTATAAGTTTCACTGTCTGTAAAAGTTATTAGGTTAATTATATTTTTCGATGATTATCCAGTAAATAACTAAATAAGACAATTTAAGTCACTAAAATCGTTGCTTTTGTTGGGGTATAAATTTGTAAAATATAAAAATTTTGAGAAATAACCTGTAACTGATCATTGAGAATTTACTTTTATTTCGATGTAAAGGTACTTGTTAATTATATCAATAATATGAAAATATATAACAATATTTTAAAAAATAAACATAAATAACTAAAAACGTACCTAACTAAAAGACGAAAAACATTACCTTATAGCTAATACAAAAAATTCACGTCATTAAATCAGCTTGAAGAAGTATTATAAAACTGCTAGATTGTTTGACCATGACATTGATCAAAAAAATATATAAAAAATTTACCAAAGCCATCAAATATGAAACCTTTAAATTTATATACCGGGTATAACCCAAACTCACCCCTTTTTTTAATTATATTTTTCTAAATAGAAAAACGAAACTGAGTAAACTTATTATGTTAGAAAATCTCCATTAAATGAGTAAAAAATAAACTTGAAATGTAAAACACCCACTAATACCAAACACTACACTTCTAACAGTTTTAACTCACACCTACCTGAGAATGACAACTTTGTTGTCGAATCACGCGTCGTGTTAAGTGTAATGTTTAATGTAAAACTTTTATTACGTTTTATTTAACACACCAAGAAGATGCAGCAGAACTATTTCTATCACTTCCATTATTTATGGAAACGGCCATAAGTTTAGATTTTTAAATAAAACACTGTATATATTTTTATATTTTTGGAATCTACATTAAATTTTGATTCTATTACCAAGAGCAAAAAAATTTACTTTACATCTGAAAAATTTCTACTGTAGGAAAATTTCAAACAGGCTAGCACTTAACAATGTTTACACACAAGAAAGAAAACAAAATAGAGTGTCAAATTTAATTTTTACTTTCTTTTGATTTACAGCCTACTTAGTTTGTTTTTCAATTTTCATTTCTGAGATTTTTTTTACAATATTTTTAATAATTACAAAAAGCACTGAATACATTTTCAAAATTAAGATGGCTCTGAATTAACAAAAAAATGTTGACATAATAAGTCACTTAAGTCACTATTGTTCTATTTAGAGAAATTAGGTTAAACCGAAAAAACTAACTTATTTCAATTTAAACTTTTGTTTTTTCTTTTAGAGCATTTTGTAGGACTGGTTTTTTTTAATTATTACCTACATTATTTAAAAAACAAAAATTACAAAAAAGTCTTTTGATATGAAAGAAGTTATAAAAATATTAGATTCAGAATTTGATAATGTAAATTTCAAAAATATAAAAATATTACATACCTCCGGTTGCACAAACGTCAATCAAAATTGACAAACCACTAAACTTTGATTAAATGAAAATATCATGCTCTGATTGGCTAAAAATAAGTCAATGAAAGATTAACAAGCCATCAATTTTGATGAACGTTTGTGCAATGTTCTATTTAAAAATCTAAAGTTATGTTCATTTCCGGTACAACCGGAAAAGATAGAAAAAATATTTTTTATTCGATTAATAGACATTTCTCAAGATAATAAGTTTCCCAAGTGTCGTAGTTCTATTTAACATACTATTAAAGAAAAGAGTAAATTTACAGGCGTTCAAAATTGAGTGTAATAATTTTTTTTTTTTGTATACCCATCTTAAAAACCGCTTAACCAATTATTATGAAATTTAGTACATAAACAACGTTAAATGTCTCTCTTTTCGTGATAATAGGTAAATTATGTTAAACCATTTCAATTTCCGGTTAGATACTGTTAACATTTTCCGAGTTCTTGGCGCGAATCTCAGCGAAACTTGAACGATGATGTCATGGCCTCTAAAAAGTTCTGGGCAAGGGACGTGGAAACGTCCGGGGGTAGTGCCGACAGGTGCAGGTGAACGATTGAGATTTGGTGGTCGTGAAATTAAGGTCACAGTGTTACTAATTCAAATCAAATAATACAACCCTATAATGTCTGAATTGTGATCATTACAAAAAAATATTCTTATAAAACTCAAAAAAACTGCAAAAATTTTAGCTATTGAACGAAATACGTTAATTTTATCAGACAAGTAGACAGTGATGATAAATTTATAATAACAATTTATCTGAATGGGAAAGCCATGAAATATTACACAGAATTTGGTATTAAATATTCTCTAATTATCAGGCAATATAAAATTAAGAACGGTATTGCTTTAACGAATTCTTTACTCAGCCCGGGTCGAAATTAACACTGATGAAGTACAAAAAAAATTATTATTCAGTGTGTTTCAGTCAACTGGAATTAATTCAATAATAAATAAATAAGCGCGTGTTCGAGATAACACTCGGACACGTTGATTAGTAGATATTTTTAATTGCGCACTTTTTTCTACAAACACTTTGTATGTATACAGGGTGTGCCATGTAGTACTGGCCAATACCAACTTTTTTATTTTAAATACAACACCCTATATATTATTCAATTTTTGGATTCTTCAAAGAATTCTAGACATATTTCATGTATGTATACTCGTATACGTACAATGTCCTATACCTATCTTTAACTGTTTCGGAAATATTTAGAAGCAATTTGGAACTAACTTTATATTTTCTTAAGTAACTTTCTTTATTAATTTACAAAATTTTAATAACTTAATTTTCTTATAACTTTATTTAGGTATATAATACTAACAAATTTTTTGCTGTTGTCATTTTTATATAGACATTTGTTTGAAATGTTAACAATGTATCTATAAACACAAAAATATTAGAATGTGCATTTATGTCTTCGCTCCATAAATGTGGTGAAAACTTTAACGATTCTTCGATGTAATTTGTTACCAAATAATCACTGAATTTCATTAGACTGTTATTTTCTGGTGCAGACGACATAGGTTCAAAACAAAAAATATTACCTATTTTATGAGTTGGTAAAAAAGGTAAATCAAAAACTTTTTAAGTCACGGTCCTTCAGTATTTGAATTTTTATAATAATAATTTTATTACAAAAAAAGGTTGCGACCGTGACACAGACTATAGGTAATAAATTAATAATTTAAGATTTTTTAAAAGCGGAACCGATAGAGAACTCCACTATACACACAATTAGAGAAACGATTCTGAATGTGAAAATTAATAATCCGCAAATTGCAAATTCACTCAGGGACCTATTGAATGAATTTGAATCTTGCACTTGACAAAATTATTTAGAATCAGGAAAAACGTCTTTAGTGGAGATGACCATTTACATAACCAGATAACTTTTTTTTTCGGCAAGAATTTTTTATGTTCGTTCATTGTTGAGCTGTTATTATTTTCCTTATGCTCAGTTATAATCTGCATTACACTATTTGCAAGATTTTCAATTTTATCATTTATAATAATCGTAGGCTAAAAAATATTTAGTTACATATATTGTGTGTATTATAAACATGTGTATTAAAAAGTGGACTACCCGAGCATGCTCTTGTCGAAAATAAATGTTATCTGTAATTCTAGATGTCATTATTCAAGTTCATGTTCCAACAAATAAAATAATAAAGTGCTATTATGTAGAGTTTTCTAAGAATAAAGGTTTTTTTGTTCTGTTTATAATAATAATGTTATGTGTGACCTTATATAATTATTTAGGAATATCGATTTCAATTATTTCACAAAACTAGTTCTCCTTATTTTATCAGGCTCAATAGCCGTTTAAAAATAAAATTTCGGGTACGAAACATTTTATTTGCTCAAAACTAGTATTTTTTTCTGCATATTTTTTTCGGGCATTACCCGAATTCGGGTATTGAGTCTAACACATCTAACTGAATATTTTCTCGAAAGCTTGTCTCTTTTGTGTCGTCCATTGTGCATGGTCAGCCTTCAAGGGTATATAGGCGACTGAGATAGACTAAACGCCACTACGCGGTACAAATACGAACTAACCAAAGGGAGTCGTTAACTAAATTCATGCGATCGCTTACTGAAAAAACGTTTAATTTGTGACTTTATTTGAAGATTTTGATGGTTTTATTATAATAAAAACGAAGTAAGATGATTGTTAAACAATATGTTACGAGCATTTGACCAGCTATTCAACCGTTGAATAATAAAACGAACTGAAACTAACCTCAACCTACTAGAATATTAATATCGTAATTAAATTTTGCATACGTTTCTTTTTAAAGTTTGTTTGAAAAACAGTGAAAAAAAGTTATATTTTAGGTTATAAATATTATTTTTTCTTACCTGTAATAAGAATCTTAGAGTTTGATCAATTTTTAAATGATTCCTCCTTGTCAACACTATCCGTGTTGTTTATGTTATTTTATGATTTTTTTTATCATTGATTTAATAAAATATTAGTTGTTAATATAAAATCAAGTCCTCACCTTAATATAAATTCAATTATTGTGGTATTTGCCCTTGTATTTGATCCTTTTTAGCTGCTCTGAAATGTTGTCAAAATCTTCATCATGACGAAGCTCCAAAATTATTAAACAGCTTTTGATTATAGAAAAACTGTGAATTAGAATAAACCACAAACACATTACAGTGTTGTCTTAAAGACATTCTAGATAAAACCTTTAGAATTTGTTGATAAATCATTTTTAATCACAATAATCGCTTTCCAAACAAGTGAAAAACTGACAAAAGTGACTATAAATCGCCGTAAAATCATAAATTTTTATCACAAGTTACAGAAAAACAAATTTAGAAGCACAGACATAACTCTCATTCACTATATTTCAAATAATTGTTACAAAAATCGTATTTAAAACATGAATAAAGTATTAACCTTCAACTTGTTTTAGTTTATTTTTTGCACATTACGATAGCACAACTGGTCAAAACACACAAAATTTAGTATTCAATATTATTCTTACTTCTTTTTTATTATTACTAAACACAAAAGCATAAAGGAGAATAAATAATCATGTAAGAAAGTCGTAAATTTGAGAAAGAATGACTCTCTTTTAAAACATGTGTTTAATGCGACAGTGGCGGCCTCACCGGTCATCTCATTCGCGAATAGCAGTAAATCCTCAATTTATGAGTCTGGTAGTGAAATGAGTTTGACCTTAAAAACAGCATTTAATGAAATCATACAACTTTTTACTTTTCACCTCTACACCCTTTTCACTTTATACGTTAACATATTAATTAAAATATGTAATATTAATAATAAATAATAAATGATTTTTTGACAAAAATATGTAGTAACAGAAAACCGACTATACTTTCACATTAATTATAGTCTGTATTTATTTTCTGATATATTTTCTATTGGCAACTGTCATAGGATAATTTGTTATTAACATTTAAAACCATTTTTTAAGTTTTTTACTTATAAAATTAAAATTAATAGAGCAATCTTAGGCTCGGTTTACAGAAGGTGAATTAAATATTTAATTGTAATTAACTTTTAATTCGCGATTAAACTGGCTTTGCTGACATTTGATTGGATGAAATTGAGAAGTAATTGCCTTTTAACTATTTAATCGCAATTAAAGTTAATGTCACTTTCTGTAAACTGGCCCTTAATGTTCTAAAAACACGAATTGTAGAAAAACAAAGCCCAAATAAAATTTAGTTTAAATTGACCCGATCGGATTATTAGTAACGGAGAAAATCCGAAAAAAACTGAAAGTTTTAACATTTTTTCAAAAACGAATAATTTCCTCATTTTCTAAGTTACAAAGCTGATTCTTAACAAAAAAAATAGTGACTTCTATTTACTTTAACGGCGTACAAAAAAAAGCGCTATCAGATCATAAGTTTTAGCACAATGACAATTTAGATTTTATAGGTTTTTTGCCGGTTTTTACCCACCCTCTTAGTCTAATATTTCCAACTATAGTGTTCATAAAACTAAAAGCGGTACTTTCGGTAATATCACCGACTGCCTCTCAGTCTCAAGAGTCGAATTTAATGAGTATATGTGAATTTTGTTCTTTACGATTTTACAAAAAGAACTAAACAATAACTATAAGTTTTGGGTTTTATAAATGTTTGAAGGTTTTGGATTGTGGGCGTTACATTTCAATTTTAAACCAATAATAGAGGACCATTTTCTGTTTGTATAAATATAATTGGTAGCTAAATCTACCTAAACTCCCACCACAATATCACGAAAATTAGAACTTCAAAACTTTAAACAAATCAAATAAATTTTAGGTTGTGAAATTCGGTCACACCGGTGCCAGCGTAACTGTAATGAATTAGACACATCATTACAGTTTTGCTGGCACAGCCTGCTCTGATTCAGTTACAGTTACATTTCATTCTCACTGTACTATACACTAGTAGGGACAGTCGGATCATTATCGTGATACCGCTTAGACCTCACCATCTTGTTCGACATTTGTGAGAACAACAAAACTCCATGAAGAACGGCTTCCTCTCCAACGTCACAAGACTCACAAGTGTCGGCATAGTATAAACATTAGTAGCGACAGTCTCATATAGTTGGGCTGGGAATTTTTATTGATATATCGATATATCGACTAGTCGATATTGTCTTTCGAAAATTATATATATCGTTATATCGATAAACCGACATTTAACGATAATCCGATATACATATAATCTGAAATATTGGTAACCGATAAATATTTACCGATAACGATGATTCAATATGTTTTAAAAATTATAATAAAGCTTGTAATTGCTCGACGCCATGTGAACAATTTAAAATTTATGTCGGAGTCTTAATTAATTTTTTAATAAAAAGAA
This sequence comes from Tribolium confusum, assembly GCA_029207805.1. Lineage (NCBI taxonomy): Eukaryota > Metazoa > Arthropoda > Insecta > Coleoptera > Tenebrionidae > Tribolium > Tribolium confusum. The sequence continues at coordinate 38,880,533 of JALGAY010000003.1, forward strand.
ACACGAAAATCACTAACAGAAGTTTATTTCATGCAATTTCTGACAGTGACCGCTAGGTGACCTGTGAAATTAATTATTAGCTTAGCTGAGGGAATTTATATCGTCATTTTATCGAATAAATATCGATATATCGACTTATCGATATTTTCATAGTATCGATAATTCGATATCAAAATTCTATTATCACCCAGCCCTACCATATAGTGGAGTAAAATTGCCGTCCTATTGACTTCTTTCTCGCAATTTTTTTTTAATTATTGCGGGTGATGCAGAGCGAAACGACAAAGCCTTGTTTTAAAAAAATTATATTTCGAGTTTTAGGTCTAGTATCCTATTTTTGTTAAAACTTTCTCCAACTTTTGTAAATCCGGAAATGTATACCTATTATACATATAGTGAAATTTTTTATTACAAATATTTACTTAGCTCTTCACTTATTGACATTTTCAGTGCACAATTTTCCAACTAGTGACTTTAGAGGCCCTTTTCTCAAATACAAAAAAAACCTTTTCTGAAGTTTCTTATTACTGCTAGATGCGCTCTGATTTGCTTTATAAGTGGAAAAAATTTCAAATTTTTGGCTTAAATAGTTAATTTATAAGCGTGATGTAAGTTTTAAAAAACTTAATTTTGGAAATTCTAAATCCCACAAAAAATTTTTTTTTACAAATTTCCGTTTAAAAAAGGTGTAGACAGCGATTTCAGATGGCCAAAATAAAACTTTACAAGAGTGTAAAGGTTAAAGTTGGTTAAAGTAAACTGTGTTAAAGTACATTTTCTATTACAACGTCTTTGGAGTGAAAAGTGAGGTTTGAAAGGGAACTTCTTGAGCCTCACTATACAGGGTGTTATGGAAATGAGTGCAAATATTTTAGCCTGAAATACAGCACCACAAGTAATAAAAATCTGTAAAAAAAATTTTGTCCTATCTCAACTAACAACAAAATTACAGGCCGTCAAAGTTGGGTATAAAAAAACATCTTTTTGTTATATCTGGAAAACCGCTTAACCGATTAATACCAAATTTGGTACACAAATGAAGTTGACTGTACTCTTTTTATTTCTACTAGCAAAATTTTGCTGCACATCTCAATATCAAGTTACGGAACTTTTTTTTCACATTTTGGGTAATTAACCAATTTTCTTCTTATTAATTTCCAAGTTTTCGAGATATTTACGTTTAAAGTATAAAACTGACTTTTCATCTTTAACTTTGGCGTCCTCTAGCTCCTAAACGGTGCAACTTAGTATAGAGGTAAATTGTGTTAAATCGCTTTATTTTGACCTGAAAAACCCATAATTTCTTTATGTTAAAAAAAATTTATTATACGTTTTGTAATAATTAATTTTTAGGTTATAATTTTGTTATCAGTTGAGATAAGACAAAAATTTTTTTGTAGATTTTTATTATTTGTGGTGCTGTATTTCAGGTTAAAATATTTGCACTCATTTCCATAACACCCTGTATACCTTTTTTATCATCGTTTGCAAAGTTCTAGTTATTTTTTCCCTCCGTTTAGTATTTTTTTATTTTTGTGGGGAGATTAATGTTTGATTACATACAGAGAGGTTAAAAATAATTCGATTAAATATATTTGTCATCGTCTATGTTCGTCGTTCTCCGGAATGAATGGGATAAAGGTGAGACGTAAGCCCCGCCTACTCCTTACGCAACAATGAGTAGTCTGTCGCTACTAGTGTATATAATAACTATGGCGACGGCGACGGTCTAGGCTCTAGAAGGAAGCGAGGTGGGAAGGGGTTCCCTCCTAAACGTGCTTACAACGGTTGGAAGCGAAAACAGACTTTATTGTAGTGAGCATAGAGTCTACAAGACTTTTTCCGCCAACGAGACTTTCGCTGCTAGTATTTATTATAAGATGAGATCGAAATGTAACTGTTAACTGAATCAGAGCAGGTTGTGCCATCGTAACTGTAATGATGTATCTAATGTTAATATGGCTTGCTCGATTCAGTTACATTTCGATCTCAGGTTACTAGCATTTGGTATATCGTTGATAGAGTTGATGTAAGCATATAAACATTCGAAAAACTCGAAAACCATAATTTAAAAATGGAAAAACGTTAAATTCTAGAGTTTTTTAAAGTTATGTAAAAAACCGATCAGACCATCTGAAAGCCCTTGAAAAAAGCTACAATTTGAAAAAAAAAGAACAGTATATACAGTAGTTGCCCGAACTGTATAGAAAATTATATTTTTGAAGAAAAATGCAGTTTTCTCGAAATTGGGATTACGAATCATCTTAAAGTTTACTATACTTTTTTCTAATTATAAGCCAAGTCTTATATCAAATTTTTAATCAAAACCGTCCACCAGTTTCAATAATATCGATAAATGTTCAAAATTTTAGGTTAACGCGGTATTTTGACCATTTCGAGATTATGTTGTTTGATTGAAAATTTGCAAGTTTGACATATGGTTAGAGGAAACTCTCATAAACATTTTGGTGTTTGTTTTGAGTCAATTTGACTTATGGAAATCGAGATATTTAAGAAATAGTTTCCATAAAAGGCAATTTACGCAGAGAATGTCTGAAAAACATCGTGCGGAAAGTTCCGGAACCAAAAGTAGTAGATATATTAAAGAATGCGTTTCGAAAAGTCAACTTTGTGGCACAAATTCAAGTTTATAAAACGAGCACAAGCGCCATTTTTTTTCTATTTTTATAAACTTTTCAAGAGACACAAAAAAACCTTATTATTATACATGCGCAAATCAAATAAATACCAAAAATCTCATTTTTCAACTTAGAAGTCGACGACATTCGTCAACAATATTAGTGTTTTTTTGCACCAGTTTTTATCGTGCACTAAATCATAAATATTTTTTAATCTAAATTAATGCAAATATAAAAATTTTTAATGGGATTTTTTTTTTAAATAATGTCTGTCAGAAATGAAAATTCAAAATAATCTGCTAAGTGAATAAAAAATATGACCATTCTTTTTATTTTTTGGTCACCTTACTTCATTCTTTATATTCATTCTCTTATTCCTACTTGTTAATATTATAATCATAATATTATAATTAGTAAGGAGGTAGGGGCACCCACCCGGCGACATTGGCCGAGTCCACTCGAACCAAGGGGTGAGTCGCCGAGGTGGGTGGTTGGAATAGTCACAACACAAGTTAGACACAAGTGACAAGTCAGACACACAGTAGCAAGTAAGCAGCCAAGACTATATGTAAACAAATACAAAATAAACTGAAACAAGCATCCGGGGAGTTTTATTACAAGTAACAACCCCAAACACTACTTGTAATAAAATAGTTAGAGTATGACTCAATCGACAATTTATAGCTTCATGTGCATTTGACATTTGACAGAACTCAAATAAAGAAAAACATTTAAATAACAAAAATATTTTAATTTTGGGAACTATATTTCAGAAAACTTTGTTGCTGCAACAGAACTTAATACAAGGAATCACACTTTTATACCCAAAATTTTAATTTCTTAGGTATTGAAGAAATATTATTATTTTAGGACACATTAATTAAAGATACGTTATTAAGTAAATGGTTTTTAGTTGTTAAAATAATATTTAGACCGGATTTTATTATAGAACTCTGGACCTCAATAGGATAAATGATTTAACTAGTTTTGCAGTACCTAATTGACATTTTTTGTTACTCAAAAACAACAATAAAAGCACAAACAAAGCATAAATTATAGCAAGTTTTTTACTGAACTTTAATGTTTATAAAGAATAAAAAACCAATTTTAAGAGAATAACTAATATAAATTTGTAAACTGACTCCAATATTTTGGTAACTTTTTATTTAGAATGGTTTGCATTCGAGTTTCTATAATAATACATTCACCCTAGATCCTAGAAGCTTGCAATGTGTTATTAGTTATTACAAAAACAGATAGGTATAAAACCGTCCGTCAGACAGACAGGTTTTCACTTTAAGTTTATTGCTTTTCCAAGAATCGAATTCTAGTAGATACGGCGCGGCGCACAGTGGTTCAAAATTTGGTATTTTGCGAAAAAAATAGCTTATGAGTAAATTTTTTCTAAACTGCATTTTCAAGGATGTTTTTCTATCTGCTGAATCAAATGGAATAGTCCGCAAGTCAACTGGAGATGTATTTTTAAAGATATAGGCAAAAATATGCTATATTATAAACTGTAAAAAATCGGCAAATTAAGATCGCCACAAGAAACTCACTTCGACATAGTAATAGAGTGAATTTTTACTTAATGTAATAGTTAATAAGATTATTTGAGATAAACAAGACTATTTTTGTTGAATCAATTATTTTATACATACAGATTGTTATGGAAGTGAATGCAAAAGTTTTAAGCTGAAATACAATCCCACAAATAATAAAAATCTGCAAAAATTTTTTTGTCATATCTCAACTAATAACGAAATTACAGGCCGTCAAAGTTGGGTATAAAAAACATTTTTTTTGTTATACATATCTCGAAAACCGCTTAACCGATTAATGCCAAATTTGGTACACAAACGAAGTTGAGTGTACTCTTTTTATTTCTACTAGCAAATTTTTGCTGCACATTTCAATTTCAAGTTACGACACTTTTGTTCTACATTTTGGGTAATTAACCAATTTTCTTCTTATTAATTTGCAATTTTTATAGCAAAAATGAATATGCCAGTAGATTTTAAATAAAAATGCAAAAACGCAATATTTTGCTAAAACGTACCGTTTTCGAGATATTTACAATTAAACTATAAAAATGACTTTTAATCTATAAATTTGGCGCCCTCTAGCTCCTAAACGGTGCAACTTAGTGTAAAGGTAAATTGTGTTAAATCTCTTTATTTTGATCTGACAAACCTATAGTTGCCCTATGCTAAAAAAAATTTTGTTATACGTTTTGTAATAATTAATTTTTTTAGGTTACAATTTTGTTATCAGTTGAAATAAGACATTTTTTTTTGCAAATTTTCATTATTTGTGGTGCTGTATTTGAGGTTAAAATTTTTGCATTCACTTCCATAACACCCTGTATAGTACTGATGGCTTCTTAATACTAAATATAAAGTAATAAAATAATAGAAAGGTTGAGACAACCCCTATAAAGTTTGAAAACCGTTTTTGTAATTATTTTTACGCCATTTTTTTTGTTATGACCAATTTTTGATCAATGTTTTTGAATTTTCTATTAAATCTTGGTGACTTATTATTCTAAATTAGTACTTTTACAAAAGCAGTTAAAAGATGCGCAGCAAAATTTTGCTAGTAGAAATAAAAAGAGTACACTCAACTTCGTTTTTGTACCAAATTTGGTATTAATCGGTTAAGCGGTTTTCGAGATATAACAAAAAAATGTTTTTGTATACCCAACTTTGACGACCTGTAATTTTTTTATTAGTCCAGATAAGACAAAAAATTTTTTGCAGATGTTTATTATTTATGGTGCTGTAGTTTAGGTTAAAATTATTGCAGTAATTTCCATAACACCCTGTATATTACAAAGTGGTGACTCTAGTACAGCTCTCAACCTTTTTTGGCCTGCAGACCACTAAAATTTAGCGGCTTAAGAAACTGTCGCTAAAATTAGTTTGAGATATTTGTATTTTGTAATTTGATAAATTAAAATGTAGTTATTGTGATTTATTTTATTTTTTTTGCGGAAAAATAATTGTCCATAGAATAGTAGAATTTCTTAGCGGACCATTAGTGGTCCGCCGGACCACCGGTTGAGAATAGCGGCTCTAGTAACAACGTTTTAAATAATACACATTTCTTCAACTTTAAACTGACCTAACATTGTAATCAATACAGAACACAGGTTAGCAAGTAAACAGTAGCAGCTGAATTTTTTTTCATCAGTTATAAAAGAAACAATTCAGCTACTTTAGTGAGTAAAATCGGGCTAAAATAACGCCTACTTTTGAAATGAAAGGATGACCAGATGAGACCCTTTCAGTCTTGTAAAGTATCATTTTGGCTATCTGAAATCGCTATCTACAATTTTTTTAAGGAGGATCTATCTTTGTAAAATTATTTTTTATGTCGGAGCAACAATTTCTAAAATCGTGTTTTTTAAAACATACATAGCGCTTAAAAATTAACTATCTAAGCCAAAATTTTGAAATTTTGTCCACTTAAAGAGAAAACCACATCGCATCTAATAGTAATAAGGAATTTTAGAAAAAGTTTTTTATTTTTGAGAAAGGGGTTACCAAAGTCACTAGTTGCGAAATTGTGCATTGACAATTTCACCCAGCGGAAAGCTATGTGAATTATTAAAAATTTGATCATATAATGTACGGCCGTCCGAATTTTGGGTGTGCATTTCAGGTAATCCGAAAGATGGGTCAGATTAAGAAATACCTGGTTTATTCTTTTCGGCCCAACTTGACCACTTAAAATGATAATCTCAAAAATTCCTTAATTACAATTTGATGGTCAGGTCAGGTCAGGGATAATGATAAGTACTTACAGCCGGGGCCAAAGGAGAAGCACAGGTCAGGTAGCTGGGCCGCTAATACGCTCCCATTCTAATTTCTAAGACCTGAGTTTAGACCCAGGCCGATAATCAAACACGGTTCCGACTCAATTCATTGAAAAAACTGCATTTGTGAAAATATAAAATATCTTAAATTTTACTTTAGACTAATTCAATTTAGAGGAGAATGCTTAAAAATTGCCATGAACATTAATTGAAATTTAATTATGTTTTAATTTTTAATCAATTTAATTATAACAATCGGGTGATAAATTTAAAAATAATTGTGACTAGATAAATATTTAATTTACTATTAAAACACAAATTTAATAATTAAAGTTGCAAAAATGTTAATTTAAGAAAATTGCAAAAAAAAACTGTCTTTAAGTCAATAGTGATATTTTTAAAATAGTAGTATGTTAAATATTGTTTCTTACAAACAAGCAACTAATTAAACTAAAAACGTTAAGCTATATTTTTTTAACCGGTAATAACTGTTAACCAGCTTTTAAAAGTTGTTAGGGTTTTGGTATTTAAACCACAAAGTTCTTCTGACACCACTTTATTTAAGGAAAATAAAGAACCATTTGATTATGGAACTTTTCGTACAGCGATTTATCTCACAAAACTTCCTCGAAATCAACTCGAAATCTAACTAACTATAAAATCTGCTCTTAATCCCTTATATTAACTTACTTATTGGGTTGGGCTAAAACATCCCTCTTTTGTCTTAAGAGATTTCATTGGTTTTTATCTGTGATGTGATTGGTTGGAAATAGCGAAGGGTTTTCCCTTAAAGTTATGATTTACCATATGGTACCAAATGTATCCATACGTTTAAAGTTATACAAAATAGGGATGTTATTCCTAAACATTGCAGTTTTAAATATTATCTCTAAAACTTAAAATAATACAAGTGTTTCCAACAGTTGCTTGCGGTTTGTGCAAAGCAGGTGGTTTCTTGTATTATCGATAAATAAGATGTACGGCCTAAACAGTGGTGGTACATAACAAAGTCTTGTTAAAAAAAAATATTTTTTTAAATTAGAGTGGTATTAATTGTTAAAAATAAAACATCTGATAAAATGTAGATATAAAAATATTATCACTTAGTTCTAATTTTGTTAATTTTATAAAACTTTGTTCTTACTATAACAAGTTAATAACAGTAAGTTTACATCAATTTTTTTTATAACATTACAATATTCAAAACAGGCCAACACTGTGCAAACATACATTCATAACAACAAACTAATGAACAGTTAAAATAAAAACTAATATCATAAATTAAGGAATAAAAGTTTTAGAGATTATGATCGTTTGGGTGTCCGTCAGGTAGTAAAAGGATTATTACCTTTCCATGAATTAACATCTTATCGTTTCTGGCTCAAACACTTTCAGGACAGTAACCTCTTGCAGTAATATTAATTTTTTACAAAATTTGGTACTTAATAACATTATTGTTACCATAGTTTATAATACTGTTTGTTTGTAAGTACTTTTAATAACCTATGAAACGTGTTATATTTTTGATATTTTTCATCAAATGTTTTTTGTAACTAGTTTAACATTTTTTTTACAAAAACATTTTTTTAATGCTGAAACAATCTTTACCTACATTAAACATCTACTAAATATAGCGCAAACTTTTTAAAAAGTCACTTATAAAACGTGATTTGTATGCAATTTTTTGGAAATTGGGAGCTGATTGTTAACAATTGGAATCATGGCGAAGAACTAAGGCTGAGAAAAGTAGAGCAAATATCTTCCCATTTATCCTAAGTATGGGAATTTTTAGAATGATAAACATTTGTGAAAATTTTATTAACAGTATGTCAACTAGATTATGAGAATGTATTAAAATTAATAAGAGTCACAAAGTATCATACTAGTATTAAAATGTATTTAAATTAGGTTTTAACAAAATTTATTTAAATTTTTTTAATACAGACATTAATATGTGGAAAACTGCACACTCTAGTTATAGACATTTTTTTAAATTAAAAACAAGTATTTTTAAAAGCTAAAACAGTTATTACTGATTAAAAAATATAACTTAACGTTTTTATTTTAATAATTTGCTGGTTTGTAAAAAACATACTATTTTAAAGATATCACTTAGGTATATACTTTAAGACAGTTTTTTTGCAATTTACTTAATATTTTTGCAACTTTAATTATTAAACTTGTGTTTTAATAGTAAATTAAATATGTATCTAGGAACAAATATTTTTTAATTTATCACACGATTTTTATAATTAAATTAACTAAAAATAAAAATTAAAACTTAATACAATTTCACTTAAAGTTCAAGGCAATTTTTAAGCATTATGTTATTAAAATATGAAATTTTGTAAAAAAATAAATATTACTGTAAGAAGATTACTGTAATGAAAACGGTGCGTTCGAACTGCGGTGGATTTTCAAGTAGCGACCGAACTGCGGTTGAAGTGTATCTGCCTACCTGTCCGAACCTAATCCCTGTTCTAACTGCGGTTTTATTCACAGTAGGGAGCTACGTCCCACGTTCCACAAGCCGTTATAAAGTAATAAAATCAGAATATGAATAAAACCTAAAAAAATTTTTTTTTGGCTGTGTTGGTTATGTGTAACACAATAAGTCTGCAATTTTTTTTAAAATTGTTAGAAATCGTTGTAATTAGACATTTTGGTGCATTGTATCAAAGTACACCAATACACAAAAAATCATTTACCTAAAATTATAATTAATTAGACATAATTAAAAAAAACTAACCGTATAAGTAAACAATTTGAAAATGTGTTCAAGTCTTCTATATGTAAAAATCAACCTCAATTTTTTTTATAATTTTTTGGTGTTTAGGAAGCAGTATTTTGGAGGTGCTGATAAAACTTGAATTACCTGGTACATACAATAAAAATTTAGTAAAGAGCTTTTTTGTAGTAAATAATAGATATTATCTACCACTGTGTTAAAAGCTTTTGATTCTAACTTTTATAGACAAAAAGTTATAAGCAAAAGTTTAAATAAAATTAAGGAGTTGATGAAAAGTATTGTCATATAAACTTTAAGCCGGAAGATCTAAAGATATTGTAAGAACCAAACTATGGAAACTAGCCGGAAAGGATTTAAATAAGTAATTTTGGTGTTTTGGTGTTTTACCTGAAAATGGAAATTTGCTTATCACATATTTCAAAAAACATGATTAAGGTTTAAACTGGAAACTAAACTTCATGCTTAAATTTGGGATATTAGGTAGACTCAAATTTCTTTTAGTCAGTTTATTGATAAAATTGTTGTTCACCATGCCACAAGCAACGAAGAAAAATTCTGTTATACACCACTAAGCCAATATCACCGATAATAGGATTAGAATTTTAGAACTCCCCGGGGTTTCCGAGCGCACCGCAGTTCGGTCCCTAAAATATTTTTTGGTAATGACTCATTTATCTGGTTAAATTCTAACCGCAGTTCGGATGTCCCCAATGAAAATGTTTAAGCCAGAAACGATAAGACGTTCATGAAATTCATGGAAAGGTAATAAATAATCCCTTTACTTCCCAAACGGATACTAAAACGATCATAGTTTCTAAAAGTTTAATTTCTTAATTTATAAGTTTCATTTCTATTTTAACTGTTCATTCGTTTGTTTTTTAGAATGTATTGAATGCCTGTTTTGAATATTGTAATATGTTATAAAAAATTTAATGTAAACTTACCGTTATTAACTTGTCATAGTAAAAACAGGGGTTTATAAAATTAACGAAATTAGAAATAAGTGATAATATTTTTATATATTTTATCAAATGTTTTATTTTTAATAATTAATACCACTCTATTTTACAATTTTAAATTTTTTAAACAAGAGTTTTAAAAGCTGGAACAGTTATTACTGGGAAAAAATATAACTTAACGTTTTTTTTGTTTGGGTTATCCCTCTAGGAATCTTTTGTTTTTAAGATTTTTTTTAATAAGAAAACGCTCTCCTAGATTATTTGTTTATTTTATCAAGTTACCGGTTTCGGCTATTGCCTTCTTCGGACTTTCGTTATGATAATAAAAATAAAAATAAAACAAGTAGAATTTTAAAAAGTTTGCCCATAACACGTATTATTTTGATTTTCTTTTGATGTTTGGTTCATGACGTATCATGATACGTCATGAACCATATATAATATGGTTAATTAAATATAATAATTACATAAATAAATATTAAAATTTATAGTTTAAAATTAAAAGAATAAATATTAAAGTTTAGAATTAAATTTTTCATACGTATAAGCTTTCAAAATATATTTTTTTTCGCGCATTTTTCTAGAATATTTAAAAAATTGACCAAAATGAATGGTTTTTAACAACAGGTAATATCTCGATATCTTTGCGTTTTTTTTTAAACATTTGCGAGAACAAAAGTGTTTAGAATTAAATTTTGCATACAATTTTTGAAATATAATTTTTTTGGCGGGATTTTTCTAGAAAATCAGAAAAATTTTCTAAAGTATGTGTTTTTTCAAAAAAGTTACAAAGACAAAAGTGCTTAGAATAAAATTTTTCATATGGATAAACTTTTAAGATGTAAACATTTTACTAGATAAATTGATCGAAATATATGTTTTTTTACTAAGAACACGTTATAATTTTACTCAATTAGAAGTGTGAAAAATATGAATTAATCGATTCATCAGTGACTAAGTAAACCAATTTGTCGATTTAGACAAAAGATGAAATGTCGAAAATCGGCCGCTAGTTAAAATAAGTAAATCGATTCTTAACGAGTATCTAATTAAGCTATTTATCTACTTAAAAAATCTAATATTGACATCGAATAAAAATTGGTATGCCCAAGAGTAGAGGAGGCAAATCAAGGTTTTAGAAATTATAAACTGATGGCCATAATTTCTTCTTCGTTTCCTAATATAGGAATCCATGTAAAATTTGACGAAAAACAACATTAAAATTCGAAAATAGGTAAATTACATGTTTTATGAACTAACTCTACGTTTGATCGGAACAACAAAATTTTACCTTAATTTCTTACTGTTATGTACCCTTATACCACCCCCTATATCATTGAATCATCACGTGCATGTCATTCACTCATCATCGTCTTTCATATTTCTCGGTCCAAGTTCATATTTGTTTTAAATTGATAATTTTGTAAACCGAGCCCATATGAGCATCGAATCCATTCCATTGTTATTCATTATATCTTTGTATATTAGAGACTCAAATAAATACTGAAAGAAATAGAAGCGTTTCATTACATTAAACAATGTGAGAAGTAATTTAGTTTTTTTGCGTTTTCCGATTCATTTCGCCTTTATTAATTATTGTCTATTTGGTAAAAATGAAAATACAAAATTGAAACTCTAAAATCTGGATCTTTCTTTGCCGAGGAGATACGCTTAGGGCCTGGGCCGCGGGGATACCTACTTTTATTATTTTTATCGTTGTATTGTTTAAGACATGCTAATCACTTATGTCTCTTGAAAGCGGGGTTTATATATATTTTGGTTACGTTGTCCCAGGTTTTGCTTCCCGTTAGCTCCAAATCCGAAATTTACCCCTAACTTTTAGATATGTCCCCATTAAAAGCGTACTCGCTTTGACCTACTTAAGTTTAGGGTTTAGGGCGTAATATGAATATATTTATTGACCTTCAGAAATACTGCTTCAGCACGCGAGAAGAATGATTCGAATAAAAACCATTTATAGGGTTGTTGGAATGGGTTCAATGCACATTGGACGATTGAGATTGGCCTCTTTATAAATTTCATTCTACTCACCTGTTGACCGGATGTTTGAAGATGTATCACCAAGCAACTAAATTGAGGAAGATAAAAAAACACTCACTATAAAGTCACAAGTGAAACAGTAAAACTATCAATTCCGTATAAAATTTTCTCACATCGTCGTGCCTAAATTGCACAACAAGGAAATTTGAGAATTGCTAAGTGATCCAACTGTGGTCATAAATTATTGAGAAGACAAACAACGATGGAAAAATAAAGATTGCAACTTTGTAAGCTTATAAGAGTTGATGTAATTCGATACTTTAGAAGCGATAAGAACGCTTCAAGACTAATGACATAAATAATTTACTTTGTATTTCGTAAATTGAATTGCTAGTTTAGCAAAATTTTTGGTTAGCCGTGAGGCCTCAGGAGTCCGGAATAACAGATTTAATGAGAAATTTAAAACAGAAAATTTATCTGACACTTATAATTTAGAAATGAGGGATGTACAGGAATAATTATTCCGACTAATAATAATGAAGGTGACTAATTATTTATAGAGGTGGTCTTTTGATGACTGAAAGTCCGGGTTTGCGTGGTTTTGCAAATGTGAAGCAAGGACGTATTTACGTAGAGACCAGCGGCAGCGTTTCTCAAGCTGTTTTGACCTGCGGATCACTAAAATCTAGCGGCTTAAGTATCTGTCGCTAAAATTAGTTCGAGATATTTGTATTTTGTAATTTGATAAATTAAAATGTATTTATTATTATTATTTTTTTTGCGGATGAATAATTGTTCACAACAACTTTAATTCAAAGAATTTGCTATATTTTTCAATAATAAATCATAGTTGCAAATACAAGTAATGTTTGTGCAAATACCAAACATTATTTGTTATTGTGGTAAACTATTTTTGTAAAACCGTTGACGATTCTGCTTTGTTAGTCTCCCATAAAACCAAGAATGAGCTGTACTAGTATTATACCATCATAAACAACACTGTGGAGTTAAAAGAAGTCACGTCATCCTCATCCAGGTTATTTGATAAGGATATTTCTTTTGTCTATTTATTTTGTCTATCACAAATTTTTGATGACACAGCTTTTCTAGCCATGCGAAAGTAACACAAATGAAAATTTTAATTCTTGGGGCGAAGCCTGGCGGTGCAATAGGGGCGGCAAAACTCTGAATACGCCTTTGAGCGTTAGGGATGTTATGCAAAACAGGTGGTCGAGACGGTACCGATTGGTTGATTTGAAATGTAAATGTAAGGGTGGATTTTTGGGGCAAATGTAAAAGGATAAAGTCAGTTGGATTTAAGAGAGTGCGAAGAGTTTGTAACGAGAGGTTTAGTATGAGTGTGTAAAATGAGGAAATATCAAGTTATGTAAATAAAGGAAAAAAATGAAGATAATAATGTAGTTTTAATTAATTTATACAACATCTGCTACTATTTACTCTATTTTTCTCCGATTATAACAAGTATAAGCAGGCATCAATATTTTAAACATCGATTTATTTTAGTTGGGAATAAAATTTAATTTAGAGGTTCAGTATTGGTAGGTTTATTATTAGATTTTCTACATAAGGTTGAAGCCAATATTTTGTTAAAATTTATTTTATCAGTCGTTTAGTCTTGGTCGAGTATGTTTTTAAAATAATTGTAAGATCACGATTATACAAGGGTTTATTTTAATGATTTAAACGAATTTTTGCACAAATTAGGAAAAGATGTGTTTGAATAAATAATATTATAATTATAATAATAAAATTTGAAAAATTATTAAATTAGGAGTTTTATTGTTAAATAATAGTGCAAAAACATTTGTTGCTAAAATAAAATGACTACTTCTAATAAGTTGTTCTAACATTACATATTACTCATATTAGGGTACATGATAGAATTTTAAAATTATTAAAAATTCTAAAATGATACCTAATTGAAATAGTTTTACAGTAACAATAAATGCAGTGGCGCATCTAACAATAAGCTTGAAAAATTCAATTATCATCATTTCAGAGCTACTTGTACAATAATTGTAGAATTACGGAAAGTTATTTTTGCTATACAGTGTTTCCCACGCCTGCCAGGTAGGGTTGCCAGATAGTAGAAATGGTTCAGCCGGAGAATTGTACAAGATAAAACATTATTAGGTATAAATAAAAATGTCATTTCGTCTTGAACAAAATGTAATAACAGTCAAATAAAATAACAAATGAATATAAAAAATATATACAAAAATAAAAAATATATAAAATAAGTAGAAAAAAAAAACAAAAATCGTAGCTAAGTATATTACGTACATGCAGTAGGTACAGGTATGTACATATGTTACTAATAATATAAATTTTTCAAACATCTAACTAAATATAAAATTACTCACATTTTTGAGAGCTTTGGCATAATTTTTTTATTTTATTTTAACATAACTGCAGAAAATAACCTTACCTTTCTATGTAAAAAAATTTGGAAAACTATAGTTTGCAATTAAATGTTACAAAAACTAATAACAGTAAAAACACGTTCTTATAGAAATTACTAGAAATGTTTTAAACAAATTTTTGTGTTTTAGTGCGCAACCCTCATATACTTTTAATTTGGCGCCCTTGTCAACGTTTCCGTAGAGTTAGAATTGTAAAAATCGAAAAATACGAGAATCTAGAAACGAAAGTTGCAACAAAAAATATGTACGTTCCGTGATTAATACGCCTAGTTTTATTCGTTCGTTTACTTACTTGTTTATTACTACTACAAAATACTACAAATTATTGTTGGCTTAAGAATTTATATAAAAAAAATTCAGAATTTTTAGCATTAGTCGGAGATTTTTGTGCTCTTGCCGGAGGCCGGAGATTTTGTTAAAAAGCCGGAGTCTCCGGCCGAAAGCGGGAGATCTGGCAACCCTATGCCAGGCCGACTCGCACCAGCTGCATTTCAATTCTTGGAAAATCAAACCTACGAGAATTTGGGTTTTGTTCTTATTATTAAAAATAATCTGAGAAATATTACTTGGGCTGTTTTTCATGTATCAATTATTCATTCAATTCGTTCTGTACTTCTGTTTATTTTTAACTTGAACTTATTTAAACTGTTTTGAGTGTTTTACATTTTGGTGACCATTTCCTTTAATGTTCGCATGTAAAGAAACTTTTTATTTTTACAATAAACTTTAGTTTAAGAAAAATGCGTAGAAAAGAAAATCTGATTTTTTTTTTATTAAAATTTCTGAAGAGAAGTGGAAGTAAATGATTCGCCTATCATTCTTAATTCTACGAGTACTAATAGTTCTGAAAATAGTGATACGAAGCTTACGGTTCAGCAAAGTAGAAAAAACATTGAAAACTATATAATATTTTACAATATATTATAATATTGGAAATTTTATGACTCGGAATCTTGTAAAACTCGCACTCAAAAATAATCAAAATGATTTATTTATTTATTTATTTAAAAGGTTTCCATAGTAACGGTGTATCAAGTTCCGACATTCATCTTTCGCTTCATTTTTTTTATCAAAATCTCATAGCACTTTTGACAACTTTTTGAAATAAACACTTCATATAAAAGGTGTTTTGTAACGAAACGGCTATCTCTAAGGTACAAATTGATAAGAACTCAAAAAACGTTAATTTTAAAGTATTTGTTTCTATTGTATAGTTGAATCATAGATATTTGGGCAGACGTTTTAAGTAGGTACTCTTAATAAACAGTATGTAATAAACAGTATCTTTAGTATGCAAACCCTGCTAAAGTCGTTGTTAAATGTGAAAGTGTTTACCTTTATTAATTAAGTTTTGTGAGGTGTTTTATAGTTTATTTAATGTTTGCGGTAACTGCAATTATTTTTATGATCTGTTTATTGGGAGTACTTAAAAAGTCTGCTCAAATATCTATGATTCAACTATACTTGGTTTAAAAATAAACGCAGTTCAAATTTAACCAATAACAAACAGTAACCTAAAAAGCAAACTTGCGTGAACAAGTTTCAATGTAAACGATTAAAAATTTTACATATCAGTCACGTCTGTCAATGATATGCCAGAGAATGACAGTGGCATCACACGATACACAAAAACAGAAAAAAATACAATAAATGCCGGATTCTTTGGTTGGGAGATAACTGTTGGTAACGTCTTCTAGTGGACGTATGTTAATTCGGCCAAAAATCAATTTCTAGGACATAAAATGTTTAGGTGGAGGATTAAGACGAGGGGTCTGTTCGGCCGGCCGCCTAGCGGTGGCTATAATAAGCCGTTGCGGGTGGCCGCTTCTCAAATTATACCTGGATTGTATACTTCTACAAATAAATACAAATTAAAAATGACAAAAATTATAAAATCTTTATAATATTCACATAATTTAACACATATTCATTAATAAAGTTACATTTCTAAATCTGTTTGTACCTAAATGTTTCTCTTATCTTTGTGTCTAACTAATGTCTCTTAATTTTCTACTATTTTGCGTGAGTAAAATAATCCAAACGAGAGGAAGTATTTATTTGCTAGAAACTTTTATGTTTTAACGTAACATTTGAAGGTCCAAAGTGTGCAATGCGGTAAGCTTTAGTTGCGTTAATGGTAATGAAATCTGACCTGCTGGCCGAAAGGTTTACTAATCAGTAATCACTTCATCTGGGCTAGGTACAAAATACAAATCTAGGTACAAATAATAGAATTTTCATTGGGAATATGCCAACACTTAAAATTTTTATTTTATTTACTTTTACCTACTAGGACTAAGACCTACTAAATCTTCTATAATATAAGCCTTTATCTGATATAACTTTTTTCTTGTATTTAGTAGGTACCAATGGATGAGAAATTACAAGGAATGACTGAGATTAACCCTATTCCGGCAAATATTAATTTTGAGGAAATTGATTTTAAGCAGGTTTAAATTTAAAAAATTAAAAGTGTTTCCGAAATTATTGTACTGTGTAGTTTAGTGTGTTTCTCAAATTTAGTATTTGTTAAAATGGGATCTCAATTTGAGACAATGTTAAGCGAAAGAAGAAAATTGCTGCTTTTAGTTGAAAATTTTAAAATTCGACTTCATGTAAAAAAAATATAATTTTTTTTTCACCAATTTAGATTTTTTATGCAAAATTGATAAGATATATATTGATGAAACCTTTGAATATTGTACAAAATTTTTGCTTCAAATGTTTTCTTTACACGGTTTTAAAAATGGACATTATATTTCTCTAGTTTTCGCGTTGCTGCCTAACAAAAAAAAAGTTATTTACTATTTTTCTTAAATTTAAAAGAAAAATATAGACAATTAGATTTAAGTTTCGAACCAAAAAAAATTGTTATAGATTTTGAAAGTGCAATCCATAAAGCTTATGTTACTGTTTGGAATAATGTAAAAATCGTAGGCTGCAGATTTCATTTATGTCAAAGTTGGTATAGAAAAATACAGCAGTCAGGTTTATCTAAGGAATATAAAGATAATAATTCAGTCATTGGCAAATATTTAAAACATTATTTAAGCGTTCAGTTCTTAATCCAAATCAAGTTTCTGACTTTTTTAATACAGAATTACATTATCTAATTCCAAATAATGACTGTAGAGTATAGAGAATTTTGCCATTATTTATTTAATACTTATATTTCCGAAAATTTATTATTTCCTCCAAATATACCAAAGGTATAAGCTTCCAATTTAATTTTTTTCTATAGAACTACGAATAATTGTTAGTCTTTTTACGCAAAGTTTAACAGCAGCTTTTATAACACACATCTAAATATTTTTTTGTTTACCCAGGTTTTACTGTCTTATCAGATATAAAATATATGTGAAAATTAGAATAGCGCTCTTATATTAAAAAAAATTCGTAATGATTTTCTTAATAAATTAGAAAATGTTAATAAAAAATTAATGATTTTATAACAGGTAAAATAAATAGATTTGCATTTGTTAAATCTGTATCTTATAATTGTTTACCTAATTAATTTTATATTTAATTTTTTAAATTGTCATATATTTTGTTTTATTAGATTATACCGGTTTAATTATTATATCTACCTAAATGTATTTTTATTTTTACTAAATTTTCTTGGCAGATACTGTGTTTTATTTAAATAAAGTTTTTTTTTTTCTGCATAGAGGTGTGCGCAGTATTATTAATCAAACTGTTTCACTACATTGTATTACAGGTGACCTAAAGTTACTTTCTCTAAAATATTTATTGTTGTTAAACGGAGGAAATTATTTATCATAATCTCTTTAAAAGTGGTCTAACCCTATGACTTTAATCCGTCCAATGCCTTAATCCTAACCCTTGCTAATGACCGGCCGAACAGAACGATATAGATAAACTCGTCTACCTGGCGTGTGGCCGAACCAACAACCGCCGCGCCGCTTCTAGTTGCCAAACTGTTACCTTCGTATACCAAATTCATGTCTGCGTATTCCTCAAATGTGAAGCGGTGAGCCATTCTTGTAACACAAATTTAACGAGATGCAGTTGCTAATGAGTTATTGTCAGATTAGTGTCACATATAAGTATCACAAATTTTCTTGCACTTGTTTTAAATCAACAACTTGATTCGATTCATTAAAGAACGATTTTCTATTGGTATTTTTAAACCATCGCCGTTTTTCAGGAGGCTACATTCGAAACACAAACTTTTTAGAATCACAATTCTTGGATTTTTATCAATTTATATCTCAAATATTACCGTTTATTTACGAAACAGCCTGTATACTAAAAGTTGAGATGAGTAAGCATTGATAACGAGGACTGTTTTGATGACTGTGACTCCTGAAAACAAGAAAATAATGTTTTGAAGTCCGCTCATTGAAAATATTTACTCATCTTTTAATAAATACATAATTAGAAAATATTGAGGTAAATGTTTTGACATTACACTTTGAAAAAGTGGAAAAGGGTTCTTGAAATATTTTATTACCGTGAAAACACAAAATATAAATTTTCTATTCTACGGGCAGAAAATCTCCAAGACTATATTAAACATCAAAGCTCCATTAATTTATTTTTTGATAAATCTTCAAAAAAAACAGTGATTAAAAACAAAAAAAACCAAACACCTGTTATTAAAACAGTAATTTTTTGTGGAAGAAATAGTCTTCCCTTAAGAGGTCATAGAGATCATGGCTTGTTAGATGTGGACAAGTTGGAAAATCAGCAAGGCGAAGGAAATTTTAAAAGTTTATAGAGATTTAGAATCAAAGCTGGAGACACAATATTAAAAAAATATTTGGAAAATGCTGGAGCAAATGCCATACTCGTATAACAGCGTGAGTCTGTTAAAAATGAATCTTAACTTTTTTCAGAAACTAGTTATTAACCTCAGAGTATGCCATTAAAAACTTGGTTTTTTTCTCTATGCATGTGATTTTTTTCAGAATTTTTCTAATATTCCTTCTAATTAATATTAATTAATATATATTAAATCGTTGAAAAAAATATAAAATTTACATTATTTCTAATGTTATTCTAAATACCACGATGTTCAAAAATTGTTTTGTAAAAAAATATTAAAAAAAAGTGTAAATAACCTCAAAAAATAATAATGTATTATTTTGAAGCAGCATTGCCAGGTTACTCAACAATCAGTTCGACATCTGTCTACCCTCCAGCTTTTTCGTCCCACCCACTTTCTTGAAAATAATGGCGTATTATTTAATGTAGAAAATAATAAAAAAGTTTAATTTGTTTTAGTTTGTCGATTTAGTGACAATATTTACTTACACATTAAAAAAATTGAGTGAAAACCGGTCAACTCTCATTTTCAGTAAAAATTTTAACTCAAGACATTTCCAAGAAATTGGGTCGGACAAAGAAGCTAAAGGGTAAGTTATTCACCTATTGTCGAGAACGGCAATTAACAGGATTCATCTAAAGTCAAGACATATGAAAGAGTTTTAAAGGTTTATTGAAATATATATTTTCAGCTCAGAGTTTTTAGGATCTTGCTTGTCATTCACGCCTTTTTCTCATTTTGTCGAAATACAAGTATTTCGTTTTGATCAATTGATATAGGTAGATTTGATGTGTTTGAGTTTGATCGACTCCCAACCTTTGACAGATTTTTAAAATATTTTTGATTTAAATATGTTTTTAATTTAAAAAAAACAAAATCTTTATTACAAAAATTATTTTTAAATGCTGTAAAAATTTTTGTTATTATTCTATCGTAATCTTTGGTAATGTTTTTGCATAATCATACTATTAAATAATTATTTTCTACTTAAAAGGCTAGTCAGACCCCCCTAGAAACTTTTCTATGACATTTTTTTGGTCTTTAAATATGTATTTTTTAATATATTATACATCAAAAGGCGTGTTTTTTAATTGCCTAGGGCGCTTAACTATTGCCATAAATGAAAAAAAAGTTCCATTGTTTTATTTTAAAAAAATGTGTTTTAATTTTTTCTATGACATTCTTTTAGGTCTAAATTTTGAGAAAATATTGCAATTTTTTTTTGTAAATAGATAATATAAAAGCAAAGGGCGCTTAACTATTTTCAACTTTTTTTATCAATTATTTATTTAAATATTGTTGCCAATATAAACAAATCAATATCTCATAATTTACAAAATCTTAAAACATCAAATTAGATTTACTTGTCTAGAAAAATATGCCAGATATTATCACCAGTTAATAATTTAAAAAATTCTTTTCAGTTTTAAGTTTTTTAAATGTGTATTTACGTTAAAATTAGCGCTGAGTTCATAGGGTTTGCCGCCAGAGCGCGTACGCTTTGAAAGTATAGTGGAGGGAAATCATCTCAGATATCAGGATAAAAATCGTCTATTTTAACTTTTTGGTGTAGGACCAGCTGAAATTTTAATTAGATTATCTGAAATGACCAAATAAGACATTTTTTCATGGTTCAGATTATCGAAACTTGAAAGAAAAATCTAAATTCAGACTTTTTTAATATTTGTATTTTGTTATTTTTACACTGAGCTATCTCAGAAACCGTAGTAGCTATTGAGTTGGTTTTTCTTGCGTTCGAAAGTAAAGACTTGAGCGCTTTTGGTTGTTTGATTGAAAGTATTTTACTTCCCTTTTTAATATATTTTTTGATAAGCTAAAGTCGAACTTCCGGTGTCACGGTAATCAATTATAGACGATGCGATCAAAATTTTTATTATAAGAGATAAACCCCTACATTTAGCGAACGAAACGTAGAGAAATGATCCAGAAAGTTTTTAGTAAAATCAGAATTAGATTATTTTTTGGGAATTACGAGATATGATTTTTTAAAATGGTGACCATCCGCTTTATTAGCGCGCTGTGAGATGGAGGCTTGTTTGGACTATTGATCGTAGGTATATGCCAGGAAAAACAAAGATTTTCACAATTATAATGGTGATAATAAAAATAATACTGAATTCTGATTCGATAATTTTCTATATATGGTTTTACGACCATTTTCCTCACCTGACAAACAATTAAATTGATAAATTCATCACCCTGCCATAATACAATATGCAATCAAGATTTTTAACATTTTGTACTATTAATTAAAATAAGTAAAATTAGAAAAAATTTAGATTGCCATAAATTTTTAATTAGAAAAAAATTCATAGATTATATTCAAAATTTAAAATCTCCTATATCTTTTACAAAATTGAGCCGATTGTCAAAATCTTGATATTTACACTCGTCACAACATTTGAAATTTCTGCACACAAACATATTTTTGATAATGTAGTGAAATGAAGTTTAATGAAAGCTGTACAGTTATTGGGAAAAGACATTAGAAAAATTAGTACATACTGTACAGAGCAAAAATAAAACAACTTTTCGATTTTACAATTGTGTTTTATATAATACTTACTTGCATAGTATTTAATGTTTAATACTAACACCCTTAATAAAAAATAGAATTGCATTATAATTGTTACTAGGTAATATCTATGGATACAAAAATTAAAACATTAAATTTATGGGAAGCAAAAGTAAAGCAACTGATATTGAAAAGAGTTTTATTAATATTTATTTTAAAACATTTTGTTGTATACCCTTTATTTGCGATCACCGCGATATATTGAGTTAATTAATTTATCAATAATGGTCTCTTATGAAATGGAACTACGACTTCGTTCAAAACTTGCATAAAATTGTCCGTGAAAATTTTTTTTCTCAATCTTTGCCGTGTGCTTTAGGTACTTCTCATGCTGAAATATCCTTCTCAGAGGCAAATTGTCGTCAGCATAAAGTAGCATTGTATTTTTTTGAATTTCTAAATACTTAAATTTATCCATAGTTTCATTTGTACTAATTGTGTTACCGCCTCCGTGTTTAATGGTACCGACAGTAAACTTTTCCTAGCACGTCTCTGAATCTGTACATGCAGATTTAAAAAAAAAATGTTTGGATAAGGTATAAGATAAAAAAAAAACTATCAAACATATGGCGAAAAATTATTAAATATTTTTTGTTTTTTGTTTTTATAATTCAAGTTATTTGTACTTTGTTAATAAAATAATGTTTTATTAAAGTTTTATGTGCTTTAAAATAAAATATTCTATACATCCATTAATTAAATTTTTAACACCGATTTACAATAAAAAGCTGTCGATAAAATATTTTATATTTACAGTTTTTAAAAGAGCGAATAAAATATATAAGAAATATACAAAAGTTTGAAATAGTCAATTTTTTCTGAGAATTTTAACGAATCGTGCTTCCAGTTTAGGTCGAGTACTAATAGATCCTCTGTCCCTAAATCTTTTCAATATTTTTGAAATAATGTCCTTTCTCAAATGTAGTTGTCTTGCTATTTTTAAAAACCACTTCCTGTTAAATAATGTTCGAAAACAAATTATGACTAAAGTGTGAGTAGTGTGACAATATAAATTATTTCGTTTATCGTCAATTATTATTATTTTTCTTCTTCGACTTTTTCTTCTCCTTCTTTTTATTATTATTATTATATTACTAATATTATTATTATAAAGATATTAGCTTTTTCCGGCATATACGATTCGTAACTCTAAATAAGCAACCAACTCTCAACGCGCAAGTAATGCAGGCGTCATCGTTTCAAAAAAAAAATCATATCTCAAAATCGACAAAAAATAATCTAATTTTGATTTTACCAAAAACCTCCCGGATTATTTCTCTACATTCCGTTCGCTTAATGTGAGGGTCTATCTCTAATAATAAAAATTTTGTTCGCATCGTCTATAATCGATTACCGTGATACCGGAAGTTCGAATTTAGGTTATCAAAAAATATATTAAAAATAGAAAAAAATTCTTTGAATTAAACAACCAAAATCGCTCAAGTGTTTACATTCGAATGCAACAAAAATCAACTCCTTAGCTATTATGGTTCCTGAAACATAAAAAAATTGTTGTAGTTGATCATTTTGATAGAGGATAATCTAATTAATAAAATATATAACGTTTCAGCTGGTACTACTCTGAAAAGTTAAAATGGATAATATTTATTCTGATTTCGCTTTACTAAACTATATGACATTCACCGGCTCAAACAAATGTATTTCGGGTTGTCGAAACGATGAAATTCAGCGGGGCAGATTAGAAATCGCAGCTAGGCTCAGACTAGCCTTGATGCTTTCAACAGATCTTTGCTGTTTTTATGATTAATTGGGGAGAGCTTATAAAAGCTCTCTTCGGATAATTTCTCTAATTATAGAATATTGATTATTGTTTATTAAGTGCTATTGCATGTTAATGTTTACTCACTCAAATAATAGATATGTCGCTCATTAAATTTAACGTCATAACTCAAAAAGGCTTATTTTTGAATAAACGCAATTTAAAGTTAAAATTTACTGTGTAAAAAATACAAATTAAAGTGGTGGCGTGGTACAAAACTAGTGCCATGATTTGGCAAGTTTTTTAGTTACAGATATGACAGTCTAGCAATTAAAAGACAATGCAAAATACATTCTATTCATAAATAAAACAAAAACTTTTGTTTTGGAGTTATTTAATGAGCGATGTGTTAAATAAGAGATTTATTCATTTTGATATAGAATTTTTTGCATTCAAATTTTATCTACATTATACTTACATACTTACCTATATTTTTTTAATTTGGTATTATTCGACTACTAGGTACCTACTTGTTTCCAATAATTAGTTCATTAGTTGTACCCCAATTTCAATCATACGAGATTGAATCTACCTTAAAATAAATGTAATGGCTTTTGTTGTAACAACTGCTAGGTGTCTAATTAATTAAGAAATTAAATATCTTTCAAAATTTAACAACTCAAGCAAAAGATTTTTTTTTAAAAACCCAACGACAAAACAATTCGGCGCAGTTAGTAAGATACGCAATTAATTAATGAAATAAGTAATTAATTAATTGATTAATTACAATAATTAAGTAATATATTATATACAATAATTAATTAATTGAAAAAGTTGTCAACTAAAAAATTAAGAAATAATGCCCAAAATTTGGCAATTAATTAAAAGGTAACTCTGAGTACGATTGAAGGCGCGACGGTCGGTCCGCCATGCTAACACGCCACCGTAAAAGGCATAGAAATACCGAGACAAATAGCTCGTAAGCGAACCATAATCTGGTAAAAACTATAACATTTAATGTCTATAAGTCTGTCAATCATTTAAAATATTCATGCAAATTGTAAAAGATAAACACTTGGCAGAAAATTCTGATACCTACTTACTTAAAGTCGGAACATTGACCCTCAAAGAACAAATTGACCTATATTTAAAAACAGCTAATAGCATAACTAAATCCCTCGTAAGTTTCAAGCATTTATGAAAATTTCAGAAATATTTGTGATAGTCACGTTAGTTTTGCTTAGTTTAACAAAAAAGATTAAAAGATGAATGACATTCTATCATTTCATAGGTAATAGAATAGTGTTGCAAAAATTAATGTAATAATTTGTTGTAAGAATCTCCATAATAAATAAACCGTAGACCAATTTTAGGTATATCAATACGTGAAACCTAATAAAAAAAAAATGTACTTACCTTTTCTTAACAGCTCACACTTTTAAATAATCACTATCTTTTGCCATATAAAAAAAACTTTGTGTAACTAGGAGTAACGAACAGTCCAGAAGACACGAATGAACTAAACTCCGGAGGAATGTTGAAAAAATTGGTAAACGTTACTAACAAAAAAAAACTACCCTAAATGGTTTAAGAAACACCATAAATTAGTTTTTTTCTCTTTCAAAATATATCACCATAAAAAAGGGATATTTACGATCTCAACAAGTGTGAGGTCAAAGCAACTCAAATTGAATAGAGCAATAAGTTAAAAATAGAAAAGGTTCAAATTGTTAACATAAAGACTTATGCCAATTAGAATTATGCCAATAAATAAAATTATAGTAAAATGAAGTTTTTATTGTAGGTAAATCCACTTAGACCTGTATGTTCGGGTGATCATGAATTGCAGTAATGGTCAAGGTACTCGTAAGTATAAATCCTTTGCCTTAGTTGCGGTAAAGAATTTTTAATTACACCGGTCGGTTTAAATCTTTTGCCTGAATTGCGGTAAATACTTAGTTTTTGGGTGTGTCACCGGTGTCTAACGAAACAGCGCTTTATTTAGAAATTACGACTTGCAAAAAGTTCCTGAATTGCGGTATATAAGATTGTTGCTTAGCATTGTCTCAATTTGAGATGTCATTTTATCATATAACTAAAGTCGAAACTAGACATCGAATACCTGTAAGAAGGTCAAGTAGGCGTTTTTACACATCCCCAAGCTGTTCTATTGCTATTGTTATCTCATCTAGTATCATATACCATCGTTTGTAAGGTGGAAGACAGTTTTAATACCTTTTTGCTTTTAACAATTTATTTAAATAAAAATTCGTGTGTTTTTAATTTGTATTGTTTACATTTTATTTAATTATACCTACAACTACAACATACTCGTAATATGCACTACAAAATATTTAAATAAATTATTTTTGTAAGTTTTTTAAAGAACTGTTATTAGCTTTTTAACATGCATTACTTGAATTAATCAAACATTACGAAATACAAAGATAATATTCGGTAATGTTAAATTTTTTATTGAAAATTTATAAAGTTAATATTAAAACAATTAGAACCGCAACATTTTTTTTTGAAAAGCTTGTTTAAAAAAAAATCAAGAATAACTTTTACAAAAAAAAAAAAAATGTTGCTATAGATAGCTATCTTAGAAATTTAAACCAATAAAATCCAATAAAAAATTTAAACAACGCCTCAGGTAGCATCTTCCTAGCCATTTAATACATATATTTTGCTTTTTTAAATTTTTTTATAGTTTAGCCAAAAAACGGCTCGATTTATACATTTGGTCCACTCTGTACATTCAAATAAAATGCCAATTAAAATTTAAACATATGTTCCTTGTAGTAGGAGATGAAATACAATTTAATAATAAATAAATAAATAATTTATTGGCGCTAATAGCAAACGTTTTGGACATGTCAGAAGACAAATTTACAGAAATCAAATTTACAGAAGCGATAACTAATTATGTTTGAAAACGAAAGAAAAAAAAATGTTTCAAGTAAAAGCAACTAATTGAAAAAGCAACTATGAAAAAAATATAAGGAGAAAATTTTGGATGGATACCAGATACCGTGTGATCTTCTATTTTATAGCGAATTAATGACATCTTTAAAGTCACTGTTTATAAATTCTTCTAAAGAATAGAATGCCTTTTGAGTTAAATAAAGTTTTATTTTTTTTTTAAACAATTTCCCTGGCAAAGTAGAAATATCTTTAGGAATAATATTGTAGAATTTTATGGCATGGTAATTCACCGAATTTCTAGATCTAGTAAATCGTAAATTGTTAAACGATATTGTATAAGATCTAGTATCATATTCATGAAACGAGCTTATTAATGAATATTTTTCCTGATTATTAATGATGTGCTCGATACATTGGTAAATGTACAAAGACGGGAGAGTAAGAATTTTTAACGACTTAAACTGAGGTCGACAGTCTTCTTGATAACCAATACTTGCAACTATTCTTACTGCTCTTCTTTGTAGTTTAAACAATCTAGTGAGGGTTGGAGAATGTCCTCAAATTAAATTGGCATAGGTTAGGTGACAATGTATCAAAGCATAGTATGAAATACGTAAATGTTGGCTGACAGGCTATTTGACAAGAATCTAAGAAGATAAATATTTTTTGAAACTTTGTTTCCGATGTAGTCACTATGTGAATTCCAAGTTAGCTCTGCATCTATATACACACCTAGGTATTTTGTCGAATAGTTATAATTGTTGTTTATAATATCACCATTTTTTAAAGAAAATATCATTTCTTCTGTTTTTTCCTGATTTAGTGATAATCTGTTAGCAACAGATGGATCAATATTAATAGGGTTGGATTTTCTACTTAATAGTGAGACAACCATTTATTGGGGTGAAATACAAATAAGAATTTTAAGGGTAGATTTTCTTATAGAATCGGAAATATGACAAATTGTCGCGGTCATAAATGTGGATGGAAAGGAATTATCTAATTTAAGAAATAAAATCAATGTAAAAAAAAGCAATGTGAACGTAATGATCTATCAAGGAAATGGTAGTTACAGGTCGATATACCAAGGAAAAATTTAAATCATATCGCGGACCAGACCCTTTCTAGCGGGTGGTCGCACCACAGCGCGGCTTCAAAATTTAAACGTAAAATTTTTGTATTAGTAAAAAACAAAAAAGTAATGTAGAAAAAGTAGGTAAAATAATAGGTCTTTTGTAACTATTGTAATAGAGCGCAAATGCTTTTGTGCTATTAATTTGTGTTTATTTTTCGTCGCTTACTAAACAGATTTAACCGAATTAACATAAAGTGGACCATTCAAAATAACAAAAAAGTTTCAGAACAACACCTTTCCTAGAACTGGAAGCCGCGCTCACTATATGGCTGCAAGTCAGCAACAAGAAATTTTTGGAGACGATTAATTGATGAATTGACGATTGATCGGAAACAATTTAGAAGCGTAGATTTAATTTTTCGTTATTTTCATGTTTTTTTAACGAATGTTGTCTACTTATTCTTATACACTTTTTGTGTTAAATTTTTGTATTAATGCCAAATTGGACAACTTACAAAGTGGAGTAATTCACTTGATTATAATTAAAAATTTTAGTTGTCTTTTAGTACGTCTAAAAACTGAGCAAATCTTATTTGCCAAATTTACTTTATTCTGCTCCCCTCTTATAGAGGGCGTATACGAGTTAGACCACGAATACAAAATTAATCCTTTTACCGGAGAACTTGGGGAATAAACCTTATTTTTTTGACTTTGTCCGGTGAGATCGTAAAAGGGGTTGTGCCATTTAGCACGAGGTGGGTAAAAGTGCTAAACATAATTTCACGTAAGCGGAAAAAATTGAAAAATACTGTTTGGAGAAATGCGCTTTCAAGTAACATTTTGCGGAAACTGTAAGCCGCTCTTTAAAGATGCTATACAGTCGTCAGTTGGTGGTATTTTTTTCTATGACCCCTAATGCATTTATATACATATAAGATTCATTCTTAACTCGATTGAGTGGGTGAGATTTTCTGCTTCACGTTCAGAATGGGACAAACCAGTGGTCCCAAACTGTTTTGTTTATGCATGGTAAAATGCATTGCTCACGTTGAAATGTTTTAGAACCACTGACCTAGCCGAGTCTAAACGTTTAGACTTAGACTTAGGGAGATTTGACGATTAGAGCGGTCTGCCATAAACTCATCACAATAAATCACAATAGTTAAGATTATCCTAAGTAATACTATTGTTATGTTTATATAAAATTTAAGTCAATTCCCTTACAGGAATGCACCGACCATACCCATAAATGTAAGGAAGAGGGAGAAACTATAAATTAGAATTCCTGAAAATTAGTTAAATTAGTTGATTCTAATATCTCAAATATTGTAACCGTTTGTCTTGCGTTTAAACTTTTTTAATCGATGTTTGTCGACTTTGTTCGGCCGGTCATTAGCAAAGGGTAGGATTAAGGCATTGAACGGATTAAAATTATAGGGTTAGAATTTTGACACAAATGAAATCTGCAGCCTACGATTTTTACATTATTCCAAACAGTAACATAAGCTTTATGGATTCCACTTTCAAAATCTATAACAATTTCTTTTGGTTCAAAACTTAAATCAAATTGTCTACATTTTTTTTTTAATCTAAGAAAAATTGTAAATAACTTTCTTCTTTTTTGTTAGGTAGCAACGCAAAAACTAGAGGAAAAGGAATATAATGTCCATTTTTAAAACCGTGTAAGGAAAACATATGATAAGAAAATTTTGTACAATATTTAAAGGTTCCATCATTATATATCTTATCAATTTTACATAAAAAATCTAAATTAGAGAAACAAGAAAAAATTATAATTTTTTTACAGGTATTTACATTCAACACAAAATTTTCGTCTTTTTCTGTTTGTAACTCAACTTTTATGCAAATATGCTATAAGTTCTTCTCTAATTTTCGGAATTGTAGGCAAAGTCTGGCAATGTAAATGTTACTACGAATGCACTTTATGTCATCCGTTATTATTTGATTATGTGGATTATTTCTTAATTCCAGTTTAATTAACTTTGATGGCTTTTCCGAAATACCTTCGCAGGCTTTTCTCTTCAGTGAATTACTTATGACTTGCCGCTCTAAGTTTGTTTCAGCTTCGTGACAATGAGATTCTTTAATTTGGATAACTTCACTTTTATTTACGGCCGAAGTGTATATTCGTGGAAGACATTTTCGGTTATAACACTTCCATCGAATTTTCCCGCACTTAGTTTCATTGGCTTTAGAAAACTTAAAACCACTAAATACTAAGAGTTCGTGACCTTTTTCACTAAACATAAACGGAACTTTTATATCTTCCATGTTTAATTATAGACAATGGCAAGTATACTGGCAAATTATTTTAGTCAAAAAGTCAAAAATACGTTTATTACAGGAAATATATACAAGGGGATTTTATAATTATTTAATTATTTAAATAATTAGTTTGAAATTATTGGTTAAATAAAAAATTTTAATCAATGGTTTTCCACCAATAAACCCCTTCAGGAAAATATCCAATAAAAATTTCTTAAAATTACAAAAGTAAAAGGAAATTATTAAATCCAAAGAGGATTAAATATTTAGCCCAATCACTAAACCGAGCTATTTTACCAATATCCAAAAATTGTTTTATCTGCATCTAATAGAAACTTTCAATTCCAGTCACTTTTGGACTTTTGGAACAGGCAGTCAAAACATTATTATAAGAAGAATATTTTACAAGACATTGTTGTCACGAAAATAATTTGAAATATTGTAAATATTTTTTTATATGACGTCTGTCGTCAATTTGCTTGAAAACTATAAAAATTAATCAGCAAAGGTTACATCGTCATTTAAAGAAATCGACAAATAATTTGCATAAAATACTCCGAAAAATAGAACATTGCACGGGTGATTTATGAGGGTGTTGGTCATCAGTAGCGCGCCGTGGTCAGGTTAACCCCTGCTGGTTGTCCTAATACCCAAATCGGTAACAGGACACTTGCGCGCCGGTTGAGAATTAAGCGGAAATGTTTAATCCAATATATAAATTGTAGCCCTAGATTATTTTCAAGAGGAAATAAATTCTCTTTTTAAGAAGTTAGTTGCTCTTTTTGTAGACATAATTATGAAAATTTTCAAATATCTGAAGCATTTATAGTGAAAGGCAGAATAATCTTTTAGTACGTCTAAATACTTCCTTTAGGTACCTGTAATTTTTAAAATTAAATCTTCTATAACGTAACCTTTTCTGGCTCCTTTTACTCCCATATTGTGCCAATTTTATCAACGTATATAAGTTTAAAATTCGATTTATTATTATAGTAGAAGTAGAAGTTCGTTCATCAAAATAGAGACCATGTTAAGTGTTAAGCGTTACACTAGTGCAATTTCCGATACCTTGCACTAGTTCAGTATTATCGCTGTCAGAAAATGTCATGAAATGTCATAGGAGTGAGAAAATGCAAGAAAATTAAATTTGTTAGCCATTTGGTTGGATGTTGCACTTGCACTTGCGATATTAATATTGAAAATTACTGTCTTCAATATGGAAAATATTTGGAAATAAGCAATTGAGTGGTTTTACCTGCTTTAATGACACGGCGCGCAAGTGTCCTTTAACTAAAGAGTATCCGGCGCGCTACTGTCCTGTTGGATTAGGAGTACCTGCGGATTATATTGACCGCGGCGCGCAAGTGACCTATGCCCATATTATTACTGAGTATAGATTTTGAATATTGTTTACTAAGTTTTATTGCATGTTAAAATTTACTTACTCAACTAATATGTGTTAAATAAGGGTTATATTTGTTTTGATTGGTATAGAATTCATTGTATACAAATTTTAACTTCATTATATGTATTTTGTTATACAGTAGAAGCTCGTTAACGTGAACATTCGTTACCGTGAACGTCTCAATAACGTAAAGAAACACATGTTTGCAAAAAATCTGAAACAAAGCAAGATCACCTCGTTTTTTAAGAGAACATAATATGTAAGACAAAAAATCAAAATTATTATTAACTTTTTCGTGTATGAATAGAATAAATAAAATGTGTTAATCAGCACCCAAGTATTTATATTTTACTGTACTCAAAATCTATGTAAATTTGGACTCGCAAATTTAATATTATTCGACTGCTACCGGTTTCCAGTAACTAATTATACCCCAATTTTTATCATACAGGGAAAAATATTTATTTTTCTTTTAAAAAAACCCTAGGACAAAACGATTTAGCGCAGTCAGCAGGATTCGCAATCAATTGATTGGAAAAACTGTTCTAAATCTAAAAAGTTGAGAAACAATGCCAAAAATTTTTGCAATTAATTAAAAGGTAATTGTGAGTACGATTGAACGCGTGATGGCCAACCGAAGCAAATAAAATTCGTATCTTTATTCAAGATCCTCTCAACCAGTCATAACCTGTTAAAAGCTATAAAATAACATTTATATATGCCCATATCAATTATGCCCATATTGTTGAATTTAACAAATCTGAGTAAAATTTGTTTTTTCAACGAGGTTGGTCTCAAGTTAGCTCGAGACTTATAGGGTCGAAACAGAAAGAAAGCAGATTGCCCGCTTTCCGCTTTGAGCGTCTTATTTATATGATTGCTCTCATTTGCTCTCATACAAAAAATATAAAGAAATAGCTCTCATTTCCTGTGACATTCTTACAATACCGTTACCACCAATTTCATTGAAGTAACGAACTAATTGCTTCCATCAAGGGAGTAAAAAGTCGAAAAATATTTTTTTTAGGAGTTGGCAGTGATTATTGGTAATTGGTAATTTGTTTTAGAAGACACTTTCATAAACATTGTTATGTACATATGTACATTTTTTTCCAAACAACAACAAATCTGGTTAAATTTGTAAAATATGTTTCTGTGTAACAAATAAATAAAATCAATTGTTTTTAATTAGTACAACAGTAAATAGAAACATTTTTTTTAAACAGTTAATGATTTATCAGTTTAACAATAAAAATATTTAATTATTGAATTTTACTTTACAAGTCTAGTATTTGCTGCTTTATTATCGGTAGTCTAATTTTACAATAAAATTATGATAGTGTTGTAAATAACGATGTTTAAAATCATTGGTGAACAAAATAGTATATTAAGTATGGAGAACGGTAAGGAATGCTTACCGTTCGAAGACAATTGTTTGGAGGAGGAGCGAAGCGACGACTCCAATTATTGTCTGAGAACGGTAATCCTTAACGTTCGACATGCTTATAACGTTTTTTGCGCGATTGGAGTTTCTAGAATAATAATAATAATAATTTAGATCAACACATTTGTGATAATCGGGAAGATTGAAACTGAAAACTTTGGGTGGCTGTTCCATGGTTGCTATGGTTTTGTTCCAAACAAGTAAAATTGTCTTTTTAATACAATCATTCCTACATAGTTCTGTTTTGTGGTTCCGTTTTCGAAGCAAATATGAGCGATAGTGATTATCTACCGGATGAATTAGAAGACGCTTGGCAAGAAGGATGTTCGGCAATAATTCCAGAAAAATCTAAAGCCCGATATGAACAGACATACAAGTTGTTTAAGGAATGGCGTAAAGCAAAGAAGATTTCTGTAAATGAAAAGAGCTTGTTAGCGTATTTTGTGGTGAGAAGTGGATACTTGAAGGCCGCAGGCAGTTTATGGGCGGAGTATTCTATGCTGAAGAGTACAATTTTTCTCCATGATGCTATCGATATTTCTAAGTTTGCTACATTAATTGCTTATCTTAAGAGAAAAAATATTGGATATCGGCCTAAGAAAGCTAAAATTTTAACCAAAGAAGACATGGAAAAATTCTTGAATGAAGCACCAGACGAACAATTTTTAATTCAAAAGGTATGTTGTAGATGATGAGATGGTACATCTGAGTTCTAAGGAAACAATATATTTGCAGGTAGCAATGATATTGGGAGTATCGGGCGCTTGTAGACGAGAGGAATTGTACAATATTAAAATGAGTGACATAGAAGAACGTGAAGAAATGTAAAAACACCTTAAACACCTTCAACAGAAAACCTTTATATATCGATACTTATCCATGTGTGCTTTAGATAGATTTTCATTGTTTAGATTAGTTAATTAAATATTTAATAAAAAAAAGAACAATAAATTAAAAATAAATAATACCTACTCTGAAACAAAAAACCTTACATAAAATGAAAAAAACAAAACTTTCAAAACATTAAACAAAAAACAAACTCTGAAAAAATAGAGAAAGTACTGAAGACTTGACAAAAAAATTAAATCAAAGCTAAAAATTTAATTATTCATAAAATTCCTAAGTCAAAGTATCGATTTTTCACCAAAAGAAAGTAAAATCGAAGTATCGATTTTTACACCGATACTTATGTCATCACTACATATATAAAAAAATGTTTCTTTAGAATCTGAATTAGAACAAATGGTCGCTGTAATCAACCTAGATGGAGAAGAACTACTTAATTCCTTTAAAATACATAACAAATATCAAGAACCAAATTTTTACTTAAATAAATTGTTTAAAAAAAATGTTATCAAAACTGCCATGATACTAGTTGAGACAACAATAGCAATAGAATAACTCGGGAGTGTGTAAAACCCCTATTTCATTTTTGATAAGACAGTTTTGATAACACTTTTCTTTTAACAATTTATGTTTTTAACAAAGTTTATTTATAAAAATGTGGGCTGTTTTTGATACTTACTATTCACTTTTTATTTATTTATACCTTATACTACAACAAACTCGTAATGTGCACTACAAAATAATAAAAAATGAAGAAAAAACATTAATTTTTATTGTTAATTATTAGTTATTTATTTTTTGTAACTTTTTTAAAAGACCGTTAATAGCTTTTTAACATGAATAACTTGAATTAACCAAACATTTTGTAGGTTTGGCGAAAATCAACGATAATATTTGGTAATGTTTAATTTCTTTTTATTACATTTCTTTTAAAAAATCTTGTTTTAAAAAAAATCAAGAATAAATTTTACAAAAAAAGCAAAAATTTTGCTGTAGTATCTTAAAAATTTAAACAAATATATTTTTTTAAACATTGTCTCAGAGAGCATCTTCCTAGCCATTTGATTTTGATTTGATTTCAAAATTTTTTATAGTTTAGTCAAAAAACGGACCGTTCCATATATTTGGTCCATTCTGTATTTCCTGTATAGTGAAAGTTCCAAAAAATGCAGTTTTTGCCGATCCTGATTATCAGGCAATCAAGTTTTGACGTTTTTGTAACATAAAATCAAAGTTTGCAATAAAATTTATGGTTTATCGTTTCAAAATTCATACTGTAAAATTAAAAAAGGAAATTAGAATTTGCCAAAAAAATGGTCTAGCAAGAGTCATGCCATGAAGGATATAGTTTAAAATTTAAAACAATACATACATATTTAGTATTTGAATAAACTTTTAAGCAAATACACTTATTATTGTTTAATAAAATATTGTTTTGTTTGGTTTTCCTATATTTTACATTTTTTAATTTATTCTGATCCGTTAAAAAAACTATTGTGACGCGACTGACCTAATGACATTAAATTGATATAAATTTGGATAAAAAATAGTTGTCAAATATACGTGTTTGCACTACTCTTATCAAACTAATATACAGGGTGTAACATTGAAAATTTCTACCTCTAGTAACTTTTAAACGGGTGAAGATAAAAAATATAAAAAAAACGTTTCCACAGTATTAAGAAGAACGTAGGATGGGTATATTATTTGGTCTGTAAGTGTTAAAGTATTAGCATCTCAATCCCAACCCCTAAAAACTTAAAAAGCACTATACCATTTATGATACATCAAATGAAAGGTTAAAATCTGGTACATTGTGACAAAAAAAACTGCATCAAAA
Source organism: Tribolium confusum (assembly GCA_029207805.1). Taxonomy (NCBI): domain Eukaryota; kingdom Metazoa; phylum Arthropoda; class Insecta; order Coleoptera; family Tenebrionidae; genus Tribolium; species Tribolium confusum. The sequence continues at coordinate 38,916,068 of JALGAY010000003.1, forward strand.
TATCTTTATTATTAACCCCGATATAAAGAAATGAAGTGATGGACGAATTTTTTTTTATAAACTTAATAATTAACCTCCTAACGAGGAAAAAATACTAGAGTTGGTAGATGTTATCGTAAATCTTCATATCGTAGATGCAAGTGAAACAGAACCCACGTTAAACCCCGATGAAGTGTTCATTCAGCAGGATGGCGCATCACCTCATTACTTTAGATCAGGGGTCGGCAACCTGCGGCCCGCGGGCCGCATGCGGCCCTTTGCAATTTTTTGCGCGGCCCTCCAAAGCATTAATATAATTTATTTTTAATAAAATTTATACTTGTATACGATATAAAAACACTATTTTTTGAATGTGCGGCCCGCATAAAAATTTTATTTTGAAAATGGCCCGCCGTTCGAAAAAGGTTGCCGACTCCTGCTTTAGATCATTCAGAGAGTATTTAAACAGTTACTCAAACAAATGGATAGGTCGGAGAAGTAGCATCCAATGATCATATCGCCAGATTTTCTAGTTAATTTAAGTTAATAAATATTACAGCAAAACATCCGTTTATCAATTATTTTACTTTGTACCTGTGTTATTAATGAAAATATTTTGTTGAATTTTTTGTGTCGTATTCTCTCGCTTCTTACCTTTCATGTGATGTATCACAAATAGTATAACCAAACCAAATAACATACCTATCCTACTTCCTGTCAAACCATCTGTCAAATACTGTCAAGATACTGTCAAAAGAGTTTTTTCCTTATATTTTTATCTTCACCTGTTTAAAACTTATTAGGAGTAGAAGTTTTCAATTTTACACCCTGTATTGGTATACTGTTCCAAACCAATATTGGCAAACCTGCCTAGCTTTAAAGCCAAGTTTTCTGTTTATTACTAGTACCAAAGAGTAGGGATTTATAAAGAGGCGACACTTCGAGCGGCTCCTTTGATCTTTTTAAACACAATTCTATGACCTTCAAACGTTCGTCCCTTTAAATTGGGTTGGTGCATGCGCACGAAATTTGAAATACTCAAGTGAAAATTAACAAGAAACACGATACACCAACCACTTTATCCTCGTCACGTGCTTCTCGACAAATCAGAAGTGAAGCTGCGACGACTCTAACCGAGTTGAACCTAACAGAAACGACTGTCTCTTTAAATTGGGTTGTTAGGGTATCTCTCTCTAAAATTTGCTTTCTTGTCTGACTGTCGCCTCTTTGTAAATCCCTACTCTTTGCTAGTACAATATAGATTGTATTGTTACCAAACGCAAGTAATTTATGGTATTTAGACCCTTTAGTGACATCTCAGAAAATCACCCGGGGCAGATCAAATCTAGGTAAAAGTGGTGACAAATCTGTCTGCCCCGGAGGGGTTTTCTCAGATGGCATCGAAAGGTCTAACGACCATAATATTATGTACAGTCGAACTTCGATAAATCGAACCGCCACTTGCCACTAAAAAGTTCAAGTAATCGACAGGTTTGACTTATCGAAAAAATAAAACAGGAAATTTGCCTCTTTCCTGCCATAAATTTGGTTCGAATTAGCGAGAAGATCAAGTTATCGACGGTTCGGCTTATCGAAGTTTCACTGTAATTGCGTTTGGTAACAATACAATCTTTATTGCACTTGTAATAAACAGAAGATTTGCCTTTAAAGTCAAGTATGCCGAAATTAGTTTGGAACAGTATACTCTACTTACAACCACAGTCAGTTGATGATATAAAGTACCGACAAAACAAATGAATTCGGCATGAACAACAATGAATTGAATTCAATAACGATATTTACCTCGTCAGAGGTCGCGCCTGATTAAATTGGTGATGATGATTTACTTATTAACTACAGCGATCCTAGCGGCAAGAAAATCAATATTGAGCTCAATTGGCGATCGTCATTTGCTCGTGTCGCTACTTTACTACATCAACTGGCTTTGCTTGCTTCCACCATGGCCGATTAAGATTGAATATAGCTGGCACTATACCGGGTGTAAACGAAATTAGGCTCATCCCTTTTCTTAATAGTATTTTTTTAAGTACAAAAACGAAACTTAGAAAACGTTTTTTGTTGGAAAATCCCCATTAATTGAATACAAAATGAACTTTTTATCACTTCCGGTTTTACCGGAAACGACCGTAACTTTGGATTTTTAAATAGAACTATGTATATTTTTATATTTTTGGAATCTACGTTAAATTCCGAGTCTAACAGACTACTTTTTATAACTTTTTGTAAACCAAAAAATTTTTTGTTGTAATATTTATTGTTTTATCTAGAAAGCTGTAATGTTAAAAAAAAATTCTAAATAATGTAGGCAACAACTAAAAAATAAAACCAATCCTATAAATGATGCAATTTAGAAAATACAAGAGTTTAAACTGAAATAAGTTAGTTTTTCTGGTCTAACTCAATTTTTCCAAATGGAACAATAGTGGCTCGCACTCGACAATTTAAATTAACTTTTTTTTTGTTAATCTAAAATTATCAAAATTTGAAAAATCTATTTAGTAGTTTTTGTAATATTTACAAAAATTTTTTGGAAAAATTTTTTAATATTAATACAAATATTAAATATTACAAAAACTACTGAGTAGATTTTTAAAATTTTGGTATCTTTGGATTGACAAAGAAAACGTTATTTTAAAAAGTCAAATGAGCCACTATTGTTTCATTTGAAAAAAATGAGTTAAACCGAAAAAAACAATTTATTCTAATTTAAACTCGTGTATTTTCTAAATTAGATTAATTATGGGACTGGTTCTATTTTTTAATGATTACCTACATTATTCAAAAATATTTTTTTACCATTACAGCCTTCTAGATACAAAAACTATTAGACTCAGACTTCAACGTAGATTCCAAAAATATAAAAATATACATAGTGTTACATTTAAAAATCCAAAGTTACAGTCGTTTCCGGTAAAACCAGAAGTGATAGAAAGTTCCCTTTTTACTCAATTAATGGAAATTTTCTAACATAATATGTTTTTCAAGTTTCGTTATTTTATTTAGAAAAATAGTATTAAAAAATAGGGTGAGCCTAATTTCGTTTACACCCGGTATATCAAATACCTTACAAATAATATACAGTGTGAACCATTTGTATGGAATAATTTCGATAAAAATTCAGGGATTTGATTTTCAGGAAAACGCTTGGAGTCGTATCGTATTATTATTCAACGCGCATTTTTATGACAAAAAAGGGATATACAGGATGTCCCAAAATCAAGATACGACCCCCAACTTTGAAATTTTTATTGAGAACCCCAACTTTTTTTAGCCATATTTGAATTCTACGTATAAATTCCTAAATTTCTATTACATTTATTTATTTTAAATATGTAGATCACGTCTTTTTTTTTCAAAAACAACTGAAAATCGACGTAGTGTGTCCTACATAAAAAAATACGCAAAATTATACGTAGAATTCAGATATGCTAAAGAAAATTTGAGTTTTCATTTAAAATTTTAAAGTTGAGGGTCGTATCTTGATTTTGGGATACTCTGTATATCCATTTTTTTTGTCAAAAAATGCGCGTCGAAAAATAACAGAATACGATTCTAAGCGTTTTCCTGTAAAACATATCCCTGAATTTTTATAGAATTTATTCATTTCAAATTCGTTTCCAATTAAAATTTTAAAGTAGAGGGTTGTATATCGAAGTTGGGACACCCTGTATATCCAATTTTTTTGTCAAAAAATGCGCGTTAAAAAATAACAGGAAACGTGTTCAAGCATTTTCCTGAAAAACAAATCCCTGAATTTTTATCGAAGTTATTCCATACAAATGGTTCACACTGTATACGGGTTTCAAGGGGTCTGAGTTTGTGGCAAACATTTAGAAAAATATAGAGATATATGTCCTTTTCATTCTAATCACGTCGGCTAAATACGCATAATCGCAAAGCAAGCATTTGATTGGCTCTTTCCAGCTGCGAAAAATACAGAGATATTTGTCTCTCCCTATTTATTTTCTACTGGATGTCCCAGAACTGTCGGATCAGCCGTAAACTATAAGTTCAAGGTCTTCCGATTTAAGCCCCTTAGATTTTTTCCTCTGGGGTCATTTAAAAATTACAATTTACAAAGAAAGACCTCAAAATTTGGAAGACCTGGAAGCCAGAATAAGGCACGAAATCGCAGAAATACCACCTAACTGGCTGCAAAATTCGTTAGGCAATTTTTATGACAAATTAGGTTACTGTCAAGCTGTAGGGGGTCTTCAGTTTGAACATTTTATTTAAGTTAAAGATTATTTGATTGAATAAAGTATTATAGCCATTTTCTCTAAAATTTTGTTATTAAAGGTTATTAAAAAAATACCAGGTGATTACAAGAAAAAAAAGAGGAACAAGAATTACCAAGAAAATTGCTAGGTTGCTATATAAAAAAGAAAAAAAAGTTACTTTTCCATGGAAATGCGTTGACATACAAAAACAACAAGCAGGCTAAGAGATAAAGAATAATTAGTAAAGAAACTTTTATCGATGACATTTTGTCATAAAGTTCATATTTACGGAGATAAACTGCCTATTCGATACTTTTGCGCTATTTCCATACAGCTATATTCGATCTTATAAGTCGGTCATGGCACGACAACTCACACCCCATCTGGTGGTGCACGACATAGGCGAAGCGGTCACTGAACTCAGAATACCGGTGATACTTTTGCGTTTCAAATGTCTTGCGCTTCAAATCCTACTAGATTCATAAACACCAGATTTTAAAGTTACTAACAATTGATTTTTTATTAAAAAAAACGCAAATTAAAAAAAAACGTATTTTGATTTGCACTTTTTGTTCAATAAAAAAAATTCACTGTTGGTAGTAACAGTGAACTTAAAATCTGGCCATTTTGAATCTAGTGACTTTCGAAGCGTAAGACATTTAGAGCGCAAGGGTCTTCTGACGTGAATAAACGTCAAACTACTTTTTAAACATAACCTCAATTAAAAACTACCGGTGTTGTGATCATTATACCTGGTAGTGTGTTATTATTATTTTAATTAAGTACCCACTGCATCTACGACCAAAATCACAATTTACAAATATTCAATAAAATGGTTTCATTGAAAGCAGATGCCTCAATATAATAGGAGAGTGTAGTGAATATATTGCAAGTATTTATTCAGTTTATACTTTTATAAACTAATAATTATCTATTTTAGCATATGAAAGTCCGTTATATCTCAGATTTTGTCTTTAATTATATTTCTCATATCGATTTAAGACACTTTGAATTGATGAAGAGTGAACAAAGTTTTGATACTGATTTTATCGAATTTCGAACAAATTGAACAACTGGTGCAAAAGCACGATATGCAAGTACAATTTTACTTAATTTATAACATTTTAAAATAACCTTTTCAGGTTTTTAAGATGTGAAATTGATAGCAATCAAGGGAAATTAATTTTTCATAGTGAATCTAAAATCAAGTCAAAAATTTACTTCACAATTGACTTACAAATAACAAACCAGAAGGTAATTTTTAATGAAATGAATGACAACATTTTGGAATTGCAAACAGCAAACAAAAAACTTATTTCACAATTACAGACATCAAAAATTCACATAAAAAACAAAGAGAAAGAAATTGAAATATTTATTTTGATAAACAAGCAATTGGAGAAGCGCTTTCTTAGAGATTTATAAGATATAAATAATTTATTTTCGAGTAAGTTACAAGAATGTTCAGCTCTATTTATAATCAATGTACAAGCACTGACACAAAAGTTGTTGAAAATGTTAAAACAAAATCTGTGCTCAAGTCAGACTCTAGTGCACGATTGTTACAAAATATGGAAAATGTAAGGCTTGAGTCTGCAGAAACAAATAAAATAATTAATGAATTAAAGAGAGAAGATTCTAATTTAAAAACACTTCAGCTTCACAATGAAAAAGTTATTGCAGATTTAAATAGTACACTTCAGAAACAAGAAGCGTAGATAGATTTGCAAAGATTTGAAGAAGCAGAGGGTAAATATTTTACCCTCAATATACATATATATTTTTTTAAATAACTTTTAGGATAAGTTTGAAAAAGATGTAAAGCAAGCCCCAATGATTATTGCACAAAAAGCAACTGCAAATGAAGAATTAGCACATGATGTAGTTAAAGCTAATTAAATGTTGGTCAATTGTAATCATTTATTGGATACAAAAAATCAAGAAGTATGGTAAAAATGTTCTTGGCATGTAAACAAAACTTCTTTTATAGATTGATGATTAAAAAGTTCAATTAGTCGACAAAATAAAATTATTCAAGAACAAAGTCAAAGGTATCATGAATCCTGATTTTATAAGCAAAATTCTTTTTTATGATGAAGCGACATTCTGTTTAAATGGCACCGTCAATAAGCAAAATTGTCGATACTGGAGCAGAGAAAATCCTCATTGGATGATGGAAGCCAACACTCAATATCCAAGAAAAGTTAACGTTTGGGCAGGGATGATTGAACATCAGATAATTGGTCCTTATTTTTTCGAAGGTTTTTTAGATGCGGAAATTTATCAACGGTTTTTGGAAACTTTTCTATTACCTACATTAAAACGACTTTACCCTCCCGACGACAACCCAAATGATCGACGTCTTTGGTTTCAGCAGGACGGAGCGCCACCGCATTTTGCACATAATGTTAGGAATTATCTGAATACCGCCTTTCCTGGTAGATGGATTGGTAGGCGTGGTGCAATAGAGAGCCCAGCCCGTTCACCTGACTTGAGTCCACTGGATTTCTTTTTGTGGGGCTACCTAAAATCGAAAGTGTACGTCAACAGGCCAGATAATATAGAAGACTTGAAACGAAAAATACGGGAAGAAGTTGAACAAATAAGTCCTCAAACTATACAAAATGTGTTTCAAGAGTTTGAACATCGGCTTGCCTATTGTCAAGAAGTGAATGGCTTACATTTCGAGCATTTATTATAAATTTTTTCTCGAATGTTATTTATGTTAAGTTTCATTATTAAAAATTAAAAACACGTTTTTTCTAACGCCTTTACTTCAAAAACAACTGAAAATTGACATATTGTGTGATACATAAAAAATACGCAAAATTATACGTAGAATTCAGATATGCTAAAAAAATGGGATTCTCATTTAAAATTTCAAAGTTGAGGATTGTATCTCGATTTTGGGACACTCTGTATATACAATTTTTTTGGCAAAAAGTGCGTGTTAAAAAATAACAAGACACGTACCAAAACGTTTTTCTGAAAAACAAATCTCTGAATTTTTATCAAAGTTATTCCATTCAAATGGTATTACACCTTTTTTCAAAAACACCAAAAAATCGACATAGTGTGTGCTACATAAAAATACGCAGAATTACACGTAAAATTCAGATGTGCTAAAAAAAATAGGATTTCCATTTAAAATTTTAAAGTTGGGGGTCGTATCTCAATTTTGGGACAGCCTGTGTATACAATTTTTTTGTCAAAAAATGCTCGTTAAAAAATAACAAGATACGTGTTCAAGCGTTTTTCTAAAAAATAAATCCCTAAATTTTTATCAAAGTTATTCCATACAAATGTTTCACACTGTATATAACAGTATTCAAGAACAAAGTCAAAAGTTTCGTGAATTATGTAAGGAATTGGAAGAGTATAAAGCTGATTATAACTTATATAGAATTAATAAATTCACATGCGTTGCTAGAGAATTTTATAGTATTTGAACCAGGCAAGCGAGCAGATTTTGAGCACATTGTAATGGTTTTCGAATCGGATCAAAAGAAGAAATTTAAATCACTTCATACCTAAGTTAAGACAAGAACATTTTAATTTTAAAAATTCATATACAAAGATGAAAGTTGGTGTTGAAGCACGTCAGTTGAGTTGCAGTGTTGCATGTGAGTTAGAAACTTATGTGTCACACAATAAGTTGCCAGCTAGTGCCGCACACACCGCTGAATTTGCTCATTTGATTGATCACCTTTCGATTCGTGTAATGTTGTTGCAACCAAATATACCTAGTAAACGTGATGATAAACCATTACGGTGTGCAGTTAGAGAAGACTCCCTCTCCTCATATTGATTTTTGGATTGATCTTTTGTCAAAATTATCTAATTGGAAAATTTTTAACAAAATTTCCGGGAAAGATGTAACTAAGCAATTTTATTTTATTAATGGGGGGGATGGAAAGTTACAATTCGTTCAATGATTGCTATTTAGAATCAACTTTAAAATTTGGGACTGGAATACTTGTGTGGTCGGGTGCTCAATCAAGATCCCATTGAGAACTTGTTTTTTTTTTGTGTCCGACAATATGGTGTTTCAAATACCAACCCCACTTGTTATCAATTTATGTCTGTTTTGAAAACGTGTGTGCAACTCTCAAAGCAGTTGCAAAGATGATGGGGACTTTTTACTCAATAATTTGACCGCTTTATTCATCTTATTTATATCTTATCTATATCTTTAAACATCCTATTCAAGCTGAATCTACTTCCGCTATGCAAGTAGTGTTGGAGGACGATTTGCTTGAAAATCACGGCTTTAACGAAAATGTAAACATAGAAGACATTCAGGGATTGCCCTATGTTTCAGATTATATGGCATTGTCAAAAAAATATGACCATTCCTGATTGTGATCTATGTAAAAATGATGTGCTTTCAGATGAGGTGACTCCATCACATCAAATACCACTGTTATATTTCGGGACGATAAAGAATGCCTTAACTACGCACCAGAAAAATTTATCACTTTTGTGAACCAGACAAATGAGCTGTTGTGTTTTTTTGTATTTGTTTTTAAAATCATATGGGCATTATCAGATCAATTAGAAGAACGTTACAAAAGTATGTTTCTGTCGAAAGATAATTTAAGGAATTTTTTTACTTGTTCCAAATATAAGGCTCAGATGTTGCAACATTTTTTTAAAAGACAATTTTATTTTTAATTTATAAATATGTAAATGAAACTCATAAGGAATTTGAACATGGTCGTGCTGTTAAGAAACATGTATCAAAAATTTAAAAAAATCACTAGTTAATTTTTTGTACTTATTAGTGTTTGTTTACAATTTGTAATTTAAAATTGTTTTATATTATTGTTGTTTGTTTGAATTTAGTTAGATTTTCTAATACAGAGTTTTTTATATTTCCTTGTTATAATTCCTAGCAGCTTCTTTTTGTTCTTTTAAAACAGTTTCGCAGTCATTGTAAGAACAATGACATTTTTTATGAAGTTTCACGATCTTAATTGATTTTTCATCCGCATCTTTGACTACGGTTGAAATTTTTTAAATTGTAATATTGATGTCATAAATGTCTTCTTTTTTTGGTTATTTGCTGATGTGATTTTGAATTTCTTTTCAAGTTAATTTTTTTGTGAATAGAGTCGCCTGTAAAGTCGTTCGAGTTAAGTGGTGTCGCAATTGTTAGGTACTAGATAGGTAGGTAGTGGTTGCTATCATAAGAGTCGTTTATAACTTTCCATGTTAATGAAGCAGTTGTTTTGGTATCCGACATGGTTAAATCTACGTTGGAAAATGAGCCATGGCTGAAGCTAAAATGTGTTGGTGAACCAGTAGTTAGTAGTGTAGTTGTTATGTTTTTTTGAATGCTTTCTATAATTTGGCTTTTATTATTTTTGAAGCATAATCTCTATATAGAATTATGCGCATTGATGTCACCTAAAAGGATATAAAAAAAAATGATAGTTGCCTTATGACATTGTATATAACTTATTTGTATACTATACTGTGATGCCACTGCTTCCAGGTTTGTTTGAACTAGAACTCATTTTTTGCTAATGACGATTATTCGAGATCCGCGAGAGGGCGCTTAAACTCACAAAATGGCGGTTGTAGCAGTGAACAACAAGTGCTCTTTACATTGGTTTACATGTGTTGCGTGTAGGTTTCGCCTGTTTTGTGCATAATTTAGTGTCGTAGTCTTAGTGATAATCATTCCAAAAATTTTCATTAGTGCAGTTAGTGAACTACCACAGCTACCTACAGATACATAAAAAAATTCCCACCAAGTGTAGAAGATTTTGTTCAGTCCCACGGTGTCTTCAAATTGCACAAATACATTTCCCTGCACACATTCCCCGTCAGTGATTCAAAACTTTGTAAGCAATGACAACACCAGTTAAAATTTGGAAAAAATATAACCAAATAAAAAATTTTGAAAAAAATGCATACTTGTAATTTGCTTATTTTAGGATTGATAAAAAACGAGAAAATGAAATTATTTTGTATTGCTCAGAACAACAAAATCAAGATGTATTTGAACAAAATGTAGATACTTATTAGAAATCAAGAGGTAACAAAGGTAAAATCATCAACTTGTATTCCAAGGTCAGTATCGATATAAGCCTAATAACAAAAATATTCATTCACAGAAGATAAGGCCGCCCAAACAAACTTTGGTAATTTTTCTCTTCCTGAACTGCTAAAAAACTGAACAGTTTTACAGATAATTTTGTTCCCAAGAAAAAAAATAGACATATAAAAATTAAATTTTGCAGGTATTAATCGTGATACCCTGAATAAGTCACCCTTAATGTTGTACACACAAGCATTACACTTTACAAAAATAGTTTAATTGAAACACTTTTTCTTTAAATTAAACGTAAAAAACCGTAAAAACGCACTACAAAACACAAGTTCTTACGATGTTGTTCACTGATAAAGTGTTTCAAATTAGAACCAACAGATGTCGCCCACTTCGCAAAAATCGCCAAATGTTGCTACAACTCCGCTTGCTTCACTCTTATTTCTAGACGATGTGTGCCATATGATGTAAATCCTTTGATGGTTGGTTTATTATTTTCCTTTAGATTTATTTTTTGTAGACATAGTACGGTTGGTTGTTGTTCAGCAATTAATAGTTTGATACATATGTTCGAGTCGGGGGTAATAACTATTTGTATTCCATTTTACTAAAGAATTATACATAAACTGATGGATTGTAAGTTTTTATTAGTCGATTTTTAATAAAAAGAATTTTGCGAAGATATTGATTTATTTTCTGAATTATATATGCTTTTTCTTCTTTGGGGTCGTGTTGCTTTTTCAGTTTGTTTTAGAGTCGCGTAATTCCATTTTTGATTTTTTGACCGTTAAATGTTGCGTAGATATTGCATAGAGTTTTTATTAAACCGGAAATATTCTTTGTGAACCGTTTTGCTTTACTTAATGGGTTTGGGCTTCCCAAAGTGTTTTCAGGTTTTCGTAATTTAGTGGGTATTCATCAGGTGTTTCTTCAATTTTTTTTTTACTTTTTTGAGGTAAGTATCCAGGTTTTCAATAAGTGGTTCACATGATGATGATTTTTTGAGTTTTTTCGTCGATTGAATAATTTATGCCTCTTCAGGGCTTTTTAAATATTGACCTTGATTGAATTTTAAAGTGAGGTTTTTTTGTTTAAGTTTTTTTATGTTTAATTGCAAGTTGTTTGATTAGGAAATTTGGATAAATTTTGTGATTGGTGCCTCCGAATTGTCGTTTGGAGTTTGTATTACTGCAGAATTATTAGTTAGACAATTAGTAGCTACATATCCACGTTTTTTTTTACATAGAAAGCAGATTAATTCGTTAATATTCAGAAATAATCTAAAAGCTGTGTCTTCAAATTCAATTAGTATAGATGACGAAATATTTAAGGGTTGGTCTGAAGGAAGTAGGATAAATAACTGTTATCTTTTGACGTGGATATATTCATCTTCTTGTATACCAATCAACTGAGGTTTGTTAGGGTTTTTTCGATAAGTTTGTTGGAAATAGCAGTTGAAACAGGTGATAGATTATTCTTTTTGTAGGGCTTACATGTTTTCTAACTCTGATATTGTAGTCTTATACTGTGATATATTGGTATGGGTTGGTCAACTGGTCTGCTACTTCGACAGGGTGGGCCAAAAAAACGATTTTTTTTCCAACTTCCTACACTGAAAAATTGATACCTAGGCATCTTTAAAATGCTTTTAAAAGATGAATTCTTAATTTGAATAGCAAAGACTATCTCATCGCAGTTTTCTATTTTTTTTTCAGTTCCATATGGCAAAATCCATATCTCGTTATTACTTGATTGTACAGAAAATTTATATTTACATTTTTTGTAGGAAATTTAACGCTATACAAAAAAGATATCTTACAATTTTTTATATCTTTTACCGTTTACAAAGTTTACAAAATTTAACAAAAATTTATTTTTTAATTCTAAATTTTATAATTTTGAGATAGATAAATATTATAAAATACGCAACATATAGTCATGTAACAAATTAAACGCCCTATAAAAAAGGTCTCTTGTGGTTAAATGATTATTCAAACCATTTAGAAGATATTCGCATTTTAAAAACCAAAATTTGATAATAAATCTCTACTTTTTTTAAGTGGTTGAAGTAATCAATCAACCACAAACGACTTTTTTTGTAGAGCGTTTAATTTCCTACAAAACCGTATGTTGCGCACTTTATAATACTTATTTATCTACGAGTTATAAAATTTAGAAGTGAAAAACAAATATTTTCTAAATTTTTCAAACTTTGACCTCTGATATCTTCTAAACGGTAAGAGTTTTTAGACATTTTTTTTAGAGCGTTTAATTTCATACAAAAAATTTAAATAAAATTTTCTGTACGATCAAGTAGTGACGAGATTTGGATTTTGTCATATAGAACTGAAAAAAAAATGGAAAACTGCGATGAGGGAGACTTTCTTATTAAAATTAAGAACTCATCTTAAAAAAGCATTTTTAAAGGTGCCTAGAAACTAATTTTTCAGTGTCGGAAGTTAAAAAAACATAGTGGATTTTTTTGGTCCACCCTAATATAGGTACATACATGTACGATTGTTTGCAGTTTTAGAGGCTGAGATTATGTTTTTGGGATAAGAATGTTTTCAACCCCTATAATGTAGTCGCGTAGTTGTGGGTCGGCTTTGATGATGTTTATAATAATAGCTTGTTTCCTTTTCGGTAGTTTCCTTGTAGGTTGTTTTTTAATAGTATTTGCGAAACTTGGTGTGTTTTCGTTTATTGAGTTTAGTTGACCGTCACTGCTTTAGATTATATTTTATGTTGCATCCACCGCTGGGGCTAAACGCAGTCACCTGGCAGCAACACTTTATGTTAAATAAATTATACATAATATACGGTTTCCGAGTTTAATGTATTTATTTTGGTCTTTAACAGAAGTTTCATAAACAATATTTTGCACTGGATGTTATGTTACATTATTGTTTTTCCAGTAGGTAAAGCAGTTGTAATGATTTAAAAGTTTAGTTTGATGTAAGGAAAACAAATCACCGTTTTCACTCACAAACTCACATGAGTATTGAGTAGCAAACGTTCGCTCAATATTCAATTCTGTCTAAGTTTATCAAGTTAGAAGTTTAAAAATCTTACTAATTAGTTTTTCAGGTTATATTATGTTTGTCCAGACAATTTAATTTTATTCTGCAAGTAGGTTTCGTTTTTAATTTCGAGTTTGGAGAATTTCATAGAAATTTATTTATTTTTCCAATTATTTCAAAAGTTTATCAAGCTAGAATATTAAAAGCTTTACCAGTCGATCTCTGAGATTATGTTAGGTCCGTAAACGAATTTAAATTTAATTCTGTAGGTAAAGTTTTAAATCTTCGAGTTTGTAGAATTTCACTAAAATTTATTTATTTTTCAAGTTATCTCGGAAATTTATTAAGCTAGCAGATTAAAAATTTGTATCTTTTTCATTTGTTGTTACATTCTCACATTGTATGAAACAAGATACTCTATATCTTGTTGGTCTGCTTGGAACATTTTTAGTTTATTGTCAATATTTAAGTTACTCCTCTCGTTAAAAGGTGGGTAAAGTAGCCAGTACATTGATTCGGCTTTGTATCTAACATGTTTGTAGAACATCAGGTTTTTATCAGGTATGATGTCTAATGGCCTAATTCTAAATCAGATTTACGCCGGTGTTATTTGAGTTGCTAGGGGCAACGTCGTAACTTTGCTCTACTTCTTATATTCGATGGCGTAACTTTGCGCTACTCCGATGGAGTAGCATAGTGATTTAGAATTACAACCTAAGTACTTTACATCACTTTATCATTTTATCTTTTGTTTTTTTATTGTTAGCGTTATTATATTTGCTGTTTTAATTTTTTTTTAGTGTGTTTGCAAATTATAGCTTGGCTTTTTTCACCATTTGTTTACATCAGTTTCCATTTGGGAGCCAATTTTTCTAGTTTATTCAGATGTTCTTAGAGTCTTTTTGTTGTACTGTATGGCACTCTTAATGTTAGATATATTCTCATGTCATCAGCAATTATTGCAATATTTATATTTTTGGTTTTCGGCAGATCCGAAGTGTAGATATAGTAAAGCAGGAGAGCCAGTACTGCGCTTTGTGGCACTCCGGTTTTTGTTTCTTTTTGTTTAATGTTTCTTTATTAATTTTTACTTAGAATGTTCTTTGTGTTAAATAAAAATTTAACAGTTTTATTGTTCCCAGAAGTATTTTAAATTTGGCAAGTTTATATGAAGAAGGCTCTCATGCCATACTCTATCAAAAGCTTTACAAACATTTAGCATTACTGCTCCTAATTTTTTATTTTTGTTGAGTCTTTCTAGTATTCGTTCTATTATTCTGGTTACTTGTTGGATGGTATTGGGCTCACTTTTAAATCCAAATTGTTCATTTGGTATGAGTCCTTTCTCATTTATTTATTTCAGTAAAATATTGTAGATTGCCCCCTCTGCGACCTTGCTTAGAGCCGATATAAGACTAATCGGTCTATAGTTGGACGCGTCATGTCAGTTCTTGGTTTATTTGGTTTTAGATTCATTTTTACTGTTGCATTATTTTGTAGTATTAGGAAATGACGTTGTTTTATTATTGAGTTTTTGCTGTTTGTTAATTCTTTAAGCAATGTCTTTATTTTACTTATAACATGGTTTACGAAATCCAGCTGCTTTGATGCATTTGGTGCAAAATGTTTTTCAAGCTGCTTTGCAAAGTGTATAGTCTTTTTTTTATCTGCTATTATCTATTTTTACAAATCGGTACAATAACAGTTTTGAGCTTTTCTGTTAATTTCCGGAGGTGGTTCTCATTATTAATATTATCGAGTTTTTTTGACCAATTATTATTTTTAATATCGAATTTCTCTTTTAGAGCTAGTGATACTCTATTTAATTCTCGTTTAGGGTCTGGATTCATTGTTACTTATACTCCTTGATACTGTTTACATAATTTGCATTTTTCTTTCAGCAATTGGGCTATTTCCTTAGGTGTTTCAAACTCAGTGGTTTTCTTTTTTATTTTATATATCGCTACTTTGGAAGAAAACCGGCATAACTCAAAAAATGCAATTGTTCGCTTAAGTCATAATCAAAACGAAATTTTATGAGAAAGAGTGTCAAAAAAGTAATTCACAATGTGATTCACATTGTAAATAACTTTTTTGAAAAACTATACTACATTTTCGTTTTGATTATGACTTAAGCGAACAATTGCAAGTTTTTGAGTTAAGCCGGTTTTCTTCCAAAGTAGCGATATGGCTTTTTCAAGAGAGTGAATTTCTCTTAAAAAATTTACGACTGCTTTGTCTATTTTTGTTGGCGATTTTATTTCAGTTATGACTATGTTTTGTTCTCTAAATTTTTCCCAATTTGTGTAAGTTTTTGGGATTTTGCTGTTTTCAAGACATGTGTCTTTTGTTGTTATGAAGACGATTGTGGTCAAAAGTTACGGCTGTGTATGCAGTTGACGATATGTATTTAGTGCAGCTTTTAACTAACATTATGTCTATTATATCCGGTCGATCGTTGTTTGCCGACATAAGTGTCAGTTCATTAGGAGCATATACTTCACAGTTTCTATTATCAGTGTACTGCTGCAATTTTTTGCTCTTTGTTGTTGTTAGCTTCCTGTTGTATATTTTGTTTTTTGCGTTAAAATCGCCTGAAGTCAATGTTGATTTATTCGTGTTAAATATTTTGTCTAATTCGGAATCGTCTATTTTCTTATTGGGTAGTCTGTAACATGAGTAGATTTTAAACATTCCACTATTTGTTTCAGCCAGTATTACTGTTGTTTCTAAATTTTTATTTTCAGGTAAGTTGGCTATAAGATTTCTTCACCATTAACGCAACTCCACTTCCGCTAGTTCTTTTCCTGTTTTTCTATAGATGTAATAATCTAGAATGCTTACATTATGCGATGGTTTTAAATAGGTGTACGGTATAACTGCTATTTGCCTATTTTTCTGTTAAAGATATAACGTTATTTCTTGTTGGTGATTTATTAAGCCGTTTGCTTTTCAATTTAGCAGAGTGAGTGTTGTTGCTGTTCTGTATTTAGTATAATGTCTATGTTAGGTATTTGACTATTTTGTAAATGTGTTGTGTGAACTGTATTAACTGTATTTGTTCTTCTCGTGTTGGGTTTTTCTTGATAAACTCGATTAATATTTTCACAAGTTCATAAGTTATTTCCTCTTGTTTGTTTCCATTTTTCGTTTTTTATTCTTCTTCTTACGATGGTTTCTCATGTATTTTTTTCTTTCAGATCTTTGCTTTTTCATTATTTTTTTAAAGTTTACTGCAATTGGATTATTTATTGGTTTCTATGTCTTTACAAGAATTACTCAACAGTTTTTTGATTGCTGGGATGTTGATGGGATTTTCCCTAAACAGAAACATGCTCTTCACCACAATTCGCACATTTTGGCTCTGACATTTTATTTGTTAGACATATATTAGTTCGATCTTCTTGAAATGAACATTTCATACATGTAAATTTTAAATTGCAATTTTAATTTTACATTGAAACTCTGAACTTGATTTATCGATGATGATACCAAGAAAATTACTTGCATTTTATAGAGGCAAGTATATAATGTATGTTATAATTTACTTATTTGCCTATTTATTTTTAGTTTGGTTTATATATATATATATATATATATATATATATATATATATATAGATCTTTAGTACAAAGTCAGACCAATTGGAATTCCATACTATCCCGCTCCACCAAGAAATAGCGTAGATTCGAACGAAAGTCAGGCGTATATTTTTTTCTTGTGATCATTGATGCTTAATTCTGCAATATATACACGGCTAACTCTTAAAAAAATTTTGAATTTTATACGAAATATTTCGTACTATCCTGAGCCTATTGAAAATGCAGCAAACCTGAGCCAGACTTGTATATGTTTACATATACAAGACTATCTTGAGCCAACACTTTTGACAAACCTGAGCCATATATATAATATACCGACAATCCTGCTCCATAGCAACAGCAATGACTAAGCCGTATGTATATACCACAATAATCAAAAGTAAAATTTTTACCGACAATCCTGCCCCATAGCAACAGTAATAACGACTGAACTCTCTTTCACTTACGGAGTGTATTATTTTAGGCAGGACTAAAATGTAGTTTACTTAAATTAAAAAAACTTTTTTTTTAAATTTTTAATTGGATAACAACTATCTTTTACCCAAAGTCCGACTGAGGTTGATAACTAAAATTTTAGTCGCCAAAAATAATCGTACGACTAATTTTTTTGTTGCTAGTCGCAACTAAAAAAACGACTAACTGTAAAGCAATCGTTTTTTAAAACACTAGTCAATGACTAACAACTAAAAATTGTTTTTTTTTGTACTTTGAAGTAAAATTGCATAGATTTTATTGCATTTCTAGTTCAATAGCCTATGTTTGTGTTAACACTATAAATTTTAAATTTCTGTGTTTAAAGTTAAATATTAGATACTAATTTTCTTTTGCCGGGCAGCTCAACATTTATTAAAAATTTATTGATTAATTTAATCATTGTTTTTTTCAAATAAAAATTGATCACAATGCAGTAATTTTTGGTTTTTACTATCCATGATGTGATGTTATAGGAGATATTATAATGGAAGTTGTGTTTTGCTTTTTTCTATCAGACTAAATTTGTATAGATATTAATAATAATAATTTGTCTAGTGTAATAGTCCGCAGTGTTAGAAGAGCAAAAATTTATCTGATTTAAGAAACGACTAAAAAATTATCGAAATTTCATCTAAATGACTAAGTTTAAAATGTTTTGTTTAATCAGTCAGAAACTGATTTCATCGACTGTTCAAAACTGTTATAAGGAAAAAAAATCGTTAATCAGGGAAAACTGCATAATCTGAAATAAAGCAAAAGCTTTCAAGTTTGGTTCAGAAAATAATCTTAATAAACTTGCTTTTCAGCTAGTCGTTTTTTTTTAGTTGCGACTAGCGACAAATAAATTAGTCGTACGATTATTTTTGGCGACTAAAATTTTAGTCAACAACCTCAATCGGATAATTTTTGTCGAACTCTGGGTAAAAGATAATAATTGTTATCCGATAAAAAATTTATTCGAATAAATTTTTATCCGACTATTTTTTTATCCGATTGAAATCTTAGTCATTATTATCGACTAAATATTTAACCGATTTTTTTAGTTGTATTTTTAGTCGGATAAAATTTTAGTCGTTTTCAATTTTGTCGTTTCTACGATTAAAAATTCCGACTAATTTTTTAGTCGTTTTTTCAATTGGATAAATTTTTATTCGACTAATGCCCAACTCTGATTGAAATAAAACACCCTAAAATTTTAACAAAGTTTAAAGTCTTGTAACTCCTACAAAAATTTATTAATTGAGATAATTTTTTTTTTCCGGGTAGTTCATTTCTTATACTATAAGATGTTTAATAGAGCGTTTTTTGCAAATTTGTAGTTTAAGTTTTACAAAGTATCAAAGACTGGCGTTGCAAAAAACGAAAAGTTTAGACTGCTCCCATTTTAACAAAAAAAGGTTTTTGGATTATTTTAATGGGTTCCAGAAAAGCGCTGGATTAATTCCTCAACACAGTTTTACAGATTTTGAGCTACACTTATAAATTAAAGCAATAATTCCAAAAAACTGTTTTTTGCGCAATAAGCAATAATTATTTTAATTCATGTAAAATTTTACCTCTTTTTAGAATATTCTAAAGATATAAGTTCAAACTTGAAATTCGGAAGGCAACGTAGACATACTGTTAATTTTTTGTGTAGAAAAACACTTCCAAAAATGACCAAGTTTTTAAACAGCTCCAAATTTTAGTTTTATAAAAGACAGATATAAACTTGTATTTAGATACTTAACTTGTTTTTTGTTTCTCAACATCCTTGTAGCATTAGTTTATTTAACATTGGTCGGTGATTAGATTCAATTCTTAAAAGCATATTCTTAGGAATAAACTGAAGCTTTTTTAGGAAAAAACTTAAACAGCTCGTTACTACGGACGCTACTGTTAGCTATCCACAATTGCTTCACTAGAAACAAGCCATTTAGATGAGCAAAAGTTTTAATATTTTTCTAGATAAAAACATGGCTTCAAAGATCGTATTTAAGCACCTATTTGAACTGAGTAAACTAATGCTACAAGGGTCCTTATTAAGAATTAAAACACAAGTCAAGTTTCTAAATACACGTTTAAATTTTTATTAATGTTTTACCAAACTAAAATTCAGAGCTGTTTAAAAATTTGGTCATTTTTTTAAAAAAATTTTTTACACAAAATGTCAACCGAATGTCTACCGTTGCCTTTTGAAATTTAAGTTTTAAACATTTATTATTAGAATAATCTAAAAAGAGGTAAAATTTTACTTCAATTAACAAAATTATTGCTGAATGCGCAAAAAAAAACAGTTTTTATGGATTATTGCTTTAATTTATAAGTGTAACTTAAAATCTGTAAAACTATATTAAGGACTTAATCTAGCGCTCTTCCAGGTCCCATTAGAAAAATATAAAAAGTTTTATTTGTTAAAATAGGAACAGTATAAACTTGTCATTTTTTGCAGAACCTGTCTTTTGACTTATATGACTTAAACTATAAGTTTATAAGAAACGCTCTATTAAACATCTTAAGCAAAGAATTTGGACATACATTTGTCCAATCAATATGTTTTCAAAAAAATACGGTTCTAGAATGTATCTGAGAAAACCACATGAAACATTCAATTTTTGTGGATGTTGAGTATGGGTTTTTCTCATCCAGTGCGGATTTTCTATCGACCTATATGAGCATCAAGTAAGCTTTTTTTAAAGCTAAATCTATTTGACTTTATTATAGAGCTACATAAAATCAAAAGTATTTGCAACAGAACCAAGAGATTTAGAGGATTTACGAAAAAGAATCACAAATCAATGCCGCTCAATTAGTCAAAAAAGAATAAATTATGTGCTAACTGATTTTGAAAAAATAGATTGTATTATTGCCAGGAAACAAAAGAACGTCAATTTACACATTTAGTTTAATAATTCTGTAAATAATAGTACATTTTACAACAAGAAATATAAGAGCTACTTTAACAGCAAGTGAGATAATTTTACAATTCAAAAAATACTAATTTTATATTTCAAATTTATGATTATATTTGCAGTTGATCAAAGTGTCAATGTTATGTTATTGCAAATTTATTTGGATTTTTTAATAAAAAAAAAAGTTATACTGACACATAGGGTTTATAGTAGCGTTCTACAATACAAGTGTTTGTTGAATATGGTAACAAAAAAAGAAGGTATCTTTAGGTTTTAAACAGCTGAAAAAATGCAGTTTAATTTTTCTAGGCGCTGAAAGATAAAAAAACCCAAATTTTCAGAAATTCCTACGTCTCTGATACAAAAGATTTGATGTCTTAGCAACGCAAGCATTGTTAAAATTATAAAAGTTACTTATAACTTTGACGTTCAATTGACGTCAAATTGGTTTGAACGATTTAATTTCGACGTATTAATTACTAAACATCATGAATTATCGTGTTTCTCCATACTCCATTGCTGACTGAAATAATGTAGTGCGCAATTTGTTTTATTTGTATAATACAATCCTGAGCCAGTTTGTTTTATTTTATAAATTCTAAGAAACTGCTGGCTCAGGATTGTATATACAAATATATACAAAATACGCGACTGCAGCGCCACCATTTCACAGCGCGGCAAAAGCCGGAACTACAAATTGGAGATTCATACAATTCTGAGCCAAAAAAAAAATTTGCCAGTGCACTGTGGGGGCCCTAAATATGCGGTTTATAAGGGTCCGCCATCCTGAGCCATATATTTGGCTCAGGTCCGTCAGAGTGGCTCAGGATGTACCGCCCGCAAACACATTTCTGGCTCAGGTTTGTACTAAAGCGCTATATATATATATATATATATATATATATATATATGTATATACATATCTATGAAAAAAGATAGGGTTTATCCAATCACAGGAACAATGGAAACAAAATCACTTTAGTCGACTAGTTTCGATCGTATATTGAACATCTTCAAGACAAAAAGCGAATTTTATTATTGTCTTGCCTTGCCATCACCAGGATAGGTCCGGTATTATTGTTTCTGACATTTTTCAAGTTCAAATGATTTAATAAAATTCGCTTTTTGTCCTGAAGATGTTCAATATACGAACGAAACTAGTCGACTAAAGTGATTTTGTTTCCATTGAAAAATAATACATATCTATTTATTATTATTTAAAGTATTTATTTTTTAAAAAATCAAAGTTGTGGTTTAGTACCTCTATTATATACAAAGGGTACTAAGAAAGTTTTGCAATATGAATCAACCAAGTGCTGAAGGAGTCTGCCTGTTGGTGTATGTTATATAGTCTGTAGTTGGTGTATGCATATTCATATTTGCAAAGTTAATTGCCGGGCCAAGTCGCTGGGCCCACAAATTTGTTAGTTGTAACAGCGCAAAGTGCTTGCTATGGCATCATCGTCGCAAAATGAGATACGGGCAGTTTTGCGGTATAACTTCGTGCGTCGATCAAGTCAAACAAATGTATTTCGGGTTGTCGAAACGATTAAATTCAACGGGGCAGATTATAAATCGCAAGCAAGGGTCAGACAAAGTAGACCAATATTTAGAAGCAATGACTCTTGCACTAAGTGATGTTTGTCCACATCGTACCAATATTTAGGTGGTAAAAAGAATTCCAAAGAGGGAATTTTACTTTGGAGAACGCTGAAAGGACGAGAAGGCCACGAACGTCGTGTACGGCTGCTGTGCGGAAAATGCTTGACGAAAACAGACGAATAACTTACCGCCAGATCAAAAAGACCTTAGGCTTAAATGCACCAACAATTTGTTCAATTCTGCACGACCATCTGCAAAACTTTGTTGCTCTGGGTGCCGCATAGTCTGGCTGAAGAGCAAATGACACGACGTGTAACATTGTGCCGGGAAATGCTGAAAATGTTTGATAAAGGTCAATCTCATTATGTAAACAGTATCGTGACAGATGACAAAACTTGGTATTACTGTTATGATATGCCGACCAAATCTCAAAACAAAGTTTGGGTCTTTGATGATGAGGATACACTCGTAGGTGTCCGTAAATCCCGATCAATAAAGAAGAAAATGATGGCTGTATTTTTTAAATCAACTGGAATTGTCAAACGTATTGTTTTGGATACACAGGAAAGAGTCACAGCAAAGTGGTACACTAAAAAGTGCTTGCCTAAAGTGATACAATTAAAGAAAAAAGAACGACCGAATTCAAGAATGACCAACTGATTCCTCCATCACGTTAACGCTCCTGCCCACCGCGCGAAAGCTTGCGTCGAATATTTGACCACTAAAGAGCTGAAAATTTTTGAACACCCTCCTAACAGTCTAGACCTTGCTTTCTGCGATTTTGTAGTGTTCTCGCAAGTGAAAATAAAGCTGAAATAGAAGCGTTTTTCCAGTGATGACGAGCTTTTGTGGGCTTGGGATAACGAGTGTGTCTTACTCCCTAGCGAATCGTGGCAGAGCTGGTTTAAAGATGGGTTTCGGAAAATGCAGAGGTGTATCAAATGTGATAAAAATTACTTTGAAAAATTTCAATAAATAACGCTGTATTGCAAAACTTTTTTTAGCACCCTTTGTACAAACAACGAAGAGGTACGAAAAAATGTACGAATGTGTGCTGCATTCAGGGATGGGCGGCGACGCGTCGACTTTAGTTGTCGACCTCGACATGTCGACAAAGCGTCAACAACGTAAACAATGTCGACAATGTCGACAAATGTCAACAAATGTCAATATTTTAAAATGTAAGGTTATGTTGTATACTGTTCACGTGTTAACTTCTTTTAACATGTATAATTTTTAACATTAACAGTTATTTAGGTACATTTTACATTAAAAATTTGTACAAAAAAACCTAATCTTGAAAAACTTTTTTTCTTATACAAAAGTAAAGAAAAAATTAACAGCCAAAAGACCATTAAAACGGCTTTAAAACCTGGGTGCGTGCGAAACAGTGAGCTAATTTAAACATTCTGATTGTCGTTGAGTCAGACACAGCAGTAGCAGTCTTGCCAAACTTAAAAAAAAGATAACCTTTTAAGGTTATATTAAAAGTCGACATTGTTGACTTTGTCGACATTGTTGACATCGTTTTTTAAATCGACATTTACCTAATTGTTGACGCGTCAACAATGTCAAAGTTGACACAAATTGTTGACATCGCCCATCCCTGGCTGCATTAGCCTGTGTGTCTTTGAAAGAGGTTGATTCAGGCTGGTTGTACATAATGGAGAATGCGCCACAAATTCGGGAATTGACAAAATTTTTTGATTACTTTGTTGAACAATGGATGGAGAATGAAACTATTACCAAAGACATGTGAAATTGCCATAAACAGCGCCATCGAACAAACAACGCGGTTGAGGGTTGGAACTGCAGGTTGAATAAAATTTTAAATAAAAATCATCCCAATTTTTTTGTATTATTAAATGAGCTCAAACAAGAAGCTTTGTATATACAATGATTTTCTTTTAAATAGAAACTTTTTGCATTTGTCAAATAAAAAAAGAAAAAAAAAATACGTTGTTCTAGAAGAAAAAATAGCTTGTATTTTAAATAATTACAAGAACTCTGGTAATTTGAAAGACTGTTCACAAGCTGGAGACATCCGAACTGCGGTTAAAATTTAACCAGGTAAATGAGTCATTACCAAAAAATATTTTAGGGACCGAACTGCGGTGCGCTCTGAAACCCCGGGGAGTTCTAAGATCCTAATCCTATTATTGGTGATATTAGCTTAGTAGTGTATAACAGAATTTTTCTTCTTTGCTTGTGGCATGGTGAACAACAATTTTATCAATAAACTGACAAATATAAAAACATAAAATTCCAAATTTAAGCAGGAAGTTTAGTTTCTAGTTTAAACCTTAATCATGTTTTTTAGATTTGTGATAAGCAAATTTCCATTAGATTTCATTAGATCTTCCAGCTTAAAGTTTAGTTTTACGTGTAAAAAAAGCTCTTTTCTAAGTAAAATATAAATAATGAGGATGCCGACAAGCTTAAGCTGACAATATTTTTTTATCAACTTCTTAATTTAATTTAAACTTTTGCTTATAACTTTTTGTCTATAAAAGTTAGAATCTCAAAATTTTTTAATAGTCAGTGGTAGATAATATCTATTATTCACTACAAAAAAGCTATTTAAATTTTTTTTATAGTATGTACCAGGTAATTCAAGTTTTATTCGCACCCCCAAAATACTGCTTTCTAAACACCAAAATTTTTTTTTTTAAATTAGGTTGATTTTTAAGTACATAATAAAAAAGACTTGAACGAATTTTCAAATTGTTTACTTCTACGGTTAGTTTTTTTAATTATGTCCAATTAATTATAATTGTAGGTAAATGTATTAAAATGTCTAATTACAATGATTGCTAACAATTTTAAAAAAATCGCAGACTTATTGTGCTACACATTTGTGATTGATACCAAAAACAGACAAAAAAATTTTGAGAATTTTTTTATAGGTTTCATTGATGTTCGGGTTTTATTAGTTTATGACGACGTGGCTCCCCACTGTAAATAAAACCACAGTTAGAATAGGTATTAGGTCCGGACAGGCGGGCAGATACACTTCAACCGCAGTTTGGTCGCTACCTGAAAATCCACCGCAGTTCGGACGCACCGTTAAAAATAATCCCTAATATTAGGTACTCCAAATTACAGATTAGAGGCCGTTCATAAATTACGTCACACGTTAAGGGGGAGGGAGGGGGTCAACAAAATGTGACATCTTGTGACAAGGGACAGGGGAGGATTAAAAGCTTTGTGACGTCACATGTCAAAATTTAAAATTTTTAGTTTAGCGTTTATCATTATATTAAGTTTATCGTTCTTATCTAGTTTTTTGTTTAGTACATTACCTAAAGTATTTGACTTTATGATCATTTTATAAAGGATTATTTAATAGAAATAAAAAAAATTGAAACTGCTGTTTTATTTTATTTTTAATTACAAAAAAAATTACGTCACACCAGGGGCGGGTTCCAATACTGGGACTACCTGTGACAAGCAGGAGGGGGAGAGGGAAAAAAATCGTAAAATTAGTGTGACGTAATTTATGGATAACCCCTATACACAGCCCCTATACTAATACTTTTTTCCGGGTTTGGCATATTTTTCGATTGGATTTACTGGGCTACATCGAGTCACTGTAGCTACATCTAGCTTGCATCCTTTCAAGTAGAGCTTGCTAGGTACATACTCGGAGGTAGAGGTACCATATAGTGATAGTGCAATGTTGGTTAGCTAATATAATTTACCATAAATATTTAAAAAAGTGTCGTTTGAATCAGATCTTTTAAAACACGTAAAATAATTTCCTGTTCCACATCAGGTATTCCTCTGGAATCCTAAATGTCCCACCACAAGAAGCATATTTTTGATGACATAATACCGAATACCATAATTAAAATTAAATATCTGTTATGACTAAAATTCGGACAAAAAAAACCTGAAAATAATATGCTAAAATAAGATTAATATTTTAGCAAGATTAGCAAAACCTAAAGCACAAATACTAAAAATATGTTTTTCTGAAAATTCTATATATCTTTTAAGAAAAAAAATTAAAACATAAAATGTTTAGCTAAAAATCATAAGTAAATAAATCACACATAACAGAATGTAAATACCTATCTATAAGTATATAAAGTTTGTCAAAATCATGGCTTATGAAGATTCAGTGACGGCCAGTGAATTTTTAAAATTCTGTATTTAGAAAATGGAGAATAAGACCCAAGTTTTGTTTTAAAGAATTTCTGTTGAGATCAAACTGAATGCCACTGCAGTAAAAAAAGTTTGGTCAAAACTTTTTTTCAAGTCTAGAAAAACTTATTTACTTAATTTAATGTTTTTAATTTGTTCTTGTTCTACAATTTTATAAGTTTTTTTCGGCAGTAATCCTCAGTTTAATCTCAATAGAAAACCTTTATAAAAGAATTTAGGTTCCATACGCCATATTTAAAATACAAATTTTTGAAAATTTACCGACATATTTTGTACCGAGTGCCATTACTATAATATTTAAACCCAAGTTTTACCCGGTATGGCTAAATCTTACGAAAAAAGTAGCGCTGTAATATGTAAAACCATCATCAACTGTACAACAGAAAAATCCCAATATTGGGTGGTTTGAATAAAAATGAAGTAAATGCTAATGCTTCAAGTTAGAGCATTTACTTCACCGCAAATACTTCAAGTTGAAGTACTTTGGTAGTTCCGGTAGTATTTACTTATCGTTGTAGTAGAGTCTGCACATTCTGAAGCAAGTACTACTATAAAGAAGTATATACTTTCAGAGAGTAGTAAATACTTTAAAATGTAATCGCGCATATTTCTCTCTTTCACATATTCAACCACTTTGAGGTTGAACATCTATGAATTTTTGCCATTTTTGTACATTTTGACATTTTTCTCTCTAGAAACAATTTTTTTAAACTGTTGGATTTTTTTTTACACACATTTGGTTGGTATAGGCTTTTTATATTTACTGATTAGAAAATACCAAATATACTGTAGAGAATTAACTATATACCAAATTTCATTTCTATCTGACTAGCAACACTGCAATTTACCAAATTATCTTTCTAATTAAGATTGATATAAATTTTAAGAAGATGTCAGTCAACAGATCTAAGATAGAAACTAATAATTAACCGTTTAATTTTTGAAGTGCAGAAATAATTTAAACCAATTAATTTTCAGGCACAATTGCGGTGTTGCTGGTCAGATAGAAATGGAAACTGACACATAAAAAATGTAGATAAAAGTGATTAAAATTGTGCATATGTTATCTAAATACTATTATATAATTTTACAAAAACAGTTGTTAGAAATTTAGGCACCACCTGTATACAGACCTCTTTCATACATAAATAATTTGCGATATAAGACATCACTCTCGACAGTTCGTCTAGGAAGGTAATTTTTTTGATTTCTTATTCTTTTTCCCAAGTTTTGACGATGCTACACTCGAAGCACGACTAACGAAGCTGGGTTTTTACCAACTTCTCTCAAAGTGAAGCATCCGCTGAAATTGGTAGTAAATACTTCCAACGTAGCATATACTTCTTTTGTAGCAAATACTACGAATTTTCTCTTAACATACTACTGTTGTAGTTACTTCCGGAAAATATCGAAGAATTTACTCCGCTCAATAGAATCTACTACGCCTTCGTAGTATTTACTTGAAGTTTTTACTTCGTTTCTGTAGTATTAGCATTTACTTCGCTTTTGTTCAAACCACCCAAAATGAAGTAAATGCAAATGCTTCAAGTTAGAGCATTTACTTCACCGGAAGTACTTCAAGTTGAAGTACTTTGGTAGTTCCGGCAGTATTTACTTATCGTTGTAGTAGGGTCTGCACATTGTGAAGCAAGTACTACTATAAAGAAGTATATACTTTCAGAGAGTAGTAAATACTTTAAAATGTAATCGCGTACAACATCTATGAATTTTTGCCATTTTTGTACATTTTGATATTTTTCTCTCAAGAAACTATTTTTTTTTAACTGTTGGATTTTTTTACACAAGTTTTTCACGTCATAAACAAACGTTTTGAAGGGTCATATCCTTCGGGGAGGCTTTTTATATTTACTCATTAGAAACTACCAAATATACTGTAGAGAATTAACTATATACCAAATTTCATTTTTATGTGACTAGCAACATCGCAATTTACCAAATTATCTTTCTAATTGAGATTGATATAAATTTTAAGAAGGTGTCAGTCAACAGATCTAAGATAGAAACTAATAATTAACTGTTTACTTTTTGAAGTGCATAAATAATTTAAATCAATTAATTTTCAGGCACAATTGCAGTGTTGCTGGTCAGATAGAAATGGAAACTGGCACATAAAAAATGTAGATAAAAGTGATTAAAATTGTGCATATGTTATCTAAATACTACTGTATAATTTTACAAAAACATTTGTTAGAAATTTAAGCACCACCTGTATACAGACCTCTTTCTTACCTAAATAATTTGCGATATAAAACATTACTCTCGACAGTTCGTCTAGGAAGGTAATTTTTTTGATTTCTTATTTTTTCCCCCATGTTTTGACGATGCTACACTCGAAGCACGACTAACGAAGCTGAGTTTTTACAAACTTCTCTCAAAGTGAAGCATCCGCTAAAATTGGTAGTAAATACTTCCAACGTAGCATATACTTCTTTTGTAGCAAATACTACGAATTTTTTTTTAACAAACTACTGTTGTAGTTACTTCCGGAAAATATTGAAGAATTTACTTCGCTCAATAGAATCTACTACGCCTTCGTAGTATTTACTTAAAGTTTTTACTTCGTTTCTGTAGTATTAGCATTTACTTCGCTTTTATTCAAACCACCCAATGTCAATCATTCTTCGAGGTTATTACGTTGTCAAAACTGGCACTTTTGTCATTATTTTTAGAAAATTATGTTAAATTATTGTTAAGTTGACAGCAAATTTAAATTCATTTTGTTGACTGCTATAGGATGTCGCGACATTACGTAAAAGTTTTGACAATTTAGGGTTTAAAATAAAAAATCAAAAAAATGTCATAACAGCCCAAAATAACTATCAATCGTTGCAGACTATGGTCAAAACATAGATAGATTTTTTGAACATTTTTTTTTTATTTTTTTCAAACCTTAATTGATAACGTCTCAATAGTTTTATTTACGAATTTTGGGACATGCTGTATCTAGCGTTGACGACACGACGAAACACAAAAAGGTTAAAACATTATTAGGTAGTTTAAATTTTTTTTGTAACATTAATAATAATTATGCTACTGTTTAGATTAATAAAAGTAACTAGGAAAATGTAACTGTTTAAGGTAACGCTTTCGCTGGTATCGGATGTTATAATAACAAAATATAATTCTATTTAAACAAAATTTTGTTGCACATGATGACTAGTATTCCCCATCAAGATGTTTTTGTGTGTGTCGAAATTAACCTATGAAACACTCGAACAGTGGGGTAAGCCGCTTCAGCAAAGTAACTTTAATTTTCTTTTTGAAGGAGGAAGCTTTAAACCAGCGTTCAGCCACCACTGACAGTTTATAGCCCACATAGCGTTTGATGATTTACAAATTATTTGCTAGATGAATAGGCATATAGCACTGCTTAGTCCAAAATAATGATTCGTGGATTTGTATAAATTTCGCGATTTGATAATTTAAGGTATGTTGCAATGTTTTTAGAGATTTCTTTATTGTGTTTATGCCAATTAGATTATTTAAGCAATAAGCGTTACGGTAGGTTGTTAAAAAGAACCTTTTGTGAGTTACCTACACAAAATTTTTAACAAATTTGAAAACAATTCAAAAAATACCTGATACTTTTATAACATTTATTACCAACTATCTGCTATTAATATAAAAGTTTCTAAAAGCTAAAAAATTAACTTTTGTACTTAAAAAAATATAATGCATAGAACTCGTTTCTAATGTCATTGTGGGCACTCATTCTTCATAAAAACTTGCATTTCGCCCTCGCCTTATAAACTTTGTGCCACAAAAATGGCTTTTCGAAACGCTTTCTTTAATATACTATTTTCGACCACTGAATTTGAAAGTAGGCTTTTCTAATAAGTGTGATTTGACATTCGAAAGTTGACACTTGCCGCGGAGCAAGCGTTTTCACTTTCTACCAAGAATAACAAACTTTGATTGTATTTGATTGAATTTGATTGGCTGTTAGAAAATGGTTGTGCTGACAATGGTATAAATAAATATTGATTGTGTTGGCAACGGAGTAAACAAAGATTTATTTATAGCAATCCATAGTTAGCCAGATTGTTCATTGTTATCAACAAGCAACTTTTACGACGTTTCTGATAGTTATTTGAATTAAGTGTGTGACCAGTCGTGGATAAAATACGTGTATATTTCGAGCAAAATGCATTTTTGCCGCTCTAACATGATTGCTGCGTTCGGCTACTCTTCTCGCAGCAATTTTCATGCACGAGCGGCAAAAATGTACTTTCTGCTCTTAATATACAATATACTATTTTAGTATGAAAATCTCAAAATAGCAAATAAGCATTAAAAAATTGCCTATTTGAAACAGAAAGATAGGTAATTACATAAGAACGAATTTTGCAAATTTTAAAATATTAATTTAAACTTGAAACCCAAATTAAAGTAGAAATTAAATTTTTTTGACATTTTTTCTCAAAATTCGTTAAAAGCAGGCACAAAAAAAGATAAAAAAATATCTTCCTACTCTAGTGGGTAAATTAGGAATTTTTTGCTATATTGTTAATTTTTGAAAACTAATTTTTTTTGTATTTTTATTATATTTTATTATTGATATCAATATTAATTTATTTAGTTTATAAGTTAAAAAAAAATCTAGATTTGATCACTGCTTTTGCCTCTACTTAAAACTTCTGAATCCGCCCTTAAATTTCGTTAACAATTTTTGAATTAGAACTATTATGCAAACAAGTATGTATTGGTATAAGGTTCAAATACTTCACAAGTTGTAACCAAAAAATAATAAAAATGCCTAGTGAAATAAATTGTTTCAAATTTTAAATAAAATGTACAAAATATTATTGGTAATCCAAACTTTATCGTGTGAACTGATTTTACAATGTTTTACTTTAACCACCAATGTTATGCTTTAACCACCCTTTAACCAATGTTATGCTTTAACCACCTTATATTGCATCATCACGACAAATATTTGAGTTTAAATGTACACTGTAGAGCCGTATAATAATGCGATACCTACCAACAAATTAATGAAGGTAGTTCCTTTAGTATGCTGACTATGTTTATAATACTGGTAAATATACACATTCATTCAGCTGTTCATTGCTTTTATCGTTTTTGTTTACAGGCATCTTTATTACACAAAAGTGTTATTATTTCGGTTATAAAGAATAGTAAAGACGTTTTAAATGTTTTTTACATTTTTTTTTATACTTATAACAAAATGAATTTAATATTTTTGCATTTCTTCTGTAAATTACCTATGCTAAAACTTTGAATTTTCGTAGTCTTATAAAGCAAACTAGAGAGCATCAAAGAGTAACGGTAATTAAAAAAAAATGAGAAAAGGGTCTCCAAAGTTACTACTTAGGAAAAAAGTGTGCATTGAAAATTTGACCGAGATGATTTATTACAAATTAGATGTATGTGCAAATTAGATTATTATGTAATGTAATATACAGTGTGAACCATTTGTAATAAATAATTTCAATAAAAACTCAGGAATTTTCCTTTCAGAAAAACGCTCGAACACATATCCTGTTTTTTTACAACGGGCATTCTTTGACAAAAAAATTAGGTAGAGTAGTGTTGCGCTAATTCGAACCCTGCGGTAATTCGGATTCTTCAGTAATCCGGATTGGATTCTTTCCTTCATGTTGTAATACGGATTTCATTTAGATAATTTGATAGTCCGGATGCAATAATTTTGCTGCGTTTCATGAAAAAATTGTACATTTCAAAGAATTGTTTTGACTGGAGTGTGGAAAAAAGTTCTAGTTTTGCCTGAATTTTTAGCGGTTAAATCTAAGCAACTATACAAAATACTATAGCAACGAAAATTTTAATACAAGCGGAGGGTGGATTGCTAATTTTAAAAAAAGATATGACATCAGAACTCTTAAAATTTGCGGAGAAAAATTGTCGGCCGATAAACCTGCTGTTGAACCATTCATTACAAAACTAGATCAAGTCATTAAGAACAACTCTTTAGTGGCATCACAGGTTTATAAGACAGATGAATCTGAGCTACTTCCAGACAGAACGTTGGTAACAAGCACTGAAAAAACAGCTCCAGGAAGAAAAACTAGTAAGGAGCGCATCACCTTCTTAACTTGTTGCAATGCAGATGGAAGTCATCGTCTAAAGCTTCTGGTAATCGGAAAGGAAAAAAATCCTAGGGCTTTCAAAAATTATGTGCTACCCGTGAACTACAAAGCTACAGCTCAGGCTTAAATGACTGCAGCTATTTTTAAGGTTTCAAGAATGTCTTATCGCAGAAGTAAAGAGATTTTTATAAGAACAAAACTTGCCTGAAAAAGCACTTTTGCTTGTTGTCACTGCTGCGAACAAGATTTCATCAGCGACGATAAAAATTTTTTTGTAAAATTTCTGTCACTGAATAGAACAGCCTTAATACAGCCTATAGATCAGAATGCTATTAGATTAACAAAGTTATTTTATAAAAAAAGTCTTCTAGCCGAAATATTAACAAGTAACCAAAAAGATCTTGTAAAGTGTATCAAAAATATAAACATGAAAACAGCAGTATGTTTGCTTGATAACGCATGGAAAAAAGTGTCATTTAAAACTTTGGAAAAATGTTGGAAAAAAATTCTTAAAGTTAACAATGATAATGATGATGCAGATTATGATGACACTGAAGATATAATCTCTTTGAATATTTTGAGAAATACAATTCGCTCAGGAGCAGAAGAAATTGATGTAGTTGCTACAATGCTTTTAGATGTAAGAAAAGTTGAAGTAAATCTTGATGAGGTTGCCGACAAGAAACTGACGGAATGCGGGTATTGTAAAGATGAATGTTACAATAACTCTGAAGATGATGATGACGAAATGACAGAGACTCCACAAATAAGAGTAAAAGATAGAACTGTTATAAAAAGCTTAAATGTTGTTTTACAATGGGCAGCAGAAAATGATGTAACTTTATCAGATGTAGCAACCTTTCAAAAGCTGAAAGAAATGGCTACCAGAAAGTATCAATATCGTGTTCATCAGACCATAATAATTCATTTTTTCAAGCCGGTTGTCGTACAAAATGCTCAATAAGTGTCATAAAAATGTGATCACGTATTCTTCTTCTTACCTGAACTTTATCTTCATTCTCTTTTACCTTAAAAAAATTAAAATATTGTTTAGAAAACATATCTCGGTAATCTCGATTTTTCGATAATTCGGATCGTCTCGATTTTAATTGATCCGGATTAGCGCGACACTACTGTATATAAGTGTTTCAAAATCGAGATACGACGCTGAAGTTTAAAATTTCAAATGTAAACCCTAATGTTTTTCAGCATATTTGAATTATACTTATAATTTTGAATATTTTTTATACCCACACCTATTTCAATTTTCAGTTGTTTTTGAAAAAAAAGCGTTAGAAAAAAATGTGTTGTTATTTATTTTTGCTAATGAAACTATTAACTTAAATACACTTGTAGAAAAATAAATTTATAGTAAATGCTAAAATGCTCAAAAAGCGACATTTCGTTTAAATGCCACCGTCAATAGGCAAAATTGTCGGTACTGGAGCAGAGAAAATCTTCATTGGATGATGGCAGCTAACACTCAATATCCAAGAAAAGTTAACGTGTGGGCTGGAATGATTGATCATGGATAATTGGTCCTTATTTTTTCGAAGGTTTCGTAAACGCAGAAATCTATCAACGATTTTTGGAAACTTTTCTATTGTCAACATCGAAGACTATACCCTGCCGATGGCAATCCGAATGAAATTGATCAGTGTTTTAGGTTTCAGCAGAACGGAGAGCCACCGCATTTTGCACATTATGGTACGACTTATTTAAATACTTTCTTTCCCGGTAGATAGACTGATAGACGTGGTGCAATAAAGTGGCCAGTCCGTTCAACTGACTTGAGTCCATTTGATTTCTTTTTGTAGGGCTACCTGAAGTTGAAAGTGTACGTCAACAGGATAGATAATGTAGAAGATTTAAAACGTAAACTACGGAAAGAAGTTGAACGAATAAGTTCTCAAATCATATAAAATATGTTTGAAAAGTTTGAATGTCAGCTTGCATATTGTCAGAAAGTGAGTGGTTTACATTGTGAGCATTTACTATGAATTTATTCTTCTACAATTGTATTTATTGAGTAGAAAAAAATCCATTTTTTCCGAAGTGCAAGACAAATATTTGAGGTAAAATACACGCGTAATGAAAAATTTAAAAAATTTACAAATAAATTACACAAATTGAAAAAAGCATATGTAATTTTAAAACAAAGATATATGAATAACTGGCAGTATGCTGTATGCTTTGGCGTTGAATTAACATTATTTTAAATGAAATTAAAATTAATTAAAAGTGAAAACCTAAGAGCTTCGTTAAGCAAGCTCCCAAGCTCATTCGCCATCTTGTCTGGCATATGCTTTTTTCAATTTGTGTAATTTATTTTTAACTTTTTTAAATTTTTTACCACGTGGTTTATTAAAGACTGATGATGATGTCGTCTTACATTAAAAAATGATCTAATTTTATTTTTTTAAAATAAATCATGTGCAAGTAGACTTAATACTAATTTTTGAACCTCAATTGTATTTATGTTTTATTATCAAAAATAAATAACAACACGTTTTTTTCTAACGCCTTTTTTCAACAACAACTGAAAATTGACATAGTGTATGCTACACAAAAAATACGCAAAATTATACCTAGAAATCAGATATGCTAAAAACCATTAGGCTCTTCATTTGAAATTTTAAAGTTAAGGGTCGTATCTCGATTTTGGGACACCTGTATATATCAGTATTTTGACTTCTGACGGCTGCTAACTGGACAAGTTTATTTTAATTAAGGTCTGATTATTTTTATATTTATTAACATAAAAACTATAAATAAACAAAATTTCAAGTTTTTTAAAACACTGCGAATTAAATTTTGAAGCATTAGAAGACTTTTACACTTTTGGGTCACGGACTGTCGAATTAATGTCTCAATATTTGTCTGTATTTATTATAAAGACATAATTTGTATCAACCTAACTTTGTAATTTGTATTTTTAACTAGACATGTTTATTATATCATGTAAAAACACTGTAGACGTTGACTGACTAAAGCTTAGTTTTTTAATAAATATCAATCAAACAATGCAATAAAATCTAATTAGAGTTTAATAACAAGACTTTGATCAGAGATATTTAGGTACATAGACAATTAAATAGCTTCTTTTTCAGTTAATTTTTTTTTAAATTTAACAATAATATTTTCTATTCTATAAACATTCTTATATTTATTAGAATATAATATTGACGCAGTAAAATAAATTTTGTTCGTAATATAAAGGTAATTTTAGTAGGTACATAAAAATATATCAGTGTAAAATAATTATTTCTTAATTAGTGTTAAGGTCATCTTTTTAATATTGCCGCTTACATTTATTACAGCCCATTTCGAAAAGAAAATATTTGTAAAAACTGCAAAATTCGGAATCACACATATTGAGTATTTGAAAGGCGAATGAACACTCAGAATGCCAGTAGCACACCAAGTCTTGTTCCTGCATGTTATACTTCCGTAGTTTCAAGACAATTGTTGCAACTACAATATTGTAGTTGCAAAATATCTCTTACCTTTTTTTTAACATAATTATTATTCTAGTTTCAAATGTTACTTGTACGTAAACATATAATTTATTTATTAATTAAGCGATTAATAGCGCCGACCTGTTATGACACTAATAAATTTATATCAATTGTTTACTGGCCAAATTACGACATGTATGCCCCATAATACAGAATAAATATGTACAAAATTGTTCTCGTAGTGCGCCTATAAACCCTAGTTTACTAAGAATGACTACGACAAAATAGATACTCTAACACCAATTTGTATGCAAAGGACCGTCGATGAAAATACCTGCCCATAAAAAGCCCACTGATGGATGTCACGTCTTTACCAACTTCCGCCAGGAGAATGAAGATGTGCAAAGCATTGATTGTAGCGAAACAATGTATACCCAAAGATATGAGTAGCCGATGGACTCACACTCGGAATTTTAATCGAGTTTAGTGCTAAATAGGGTGGGGCACCCTCGACCTCTCAAAATACTTCAAACGGTTCGTCCCCGAATGTATTTTCAAAATTTTAATTTAGATACAAATTACAAATTAATTGAAACAAAATTTCAATTGTTGCGGTATTCTTAATATATCTGAGATGGACTTGCTTATTTGAACCATTTTCTCTTATAGAGTCATAAGTAATAACAACACATACTCGTATTTAAACAAATATCACCACTTATTCCCAAAATTTATACATAATGCGAGGTAATTAAGTCTGCTAATTAAAAGAGTTAAAAAGTGCTAGTTACATTATCTGAAAAATGTTGGTGACGACATACTCGTGCATATACAATGGTTTTTCATAGCTATAGAAGGAAGTACTTACCTTACGAGGAAGTATTGGAACGTGTGGCAAATTAATTTATTTAGTAACTTATGACGTCTTTTGAATAAGTTGCTTTCACACATTCAAAAACCTTTTTCTAAATTTTTATGAAATATCTACTTATATTACCTAATTAAATTACGGGAATATAAGGGTCAACTCTTATAGCAACACGAATGAAATTAGGTAAATTATAGCAGCAAACCAAAAATTTGTGACTAAAGTATCGGCCCTGATATAAACAAAATCATTAAATTTGTGAGTGTAACCAAATCAAAAACATACTCCCTACAAGATTTTTTATGACTATAGAAAATGTGCTATTTTCGTACCTAATACATTTTAAAACTAGATCTACTATTGAGAATTAAGAAATTTGATAGATGTTTTATCAGCTGAATTTGAGACTTATTGCAAACAAAAACCAAAAACGTCAAACTGAAACTGACAATGTTTTTGTCGGTTTTGTCAACATTTAAAATTTTGCCTCTCCAACAATGAACGTATCCAGTAGTTCCAAATCATCACAGCTCGCGCCGCTTATTATTTGTCAATAGGTCATTATACACTAGAAAAATTGAAAATATTGTTTTTTTTTTAAAGCGATAGGTAAATGTTGAAAACAATGTAATTTATGTAAGAAAGGTTATCACACGATTATGAATGACCCAATCGAAACGTATAATGTTCTTATAGTTACATGACTATAACAGACATAGTAAAAAAAGATCTTATTATTTAATTTCGTTGTTACGACAAAGTTAATAATTTTTTTGTAATACCTAGTTGTTGAGAGTTGCTTTAAGAATTGTTTGTTACTAAGTAAACAATTTCTTAAAAACCACAACTTGTTGGCAAGATGTAAAAGACACCTCCACTGTTAAGAGGTCTTTTACATCTTCACAACAGAGTTTTTTTACTTAGTAACAAACAATCCTTAAAACAACTTTAGAATTATTAATTAATTATAGAGATATTACAAAAAATATTGTACAATACACGTCCGTTAGGGCCTTTACTACATTGTCAATTTATTTTACTCGCTCTTTGAGCTCGTCGTAGAAATTTTCTGACTCGGTCATAAAACCTACCCTAACGGACTTGTACTTAATCACTACGCTACACCATCAGAGTAGCGCAAAGTTACGCCATCTAATATAAAGAGTATAGTAAAGTTACGACGTAGTCCATAGCAACTCAAATTACACCGGCGTAAAGGAGAGTGTTCCAGTCTTATGGAAACCGTAAGACCAGTCAAATTTAATTTTTTTGGTACCATTCGAAAGCTCTTGAAAAGACGAGTATTTCATATTATTGCGCAAAATTGCTAGCTTTACAAATAAACGAATTGTAAACAGTTAAATTTTGTGAGACAGTAAATACAGTTTTAGTTAGAGGAAAAAAGATCGGATACCTAAGGTTGTAAAGAGTGTCCCAAGCTTACCTCGAAGAGTCCATAAATCAAGCAACGGTAACAGCCGGTGGTTTTACAAAAGGGATTTACTCCACGGGAGATGTAATGACCATTTGCTTTGTTAGGAAAGAGGGTTGTTTGAATCAGAAATGAAAATATTTTATTTTAGAAAATAAAAAAATTAATTGATATAGGACAAGAATTAGTTATATAAATTATGTATTAATTAAACTAATTAAATAAAACATAAATTAGTAATTTTGTAAATAAAAAGATAGCCTTTTGCAAAATCAGTCTAAGAAAAAGTTCAACTTAGATATAATATTTAATAGAATTAAACTAATTAAAAAAGCAACTTTATATGTACATAATTATGTCTCTAAATTAGTAAAAAATTAGCTTTTGGCGGCGTCTATTTATAAAACAAAATTTAACTTACTTAGATAGAATAATAATTAAACTAAACTAATTAATACATAAGTTAATAAATTATGTATTAATTGAACTAATTAAATAAAACACAAATTACTGATCTTCTATATAAAAAATAGCCTTCTGCAAAATCAGTGTAAGAAAGAATTCAACTTAGATACATTAATTTTTATTAGAATTAAACTAATTAAATTAGTAATTTTATATGTACATAATTATATCTATGAATTAGTAAAAAATTGGCGTTTGGCGGTGTCTACTTTAAAAACAAAATTTAACTTCAAATATAACCAAACTAATTAATACACAAGTTATATAAATTATGTATTAATTGAATTAATTAAATAAAACATAATTAGTGATTTTCTATACAAAAAAATTGCCGTTTACCTAATTTTATATAATATTTAATAGAATTAAACTAATTAAATAAGCAATCATCTAACTGATCTAAACGGCGATACCCTCTAGGGCGCACTCTTTGATTACACAGGTAACACTCCATTTTTAAATTACTTTAAAACGTAGATACTTATATAACAACCAACTCAATAGGGTACTTTTACACAAGTGATATTCCAAATTGTTGTTTATCTCGTTGTCAGTTGGATCACAAACTATGTTTAGGTGGTTGTTCGATTGGTTAAAATAGTTCATCTTCTTAAATCTGACCATCCCCTTTTACTTTCGAAATTATGAGAAAATTTTATCGGATACTTCCACCGGGGACAGGTAATCTCGACACGAGTAAGTATCTTAATCTGTTACCTATACCTGCTTTGTTTAATCCTACGGATAATTTCGACACCAATATTTCCCTGAATTTTTAGTTATGGTTATAAAAGTTTATCCTATTTGACCTAATAACAAATGCTGTTGGTTTTATAAATTGTTATTTACAATCGTTTTGAAAAAATATCTCGAATAATGAGTGAGAATAAGCCCGCAATCAAATTTTTATCCCACCTGAAGGTATTGATGTGATTATGCTAATTAGATACTAGACAAAGTTGTTGCAATTTTTTTTTAAACTATATTACTAGTGAAATAAAAGCGCTATATTTTACTAAAAATATTTATTTTAGGCTAACAGTTGTTATGAATTTAATAATCTTATTTTAAAGTGTCAATGGAAGAAAAATGTTTATGATTTAATCAAATTAATGGTAAATCTTCAAAAAATTATTTTGGTAATTACAAAATAACATAACTTAGAACTGGTAGACGGTGTCAACAAAAAATCTGAGAATAACAACAGTAGCAAGTTTCTTTCCCGGTACCTGATTATCAAGGGTTTGCCGCAGGGTTTCCCTACTTAAACCCCCATAAACTAAACAGACACTTTTATGAACTGTCGTGACAGAAGTCAAAGAGACTTTAAATCGATTTTCTGCTCTTATTTACAAAGCTAGCAATTTTGCGCAATAATATGAAATACTCGTCTTTTCAAGAGCTTTTGAATGGTACCAAAAAAATTAAATTTGACTGGTCTTACGGTTTTCATAATACTGGGACACTCTCCTTTGATTTAGAATTAGGCCTAAATGTTCAAATTGACGTTTTTCTGTTTTTTGGCAATAATACAACCAATTTGCGAACTTTGCTAGCACATTATTTCTTATTTTTTTGAATAATTAAGCGGTACTGATTTGTAATTCTTTCTCTTACATCATTGATGTCCTAAAATCATAAAATGTGATTTGATAAAACCACACTAAACATTCAATTTTTGTAGATGTTGTAACAAGTATTAGTTTCTCTCATCCAGTGCGAATTTTCTATCGACCCATATAGCAGTTCTGTCTTTTTTGAGCTAATCACATTTTAGAACCGTATTTTTTTGACGTCTCATTGACTAGACAAGTTTATTTAGATGTCCTTTGCAACACGTTAGTACCAGCATTAGCGGAACTTTTCCCAATAAAAAGGATCTACAGCCGAATTTTCGAATTGGTGCCGGTAAGCCATAAAACTTTATTGCTCGGGTAAGGACCGAGCGGTTAAAGTGACAGGTTCAGGCATAGTTCAGCGCTTCTCAAACAGTTCTCTAATAGTAGCGCAACAGAAATTGATAAGGTATAATAATAGCTAAAAATCATTGTATTTAAAAAGCAGAACATTTTTATTGTTTCCACAGCCTCCTACGACCCTACAACCATTTATAAACACCTTGTATTATTTGTAACCATTTGCCATCAATTAACTACATTTTTGGGTACGCTGGAAAAAATAAAGGCGCTTTCACTATGCAAATATTTTGCTTACTAGCCACTGTTTGTGTCTTTGTTCAACACACTTGTTGGACGTAAACATCTTGCTTTGTGAGCATAAAACTCATCTACCTATCCTTTGATATCTCCCAACAAATGACAGCCTCTTTAGCTTCCAAATAGTGTGGTTTGGTGTCAATTATCCGTCTTTGTTAAGAAAAATTTATGACTTAAACGATTTACAACTTACCGGCACCATTTCGAAAATTCGGCTGTAGTAAAGTTACGACGTAGTCCATAGCAACTCAAATTACACCGGCGTAAATATGATTTAGAATTAGGCCCTTAGTTCAGTAATTTGGTTAAAAAATGCGTCTATTTTGAAAAATTTAATAAAACATCTAAATTGGTTAAATTACTTAAAGTTTTTATTTTAGACCCTACAAATGTTATACTGTTATACGAGAAAAAAAAAATATTTCAATATTCAAACCAAAAATAGAGGTTGCTATTTAAAAAATATATCAATTACATCACAGCAAAAAACCAGTTAACTAAAAAAATTAGGAAACAAATAAACAACGTGCGCAATAAAACATAAAATCGACCTGCTTTTGCATTTTTCTAAAAAAACATTAACTTAGAAAATATGAATTTTATTCCATATTTTTATGTCACTCTGTATAAACATTTATAGAGTTATTATAAATAATTGTAGTTCAAGTGCCTGTGTATTTTAGTTTTTGCCGCTCTACTTAAACAAAACCATGACAACATAGATTGACACCTTATTAGTTATACACTGCATCTGCTGTCAGATTATAGATAAACCTAACAACAAAGCGGCACAGAGCAAATTATACATTGCAAATTATGTCTAACTTCGAATACAAGCATTTATAATGACCCTGTAGTTGTCGCCAAATACAATATAAAACTTTTTTAAAGTTTTTGACATACAGGATGCGATTGAAATATATATAGAAATTATTGGTGGTTTTTGAGTTACATGCTGTAGAAATTTTTTCTCAAAAAACATGTTTTGTGATACACGAAAACTTTTTTTTAAGTTCTTAATATACAGACTGTAATTGATAATATGCAGAAATTATTGGTGATTTTTAAGATACATGTTGTAAATTTTTCTTAGCACTTTCTTGAGATACACGATATGTGACAACAATGTTTTGAAGCAAAAATAATCTACATTGTATATTTCAAAAACCATAAAAAATATTTTGTATAAGACGAGTCTCGATTTTTAGTATTATTTTATCAGAACTATCACCTGTTAAAATTTTTAAAATAATTTTAAAAACACCCCGTATTACATACTCTACATTTAATTCAGCTACTAAAATACAATAACAAGCTCGATACATTAAACATTTTTTATATATATTTTTTATAAAGTAGGTAAAAAGTTACATTATTTTTCTACCCATGACATTGATTTAGATTTTTTAATTTATGTTTTTACTACTAAACCACTTTAGTAGACTCGTTAATGCAGTTGTGAACATATGTAAATAGTTTCTCGTTTTGAAACATTAAATTCATCATTTAAAAAGATGGGAAACCATACAACCATTAATTCCGGCAATAATTAATTATTACTGCAGTAAATCGGTCTATAAAAGTTTACGTTTGATACAAACTGCATGAGCAAATTATATAACTATACTAACAAAACAGAAATTTCAAGAAATTACAACTGCTGTAGACTTGTGTTTAAAGATGTTCTAAGTGTAATTTTTTTTACATAAATATGTAATTAATAATTACGTATAGAGATCCTTGATGTTAATTTAAAAAAAAAATGTGTCAATTAAGAGTTAGAACACAAAACGTCATGTTTCTTTCGGTTTTTATAGATTTTTACTTCAGAAAACACATATTTTAAAATTGTTAAAAACGATAATTTGATTGAGAAATCAGTACATAGCTTTACGCCCAACTAAAAAAGAAATATACGCATATGCATTACTTTGACCTTTTTTTCTAACCCAAAATTAATTTTTAGCATGTTAGTAATAGTAAAAAATATCTTCATCGCAAAAATACTCATCAGGGAAAAAAATGAAAACAAAAAAAAATTTGTATCCTATATCCCAAGCGATAAGAAACTTCAAAAAATGACACATCCAAGAACTTTAGTTACCTATTTAATTAGTTACTTAATTAGTTCAATTATTTTAAGTTTCATCTGCTGAAAATATATTAAAAAGCCGAATTTTTGCCACTGCTTTTTTTAAATATTGTAATAATTATATTAACAATCCTCACCTGACGACTTGGCGAGATATTCGTAGTCAAAGATGAAAAAAAGTAGTTTTTTTCATTTATTTTCACTCCTATAGAAATTCTTTTGACTGTATTTATGATGCCTAAAATCAGTTCAAATAACTGGGATGGTTAGAGACTGCACTTAGTATCCTCTAGGGACAAAAAACCCAATAATGTGATTGAGATGATAGAGACTAAACTGGGCATTCACTAGAAGTAAGAAATATATATAGCGTGTATGGACTGGACTGAGTAACCTCCAGAGACAAGAAGGTCCTAGAACAAGACTGGATTAAGCATTAAGCTAGACTGGTTATCTTCCAGACTTAAGAGAGATAATTTTAGGCATCATGATTGATTAGAAGCTACGTATTAACTTTTACGAAGTTGATTGACCTATTTTGAAGAAAAAAAGGTAGATATATTGAAATTTGTGCGTTCTTTACAATGTCGTAAATATCAAAATTTAATTTTAATTTTTTTAAATTTTTAAATTTTTTAAATTAATATTAAATTGTTCTTACTAAAATTGCTGCTGACTACATTTCTACCACAAAACACAGACTAGTTACTACATTTTCTAAAATAGAATTTTGCAAAATAATTTCTGACATCTAAAATAAGAGAAATAATTAATTAAAAAAACTTAAATAAATATAATGTTAAATAAAAAATACTTGTATTAGAAAAAACTTTTTTTTAGAATTTTTCACTACCAAAATCTTGCAAATGCTGCTCGATATCGATGTGGAGTATATGTTTATTAGTCTATTCAAATGAAGATAGGTAGATGCAAAAAAATTCAGATTTTTAAAACATTTTTGGCAAATTGATTTTTTATCTAAAATTATTGGACTACAATTAAAGTTTGTTTATAAATTTTTTGTTTGGCTTGAAACGTTGTGCTTATGTTTCGTTATATCCATTTAATAAAATTACGTGTGAACTCACACCATAAGCTTAAACATTGAAATTAATCAATTGAAATTCAATGTTCATCTCCAAACAGTAATAAATTGAAAATGACTCAACAGCAAACAATTTGCTCTTACACCATTTAACTCTTTGGAGAACAATAATTTCCGATATTTTCTTAATAAACTGGTAAACTTGTATAGTAACATTTAAATATGTGAGAACAGTTTACTTTAACGTAAAATATACAGACCATACAGACGTCAACT
Source organism: Tribolium confusum (assembly GCA_029207805.1). Classification (NCBI taxonomy): domain Eukaryota; kingdom Metazoa; phylum Arthropoda; class Insecta; order Coleoptera; family Tenebrionidae; genus Tribolium; species Tribolium confusum. The sequence continues at coordinate 38,960,043 of JALGAY010000003.1, forward strand.
CAAAACCGCAATGACACGCGAGGGTGCGTAGAACTGTCTACTGGAAATTAATTCGTTACATCGCCTCGGTTTACTTGGAAATTAAAGCCATATCAACATAGCTTTTGGGTTTTTTTCAGTATTTTCAACAGATGTTGATTCATAAACATAAACTTAAATTTATAATTATAAGACTTACTTCTTCTGATATCCATGTCGCCAACCGAAAATTAACACGAGTTAATTTCAACGCTTTTTCAAATAGTATGTACAAACCATTGTTAAATATAACAGTAATTTGTGTTTAAAGAGTACCTCGTTTTTTGAATCGCATTGTTTTGCTTGTCTGTTATTTATTCTTTGAGACAGGATGTTATTGAAGAAATGTTACAAATTTTAACAGGTGATAGACTTTGACTCTATAGTTATTGAGATATAATTGTAGATTTTTTTTATATTTTTTTGAGATACGCGTCATATGACAACACTGTGTTTGAGCACATACATTTTTAGATATACGATGTAAAAATGCTACAGCGTTTATCTCAAAAACTATAAAAAATTGTATAAGGCAAATTTGGTTTTTTAACATTCTTTCAACAAATGATATCACCTGTTAAAATCTGTAGCATTACTTTAATAACATTCTGTATATTCTATAACAATTTAATAAAAAGGTTGTCACTTTGGCAGCAAGAGTGTTTTTTTATTGTGCTTTCACTACCATCAAGTGCTCTTTTCGCAAATAAAATCAACCAGTGCGAGCGAAATTTTCTGAATTAAATAACAGAAAAGAAAACTTAAGTGAGGTCTCATTAGTGCCCCCCTGTATTATTATTGCTATAATACATCAGTACTGTAGTAAAACATTAATTTAATAATTTAAATTTTTTGAGCAGGTGTTTGAAAATGTTAATATAGTTTGTTTTTTGTCTGCAATATAAAATATTTATAAGCGTGGTTCTCCAGACAGGTCAAAAACAGAAACCTTTTTGGTTATTTATTTGTTTTTTTTAATTGTGTATTTGTGTAAACGCGTCTATGAAATAAAATCTAGAATTTAGAGTTAAAATAAAAATAAATATCACTATAACTTACAAAATCATTTAATTTATGTATGTCAATTTAAGATAGTTCAGCTTTCAATAATTTGGTAGCTTCGTCGATCGCTAAATAAAACAAAGCTTAGAAATAGATGTAATATGTAATATATTTTGACTTTTGAAAACTTAAATATCAGTAGTTCCTAAGCTTTTTGTTTTGTTTAACACGTCAATTAGGTACTATGTAGTATTTATAAAAATAATATAAAAATGATCGATTTTGACATCGATCTCCAGTACCTGAATTGTATTGATAGATGTTTTGACTCTCATTACTGGCGTCAACCATCCGATTTTGATAAGTGGATTAACTGGTAACAGAGGAGCATCATTTCGAAACGGCCTTTATTCGTTTTACACAAATGATCTAGCTTACTTAAAATTGACTAATGTTATTTACAAAATGTACCAGATTTGGTAATTTTTGATTGTATTCACAAAAGTCTTTCAATCCACATTAATGTCTTACGTGAAATCCTGTTCTTCAAGTAACAACGGTATCATAACTAAGGTGATTAGATTAGGTAGATAAAGGCACTGTTAATTATTATTATTATTTTTTTTTGATAAATACTATTTTTAACTACACTTGATAGATAAAAGTTAACTTCTACTAAAAGAAAAGAACAACTTAATCTACTTTGGTATTAGAAAGATTTTTTTATATACAAAATATATTATTCTTTAACAGAGGTGTTTTAAGCAATTAGTCCCCAATGTCCCCATTCTTAAATTGCTATTTTATAAAAAAATATTTGAAACAAAATTTATTAACAAAATAATTAATTTTTTTATAAAATCGAAATTTAAGAATAATAGTCTTTCAGTTTTCATAATGAAAATTTAATAGTTTTTAAGTTAGTTTTTTAACTTGCTGCTTTAGTTCTAAATTGGGCAGTGCATTGTTAAGTATAGTTTTCCTTCTGATGGTTATACCTACTCATATACTCAAAATATTTAAAAGTGGGCTAACTTTTTTAGACCCGCCATAAACCAAAGAATAATCATTGTTTAATTTATGGAGAGGCAAACCACTGTAAGAATGAATCTTGATTTATGACTTTTTAGACAGTTCTCTCAATATTTGCGTGCGAAACATCTGGCGAAGAAAACTGTCATAAATCAAAATAAATCCTTACGGTAGTTTGCCGTGAATAACGGCTGTTTTTTGGTTTACAAAAGAGTCTTAAAAAGTAAGCCCACTTTTAGATATTTTGAGTACACTTTGATATTTTTCCAACAAATTATCTTTTCTGTAAAACTGTTTCATTTTTACTTAAACAGTTTTATCCAGTAAATTTTAATTTAAATTCTCTTCAGGTCCTTCTTTTCCGTCATGTCAGTCTTTTCCCAAATTTTTACCGAACCAATTTTTTTATACAACTTCTAATATTTTTCTTGTTGTATTAAAGTGAAAGTCAAGGCATTTATAAAAGAGTAGGGGTTTGTTCTGTCCATAAACCATAAACCATACGCAGAAAGCCTCTAGAATTTGTATGTTGCTAAAAACTCTAATTTTCTTAGAACATTTATGGATTGTTATAAGACACTTTATTTTATTGAATCCATGTCCTACAAGATTCTTCGACTAAGTGAATCGAACACGTTGTTCGAATTTTAGGGCTGTAACACAAAACAGTAAATGGCAAGTTGTCTTAAATAAAGAGAGAGATGGGAGATCGTTCCCATCTTAAGGAAATCTAATGACCACTTAAATCGAGATTTTTTTATATCAATCGATAGCTCTTGAAATAAGAAGCAATTGGTATCATTGCGCCAACTTTGTAAGTCATCAAATAAAGTCTTTATTAAAGATTAAAAAAGTACAATATTATTAGGGTCCAAACCAAGCTTTGATGATTTATAGACTTTCAAACATTTCTACCTCTTAATTTGTCTGACTTCACTGGCTCTCACTCTTGCCAATGCATTTTGTATTGCCGTTTTTAATTTTTTAATCTTTAATAAAGACTTTATTTGATGACTTACAAAGTTGGCGCAATGATACCAATTGCTTCTTATTTCAAGAGCTATCGATTGATATAAAAAAATCTCGATTTAAGTGGTCATTAGATTTCCTTAAGATGGGAACGATCTCCCATCTCTCTCTTTATTTAAGACAACTTGCCATTTACTGTTTTGTGTTACAGCCCTAAAATTCGAACAACGTGTTCGATTCACTTAGTCGAAGAATCTTGTAGGACATGGATTCAATAAAATAAAGTGTCTTATAACAATCCATAAATGTTCTAAGAAAATTAGAGTTTTTAGCAACATACAAATTCTAGAGGCTTTCTGCGTATGGTTTATGGTTTATGGACAGAACAAACCCCTACTCTTTTATAAATGCCTTGACTTTCACTTTAATACAACAAGAAAAATATTAGAAGTTGTATAAAAAAATTGGTTCGGTAAAAATTTGGGAAAAGACTGACATGACGGAAAAGAAGGACCTGAAGAGAATTTAAATTAAAATTTACTGGATAAAACTGTTTAAAATAACAATAGGCTTAACGCCATGGGAGAGTGCATTTCGGTTTGGAACATTTCAGATAATATTGAGAAAAAAATGTAAATACCAAGAAATATCTATTTATCCGGTTTCTGACCTGAAGCCCAAGTACCGACTTAATCCTTATAAATAACAAGTAAGAGTTTTATGAACTCAGTGACAGAAGTCATTTAAACTTTAAATTAATCTAGCCACTTTATTTGAAGAAATACAAAGTTGACGCAATGATAACAATTGCTCTTTATTTCCAGAGCTATCAATTGACATAAAAAATCTCGATTTGAGTGGTGATTAGATTTCCATAAGATGGAAACGATCTTCTTTCCTAATTAGAGATTTGAGTAAGCACTGAACTTGCTGCACAAATAAAATGCTCTCAGCAGTTCAGTCATAATTAAAGTCGGTTTTACGTTACGGTAACTTAGTAGGTAATAGCTATATTTTTGGTAAAAATTGAAACTTGACAACAAATATCAGGAAGGTAAGAAATAAAAAAAACTGTTCAATTTACAATCCCAACAATAAAGTTTTCTTGACAAATACAGGATTATTCACAAATGCTAAAAATTTTACGCAATCAATCTTACATTTTCGCAAGAGGCTCAAATAAAATTAAATTTAAAAAATGTTTTTGTAATTATAGGTACTGTATAATCATTTATAACAAGTGTTCATTTAAAAAAGTTGTCAAGTGTGCTATGAAAAAACAAACACATTTTAAAGTATGTCTTAGTTTAATTCGGCTGCCGTACGGTCAGTTACGACGACAAATTACAACTGCGCGCACACTGTGAAGTTGTGTATCAAGTTCCGACATCCCTTCATTGCTGCACTTTTTTTAATCAAAATCTCATAGCACACTTGACAAATTTTTTAAATGAACAGTTGTTATGTTAATTTGTCTGTTTTTAGGCAAATTTAGTCAAAATGTTTACTGATAACGAGAAGATTCTCATCGATCGAGTGGTTCCAACTCACAAAAGAGTTTTTTATAGGGCACAATAAAATAAGAAGTAGAAGAACACCCTGTTAAAAACATTGAACAACTAGAACAAAAAATAAGAAAGACTTGTGCGAGTATCACCTCAGAAATGTTGAGACGTGTTTGAGCTTGTGGACATTTTGAGCACCTATTGCATTAATATTTTATTTAAAACTTTTGTTCCGTTTTTGCTGTAGTTTTAGTTCTATTCTTTTTGTTTATTATTTTTCAATAAATGCGTTTCCACCAATTCTTATTAAGTACTCATTCAATTTGACAAGTTATAAAAAAAAACTGACCGAAATCGATAACCTTTGGGTAACTTTGATTCAAGATTTTCACTAAAATATAAAAATTGTATCAAGAAACTTGCTTAATTTGTAAAGTTTTTATTATTTTTTAAACATTTTATAAACACTACTAGATCAAACCTCACCAGGGTCTCAAAAAAATTTTTAATTATTAATTTTCTTCAATCGTCTTGGTACACTTCTAAATAGGGTGATGGTAAGTTTCATGCGTTTTCGCAGTAAATGTTGACAATAAGAAAACAAATACTATATTCAAAGTCCATATCTCAAAAAAAAAAGTTCAAATAAATTTAATTACACTATTCAATTCTACGTAATACTTGATATTACACGTATTTTTGTTTTTTCAATTAGCTAAAAAGTGAAAAACTTACAAAATTTTTAAAAATTCAAAATAAAATTCAAAAACTGCTGTAATTCAAAAACAGAAATCGATAATTCAAAATTGATTTAACCATTAAATTTGTCTCTAAAAACTACAATAACGTTGCATTTGTTCGTTTATGTATATTTATTACTATAGTTAGGAAAGATGTATGAACCTGAGTGGAGCGGCACAGGTTTTTTGAGTCGATTATAATGGTGTAATACGATCTAAAACATGAACGCTCGATCAACGAAAACCGTACTAGCTTGCGCCTGCTCAGAATTGACTTTGATAGCAATGGTCAGTGGCGTTACGATAATGTAATTTTTTGTAATAATGTTATAAGTTATCGTAATAATCTTAAAGAGTTGCTTTTTACTCGCATAAATTTGACAATACCACATGAAATAAAGAACCAAGGTGCAATATCGAAAAACGAGTAACAAATGTATTAAATCAACCCCTACTTCTATCGAAGCAAAGCGTGCACTGTCTACACCAATGAGTAGCATACAAATTTCCTATCACTATTTATTACAAAGTGTCATCCCCCAAATCTCTCTATCTAAACCTACCACTTTTAAACCCTCTCAACAAGAATCAAATGTTTCATAGAGCGTTATTGAATTATTTAATTAAGCGTTATTTTTAAGTTATTTAGCAAACTTCCATTATTATAAAACAACTTTTTAATTGATGATTAATTAAAATACGTGCCCGAGCGTTTTCCTGAAAGGCAACTCCCTGAATTTTTATCGAATTTATTCATTACAAATGGTTCACACTGTATAGAAAAATATTTTATAAAATTTTTCAGAAACCTGACGTGATGGCCAATTTTTGAGTACATTTTTAAAATTTGCATAAAAAAGTACATAAGAGACACGTATTAAACATCAAAAAAAAAATCATGTTGACTAGTGTAAGGCCACAATATGTACATATTTAGTCATTAGCATAGAGTAAAAATTTTTAATTTTCTTATTTTATTTTCTGCAAAACCTGACGTGTTAGAAAAAAAATGTTTATATTGTAAGTATCTCATATACAGGCTTAGTCAAAAGTATGGAATAGGCAGTTTATCTCCGTAAATATAAACTTTATGACAAAATGTCATCAATAAAAGTTTCTTTACTAATTATTCTTTATCTCTTAGCCTGCTTGTTGTTTTTTTATGTCAACGCATTTCCATGAAAACGTAACTTTTTTTTCTTTATTAAATAGCAACCTAGCAATGTTCTTGGTAATTCTTGTTTTTCTTTTTTTTTCTTGAAATGACCTGGTATTTTTTTAATATTCTTTAATAACAAACTTTTTGTGTAAAATTATAATTTATAATAAACGACAAAAAATGGTATCAAATTAGAATCTCAGCCTTTTACTAATTTTTTAAATTTATTTGATTATAATTTTACAAAAATAATAGTAGCCTCTGTTCCTTTAATAATATTTTTCATGATTAAGCTCTTGATGTATTACTAAGTGTTATGGATAATCCAATTACGACAACTACGCAACTTGTTTTGGATAATGATATTAGTCAATCGTCGATTGTTCGAATATTAAAAAAAAAAATAACAAACAAACACAAACCCTACAAGATACACCTTCTCCATTTCTCCATGAGCTAAACAAAGATGAACTAAACAGAAGAATGCAGTTTTCTGCAACCATGATGAAAATAATTGATAATAATCTAAATTGTCTAATCAACATTTTATTTTCTGATAAAGCCTCGTTTTGTCTCAATGAATTTGTAAACAGGCACAACTGTCGATTATGTTCTAGTGAGAATCTTCATTAGATGATAGAACATCATACACAGAACCGTCAAAAACTTAATATGTGAGTTGGTATTATTGGGCAGCACATAATAGGCCCATATTTTATTGATGGAAATTTAACTGCGGCTAGATATTTACTCCTATTGCGTGATCACATTGTACCTAAAATTGTACAATTATTTCCGGATGCAGATCGAGAAGGAATGCCAAACCGAGATATTTGGTTTCAGCAAGACGGCGCTCCACCCCATCATGAGGTTAATGTTTGCCTATTTCTGGATACCATTCTTTCACGTCGTTAGATAGGACGTCGGGGTCCTATTGAATGACCTGCTAGGTTCCCCGATTTAAGCACCTTAGATTTTTTCCTTTGGGGTCATTTAAAAACAACAATTTACAAAAAAAGACCTCAAAATTTGGAAGCCAGAATAAGGCACGGAATCACAGAAATAACACCTAACTGGCTGCAAAATTCGTTACGCAATTTTTATGACAGATTAGGTTACTGTCAAGTTGTATGGGGTCTTCAGTTTGAACATTTCATTTAAGTTAAAGATTATTTGATTGAATATAGTTTTATCAACTTGGAAATCTATCAATTCTAAAATAAAACTGTAAAACAAGCAACGGGTCCATCTCAGGTCTTTTTGATTTGCCTACAAATTAACGTAATGCAGTCCACGAACACTAATGTCGATAAAATCACAAATTTAGGAACTACAAAACACCCAATTTTGTAGCACCCAAAGGAAGTGCATACCGTTGGCTGCATGCACCCCCTAAACACAATCTTGAACTGATAATTCTTTATTAAATTAAAGAACAACTAAAGTATCAACCAGGAAACATCGTTTCTGGACTTTCATAACTTCACAAATTTATTTAGGTGTTTAATAATTAAAAATTAACAAATTTTTAAAATCGTCAGAGATTCTAACCTAGTTTTGTACACCTGTTAATTTTAAAAGATTTTCCACTAAAAAGAAATGCCATCACTGAAAGAACGACTTACACTGGGCGATTATCGTAAACTCATACTAGGAAGTGGACGCAATGAAAGTGCACCAGGTTTAGGTATATCTGATTTTAACATAAACACTAATACTATCATCAGGCAAAATTGTTGCATATATTGCAAGCACACACTGTATACCAAAAAATTTGCTATAGTAGGATATCGTAAATTGTTAAAAAAAATATTTTTTTTAAATCCTCTAGGGTGTATTTTGAGAACTATAAACATTTGTATAAAACAATTTTGATTTTATAGCATCCTTTCAACGAGAGCTATCACCTGTTAAAATTTCTCACGTTACTTCAAAAATACCTTATATATTTTAGCACTAAATTTGCTTTTTTGTACTCATATGGTTATTTTCCAAGGAGATCCATGGCTACCGCCTCAGAAAATGAGCACCATATTCGTATAAGAAAGTGTAATTTTAGTGCTTTGTTTTGTAAAAACTATCTTTTTCATTATTATTATTTTTTGATAATAGTTATAAAAAATCAGAGGGCGAAGGTAAAACTTGGTATACTCGATGTGTAGTAGTATACTTTTTGTAAACAATTGAACTATTAATATTCATTAAATGTACACAACAAGAAAGAATCTATAAAAAAAATACACTTAGCGCAAGCTTTGGACTTTGCAAAGTTAGCAGTATTAGCATATTTTTAATTAATAAATCAAATGAAAATAATTATCGTTTATTAAAACACCTCTAATGTCATTGCCTTTATAAAGTCAAGTGATATTTCCTTGTTCAGCAATTTCGGTATGTGTTTAAATTCTGTTACGCCAAGAGAACATTCCAAAATTCTTGAAGGCGTCAAAGAAGTCCATGAATGGCATACTCATGTAAGAAATAAATCAGCTTTTTTTCCTAATTTGAGTATAATTACAAACATATAGTAAAGAAAAACTTTAGATGAGTAATAATTAAATTACGCACCAAATCCAAACTGTACACCTTAAGGTCCCCCAAACCCCAATTTAATTAAATCGTTTTAGTAGGTTAAACGTTGCATATGTTTGTATTTCAATAAGGTAAATTCGCAGTGACAAAAACCAAACTCCTCAGTCCTTCTCGTTCATTTTCCAGCCCCAAACTGGGTCACGTGGTGAGCAAATTTGCACTCCTTGAGGCCAAATTTTCCGAAAAGCGTTTGAGGGCCACATATCGTCATCTTCTCCGTGGGTGGGGTAAAGACACGTAGTGGCATGCATACTCATACAGGTGCAAGCACGTGCCTCCAGTACGAAGGAAGTGATTCAATGGTTGTGTAAAGGGTTATTTCTTGGGCGCCTACTGCACTCCGCAGTCATAATCGCGCTTCCAACCGCACCAGTCGTTGCTCTTAACACCGAGTAATAGGCGTGCATTTTTTTCTGCCAAGTCAACAGTCAACCGTTTGATGAGGTGTTAATGTGGTGTTAAAATATTTCTTTTTTTCGGGAGGCAGAGCAGGCAAGATGTCGGCATAGCTGAAGGTGTTTGAAAACGGCTATGTCTCATCCGGCCAACTTAAGCCTTCCTTGGCTTCTTTAAATTGGAGTTTTGTGATTTTTTTTTGAGTAAGTATTGGAAGTTATGCAATGGAAAAAGTCACAAGCAAGTAAGTATATTATTAAAACTAACAAACCAAATGCGGCCTTGACTCTAATGAAATTTGTTTACTTTACGCTTTACCTCCCAATAATGAAGCTACTTAGTGGAAATATTTCACTTCGTTTAACAATTTAGATCTTTTCTTGAAAGATTTTCAAATATTGTTAAAGAATGCCCTCGAATAGAAACAAGGAGTCTTGAATTTTCAAATTTCATTGTTGCGGAGTCTGCGCACTTGTTTTATTTAGTGCAAGAAGCAATAAACGCGGCAGAAATCCATCATTTATAGTTTGTTATTTTTAGTTAAATCTCTTTTTAGTCAGTGTTTTTCATCATAATATAGTCTGTATTTGATAATTCTCTAGCGATTATGTAGGCTCTGCGGTGTGTACTTTAGCATATGTTTATTGTTGGTAAATAAGAATTTCATGAGATAAATATTACGAGTCTCCGATTAAGAGCACTCATTTTAGAATAGTATTTTAGATACATCTAAAAAATTAAAATATTTGCTCATAATAGATGTAATAATAATAGATTAGTAATAATAGATGTTGCAAAGCTAAAAAGTACTGAACGTGTTTTGTTTTTGCAAAAAATGTTATTTTCAATCTAGGCATTTGATGCTTTATGCTTTTATTTTTTAAAGCGTTTTTCCTCTGAAGTTATAAATTTTCAGCCAGACAGGCACGTACCCACTTCCCAGTTTAGATGTTATATTAATTTTTTGTAGCAGTATAAAATTATTTATTAGATTTTCGGGATTTTCACACTAATTTTGGTGACGATCAGTATATTTGGATATTTTATCGAAATAGCAGTTCAAATAGAAGGCGCAACTGTGGCTTTAAATCCAGTTAAGGCATAAAATCAACTTTATTGTGGAAGTGAACATATGTTTTTTATATTTAAAAAAAATTACTATTTGATAATAAACGTCTAATTTTTGTAATTTTTGATGTGCAAAACATCAAGAAAAAATTACCAAATTTATCATTAATCTCCAAAATTAATATTTTAATTAAACTGAAAGATCTTAACCAACACTAAAGTGCTGTTTAGTCAATAAAAAGCTTGAAATATTGATTAGACAATAAATGTAATACTTTAGTGTGCTCAAATTATGTGTTGATAAATTAATAAATGAGTTTATACTATAATAATATTAGACATGTCTACTAACCATAAAAAGTTTCTGTATTTTAATATACCTAGTAGTCACAGGTGGCGTTACGTTTAAAACTATCAAATAACTACCCACCAAGTAAGTTATGTATTAAGTTACTTCTCATTATTTTCTCAAAGAACGCTTGGTGAGGTTGATTTTGTTTACAGGGGGGCAACTTTTGAAGGTAATAATATCAACACTAATACCTACTTCACCCCTTTGGCAGGGGTAGGGCGGCTACCACTCACAGAATTTAAAATATTGAATCAAGCACATCATTGGAAAGGTGATTAAATCCTCTTTTCAGCTGTGTTCTTGTTTTCAAACTACAGCCAGTAATTTCGAAAAAAGTAAAATTAATTTTGTAAAAAAGATACAATGTTGTTGATATTTTTAGGATAAAACGTAAAAACACCTAATAACACTACACAATTTTACTTTGCACGACGCACGTTTTGACAACAAAGTTGTGGTCCTGAGGTAGGGAATTAAACTCATTTTTAGGATATTAATATTTAAATTTACAAAGATATTAAGTTTTTTTATGTACCTATTTCATAAAAAACTCATAACATTAAAGATCAGTTCAACAAATGTTTTAGGTACTTTATGAAAGTTTGTTATTACATCTAAAACACAAATTATTTGTTTAATTAAGCACTAAAGCTTATGATTTAATACTGTCACTGCCAGATCAAAGCCAAGACGCAAACCGAGGCTTTGATGCCAGGCTTTATTGAATAAATACGGCTGTATTAACACAATGTTTTCACCAATCCTACCAATTTACCTTTTTTAGGAAAATTTGCTGTTTACTGCTAAGTCAATAAAAATACTGACATATTGTCTAGTCAATAAATGTGATAGTTTAGTGTGCTTAAATTGTCACTAAAATATGGTGTTTACTGTCGATTGACAAAAAAATACAAGTACAAAAAACGATCTTAAGTATATGCATAACGCTTCTTTTCATAAAAAAACACTAAAAATAATACCAAGATTTTATCGTTTTGTGAAATTAATTAGTTGCTTTATTTAATTAATAAATCATTAAGGATGCATCAGAAAAAAAGACAAAATAAACAAAAGACAAATAACTTTCGTCTCAGAATTCTCCCCATTTTCTACTCCTTTCGGTTGACTCACTCATTTTTAAAACACCTGTATACAGGGTGTTATTTACGTGATTTTAGCTGATACTAAAATTTGTTTGTCATTATTTTTTTTCAAAAAATTACAGTCTTTCTACATATTTCCAACCATTCATTTAAAACCGCACAATGAAGTCAAAGAGAGTTCAACGATACAGAAAAAAATGTTTTTTCGAACCCTTACAATAAGATTTTTTTTTTAATAAATCTTGTGTGCCTTAAATTAATGAAATGCTGAACTTTACCAGTGCTGAATGTACCAGGGTGGTTTGACGAAAGAGTGACTTTTTGCTATTGCTAACGCGAATGTTTTTTTGGTTTTTTACGAGTTCTCCTTTTATCATTTTTTAAGAGTTTTCGTCATTGTGTAAAAATAAAGAAAAAAAATTTTTTACGTGGAAAAACTGAGAAAAAGTACAAATAATATGGCAAATCTGCTACGTTTCATGGCATAAAGATGTTGAGCGGCAAGATCGTCATTTACTGTAACGACTCCCGAAATATTAATAAAGTCCTTCTTCTTGTCCATAGCGATCCACGATTGAAGCTGCATAAGATAGCTAACGATGTGAACGCGGTTGTTCACTATTTTGCATGAACATTTAAATATAAAAAAGCTATCTGCGAGATGGGTGCCGCATTTGCTTAATCCTGACCAAATGCGTTTCTCATTAATGCGGAGTTTCGACCTCTAAATTAATCGAATTCGGGTACATTGCCGCCTCATCCACCCTATTTACCCAACCTGACCCCTAGTGATTTCTTCTTCTTCCCGCATTACTCGTAAAAAAATAGCTCGGTGGAAAAAATTAGCAAATGAAGTGATAGCCGAAACAACCGCTTATTTTGAAAATCTTACAAAAAAAATTTAGTTAGCTTAAAAAAAATTGGAAACTCGCTAAAACAAATGTGTAAAATTGCAAGGGAATTACGTTGGATAATAAAATTGTTTTTATATTCTAAAATATTTTTTTAAAGAAGCACTCTTCCGTTAAACTACCCTCGTGTACTGTATAAAATGACAGTAATTTATAAATGAGCTAATTTCAAGTTAAGATAATACCTATTATAGTATCTTCGTTTCTATGGATAAATAAAAGAATTCGAGGCTGTGATAGATTGTGGCTATAGAAAAGTATTAAAATTTGCGATACTACCAATAGTATCCCGACTTGAAATTAGCCCAAATGAAGCTTTGAAGTGTTTTTGTTTACAATTTGAAACACTGACGTCATCATCAACTTACCTTAATGTTTGGAATTGGGAAAAACTCTTTTCCAGCCTCTAATACAGGTCCTTAGGTGAAAATTCGAGATACATACCAGATTACACATCAGTTTTCCTTAAAAAAAATCCCCACAAATATTTACAAGAGTTCCATCAAAATAAAGACACAGTCACACCAAAAATATTTAAAAAAATTTTTATTCCCTGTATGTATGAATGTGAAATGAAAAACGTAATGTAATTTTGTAAAGATATTTATTTTAATAACAATATAATATATTTATAACAATGCAAAACATGAGTGCGCAAACATATCACCAAAATGCACACAGTAAATATAAAAATTTGGTGTCGGTAGGATATCACATTGATACACATTAAAATTATAACAATAAACAACTTCATAAATAAAAGGAAAGTTTAAAAAAACAGCCATACTGTGTCCGAGAAACGAACCTTGTTGGAAATTAGAAAATGTGGTCAGAAAATGCTAACTCAATTAGCACAAAACCAAAAAGTTGTTATGTAAACTTCAGACAAACTGCTTGTGTTAAGTAATCACCAATAATGTTGAAAAACGCTCAACTAAAACTGTTTAAAAAGTGTATAAATAAAAATTGTGTTCTTTGTTTCTTTTCTTTCATTTATCCTTTTTAATGCAACTGATTTGATGCTTGATTCAGTCACAATGGCAATAAAAGCCTAAATTATAAGAACAAAGCTCATAAATTCTATGCAACTTTCGATTACGAGTTTAGATAAATAAATATGTTGTTATGATATGTACAGAAGCATTTTGTATCTAGTTAAATGTATTGCAATAATTTTATTGTTTTTTTTAAATAGCCATTAAAAACTGGCCTTACTGAATTTAAAAAATATGCGGAAATTTTCGGTAAACTTCACTAATTGACTAATGATTCTACCACATTCAAATATACCCTAAAAACTGAGCAACCGAGTCACTTAGACCGTACTAAGAAGTCTAAAATCTTAAATATTTGTCGTTGTTTTTTGGCACAAGGCAAAAATATAACGATCGTATTTTCATAAAAATTAAATTACGTATGTTCCTAGATATGTAGACGAAGGTGAAGTGTAATTCTTTGGCTGTAACGCCGTCTTTTCAACAAAACGAGCATTTCCATCGGATTAATTAATGTCGAAAATCGTAAGTACTTTTGGTAAATATCTACTTGCCGAAAAGACGTGAGTTTAGCGTTATTCCGTTTTGAACACAAAGTCGTAGTCTTATTTTTATAAACGAGAGTCATGTAACGTAATGGTAAAATTGATCGATTTTAATTAAACAATCCATGATTCATATGTTGCCGTCCAATACGAGACTGCTGTCCATGGTGGGAATTTTGAAACGAATTCTCGAAATTGTTTTGTACTCTTTCCAGGTTCAAACAAAAATTGAGAACTGACTGCCAAGTCCATTACGGGTCCGGAATGTGTAACAGGAACCTGAAAATTACAAGAAGATTTAATCCTTATGTTATATTTACTAATGCAGGCATGTGTATGTATTAGGATAAATGATTTTTGTGCTTATTTTCAAACCCCCTCTTCGATAGTTGCATTAGGACAAAAAAAGACCACTGTTAAAAAGTCAGCCTTTAATATTAATGTTTAGCGGCCCCTTCATCGCGATTTTCTATTTCCCATTTAAATAACATGGGATTTTTCTGAATATTTTAACTCATTTATGGATCAGTTTCCTAAAATGACTGAACACATTTGTATGAAATTAAAGGATCTACATAAAAGGCCACCTACTTTTTGTATCATGTATTAACCCATTTAAATGTTATTTGAGGTCAAACTTGAAATTATAGTAAATTACAAAAAAAAAGATAGATCATTTAATTTTCTGTAGTATCATGTCGTTAGATAATGCAAAATATTATTTATTAACAAGCAACACTATTGACAGCCGAATTTGTTTATATTTTTGGTTAGTATATACTTCGGAAAATATTTAATAAAATTGCACGAAATTCTACACTTCTTGAAGAGATCACTGATTACGACTTTGTGATAAATATTAAAAAATTCAAAATGACGTCCAAATATGTCCGATTGTAAAAAAAATGTTAATATTTCAGACAATTTTGAACAAAATAATATAAAATTCTTGTGTACAACAGTGTGTTTTCCAGGTTATTGATTATTATTGTGATCTAAAAATTAGAATTCTATTTAAATTTACAAAAGTAATACGAGTATGACTGCTAAAGAAACTTAAAAAAACAATTATAACCTTTTTTTAAAGTCTAGTATGGAGGTTTCGTTGAAATATAATTTGTTTAATTTCTTTTTTAGATCTGGTTTGCACCATTTTTATATTTACATTTATTATGATAACATCATTATCAGTGATCTAAAAAACACCGAAGTAAACAGTTTCATGTTATCTTGTCAAATATTGTCTAAAATTTCTTTAGTGATTTACGTCCATTTTAATATATTTTTTTTGAGCAAGTTAACAGGAAAGTGGCTGGGCAGATAAAGACTTATTTTATATAGTCGACGGCGACGTTTCGAACTTTATTCAACATTTTTCCGGCAACCACTGATGGAGACAGGTTGGAACCATAGTTAACAAATTCGACAATAATTATAAGCCTTGAAAAAGAACCAAATAAAGGTTGAAACGTCGGCTATATAAAATAAGTCTTTATCTGCCCAGTCCAATTTCCTGTTTACTTGCTCAAAAAAAAATCTAAAATATTAGCAGTTTTATCTGTTTATTCAGCCATATTGAGTTCGCCATTTTAATTTTCACAATTAAATTATATGATAATTTCAGTATCTGAAAAAGACCTAAGTGTACAGTTTCACTTAATTTTGAGCAAAATTGTCTGAAATATTATTATTTTTAACTTTATACTCTGTCGTATTAAGTCCGTCATTTTGTATTTTCGAATATTCATTACAAATTCGTAATCAGTTTCATGCGTTTTTGTCAAATAATAATTAGTTATTATTAATAAATAAATAATTTTTTAGCTGATAATAGTAATTTTCCAGTTTTGTCATGAAAAACATAGGTGATTAACATCGAAAACCACCCAACCTCAATTTAAAGTAATTCCCACAAATATTTTTGGAGAGATTAATTCTTTTAATAAATTCGTCGTAAGAGTTCTTAATTTTTGTTAATTACAAGTTGAAAAAAAAAGATATACCGGCCAGATTGACGAACCATTAAACTCTGATTAAATAAAAATATCATGCTCTGATTGGCTAAAAATATGTTAATTAGAGACTAACAAACCATCAATTTTGATAAACGTTCGTGCATCCGGGCAATAGTCGTACTAAGGTGAGATCAAAATGTAACTGAATCAGAGCAGGCTGTGCTAGCGTAACTGTAATGAAGTGTCTAATGTTATTACCCACTTCCACGGCTTGCTCTGATTCAGTTACATTTCGATCTCAGGTTATAACATTTTAGAAAAATCAAGTACATCGGTCTAAGTCGCAAAAATTTTGTAGATGAATTCTAATTGGAGGGCTAGTTATAGGTCTGCGCTTTCCTTTTTTAGTTAAGTGCGGAATCATCTATTTTTTTGGTGTGGTAATTCTTTTGTCACTATATATCAGCGACAAAAGACAAAATTTGAAAAGTACACTTTATCTTACTTTACTTTTGAAATATCTCCCTATTTTTTGACAAATTTTACGTTTATTTTAAATTATCCTATATAACTTCTTGCTTTTTCTATTCTTCAAGAGCAGTTTTTTTTTTTTTACTGTACTCAAGTGCGAACTGCCAATATTGGTGGTCTTGGGCTAATAATAATAAGAAGAAACAAAACCAAAATTATGTTTAGAAGAAAAAGAAATCATTTTCCATTAGTAAAAAAACAAAAAAAAATTGTAGAAAAACCCAAAAATCGGCAATCAAAACAGAAAGAAAAACTACGATTGAAAGAAAAAGAATAAATTGTTTTTAATTGTTTTTTTTTTTAATAATTGTTTTGAAGAACGTAAAAAGAAAAAGGTACTTCAGATAAACTTGATAAACAACAACTAGAAGAAAACGAAAAATAACAAAAATGCCGACATAAAGAAAAGAAAAACGTTTTTGACAAATTCGATACGAGATGTTTTCAATAGAAACGTTTGTAAAAGTGAAGAAGAAATATAAGTAAAATCTAGGTAATAAAAAATCTGAGACAAAAAAATAACGAAAAACAAAAGTAAAAAAACAAAATTGGTAAAAAATACTCAACTTTTGACACTATTAGTCATTTTCGTGACTCCTAAAAAAGCAATAAAGGTCATGCCTCAATCCGCTCCTGACTGTACCGGCCGTCGAACTAATTTTAAAAAAATCTTGACTTTCAAAAAAAATAGCTAGCTTTATGTGAATTAATTAAATTCTCTGACATTTCCAGGTTTTCCCGGTGTCCCAGGCTGCTGGGATCCTGTCTTAAGGTCGCTGGAAAGTACGAGGAAATTGGAAAAGCAAAATTATAACGTAGGTTAGAAGTAACTATGAATTTGGAAAAATTCTAAAAACGCTTTAAACCTCTATAAGAAAAAACTTTATGGGCTGATTTCAAGTTGAGATAATACCGGTAGTATTTTCGTTTATAGGCAAAATTAAAAGAATTCTAGGCTATGATTGGTTGTTGCCATAGAAAAAATTTGCGATACTACCGGTATTATCTCAACTTGAAATCAGCCCATACGAGTTTTAAAGATAATTTTTCATTTCTCTTTGTATATCAAGAAGGCTGTGATGGTTAAAAAATATTTCTAAATAACGAAGGCAACATCTAAAAAATAAAACCATTATAATTCCATACATAATCTAAATAATTTAGAAAATATAAAAGTTTAAAGTGAAATTAGTTTTTCTCGTCTTACTCAATTTTTCAAATGAAACAATAGCAGCTCACTCGACATTTTAAAATAACATTTATTTTGTCAATCTAAAAATACCAAAATTTTGAAAATCTATTCAGTAGTTTTTATAATATTTACAAAAATATTTTAGAAAAATCCCTAAAAGTTCTAAAGAACTAGAATTCAAGCAGGCTGCAAAACAAATTAAGTTTAATAGCTGTCTATTTTATTTTCTTGTTAAAATGCTAGATTTGAAATTTTTCTACAATAATTTTTTTTCAGATTTTTAAAAAAATATTTTTGTAAATACTACACAAACTACTGAGTACATTTTCAAAATTTTGATATCTTTGATTTGATTTAAAAAAAAAACATTAATCTAAAAAGTCAAGTGAGCCACTATTATTCTATTTGAAAAAAAAAAAAAAAATAGTTAAACCGGAAAAACTCATTTATTCTAATTTAATCTCGTGTATTTTCTAAATTAGACTATTTATGAGACAGGTTTTATTTTTTAATGGTTGCCTACATTATTTAGAAATATTTTTACCAACACAGCCTTCTAAATAAAAAAACAATAATCACAAAAAAGTTTTTTATTTCACAAAATAGTATATAAAGAACGCGTTGTGAATAGTCAACTTTGTGGCACGAATTCAAGTTTATCAAACGAACGCAAAGCGCGAGTTTCTATAAAAAGTAAATGCCACAATGACTTTAGAAACGAGTTTGTTATGCTATTTTTTCCTACTTTGCGCATTTTACGTAATTTTTAAGTAAAACAGTTAATTTTTCAAATACGAGATAGTTGGTAAATGTCATAAAAATGTCAAATATTTTTTGAAGTATTTTTAAATTTGTCCAAAATTCTGTGTAAGTAACTCACAAATGGTTTTTTTTTTATCTACCGTATCGGTTATTAATTTAATACTCCACTTGGCATAAACACAATAAGGAAAATCTCCAAAAACATTGCGACATTTCTTAAATTACCAAATTGTGATTCTCAGCGATTCCTCTCATCGTTATTTCAGACCAAGCAGTGCTATATACTCATCTAAGAAGTAATTTGTAAAGTGGTACCTGAAAGCCGTTTTAAAGTGTCTCTAACCTCAAAAGAAAGGGTTACCTCATTATTCAAACCGTTTACTCTTTAGTTTAAATTTTCGAATGTTTGCACACAAAAACGCCTTGATGAGGAGTAATGATCATCAAGTGCAACAAAATTTGTTCGAATAAAATTATTATAATCTCATAACGCTGACATAAACGCTGAAACGTCACAAATTTCAGCGAAAACCTGTTACCAACCCAAAAAAAATGCACTAGTAGTTGGCGCACGCAATTGGGTGCTGAATTGGCTAATACGACAACCAAATTGGTATCGTATTAAGCTTTGTTACAGACATAAAGTAGAAAAAGTTTATTTATAACTCAATCAATGAGAATTTTCTAATATAACAAACTTTCTGAGTTTCGTTTTCTATTAAAAAAAAATACTATTAATACTTCTATTATTAAAAATACTACTATTTTCCTATTATGTTCAGAATTATGGTACCTTTGAATTGACAAAGAAAACGTTCATTTCAAAAGTCAAGTGAGCCACTACTCTATTTGAAAAAAATGGGTAGGTATAAGAGGAAATTTAATTTTTTTTTAACCATGATAGCCCTCTAGATAAAATAAATAACAAATATTACAAAAAAAAAGAAATATTTCACATTATATCTATCTCTAAAAAAAGGGGGGGGGGGGTCAGACCGGCCGTGGCGTGCCAGACTTACCCAGCCCAGTAGTACCGTGCCCGACCGAGCCCACCACATGTGAGGCGTTCTCGGGGCCTTTCGTTGCCGGAACGCTCACTGAGGCAATATCCATTGTGAGCTTCCATTTATACGTTTACAAACACCTATGGTTTCAGCCGGGCTCGAACCGGCATCGGTTTCACACTAGCGGGTCGGAGTGTGCATCCGTTACCGCTAGGCTACTGCCGACCATAATATCTATCTTACTAACTTTCATAAGTTTCATTTTTCTATTAAAAAAAAAATACAATAAAAAAGTGGTTAGCCTAATTTCGTTTACACCCTATATATTCAAATCATTCAGAAATAGACAGTTTTTGAAATACATTTGTAATAAAAACACTTTTAATAATCCCCTCTGTCCCATTTAATAGTTTAGTACCAAAAAGTTTTTGACCAAAAGTCGACACATCTTTATCGAAATGAGCATAAACTTGGGGATAATAATTATCAAAACAGAATCACATTTTTCGCAGCTATGTCAGCTAAAATGAAGTATTTCCCTAGTTAGATTATTACAAATATTTTTCTGTGTTTTTTTGTAAGTTTTCAAACAACTTGAACTTCAGTACGATTTTTAAAAAAGTTTTGACTCATGAAAAGATGAAAATAAAAATTCAAATTGACAGATTACTAACCTTAAAGTCCATTGAAAACCTCAAAGGCACTCGTTGCAAGCCATACGCATAATAAATAAAGTACGTATTCCTGCCATTCCATAATGGTCCTGCTAAAGGGTTCTTACTATTCAAACTCCACTCTACCAAATCCACCCCAACAACAGGTGAAATCATCACTTCTATGTGCGTAGGACCATCTACTTCTACAGTAATTCGCAAACCACCTTCAATCTTCTCCCTCGCAACGACATTCATTGTAACCGGAACCTTGAGTTCAGGTTCCGGTCCTGGTAACCAATGCGTCTTCCACAACATTGTTAAAACAGGAACTAAATACGGTAATCCGCAATATAAATAATCTTTACAGTCTTGATCTACTAATTCAGCTGTTGCCATATCTGGCACATGTCGATCAACTGTATGTGGACTATTAATGTCCATATCTACAACCCAATACCCCGATTTTTGATTGGTTATGGCTCCTGTGACGTCATGGAAGGTTCTTTGTGTATGCTAAAATTAAAAAATGTACTTAAAATAATCAAAAATTGTAAAACTTACAGCAATCATAAAACGTTGAGGTGCCAACGATGTTGGTTCTCCAGAATAGGGAAATCCCAGAGGAGTCAATATTAAAACAGCTAAAGAAATGAGGAATAGTCCTGTCAATAAACTAAATATTCTTTCAACGCCTCGTACGAGAAGAATAAGAGGAGAAGCGAAACTAAATAGGAAAGTGAATAAAATGCTAACCATGGTTGCTATCAAAAATTCAGCGTGGCTTCCAGCACCAGCTCGTCCCATTATTGGTATAAACAAGTATAAGGCTCCTATTATTAAGTAAAAACACTGAACAAAAGGTAGGCCCACCATTCCGATATGTAATAACAACCATTTTGAACCTAAAAACACATTTGTATCATTGCAGAAATCACATTGTTATAGTTAACCTCTCCACTTTCCAAACAGCCTGCTTTTGAGAAAGTTGCCCAATGCAGTAAAAAATACCCATATCAAAGCGATGAAACTCGAACGCACCCGAACTATGACGCCAAACAGAAGAATGATGGTCCATATTATTTGATATGCGTCGTAGTATAATTGGAATAGGGTCCATGGAGACAATTCGAGGTCCTGAAGAGTTTGATTAGGTCAAGTAATAATTTTAAAACTAATATCATACACGATTGTAATATCTGGAGTGTAGGAGAAATACTGCCATTGAAATTAATAGTGTAGGAATGACGTATAAGAAGAAAATCCATAATGGACGAGCATACCAACTCATGGTTCTGCCCAGCGCAGTCAAACAAATGGCGATTACGAGAGACGTAATGATCGAAGCCACCCAGGAACCAACAATGATTGACATGCAGCCTGACAATTTTGAAAAATATTGTCTTGTTGTTAAATCTGCAAAAAATGTTAAAAAGGAATCAGAATCTAGGTATCTTCAAAAGTTCAAAATGTAATGTATTAACAAAAAAAAATTATCAGTGTCAAAATCAAGTCAAATCATTCATACAAAAATTTTCAAAAATGCAAATTCCAAAATGAAACACCCAGTATGTAATCTGAACTAAGTACCATTTTGAATATTACTAAATAAATAAGTATGTTGTGCTATGTAGGATAATGTTATTTAAAAAAGCACAAAATTAAATATCAACAAGATTATCTGACTTCACGGGCCACCTTATACAAGGTGTAACATTGAAAACTTCTACCTCTAATAACTTTTGTACCGGTGAAGATTTAAAAAATAAGGAAAAACCCGTTTCGACAGTATCAAAGGGGAAATAGGATAGATATGTTTCTGTAAATGTTAAAGTATTAGCACCCTAACCCTTACAAACTTTAATAGGACCATACTATTTGTGATACATCAAATAAACAGTAAAGACCGGTAGAGTGTGGCAAAAAAAAAACCGCATCAAAATATCTTTATTATTAATCCCGACATGAAGAAAACAAGTGATGAACGAATATTTTTGGAGATAACTTTCCGCACGATAATTAACCCTCTAACGGAGGAAAGCTGCTAGATGATATCATAGATCACCTCATCGTAAACACAAGTCAAAGAGACCCCACAATAAACCCCGATGAAGTATCTTTCAGCAAGATAGCGCACCACCTCATTATTTTAGACCTGTGAGGGAGAATTTAAGTAACAGGTACCAAAACAAATGAATAGGTCGGAGAGGTATCATCGAATGGCCGAAGATCGCCAGATTTTGAACAATTATTTAAGTTAATAAACATAGTAAAACATCCGTTTATCAATTATTTTACTTCGTACCTCTATTAATAATAAAAATATTTTGTTGAATTTTTTTGTGTCGTCTCTTCTGGGTTCTTACAAATAGTATGATTCTATTAAAGTTTGTAGAGGTTGGGGTTGAGGTGCAAATACTTTAACACTTACAAACTAAATGACATACCCATCCTACTTCCCCCTTGATACTCTCAAAACGGTTTTATCCTTACTTTTTATCTGCACCTGTGTAAACGTTATTAGAGGTAGAAGTTAGAAATGTTACACCCTGTATATCCGTGTATCTATATCAATATATCAATAAAAATGTATTCTAATTAAGTAAGAATATTTTGGACAACAAAATTTTGAATGAATTAGAATAATTATTTATTAATTATTGTTACTGACAATAAAAAATATAATACGCGATCTATCAGTAAAACTTGGAACTACTGAATATGTGCCTTATTATGAGGTACACAATAAAAGTTTAGAAGGTTTAAATTTTCTCCACAGTATAGATAAGAAACTAGTATGGACAACTCGCTCTGAATTTTCTGATTCAATACGGTCGACGTACAATCCTTTCAAGTAGAGTCCACTTGGTGGAGCCACAGTGTATGTAATAATGTTGGTTGACTAAAACAATTTTTCAAAATACTTTTTTAAATGAGAATTAGTTAAATCAGATATCTTACTACTAAATCAAAATATTTCTTTTAATAAATGAGTACTACCATTTGCTAGAAATGAAAACAAAAGTCAGTATTTCTACATTGTACGTGTAACTTATAGTTCATTCGAAATTAATATAATTTTCAATTAAATTGATTTTAAGTTATTTTTTCGGCAAGTTTCTTATATGGAAATAAATAATGTTTTTAGAGACTCTATGTACCCAACTTGTTATGCTCCCAAAAATTTCAAATACAGCGATTTTAAAAGTATGGTTTAATAGTTTAAAACCGTCAAGATTTAATTTTTTGACCCAGATATCTTTGCAGAGACACTTTACAAAATACATTACATTTGATTTTATTAGAAAACAAGAAGAAAATACATTTAATGCAACACATAAATATAGTTTGAACAAGCACTTAAAATATATCATTTGAAGCAATTTTTAACACTGGAAGAAAATATTAAAAATAAGACTTTATATTTAACGAGTTAAAAAACATTAAAACAACACATGCATTAGAAAAGATGTGTCCCTCTTACTTCAGTAGTATCTTTTACTGTCGCATCTTGCAGTCATCTTAAGACATGTCGGTTTATAAGTAGTTTATTACTTACTTATTACTTTTTAATACATTTTTACTTTGTATTTTTAGCATAATTTTAATCTTTATCTTAATCATTGTCTTTCGATTATTTATTATATTATCTAGAACTATATCCCTTCAGATTTAAATTGTGTATTACACACATCGCCAAAAATCTTGGACCCCCTTAGAGTACCCAAAAAGTGAATAGCATGGTCGTTAAACAAATCATAAATTTAAAGTAGAATAATTATTTTTAGTCCTATGCCAAAAAATGATTTTTTTTCAAAAAATTTTGTCCCGATAAACCTGGAAAGTCTAAAAAGTGTTCAATAAGTGACTAAACTCAGCATCGCAAATTTCACTGTCGTGTTAAATTTCTTTTCGAAAATGCCCGGAAATTCGATTTCATTATTCAATAAAGCCAGAATAGTGGCTTTACATGAAGAAAGCCTATAGAATCATCAAATTGTAGACAGGCTCGACATTCGCAAAGGTTCTGTAATTAGGATTGTCCATTTGTACCAACAAACCGGAGGCGTCGAATGAAGACATGGAACTGACCGTTCTAGGGTAACAAACAAAATACAGGATTGTTAATTGACAAATTTTATACGTGGGAATCGAAATGTTTCAGTAAAAGCAGTTTATGATCACTTTTTGAGAACTTATCGGTCAGTAATTTCAAGGTCCACGGTTCGTCAAAGACTTTATTCTGAAAATTTAAGATAGAGAAGAGTTTTAAGGGTACTTAGACACTTAGACTATCTCTGCAACATATCGGTGCTCGTTTACAATGGACACAGGAGCATTGAAACTGGCTTTTACCGCAGTGGCAAAGCGTAATGTTTTCCAATTAAACACGATTTGGATTAGTAAGTGATAGCCCTCGTCAAAGGGTCTGGAGAGCACCAGGAAGGCAAGAAAGACAACAATTTTCTAAAGAAGTAGTCCCATACCACGGAGGATTGGTCATATTTTGGGGCGGTATTATGTGGAACGGTCGTACAGCACTTGTTATTCATCCCTTACGTAATGAAATCGGAGAAAATTTCATCTTTATGGATGACAACGCAACGCCTCACCGCATCCGAAGAGTACAAGACGCATCAGAAGATGCAAATATTCAACGATTACCATAGCCAGCGAATTCCCCCAATATGAATCCTATCGAAAACTTGTGGGATTACGTTGCAAACGTTATCCACAACAGAAATAACCCTCCCATAACTCTTGAAAAATTAACAAACGCTTCTCAAGAAGAGTGAAAAATATACCCCAAGAAACAATTAATAACCTCATTGTTTTAATGCTCAGGCATGTCATGGCATTGCTCCAGGTTAGAGGAAGATACAGAATATTAAGCAATTTTGTTTCAGTTTTCTGTATGGTTTTTCTCATTTTCTATAAATCATTGAATTTCAATCTATTGTTGAAAAATTGGTTTTTTGTTTTTTTGACTCTCCATTTTTAATTAAGTCAGAGCCACATTCTAACAATGCACTAATTTATATACTCTTAGGATAAAATAATTACTTTAAAATTTTGAATATAATATGAAATTTGAAATTTTTTTACAGTAGCCAGGGGGTCTAAGACTTTTGGCGATATGTGTATTAGATGCCAACAATAAATCTAAAAATCAGTGGCTCCATCTTACACATATAGCTTAAAGGGATGCTAGGTTCTCGACAAGTTTGTCAAAAAAACATTAAAGGTGTCCTATCTACACTGTGTTTTCTCCTTAAAAAAAAAAACCACACGCATTGACTAGTTCCGAGTTCTACCACTAGAGTGCATACCGATGTTTGTTAACTGCCAATACAAGTTTTTTTACCACTCTAAAATCTGCATTTGTGGATAAATACTATGAAATCAGGTAGACACTTCACAGTAGCGCAAGTTTTTGACGTTAAGGTGACATCAAGGCTGCCAATCTAATACACTCTTAGTAAACAACTGCCTTGGGTAATACAAACAGGTTAACATAAGACAATTGTTAAAAAAAAATTTAGGGTACTAGACAACGAAGAAATTAACATTTGCGAAAAGTGAGAAAATAATTACGAACAAACTAGCAGACAAATATACTTAAAAGTTAAATGCTTAGGTCAAACACATCTATAAAAATTTTATGTTTATGCGTTTTGAACATTTATATTTAAAGGAAAGATTTTTAATATTTATTGAATTGTAAATTTTTATGGTTTGTTGCCAAATTTGACGTCCCACTTTTCAATTAAACGGTTTTAGAATTGAAAAACGATAATTGTGTTGTTACTACGTACAGTTTTGTTGAATTCTGATGTCATAGTTGAGTGCTCGAAGATTGCGTTGACCCATTGAAATCCAATGGAGCAACACAAGTCTCAAGCGCATGTCTATGACGTTAGATTTAATACCGTGGAATACAAAAAAGATGCATTTTCATTATAGTTCAGAAAGAGAAATTTGAAAAATGTCAAATTTTATTATTACCTTATATACACTTCATTTTTTATTTATATGCCGTTGTGTGCCTTTTTTCAACACATTGTTGTATATGTAATATAGATTATGTGTTGAAAAGAGACAGACAACGGTATACAGTGTGGTGATAAAGTAAGGAACAAAATTCGTAATTGTCTTATTGAATGTTTTTGAGTAAAACACTCGGACAGGTCAATTTTACTTTTTAATTTGCCACTTTATGACATAAAAATTTAACTTATGACGTCATGTATTATTGCGCAATGACGTCATCGGTACCTTAGATAACAATTTTTTTGAGAAAATAACCCATTTATGTTGGCTACCTAAATTTACAAAAACTAATTTTTTACACTAAAATCTGACACGCAATGCTGTTTACACTTTTTTTTACAGAAATTGTCAAAATGCCAGTAAAAATTAGGATTCTGTGCTGAGATTTTTAATTTTTTTAAAAAGTCGTTGTTTCTGAATTTTTTTTACACCATCATTTAAGTAGTTGGACCGCCTACAAAAAACACCAAAAAAAATATGGGGTTGCCATTTAAAAAAACTAATGGTGACGTCATTGCGCAATAATTTTTATGTCATAAAGTGGCAAATTAAAAAATAAAAATGACCTGTCAGAGTGTTTTGCTCAAAAACATTCAATAAGAAAATATGAATTATGTTCCTTACTTTATCACCACACTGTATAAATAAAAAAATAACCTATAGAAAGATGTTCCAACATTTGTTAATGTTTTTATCCTCTTGTTACTGGCACTTTATAATACTGGTAAGCGCGGGATGAACAAAAGAATTTCTCGTGTACAAGGAACAAAATTTCCCATAAATTTCTATGTTTAGGTGGATTTCCTAGGATTTCTTATTAGATTTGAGAATTTCCGGAGATTTATATAAGATTTCCAAAAGATTTCCTAAGAATTTCCAGAGAATTTCCACAACGCAAGCAATTTGCACATGCGCATATGTGAGTACTACAAATATGAATATTACAACTAACTCTGTTAGAATATATTATTTAAGAAGAGCAACAAAATAATATTAACAACCATAATAATAATATCAATAATAACAACGAATTATAAGCAGAATATTTCAAGGAATCCCAAAGGAATTTCTAAAGCATTTCCTTGGTTAAAAAGGTTTCTAGTGTACATTTTTTAAAGTTGTGTTCACCCCTTGCTTGTAAATAAGCCTTGTAAATCAGCCTTTAAGAGCAAGTTAAAAAGTTTGCAGGAAAAATGACGTAAAGTTAGTTCTGTAAACCAGTGAACCCAAGGGTTACGTTATTTGATGGCTCTGAAGAAAGAATTAAAGTATTCCGAAACGTCGCACAAAAACTTGATTTTTTTATAACATTTTTTGTTGGTGTAGGAATGGAAAAAGCACAATATTGCACGAAGAGATATAAAATCTAGCCATCCAGCTCATTACGCAAACTTTTTTCGCGTGAATACCCTCCTTCATAGCTGGTCAAAATGATATATTAGTTGATATTGATATTACTATATATGTACACTCGGTAAAAATAAAAATGACGTGTTCATACCAATTAAAATGTTAATTTTGCAAAATATAGTAAATTAAACAAAGTTCTCTCAAATTTCCATCAAATTTGCAATTGAATGATTATCAGTGATTGTGATGAGAGATTTTAAGACAAACTCTCAGGTTTCTTTTAAAGACGCATCATTTTCACTTTTGTTGTACACATTTATTCATGATTACCCGAGGGGGTAACTACTTGTGTAATATGTGGGACAAAGATTTGTGTAATAATATGTAATACTTGTGTAATGATATGTTATATCTGTGTAATGTGTGCAATGTGTATCCAGTGTTGTGCAATAGCGTGTAATATGCGTGTAATATACGTGCAATACGGTGCAATACGGTGCAATACATGTGCAACAATGCACAATATGTGCGCAATAATCTTGCAATAGCAACTTATGATTGGACTGTACGGTGCGCGCGCACAAATTGTTTGCTTAGAGTTATTGACATCTCAACTTAAGATTTCCCGCGCTGTCATTTGTCATTAAATCAGCTGGAAGTGTGATTCAAGTGTGTGGGAAGTGTGTGGCTAATGAAGTTTTGCAAGTTTTTAGAGATTTTTAAAGTTATTTGGGCAATATTTAATATTTTATTTAATACAAAAAGACTCAAGAAACAATAGAAATAAGTAGGCTTTTCGTGTTTGATCACACTTGCCTCAATGCTCGTAGTGTCCGCCAGAGGTCGTGGCGCTTAGCAGCTAATGAGAATAGGTTTTTTGTGCATGCACTTAACCGGGTGTACAGATATTTACGCAGTAATACAATTTTTTGAAAATGGATGATTTAAGTACAGCGGCAACAGTTCTAGATATGGTAAAATGTAATAGTATTTGGGACAAAATATTTCGGGAAATTGGTGTGGAAGTTCCAACTTATCTTAAAGTATTGCTACATTATTTTGGTTATGACTCGGCGGCTGCTTTGAAGAACTTTGAAATAAAGCATTTTGAAGAAATGGAAGAATTTGCAAGAAATGATCTTCTTCTACAATTGAACGAAAATGATAAAAAAGTGGATTTTTTTGGATATTATTTTAACAACATTGATAAATTCAAAATTTTACCAGGTAAGTCAAGTAAGTTTTATAGGTAATAATACTTCTACCTTTTAATTAATAAAATATTATGACAAAGCGCTTTTAAATAAAGCACTAGCACATAGTAGTACTACTTGACTAAATTCTGTTGGCGCGTCATATGCACAAAAAGAATAAGAAGGAAATCCCACGTTTTTATTTACTTACATTTAAACCAAAACTATTTAAGCCGAGATTTAAGCACTAAAATCCACTGCAGTCGTAACCTTTCTATGTCCACAGAGTTTTGTCAAATGTTTTGTCCTAAGATAAAGCAATTACCAATATTTATTTCTACTACTTTAGGTCACCGACATTGTATTCAAGAGATACAAAATTTTATTAAAGAAAAAGATTTGCCATACTTCACGACTGCTTATAATGTAGTTTCCGATTGTGCGTCATGCAATAAACGCAAAAAAGTTCTTTCTACTTCAATTAGAACAGATAAACAGAGAAAATTCGAAAGCAACTCAGAGAATGCAGAAAATGATATACTGAATCAAGAAAAAACACTACATAATATAATAAGAAAATGGTATTTATCAATTGAAAATGGACAAACAATTTTTGCTACTTTCTTTGAAAGTCCAAAACAAAAATACATTAATGTTTATGTTGAAGAAAATAGTGCAGGAGGTTACGCTGCTAAATTAAAATGCTGTCTTTGTGGAACCTCAATTTCTGCTGGATTGTATGAATATAGAAAAGGTCGCGTTCGCTGGGTCTACCGAAATTTTACAAACCATGTTAAATCACACTTATCTAAAATAAATAATGCAGCAACAAGTACTATTGCTTCAAAAAGCACTGCTCAAACCACTTGTATTGAAAAAAGGATGATGCAACCTCTAATAGCAGGCGTATTGAAACGAAAAACCATAAATTCACCGACAATCAATGCACCCCTTCAGACAAATCTTGAACCGAGCAGTAGCGAGAGTACTGGTGATGGTAAATGCAACAGCGACTGCGAAAATAAATCAAATAAAATTAACATTATCCAAAATTTAACCTTGACGCCGAAGTTACTAGAGACTCCTAATGAAATTGCATCGTTAGATGTTCAAAAAAACTCTTTTCCATTTGTTTCTAGTCCCAGTTCTAGTCAAACTCGCTCTGATATAAATACTCGACCTCGCACTCGACGATTTGATTACAGCAGCGACAGTGATTTTTCTACGGAAGAAAATTCGGGGAAAAAACAGCTCAAAACGAATTAGAGGTCAGTTGTTTTGAGCCCTTGTTTTTGACCTCGTCATCTTCTAATATTGGCCACCCAGTTTGCATCCTTAACAAAAAAAATCTAGTAAGAAAAGACTTGAGAAGCAGAAAAATTTCCTCTTATTTTCCGGTTATAGACAAAATGGGACAATTATTAAGAAAAAGCAAAGAAATTAAAGAAATCATTCAGATTTTGTTGCAGAGAGCGTCCAAAACCAGAGAATTTGATGAAGCTATTAAGGAAACAGCTCGGGAAACCGATATTAAAAATCCAGAGTGTTTTTCGCTAATTTGCAGATTGATAGAAATGTCTGTTAATTATTCTAAAAATAAACCTGGTGGTTATAGATACGATGACACTTTGAAAAAGTTTGCCTCATACATATACATGATCGCCGGTCGTATGGCTTATGAAACATTAAGCGCAAATCTTCCCTTACCTTCAATTACCATCTGTTAGCAGATATGTCCTAAAAAAGGGGCCAACAATTAATGAAGGAGAACTTCGAATTAGCGAGTTAAAGACATATCTTTGTGAAAGAAAGTATCCACTGCTGATATGGGTTAGTGAAGATGCAACAAGGATAACTGAAAAAGTGCAATACGATCCTAGGACTAATCAGTTGGTTGGATTAGTTTTACCGCTAAACAGGATTAATGGAATGCCGATAAGAAACACATTTTTGGCTACCTCAGGAAAAGCTATAGAACAACACATGAAAAATCAGCCAGCGGCCTTAGTTTACACAATTATGGCACAACCTTTGTGCAAAAATGCTTCCCCTTTTTGTTTATGTGTTTTTACAACTGATAATAAGTTTACAGCGGCTAATATTATAGCCAGATGGAAATTTATAACTAAAAAATGCAGTGAGGCAGGTATAGAAGTCTTAGGATTTAGTTCTGATGGAGATACCAGATTGCTGAAAGGAATGAAGATAAGAAGTCAACTTGGGGTTCAAACTGAAAAAGAACCAAAAAGAATTAAGTCGACTAAACATGAAGAGGAAAATTCTGGGCTACCTCAAACGTGGTCATGGTTTAATTGTAACACAGCAGTACAAGAAAACTTTGTACAAGACTCCGTACATATTGGGGTCAAATTGAGAAATCGACTTTGTAAATTTTCTATAAAACTACCAATAGGTGATAAGCAAATTAGTCTCGAACACTTAAAAATATTGATTGATAAAGAGTCAAAAGACAAGCATAAGCTCACAATCTCAGATTTAGACGCAAAAGATAGGATGAATTTTTCCTCCGTTGAAAAAATTTGTAATAATGACGTTATAAAGTTATTGGAAAAATCAGTTCCCGATAGTCAAGGTACTTGCTTATACCTCAGGATTATAAACTGGTCTATTTATTCTTACATTGATCAAAATTTAACACCACTTGAAAGAGTCTATAGAATATGGTATGCAGTTTTTGTTTTGCGAATTTGGAGAAGCTGGATTATAAAAACAAAAAAATTTACATTGAAAGATAATTTTATAACTTTAAATTGTTATACCTGCATAGAGATAAATGCACACAATTTAATTAAAATAATAGTTCAGTTAAGAGATTTTAATCGAGAGGAACTATTTTTGCCACATTTTTTTAGAAGTCAAACTTGCGAATCATTTTTTCGGCAGATAAGATCTATGTCATCAACGTATTCAACAGTTGTAAATTGCAGTATGCTTGAAATTCTTCATAGATTGAGAAGAATTCAGCTTCAAATTGACATCATTGCACAAGAGTCAAATAAAATTATTTTTCCCAGATTTGAAAATAAAAAAAACTCCGTTAGGGTTAACGAGCATCAAACACTTTCACTACCAGTAAATTCGGAAATATTTAAAGTAGTTACTTCTGCATTATCAGCTGCAATTAAAGATGTTAAACAGTTAGGAATAACAGACAAAGCTATTCTGCAAGACATAAGTTGTTCAATTATAAAGATTGTTCAGCCAGATGCTATAAATTATGACTCTAATTTAGAATCTAATCCTGAAGATGAAGAACTTATTGAATCTGAATCCATTATTCAATCTACTAACTCAAATTCTGAAAATTTAGCTGAAAACGAAGTGTCTGACCATGATATTGACGAAGATGAAGCTTCAAATGTGGATAACCTTAATATAATTTATTATATTAATAATTTAAGAAAAGGTAAAAAAATATTGTTTATAAGAAGATTTTTGTAACGCGAATTGTAATATTTCTAGGACATGACAAAGCAGCAATCAGTTAGTGGTGAATTAGAACTTAAAGCACATTCGAACACTCAAGCAAAATTAACAGCTTCAAGCCCATTCACTATCATTACTGATGGAAAAGGAAAGGAAATAGTGGTTCGAAAATCTACCATTTGTTGGTTGCTAAGTAAAACTAAAGGTAAACTTAGCAGTGATAGAGTACAAAGAGTGAGACAGAAAACACTACCTTCTACCAAAAAGAAACCTTTAAAGAAAAATAAATAAAAATTTTTTCATGTACATATAATGTATACAAACCTAAATGAAATTTTTAAACACTTTGTTTTAGGCTCTACTAGAAGCAAAATTTTGGAAACTACGTGGTAAGCGAGTTTAAGAAAAAAAAATCAATAAAACACTTTGTGTGTGAAATAAAATTTTTGAAACATCTTGGTCTTTTTTTTTTGAAACATCAATACATTTGTCTATTCAGAAATTGATAACATTTTTCTTATTGAAAAAAATGAACTTAAAAACGTATTGACTCAACATACAGTTGAGAAAAGACTTAAATATTATTTTAAAGAAAATTTATCCGTAGGTATTTAATTTTGTTTAGTTTTTACCGAGGTTTTTATTCAAGTTAATTTTTATTTTGGTAAAAAAATACTTTTGGAATTAATTATTAGTATTTTATTTCTCTTTTTTTAGTATCATCCGAGGTATCATCAATCGTCAAAATAAGTTCATGTCTCTTCTGGTTCTCAAAATTTTGCGATGTGGTTTTGAACAGAAATAAAAAAAAAGTTTTTTAAATAAGTAATTAAATAAAAATTTTTGCACGTTTTTGTAGAAGCAGTGTAGTAAAACAACATGCAGTACGTGCAATATCATGTAATGTGTGTAATATCTTTAACAATTTGTGTAATATCATAAGAAATATGTGCAATATCGCGTGCAATGTATACAAAATCATGTGCAGTATGTGTAATATGTGCAATGTAGCTGTAATAACTGCAATACGTAAAAATGTGCGTAATATTGCAGCTGTGGGACAGACATTATACAAGTGATTACCCCCTCGTGATTACCATAGTGTAATAGAATTTGAAAACCAGTAAAATCTGATTAAATTTTTGTCTGTAATTGTAGACAGTCTACGCAAGACAATTTTTTAAAACGACAAATAGAACACAAACTTACCATCAGATTTCTTAGCACTCTGGATGTTTTCGTAAATGGAAAACAATGAAAATATCACAGACGACAGATTAATAAGATCAGCCACAATCATTGGCCATCGTACAACAAAAGCACCCAAAAAGTCAAAAAACACCAAGTTTCCGGCCCTATACTTATCAACTTCCGACAGTTGATGACCTTGAGCCATTCCCTTGGCCAAAGCTAAAATATTATCTCCGGTTCTTTGTAACGAACCCAAGGGGATATGTTCGATTGAATCGAATTTCGTATGGTATACATAGCCGTTGGCCGACCAGGCAAAATCCAAACCGGACACATTTCCGAAATCTCTAAATATTCGGTAATCAGTGTCGCCGGGAATGACTCCGCTTTGGAATATCTCTTGAGCCAAGGACGACGCGTATGGATAAGGCACTTCTTCGGAATAAGTTTCTAATATCCATGGATGGTTCGGCCCAGCTTGGAATAGGACTTCTCTGCCACCCGCCCCGCAGGCTTCCAGATTAATAAAAGTCCTAACTTCTTTGGCCCATTTGTGCTGAGTTATAAAACCGTGTGAAGCCGGCATAAAGTTCTCTTCACCTCCGTTAAATAAAAAAATTATATTATGACGAAGAATTTTCGGCGATTTTGACAAGACGCGTAGAATTTCAAGCATGACAGCACAACCGGCACCATCATCACTGCCACCTGAAACAAAAATATATAAAAAAAAATTATAGTTCTTCATACCGAAGTAAAAAAAACAATCAACAAAATAAAGCAAATAATACAAAGCTATTCACAAATAATGACAAATCCACATGCAACCAAATTTACAAATTAAGCAACTTACTTGATAAAATTTTCATTTCAAGGAAAATATTGAATCAAAGTTACCCAAAGATTATCGATTTCGAAATATATTTTTAGTTGTTGTACCAGTGTAACTTGGTAGAGATGAATTTAGTAGCACGTATTATTCTAGAAACAGAACTTTGGCTAATTCCTAAATTTTATTTCACAACATTTTGTCCAATTTGTGGATTTTCTGTAATAGGATAAATTATAGCAATCTTATTATTTTCTCCTGTCATGTGGCTTTTGAAAGAAAGGCCAACCTTGGCGCAATTTCGCTTAAACTCTTCGAAAAATTGTGTTAATTGGAACCACTCGATGGAGAGAAATCGTTCTGCATAAAATCTTACTGTAGCTGAAACATTTTTCCTACATTCCCAATATATCAATATCATGTCAGTCTTCTCGTGATCAATAAACATTTTGACTAATTAGACAGTCAAATTAACATAAAATAATATACTGCAACTATAATCGCGAAAACATTTTTTAAATTAAATTTTATCAGAGGCTCATACGAATATGTAAGATTGGTCGCATAAATCTTTCGTCATCATTTGTGAATAAGTCTGTGTGAAAAAAAATTGTTATAGAAAATGTAGCCGAAAATAAGAGACTACCAAATATTTTTTAAATAAATTTTAATTTTATTAAAAAATTAAATATATCTTGTTTAATCATTTATAAATAGTTTAAGAACGTTGAGGTTCCGTTCGTTGTAATTAAGAATGTTCGTAACATACTTTGATTGACAGTACAAATATATTCTACCATATGTTTATTATGATTTTTGATCAGAGACTGTCATGAGAAACAAAAATTCTAAAACCGTAAGGTGTAACTTATTTCACTTGATAATAAAATCATTTTACTGTCACTCACAAAGGGATTTGTTTTTGATTTTCCAACACCTTTCTTCCGATTGATGCTGCCGATGCCGGTCTCTCGAAAGGACGTGATAGTGTTTTTCAAACTGGTATAAAAATTTGACTCTGTTATGATTTTTTCTGGAAATTTCTCCCGAAACTCGTCAAAACAAAGTCTGGATGAGTAAACCCATTCTCCGTTCGCTAAGTGCCCATTACGAAAATATTATTCCACTAAAAAAATCTTCTGTTCTGCATAATTCAAATCAAATCTAAATTTTACTTTTGACAGTGACAGCAAAATGACATATACGAAGTGAATTAACCTAGGCGCTACGTTTTTAGAATTTTTGTGTCTCATGACAGCCTCTGATCAAAAATTATAATAAACATATGGTATAAAGGTATTTATTTCTTTGAGAATTGAAATATGTAATTGAAGTGACCTTATATGAATCAAAATGCACTTAAATAGAGGTTAAATGAGTTCAGATTAAGATAGTGTATGAGCGCAATACGTGTATAATTAATATCTAATTTTAAAGAGGTACAGATAGTACTGATTATTTTCTAAATAACTGAAGTGATTGAAAATAATTTTGACTTTTGTACAAATCTAAATTTCTAACGATTAGATTTTAAAAGTGATACAGTTATTTTTATTACACCAATAAAATAAAATAATTAACCCGAAATTTTATTGTAAAACCATCCAGATGGTTCCAGATGGTATTT
Source organism: Tribolium confusum (assembly GCA_029207805.1). Classification (NCBI taxonomy): domain Eukaryota; kingdom Metazoa; phylum Arthropoda; class Insecta; order Coleoptera; family Tenebrionidae; genus Tribolium; species Tribolium confusum. The sequence continues at coordinate 38,996,215 of JALGAY010000003.1, forward strand.
ATTTATAATAAAACACAAGATTAGAAATTAGAACAGAGCAAGCAACAATTGTTTATGGTACAAGTGTGTTTTTGTTAAGCTAAGTGTTGTCACAAAGTGTCGATGATTTAATTAAGTCTTTTGAGCAAAACCAATATTTAATAAATTTGATGGAAGCATCCTTTCTTTCTCAAAGTGAAGTGATTTTTATATACATAATGACAATATACATCAAAATCAAATCCACAAGTTTAATCAAAATTCTTATACAACAGTGCAAAACTCTTTCAAGAACTAAAGTCCCATCATCAGTGCCTGAATAGCAATGTAAAAATAAAATTATGCAAAAAGTTAAGATATGCTGAAAAAACTGACCAAACTTTTGTCAAAAACAAATAAAAACATCAAAGAATAAAAAAGTATACTAACAAAACGATATTTTTAGCACAATAGTTTTTGTTTGACTTCAATAAAATATATAAATAAAACTGTTGCTATTAGAAAATTCACAAATAAATAAGATATGTAAATCTTAGTTATCTAAAAAAGTGTGTTAAAATTTGATAAAATTTGTAAAAATTTAACAATTTTATTATTTTGTTGATTAATTTTGTCCTTTAGTTATGATTTATTGTTAATATTGTTGGGTTTGAGGACTGAAAATAAGCATGAAATTTCTGTCGACAAGTTTCGTGGTTTTTTATTTTTGAAACTTTCTCAAGACGAAAAAATGTTAATTGGCATAATGATGATGACATACATGTTAAACAACACAAAATTTTTTCAAAAAGTTAACTTGTCAACTCTTGTCTTCTGTTCTCATCAACTCTTTCTAGGTGTTCTTTTTTTTAGGATACTCTGTATGTATTTAAGTATGACGCGGTGTAAGAATTTTTGTTTCGAGTATGTACCTATATATGACCGATTTTCTAAAGATTTACCTACTTATTTCACTTTGAAGAAAAAAAAACGTCAAAAAAACACTGATTTTGGCTTATAATAACTGTACTATATAAACGAATACATTTTTTTAAGTCAGCTGTTTCCAATAAATTAATGTTATTCATGTGCGGTTATATTACTAAATCACTCGAATTTTACAGTTGGTTTGCTTATTCAACAGCTGAAACCCATAAATTGATCATAAAATTGATGAAATATCATTCAACATAAAGTAGCTATTGTGTCAAAATTATTAAAAATTATACAAAACTCTTATTCTAGAAAAAAAAAGTCATTATGTCACCTTAAATCAATCACTTAAACATTTGGAGGTATTGAAAAACATACAGGGTGAACCAAATGTATGGAACGGCCCGTTTTTTGGCTTAACTATAAAAAATTTTGAAAAAACAAAATATAGGGATTAAATGGCTAGGAAGATGCTACCTGAGGCAATATTTTTTAAAAAAATATTTTTTTTAAATTTTAAAGATTTTTTATTTTTTTGTTTTATCAAAATTCTTTATAGTTTAGCCAAAATAGGTACATTAAAGAAAATAAAAAAATTTGCAGATTTTGATTATTTGTGGTGCTGCATTTCAGGTTAAAATTCTTGCATTCACTTCCATAACACTCTGTATATACACGATGTTTTTGAAATTACTTTACCAATTTTAACAGGTGATCGCTTTCATTAAAAGGATGTTAAATAACCAAAATTGTCTTATATAAATTGTTAATAGTTTTCGAGATATACCTATACTGTAAAACTTTTTTGTGAAGAAAAGTTGTTTCTGAACAAAATACGATGTATTATAGCAATTTTTTTGGTACACAGTGTGTGCTTGAAATATATGGAGAAATTTTTTCCGGTGATAGTTCTAGCTTTAATGTTAAAATCAGATATATTTATAGCATTATGTATAAATAATAATAAAGATTAAAATTTTTAAAAATATCTCTCTATTACTGTTATCTTAATTACTGCAATTATTACTGAACACTACTGTATAATCTTGATTATCTATCTCACCCGATCTTTACCCAAAGTTAAAAAGAAACGGGTCTAATTATTATTAGTACCGAGAAATTTTATTTTTTATTCTTGAACTCTCAGTATAGAAAAGTACAGAAATTGAGCACTATTTAATTCTGAATTATCGGCATGAATTATCCTGTCCAAAATGCAGGATAACGAAACGTTACAATTTTGTGATTTATGCAGCGGATAATATACATATTATTCCCTGACCCTGTAAAATTAATATAGGCTCTACTATAATCCATGAACTACATATTTCATGTATGTATTATATAATATTTATTAATAGTAAAGAAAAAAAACTTTAGTGTTCTTTATTACAAAAAGAATACATATTATAAATTTTAAAAACCAATGTAAAAATTAAACGTTAAGTTATTGTTATTATTTTTTCTGCAACAATATTTACACAGCTTTATTACTTTCGCACTTTGTGTGGAGTCTTAACTTAAATCAATATAAAATACTACATTGGATTTAACGTAAGTGAGCTTCTATGTACTATACATTGTATAATACAAAATTAAGCATGCTAAAAAAATATCAAACTACGAAATAAATTTAATATAGAGAGACGCTACGCTTTCAATAACTTTTCACTTAACAAATTAATAAAAACTAAAATTTGGCAAGAGATATCGATTTTAAATATCGGTCCCAACAAATAACTACTTGCCATTTATCAAATATTATTGTACTTTGATAACGCAAACAGGTTACAAATTTACTATCTGATAAGTGGTCTACATCGAGTATCTACAGTAAGTAACAACAAAAAAAAACAGCTATTATTGTGTACAAGTAGAGTTCTTGAATGTGTCAGTTTTTGAAGTTTTTCATCAATTGAGAATTAGGATACAGATTCTCTCTCTCTTTCTGTTTTTTTCTTGCCCTGATGAGCACGTGTGCGATGGAGATATTTTTTACTATCTTTTTACGCTTTTTAATATCAAAAAATAATTTTTGGGTTAAGAAAAAATGTCAAATTAATGCAGAGACACAAACAAAAATTTGAACATACAAAAGACAAAATTAACACAATCTGCTGTGTTGTGATGTATTAAATGTAACTGAAACAAAGTTAAATTTATTGAATTTCATTTAAACATAGTAATGAACTCAATACAACACACAGTTAATAGTTATTTACGTTAGAGTACGGTAGGTAAAATTTACAGTGCGCAGACTCAGTTTGTCTAAGCACTGTAAATTACCTAACGTACGACAACTGTATTAGATTTTTGTCCGAAAAAATTATTAAAAGACGATATTCTAAAAACTAAACTTCTCTTAAATTGCCCTGTCTTTATTAGTGGTTTTTAGATAAAAACTTGAAAGAAAAAGGGCTAATCATATGTGAGGTTAAGGTCACCTTTCCTAAACACAGAAACATATTTTTTTTAACGTTATTTTTAGGTAAATCCACAAGAAAACATTTGCAGGTCGCTTTATTGCATACAAATCACAAGTTTTTAACTTAAATTTTGAAGAAATTGCGTCAACTTCGGATTCACCCAAATGACATTTAATATTTTTAGTTAATTTTAGCCATTGCTGTCAACCTTGACGACTTGGTTCTTTTTACTTCATTACAATTTTGCGATATTAAAAATTAAAGAAAGCATTTATTGCAAAATTTATACCTGTAAATTAATTTTTTAAACCAAATTAAATTATTCATATATAAATACTTTAATTTCAAAGTAACTCGTTATCGTAAAAAATAAAAAAAATAAAAAAAAACTCCACTTTTCTGTATACTTATTACTTTAGATACAACCAAATATTAAAAAAAGATTATCCTCTAAAACTATGTGAAACGCGTTTCTGTCAATACAAATTATATACAGAGTGAGCAAAATCTATTGATTGAGTTGGCAACACATTTAGCGAAAAACCCTAGATTTGATAGTGAAATTATTATTTCCAATAAATTTGGCAGTCCTTGCTTTAGCGGAAATTACAAATTTGACAGATTGGGACTTTGAGGTTATGGTTATGTAAAAAGGGTTGTTTATAGAAGTTGTATTTTGTTACTTGTGATAAAAATGAGAAAATTTTAGAGTTGGGCGTTTTGAAGCTGAAACATGATCATTTTCCACATCCCATGCTTGACGTAAACGCTAATTCGTACCTTTTAAGCGCTAGCGCTAGCCCCCACGATTGATTTACTGAATCTGTTATTACTGCAGAAGTAAGTCTTTCGTGTATTGCACCTGTTTGGAGAGATAATTTGCGGACAGATTTTTTTGGGCTTTGCTCTATCCGAGCGCGTATGTCACCACTTCTTCTGTTAACCTTGTTGGCCTACCAGGAGGCTTTTCTATATTTCACATTTCCCGTGTTAAAAAAGCGTTCTACAATCGCATGCAATGTGTTGGGAATACGGGAAAGGGGACATCATTTTGGGGGTAGGTTTCCCGAAATTGGTTGTATGTTTGCACAACAGAATATTCCCAACCAATTTGATGATTGTAATTGCCAGTTCTGAAGTACGCCATCAGAATAAAAGTATCGTGTTCTTGCGTGAAAACCATTGTTTTGAATCAATAAAGTAAACAAATGAAAGTCAAAAAAAAATTTGAATCCAAACTTGACAGAAATGAAGTCGATAAAAAAGAAATCTATTTTCTGTGACAGGCGGAAGTTACATTAAAAAATGATACCATTTCTCCGAAAAAATTCAGTGATACCAACTCAATCATTAGTTGTTGCTCACTCTGTAGAAACAAACAAAGTCACGGCCTTCTAGAAAATAATCCTTTTTGATCATACTGTATTTATTTAATAAACAATATGTTCTTTTTTAATATTTACGCACCGTCAGTGTTGTTTTGCATCTAATTTTTAATTAGGTAAATGTTTACATTGAGTCCTATTAATTAATTTGTCAGGTTATTTGTACACGCAGTAGGACGCGTGTAGGACAGTAGTACAGAATAAAACGCATGAGAAATAGCTTAAAACTGACAAAATGTTTCTTAAAAATGACACTGATAATGCGTAAAACCTAGTTATAATCATAACAGAAAACACTGAAATTTATTAAGCAATTACAGTGCAGTCTCGATAATCCGACCACAGGTTAAACCGAAAACACGCTAAACCGAACATGTATTTTTTTGAATCATAATCCGAACAATCTCGATAATCCGAACATCCGACAGGTGTAAGTAGGAATTGCGTATTGAGGAACCCTTGACGCCTTGATTGTAATGCATGAGCTACGCAATAAGGCTATAAAGACTGAAATGAGCTTCAGACAACTAAATTCCCTAAGTTATTTTTTTTTTTCGTTTTCTTGTTGAATTAATATTAATTTTTATTCAATATACCTACAAAACTCATTTTTAATATGAATTTTTGAATGTTTGGTCATCACTTCCCCTGAACCACTGTCGATAATACGAACAATTCGATAATCCGTCGGTGCCTGTGCATCAATTCGGTCAGATTATCGAGACTCTACTGTAATTAATTATTTGACATAAATCGAGACGATTGATTATTGTTTCACAATTAAGAAACAATAGGTAATTTAATTTGTTTTGACTCCTTTATCTTACAAATATGTATATATTTTATAAGATTGATTCTACTGAGTTACTTAAATGTTTATTATTTTTTTGTTACGAATTTATGGTTTTTACTTACTATTATTGGCGAGATTGGCTTAAATTTTATATTATTTGCAGCAATGACTTAATTAAAAATTGTAAAATTAAACATGACAAATTTCTCCCAATTATTTTTTTAAAAAATTTGAGTACCGGTTTTGACTAAGTGGTCATCATCAGGCCTAAGTCGCAAGCTGTTTCCCTATTTAACATATTTTATATTATACATTTAAGATTAACACTTACAAAATTTTGGTCAAACATCTACCTATTTTTACCTTAACGCAATTGATATGGACAAATTTTCTTTATACCATTTTTGCGACAGATGCTAAAACTTTGAATTTTGTTTCCCCCATAAAATCACGATATGCTTATAATCACTTAGTTACCATTACAATATAGCCTAGTTACCATTATAATACTACATAGGTCTGTGACGGGTATGGTATTTTGTACAAAATTTTTAAATAATTTTATCTTAATAACGGTTGAGATTCAGAAAAAATAAAATCTAAAAAAAATCTTTTTAAGCGAGATCTATCACTGGCTAAATTTTTGATATACCCAGTATAGGTAAGTTGCGTCAAATAGCTTTATTTTGATTTCAACAAGCTCAGGTTGCTCTAAAGAAACGTCCTCTCTCGAACATTTGTCTTCAGACACTGATAAATCATTGTTGTGACATTCGATCAGATTTTTGTTTTCAGCACAAAATCTTAATCTTATTGTAATGTTAGAAGAGTTAGTTTTAGGCGAGATTTTAACCCTCCTGTTATGTTAAAAAACTGTCGAAAGTTATCGACTATATATAGCACTCTACTATTATCGATTTAACATTTCCTTCTGATAATAACCAATATTACCATAAATTTAACCTACACACATTATGCTTGTTTACTACCACTTATATGCTATTTGTTATCATCAATTAAAAAAAAATATTCATTCCTAACGCAATAATAATAGTGCACTATTTTAAATTCTAAATCCAATTAAATTAATTTTACCTTCAAATATCCTTGATATTTTAACATTAACTGGAATATTTCGATCAGACCCGACCAAAATAATACAAATAAAGAACAGTTAATAAAATTTTAACAATTGAACTTAGAAGGGCAATCTATTTAAATTTTAACGATGATTAATCAAAACACCATTCAATGACATAAATATTTAAAAAAGAAACCAGTCAAAAAGCTGATAATAATCACGGTGTCTGCCTTGCTAATTTCGTCCATAATTAACAAAATCGATTGTTTAGTCAGACTGACAAAAACAGATAAAATAACGTTAATAAATATTGCTTAATCTTTAAAAAATTATCAATAATCTTAATCCTATCCCATATTTACCCATGCCTACACTGATAAGCTAACTTACCCGGACTATCGACCACCGAATCAAAATGGCAATTTATAAGCAGACTATGGGGCGATTTGATTTTCGACCCAACTTTCACCACCACGTTCTGCATGTCCCTGTAGACGTTAGTCATGCCATCAAGAAACTCCAAATTAAAATCCCCGCTTGCTTTCTGGACGTCCAACTCAATGACGTGGTTTTCATGGGCATTGTCGATAATTTCCTGAACCGCAGTCTTGAGAAGCTCTACAGCCGTCACCTCGTTGGCGTAGCTCCCAGCTATTCTAGGCCCAATACTCGTGAGCTTTTTCAAAATATGGTGTGCCCTTTCGGCTATGAATCTGTCGGGGTTTTTCGCTTCATCGGAGATTTTTAACGGTGTGGGAAGCTGTTTTTCGATTACTATGACTGCGGCAAAGACCACCAACATCAGACCAAGTACTCCGACAAAATGGGAAGTTTCCATGGGTCGGTGGAACTTCGATTTGCCATTTTCACGGTCAGAGGGGTCCGGCTGCGAGGCCCTGACATCATGGGGGCGTTTTCGCAGAGATGTTGGATTCTGTAATAAACAGAAGAAAATGTATACAATCCGTTTTAAAAACTTACCAATATTTGCTAATAAATGTTTATCATAGCAAAATATTTGTGTCGTAATCTACATATTCTCAAAGCAAACAAATTTTATTATTGATAATGCTATAAAAGTGTTATTTAAGGTGAATTTTTGGAAGCAAATTATTTAGTTTATAATACCCCTATTAGTTTACTTAATCAGCTGTGTAGTGTAATAGGTGCTTAAAAAATAACGTCATAATACACAACAAAGAAATCCATTGAACAAAGTACAGAAAATAAACAAAAACACCTGACATAACCTTGAAATTGCCACCAGTTCAACAACACAAAATCATTAGAAAACTGCCTTATCTTGTATGGAAATGAAATAATTAGAACAGTTTAGGATAAAATAGTGTTAGTTCTATTTATCTTACCTTCGACATGTCCAAGTAAATACTGTGAAATGGTTTTTCGTGCACGATTTTTTATACTTATGCTATGACGAATAAGTAAAACATGTTAGTGATAAGATCATTTTCAAACACTTGATTATTGGGTTTGTCAAGTTGGTTTAATATAGAAAATTTTGATACTTTTATTTTAGAAAAAAAATGTCCAAAGGTTGCGCACACCGTAACTTTTAATAGATTTATGCTGAACGTGCGGATCCGATACTGCGCGCATGTTGGACCCATTTTGACAGCTCGGTAGGCGATGGCGTCGTGGGTTACTATGACAACGGACAACAATGGTCAGTGGCGTAACGTGTAACGGCAAATTAGGAACAAAACAAAATATTTTTATTAATAACACTAGACAACAAATTTTAATTTTTTTGGTTAGCTTCTGCCTTTCAGGTCTAGCTATGAAGGAGTGCTCCGAATTTTACCAAATTTAGAAAATAGTCTTCTTATAGTCTCACAAACTCACCCCTAAAATTTTAATCCTCCACTCCAATGTTAGGGGTATTTAAGAGGGAGGGGGGTGTAAAACAATTGATTTGGTATTTTTAAATACACAGTAACATTTGATAATTTATTTTTAATTTTTTCCGTAAGTTTAGTGATAATAGCTTTAAAGGGGTATGTTTTATAGAATAAAAATTGGAAGATGCTGAAATAAGCAGTGAATGTGGGTGGATATGTTGAGTTTGGGGCTGGTTTCATCGGAAAATAAAATTGAAAAAAATTACATAGTATTGTTTAACGGCAGTAGACTACTGTCAATTTTTTTTGTCTACGACCACCCGTTGAGGGGGTGAGTTATAAAAATATTGAAAAAAATTAAAAGAATTTGTTTTTAAGCTATAAGTTAGTTATAACTTATATATTTACTTATCCAAATTATTTTACTAAATTTTTTATTTCTTATTCATTTGTCCATTTTACGTAAAACACCCCCAAACACGAGTCAATACTACATTCCAGAACTGGAGGTGTTCCCATCAAAAAAAGAATTTAAAAAAATCATTTAGTATTATTATAATACTGTTAAAATTTCATGAGTCTACAACCCCCACAACGGGTTAATACTACCTTCCGGATCCAGGGGTGTTGCCATCGAAAAAAAAAACTGAATAAAAAATCACATAGCATTTTTTAATGCCAGTAGCTTACTGTTGAAATTTCATTTGACTTCAACCACCCCTTGTATATCTCAGGAACATATTTGTACAAATGGAAGAATAAATATACGATGGTTAATTCACAGTAGAAGTAAAACACATAAATAAATTGTACAAAATAAAGGTTTAATACACATAAAAATTAAGATTTAAATTAAGTTAAATTAAGATTTTGTAGAAAATAAATTTTCGTGAGATTTTATCTTTTTTTCTAAGATTTTCATAACTAACCCCATCATGGGGTGGTCGTAGACAAAAAAGATTGACAGTAGTCTACTGCCGTTAAAACAATACTATGTAATTTTTTTCAATTTTATTTTCCGATGGAACCAGCCCCAAACTGAACATTTCCACCCACATTTACTGCTTATTTCGGCATCTTCCAATTTTTATTCTATAAAACATACCCCTTTAAAGTTATCATCACTAAACTTACGGAAAAAACTAAAAATAAATTATCAAACGTTACTGTCTATTTAAAAATACCAAATCTATTGCTTTCCATCCCCCATTTCTGTAAAAATACTCTTAATTTTGGGGTGGGGGGTTGAAATTTTAGGGGTAGGTTTGTGAAACTATAAGATGTTTATTTCCCAAATTTGGTAAAATTCGGAGCACTCCTTCATAGTTAGACCTGAAAGGCAGTAGCTAACCATTTTTTTAAATAAATTATACACAAATTAGTTTTATTTCATATATTAGATAATTACAATATAAACATTTTTTTTAACACGTCAGGTTTTGCAGAATAGTCCCCAGTACAAGATCCTTAAATTTTTGCTTGAAACATACAAATGTAAAACTTTGTGAGTGCTTTTTTGCAACGAGTCCGGCAAGCTTTTCTAATGGGAAACTTTCGGCGCTGCTGCGTTTTCGAATGCTCGATTCCCGAAATTGTCGATATGACGTCACTATGACTCTTCGTATATACAAGTTTGATTTTTTATTTTTTTTTTAATAGAAATTTATATATTATTATATAAATTATATAATATATTTATATAAATTTATATATAATATAAATATATAATATATAATAATATTATATATTATATATATATTATTATTATATATAATTTATATTCTACTTTTTAGAATTAATCTAAAAATAGTTGTCAACTTGTCCGACAAAAATCATGCTGCGTATGGAGCGTTCACCACCCCGAAGGTGTCGCTAAGACGTCAATACGTCATTAGCTCTCCCCGTACATACAGGGTGCGGCAACTTATATGCGCACTTCCAAAATAGCGACTTCTGCTTAAAAAAAATTGACGATAATTTATACACCTAACTAGTTATTGATTAGGTATACTTAAAAATTAAAAAAAAATCAGTAATAAATAAAGCCGTTGCAGTTTTTCGAGTTTTCTGGCAGTAACAGTTAATTTACCGATAAAGTTTTTGCACTAGGTAAATTTCTACAAATTTTGATTTGGTTATTTAAATAATTGCTATTTTTAAGTAAATGCAAACCAAATGCGTGATATCTGACTGGATGGCATAATTTACCAACAAAGGGATCATTTAGTAGTAGTCAACCGCTTTGAAAGGTCTTATTTACACCTTGCCATAAAATTGACGAAAACTAGCATGCCTGTATTTAAATATCCATTTTACAATCTTACCCCAATTACAATCCCCATTGAGGGGATTTATTTACGAAGAGGTCGTAAATAAAAATAATTTTTAAAGTAAAAATCTAAAATTGCGATTAATTCAAATTCTGATTGATATTTTTGGGTGCTGATTTTGTAAACAATTATTAGAAGTAAATTTGTGTCTATTAGTACAAAAATCAGAATTTAATTTTTTGTTCGAAAATTACTTTTTTTGGATTTTTGACTTTGTAAGTGAAAAATTACCAAAAAATTCTAAAATGTACCTTAATAATGACAGTTAGGTGTGATAAATTTCAATGATTTTAATTAATTAGAAGTCGCTATTTTGGGAGTGCGCGTTTAAGTTACCGCACCCTGTACAACTTTAAATTTAATATTTTCGATTTAAAATAAAGTACTGATTGTAAAAAAATATGTGTCCGACAAATTCACTCTGAAATTGAATCGGTCATTGCAAAAACCGCATACGAGATACAATTAGTATTTTTCAAGAATCAATAAAAACTGTTTAATTCACAAATAAACGAGTTTTAAAGAACTTTTTTTGGCTCAATATAGTGTTTGTGGTTTAAAGGATTAAATGTCGAATGACCTTTACTGTTTATCAACATTAATAATAAAAAAACTTAATAAAATTGTTCTTGACTTATGTTGTTTTAGCAAAAAACAGGGTTATTATTAAAATCACACTTGAACATTAATGGACTGATTTTAAGTTGAGATAATATCGGTGGCATCGCAAATTTTAATACTTTTCTATGACAACAGCCAATCACAACCCCGAATTGTTATATATATTAACATGTCACATGTTTTAATTTTTTATGTTTTATTATTTTTAAGGTAAATTATTATATTCTCTATCATTCAACATTTGCAATTAGCCAGATAAATATGTTCTAATAAAATGGCATATGCTCTTACCGAATGCCATTTTGAACTTGTTTTAAATCATCTAATTTTTCACTATTAATGATCACTCTCAAATTATAAGCCTTTGCTGATGGAACAAAGCAGAGGCTAAAAGCTTTTTCATTAGTATGTTCAATAAATTTTTTAATAGTTAAACAGTAAACTCACAATTGCTGTAACCAAAAAAAAAAAAATGTTTTGTTTAGGTATATGTGGCAATGGTAGATTTTACATAAAATTAAATGTCATAGCTGCAACTCTATCTCGTTCTTTGTATAGATTATGAACTGATAATTTTTTTTTGTAATTTTTTTTGGAACGGTTTTTGTAAAATATTAACTCAGCGAGTAATAATAAATATTTTGTCTTATTTTTGTTTTGATCGCTGGAAAGTTTAAATTTTATTGGTTCGATGGGCCCTAAAGTCGACCATCATCTGAAATTTCATCAGAAATTATTAGGTAATCTATTAAAATTTAATATCAGTTTAATACTCATTCAATAACCTTTTAATATATTTTCTAATTTGTTCTAGAATTTGATGATAGCAGCGACGATAGTTGTGAAGATGACAATGACAATGATGATCAAGACTTTGATGAGGGTAATTATGATAATGATGATGTAGTTAATATGTTTAATGTAGAGTGAATTATTATTATTTTGTTTTTGATACAATAAAATATCAATATAAAAGAAAACAGATTTTTAATTTTCCGGATTTTCTGATAAAAATTATTTTATAATTGTAATTTTAAACGACAAATTTTATGTCAATTTAATATATTTAAATAATTAAATATTAAATAACGTAAATATTTAATATATGACGATGAAGTTTCTTGGAGTTAGGAGAAAATTATTGTGAATGATAAAAAATGACAAAAATTTTTTACGACGTTTCGAGGGCAGCCGCCCCATCATCAGGTTTATTGATTTTTTAATATTAATTACATCTCGGTCCGTATTAGACTTCTTTGTTTTTCCTATTTTATATTACAACCAATTGAGTAGGCTGTGTTCGTCCAAAAACAAAAAATCTTTTGGGCGAACACAGTCCTTACATATTTGTCTTAATTTTACTTTATTTATAACTGATATGACATTTCTCACATCATGGTTCTAGTGTGTTTTTAAAAAGTTGTTTTAAAGAAAACAACACATAAGTAAATATTTAAGTTTATTCAGTCAGAAATTGACAAAAAAAAGTCTACCATTAGTAATCCTTTTTTTTTATATTTTTTGTCGGACTAAATATGTAACTCAATATATTTGTCGAGCAAGTCGATATTTGTATTTAGAATACTATTATCTATCAGTGTTATTTTTGTCCGACATGTATGTACGGAGAGACATAATGACGTCATACCGACATCTTTGGGGTGGTGGACACTCCATACGCTGCATAATTTTTTTCGGACAAGTTAACCACTATTTTTAAATTAATTTTACTAAACAAATTTTAAAAAATCAATCTTGTATATACGAAGAATCATAGTGACGTCATATAGACAATTTCGGGAATCGAGCATTCGAAAACGTAGCAGCGCCAAAAGTTTCCCATTAGAAAAGCTTGTCGGACTTGTTGCAAGAAAAGCACTCACTATGTACAAAGTTTGACATTTGTATGTATGTATCAAAAAAAAATTTAAGGATCTTGTACTGGGAACTAAATATAAAATAAGTAAATTAAAAATTTTTACTCTATGCTAACGAAATATGTACATATTGTAGCGCTTACACTGATCAACATCATTTTTTTATGTCTAATACGTGTCGCTTATGTACTTTTTATGCAGATTCTAAAAATGTACTCAAAAATTTACCATCACGTCAGGTTTCTGAAAAAACTTATAAAATATTTTTCTATACAGTGGGAACCATTTGTAATGAGTAAATTCGATAAAAATTCAGCGAGTTACCATTCAGGAAAACACTTGGACTCGTGTTCTATTATTTTTTAACGCGCATTTTTTAGCAAAAAAATGAGATATACTGGATGTTCCAAATTTGAGCTACGACTCCCAACTTTGAAATTTTAAATGGGAACTTCAATGTTTTTTAGCATATTTGAATTCTACGTATAATTTTGCGTTTTTTTATGTAGTACACCTTATGTCGATCTTCAGTTGTTTTTGAAAAAAAACGTGAACTATTTGTAATGAATAAATTTGATTTTGAGTACATTTTTAGAATCTGATTAAAAAAGCACATAAGAGACACGTATTAGACATCAAAAAAAAATTATGTTGACCAATGTAATTTATCTCAAAATAATTAGCATTTCGTTATAGTTTACTTTAGCTGACTACACTAAAAATGCATGAAAAAAATCGGAGTTTTCGCTAAGCTTACGTAAAATGATCTCTATAACACAAATTCGGCGCACTGTGGAAAATCGAAATTCGTTTCGGATAAAAATTCGATAATTTTTTTATTTGTTAAGAGAGATAACACGGTTGTCTTGAAAAAAGATTAACCCAACTTCGCTTGCACTTCTAATTTTTTTCATACTTTTCTATCGTATTCACCAAGTTGTTTATGCTTTTTACGAAAAAAATCAGTTGAGCCGTTTTTGAAAAAAAAAATGTAAAAAGTAATATGTGCTTTCTCATTACTAAAAACTTTGAAACAAAGCATAAAAAATAAAAAAATATTATTAATTTTTATTAAAAATAATGTATTCTAAACATCGAGACTACTGTATTCACATATAGCATGTAAAAGTTTATTGATGTAGTTTAAGTTACTCTTCGGCACTTTATATTTGCTGCATACTATATTCAAATTTAAATAAACTGCTTCCATTGTTTGCTCATTGAAAAATCCTAAACCCTGTTGTTTTTCCTTACAAAATTCAAAAACATAAAAAAAAAACTGCGTTTACTTTGGGAACTACTCTTATATCCAAAGCAAAATAAATCTCTTAAAAAACTGCAATTTTTTGTTTTGTATTGGTCATCTAAATGATTGCCAAAATACTCATTGACCATGTCTCAAATGTTTTCAAACGCTTTAACATACTTTAAACATCCTAAACTACAGCCACTACGAAGAAAAACAATTTGGCTAAAAGTGTCTTACAAGAATTTCTTGTCTTTGGTGATCATCAGCGCTGGATCTTGTTAATTTTTTTAAAAAGCTTATTTTTGAAATGTCTGGCAACCGTAACTCTTTCTGTACATCATTTTTGACTCGATTAGCATGTCGTGCTAACAACCACTACACAGCACAATAGGAAAACTTTCATCGTGTTAACCATATTGGAAAATATCTTCAACTAGGTTTTTCCACTTGCCATGAATTTTAATCATAACTTTCGTTTTGCCGAAACATACAAGTAGTAAACACACTTTCAACTTTCAACCAATTTTCTTCGTGTGTAGGTATATACCAGCTCGGATTTTCGACATTTTAAGATTAGTCCCTCACGCCTAGATATTTCAGTATAAAATACCTTCACCAACGTATAACATATAACAGTTACACCTTGGATGTTGTTCACACTTTTGCTATACGTTTTTCTAAGACTGGAAATGCACGGATCTGACGTAAAAAGAAGAGTATGAAATACGCCCTCATTTGTAGCTGATTTAGAGCACTTTCTGGCATGATGTAGACAAAATTTTTTGTAATCCTTATTACGGGATTCTTGTGCATTTTCTAAAAGTTAACCAATAGGAGACACAGCAAAATGCTTAATGATACTTTCACCATGAATTAAAATTTTGTGAACTAAAGATGGCATGTAGTACCACTGATAATTACTCACATTTACCAAATTTTTTAGCATTTATCATTACACCTGAAGAAAAAGCTTGCAGAGTAACGTAAAGACGTTTAATCAAATTCACATCTACGTCTGTAATTTTAGCAGAACAATATGCATTGTAAAAGAATCTTCTGGCAATACTACCATCATTAGTATTACCAATTACTTGTCGTGGCTAGAAGTGATCAATCCTAACTCTTCACGAAAACAGTTTTGTACTAGAGCTTTTGTTTCTTGCTTTAGTCGTTTCTTTTCTTCATTTGTGGCTGACCACGTTTGAAAAAAAAAAAGGTTGTAGAAAATATGAAATATTATTTCTGTACAACGAATCCAGGCATGTAATGTAGAAAATCCGTATTAATAAATATTTTCATTTTCAAGCCTAGCAGTCACTTTAGTCAAATCGTTCATTTGCAGTGAGCAAATCTCTTAATACCTGAGCCACTTTGTCTTCTATCATTGTCAAAAAAAAAGTTTGTGCTTTACTTTTACTACTTAACTACTTTTCTTATTAATCTCAAAAGACAAGCTCAAATAAATAATTTGGTTTTTTATTTTATTAACAAGAGCTTTAATTTTTTCTGGAGCTTTTTTACAAAATTTTATTAATATAAGCCGATAGAAACGGACAGACGAAGGCACTAGATTTTGCCAGACAACATTACCTGTTAGCTTATCGATTAATTTCATAGGCACTAAAGAAGTAATAGTCAAATTTGCATCAGAAACTAGTTCAGACTTTTCTCGAAGTTTTTGCTTGTACTGGCTTTGAGCAGATGAACTATCACAGCCCCATTTACTGTATAAGAGTAAATGGCTTAATCTATTCTTATACGCCGAATCTATAATTAAAATCCTAAATACAGTGTGGTTCAACAAACCTTCAACAAGTCTGTTTGATTTCTTGTATTTTGTAATATGGTGGGAATATAAAACAGTTTTGTTCGTTTGTAAAATTCCGTAAATATAAGTATTGTGCTTTCGTTAAATCTAAATCAATCAAAACACTCAAAGCTTCAAGTCCATTAACATTTTTCTCTGGCTTACGTTATCTAGGACAGTCAAATATATAGATTTTTTTTCACCATCCTTTGCTTCTATTCTTTCTTCTATTGAACGTAATCCCTAAAGATAAGCATTGTAGATGTTTCAAATCTATATTCACTAAGTAGCAAACTAGTTTTTTTTACCTGATTTTAATGAGTCTTTATAAGAAACACACGGTCTTCCGCATTTTCTAGAAAAAGTAGATAGCGTGGAATCAGTTGCTACGTTTTTAAATTTTGGTAAAGTTACATAATATTGTGAATCCAACCAATTGCTGTTCTTTTTTAAGAATGAATCTTTTTTTCTTGACGCTTCTGCTCATCGTTTATTGAAAGAAGAAAGAATAATTCTTTAAATATCACTTATAGTAAAACACATGTTGTCTTCAAAAATACGATAATTTTCTTTTGAAACTGTTGATAGTGCTTCAAGTGTTTTTCTTGCTTCAATACATGGAAGTAATAACGCACGTTTGGAACACTTAAAAGTAGTAGTCACTTTGAAAATTGAGTAAAGTGTACGTAACAATTACGCATTTGCTTAGTTAGGTACAAACTACGAATTAATGATACCCTACATCGGTGTATCAACTCTATATATCTACTATTTGTTTTTGTTGATTAAAGGTTTACCACAAAATTAGTGCAATACAGATAAAAAACCCTATAATAAATCAGTGACAAATATTTAATTTACAAATATACCGCAAATTAATATTAGTATACACTGTAAGTGTACACATACCTGCTAGGTTGTGCCGTGAGCCAATTCTTAGATAACAGAGGTGCTAGAGGTAAATAAAAATATTACTCATTTTACTTAAAGTCTGAGGGTTAATTTTTATGTGCCTTAAAAAATATTGTTTAAAATTAATAATCAATATCGCTAGACTCTTTTTGGCGTCAGTAATTATAACCAGACGCTTTAAACATCGACATAAAAAAACAAATTTAATAATTGTTTACTTACATATTTATTTTTCTCAAATAAGTTTGTGCTAATGTGCATAATGTCAAAGTACCTACTATTTTTTGTAAATAAATTTCTTAGAATCGAACTTTTAAAAAATTGTAGATAAATTGAACTAATAAGGTTCGCCTGGTCTAGATGACAAAAAATTTAAATTTAATCAGTGGCGGCTGGTGATTTTTTAAAACTCTGTATTTTGAAAATGGAGCATGAGATCCAAATTCTGTTATAAAGGATTATTATTGAGACCTCACTGAGGGCAACTGCTAAAAAAAAAAAATTATCGAAATTTGCGAAATTTGATTTTTAAAAATGGTGGGCCTCACCTGGGATTTCCGAAACGGCTTATATTAGAGCGGTGGCGATTTTTTTTCAGCATTATGAAACAAATTAATGACTAGGTTTTTTTGTTTTTTTCCAAAATTTTAATGATAGAAAAAGTTATGAGCATTTGGAATTTAATTTTCGAAAAATATTTTTTCTCTAAAATTTCATTACCTTATATCTTTTTCAATAATTAAAATTTTGGAAAAAAACAAAATACCTAGTCATACATTTGTCTCATAATGCTGAAAAAAAATCGCCACCGCTCTAATATAAGCCGTTTAGGACATACCAGGTGAGGCCCACCATATTTTAAAAATCAAATTTCGCAAATTTTGATCAATTTTTTTTTTGTAGCAGTTCTTCTTAATCTGGTTTTAGTAGTAATGCTTTATAACAGAATTTGGATCCCATAGCCCATTTTCAAAATACAGAGTTTTAAAAAAATCACCAGCCGCTACTGAATTTAATATTTAATAACTAACAATGACCATCGTATCCTTATTAAAGTGGAATTTCAGTTAAGCAAAATTAGTGAATAATTTCTAAAAACATGCCTTCGAAAATGTAATCTTCTACTTACAAACATTGATAAATTAAAAGATCTAGTGTCTGGAATTGTCAAAAATAAATAACCTATATTTCTAAGCACATATTCAAATAGCGTTCTTTTTTTCACAAAATAAAATTTAGAAATTCTTTAGAATTTGGTAATTTTCTAAAGACTCCTGTAACAGGAAATGTTAATGGTACATTTATAACTACTATTCAGTATTCTAGCCTAAACTTCTACCTTTGGAAAAATTGGTAATTGATTAAAAATCTTATTGGGAAAAGCGCAAGAGAGCGTTTTCTTGGGCTTTCATCCTAATTCATGAACGCAACCTAAAGTTTGCAAAACCGTTTTGAGATATAGGGTAGACGGCTATTAACAACCCATTAAGTCAATTCAAACAATTTTTGGTGAAACA
Organism: Tribolium confusum; assembly: GCA_029207805.1. Lineage (NCBI taxonomy): Eukaryota > Metazoa > Arthropoda > Insecta > Coleoptera > Tenebrionidae > Tribolium > Tribolium confusum. The sequence continues at coordinate 39,014,963 of JALGAY010000003.1, forward strand.
AGTGTTCAAAATTTTCTATTTTTGGCGGTATCTGCATGTAACTTCCAGTAGACGGTAATTACTACAACAAATCTACTTGAAGAACTCAACAGTACACCTAAAAGTTTTCCAAAAAAACATAATCCAAGTTACTTTATTCTTCTAGAAATTTTTAAACTTCGCCAAAATTTTCGGGTAGGCTATTTCAATTGTTGAGCACTTAATCTAATCAAAATATAAAATTACTTATACAACCTGAAAATATTACATTAAAAAAAAAACATTTTTTTCTTCTTTTTTCTAAAAAATGCTCAGAGAAGTAATTGAAAAAACGATTGTAATAACTTACATAATTATATATGGCTATAGGCAATAAATTTTACTCTATTGGGGGAGTCAGGCGTTGATCAATTCAATACCTATTTATTGAGTACTATAAGGAATTTCACTTTTTCTTCTAGTTTTTTGTAAATAGAGATGAAGAAAAATAAGTAACAAAATTAAAGAAATTTTTAACTTTCTGTATGTTGTTGATGTCGATGAGGGCATTATTGAAGAGCAATTTGTTATTAAAATGTAACTGCTTTACTAATCTAAAAACAAAAAGTAATGACAATATTTGCAAAAGAAAATGATAACAGATGGCATTAAAACTTTAGTCATAGTATAGAAATAAATCAGTATGGACAGCTGTTAAAAATTTGTCAAAAGCTAGCATCCCTTCACGTTAAATGTTTTAGATGGAGCCACTAACTTTTAAATTTTTAAGCAACTAATAATACACAATTTAACCTGTAACTGTAAATAAAATATTATAAAAATTATTTTAATGATTGTTTGACTCTTGTCTCTAAATTATTTATTATATTAATTACAATTATAGTACTTGTAGTTGTCTACAGTAAATTTAAAAATCAGTGGCTCCATCTTACACATTTAACGTGAAGGGATACTAGCTTTTGACAAGTGCTCAATTTTTATTAGCTGTATATACTTCATTTCTATACTGTGCTTTAGTTAACTTTCTGTTTCTAGCTTAAGTAGTAAATAGAACACTTCTTGCAAAATTCTGTAAATAAACAAGATAAACATTTAAAAAATAAAGTAGGTAAATTGTTCCTAAGTCAGATGTGTTGAAATGGTATAGGTACTGCCGTTAAAAATTGATAAAATTTAAGTTCTATACTTTTTGGTGATTGTCATTACTTATATTACCGTAACAGCGAAAATTTGCTGAATCGGAGCAAGCTCAGGTCTGTCAAATTTTGATAGTTTTGCTCAATCAGTCAAGAAACTCAAAGCCAACTCTACTTGTCATTTACATTCTACAACATTTTTTTAACAATTCAACAAATTTTCCCCGATAATTAAGTAAAAAAAACGTTGCATATAATTAGAATTTACAATATTTATAATAGCTTTCGCATTTTACAATTTATTTTATTACAACAACAAAAATTTTTTGTTTAAATGTTATTTTTCGGTAAACTCTAATTAATTTAAATTTAAATTAATTAATTAAATTAATTTAGTTGTGTGTCTTGATCAGTTAACAATGCGTTAATGAGAAATTAATAATCTTTCAATTTTGATGATCGTTTATGCAACTATGCATAGGAATCTTAATTGGCAAAAAGCAACCTTAATTGGAAAGCAATGAACAATTGGAAAGTATTTAACAAATAAATAATTGATCAAAATTTTGCAATGAATGAGTGCTTATGTAAAAAATTTATTGTATCTCAATTTAATTGTATTGTTATTAATTTTAACTATCAATATCTTGCAAAAAGAGATTGTAATCTTAAATTTTTAAATAAAAAAAGGAATAACATTTTTAAATTTGTGTACCTTTTCTAAAAACTATCAGAAAACTATGTTATGTATCATCGCGCACATAAGTAGCTCTCCACTGTTCTATTAGAAGGGCGGTAATCCTAGAATTACTACAGGCTAAAATTTTAAAAGACACTTGCGCTATTTGCGTTACTGATTACGGTTGACATACTGGTAAGTACTAGAATTTATGGTAAGATGTACAAATATTGTTACTTATAAACGCAATGGTACATTTTTGAAGTTATATTGCTTATTACTCGTATCTAGACTAGATTATTCTATTCTTACCATTAATGTTGAAAATTTTGTTGCAATTTCAATTTTGATAATATCTGATTCAATTAGCATTAGACCAAACTCAAACAAAACAAAAAGAACTAACAATTTAAGACTTAATAACAACAAATAATATTTGACACAAAATTTTACATGACGTTAATTGACAATACAGTGACAAAAGTTGACAGACTTAAAAATAAAACTAGATAAAAACTGTTAAAATTGCAAAATATAATTTATTTGTCTAAAATCGAAACTAAATGTAGTTTTGTATAACTTCAATGCTGTACACTGCCGTGTTAAGTGAAAAGGACCTATCTAAAATTTTAATTAAAATTTACTTTACATTAAATTTGATTACAAAACACTTGATTGGATGTAACTAACTGTTTAAAAAAAAAATTTTTTGCAACTCTTAAAGATTTTTGGAAAATAAAGTATGCCGTATCTACAAATTCATTCATTATGTTACACGCAAAAAACGGATATACAAATTATTATAAAATTAATATGTAGAATGTAGATATGTTTATTCTTCAATTTTTTAAAAAAAGTCGATTGCCCAATGACTTATTTTTTAGAGATTATTTTTTTTATTTAACAATTATGCAAAGTTTCAAGCAAAAATTAGAATCAAACGTAATCATTATTATGCAAGTTGCAAAAAAAAAAAAAATAATAAAAAAACTGACTGGATACATGTTTAATGCATTAATCAACATAATATCAAGTAGTCTTGTCCTCATAACTGTCAAAGAGAAAAAAATTGGATTTTATGTGAAGTTGTGACTAAAAGTTTGTCGTTGCTGCTGTCTAGAAAGGTAAGAAATTGCATATTTCCAAATCATAATTACGACTAAAGCACTTTATTAGCGTTTTGTCCAGATGGATTTAATCAAACAATATACAGGAGATTCAAGCAATGATGAAATTGTAGTCTGCAATGAAACTAAAAAAAAAAACTTTTAAATTAACATAAAGCAAAAAAAAAGAAATTACTTTACAGAAAAAAAATAAACATTTTGTAAAAGGCACCTGTTGTTCAAATTGCAAACAAAAATGTAGTAATAATATAAGCAAAGAAAATCAATTTTTAATGAATAAAGATTTTTGGGTAATGACAAATTTAGAACAAAAAAATTTTATACTTAATAACGTTTCATCATATATTGTCAAAAAAAAAATAACTAGTGAAATATCTCGAAGGCAACATAGTTTTAAATACAGATTGACTTCGGACGAAGAAACTAAAATTGAAGTTTGTAAGAAATTTTTCTTGAAGACATTGGGCTATAATATAAATAACGATAGGGTTATTAGAAACGTAGTCCAACATGCAAAAACTGGTGAAAGTGCTCTTGTTCCTAATAAAAAAGCAAATCCAAAAGAATGGATTCCACATAATAAGTTTGCCAACATTGACATTCTGCAATCTCATATTGACTCATTTGAACCATGTGTATCACATTATAGAAGCGAACATGCCCCTAACAGGCTTTATTTGCCAAGTGATATTACAATTAAGGATATGTATAATAACTTTTTAAGAAAATACCTAAGTTTTCTCATTTCCTATTCGTTATATCGTAGAGAAGTGGAAAAAATATATTTTTTTTACAAAGTTAGGACACGAAGAATGTTGGAGTGGCGAAGTCTTTCTTAAACATAAACGAGAAAGTAATCATAAAAAAACAAGTTTAAATTTTGAATGCAATGAATGCATTGTGTGGAATGAGCATTATAGCAAATATGTAGCAGCTAGAAGTGAATATATAAACGAAAACGATGCAACTGAACAAAGTCAAAAAGTTTATTCTGCTGATCTACAAAAAGTAATTATGTTGCCAAGGTGCGACACATTTTAATTATTTTTACTCCACGCATAATTGCCTTCAATAAATCTATTGTTCCTGTTGGTCATTCGACAGATACTCTTTTTGCTTTCGTTTGACCTGAAGGCATTAGCGGAAGAAAAAAAAAAGAAGATATATTTTCCTGTTTTTACGCTTTTCTAAAACAGCCCAAGATCAAAGATTTAAGTACAATTATAATTTAGATGGACAATTGTACAGCCCAAAACAAAAATTGGTCTTTATATTTTTTTATGATCTATCTGATTAATTCAGCAAAAACAAATTTATTGACACTAGACTAGACATAAAATATTTTGAACCCGATCATACTTTTATGTCTGCTGATGCATTTCAACATCAAACAGAAACACAATTAAGAAAGAGGAAAACCTTTACGATTTTTCGGATTTTCTGCAATGTGTGCAGAAAACATCAAAAAAAAAATCCAACGCAATTGAAATAGGTGTTGACTCGTTTAAGCAGTGGCCTAATATTGTTTCTCAACCTAAAATAAATAAAGCAATTAACCAAGCAAATAAACCAATTCTAAATAAAATTTGTCAAGTACGATTTGAACAGGGCAAAAAAATATGTTTTATAAAAAATCTTTTCAACAAGAATTTAAAGAACTAAATTTTTTGCAAGCAAAATTTGCAAAAATGGAAGTCAAACTGCTGTCTCCAATGCCCAAGAGTTTACCACGTGGCGTTGAATTAAGAAGAAAAAAAACTCTGCTAAAACAAAATCATTCAATTTTACCAAAAAACAGAATAATGTTTTGGGAATCTCTGCCTGTTTGTCTTGACACTGTTTCTAACGTGGACGATTAAACAATTTTTTTGTTAAATTAATAAGAAAATAAAACTATTTGTAGATACGCTTTTTTTGTTTAACAATTTATAGTTTTGTAACAACAAATAAAGGCGTAACTAAAATATCTCGTTTTTTTAAAGTAATTACAGATAATATTTTTACAACATTTCTGTAACTTTTCTGTTATACATATTTGCATATAAAGTTATTAAACATTTGTAAAATCAATCAGTGGCAAGAAATTTAGTAAATAAAGTAAACGTTGATTTATCTCAGTTTTACTTGGTATGCAGATAGGTCCTTTTTGCTTAACACGGCAGTACAGTATCCCAAAAATCTATATAATGTCTCTTCCAAATAAAAGCAGTCAGCAGAAGAAAATAGAGTGCTTGATTCCTAACTTAAATGAATATAAAAATCCGAAATCAAAGTTTTGTGTTTATCTGTTTTAACTACTAGAGAAATTAAGCATTGTATTGTTATCGTTACCTATTGGAGCTCATTAAATCTAAGCAAAAAACTTGAAAAACCTGAACAAAATTAGTAGTAAGCTGTAATTTGATAGCTGTCTTGCTTTTATTATTGTTCTTGATTACTCAAAATTCACTCTTAAAATGTACATTTATGTGTTTTTAATTTTGTTCCAAAAACTGTTGGTTTTTTTTTCAAAAAGAAGATATTTTGTAGCATACAAAATTTGCAATCGATTGTATGACACTTTTTTTATGTATATCTTTGCCCACCCGTCTTATAACTGTGCAGTACATGCCAAGAGTTTGATGCAGTGTTGGCAACTTTTATGAAGAAGGAAAGATATTACGGGGGAAAAAATCTGTAGAAGATTTTTTAGAATATTTTTAAAAAATGATTTATTGCCTGTTCATCAGAAATAAATTAAAAACTGTATGTTGTAGAAAAGTATATTTTTTTAGTTTTACTTTGTGATTGCAGTTCTTTTTAAAATTAAGTATGTTTCGGGGACATGTAGCTTGGATTTAGAGTATTTTGAGCCATTATTTGGGAAAAATTATGTTTAATGAGTTCGCAACACTGGATTGATGTCGGTCTTTGAGAGTCAAAAATTTTTGCAATTAAAGTATGACAGCAACAAAAAAATGTTTTGCTTTCAGCTCGGGCCTGAAACGTTGAAAAGTTGTTGCCTATAAAATTAAAGCTACCGCAAACGAATGTAAATGGCTGAAATTTTATTGGGAAATAATATTATACCTACAATAACTACCATAAGTAAAAATAGGTTTAAAACTAGGGGAACGCATACTATTTAAAATGATAAAAAATTTTATTTTGCAAACAAGTAGCTTTTAGGTCTTGTGTACGTATATAAAGTTTGTATTATTTGTTTAATAAACATTTTTTTTGCATGTAAAACCAGTAGCTCCATCTTACACATGTAACTTGAAGGAACGCTAGCTTTTTGACAAGTTTTCAGTTTTTATCAGCTGTCTATACTGATTCATTTTTATACAGTGGACAAGTCAAGACAAGCTATTATATTAATTTAAGAGTGAGTTTATGGAGGTAAATTAGGTGAGCGATTGTACACTCACATCTTAGTCTCAAGTTGTCTTTCTTGATATGTAAACCGAGCTGTTTTCTTTTTAAACAATTTGTTTTAAAAACGTCAGCAGCTTATTAAAATAATTATTTTTACAAAAAAATATTAAAGAAAACAACAATATAAGTAAATTAGCAGAAAGAGTATTTAAAGATCTTTAAAATAAAGTATGACTTGATCCTCTTTCCCTTTCTGAATTTTAGAGGTGGAAAACGCTGTGTTCAAGAGGATGGTAGGATTAACGTCATTTTACCACAAAAACATGTTTCCTTGACAATAAAAATTGACTTGCCTGGGTTTTGAAAAAAATCACTAAAAATCACATATTATTATTAACCATCTAATAACAATTATATTTTATAAAAATTAGTGTTTTATTGGTTTGAGAGTTGATAAGAACGTTTAGAAAAAAATTTAATATACAATTTAATTAGTTCACTACGCTATTTCTATACTAGGAACAAGACCTCCAGAAAACATTGAGGATCCTGAAAGATTTCTGGTTGTTGATCCACTTCTTTTCATTAGCTTACTGCGCGAAAGCTAATCCAAATAAATCAAAAATTTCCGATAAAAAGAATCTGCTATCACACCTGCCTAATTTTTCAGAATAAGTTTTTTTTTAATCAAAACTGAATTCACTTGTTTTAGAACATCTCCCACTTCACCAGAAGAATGTTTAATACTTCCAAACGCCAGATTATCATCAATTACAAATCCTAACAAATGGAAGGACGTCCAGACAATTCTTTACATAGGCACTGAATTTTTAAAATCACAAAAATTCAGTATTTAAAGAGTTGGCTAAAAAATTTATATTTGTAAGCTAATTGATTATATTTACATAATGGGTTAGATCCGACATAATTTAAACTTTCAATTTTATATTATTTTTGCTTTTCTAGTCGTTACAAGTTAGGGTATCTTCTATTATTAAAACTCCAAATATATGGCTTAAACTAGCTTTTCATCTAAAATTGTCAGTCTCACCTGTACTAGTTTTAAGAAAGAAGCTTTTTAGAAGTTGTCTTACATGGTGATAGTAAAAATTCTTTTACTGCTGTATGATCTCGTTTATAAACGCCGGTAATTAGCCAAAAATTTATTTGTGCTTGAATTAACGAGAATATGGCTATGGCCACATTACATACACTAATAAGTGTATGTTATGTAGCTATGACATAAGCTGTAGTAGCCATTATTCCATAATAAATTTGCTTCAGAACAGGCACCGCTTCCAAACCCATCAAATTGAATAAAACATTCAAATCAACAAATGGCGTATTTATTTCAGCATTTACCGCATAACATAATAGGGAACAAATAGGTACTATCGCTCAAGTCCAGCACCATTCTGCTGGATGTCCATTGTCTAACCACATAGTGGTAGTAATGCATTGCAGTGTAAATAATGAATGTATGCACTAAGTACAATTACATCTTATAACCTAGAGGTATCGGAGAAGCTTAAGTTCCAAGAGATTCCGATGATATCGTTTATGGTAATTATACCGAAGGTTATGTGGACACAAAACATCTCTTCATATTTGATTGCACAGTGGAATAAGAATACGGAGATGTTTTCGTTGAACCATTTTTTGTTAATTTTTAAACTTTTCTAGATCTAATATCTAATTTCTGAACATTAATCCGAACAATTAATTAGCAGTTTTAAGCAGCCAGAAGTGAAAAAGTTGAATGAAAACTGTTGAAATCATTGGTAAAGTGGTTTATAGAATGTCATCAACATACCACACAGCTGTCATACTGCTTCGAGTAAACACAAGAGATAATCAGCTTCTAGATGCAATATTTTTCCAAACCATTGAATTACTCTAACAGTCTTGTGTATATACATACACGCCACTCAACAGCATAATATCATGGTATGCCATTCTGCTTCCCAAACCTGCCGTTGATCTGTTAGTCTGTTTCGTCTTTCTCTACCTTCTTCTGTTTACACCATTACAGTAACATCAACCCGACGGGCAATTTTGCGATAGGATAAATCAACTTCTCGAAAGGTCACAATTTTACCTCTGTCGTAATCGCTAAGATAGTATAATATCGTTGATGCTTTCGGAGTGGAGGCATTTTGTTACCCTTAAAACAAGACTAGTCAGAGATAAAACTGCAAATACTTGTATGTACTTATCAGCTTTGACAAGCAAATTTTTAACTGCACTTACAAATATTGCCGTCGAATTTACTTCGTTTATTTACAACGTTTACATAAATTTCTCAGACTCAATGTTTGCCACTATTCTTTGGAGACTTCTAAACTTATTATTGTATTCTATTGCTTTTTCTATTTTAGTTTTCCAATCTGCCGCTGTAATATTAGAAACTTCATTTTTTATTAATTTCACATCTTTTTTGTCAATCTTTAGAAAACAGTTCTTTCTTTTATTATTATTTTTTTAGTTGACTCCATACAAGTTCTATTGGTTTAAATATGCAGAAATACAGGGGTAATCGTAAGACGGTATGTTCATATTTATTGCCATTTTATCCGTTACATATCTCTCTTAAATTTTTTGGTGTTCAATACTTTAATCAACTATTCTTTTTTGTAACATTTCTCGAAAAACAAATTATTTTCTCTCAACAAATCTTGTAAATCTTGAATTGGGAATTTTTGTTAATTGTCTAGAGTGATAAAGAGCGATAAAGTCTTATAAATTATACTTTTATTATTTATATATATCTATAACTTTATATTATAAGGTATTTGGTTTTTGGGCTGGGGTTAAAGCTTTCTCAAACCATTTTTCAAAACTCTCTGACTGCATATTTTGGTGGTAATCAACATTATAATATTCTATTTTTTCCGGCATAATTTTAAGCAATTATTGATCCACCCGTTACTTAAGCCACGGTAAAAAATTATCAAGCGAGTTTCTTTATTATGGAGTAAAGCTGTCACTTGACAATTTTGGCTATCATCTGTCTGTTCTTTTTTTTAGCGTAGATGTCATACCAGTACCACGTCTCGTCCAAATAATACATTGATCTTTGTTTCTGTATTTCTCTATTGCTTGTAAGTACAAACAGCGCCATTTCACAATTCTTTTATTTTCTAGAACTGCTTGTCTCTTATTTAAATCATTTTTTTAACCAATTGCATAGAGTACTTCTACAGCAAGCAATGTCGTATTCCATTTTAAGCAATTTTTTATGTGTCATGTCATGTGTACCATAGATCTAATAATCTAAGTATGAGAGAGAGAGAGAGAGAGATAGTATAATACACAGATTAAATGTGTGTGAGAGAGCAAATCACTTGCTGATAGGAAAGAACGTTGAATTTTTGAAAATGAACTTAAATTAATTTTGAAAATAAATTTTTATTTTAATTCAGTAAACATATGAGTGCCAGGCCTTTATTGTGCATGCATACAACACTTATACTTTACAAATTAATATTTAATTTAGTATCTAAAATCATATTATCTAAAATTGTTTAAAACGCTTCTTGTTTGTTTAGAAATATGCAAATTTTAGCGATTGTAACACTTGTCTAAATGCAAATACCACCTTTAGCACGGTAAATACAAAACTTTTAATGTTGTTCCTACCAATGTGTTGTCACCCTACTTCTTTGCATACCCTCACTCCAGTCTTATTATTACCTCAATGATGTCTACTGTTGGAATTTATTTTTTTTATATAAAACTTGTAAACAGGGTTCTTAATAATTTAATCAAAGACAAATCTAATTCTCTTACTTTTCCGTCATCAGAACGGCGCTTTCTTTATTAATGCTATATTTTTACTAGTGTACACATTGTCCTATATGGTAAATCAATTAATTCTGCTTCTTTCTTAATGATGCTTTTTGTGTTATTTGGATCTTTTGTTTTTAAGAAATTATTGTAAAGATTGAAACATATTTGTTTGTCCAGTTTGTTTAAATAAAATCGTTAGATAAATTTAAATCATTTTTTAATCTATGACAGGGATGTTAGTCCCTGTTAGTGTAAAACAATTTTTTTTTCTTACATTTAGAGAAATAGGGTTTTGTACTTTTATTACACTTTATTGATTAAATGCCGCTACCGGTTTCGCCTATGTAGGTATCTTCAGGCGCTTTTGTCAAGTTCTACATGAAATAGATGATATTCTACTAAGTGTTCTACTACTTATTAAATTAATAATAAATTCCACAATACTGTAACTAAATTCACTCAGTCAAATAAAATAAAATATTATAAAATACACTTAAAAGGGTGTCAAGGTCAGGGTCAGAAATTGACAGATGAAACTCACTCTTTTTAGAGTATTTTATAATATTTTATTTTATTTGACGATTAATGAATTTAGTTGAATAACAGTTGAACAAAGACCACACGCCAGTTTTACGACTTAATGACAAAAAAGAGTCTCCGAAAAATAGTCTAAAGCGAGTCTTATAAATATTGCACTAACAATAAGTTTAAGATCCCAATAAATAAAAATTTTGATGTTTAATTTTATAACTTTGCAGTAATTAAACGAGGTCATTGTCTTGCCAGTAGTGACTTAAAAAGTTCATTAAATTATCCAGTAACATTTTGGGCGTTTTAAGAGGGTTTTTATACTTAAACAGCATGTAGATGTATCTGTATATCTAACGACGCACACCAGCATCAAAATTTTGTCATGTTTTATACAATATAAGACAGGTAGACTGTATTAATTGAATGCAAATTTGATAAACTACAAAAATACTTTTGTCTTTTTTCAAAAAAATCTACTGTTTTAAAGAAAAAAATTAATAACACAAAATTGTACAATTTGGGTATGTATTTGGAGCGGTTTCCAACCTCAGACAGTCAGTAAATTTTAAATGTTATAAATAACAATATTAGCAATACATCCGCTAAATTACAGCTTAGTGTTAACTTTGTTTGGAACAAACTCTAATTTTACTGGTCTATCTGGGATATACTGTACAATTAAGACAATGATGCTATGAGGTGTCGACGTTGCCAAATTTTTAACAATCTGTCAGTTGATATTTTTTAGTTTTGAGAAAATGTTTACTGTTTATTTAGAAATGTTAAAATGTTAGCATTAATAGACAATAAATGTAAAAATAAGTACAAATAATAAAAAATAAATAAAATTTAAGTCAAACCCACAACACAGTATAGAATTAAATCAGTATAAACAGCTGATACAAACTTGTCAAAAGCTAGCATCGCTTTACGTTAAATGTGGAAGATAGAGCCACTGATTTTTAAATTTTTAGGCAACTAATAATACACGATTTAAATTTAAGGAGCTGTATAAATTTTAAATTTCCTAAGAATAGGTTTCAAAAAGTTAATGTTTATTCTGAAAGCTTTCAAAACACAAATTTTTGGAAATTCGTGTTATCTCAAATTATTGATTTACTTTTATGTGATGAGTTTCGTACATTTTCTAAACCTATTCTAAATAAGCGAATGTTGAACTTGTAAATTGTTAACTATTCTCTAGACGCGACTTTCTAGGTTAGTTGGAAAAAGAGATATATTTTAAAGAATGCAACAGTATTGCAAGGGGACCCGCCGTAAAATTAAAAAGTTTAGTTTAAGAACAATGTTTCATTAATTGTAACTATTAAATTAAGCACTGTTTGAGCTGATGTAATGTTTGTGGAAAGATTCCTAAATACATATTTTAAATTTAGAAAAAATTTAGTTACAATTCTTTGAGCCAAATAAATTTTAAACATGTAAATAAGATTTTTTATTTTGAGATAAAATACATACTTATATTTCCACCACCACTTCTTGTTTTTTCTGTCATGAAAAACACAATTACTCCTCGTATTCTTCTTCTTCTTCTTCACTCTCTTCTGGAGTATTGCAATCATCTTCCTGACATGCTTTACATTTGCCTTTATTGTCAGTAACAAATTTACATTGTTTATCCACATCTTCCTTAGTTCCAGCATAGCACATTCCCATAGGTATTACTTAAAAAATAATAAATTGACTATTAAGAAGCAATATATCATTATTAAAAAAATTACAAACGTCTTTGCCATCTTGTGTAGCCGGAAACTGACCAAAAATACAATAATTTTTTTCATCACTACATTTAACTGATGTTGGATTGGTAGTACAACTCTCGTCAGCGCAGAATATACAATTTAGAGCATTAGAGTAATGACCTAGAAAATAAGATAAAAACTTTAAAATTTCAGATTTTTTTATAAGCTTGTATTTATTACATTTGATAGATTTTGCTTACCACAAATTGTTGCTAGCAGAAATAAAATAGTAAAATACTTCATTTTGTAGATATCTGTCTAGATGTTTAGACAATATATCGTGCATGGTCATTATATAGAATTTTCTTATCATTTAGAGTAAATGGTATTTAAAACGCTACTAATAAAAAGCTTTTTTACATAACTTTGTATTTTAAATTTTATTTGAGAAGTATTAATGTTTCAAGATAAAGTGCGTTCTGTACGTAAACCAGCCAACAAATGTTTTTTCTGCAACGTTCCAGAAACAACACTCAACACAACGGGGTAGATGTGTCTAACTTATCACTATTATTTTTTGTAACATTCTCAAAATAATTTTAAAAATTGTACAATCATTCTCTACTTTCTTTGTAAACGCCAACAAAAGACAAACTCTTGCAAGTCAAAAAATTTTTATTTGTTGATGTTTTCTGATAATTTGAAATGGGATTTTAGTCTCATTTAATGCAAAATAAGTTAAATAGATCTTTAGAATTAAAAGTATTTGCAACATAATCAAGAAATTTTGAAGATTTAAAAAAAGAATTACAAATCAAATCAATACCGTTTAATTAGTCAAAAAATAAAAATAGTGTGCTAACGAAATTTAAAACTTAGTTGTATTTTTGCAAAGAAACGGAAAGACGTTAATTTAAACATTTCGTTTAGTAACTTTGATGAAAATTGCGTTTAACTCGTAAAATTTAATAAAACATTTAAATTGGTTAAATTACTTAAAATTTTTATTTTGGACCCTATAAATGTTATACTGTTATACGCAGAAAAAAAAAGTAGTTTCAATTTTCAACAGCAAAAATAAAAGTTGCCATTTAAAAAACAATTGATTACATCACAGCAAAAAACCGGTAAAAAAATTAAGATGTATGCAATAAAAAATAAAATTGATTCGTTTTGACGTTTTTCTAAAAAAAGTAACTTAGAAAATATGAATATTATTCAATACTTTTATGTCACCCTGTAATAAAGGTTTAATTCTTTGCAATTTTTTTACTGTTTACTGGAATGTTGCTATAGTTATTTACACGATAAGTGCGGGAACATATATCTACGGTTTGCGAACGAATACAGCAAAACTGTTTCCGCACGTGTCTTGTATATTATATTTTTCACGGATCCTTCACAAAGCCGAAAAACAATAATTTTAAAATTTATCTTTAGTTTGTCGAAAAAATATTAGAAACTAAATTCTAGGAAATCTTGTTGTTCCAACAAAACTCAATACAAAAAATTATACTCTTATACGCAAAATTTTAACTTTTTATGTATTAAAGTGACATAATTGTGGACAATAACCGCGCGTTGAAAGAATATTTTTTTAAAAGCTTACAGTCTCATTTAGAAACAAACGTTATTAAACCTAGATTACAAAAATATAATTATCTAATCGATAAATTGTTGAAAACTTACTTAATAATTTGTTGAGGTAAAACATTGATATTGCTAATCTCTCAGACACAAAAATATTTGAGTTTTAAACGTTTAAGAAAAAGTGGAGATAATTGAGTTTGAAAACTAGAAACTTTGCTTTTCAGAAAATATTTTCTGATTGTGTTTAAAGTGTTTGTTTTACTTTGTTTTTTAGGTTCTTGTTTCAATTTATATTTTTCAAACTTGTTTTGTTTAGAATCTAGCACTGTTTCTGCATTATTTAACATTTTGTTATTTTGCAACATAATTATAGTAAAAGGTTTTTAGTTGTTACAATAATATTTAGGTTGAGTTTTATAATAAGATTCTGTACCTTAATAGAGTAACAAAATGATTTTCGTTTTTTTAGTATCTACCTAACTCACGCTTTTTAACTGAAAATCAATAATAAACAACAAAAACTCAAAGCGTAAGTTATAACAAATTTTTTGTTAAACATTTAAGTTTATAAAAATTATAAAAATCTTTTTATGTTTTATAGCTATTAGAGAGTTAGCACAAACTCGCCGCAAACGTATTACGTATCCGTTGGACCATTCGGATATATGTATACGAAGATAGGGAGTTAAACCGAATTAGTTAGGACTGTATAACTTAGGGTTTTGCGTTTAACGAGTGTGCGTTAAAGTGACACACACTGAGAATAGCAATAATAATAAGAGTACCTAACCTAACACTGACAGTGTATTGCTGACAACGGATAAAGAAATGAAAAAGTCAGTTCTTGCTAGTCCTATCTACTTGTTTGCATTGTAAACACACTCCTAACCTCACTTTCTGTCGCTACGCTAGATACGCTCAACGCAACTGTCCTTCCGTAGCGAATCGTTTCTTACAGCTGTTTATTGTCAGGGTTATACGTATTCACAGAAAGATACGTAAAATGGGCGGAGTCTAAGTATTTCGCTACGGATACGTTGTACGGCTAAGGTTAAACGCCGCAGTGCTAACTCTCTATTTATTGTATAAGTGTTTTATTATAAATGTTTTAACAATTGTAACCATGGTAAATAACCCGTAGTTAAAGTTAACCGTCGATTGTAAAACTGGACCTTAGACAGCGTAATATTCCTAAGTGGATAAAACGCGACTAAAACACAAATCCAATATAACGTTTTATTCACAATTACAGCGATTTAAAATCAGAATCGCCAAAATTTTATTTCATGTCATCAAAAAATGATTTGAAGTTACACTCTGACAGCGGATGTCATTTCAAAAATCATTGAAATTAACTAAAAAACATGGAAGGTGTTACATCGTTGCTATTTATTTTCAATTGTTTATCAACTCTATTTATACAAAACGCTGTGCAAGTTGGTGAAAATAGAAAAAAAGTGATACTTTTTCTGAGACAATTTTTAAGAAAGCTGAAGAAGCAACTTGCCAGTTATTGCCTGCGAAATTTAGGAAACATTATGAAAAAGTATTTTCAGAATTTGATAAATAGAAAGAAGAACGTGGGGGTAATAAGAATAAATAAAAAAGTTTTGCTATCGTATTTCTTAAATTTGTAGAAGAGGTATGCAATTTCATTCATGTGCTCAAAGTACTCTATGTTAAAGGCCACTATAAAGGTCTATAAAAACATAAACATTGTAAAATGTAGTAAGCTCATGGCCTATCTAAAGAATCAGTCAAGAGGATACAGGCCGAAAAAAGCTGCAGTATTGGAAAGAGCACACGTGGAAGAGTTTTTGACAAGAGCTTGCGATAAAGAATATTTGATAATCAAGGTAATCTCTGTCATTACATAGACATTGTAGATAATAAATTTAGGAATATTTTAGGTTGCATTAATAATAGGTGTGTCTGGGCTGTCGATGCTGTGAGCTGACAAATTTGAAAATCAGTGATGTAGAAGACAGGGGCGCATACCTGATTGTTTTGATACCAGATACTAAAACGGGCGTTTTACAAAAATTCACAATTTTAGAAGAAGGATTCTCTATCAACTATCTATGTGAAAAAGTGTAAAAAATACATGTCCTTACGTCCGAAGAAGTTATCCATTGAGAAATTCTTTTTACAATATGCTAATAAAAATTTACATCGCAACCTGTTGGTATTAACACTTTATCGAAAGTTTCTTCTAAAGTTGCTTAGTTTTTGAATCTAGAAAACGCAGAAGCTTATACCGGCCATTGTATGAGGCGCACTTTAACAACTTTACTTGCCAATGGAGGTGCTAATCTTACAACAATTAAACGACATGGTGGGTAGAAAAGCTCCGTTATAGCAGAAACTTATATCGAAGATTCTGTATCTAATAAGCTTGATATCGCAAGGAAAATTCAAGGCTCTTCTGGTACTAGTCGTTCCCTACTAGAAAAGACGTCTATTGTTCCTACAACTACTATTCGTTCTAAAACCAATAACAACTACAAGCTTGTTATTAATGGAAACGAAGTGAAATATGATAAAACAAAAATCGAAATGTCTATTATTGTAAATGTTAATGTCAATATTAATAATAAATAGGATGTGATTGATTTAAGATTGTATTTTTTCATTATTTCACTAGAGGGAGTAAAGTGATTTCATTATTCTACTAGTGGATAAAGTGTTGCTTATACGCTTTGTAAGTATGAATAAAACTTCAATTATAAGGTAATTGGGGTGCACACTAGTTGGCTTCCGCAGTCAAAAAACTCTTTTAAGTGTATACTAGTTAACTCCCATGTGCGTATACTAATTCGCTTTCGCTACCTGATGGAATTAAATACTTATTTACCTAAATCTAGGAAACTACTGTCCCAAGTTAAAAGATCGTCTCTGCAGTTTCAATTTGATTGAATTATAATTTTATTTTTTACTATATAGTGACTTGTTTATGTAACTATTTGCCAAAATTTCTATTAATCTCTCTGTTATTAAAATACTACCTTTTGACTTAGAACTGCAGAATACTAATGAATAAGAAAAACTTTATACTGATTCACAAATATACTGACGAGCATAGAATTAGGGTCACCTCATAATTTCCATTTAATTTAATAAGTTTTTGTTCCTTCAATGTTTTTTTAACTGTAACATAAATTATTAGTTTTATTTGGTTATTTTACACTGATTGCTTGAATAAAAAGAAATGCTTGTTGTTGCTGTAAAATTTATTCAAAATAATGAAGTTTCAGTACAAAATTTCAAATTTATTTATACTAAATAGTAGTGTTCTCAAACACTTCACAAACAGTAGCGAGTATTTTCTCTTCTGGCAGTGACAATAGCTTGTAGACGACGAGGCATGCTTCAAACCAAGTTTTGGAATACATCCTGTAGAAGATTATTCCATTCCTGTACTAACATTTCTCGAAGCTCTATGGAATTTCTAGGCGTCGGTCCATGTCTCCGTAAACGTCCCTTAATCTTATCCTAAACATGCTCAATAGGATTCAAATCCAGACTTTAAACAAGCCAGTCAAATCTTGTAATTCGAACCTCGTCAAGGAAAGTTGTAACCAAACGAGCAGTGTGGGGCCGTGCATTATCATGCATGAAGGTAGCGACCTTTTTAAGAATAACCATAAACGATACAACATGGTCTTCTAGAATCTCGGTAATGTAGCTGTGCGCAGTCAGAGTCCCATTTCGAATGAAGACTAACTGTACGCGCCTCAAAAGAAATTCTTCTCCATACCATACGTGAGCCTCTACCAAAAAAAAAGTCGTTCTGCTATACAAGCTTAGGCATACCTCCCACCCGGTTGTCGCCATAATCTCACGCATCTGTCTGAACCTGTGAAAATTGAGATTTGTTAGAAAACAACATGTGACTCCAATTCTTTACTGTCCATTCCTAATGTTTTTGTGCGAAATTCAACCTTGCACCTCGGTGTTCACAAAAAAGCGGAGGGCCTGTAGCTGTAGTTCTAGAGAACAATTCTGCGGCACAAAGTTTTTTTTTATGGTCTACTCGTTTACGTTTACATTTCTTATTTCTTGTAGGCTAGTTTGAAAGGAAACTGCCGTAACTGTGCGATTTCTCAAAACAGTAGAAACAAGAAAGCGGTTATCTCCAGCTGGTGTAGCCTTTCTTCTTTCGGATTTTGGTCTACGAGTAAGCAGACGAGTTTCTTAAAACCGATCTAACACTGGTTGCACTATAAGCCCTTGCGGTTTCACGCTGGCTGCGAAGATCTTCTATAGCCAACACAATTCGAGCTGCCACAACAGGATTTATGAACATTTTATTTAATAACAATTGAAAGCACAATAAATTCAATTAAAGAATTTATAATAAAGAGAGAATAAACAGAGAAACAAAAAAATTGCGGATATGTATTCTACAGATATCAATACGAAGCGGATTTTTTCTGTAAAATACACATAGATACATAATGTTTATTGTTTTAAATTGTTTTATATTTCTAGGAAGGACCATCTTAAGTTAAAAAACTATCTTACTGCAAATATTTTACAATATTTAAAGAATTTTACCTTAAAGAAGTGATCTTAATTTTATGCTCGGCAGCGTATATTATTATTTTTACTTATATACAGACAATAATTATGTTATTTTTTACATGTTAGGCAAAAATTTAACACATAAATTTTACAAGTTGAAATTAAGTTATAACATTTTGTTTTAGCATTGTTATTTTTTCATCAACAAACTGCTCACCTAAATGAACAGCTTTACGCTATATCTCTTTTTGCTGGTTGACACTACGTATTTTAATTCATATATCAGTTTGATATTCTTTAAATTTTCCAAAAACTTTTTTCACAGCTACTATCTGCCGGAGATAAGTACAGTGGTCGTAGAGGTAAGTGGGCCGACTTTTTAAAACCCTTCTATAAACCGAACAATACCCATTGTACACTATATTGACAAGGATAATCACCGTAAGGATGGATCTTGATTTATGACAGGTCCCTCTGCCAGATGTCCCCCAATACACTCAAATACCTACCAAGATTATTTTAATTCTAACTATGATCCTGTTTATTTTATTTAGAGTCGGTTTACAGAAGACGAATTAAATATCCAATTGTAATTAACTTTTAATTCGCTGTTAACTTGGCTTTTCTGATATTTGAGTGGTCAAAACTGCATTTCGAATAAACTATTTGATTGCTATTAAAGTTAATGTTAGTTTTGTAAACCGACTCTTAGGGCTAGTTTACAGAAAGTGACATTGACTTTAATTGCGATTAAACATTTAATTCGCAATCAAGTATCTATTATACAGAAAGTTCAATTGAAAGTTCAAGTTTTTTAATGAAGCATGAGTTATACTATGAAAAACATTATACAAAAAAGGAACTATTAAAAGTCTTAAGGACCAAAAGTTTTGAAAAGAAATACTTTGTAGACGAGAAAGCAAAGCAGTTAGGACACGCTGTTTTAAGATTGCCTCCATACTATTGTATTTTTAATCCAATTGAACTAGTATGGGGGCAATTAAAAAGGGCTATTAGAAAAAGCAATAGGTGCTGTAGTATTAAAAATGAAATAGTAGATGTAATAAAAAAAAAAACCGATAACGTTACAAACATAACTTAGGAAAAAACTATTAAAAAAGTTGTTAAAATTGAAAATAACTATAGAAAATTTGATAATGTCGAATTAATGATTAATATAAATGACGAAAGTGATGATAATGATAGTGTATTTGAAAATTAATTATCTTAAAAAAATATGTTGTTTTATTATTTAACTTTATTTACAAATCCCGAAATATTTTTATTAGTTTCACAAACATTGAAAAGAAAAACTTTTTGTTATAAGTTGGTCAACAAAAATAGTTTTTTTACTCTTATATTCTAATGAATGTCTTAATTATCTATAACTTGTACTTTAATGATTGTCATTAATATACAAATTCTTCATTTTGGCACAAATTTGAGACCACTCGAAAAGCCGTATCACAGCGGTATCCTAACAACATTAAACTAATAACCAATATGACATACGCATGGAACATTTAAAATTATGACAGTTCAAATTAGTTTCTTTGTTGCGGGTTGTAGTAGAAAAAATAGCGTATGCTACTTGCATTTAACGGGCGATTAAAGACACTCGTATTCATAATGGTCATAATAGTGTCATTATTAAATGCTAGTTGCATAATATACTCATTGTTAAATGCTCTTTATTGATAAATTTTTATCTGTTATCTATTTAAAAAATTGTATCAAATACTTTATGATGGCAATAGAACACCCTTATTATAAAATTAATTGAAATTGTCAGTATTCTTAAGTTAATGCACGTCTGAAGTCAGTACTGTTAATATAAATCAGTCTTTGATTATAACCCCATTATCGGTCTATCTTATTAAGTTTGGAGAAGAATTTAAAACCAATGCCAGGTAAAATGAGCAGGTACTGAGGTAAAATAAACTTTGCAAGTTTGGATTATCATTCCTGCATATTAATGAAGCTTTTTGACACTTTATGTTAAAACAGTTTTAATTTTCACATGTTTCTAAATTATTTTACATGTATGTACTTTAAATTAATTACAATACCTCAAAAGTAAAAACAAACATTACATTAAAGGTCAGATTACAAAAACTGAATCAAATATTTAATTGCGATTAATTTATAATTTGTGATTAATAAATTGAACTTTCTGTATAATAGATACTTGATTGCGAATTAAATGTTTAATCGCAATTAAAGTCAATGTCACTTTCTGTAAACTAGCCCTAAGAGTCGGTTTACAAAACTAACATTAACTTTAATAGCAATCAAATAGTTTATTCGCAATGCAGTTTTGACCACTCAGATATCAGAAAAGCCAAGTTAACAGCGAATTAAAAGTTAATTACAATTGGATATTTAATTCGCCGTCTGTAAACCGACTCTAAATAAAATAGTAAACAGGGTCATAGTTAGAATTAAAATAATCTTGGTAGGTATTTGAGTGTATTGGGGGACATTTGGCAGAGGGAGCTGTCATAAATCAAGATCCATCCTTACGGTGATTATCCTTGTCAATATAGTGTACAATGGGTATTGTTCGGTTTATAGAAGGGTTTTAAAAAGTCGGCCCACTTACCTCTACGAGCACTGTACTAGTACTTTATTTTGACCGCGGAGGAATTTACATGTACCCATTTTCGGTAATACCTACCTCAATTACTTAATTCGTAGAAACAGCATCGGGAGCCAACTTACCTACGATCTTTTTACTATCAAGGACTAAAATCTAACCGCGGGAGCGGTAATTGTAGATAAATAATATTATGTTTTTTAACAACATATCACAATGCATTAAATAAAAATAAATTTGTAAATTGGAGTTAATATTTTGGTAACTTTATATTTAGAATGCTGGTGGCTATTTGGTAACCATTTTTTAATTTAAAATACTACAATACAACACTCATCTTACAAGCTATGTTCTTGTTGTCGCGTTAAGCTAAAAGAAGATAGAAAGTTGACATTTTTATTCAATACAAAGAGATTGTAAAAAGAACGTAAATCTTTACAAGCATTGTAAGGTTTTATTACAAAAAGTGACACAAGCTATATTACTTAATAATAATAATAATTGGAACACTGGACGTAATAATATTATTAAAAAAAAAATACTTACAAACGTTTTCGTATTATTACTTACCAACGTTTGTTGGTAGCCGGAAATTTACCATAAATGCAATAATTTTGTTTATTACTACATTCATATACATAGTTTTGAATTTTTAGCACAAGAGGTTTGAGCGCAAGTTATACATTTTAGAGCTTTAGAATAAAAAAACAACGTTAAGAAATAAATTGTACTAAAGTCTGTCTTCGTCTTATTCTCATTTCTAATAAAACCTTAGATTTACGTTGTTATTGTTATCTCTTTCTTAATTTCTTCAAATTCTTCGAATTCAGTTTTGTTGCAGTAACAAAAGTTCTTGCAAAAGTTCTTGTTTTCAAAATTACAGTATTTTTATTATTTAAATGTTTCGTTTGTATTCTGTCAAATTGTCAATTTCACACGAAGCTATACGTTAGATTGAAACATACTCTAAAAATTATCTTACAAATGGGAATAAGACGGTGAGACGGACTTTAGTTAGTTTTTAGCACAAAAATAAATGCTGAAGTAACTGATACGACGCCCAAATCGTCATTGTATGAGGCATTTTTACAGACTCAAAATAAAAAACTTTTTTGTTCCGATCACTGTTTAGTAACAATTTAAGCGTACTAAACTATCACATTTGCATTTTTATTATGTATTTGTATGTATTTTGAGTTTAAATATCAAAGAACACATTACAAAAAAAAACTAAGCTGGTAGAATCGGCGAATTGTATGTTTAATATGTTAATAAAGCAGATTTAATGTCTTGCTTGGCTTCAAAGACCCGGCTGCACCTTGCTTTTGAAGTTTGCCAGTTACTGCATTAATTCACATGCTTTATTATCTAATAATTAAACAATTAACTAAGCTTGTGAGTTTTGCATTTAATAAAAAATTTGATTTACCACAAATTGTAACTAGCAGAAACAAAATAGTATTTTTTTATTTTTTAGTTAAAATATTTTTTTTAAATTCAAGTATACATCGTGAATTGTCTCTTTATACAATTTTCTTATCATTTCGAGTTAATAGTATTTAAAAAAAGTTTTTTTCATATCTTTTTTTAAAGTTTTGTTTGCAATTTAAAATGTTGCAGTAATGGTCACTTAAATGGTAAACCAGCACACTTATGGTTTTTTTTCTGTGATGTTTTAAATATGTAATACACAACTGGGTGATTATAACCAGCTTATCAATGTTTGTTAATCATTAGCACGAAACGTTGTTCTTTCGTCAAGTTGTCAAAATAGTTTTAACTTAAAAATCCAGTAATAAAAATGTATCATCGCTCACATAAATAGCGATATATAAGTACTCTTCTCATTTAGAAAGAATACCGAAGATAATTATAGAAGAATACTGGTTGAAGATCTAAAAAACTCTATCTTTTTGTGCAGACTGAATTACTGTTTACTTATGGTGCTGAGTACTATTTACATATTAGTACTGATCAAAATTTTATTAAATCTTTTTTTTGTGATACCACCACAAAAATATTCGACATAACTTCGACTACTCGTGGTAATATAAGTGATTACTTTTTTATTATTATAAAAATCACCTTGTTATTAATTTTTTAAATGTATTTTTTAATTTCTGCATACTCATCCATTCTTTGTTGTGATTTTAAAATTTGTTTTTTTTTTTTTTTAGATAAATACAGTGTTATTCACGAGAGAGTTACTTCTGAAAAAATTTGATCTGCAACAGATAATACAACTTACAAAGGTCTCTAGGTTTCTGATTGTAAAAATATTTAATTTAAAACCAAGAGTACTTTGAATATTTGTTATGTCACACATTATGTCAATTTGTATATTGAACAATTTTAAACTTAAAAAGTATTAAACCTTATAATGCCTTATCACACAAATGAAGAGAAAGTAGATATGATTTTTATCTATAAAGAATGCCAGAAAATGCATCGGCTGCTGCTGCTATGTATTTTCAGCGGGACCCAAACTGTTTACATCCGGTTTCTAAAATCTTAAGAAAATTGGAAACCAAGGTACGTCAACACTGGTCCAGTGGTCCCCAATACTTAGAATCCGTCAAAAAACTGCTACTGGTCTAAATAATGAAATTACAGTGCTAGTTGATAAAAACTCTCAAATAATCCGTATTAGCTAGACAAATTGGTATTAGCAAGTCATCGGTTTGTTAAATCCTTCGTCAAAATAAATTTTGTTAAAATTATTTTGATAATTTGCTGTTAATTTTTTTTTTATTACACATTTACAAGATTAACTCTATTCTTGTCACTTTTGATGCTTTTATGTCACTGTCTTCCAGCGTTCAACTAACTTTGATCACTGATTTAATTGAACTTAAAGGTAGTATCCAGTAACCCTATACCAATAGTATTTTGGGTTGCGGCTCAAATTTTTTCAGAAGTATCTCTCTCGTGAATAGCACTGTATTGCATAAGTTGTTTTAAGTTGTTTAGTGTCCTATTAGTAGTTGTTATTGTTGTTTGTAAAAGTAATTTACTTAAAGTTTAATTTTTTGAGAACTTTATACAACTTGGACCAACTCATAGAAGGAATTTCATCATTATGTTTAATTTTTGCATGGACCATATCTAATGTAGTAACTATTACAATTGCTGTAGTAACTAATTACATGAAAGTATAATCTTTTTATGTATTGTAACCTACCTGAGGCAGATTACTGTTCCGGCGTCAGTCGGTGAGCTTTTTTTAGTTTTTTGGGGGGTTTTCCTTGACAAGAAAATCTGTTGGGCGCCAAGTAACTTCTTTAATATATTTTTTTTTGCCTCTAGTTACTGAAAGAGGATGAACAAAAAATCTGACAATAACAGAAGATAACAAATGAACAATGTATTTTAAAAGAAAAAGAAACTAATAAATGCAAAGAAAATAACAGGCAAAGTAATCTTAATCAGGGGGTGACTACGGTATTTATTGCAACCAAAGTTTTCAATTAACGACTAATTACTCGTATTTTAGGAGATATAAAGGTGACCAATGATAGCGCTATCGATTAAGGGCCCGTTAGATTCACGATAATACTATACAGAACTGCGCGTGCGTAGTCTTTTACTGATTTATATAGGAGTAACTTGCCTTTTATAACTAATTTAGAACAAATATAAAAATACAATAACTAAGAATAACAACTTCCACTAGGCATTAGCAATGTGCTTGTAGCACTCAACACGACCAAACAAATCTTAATTGCAAATTAGAGAAATTTTCTTATCTATGTCCTGTGAAGTCGCTCCTGGCAGGAAAAGGGCTGGGATCACTCAATATAATCCTTCGACCTGCTGGTCTTGATAGTTGTCGAATTCAGACGATTATTATTTTTTTGTGATAATAATCAGATTTGGCTTAATTCGGTACGGTAGGTCTAAGATAAATCCCAGATTTGGCTTAATTCGGTACGGTAGGTCTAAGATAAATCCCAGATTTGGCTTAATTCGGTACGGTAGGTCTAAGATAAATCCCTAAAGGCATTCAAGTTAAAGAAACGATTTAAACTGGAACATAACTTACCCTAAGGTGTTGGGCGGGGATTTGTCTGCGTGCTTAAGGCACAGCTCGTATTTTTGAAGTTTTCAATCGGTTTGAAAATATTGGAAAATATTGAATTGTTGCTTTTTGTAAGCAATTCAGCAATTTTATCTCAAAAAAAAACTGAGAAAAATTTACGGAACGGTAAACGAAACGAGACAAACCAAAATTTTTCTCTATCAAAATTTCGCGTTCTTTTGTTTTCCTCGCCACCTTGAACAAACGCCCAGTGCAAAAAAAAAACAAAAATCCCTAACTTGACCTTTCAACTAAAATAACGAAAACACGTAACTAAACAACTGATTTTTGCAAATCGTTGCTAAATAAAATTTAGTTCTATTTTAACCTCACTACATCGGATATTAAAATTACGATAAAAATGCACCGTTACAGTATGTACAGTAAATTTTATACAGGGAGCATTTAAAGTATTTAATATCGAAACATTTTACATTCCAAAGTCAGAACTTCTTATTAGATAAGTAAAAAACAAGCAGGATGTCATAAAAACACAAAAAGTAACTCCAAGAGCATTTCATAGACGAACTAAATTCGATTGCGAGACCAATAACATCTAAAAGCTTTTTTAATTTAAACAAATATTCTGTAAAGAAGAAAAATCACTAAGTCGTACAAACTTTCCTAAACTTAAAACTAAAAATTTAAATTTACATTTATCAGTCTCCTTAGGTAATCTAGAAACGTAGTAAAATATTAAATTTTAAGAAAGTTATTAAAGATTCAGCTAAGAAAAATAACTGTAAATGTTATTTTGAAAAACAAGTTGTTTAAGCCACTCAAAAGTGTGTTTCTAGAAGCTTTAAGCATAACAAATAGTGTCAGGAGTGGGATTAGAAATTACGAAAAAAGATTTGTTTAAAACTCCGCAATTTTTGTGACATTACTTTTTTATCATTTAAAAGAGCTTTGATCTGAAAAGATCTCTAAGTGATTCTTTTAATAACTTTTTTAATAATATACATACTTACCACGTTTCATTAACATTTTGCAAATTTAGAAACATCTAAGTAATCTTTTAAATATAAAATCGTTACACTAACCTCTCTTCAAAGATTTAGCGTCCTGTTAAATACTGTAGTGTCTTTGTTATGACAAAAATTTGTGTTTTTTTTTGTTTTAAGCACTCTTTATTTAAAGATTGTACTATATGTAATATTTTTTCCAGTCTTGTAATTTTGCACACTTTCTAACTCTTCTTTTTCAGTCATAAAACCAAACTAAATCACGTTTTCTTATTCTCTTGCCATCTTAACATTTGATGCCTTTTCAAAATGAAGGTTTTTTTAGTCTCTCTCTTTATCAATTTATAAAAAGCACATTTTCACTTAACTTTTATAATTACTTTTTCTTGTCTAAACCTCTTTTCTTGTTCTTTAAATTCCAAGTGTTCTTTAAATGTTAGGTACTACAAGTTTTTTTTTTTTTTGGCAAATACCTAAATTCTCGCAATTTCTGTTTTCGATTTAATGTAAATCCGCCAAGTTAAAGTTACCTTTGTTTAGACTAATCACTTATTTGCTGTCGTCGTCACTACAACACCATTTCCAACAAATTTTGTTCTTCTTTTTTGTATTTTGCTATTAGCATCTGCTAAGATTGTTTCTCTAGCTTTTTGTGGCATTTTTTAAGACAGTATCTTCATTTTTGTCAGATTCGCATAATTTTGGTTTGATTCAGGTTTTAATTCTTTAATTTTTTTATTTCGCCTTTACATTCTTCCATTTTATTTATTGCTTTGTTTTTACATTTTTCAATTTCTTACATGACTCCCGACGAAAATCTTTTTTGTTCTTCGCTAAATTTTATAAACATCTTTATTCGTTCTTCCAGACGTTTATTTAGTTTTTTTTCTGCTGTCTGCTTTTTTTTGAATAAATGAAGATTTTCTTCTAATGACGCAAACATGTTTGTATTAAAATTTTTACATTGAGCTTTTTTGCGATTCTAGGATATATTACGAGTTTTTGGTATTTACTCTGCCAAAAAAAAAACAATAATTTTGGGAGAAACTCGTTAAATCGAATTTTTACGAACTAACCTCACTTCTCTAGCGAAGATTCAAACAAATTTTTTTTGTAAGATTTAGTCTAATCATTATCCACAGTTCTTACGTTTGGAGCTTCTTCAAACCCACTTTGGAGAGCTCTAAACACTATTAACCAATTTGTTTTAGAAAAAAAAAAGTTTAGAGAGTTCTCTCCGTCAGCTGAACTTTTAAATAACTTTTTTCTAATTTTTTATTTACTACATTTCCATGCCAATTAAGAACAACTGACTAGATTTCTAAATATAAATTCGCTACAATAGTATCTATTTTTGTGAACATGCTCCGCCTCAGTTTTTATCCAATTTTCAGGTTCAGGTTGATCCCAGTTAATTAGTTTGTTAATTTTTCTGTACATGTAGAAAAGTAAAACACATTAGATCTGCCCTAGCCTTTTAACAGTTTTTCAGCGATTCCAGAAAAGTGGCAAAAGAAATAAGAATATGATAAAAGCGAAGCCAAATTAACAGTTTTCCGAAGCTCGCAGCATACAAAAAGTTACATCGATAATCAGCAGTCAATTTTAGCTTGATCGTAAATAAGACAGCAGATAAAAAAAATTAGTAATATTACTTCATTTTAAACAGTCAGTTCCAGTCGAGCGGTCGAAGTGTTCGGACGTGTCTCCAGCGCCTCCCAAACGAGTGGAATTTCCAATCAGACTCCAAGCCACCAAGTGCCCAAGTCATCAAAAACCAGGTATTTCCTCAATAATTTCACGTATTCTGTTAACTCAAGTATTTTTCAATACTTGTGCACAAACAGAATTGTGTTTTTGTTGTGAAATTTCGTGTTTTCACCAGCTGGTCCTGTTCGACTCACGCTCTTTTCAGTGCGTGTTTTGTTCAGAATTGAGCAGTGTTGCACAGCGAGCCAACAGAACTCTGTTAATTCTCAGTCTTTCTGAGGCCGAGTTTACAAACAGAAACCTGTTTTTCCGACAAAAATCTCTGTTAACTTACTTGTTGTTTTCACAACAGAGTAACAACAGAGTATCTCTGAACAAATAAAAGTTTGTACCATTCAAAACAAATAAAAGTTTGTGCCATTTGAAACAAATAAAAGTTTATACCATTTTAAACAAATAAAGGTTATACCAGGAAACAGAACTGTGAGAGTGTTTTTCAACACTCAAATCACGTTCTAGCGTCGGTCGGGTTCAGAACTGTGAGAGTGTTTTTCAACACTTAGATCACGTTCTAGCCTCGGTCGGGTTCAAAACAGTGAGAGTGTTTTTCAACACTCAGATCACGTTTTAGCCCCGGTCCAGTTCGAAAAGCGGCACCCAAGCCCTCCCCCCCTCCAACACACCTCTGTTAATTCACGAGCCAAAAACTCGAGAATATAAACAGAAAAAGTGTTTCAACGACACAGAGAAAGTCGCCCATGCTTTTGAGAATTGCAATTTCTGTTGCAATCTCGAATCATGGCGCGACAAGTATCGCTCGAAGAGCTCACACAAGTACTTGAGGGGCTCCTGCGCCCCATCAGGGAAGAGCTCAAACAACTCAAAGAACGAGTGTCGGATCTCGAACAGCAAGAAGAAGCAGGCGAACTCTCGGACGAAACACTCCGAGAAGCCAACGAAACGCCGATTCCACCCTCGCAGGAGGAGGAAATGGAATCAGAAGAGGCTTTTCAGACGCCCTCCAAAACGGGTGTCAAACGAGCAGCCCCCAGAAGCCCCCACGCCCAAATCGCCACCGAGAACAGGTTCCAAAGCCTGTCGGACGACGACGAAGAAGAAGAGGAGCCTCAGATCGACAGCGAGGACGAAAAAATCCCTCAAACCCGGCACAAGAGGAAGAAGAAGTCTCCAAAAAGACTTCAGCCCCCTTCAAGTGAGGAAACCAACTTCTTTCCTGTTTTTCAGAAAGATGCCAAAAGCTTCCCTCCACTGAAGGCCCCGAAAACCGCAGCCCCCTCGGGCTCCACCCCGGCAGCCCCCTCGGGCTCCACCCCGGCAGCCCCCTCGGGCTCCGCCCCGGCAGCCCCCTCGGACTCCTCTCAGACAGCCCCCATGGAAACGACCACAGAAAAGGCGCCGAGAATCCCCCCAATTTTCCTGCGAGACGCAGGAAAATGGCCCAGGGTCTCATCGATCGCCAACACCCGAGGAATCAGGTTCACCAAAGCCAAAAGCGTAAGTGACATGATTCGGATCCAGCCAGCCTCTGCCCAAGATTTTCGATCATTTTCCAGGTTCATGGAAGCGGAGAAAATTCCCTTCCACACATTCACGCTCCCAGAAGAACGAAACACCAGAATCGTCTTCAGAGGAATTCCGACAAAAATCCCAGCAGAAGAAGTCGAGTCCGATCTCCGAGCACAGGGGTTCGCCCCCATTCAGTGCACCAGAATGCACTCATTTGGCCGGAAACAGCCGCTTCCACTTATCCTGGTGGAAGTGCCTTCCAGCCAAGGTGAGAAGGCATTCGAGGTTCAAACTCTCTGCAGTTTGAAAGTGAGGGCTGAAAAGCCACGAAAATCTGGCGTGGCATCTCAATGCCACAGATGCCAGAAATTCCATCACTCGCAGAAAAACTGCAGAGCAGGGCACCGATGCGTCAAGTGCGGCGAGGAGCACTCGACAGATTCTTGCGAGAAGAAAAGAGAGACACCAGCGAAGTGCGCAAACTGTGGAGGCCCCCACACAGCAAACTTCAGAGGATGCCCCCAATTCCCACTCCCAAGAAGGTCAGCAGCAACAAAGGCGACACCGGCCAAACCAGCCAGCGACCCCAAAGGCAAAGCCCCCAAGGCGACTGCCACCAAGACAACCGCCCCCAAGGCCAAGAAAACCACCCAGAAGGCAACCGCCCCCAAGGCAACCGCTCCAAAAGCAACCGCCACCAAGGCAACCGCCACCAAGGCAACCGCCCCCAAGGCAGCCGCCCCCAAGAGCGCCGCCCCCAAATCAAAAACGCAGCAAACTGCAAAGCTTGCTGCGCAAAAACAACAGCTCGCCATCTCAATGGCCTCAGCCAAAACTGCCAAGCAATTGGCAAAAACACTTTTGGCTTTCATCACACTCTTGAATGATGAATAAAAACTTTCTCATTCAACGTTCTTTTCAGGTAGCATTCTGGAATGCAAACGGGCTCCGAGGGGCTCGAAACGAACTCGAAGAGTTCATCGAAAGGTTGCAACTGGACATCGTACTCGTGTGCGAGACCTGGTTGCGCGAAAACCACCCTGACCCGAAAATTCCAGGCTTCACGCTGCACAGGAAAGACAGAGAGACAGGAAGAGGCGGTGGTACCGCAATCTTCATCAAAGAGACACTAAAACATTCTGTTTTAGACTCACCAGAACTTCAGCATTTGGAAACTGTGGGCATCACAGTAGCCACTGCAGATGGGCCTCTGCGCCTATTTGCATGCTACCTTCGACCCCAAATCCGATTGCTCGAAGAAGATCTCGAAGCCCTCTTCGAAGGAGACGACCCAAAAATCGCCGCTGGCGACTTCAACGCCAAGCACAGAGAATGGGGATGTCACACCACGAACACAAAGGGAAACGTTCTCAAAAGATTCACGGATCAGCATCTGGAGGTCACAGTCAAGGCACCAGAAGTACCAACATACTTCGGGAACCGAAACGACACACGACCAGACATTCTTGACATCACACTTGTCAAAAACGTCAGACACCAGATCAGACTGACGACAATAAACGACCTCTGCTCGGATCATAACCCAGTGCTAATTCATATTGGCAATGAGGCAAATGAACCAATTGCAAGTCGTTTAGTCTCAGTGGACTGGAGAAAATTCACCAAACACTTGGCGGAAAACTTCGGTCAAATCCCACAAATCGACGAGAAAAAACAAATCAAGAGAGCGATTCAGCACTTGGAAACAAAAATCCAAGAGGCGATCTCCAGCTCCACCAGATCAACCCCAACCCCACAGAGGCAACTGGGAATCCCCCAAGAAATCAGGGACATGATCAGGGCAAAAAATCGGGCACGGCGCGTTGCTCAACGCAGTGGACTCGCCGTCGACCGAACAGAAGCCAACCGACTGAGATGGGAAATTAAAAAAGCACTTTTTGATTTCAGGAACGCGAAATGGGAGGAAAGACTCAAGTCTCTCACCACTGAAGACAACTCCGTCTGGAACGTGGCAAGAGCTCTCAGATCCGATCGAAAACCACTTCCACCAATCCACGGTGAAAACGGGATCGTCTACACCGATGAGGAGAAAGCAGAGGCATTCGCATTGAGTTTGGACAAACAATGTTCTCTCAACTTCGAAAACGCCGAACTGGACCACTTCGAGACGATCACGGACCAAGTGAGAACCATCGTTTCACGAGAAACAGAATTTCCAAACGAAATCGCTCCGACATCTCCCCAGGAGGTTTACAAAATCATTTGTAAACTGAAAAAGAGGAAGGCACCAGGTCCAGATGACATCAGCAACAAAGCGCTGAAGAATCTCCCGAGGAAAGCCATCGTCGCCATGACAGGTATCTTTAACGCCATGTTTCGTTTCAGGTACTTCCCCAAAAGATGGAAACTCGCCACGGTGATTTTCATCCCCAAGCCCGGCAAAGACCACAAATTTCCCCAAAACCACCGGCCAATCAGCTTGCTGTCGGCCGTGGGGAAAGTCGCAGAACGCCTCATTCACGCCAGACTCCATCAATTCATCGAAGAAAGGAAAATCATCCCCGACGAACAATTCGGCTTCAGAGCGAAACACTCGACAACAGATCAACTCCTCCGAGTCGTAGAACACGCTTCCACCAGCATCGACCGAAAGTCAGTGACTGGTGCAGTGTTTCTCGACGTGGCCAAAGCCTTTGACGCTGTCTGGCACGATGGACTTATTTATAAGCTCTATCGTGCTGGGGTGCCTTTGGCAATGGTCCAGTTGATCCACTCGTTCCTCCGAAAACGTCAAGTTCAGGTGAAAATTTCCAATTCTCTTTCAGAAATCCGCACCCTAGAGGCCGGAGTCCCTCAGGGCTCTGTCCTCTCCCCACTTCTGTATGCAGTTTTCACTGCAGACATCCCAAAGACTGCTCGTACAACACTTGCTGTTTACGCAGACGACACAGCGATCCTAACTCGATCAAAGCAACCACACATGGCTTCTCGCTATTTGCAGGAGGCCGTGGATGCGATTGAGGAATGGTGTAAATTGTGGTTAATCACTGTCAACCCTGATAAGAGCCAGGCTCTAATCATGTGTAGGCGGCGAAACAACTACGATGATGTCATGAACGTCTCAATGTTCGGCCGGGATATTCCCTGGGTTAACCAGGTGAAATATTTGGGTTTGATATTGGACAAAAGACTGACCTTTAATGCTCATCTTGACTATGCCATAAGCAAAGGCAAGATGGCATTGGGACAGTTGTCATGTCTCGTAAACAGAAGAAGCAAGTTGTCCATCAACAACAAGCTGCTGCTGTACAAATCAGTCATCCTTCCACAAATCACTTATGCTTCGACTGCATGGGCCTACCAGCCATGCAACACTCGAATGCATAAGCTTCAAGTTTTTCAGAACAGATTCCTTCGCATCGCCTTCAATGCGCCCTGGTTCGTTCGAAACAACCAACTGCACAGAGAAGCAAAGATGCCACTGATGAAGGAAACCCTCCACGAGATGGCGCTGCGCACCTTCAAGAAAGCAACCACACATCCGAACCCACTTCTCAGGGAAGCCCTCTCCTATGACGAAGCTGGACCATCGCGATGCAAAAGACCGAAAATGGCACTCCTCGACGAGTAGCCCTTCGGCAAACAGGTATAAGACACTTTTGTTAGAACTTACTAATCATCGCACCAATAGATGGTGCTCTCTGTTTCAGGACCCCTCTCCAGGATTTTCCAAGGACCAAGGACATCGTGGGACTCCCCAGGACCGACTAATTTTCTTTTTCAGCTAAACTTTCCAATGGCACGCTTACAGTGTGCCATTCGGATCCGACAGAGAACAAGGGCCAATGGCCTGAAATCTCTACGTCAAAGGAGGTTTAGTGGGTATGTCCGACTTGCACACACCATCGGTACGAGTCCCACACTCCCAGCCTTCCAAGGCTGGCGTGTGTAATCGCATTCCTCCTTCACAAAAAAAAAAAAAAAAAAAAAAAAAACTTCATTTTAAAGTTAAGTGCTTGTTGTTAACCTTGCGACTAGTACCCGAGCATTTCTAAGATCTCCAAATTTGTCTTTTAAATTAAAGAGGAATTATCGAAGCATTTAGACCCTTTTTTAACCAACCCAAATATTTTATTTAAAGTTAGAATTATAATTCTGTTATCTATTAATTTATTTTTTTATGGACAGTAAATTTTATACAAGGTGTTTTTAAAGCATTTAATATCGAAACATTTTACATTCTAAAGTCAGAACTTACCTATTAAATAAGTAAAAAAACAAGCAAGACGTCATAAAAACACAAAAGATGACTGCAAGAGCATTCTACAGACTAATTAAATTCGATTGTGAGATCAACAGGTCCTAAATTTACTTTAATTTAAACAAATATTTTGTAAGTAACAAAAATCACTATAAGTCGCACAAACTTTCCGAAACTTAAAACCAAAAATTTAAATTTACAATTATTAGTCTAGTTAGTATAGAAACGTAATAAAATAATAAATTTTAAAAAAGTTATTAAAGTTTCAGCTGAAAGAAAAACTCTACATGTTATTTTGAAAAACAAGTTGTTTATTGTGTTGTCTAAGAGTGCGTTTTTAGAACCTTCAATCATAACAACTGGTGTCATGAGTGGAATCAGTAGTCACGAAAAAAGATTCGTTTAAAGGTTCGCGAAAAAATTACGTTTATACATAAATAAAAAAATATAAGAGTAGACATCTGCAATGGACAATACGCTTTCGCAGCAAGAGATGGGCGCCAATCTAATTAAAGTTAAAAATGTTTAAAAAATATATAATTTTAGTAGTTTA
This sequence comes from Tribolium confusum, assembly GCA_029207805.1. Classification (NCBI taxonomy): domain Eukaryota; kingdom Metazoa; phylum Arthropoda; class Insecta; order Coleoptera; family Tenebrionidae; genus Tribolium; species Tribolium confusum. The sequence goes on from JALGAY010000003.1 coordinate 39,049,029, forward strand.
AGAATTTAAATGATGTGTATATCTAGTATCTCAACATGATACTATCATCGCACAAAAGCGTTTATATTTATAAACGTTTATTTTTGGAGGTAATTTGTTGAATGTTTTGCAGCACAATTATGAGTAAAATACAACGCCGTCTGTAAATACGGTAATTCCATAGCTATCATTTGTACGTTAAATTAACATTTACCTTTCAGCAGATCTAGAATGTAGTTTTTTCTTCCTGCATTTTAAATGGAATCTTACAGTTGTTCATTCACCAATAATAAGCCGGATTTTCGGAAACTTTGCGTCAAAAATAAGAAAAACATCAGGTCTCACATTTTATGGTTAGATTTACCACAAGTGATGCTTGAAAAAAAAACTATTCTTGCAGTAATAAAGTTTATGTATCAAAGTGTAAGTACCTAAAATGTTTTTACAAATAAAGCTATATTTAATAGCAAAATAGAACTATACTGGTCTTACGTCAAACGGTAAAACCACACTATGTTTAAGTTATTTAATGTTTTTAAATTATTACATATTTACACAAACAAAATTTAAAGCTTTCGAACAACAAAAAATTTTATACAAATCTTTTGCGTTAGTTAATTTTACAGGCTCGAGTTAATCAGGGCCCTTGCTTAACTCGAGGTTACTCTTTTTTGTATTTCTTTTTCATCTTTTCCGTTTTTTTCGAACGTTATTTCTAAGTACTTGTATGCTGTACATCTTTCAAATGTAGTTTCATTATCTAATAGTAAATTACCATCATTGCTTCCTATGCCCATATACTTAGTTTTTTTTATATTTATTTTTATTCCCCAGTTTTTATATTCCTCACCTAACTTTTTCGTCATATATTCTAGGTCTTTTTTTATTTGAGCTATCACTACTTGATCGTCCGCAAATTGCATAGTATAAAGAGTGGTATTGTTTAATTCAAAGCCTATTCGGCAGCATTTCTTCTTCCAATTTTTAAGGGCGTGTTTTACATATATCTTAAATAATGTTGGTGAAATGCAACAACCTTGTCTGAGGCCCTTTGATATCCGAAATTCGTTTGACAGTTTTTTGTCAATTTTTATTTGAGATCTACAGTTATCATACATTTGTTGTACTGCTTTTATTAATGTATTATTTATTTTTGTTTGTTCCAATGCTTCCCATAATTTGATAACTGGTACTTTATCGTAAGCCTTACTTAGATGAATAAATAATAAATGTGTTTCCCTGTTTTTTGCAATTTGTTTTTCAATTATTTGTTTAATACAAAACGCATTGTCGATACATGATCGTCCTCCGCGAAACCCACTTTGTTCTTCTGGTTCCTTGCTAGAATATTCTGATTCTATTTTATCGCGTATAATCCGTCCATATAACCGGCTAAAGGTACTTGTAACCGAAAGTCCTCTATAGTTATCACAATTTCTACGATCATCTTTTTTATGTAGTGATGTGATGTAAGCCAACTTCCCTTCGTTAGGAATTGGTTGACCGTTAATGCACATTTCAAATAGTTGTGTTATCATTCCTGTTAATTTAGTTGTTCCATTTTTAATTAGTTCACCAGGTATTCCTCTCGGTCCTAAAGATTTATGGTTTTTTATATATTTTATCGCATTACTCACTTTGTTTTCTGTTAACGTTATATATTCTCTTTTTACATTTATTTGTGTGTTCTGAATTGGTAAATTATCTATAAGTTGCGATCTGTCTTCAGAAAGCAAGCTTTCATAGTATTTATTCCATTCTTTTAGTTGTATTGTATTTAATCGTGTTTTTTCTCTAAGATACAACATTCTAAATAAAAATAAAAGATAAATTTATACATTATTCTGTATATTAAAAATAATACATACTTCTTCATCTTCGATGCTGTAATTTTGACTAAATTTTTACTGAAAACCCTCAGTAAAATTTGCTTATGATGGACCTCATTATTTTAAAGGTCTATTATATACGAAAGTCCATTACAAGCGAGTCCATAATAAGCGACATTGAATACATTGGTTAAGATAGTAGTTAAGACGGGATCGTAAAAACTGGTCCATTACAGCGGAAAGTCCATTACAAGCGGGTCCATTATAATCGAGTTCTACTGTACTTGTCTAGACAACTAAAAAAGTTTTTATTTGATGTATATAAGTTAAACAATTAACTATAAGAAAACAATTCGCATAAAAAACATGATTTTCTTTAGAGAACCCTTGAAAATATCACCCTTGTAAGCATTTTATGTCTTAGGCGTCGGACCATCTGGCGTTGAAGCCACCCATTGTAAATGTCCGTGAACACTTCATTGACAATAAAGTGTATAGTAAGCAGAAACTAAGTAGATAAACAGATAAACTATATGACTTGACCCACTTTCTCTATTCAAATACCAGAGGTGGAAAACTCTGTGCTCAAGGGGGTGGTAAGAATGGTAAGATCAACATAATTTTTCTACAAAATGTTTTCTCTGATTACAATCAATCTGTTTTTTTTTTTTTAAATTGAAATACCTAGTTATGGAAAAAATTGGAGTAGACTGTTTTCAAAAAATCATCTTGTATTTAAAAGTTACAACGGTAACAAATGAAATTAGTTAATGAAGCACTAGTTACAGAGTGAAAACATTATAAAAACTGTTTTTTGAAAAGTTTAATGTAAAGAGAGAGTAACAGTTTTAACTGAGCTTTATGCAACCGGCCCTAAGTAAAAAAAGCACATTTCTATAAAGAATAAAAAATTAGAAGCAAAAAAACGATAACTTTACAAGTACAAATACTAGAGCATTTAAATATCTAAATTTTTGTTTATTTAGTAGACTTGTACGAACAGAAACTCGTAAAATTATAAAAATTTTATTTATAAAAAATATAAAGTACATTGTAATATAATTACATGCATATAAAAACCTAAGCTCACGGCCCATTAGCTCAGTTGGTTAGAGCGTCGTGCTAATAACGCGAAGGTCGCGGGTTCGATCCCCTCATGGGCCAACTTTATTTTTTTAATTACTAGAAAGTTAATTTTGTACTGAATATTTTTTAACTAAGGCATTCCAAACATCCGGATACTTTGTTTGAACATATCGAGCAATCCGTCTTGCATTGGCAACTTGTCTTGAATCACAGGCTTGACAATTCTTCCCAATTATCTCTGGTAATGCACCTAGACGAAAATGAAAAAGGTAAAAAGCATTTTTTTTAAATCAGTTCAATAACTCCTCATCTACTATAACAAGAAAAATTTACCTTTGATTTGGTTGCCCAATGCGTCACATGGAGCCTTATCAAGGGCGCACAAGAGCTGCTTTTCTATGTAATTGTTGCCACCAAGACCCAACTGGCCTTGAACTTGGTAAGTTAGTTCAACTAGAAGCACAACAACTACTAACCATTTTACCAAAGACATCTTGAGGACTGAGGGTGTCGTCCCCTGACTCCTTTATTTATATTCAAACTACCTTTCACACGCCATCAACCAACAAAAATCTCTTCATTCTTGTCGTAAGTTGTGTAAAAGTCGAGATAATGCAACTAGTGGGAGATAGTTTACTTAAGATTAAAGTAGCAACATTCATAACTGCTGCTTTAGAATAATAATAGATAATATTATATACATTAATTTTGCAAATATCCCTAATCGAAATAATTATTTTTGTATACATCTTTTATCAAAAAATAAAAATGTGATGTAATAAATTATTTAACAAAACAAGGGTACTTAAACTGTATTAATGGGTTTACAATTTTATAATACTATTTCTTAAAGAGTAAGCATAAATTTTAGATTAGGAGCTGATTTTTGAATGCTGTTACTACGAGTTTACACCTATCAGTAACAGATTAAATACGACTGCTTTATAAACAATAATATATTTCTGTCGCACATTTTTATTTTCTGATAAAATACAATAAATATAGGGCATGTTTTGGCGGGTTGTTTCAAACCTTTGTAATATACCTATGAGTCATTTAATTTGTTTGCATTGAAAGCCAAAATTGTTGCAATTACAACATGAGGGAACGTCTCTACTATTGGTCGAGGAAAATTGATCGTGGTAGCGCGGCAGTAGCGGCATTGTTGGGAAGGTTGTTTTAATCGAAAGTCAACGGATTAACGTTATAACAAATATGTTTTATCACCGCTTTATGTTTTATCTTCTCTAGACATTTGTACGAATAAGTGCTTTTGTTTTTGTTTAATCAATATTTTCTCTAATTGAAACTGGAAACATGTCTATCTCCCCTGATGCTTATCGCCCTCAGGTAAGTGGTTTCTATTTATATTTTTCTTGTCAGAAATGATTCTTGTAAACAATGAACAATGTTTTTATTTACATAATAATTGCAATTCAGAAATATTGCAATGAGAAAGCCAAGATGTCATTAAGGACTGAATTATTGCACCAACGTTGTCATAATGATCTAGTAAAAAAATATTTCACACAGACAAAGAAAGTGATTCACTTTGAAACGAAAAAGGGAAATTGCTATGTAATCCAACCTTGTGACTATCAATCCGAAACTTACAAAAATTGTTTTGTCGATACACAATCGATGTGTTTTAACAATCAGTGGCAGATACGTCAAGATAAAACTAATCTCTCACTTTAAAATTTTAAATGTTTGGAATTTATTCAATTTGTTCAGTGATTCGTGACTATTCAAATACTCTACTGTATGGTATACTGTAACAATGGCATCAAGTGAAAATAAATCTGGTACATCTCAGACTGATGGGAATATCATTAGTGATTATATTTTGGTAAGACTTATTTAACAGTGAAAGTTGCAAAAATTTTTATGTTTACGATATGCTTGAACAAACGTTTTTTCACACGTTTCGGTTCAAAAACAGACAAAGAAAGTTATAGAAACTGGTGAAAATTAAAAGTTACAATAATAGATTACCACACTTAAATTTTTATCGATAATTTCTACTTTAATATTTTATAAAAATGTTAAATAATTAATATTCGTGATTTTACATAACTTTTTTAATAATAAAGAATAATTTCTTGTAAATTACTCACAATCCGGAAATTAGCTAATAAAAAGATTGAAAATTTAGATAAAGTGACCTTAGCCTGTTTCTAATAATATGGTTTTTAGATAGAAAATTATGACTTTAATAATAAATGCATATGTGTGTAATGTTCATGCAATGCGTAATTAATGCTTTATTAATGCCTCACGTTAATAAATATATGACCCAAATTGATTTTTTAAAAACTGTAATTTATTAAAATTGCAATTAATTCTACTTTCCATAAGAAAACAACGCAACTAAATATACTAGATGCATACCAAGGTGCGTACAGTGCACAACTAGTGCACAAATTTGATATTTGTATCTCTTTATTTATAACAGTTTACCACTAGGTATATACTATTTATTTAGGGAATATATTCTTCTACAACAAAAATAGATAGAAACTGGAAATTGAGTTTAAAACTTTTTACTGATATTTATTATTTTGTACTAAAAGCAATGCCAGCTTTAAATCTCCAATTTTTTGAGATTTTAAAATTGACAAAATGCTGTAATTTATATGATTAAAAGGGTTGGTTTATAAAACGTGTTATTAACTTTAATTGCGATTAAATAGTTAATTTGCAATAAAATGTCAGTTTTGACCAATCAAGCGTCTGAAAAACGGATTTAATCGCTAATTAAAAGTTATATTTAATGAATATAAATAATAAAAAATATTTAATTTATTTTCTGTAAACCGATCTTAAGATTTGGTAAATGTAGAAACTGCTCTTCAATTAAATGAAGAAAGTAGATGGGACGCTACACTTTTGAATTTTTTTAGCTTGCTTCATCCTAGCTTGATTTTTTGATACTAAAAAAAATGCTTTATTATAAGATGCACTTAACTTTTAGGCTTTAAGTTTTTATTTGTTCTGTGTTTGTTGCTTTTTTAAATTAATTATTTAAACAAATTTTTTGGAAATTTGAGATTGACGACCAAGATCGCTAAGGAATACATTCATTGTTTATCTGCTGAATCTGCAGATAGTCGCAAACATTTGACTAAATTTCTCGTCACAGATGGTAACTCTTCTTACATAGATGATAAATTATTGTATTTGGGGATCAATGAAATTGATTCTAATGAGAATCGTCTTGTAATGTTACATAATTTATATTGACCCCTCATAAATTTTAATTCCTGACTAAAATAATCAGTCACTGTTTCATTAAGCTGAAATTTCTCTAAAGATAAATTTTCGAAAAAACGCCTTAGGTAAAAAACAAATATTTTGAAAGATGCGATCTAAAATTAAATATTTAAGACAATAATCAATTAATTTAATTATTTATTACAACATCAAAAGTACAACATCGTTCACCTCATACCTTACCTTAAATTTGTTTCAAATATTATGTTTTTCCGATTAATTCTCTTTTGAATACACCTGGCAACAGCTGTACAAGGTGTTTTAAAGTAACTTTACAAATTTTAACGTGACTATAACAATAACTGTGACAATTTTTTATTAAAAAAACGTTAGAAAACCAAATTTGCCTTACAAATGTTTATAGTTTTGGAGATATACGACGTAGAAGTTTTAACTCAAAAACAATGTTTCTATACATCTTGTATCTCAAAAACAATATTTTTTGAAAAATTTGTTTACAATATGTGTTTCAATAACCAACAATATTTAAAAAGGCAAATTTGGATGGTTACCATTGTTTTATTAATAAAGACTACCACGAGACAAAATTCTGCACATATTTTAATCACATTCTGTACATCAAAAAAATTGTTGCAATACCTCGTTCAAAAACAGCTTTTTTTTAAATGTTTTAAAATGAATATTTCGAAAACTATAAACATTTATATAAGGCAATTTGAGTTATTAATTTAGCATTATTTACGAGAACTGTTGATATTTGTAAAGTTAACTCAAATATACTTTGTATATATCAGCATTTTTTTTTCTCACAGTTAAATCTTTTGTGTTTTTTGCTTTATATCCTACTGTCGGAATACGCAACAGCGCAATTTCTGAGCAACAAACACTCCGGTTATGTACACCTCGAAAAAATTGCTTGCAGTACAACAGCTGTTCATTGATATACAATTATTTATATTATTGGCATTTATATGTTTTCTTTTGGTGGTAGATATAGCTTTAAAAAAATGTTTAGCAAGAGCATTGTATAGTCGTTGCATGAGAAAATCTCTTAAATGTGTTTATATTTAAAATTTGGAACTACAGAATAGAACCGTCATTTTTGAACACACCTAACCTTCTTTAAATTATTGTTAATTAATACATATATTAATTACAATAAAAAATTTATGCAAAATAAATAATTATACTTTTGTAATAGACAATTTACAAGAAGCAGGAAGAGATGAAGCAATTTAGAAATACGAAGATTGAAAAGCATTGGCAATAAAGCAGCCAAAAAAAGTTAACTCTCGAGTAGGTTCTTTTTAAAATCTGTTTTTGCGTTTTCTAAAAAAAAACAAATGCGCTTTGATATAATTACATTATTTTATTATGTTTAAAGCGCGACATGCAACGAGTGTCAAATTTTTAGTTTTATTTGCCAGTTTGAAGTTTAAATTTACGACTCATTATTAATATATTTTTGGTGTATCAGGTCTTTGTATTCATCGATTAGCCTTTATGTCATGCAAATCATCTCTTCAATTACTTTGAATGTAAGTAATTATTACGTATTAACTTTTGTGTAAATTTACATTAAATCTTATGTTCAAAAACGAAAAAAATGTCTCACTTTTGAAAATAACAGCTGCTAAATAAAGATAAAAATTGAAAATAGTTTAAAACGTTTTATTAAATCTAGTAGTTACTACAGTTACTAAATAAACACACAGTACTGCCATTTTTAGAGTAAAAATTCAGACGAGAATATTTAAATTTTGAAATGTTGGATTTTATGACGGATTTCATAGATTTTTATCGATGCAAAAACCGATAGAAATTTATAAGTACCTTTTCTAAATCCATCATTATGAAATTCGTATGTTTCTGCTAAAATTTTCACTTTAAATACCTATGGCGAACCAACGTTGCGGTACTGTTTGTTTAGTAAATGTAGTAGTTACAATTGTATTGTAATTAACAACTAATATGTATCATAATTGTTTTTACACCACAAGCGCAAGCGATAATGTATTTACTTCTTTGAGTGAATAAAAATTAGTTATTTTACTAAACTTTGACATAATTTTATTTTATTTAAACAAATTAAATATTATTTAAATCTTAACGTTAATCGCAGTCTCCGATAAGTCACTGTTAAGCCACTGAAAAAATTTAACGTTTTTAGTTCGTAGTTAAAGTACTTGTAGTAAAGAACTACAATAATTGTAATGATTTCTACTTCAATTCGATTTTAAAATCTGACTTGCCTTATGTTGTAGTACGTACTTTAATGCTTAATATTTATTTGTAGTTAAAACTTTGTAGTAGTTAGTCTTCGAATTTTTGTTAGAACAAATTGATTACTGAAGACTACTGTCTAAAATTTTAAACACTTTCTTTTGTTGTCTAGGCTAAATAGTTGATAATCTTATATTGTTGTTATTATAATTATTATAATAATAATTGTTAACAAATAATAAATAAAATAGTTATATTTTTGCATGAAAAGACACTTTTTAATAATATCATAAACAACCATATGTGTTTATTTATGGAAAGTTTCGATAAGTTTACATATTTAAAATGATAATTACTAGCTTCTATAAACAACTAGCAACTTTCGAGGTACATATTGATCTATATCTTTATTGATTTTTTAATTTGTTTAAGACTGACAAATAATAGAAATCAGATCTGCCTACACCTGATATACTACAAAAAAATTAGATTAAAGTGTACTTAGTACTTACTTAAACATATATAGGCAGATATGTATGCCTTCACCTCAATAATTTATAAGTATTTTTTGTCTTTTATTAATTTAAACAAGTACAGGGTTATTCATGTAAAATGTATAACTTATACATTTCGTATTAGACGTCCAGAACAATATTATTAGATTATAGCTTCAGGCAAGATTTTGAAATGGTTCAATATTATCTTATGGTTCAACAAAAACAGCCAATAGACTTCAAGTTATGCACAAAAACAAATTGCCGTTCAACACTAACTTGCCTAATTTTTATTTATTTTAAAAATACGTGAAAGTGTTGCTCACTGAAAATCTTTATTACTCTGTTAAAGACTATTTAAAATTATAAATCGACCATATTTAACAAACTTATATTATTTAATAATTTAGTTAAGAAAAACAATAGATACTTAAATAACAAAAAGTGTAAAGACGTGGTACAAAAAGATCCGAGGTAAGTGAGTAGGTACAAGCCGAGACGAAGGCGAGACTTATTGCTTGGCGAGGATGTTAAATATATTCAGAGGTTAAATCCCAAGAGGGAGGGGAGGCTCAAAATTTTGCCGGTTAATTGAAAAGAATGTGTTACTTGGCAATGAACAGTGCAAATTTGATAATATTAAAAGCCCGACAGCGCAGCTGAAGGGTTTTTTTGTCAAATTTGCACGATTCAATTGACAAGCTACACATTCTCGAAAATTAACGGATCGAAACTTGGAGCTCGAGGGGTTTATGTCAAGATTATTTCCCAAATAACAAAACTATCACTATAATCATTTATTATTTATTAACAAAAAGTTTGCAATAATTTACAAACACCAAACAAATTAATTTTTTGACATTTGTTTTTAAAAAAAATTGTTGGGAGTGCCATGGTAACCACTAACCAGGCGAAAAGCTACATGCTGTTTAATCACCTTCAATATTCGCATTAGGTTGAGCTACATGCCGTTTTATCAAGAAAACCCGATTGTCATTGACTGACGTTTGAATTTTTGAGACATTTGGATGGCTACTAATATATGAGGGAAATAATCTGTATTAAAAAATTAAGAAAATTATTGAAAATGGAGTAAAAAGTTTAAGCAACTCGAAACAAGTTTACAATACACGCTTGATAAAATATCAGAAGTTGATTAAGTGTATTGTTAGTAAAATGCAAAACAGAAATAAATTTGTAAAAAATATTTTACGCAAAGACTTAAGACAAAGTTTATCTTTATGACCAAAACAGAGAGTTCAAAATAGTCTCTCAAATCTTTATCTACATTCAGAAATATACAAATTTAAAAATGATTTAACTGATATAGTTTGAAAAACTTTACTAATAGCTGAGATAAATTTTAAAAATTTTGTTCAGAATCATAGAAAATTCAATATATTAAATTTCGAACAGAGCTATAAAATGAAAAATAAATTATGTATACGTAGTTCTGGAGACTTCCGTATAGCACCAGTACAATTTTTATCCTTTTATCTCTACTAAAAGCTGAGATAAATTTGAAAATTTTTGTTCAGAATGATACAAAATTTAATATATTAAATCGATTGTCGAAAAATGAAGAAATAATTATTAATGATGAAATTTTCTTTTGAAGAATTTGTCTAGTGTTCAGTCTTAAGTCTTAATTATAATAATATAATTAATACGTTTCTAATTTATAATTATTCTATTTTCTGTACAAATAAATTTTTAAAGCTTTATCATGCTTGTAAATGTTACTATTTACATTCCGTCGTCAAAAAAAATTAATAAAAGATATCTCTATTAGAAAACTTAAATGACAAAAACGGCTAAAAGTCGATACTGTCTTTATAAAGTTAGATTAATCTGACATTTTAGAATCTGTAAACAATCTATGCTTTATCAGATCTGCTATTTATTTATTTATTTATTTAAAAAAAAAATGTTTTTGGTAATGTAAATTAGTCACTTTTTCTTAGAGCTTATTATTCCGCTTATTATCCCGCGTTATTAACTTTAAATAAAAAAATATCTTTGAAGAATAACCGATTTCTAAAAATTTTTTAAAACTTTGGATATAATATGTTAGAGCATAAGCAATTAATTACATTACATGAAAAGTCCTTATTTGCAGAGTTATTTAGTTTTTATCACACATGTTTTGTAAAACCGACCTATATTTATCGGTGATAAATTATGGTTTTTAATATTTAAAAAAAAATTTTGATTACTTTTTATGATTTTTAATAAAAGTCGTCGCCCGCAAATTTTAACACAAAACATTAACACTAATTTAAAACAAATATTGCTATTATTGATAGTATTGGCGAATTTACAGTGTTCAATACTCATTAAAATATAAATGCACGTTTTAAACTAATTTTGCTGTAAAATTTTAGTTACTACATGCGTATAACCGAGTAAACATCTAAAAATTATATACAAGATGATATTTTTATTTGCTCTCGCGCGAGATTTCAAAAACAGGCAGACTTGTTGAAATTGTTGAAATTAATTCACAACCCTCTATATCTTAATTTTGAAAATTAAATGTTAAAAAACAAGCAAAGTATAATGGGTTGTTTATTTTTGGAGTTTTGAGCGAGAGCAAACAAAAAATCATCCTGTACCTATCATTCGATTTAGATTTAAAATAAAATAAAATCAAAATCATTAAAACAGTGATAAATTACATTATTAAAAATATTTTATCTAATCTTTCAAGATAATATCAACTTATAAGTGTAACAAATAAGATATTTGTTATAAACTATAAAAAAAATAATAACAGAAATTCAATCTTAAGATATAACTCTACTATGTCTCGGAGCGGTTTACCTAACATTATCAGTGGAGAAGTCGAGATTTTGGTAAATACGAAAAAATACCGACTGTAACACCATATTTTCTCCAATTTCAGAAATCTCTGGATGCAAACAAATACGCCACAAAGAAGACCATAGCTCAAGGACTTCTTGACGTTGCCTTACTCACTGCCAATGCCTCACAACTCAAATATGTCCTTCAAGTTGGAGAAAAACACGAGTTCTACGTCCTGATGTTAACTTTGATCAGCATATCTATAGTTTTGCAGGTGTGTATTTTCTGGAAAAGTTGTACAACTCACATTAATTTCTACAGGTGTTTGTGGGTCTTTTATGTCTCACACTTCATTTAATGAGAGATTGCCGTTTGCACCTCAGAGACTACCACTATTCTGCCAATTTGCTTAACCACATTACTACAATTTTTGCTTTTGTTATAACCGTATTGAATTTAATAATCTCATGTTTTGACCCAACTATAGCTAAATATGCAGTTTTTGACCCACCGGCATTGGACGCTGTGTAAAATTTCTTTTTTTTTATTTCAGTTGATCGTCGCTATTTTATTTGTGATTATTGGAGGTCTCAACATTAACAAACAATACGATCATTCCACCGCCTTTATTTTAAATGACGTCATTCTTATTTTTATTTTTTTGATTTCTGTTATTAATATCGTTATTTCTGACTTTGGGATTGAATATTCAAATCAACCACTACGATTAATTTATGAACACACTGAAGCTACGCCCCGTTTATAAAATTAGATATTGATTGGCTAATTGATAAACCGCCAAAATAAAGTACAAAAGTAAATTTGTTACTATTTATTGTTAATATAAATATTTCAAAAGAATGCAATGCATAATAACACATATGTTTCTCTTTAGGTGACAGCGGCCTTGCTCTCAATCGTGGTTTCAATCATGCAAACTTATGAGGATGAAAAATTTAAAAACCTAAGTTGGTTATTACATCATATTTCTTTAGGTTTCGTGACTGGGGCTTTATTTTGCGATGTCATTAAAATGAACTTTGGCCTAGATCCCGCTGTTGCTATTAACATTACTAACCCTAAAACGGAGCTTTGATTTTTTTGTTTATTTTTATTTGTTTTTGTTTATTTTTATTTATTTTTTTTATTTTTTTTTCTCGCGATACGAAGGTGGTACAAGCAATTCTTTGTGTTCTTCTGGGGACTTCACTCAATCTCAACAAGGAAGGAGACCACAAATCTGCTGATAGAGCCAACAATGTTATTCTATGTATCAACATTATTTTGATGGCGACCAATATATTGATTAGTTCATTTGAAATGAAGGAGGATAGCGATAAGTCATGATTGATTAACGTTTAAGTCATTACATATTTATTTTTATAATATATCTAATCTGTGTTAGATAATTTATTATTAGATTATTAAGTAGATTTATTACTTATCAGTATACCCAGTGATATTTTACTGTAGATTATACATATATTTATAAGAAAATAAGTAAATAGATATTATGTATTTTCTTAGTTTGTAATTAATAAAAAACTATAATAGTTTATAAAAAATAAAAACTATTCTATTTTATTAAAAAATTTCAAATATGTAATTACTAGTTATCTACGTGTCTAAAATAAAATAAGAGATATACTATAAATATTTTTAATTTATTTATAATAAATGTGACATTTTTTGAACAAATGAGTATAAAGAAAATTAATGAAAATGAATTATTATTAGTATGAACAACAAAGAAAAAATGTAAAAACTTTTGATGAAAACAAATAAAATGATTGAAAAGTGTGTCTATTAGGCAGCCCGTGATGCACCTACGTGTTCCTCATAGCGTTTCTTGTATAAACCTTGTGGATCATATTTTTTGGAGAGACGTTCCCAATCACGACTCCTTTTCTGTGTTAAATGTCTGATGACTTTCTCTGCTGTTTCTTTTTGCTTTGGATTACATTTTGTACAGCCACTCGCCAACGCATCTGGTAAGGTTTCTAGAAGCAGAAAGAATATTCAAATTAGAAACACTAAGGAGAAACTTATAATTGAAAATCAAGTCATAATTAGAATGTATAATAAAATTACAATAACTGTTACTGCTTTAGGTTTTATTGGTAATTAGTAATTACTGTTTTGTTGTTTCGCCTACCCGGTTGCCCCCATGTAATAAATTTTATTTTATGCATAAACACGATTGTTATAAGATTAAAACACATAATTCATTTTTGACATTTTACCTTAGTCTCTTATGTTTACAGTGCAAGAGACTGGTTTATAGACATTTGTTTATTTCATTTGATCAAGGTAGCACAAAAAAATTTTTTGAATAGAAAATTTAGCATAAATTTTAGGTAAAATACAAATATATTTTACTAATGCTTTAACCTTTCTATATTGTTATTGTGGGTACTTATTATACATTTAACTATAGTTGTTGCCAGTGATGCATTTGCTTAAATCATTAACGAGAAAATTATTAGTTTTACGAGTGTATTAGTTTCAACGTTGGTATAATCATAATAATTATTAATTTTAATCAACGTTAATTTTTTTGATATCTTTAAACTTTTTGTATTGCAACTGTTATAGAGTGTGATGGAAATAATCTTCCCGATTCTACAAAAGGTGGTTAAATGGTAAGGTGGCTGTCACTATGGTACGGATTTTGTTACTGATGGGTTTGTGGTGACAATTCTACTCATTAAATTTCAGCAAATCAAGTTCTAGGATTTTGAATCATTGGACCAATTAGGAACAAATTACAGCGATAATCCAGCATGGTCCTCGAATTAACGCTGTAATTCAGTATGGATCGTGAAATTGTCTGTCAAATACGACTCGTCGCGTAGGTAAGAAATTGCTGCAAATTTTCTCTTAATTTTATTCGTATTTGTTTCTTAGACAATTTCCTTAGTAAATTGTCGTCGAAACAAATACTCGTAAAATTATAAATCAAAAATTATCGGCAATTTCGTACCAATTCGTGGTATTACTAATGATAATAACGTGATAAGCCTAACCACTTCTTATAGAATTAGAGAGAATATCTATTTTTTTAACCATTGTGGTGCAAATAAATGTACCGTTGCTATTGCTTCTATAATAACCTAATGCTTTTAATATAGGGAATTAAATTTAGGGCCAATTTCATAATCAACTTAAAAGCTTTTTTAATTTAAATGACGTTTATACTGTAACTGTCATTATGATAATATGCATCGAAAAATCATCAACAGTTAAAATCTAAACGTCATTTAGATTAAAGAAGTCTTTAAGTTGATTATGAAATCGGCCCCCAGAATGTCATTAATTTTGCAGCACAGTAACTTAGAAAAAACAGATATTATTTTAAAACAGATATATTTACTAATAAAATTGTCATTTGTTTTGATTTAACTTTCTGCTAAGAAATATTTATATTTTTTATTAAATTTTTGTTGATTGATAATACTAGATGGTCCAGGTTTAGAATCCAACGTTTCTGCTAGTTTATTTTTTAAAATAAAGATAATGTATCCTACCACTACATCAGAGCTGTTTTACCCACCAGTGTTTAAATGTAATTAAATCACCGCTACTATGTGCTAAATTAGAGGCTAAAGTACGCCTACAGCAATTCACTAAATGTAAACAAAATATATCATAACATCGAGATGTCATTTCTTCCTATTTTTTTTTTTCTAATTTATATAATGTTAACTACAACGCTTGTGTTGCAGTTTTTTTAAAATTCAAGCAATTACTTTTTATATTAGAATTTTTCAAAATTACAGCAGCACAAATGGTTATCCTAAAAGATGTACTAAAAAGAGACAATTAAATGTAAAGAATCACAATATCGCAATCAATAATATTTGAAAAATAGCGTTTTGAACAATTTACATTTAGTTAAAGATTATAAAGCCATCTCAAAATTGTGAAATTAAAGCATGCTAAAATAAAAGTAATAATAAATTATTAAAAATAGCGTTTTGAACAATTTACATTTAGTTAAAGATTAAAAAGCCATCTCAAAATTGTGAAATTAAAGCATGCTAAAATAAAAGTAATAATAAATTATTAAAAATGAATTATTACTGTCAGCTCAATTGTCAGATATTGCTGTGCAAGGTTTTGTTATAAAGTAAGCCACAAAGTGTTCTATGTAGTTACAGTAAGAACAATTTAATTTTAGTGTTTTAGCCAGTGAATTTAATTTAATTTAATTCTGACAGTTCTAATATTTTAAATGACATATAATTCTCAGGCATGTCTACCTTCTCCTATGGCAATATGAGAATTCCATGACTTTGAATGAGAATATAAAAAATGGGTGGTCCTAATTATTTAAGCAAGAAGTTTTTTAAAAATTTTTATGGTGTTATTTATTTTTTATCTGTTAATTAAGTCTGCATTAATTATTAATAATTGTTTATTTGTTGTCTCAATTTTTGAGGAGACCGCTGAGGGCATATTACAATTATTCAAAATGTTTCACTTAACTCTGTCAATGATCTAATATCCCATTTTACCATTTTTACAACAGAAACAAAAATGAATTTGTGTCTTTTTAAAAATAAGTTTTTTTTGGCTTATTACAGTTATTTGCTTGTCTAATACTTTGTTGATTAATTTTATTATAAAATACAATAAGAAAAAAATACTTTTAGTTATTAATTTGTACGAGTTTATAAGCTTATAACAGTTACAATTTATGACCTGAGTATTCTCTGTCAAGTGTGAATGTGTCACTGTGATTGTCTAGATTCTCAAACAAAAATTAACAATAGGAATTTAACTACATACTATTTATTTTAAAAAAATCCCAGCTTGTTATTTGTTAGGCATTCACTAATAATAATCGATTGATAATACATTATTTGATGATCGATAATTTAAATTTTTGTTAGGTGTTTTCGTTTAAGAGACCAAGTTTCAACATAAATTTGATAGAATTAGTAAGAAATCCTGCAAAAAAATATTTTTAATATTTTAACACTTTTCGGATAATTAATAAATATTTTTGATGACAATAATGTGCTTTAATGTATGTGAAAGTGAAGTTTCTGAAACAAACATTTTAATTTGACAGGTAGGTAAATAAAGTTATCAAAGACATTTAAAACAATTGTTACTTAATTCTACAGCATTTAGTTATTTGTAAGAACACGCAACATTTTATCAAAAAAATTTTTTACAAAAATTAAAAACTAATTTTATAAAAAAAAAACAAAAAATTCAAAAAATTGAAGCTAAAACACAGAAAATGCTATAAAACGTTTGTTACAGTAGGTCTTTCAAGCACTCTTTCAATATAATGTACTTTCTTGATCACCGGAAATGAGACGTTCGGACTAACTACACTTTGGTCATTATCGGTAATGTCACAATAAAATGTAGATTATTCAGTGTTTTAAATAAAGTAAATGTGCCCTATTATATTAAATTCTTAAAATTACAAAAAAATGTAGGTAGAAGCTTGTTGTTTTTCCAAGATAATGACAATTAATTGTTTAATAATCTTATTTTCACTTAACTATAGGGTACACACAACCTACATACAATCACATATTAACAGTTTCCACCACAGCTTTCTATATAATGACAGAAAACTTTATTTAGAAGCAGAACCGGTACTGGTACTGCTGGTTTTAAGATGTTGATTCTTACAATTTCTATCTTAAAAACTATCAACATTTATTCGGCATTTAGTATGCAGCATCCTCTCAGCCAGTATCACGAGATAAAATTTTTCACAAAATGTTTTAAGATTTAAAACGCTATTAGTCATCACAACCATTCTTAAAATATTTGTAAAATGTAATGTCTTTACATTTTTATCCAAACGATTTTTTTTTATCTAAAAGATGTAGTTAAAATTGGGCCGAAAACATTTGGAGTTTATATAAAATACTACAGTCGGTTTAGTCTGGTAAACACGTCCTCTTTTTGTATAATACCTACTTCAACATTGAAAAGTTGAATTAAATATTGTAAATTTATTTAAAGTAGTGTTAAGTACTATAAGAACTAACATTTTATAGCCATTAATAACATTGTCTATGTAGAAAATATTTTGTCATGGTCACATACAGGCTGTCCCAACGGTCCGAAAAAGCTCCATAACTTGTTTATTTTAAGAGATATTGATTTTTTCTTTTTTTTAGGCTATAGCTGAGTTTTTAATGAACATTTTAAAAATATTGCGGTTTATATACAGGGTGTCACAATTTTAAAAAAATACCAAAGTTATGTTTTTTAAATAAAATCTACTCAGTTTGACTTTATTTTTGTATTCTATGCTAAATTACAAATTAACTTTGATAAAAGTTGTTTTTATTTATTTGTTATCAACTTTGATTTGTGGCGCTTTTTTACCAGAATTTTTGAAATGCAGGGGTTTGTCTAAAAATTCTTACCTTTTAAGGTAAAGTAAGAAACGCCGTTTGATTCCTAAATGTTTGCTGCATCTTTTAAATGTTTACTCAACAATCTGCTCAGTGGCATGTGCCTACTGCGATTTTTTAAACATGACAAATTAAAAATGTCAAAAACTCATTTTTTTCAAATGGCACCTTCTATTGATTATTGTACCAATCAAAAGATCTTTTGACAAGCTTTCCATCAATATAAGATTTGTATTGTGTAACATTCTAAGTTGCTATCTTAAATTAACTAAATTTCGATAAACTTTTCTGTTTTGGACAATAAGAATCAAGTGAGCTTCTGTCATTGTTACAATCTGTCAAATTTATTGTGAAGATTATAAGTCCCAAAATAAATTTTACTCGTCAAGAACTTATTAACATAGTATACAGCCTTGGTAAAACGGATTGCAATATTTTATTGGCTCAAAGACTCTACAAACAAAAATACCCAAATGTAAGACTGCCGCAAAGTGCTACATTTAAAAAATTTAAGGATAAATTTGATGTTACAGGAAGCGTTACGTACCAGAAAAAAGAAGTATTAGCATAAAAAATAGACGAAAACCTAGAATTGAAAGTTTTTTAAATGTTACAAAAAAATCCAGAATTGAGTTGCAGAGAAATTGAGGCACAGTTGTGCCGCACAACTGACATATCAAACCAGTATTAATTGAATTACCTTAAAACACAAGTTTCATTCCTACCACCTTGAGCTACATCAGGAACTTCTACATCAGGAGATGATATTCAAAATCGAGTGAATTTTTGTGGATCTATGGATAATTTGATTAATAACGACTGAAACTTTATGCACACAGTTCTATTTAGTGATGAAGCTACATTTAAGAGTAATGGGTCTGTTAATTGACACAAACATGCATTACTATGCGACTGAAAACCCTTATTAGATGCAGACAATTGATCATCAAAATAGATGGTCATTGAATGTCTAAGGCGAAATTCTTGATAACCAGGTAATCGGTCCGTTTTTTGATGATGTTTTAAGTGGGGTAAGATATTCAGAATTCCTTCAAAATGATCTGCCACTTCTGATGGAAAATCTTGATTTGCATACACGAAGAATCATGTGGGTACAGCAGGATGGAGCCCCTGTACATTATCATCGAGTAGTTCGACAATTTTTAAACAAAACTTTTTCAAATCGTTGGATAGGCAGAGGAGGAGCAAACAATTGGCCTGCTCGTTCTCCCGACCTTACTCCAATTGATTTTTTTGAGGGATATGTGAAAGAAAAGGTGTATGAACTGAGATCAACAACTCCAGAGGATATACATATGCATAAACGTGCATAAATGCAGATATGCTAAGTCGTGTTATATTGTCTTTTAGACAAAGACTGCATACTTGTATTGAAGAAAATGGTAATATTTTTGAGCATCTGATTTAAAGAAAATTTTAAAATAGCTTTAATGTTTTTTATTTTTTTATTTGTTAATGTTTTTACATTTTCCTACTAAATTGAGACTGCTTTGCGATATGTTAAATTTTGCCTAATTTTCTCTGTAACTCAATTGTGCACAATATTGTATATTTTCTTGCTACAAAGAATTTCCAATTCCATACTCTTGTTTATTTTCTGTGCTAATTTTTTTTGTGCATAAGGCCGACTCGATTTTATTGTTCAAAACAGAAAAGTTATTCGAAATTTAATTAATGTAGAATAGCAACTTAGAATTTTACACTAGACTATACAAACCTTATATTGATAGAAAGCTTGTCAAAAGAATTTTTGACTGGTACAATAATAAATTATTGTCATTGAGTAAAATGAGTTTTTGACATTCTTAATTTTTGATGTTTAAAAAATCGCAGTAGGCACATCTCACTGAGCAGGTTGTTAAGTAAACACTTAAAAAATGCGGCAAACATTCAGGAATCAAACTGTGTTACTTACTTTAACTTGTATGCAAGCATTTAGATGATATGAATTGTTAGACAGACCCTTGCATTTAAAAAATATGCTAAAAAAAGCGCAACAAATCAAAATTGATAACAGATAAGTGAAAACAACTTCTATAAAAGTTATTTGTAATTTAGCATAGAATCCAAAAATAAAATCAAATTAAATAGATTCTATTTAAAAAAAACATAACTTTAGTATCTTTTTAATATTGAGACCGCAACATTTTTAAAATATGCAGCAGACCCGCAACTAAAATCTTAAAAAAAGAAAAATTAGTATCTTTTAACATAAACAAGTTATAGAGCTTTTTTGAACCGTTTGGACAGCCTGTATGTCTCAATGTTATGTTTGAAACAAATTTACATTCAAATAATGCTGATGCTGATAGTAAATTATATTTTATCGATCTTTTAGCGTCAAATACAATAAAGGTTGACAAAATTATTAAATAATAATTTTCTGAAATAGAAGAAGAAGAAAAGCTCTAATAGCATTTAAGAAATACGAAATATTACTATTAAAATTGGTAAAAAATTATTCAGCAGAGATGCCGCGTTAAAATGTAAAAATAATTTCCAATTATTATAAACATTATGTAACCGGCATAGTTAATTAGTAATTACTTTCAATTATGTCAGAATTAACTATGCTATTTATTTTATTTCAGTCCTATCGTGTTCTATTTTGTATGAAGTATGCAGATTTGCCTATACTAACTCCTGACAAAGATCTTACTTACTGCTGAAAACAATTTTTTTTGTATTCGTTGACTAATATTTTAAAATATCTAAAATGTTAAAATGTAGTGAAATTTACGCCTACAAACGTAATGTTTGTTAAATTTTTTTAGATGCACTGCGCCTAAAATTGAAGAACTGAGTAAACTCAGTTTTTTTGAACTTTGTTTTAAGTTATGTAAAAATTTTAATTTAATTACTTGTTTGTTAATGCTGTTTCTAATAGAAACATTAACATGTTTTTTAATAATTTTATTGTACGAATGTTTGCCTGAATCTATTAAATTTGCATCCTTAACCGCTTTTATCAGAAGGCTTCAAAATTATAAGAATACCAAACTTATTGACAAGGCGTAAAAGAAGTGATTTGATAACTGTCTTCCGTTTTAGTAAACATGTTAATTTGCCAATAAGACACTCTTTCTCCTTTTTTTTTACATCCGGCAGACGCACTATAGGACATCTTTTTAGGCTCTCCAAGAATAATTTCCGTACAAGCGAAAAGCAATTTTTGATAACATCTGGTACGAGTATAATGAATAAGTCACATATATTTTGGCACCTTATCAATGTTAGCACGAACAGAACAAACAGTGTAAAAAGCAGTGCGTTTTCTAGTTTTTAGTACATATAAGCTTTTAGTTAACTTGCTTGGTTATTTTCCTAACAGTGTAAATAGGACAAAATTAGAAAAGTGGTTAACCACTAGTATCAAATTGTAAACTGCCATAAACTATTCAGACTGGTAAAAATCAGTAACCAGTAGATGCTGATAATATAAAATTTATTCATAATTGAAGACTACAGGAATTAAAAGAAAGATGTCTAAAAATTTATTTCTTACAGAGGTGAGATTGCTATTGTTTTTCATAAATACGGCATTTTTTTATTCGATATAACTCTTGAATAGACTTAGAAGTTTTGACAGTCATTGTTTTTAACTTTTTTGTCTGTATTGCATTTAATATTCGTGAAAAAACGATGGAAAATCCAGTTTGATAAGAATCAAATTTTTGAACATTTCTTTTTTTATCCCTGTAGGTACCCTTCAATTTATCTTCTCGATTAAAATGTTTTGTATTTTGCATACGGGATGTTAGTTATATTATTAATTATATGTAGTCTTAATATTTTCTAAAAAATTAGTCTCAATATTTTCTTAAAAAATATTGTGATGAATTAAATTGCAATTTCAGTTAAAATAAAGTATGTAAATAGCAAAATTGTTATTGAGGAACATATCCAAGCAATAATTATTATTAGAAATTGTGCTGTTTTCATCTTTAATTCTGACCCGTTGATGTATTTTAAGTACCTGTGGTAAGTTTATGTCCTTATGTTTATTTATGTTTATTGATCTCTATGATGTTTCACAACGTAACAAACTACGACAGAAACTCAAAATAAATTCCTCAAAATTGAAGAGACGTTAGGGACTGATTGTTGACTTTCTTCTAGATAAATTATAATATAACTATTTACATTACACTATAACAGTTCTAAAAAGCAGAATGCTTCTATGAAATTTAATTCTAAAAAATGTGTGCATTTTAAGTTCATAATTATTAGTCTCCATGGAAAGGTTCAATCACTTTGTATTTCTTAAAATTTATTGATAATGAAAATTTATTAAATACATTTGATTAAGTTAAATCAACTAACTATATTTTTTGGCTTTAGTAACCAACTTCGGTGACGTGAATGAGAAATAGAATAACAAAGTTTTATTATCAATTTACATACTGGTTTATAATTTAATCTTATTTTTAGTTTTATTTACTTAAGCAAACCTAGAGATTTAGTCAATTATAGTTTTAAAAATTTGGTGCTTATGCAACAGATCTTTCTAGAATTACTTTTTGTACATATTTTTTCTAGTTGTACTTTGATACATAAAGAAAATAATTTGGTTGTAAATTTATTCATAGAATGTATTAATGATGACTTAAAAATTTCTTATAAATCTTCAGTTGGGCACGCCTCATTTTTAGTATCTAATTAAATAGTCAAATGTTATTTTTTTTTACTATTGAAATATAGTTTTTTGCCTCTTTATTTTAAAATTAATATGTATTTAGGTTTAAAAATAAATAAAAATCTTACTTTTATAACAAAAATGCAGTTATGACATGCAAAACCGGTCACTATAAGAAGGGTGTTTCAGAGAAAGCGACAGAGAAAGTAGTTTTGTAATATCGATAAACGACTCTTCAAAATATTGCTCAACTTATTTCCAAAAATCTGTTTTTTCCTGATACAAGATTTGTTAATATTTGCACATAAAATACTTGTATGTATATATGTATAGTTTTCTTTTCAGACGCAACATAAAAAAAAATTAACTTACTTTTTAGTTCGCGCCCTTCTGCAGTACATGGTCCTTCATCCATCAAACACTTGATATAATTCGTCAAAACTCTGTCATTGTGGAGGATCTTGTCAACATCGACATTATCATATTTGTTGGTGTAAATATTTTCGGCAGCATAGACCGCTGCCAAAATGGCATAAAGTATCACAGCACTGATAAGCTTCATGGTACGTCTTGTTCGGTAAATGTGAGGTTTGTATTTACATCCATCTTATAAGCAGTGAAGTTTAAAAGGGGGTTAGAGGAAAGTAACAGTCGACGCGTGATTCGAATGGGAAATATTATTGCATTTCGTTGATTATATCGTTTATTGACCTACATAATCGGAAGCGAGAGTATTGAATTTATAACCTTGTCACCATAGACAGCTACCTGGAATTTATATAATAAGAAGCCATAAACGCGGGCTCTGACTATTAACGTTCTAACTATCATTAACATTCAAAATTAATTTGGTTCTAAGAATAGACATTCCTTCGTAAGAATGCGTAAAAAATCAAAACTTAATTTAAAGCTGTCTTTGTCTTTTCAAACACCGAAAGCTAACACGTAAAACCTATTATTATAGACTTTGGACAATTTTCGTACCTACGTTTCAAAATAAGGGAGATTGAAGCGCTACATAATATAAACGATCTTGAATGAAATAAGTTTGATAGTGAATCTTATAGAAAATGCAATGTTTTTTTCTAAACTTAAATTTGAAAAATCCTTGAAATTTAAAAATTAACTTGTGCAAACTTTGATCTTTTTTAAATTAAAAAATTTGAAAAATTAGTAGAGCGTGTAGAATTAAAACTGTGTTTTAATTCCTACCTGAAGATGACAACTGTTGTCGAAACGCGTGTCGTGTTTGGTATTAGTCGGAGTTTTACGTTTCCCTTAACACACCAAGAAAATCTAGCAAAAAGATATAAGTCAAATGGAGACTTCAAGTTGAGATATAACTGGTAGTATTTTCGTTTCCATGGAAAAATAAACAAATTCGGGGCTGTAATTCGCTGTTGTTATGGAAAAGTATTAAAATTTGCGATATTACAGGTATTAACTCAACTTGAAATCAGCCCAAAAGACTATTAATTCTTCAAAATTTAGAATCCCAAGTAAATGAGTTATATTTAGACTTGAACTGGTAAACTTTTTCATATAAGACGGCTACCGAAAATAAAAAAAATCAAAATTCGGAAACTTTGTTAAGTATGAAATACTGCCTCAGAGAAATTTGTCTTTCAATAGTTTGAAAATATGCTCTCTAGTACAGGTAAAGAGTTAAAAGGTCTAGTAAAGAAGTAAAAAAGAAGTACTTTATTAAAAAGTTGACGCGTTTTTAATAGCATAGAAGGCTGTAAAATGGTCGCTTTTTTGCGTCTTATTATTATAAAACGAGTAAGGTGGGTAACTTTATGTTTAAGAGGAGCTTAATGTAGGATGACCTAATACGGTTGAAGAAAATTCTTGTTGTCTGTCGGTAAATTGCTTTTAGAATATTTTAAAGTATAAAAATCCATGCACAATTATTATATTTTAAGATAAATCGTAAATCTAACAAAATTTTTATAAAACTTGGCTATCACAATGGTGTTGAACCACAAAAAAAAACAATTTACCTAAAAAGTTAATTATCATTTATGTTATTTTTTTTAAATGACTTTAGTTATATTTGCAAACTAAATTAAGAAAGAGAAGTTGTTATTACAATACTTAAATCGGAAACTGCTCAGACACTGACAATTTATTGTTGCTGACGTTATAATTGTGTCTTCAATTTGTGGATTGTATTCGTAAGTAAAGTATTAAACATTTCTCAACATTGAGTAGTAGCAACAACTTGTTTTTTTAAATCAAATGTCAATTGATGTCAAAAATTTATCTTTTTTGTCAATTTACTAATAGCACAGTATAGAAATAAATCAGTATAGACAACTCATAAAAACTGAAATCTTGTCAAAAAGCTAGCAGCTCTTCAAGATGGGGCGACTAATTTTTAGATTTATCTACTATAGGCAACTAATAATAAGTACAAAATTTGAATAAATAATTGAAAAGCAGAGATCAGACAAAGATTTAAATTGGGGTTTTGTTGACTTTTTTCAAGTTTCTTTTAAAATTGGGATTTTTTGATATGCACTAATTTAAGTGAAAATTATATTTTATTTCAAGCCGACTAGTTTCAAACTTGTAAGGGTTCATCTTCAGGGCTCTTGTCAAATGCGATAGTGACAAACACATGTAAGTCAGGGTAGGATTATTATGAACATTTAAAACTGTACAGATTATTTTAAATTACAATAAAACTTAAGTAAAATATACTTTCTAGTGTTAACAAATTAAAATTAAGAATTAAAACCTGATAATTGTGAATCACCGACCCTGCCTCTATCTTCACCTGTCAATCTTAAAAAGTGAGGTTTACCTTTTAGGTTGAGATTTTAAGGGAAAAACCGCGCTGTTTAAATAACGGCTCTTTTATGGTCAATTTTAAATAGAGCGCTTAAAGTAAAAGTCTTTAACACACTAGAGCATATTTTTAGAAAGTAGGTAAGTATTTCCAGACTTGCGCCTTAAATGAAAGCTAAACGTAGGGTGTGTTTGTTTACCCTTTTATGTTTTGTTTGTTTCGCATTTCAAATAATGATAAAGTGTAAATCTGACTTCACCGCAGAACGTTCTACGCTACTTGTCTCCTCCCACTGACGTTTATTACTCTATCTGTTGGGCGGACAAGGTATAGGTTAGCAAGATATATAGCAATACAAAATTTGTTTATTTAACACAATTTTGGTATTTCAGTTGTTTCAATCACGGGTTTTATTCACATTTTTAAATACCCGTATTTCGAATAATAATAGAAGACTCTCTACCTAAATGCAATTCTCACTGTTAAATAATAAGGTAAAGTAAAACAGTGCCCCAAACGTTAAAATTTAAAATATTAAAGTTAAAATGCTTTTTTGGAGCTATCTTTAAGAGCTAATAACTCTAAATATTTTTTTTTTAAATAAAAAGTACATATCGATTCGATTTATGTATTCTCAATCTAGAATTAAAATATTTACACTTTCGTGAGACACTCTGTATACTAGACTCACTTTTACTTAGTCTACTGTGATGCATTAGTGGTGAGTCTGTAAAAAAATATTTACACTCTTATATTTTGTATTTAACTGTACTTTTTAGATCTCCCGCTGGTTTATCTAAACTACTGACAAAACAAAATTCCCAAAGCTAATAAAATTCACGCTGATCTTCCATTAGACTCTCATATAGGTACAATAAAAGAATTTATACAAATATAAAATTATATTTGCATTCTGTGTTGGGTAGTTACCTAAGTATACGTATAAATTCTAATTTGGAAATAAATATTAATATTTACTAAAAATGTGCGACGGAAGTACTGCAGTCGCAAATTGAGAAAACTTAACAAAATTTTACTACTATTTTTTTTACTAAAAAAAAGCGGAAAACTTCGAAAAATTTTAACTAAGCTGACTGAAATTTTGTTAAGACTCTTATTTAGACATCTTAAACATATTCTCAAAAATCCTTATAACTTAAATAGTAGGTTTTCGATTTTTAGAGGGCGAAGCGGGGCAAACTTTAATTTATTTAAATATGTTGAAAACTATTGACTTTTTATTATTAAAATAATTATAATTTCTAAAATAGTACACAAAAAAGTTTTTAAACTTATTTATGCAGAATAAAACATTTTAAAAATGCACAATGTCTTTTCTAATAGACCATTAAAATTTATCTGTTAGTGTTTTTTTTTTTCAATATTGTGATGTGTTCTGTTTTACCAAAAACAATACTAACTTCCTCATTTTAAAAAATAACATGAGGTATTTTTTTAGATATTTAAATTTACCTTAAAATATAATAAAATAAGTATGCTTTTTAATGCTATCTTTATTTGCAACAAGCCACAAAGCGTTTAAATAATTTAAAAGTTTTTTAAAAAAATATTTCTAAAAGAGAATAACAATTTAAATAAATAAAAATAAAAACAATAAGCATTACTCACTTGGTTTTTGACGGTAAAATTAGGAAGATTTTATTCTTACAGATAGAAAAAGAAATGAAAAAATGATCAAATCAGATCTCGATGGAATTCAAATCTATGTTTTTTGGATAGGTATGCTGCACCCTAACAAAAAAGCTACGAAACCCGAAAATGTTTTGGACAGTTTCTCTTATCTTTTCCACAATTTAATGCTGAGAAATTGATAATTCGACAATTTACTACAAGCTTGATTTGTCAAAAATTTCTTAGGATTATAAAGCAGAAAATTATATGAAATAGGTAGAAAGCTTAAAATAAAACACAATTAATTTTTATTAGATTATATTAAAATATTTATTTACCGTTCGAAATATATATTATATTGAGACATGTTAGAGAAAAAATGCTACCACTCAAAACTTATCGAAGTAGCCTAAAGTTACGCCATCTAATATAAAGAGTAGGGTGAGCCAATAAAATCGATTATGTTTTTTTTAACTTTTGACACTGAAAAATTAGTTTCTGGACACTTTTCAAAAATGCTTTTTTAAGATGGGCTTATAATTTTAATAGAAAAGGCTTCCTCATCGCAGTTTTCCATATTTTTTTTTTAGTTTCATATGACAAAATCCATCTCTCGTCACTACTTAAACGTACAGAAAATTTTATTTACTTTTTTGTAGAAAATAATTAAACGCTCTAAAAAAGATGTCTTACAATTTCTTTTATAACTCTTACCGTTTAGAAGGTACTAAAGGTCAAAGTTTGAAGAATTTAACAAAAATTTCCTTTTTGTTCTAAATTTTATAACTCGTAGATAAATAAATATTATAAAATGCGCGACATACATTTTTTGTAGGAAATTAAACGCTCTACAAAAAAGTCGTTTGTGATTGATTGATTACTTCAACCACTTAAAAAAAATGGGGTTTAATATCAAATTTTGGTTTTTAAAATGCGAATATCTTCTAAATGGTTATAATAATCAATTAACTACAAGAGAATCAAGAGATCTTTTTTATAGAACATTAAATTTCCTACAAGATTTTGTTAAATTTTTTGTTAAATTTCCTAAAATTTTTGTTAAATTTCTTAAACTTTGACCTCCGACATTTTCTAAATGGTAAGAGACATAAAAAATTGTAAATTATTTTTTTGTAGGGCTTTTAATTTCCTACAAAAAATGTAAATACAAATTTTTTGTACAATTAAGTACGAGATACGGATTAATGAGATATAA
Source organism: Tribolium confusum (assembly GCA_029207805.1). Classification (NCBI taxonomy): domain Eukaryota; kingdom Metazoa; phylum Arthropoda; class Insecta; order Coleoptera; family Tenebrionidae; genus Tribolium; species Tribolium confusum. Next base: position 39,077,370 of record JALGAY010000003.1, read on the forward strand.
TAGATTTTGCCATATGGAATTAAAAAAAAATATGAAAAACTGCGATGAAGAAGTCTTTTCTATTAAAATTAAGAGCTTATCATCTTAAAAAAGCATTTTTTAATGATGCCTAAGTATCAATTTTTTAGTGTCAAAAGTTAAAAAAAAATAATCGTTTTTGTTTGGCCCACTGTAATAATAAAGGGCCTAGTAAAGTTACGACGTTGCCCATAGCAACCCAAATTACACCGGCGTAAATCTGCTTTAGAATTAGGTCCCACAACCTTTTGTTATTATTTTTATTGTAGATTTAATTACCTTAGATCTTAAATAAAATGCTGCAAACAAGGTAATTTAAATAAATCCGCGTTACACATAAATAAAAAAAATATATATATTTTTTAGTAAAACTTATGTTACATTGGTTACCTAATGTTTCAAAGTGTATTATTTAATTCTCAACTAGACAATTTGTTACATTTGGGTGTATCTAAGTCTTGCGTTTTGACGGGCAAAGGTAGTTCGATGACGAAATATTTGAGCCACTCGTTAGATGATTATCTGAGTAATCATGATTAACGATGCTTAAATCAAATTATGCAAAAATATTATAAATCAATTACTAGTAATAAGTAAGGTACAAAGTACTAAACTTTTTTAATTTACACGCTCCGTTCTCGTTTTAGTTTTATTAATAATCTCTGATCATTGTTATACTCGTTAAAAAATGTCAAAAATTGTAATTTGTGTCTCTTTAATTTAAAAATATAAGTTATAAACTGGCATTTGTCAGTAATAAACGTTTAGACTGCTTAAACAAAAATTCAACAATATTCCAATTTCAAATTAAAATCGCTAATCTCGATGTTTTTTATTATCGCAATTAAAAAATGCAATTTTTTTGGGTATATTGTTAGAAGTAGACAATAGCTATTTACATTTGTATGCGGTAGCTTTAATTTTGCAGGCAACAACTTTGTTTCGGTAGTTAGAGTAGTTGGAGCCAGTAAAATTAAAGCTAACGCATAAGATTTGTGTAAAATTTTTTGTTCGAAAGCTTTAAAGTCTGTTGTTTGTGTAAATAATTAATAATTAAAAAAAATAACTTAAACATAGTGTGCTTTAACCGTTTGACGTAAGACCAGTGACGTTTTAGCGATTCTTTTAATTTTTCATTTTTCTAATAGGTTTAGCTTCGTTTGTGAAAATATTTTAGGTACATACACTTTGATACATGAACTTTATTACTGCAATGGTAGTTTTTTCCTAAAGCATCTACTGTGGTAGTTCTAACCGTACAATGTGAGACTCGGTGCCTTTTTTTATTTTAACCGCACAGTTTCCGAAAGTCCAGCTTTCTATTGGTGAATGATCAACTGTGATACTCTATTAACAATACGGGAGGACAAAAAATTCATAAATTGTTTAGATTTAAAGTAAAAGTGTAGCTTTTTGTGAGTATGTTATTCAGCTAAACGCAATGATGTCAGCAGTTGCAGCGAGCCACAAAACTCACAAAAGTATCTTTTAAATATACTACTTTAAACGATTTAGAAATTACCTAATTGTACACAATAATAATATAGAAAATTTTATTTTAAATTTAATTGATTTAATTTAAACGATTTATAAATATAATATGCTTATTAGTTATATTGTATATCAAATAAATATGATTTTATCTTTGCAGTCATATAAAATAATTAGTAAATTTAATTTTAATTTTTATTGGTATTGTTGTATCAAGTATTTTAGTGAGTCTTTTTAGTGTTTGTATTTTGTCTTAAAACTGACAAAGCATTTTGTTTATTAGGTGTTGTATTAGTTTCTAGCTTACTTGTTCCTATTTCTTCTGTAAGATATTTTCCAATTTCTAGACTATCCTAAAGATATCACTAATCTACAAAATTAAACTTTAGTTTTGTCTTTCGAATGATATATATATATTTTGCATTAGCTACTAATAAGGGTAGTTAATATATATTTTTTTGCTTTCCGCTATCACGTCACACTTCTCAGAAAAAACGTTTTTTTTACTGTTTCATCCAAAATGTCATTATTTGACTGCCGATGACGACTATACTTTTAGACCAATTTTAAGTGTGAGATAGGTATTGGGGGCAGAATTTTAGGACAAAACTAAAGTTTAATTTTGTGGACTAGTGATTCAATAGAAAGTTAGTCCGGGTTGTTGAATGGTCAGTTTATTTGTTAATCTACAGTCTAAATATAAATTCTATGCAATATTTTTGAAACGCACCAGAAAGAAATCTGCAACAACAGCAAATATTTGCAACTTTCGAGAAACTAGAAAACGTCTTACAAAAAAACTGAGAACAATTACCCTAAAAATCAATACGGTATCTAATAAGCAAGATACCTTGTCATTTACAAAACAAAATGCGAATACGAGAAAGACATACCTACTTATGACTTAATAGTAAAATACCAAGAGCTTGTATTTGAATATACAGGGTGTTTCGTCAATAAACGGCAATATTTGAGATATAAATTGGTAAAAATAATTTGATCAATTTCGTGTTATATAGTTTTTAAACTTATACAACAAAAAAATTACTTTTTATTTGTTTTTTTATTAAAATAGTTTCTAAAAATGTTAAAAAATACGTCAATATTTTATTAGTTTAGCAAATTTAACTTTAATTTTCTTCTAAAAAAATATTTGTCAAATAAAAAAAACATTATAGAAGAAAGAATTTAATTAGCTTTTCACGATGGCGATATGCGCCTTGACCTTATTTGCCGTTTAAAATTTTGAAGGTGGTTGCCGCTCCTGCTATCGGATGTTAGACGAACGTTGAAATTATAGAAACACATTTCTTTTCAAAATGAAATTGCCTGTTTAAACATTTTTTTAAAAAATATTGTTAAAAAACCTGCGTATCTTCTCTCCGATGCGCCACCTGGTATAACAAAGTTACTAACGGCTTCCGGTATAACCGGTAGTACATCCATTTCAAAAATATTTTAGATAAATAGATTGATAGCCATATACCTACTTCTAATAGTCCATCATCGTATAACACCCTATTAAATACTTTTTTTGATCCCCGTTTTGGAAAATAATTTATAAAACAGAAAAACCCACCTTTTATTAAATAAAATTATTTTCAACGAACAGCTCTGTCAGCTTCAAGGATAAACATAATAAAACTCATCAAAACAAATCTTCATTTTTTTTCATTTGGACGTATTAAGTTAAATATTTATAAGCATTTGAGAACACTTCAAAGTTCAGGTATACTTACCTAATTGAGGCGAATATAATTAAATGATATAATGAATTTTTAGAAAAACCAAATTGTAAAGTTTTACGTAGAAGTAAACTATTATGAAATCGGCAATTTCTAAATTCTATTAATTAAACAAAATTGAGAATGGGAAATCCAGTGAGCATACGTGCTTACTATACTGTAAGTGAAATCTTTTAAGTTATTTCCGATAAATAGGAGTGCCTTATAATTTAGCGAGTTTTTTGAACATTCAAATTATAACTGGTTATGGTAGACAAGCAATGAGATCAATAAACTAAAATATTAAACTAATCTTTGAATATTATCGCTATTATAGCTGTGCATATTAGTCAACGTAACCCAGAATATCAATAACAATAAAATTCTGGCCTAACAAATTATTATCAATCTTTAGATGAACCTAAAATTTTTATTTAAAAATAATAGATGATTATTGAAAAAAAAATACAAATAAAAACTACTAATTGGTATAGGATAAACCTTGATTTTCAGTTTGAAAGCACAACTATGCATACAGAGTTGACCAAATGTATAGAAACAAGCGATTTATGACTAAACTATAAACGTTTTAAGAAAATTTTAAAAATGAGAGTTTAAACTATAAAAATGCAGCTTTATTACCATATTTAGTATTTTTTATTTATTTAAATTTTTGAGATAATTATTTTCCTAAATAAAAACCTATCTTGCTTTTGTTTCACTGAAGCATGTTTTTTAAATAAAGTGTAATTACTTTATCAATTTTTTAAATATTAGCGTCAAAGGTTTTAAATAAAAACTAAGTACTTGATGTTTCGTATTAGAACAGCAGTTAATATCATCTAATAGTATATTATAATACAAGTATAGTTATAAACAAGTCTTTAACGACGAGTTTTAAAGCACACCGCCTTTTAAGGGAGTAGTGCTTTAAAAGAGCTGATCCACGCGTAGTGTATAAATAGCGTATTGTACGCTATTTTTTATTATACCTGAACCACAGTCTGAAAATTATAAAAATTAAATTGAAATTCCTTTTCGAAGTAACTTTTGCCATTAATCGTTCCTGTAGAAATGGTTAAGAATTGTATTGTTTCGTTGCTATTTATATTAACTATTTTGTTGAGTTTGTGAAATGTGTGTTTGTGAATCATAAAATGACCGAAACCAAGAATAATTCTGTAATTAGATTGTTAGCAGAACAAGCTGAACAGAGGTTAATCTCTGAGAAATCTAAAAAAGCATATTTGAATACGAAAAATTTTCCAACTGGATGGTCACGACAAACCAGACGGTGATTGATGACACATTATTGCTTGCATATATGAATAAAATGGCAGGTAGCAATTAATTATTAAAAACAGTGATCACTTAACGAAGTTTCATTATAGTCAAGCCTTTACAAGTTATCAATGTGGTGCATTTACTCCAACCTGCAAACGATACTGCGAATCAAACTACATGCTTTTATGAAAAGCACAAATAACGGACATAAATAAGCCTAAAAAAATCTTTGGTGTTTACAGAAGTAGAACTACGCAAATTTTTCGTTGCAGCACCTGACGATACCTTTTTATTTTTGAAGGATTGTACTGATTTGACAGTATTTACAAAATGTTGACACTAATATTTCTAATTTCAGATTGTAGCTGTTTGTGAGATATTTGGTTTGCGGCGGGTTCGTTCTGCAGACCAGCGCCATAGAAATGTGTCCCTTTTATATACTGACCAGCCTGAGGATTAGCGCTATGCAGCAGGGGATAGTTTAGAAGTTCAACACTTGCTTGATTAGAATAAGAATACGTTTTAAAAATATTTAAAATTCAACACCTAAAAAAATTGATGATTTTGAATATGACGAAAATTAACGAGAAAAAATAATGAGGATGTGTGTGAATTATGAATACACCGCCTATTTTTTTTCTAAATAAATAGTAATTTTTAAAACAGAAGTTATGAATTTTATTAAAGTCGAAAAATGGGACAAAATATCGACTGCTTTTTAATGAGCACTAAAACTAGAAAAAAATATTTATTTGATAATTTAAAAAAAAAAAGTTTTACTTTACAAAATGTTATTACATTTATAAATTTACAAATATGAAATACATTTTACAAATTCAAGTCTGTTTTTATTTTTAAGTAAGATGTAACTTTAGCATTTGCTACGACAATATATACTATTATTATTTTTTTACAGTATTTTACAATATACTATTATAAAAATCAAGTTTTTTCGTTTTTTTAAATATTATTATTACGTTCTAGAATACTTAATAGTATTTTAAAAAACTAGTGTTACACCCAGCTTTATTGGGTTACAGTTAATTCAATGAACGGATATTACAATGAGGAGGTTGTAACACGTATTTTTTATAATATTTGTTTTGTTGATTATTTTAAATGGTATTTGTTATTATTTTTTTATTTGTTATTCGCTGTTATCTGTCTAGCAAGTTTTGCGTTAAACATAAACATATCTTTAAAAACCTATTTTTACATTCATTTGAATATTTTTTTCCAAAAAGTAGTGTTTTGAGAGCGATCGCAGTAGAAATTAATAGGTATCTGTATTGCTAAACTCTGCTAAACTTCTGAAGAAGTTTACACTAGAGTATTCGGGCATTTTTAATAAAGCTCAATACTTACGTGAAAACAGAAAATTGTACCTACCTATTATGTTTAAATGTGTAAAGCCAGAAAAATTAAAATAATGAATTAATAAAATTTAGCATTTACCCGAGGATAGAAAGTTTTTTACCACAATTCTAGTAAAAACGAATTTAAATAAAATGAATGTGCTACGTCGGAAAGATTAAAATAACCAATTGGGGAAATTCAGCATTTACTTGAAAATGTAAAGTTTCCTACCACGTACTTTACAACTGTAAATACAATTAGCAGTTTTAGTACCCCTCCTGCTGAGATAAGAGAATTCCCTGGTCCGCATTTAGGCTGTCGATTACAGGTAATAGAAGGGACCGATGGGATTAGGAATTATTTGGTCCGGAAAAAGGGGCATGGGTCACTTGCGCGCCGCGGTCAATAAAATCTGCAGGTACTCCTAATCCAACAGGACAGTAGCGCGCCGGTTATTTGTTGCTTACAGGACACTTGCGCGCCGGGTCATTAAAGCAGGTAATACCACATAATGGCTTGTTCCCGACTATTTTCCACAATGAAGATAGTTATTTTCAATATTAATATACCAAGTACAAGTGTAACATTCAACGAAATGGCAAAAAAAAATCAATTTCTTTGCATTTTCTTACTTATGTCACGTCTCATACCGCTTTCTGACAGCGATAATACTGAGGTTATTGGAAATTGCACTAGTGTAGTATTTTTGATGAATTCGGATGTGATGTTGTGATTGAATCGTATTTTTGAAATGGGCTTAAAACTGAGGGAGAATGGAACTTTAACACTAGTTCTAGTTTGGATGAATTTGCCCAAAAAATTTCTTAACCTTTATTTTTAAACATACGTTTTAATTTCATAGCAAGCCTTGATCTATATTGATCTATATAAATATTGTCAACAATAATGTCTGTATTTATGTCAACAAAGCCTACAATCTACTTATGGGATTAAACATTTTCACCTAATCCTTAACTGGCGCGCAAGTGTCCTGTTGCGATTTGGGTATTAGGACACCCAGCAGGGGTTAATCTGACCGCGGCACGCTACTGACCAACACCTGGAAAAAGGATCCGTGCTTGGTTTGTGCAGGAGGCAAGAAATGTCGTATATTAAGAATTATTAAGGGTTTATTTTGCTAATTACTATTTGACTATGTAAGACTAAAAAAAGGCAGCAAATTTGTTGTAACTGATGATTTTGGAATAACATAGTTTTAAATTTTTAAATCTTTTATTGCGCCCAGATTAGATGTGTACGGATAAAGTGTTCTTAAAATACTGCAAAGGAGATGTATCAGGCAGGTTGTCGGAGTGAATACTTTTGGCCAATGCCCATTTCTTGTTGCGACCTATCTAAACATTCCAGACGCTAAAAAATACACAGGCCAAGCGTTTCGACGGACTCTTACTACAATCATGACAAATGTTGTTAAACTACAAGATGGGTGGAAGTCTTCAACGGTTGCAAGTTTGTATGTTGAAGAGTCTACCGCAAATAAATTTAGTGTCAAGACGCATTATTAAGGCAGTAAGTGGAAGTAAGACTATTACATCTAAAAATGTTTTTGAAACAGTAATGGATTAGGAGTCTTCAGTTAATTTAAATAATAGTAATATAATTAAATATTCCGGGTTACAAATTTCAAACAATAATAATTGTATAATTAATGTATATTTAGATAATTTAATAAATTTGTTCGTGTTATTAATATCTACATTTCTAACTAAATTTATTGTTACCATAGCAACTTTAAAGCACTGGGACGTTAAAGACCCGTTTATGCACACATTTGCGTGTTTTAATCAGCGATCATCATCCAGGTATAATAAAAAAATATTTTTAGTAAAATAGTAAACAAAAATCGGAAATAATAACGCTTTCAATCGACGTATGTACTTCCCTGGGGCATAAACACACCATCGACTTTAAGCGTTATTATTTCTCTAACGCGCATTTAATACCTTAATTCTTAATGACTATTAAAATCGTGTATTGTGACCTACATTGGTTTGTTTTCTTAATTGTTCATGTAGAACGTAAAGACGTCATTTTCTCGTTTGTGATGTTTTTTTCTTTTTTGCATTAATTCTGAAGAATCTACTTCAATCTACGAGATATTCTCATCAATTAAGCTGGCCAACCTTTCCTCACAAGGACCTGGAAATGTTAAACCAGAAATTTCAAAATTTTTTACTTTCCAGTCTATTGTCAAACGTTAGAGAAGTAATCATGCAGAGGGTTATCGAAGTAATGTTAGAAACTTTAACAGGTGCTAGCTCTCGTTGAAAAGATGCTAAATACCCAAAATTATTATAGGTATATAAATATTTACTTTATGTGATATACACTGTAGAACTTTTTTTAAAGTTGTTTTTGGACGAGATTTGATGTATTATAGCATTTTTTTGGTACATAGTGTGCAATTAAAATATATGCAGAAATTTGTCCTGGTGATAGTCCTAGTTTTAATGTTAAAATAAGATGTACATGGTGTTTTTGAAGTAACTTTACATATTTTAACAGGTGATAGTTTTTGTTAAAAAGATGCTAAATATTTAAATTTGTCTTTTGAAGTGTTATTGCTGAAGACATACGCTGTAAATATTTTTTTAAACATTATTTTTAATTTGTTCTTTGGTATGACATCATTGTTTTGAGCAAAAACTTTTACATCGTATATCTCAATATGTATAATCATTTGTATCGTATAAGGCAAATTTGGTTTTTTAGCATTTTTCCTACAACAGCTATCACCTGTTAAAATTTCTAACACTACTTCAAAAACACCCATATTTCTTCAATAATTTTCAAAGCAATATAATTTAAATTTTAAATTGCTTTTGGTTTAGGTTAGATTCAAAATACGTATCTAAACATAGTCATGCGAATCTAATTACATACTTATACAGCATTGTTCTATTCTACCTATGTTAGCATAGGTTTCGCATTGTCTAAAAGTTCCTGGAAAATATTTGGGAAGCAAAATAGCGAAAAAAATCCAAATATAGGCACTTACACAGTATTAATTTTTTTATTAAGAATTGTACATTTATATTAGTAATACAGAAGAATTGTACACTTATAATTGTACATTTTTATTAGTAATACAGTAAATAAATCTAGTAAGTGCATTGATAAAAGTAGTAGCATTGCTTTTAAAAGTTAACAAGCTGATTTCTTTTCATGGAATATTTGTTCGATTTGTTTTTATGTTTTTACGAGAGTTTTTATATATCCAAATAAGAATGGAAATTTTGTCATGACGTTTTACCTTTTGTGTATAGGTTCAAAACAAGTTATTTTAAGACAACTTTCCTCTTTTTTAACCTTTTGACGAGATAACGATTTCTTCATCAAATTCGGTTTAAAAATTTATTGCATGCACATGCATAAATACTTAAAGTTTTATTTTAGAAACTGGTATATGTAGGTATGCTTGCTTTTTTTACTTAATTTTATTTACAAAATTTTTATTATCATTCTGTGATTTACATTAACAGATAGTAAATTTTTGTCATAGTCAAGTATTTTGTATTTTTAACCAAATGCAAATGTATGAAGTGAAATTTTTTTTGGTTTCACTATAATATTTGAAGAGAAACTAACATTTATGTGTAATAGGTATAAAAATACAGCAAGTAGATATAACATTTTTTTTATTTATTGAAAAGTGTGAGATATATCTAATAATAATTAACAAATGTGATAGGCGCTCTATCGGTAGAACTAAAACTATAGAGCACGTGGATCATTAAGAGAGAGTCGTTAAAATTCAAATTCTGTCGGTCAGTGTTTTTGAGATTATTTTCAACAACTTGTAAAAAAATTGTCTTTTCTTCTTCAATAAGGCACATGTTCCCTAATTCTAAATGTCACTATTAGAGCATATTGGTATTGGCATAACACTCAAGTAACTACTTTAAAATTAAAAGAACTTCGAATGGTGGAGTACCCATTCCTGGGATTGCGCAAGTTTACTTCGGCCACCACAATTTTTTATGATTTACTTTACTGTATATCAAACTGCCCTTTTCAGCTTTCGCCTAATATAGACCTGACCAACAGTTATACTTTCTAATAACTGACATTAAGTTGAGAAGCAAAAGAATTATTTTTTTTTTTACTGCTTGCTTTAGAAGTCAACATTATCAGTATGCTTTCGATCCTGAGAAGTTAAATTTCGTTACCTAAAAAAATAATAAACCATTATCTACTACTAGTAAATAATTATTTAATTCTTAATATGATAACGTTCCAATTGTTATTATTATATTTTAGAGGTAACGGGTTGCAGAAACAAATAAAGAAACGATTTGACTTTAATCCGACGTTTCGACTGTTTTTTATCACTGTCTTTTTCAGTAATAAAAAATTTCAGTTTAAAATCCTTGAAAAAGACAGTAATAAAAAACAGTCGAAACGTCGAATTAATGTCAAATCGTTTTTTTATTTGTTCCTGCAACCCGTTACCTCTAAAATATAAATAATTATTATCTACTACTAATAGAACTAATAAAACCAATATTTTGACATCTTGCATTAATTATGTTTTACTGGCTATTTTTACTGGTTTCATAACCATGTAATGGTAAAAGTTAAAAATCAAAATAAAAGTTTTGAGGTTAGAATTTAACGATCTCATTTAATTAGTTTTTTTATTTATTTTACGACAAACAAGACCTATTTGTAAAAATTATAATTTATAGCGCAAGTCATATTAATAGCTGCTGAATCGGAACCCGTGTTAGATGTTACCATTCCTACGGAAATCTCAGCTATTTTGATAGATAATAACGATAAAGCCAAAGATATTCGATCAATAAGGATAAGTTTCTTCTGATGTTATAGAGCAAGTTTTGGGCAAAGAAAGTTCAAAAAGTCTTTGTATCATTGCAGCTATGTTTATTTTTTGTTAGGGAATCTTCAATTTACCCTTTTGCGACCAAGCTGGAGCGCCATCCTTCATGTCTTTTAAGTGATAAGATGTCGCTCCTATTATCTACCAAAATCGTTGCCAATGTTCTTCGTAGAGAATGGCCAATATAAAGGTCTAAATTTGGTAGTTTCAAATATTTTGCAATTTTAGTTGAAGCCATGTTAATTGTGTTGTGCCCTATGTTCTGTCTTGTTGGTTGGCCTTACCTAAACCTAATAAAAAAACGTTTCATATCTGGTGTCAGTCTTTCTCCCAAGTATTTTTTACCACCTCAATTCAAGATGGTTCTACAATGACAAACTTTCTGAAAATATGTGTTTCAGTATGCGGGATGTTTTTTCAAATAATGTCATTCCGGATGTTAAGATCAGCTAATTTCATGTTGCAGAGTTCATCAATCCTGCAGACTCCGCTAATACCTATTATAAGTATCACCTTGAAACGAAGAAATGTTTCATCAGATGCTTCAGCAAGAAATTTGTTAATATGTTCTTTTTCAAACACTACCGCTTTCTCAGGTACGTACAAATCGTTTTTCCTTTTGAGAAATGCCATAAGCTTATAATATTTCGCTATGTCTAAGTCTGTGTTTATTTTTAGGGTTTGCTTAAGCATAGAAAATATCGTCCATAAGCTAGAGGCCTTTCTGGTAACGGTTTTTTTCAAAAATCACTTGAAAAGTTTTTCGGACACTTTTGTTATTTGTTTTGATTGATACCAATCTTTAAAACTTGTATAGGTTTTCATGTAGAACTCTTTGGATTTTGCAAAGATTTTGCCAATAAACTACCTCGGCTTGAAAAAATGTCTATTCTACCTTGGTATTTAATTACTATCATCATATTCCTGTACATAATAATCTTTTTCATAAAACAGAGAGGAGTTTTGTAAATTGACTACTTGCAACTCTGATTGTGAGTCTATACTGCTACTGGATTTCAAAATCAAAATATTATTTGCCTTTCTTACATAAATGACTTCACACTTTTGATCGCAATAGCACTGTTTGCCAAGAATTTTTAATGTTATTTTTTTCCACTAAAATAAACTTTTGTTTTGTATCTTAACTTTTGAAATATTTTGCACTCTCTGTAATAATTTGTAGTATTGATCACGTCATGTAGTTACTACAGAATGGTTAATAGTAGTTCTCAACTTGGAATTGCTTTATAAATAACACAAAAAATATATCAAAGTGAAACTGTTGTTTGTTTTTGGGATATTTATGTTGTCATAAAAATAGTGTTTAAACCGCCACCATATTAGTAGTTAATACGTCTTAAGTTCTAGAAAAAACCACAAAAAATTTAAATTCAAGTTTTAACAAAAGCGCAATTCAGTACCCGGTAATTTCAAGATGTCAGAACCTAAACTAAACAGAAAATTAAATTGGGAAAAAATTGCGGTTAATAGAATCAACTCGTAGTTGGTCTCACAGTAGGGTACCTATACCTTTGTAAGAGTAAAGCTGATGTTGTGGCCTCCGATTAGACACAACACTTTATCGACTTTACTTCATTAAAAAATAACTCTTAAATAAATAGAAAAATTTAATTTCGGCTTTTACTATATTTAAAAAAGCTCAAGCTTTTTTCTCTGGGTTAAATTTGTTATCAATTATTAATGGTAGAGTAATTCGATGCAAAAACACAGCCAGATTATTAATTCTTTAGTAGAGTTTAGCCACTTCAAAAATATGTATATTTTTACTCTCTATGATTGGCGGAACATAGATTTTGAGTCGAACAACTCTAAATATGATGAGAATTTTTTGATGAACGTTTAATTAGTATTCATACCGACATAGGGTTTCCACCTCGATCGCTCTGCTTTACAATTATACATCATTTTGAATCAAAACCGGTTGGCAAAAAAAATTGAAAATAAGCGAAAAACGTGCGCAATACAAAAATAAAATTGACCAGTCTTAGCGTTTTTCTAAAAAAAAATTAACATTAAAAATATGCATTTTATTCTATACTTTTATATCACCCTGGATAAACAGTAAACATTAACATATACACGATAGAGTCTGCATAAAAAGAGGGTTTTTTAAAATATTGGCTAGTAGCTTTATAGGATTAGTTTTTTCTAATAGAGAATAGTAGATTGCTACTTATGTGCGCGAGATCCATACGTACACAACAACACGACTTGTCGATATCTAGAAAAAGAATCAAGACATATTCTAAGGAAAAACATTTTAAAGCTCATCAAAATTCACCTCACTCTTTACTATCTTTTTTTAATAAAATAACGTCAGCAATTACTGTTTTTAAAATACCTTATAAAAATTCAAAGACTTTTGTTACAAAGTGATGAATGTTTTGTCGAGTACAGTTAGCTACACATGCTTAAAAATCTTCTCGTAATAAAACTAATAACACAAACAATTAAAAAGATCTTTTTTATAAATACAAAAATTTAAAAAAATATATTATTTGTTTTAAAAGGGCAAGACCCAGTCAAGCTTTGAAGTCAGACAAGACATTAAATCTGTTTTTTTACTGTATTAAATAGATAATTTTTTGTTAATTATTGCAGTTTTCTTTCTTTTTTTTAGAAAAAAATTGTTGTTTGACATTCAATCTTAAAATTTTGTGACAGCTGAAAAATTCTAAATGGTTTTAAAGTGTTGGTTTTACTGCTTAGTTTATGAAAATGACAACATATTACCTAATCAATAAATGTAATAGTTTAGGTTTTAACTTGTACATAGGAAATGATTATTATTTAAGGCCCCTTTCCCTAAATCGTAACGGTAAATTTCAACTCGCTTCGGAACAAGAGCTGACGTAAAGAAAAATTCAACCAATGTTTGAGTCGACGTGTTATGAAAATAGAATGGGTTTTAAAATGATTGACAGATGCCATAAAATCATCACGACAATGAAGGTCGATGGTCGATTATCGTAGACCTGAGTTGGTTTATTGGTATGGGTAAAAGTTGTTCTTTTGCTATTAGTAGGTAATCATTTCAAAATGCTTTCTTTTTCATTAAGTACATAGTGTTCTTAGAAATTTGAGAAAGTACTTTGATAAAAAATTTCAATAAAAATAAGGTTAAATCATACAAAAAAATAACGTTTACTAAATGATTGCTTTTATTGAAGTTATTTACATAAACATTTACATGATTTATTTACATAAACATGACAACATAAAACAAAGAGTTTTTACCTAATACAAAATAATTTTACAAAAATTAAATTATAGGGTTCGACACGCTTTCCAGACGAAATCGATGTTACAGTTTAACACTAATAACTCAAAAACGGTTATTATTTTTAAACGCGGTTTTCACAGGATTAAAATTCTTGTAATTATGAAGTCAGCTATAGCCCTAAATTTAAGAAAACGTTTATTCAATAGGTTTTAAATTTTTTACACGTCTGAATTTTTTAATTAGAGAATTTATTGTCTTGGTTTTATTTAATATTTAATATTTAAATTATTAAAAAATATTTTTTAGCAGTGAAAGTTGATCTTGTTCCCAATAAAATAATTTTTTCAAGTTTTATTTTTTAATTTGTAAAAATAATTTAAAAAAGGGGTGACCTAGCCAACTTTATAAAATTATAAACAAAATAAAATAAAATCATACTTTACTACTTATTAATTCGGGTAATAAATGATCATAATAAAATTTTGAAAGTTTAGAAAGCATTTTTTTCCCAAAATTAAACATTTTTAAATATTTTTTGACAAAGGATACCTTGTGGTGACCATATTTGATACCCCCCTTGTTAAAAAAAGTTAACCCGTTTTTGTTCAGAAAGAAAAAAAAAAAGAAAATAATTTGTATTTCATAACAAAAATGGTACCTAATGTATTAGCCACCCCATTCTTGTTGCCTTAGTTTAGTATCAGGTAGACTGGCATAAAAGAAAACAAATAGTCCATAATAATCCACAAAGACCGGGTTTTTCCAAATTTCTCAGAAGTAAAACTGAAAGTACTTTATACTTTGCTAAATTTATCTAAATCTAGAACTATATTAGGTACACAATAAAATAATAGACACAGATTTGTTAAAAAAAAATTGTATCTGATGATAAACTTTGTAATTTATTAGCCACCCCATTCATATCGCTTTGGTTTAGTATCAGGTAAACTAGCATAACAGATAATAAATTGTCAATAATACAAAAAGACCGAGTTTTTCTAATTTTCTTAGAAATAAAACTAAAAGTATGTACTTTATACTTTGCTAAATTTATCTAAACCAAAAACTTTATTACATTAAGAAAATAGAAACATATTTGTTCAAAAAAAATGCATTTGATGACAAACATTGTAATTTATTAGCCACCCCATTCATGTCGCCTTGGTTTAGTATCAGGTAAAAAGGCATAACAGATAATAAATAGTCAATAATCGACAAAGACCGGGTTTTTCCGCATTTGTTATAAATTAAACTGAAAGTATTTTATACTTTGCTAAATTTATCTAAAACCAGAACTTTATTAGATACACGATAAAAAAATTGCGACGACCAAATTCATATGAAGGGTCAGGTAACAGGTAAACAAAACGGATTACCGCAATTGAGAATGGTCCTCTGTACTGCTAGTGCATTTTTATAAAACTAATGGCATCATAAAGTTTTCTGCAATAATTAGAAATAGATACAAATAATCTTATATGTACACAATTTCCAGCACAAAAGTTGAATAAGTTTAACATTATCTCCTCAGTGTAAATTTTACACCATCATGAATCTCTCCAATATTTTTTATTTTTACTTCTCGTTTATCAATTGTGAGATGCATTTTAATTATAGCTTTGCCGCAGAGCTCTCATCAGAAAAGGTCTACTACCTAGACCTACCCTTCAGCCACTACGATGAAGAGAAAGACAAGTTGTAGAGGATAGAAAATGGATTGAATCTTAAAAGTTGATAACCAATTACTCGTAAACTATTACACAAAATTTGAATTTCTAATTTTTTACACATTTTTTTGACCAATATGTAGTCGCAAGATACAACTAAATAAAAATTTATAAAAAAATTTAAATAAAAAAATCATAATTTTTAACAACAACAATGTTATTTTTTATTTTTTTGTTTCACACTGCTTTGGAAATGTAAATAATTTAATACTGTAAAAACCGCATTTAAAAATGTGGACGAAGTTTTGAGTTATGAGTAATAAACTTTTACATTGATTTTTCCATTTACCGAATTTAGAGAAAGACCCCTTAAGATAGAAGCAATCAAACAATATATCTGTTTACTGCAACGTTTTGACTGTATATGTTTTTTGTGCATTCAGTGTATAGTTGAAACGTTGGGGTAAATATAAATTGTTTTATTGTTCCTGTTCTAAATAGCCATTTCCTAGGAACAAGTTAAAATCTTAAATTTCAAGTTGGATATAGTTTTTGCATTTGGATAAGGGAAATGACTTAAACCATAAATTACTTGATGAATAGGGATTATTTAGAGTAATAACTGCTTTATAATTTACGACACTATCGAGGCGACCGGTACGTACCATCTGTTAGAACTTTCTAATCCATTTTACTAAGAAAATGTGGCTGAAAATTTTGGGGGTGTTTTTCTGTACAATTTGAGATATTTGTCAGAGGTAAACAGGTAGAAGATTTAATAATTCTAATCTAATAATTTAGATAAACTTTTCGAAGAAATACTTTCAAACATAATTAGGATAGGCATAATATTAATATAACAATGGAGTATTTGTTATATTAATAGAGTATAGTTAATACAATATTAGTTATTATGTCGCTAAAGATATGAACAAAAAACGTAAATTGTTTTCACCAGATTAAAACTGTAGCAGATACTTTTGTAACAAAAAAAAAATCCCACAATAAATGGCATCGATGATAGTGACAATGATGAAGATATTTAGTAATGTTTTTTAAATAAATTTATTATGTTGCTTAAGTGTTTTGTTTTTTTATTTCATGCTCCTCTCTTTGAAATTATATTTTTTTCTTAGAAAAATAATTAATAAATACCTATTAATTTGCATTTTTTTATTAAAGAATATTATTTATTTTACAATAATTAAAATGTTCAATAAATAAAAAATTTTCAAAAATATTTCATTTTACAGGAAAAAAACTCTTTTTCCAAGACTCTCAATCTCTCATTATACATTAAATTAGGTGTAGCGACCAAATTATCATATTTTGTCAAAGAAATTTAAACAGCTTTATTCGGTTTATCAATGTGTGATTTATCAAACAAAAATTCTTATAATACTTGGTATTAAGCTTATTTAAAAATAATTTTTTTTTACAGAACTAATAAGAAGTTAATGGAAACTTTTAGCAATACTTTTCTAGAAGGTACTATCACAGGTATATGAAAGCCACCAATTTGTTTACATTTAAACTGCAATTATTAAACATTAAGTTGTTAATTATGATCAACTACCCGATGTCGGCATGACGTCTCTAAGCAAGGAAGCAGGTAAAGAACGACCACGACTCGCTCAAGACCCTTGCCAACAGATGGTACGTACCGGTCGCCTCGATAGTGTCGTAAATTATAAAGCAGTTATTACTCTAAATAATCCCTATTCATCAAGTAATTTATGGTTTAAGTCATTTCCCTTATCCAAATGCAAAAACTATAAAAAAATGACAAGTAATAGTTTAGTGCTCTTAAATTGTCACTAAGATATAGTGTTTACAATTGATCGGAAAAAAAAACTTTCATTACAATAATGTACAGACTGTTTCAGAGTTATTTAGCACAAATGCAATTACAACTACCTTAGTTTAGTCAGGTTTAGTAAAAGATAAAAGCCAGTAAAATTATTGTTCCGTGTCACTTCTGTAAAAGTTCACGGCCAATAAAAATTGAAGATTTAGAGATGTTTTTTTTCAATATATCAAAAAGTTTTTAGCTACCGCATTAAAATTTAGGCGGCATGTTTACATTATTAAGGACGAATTCCATAATCAACTTAAAAGCTCTCTTAGTTTAAGTGACGTTTAGACTGTAACTGTCATTATGACAATATGCATCGAAAATTATCGACAGTTACAATCTAAACATCATTTAAATTAAAGGAGCTTTTAACTTGATTATAAAATCAACCGTAAGAAATAGTTGAGCCGAATTTTATAAAATATGCTTAACTAGAACATTAATTTTTGATAATACCTCTAAAGAATTTCTTTACTTTGACAGATGTTATCCAAAAACATAGTATTACTATTTTTTGATAGAGAATTCACTTTAGAAAAATTTTTTGGTTATTGAAAAATTTTATAAAATTTATTTTTCTGTACAACGGTTTTCAGTCTATCTTAAAATAAAGTAATAAAAAATAATAAACATTTTTACCTTAAAATCAGAGGCGCTTACACTAGAAGCTTCAAGAGGACTAACTGCTGTACCTACTAGTACATTTTAAACCAATTTTTTTATAATTTATTTTTAGTTAAAAATAAGACTTTTGTGCTTTTACTACTTTAAATTTAGAGAAAATCTAGGTCTCGATACAGCAGTACTCTGAGAAAAAATTTTTTTTGCAATAAGTAGCGGTTTGGTTCACTGGTGTGAAGAACAAAAATAATTTCATAGTGCAGCAAGAATATTTTCGAGTCCAGCGCTTCAAGATAAATCGAGTCTTAAGTTAATCATCAAACTTATAGTTCTCACATAATTGTTAAACAAATATGACAAAGACAAACTGATAAAATTTTCTTTTTCTTTAGAATTGCTATAATTCATTTTTGTTAGTGGTAGACGAAACAACTTCTTTTCTTAAAGGGGGACGCGAGTCAGACCACCGAGTTTTTTTCACACCGCCGTCGTCTTTTCTGATGAGTCTCGTTTTTGTTTGTGTCATCACGTGGTGAAAGACGAAATTTTCAGTTTTTTGTTCAGCGGCACGTAGCTCGTACCGTAGGTGTTTGGAGAGCTATCCGATATGGATCTAGGTCTCCTCTAGTTTTTGTTCAAAGGTTTCTTAATTTTGCATCGTACGTAGGGCAGATCTTACAGCCAGTGGCAATATCTTATATTCGACAAGAGGAAGAAACATTATTTCAACAAGATAATGCCAGACCTCATATTGCAAGGATATCTAGGAACTGTTTAGAAGTGGCTCATGTTAATTTACTTTCATGACCTCTCATATTTCTTGACTTATCTTTTATCGAACATGTGTGGGATATGATAGATCGACGAATTTCAAATTTGGCTTATCCTCTACAGACTTTTGCGCAACTAAGGTAGGAGCTACAGATTGCATGGGATACCTTGCCTCAGAAAACCAATGACAATTTACTCAACTCTATGTCTTGACGTGTCAAAAAGCGTATAACCCAACGCGAGGGTCGTACTCTTTATTAAGATTTTTACTGTTGTCTTTTGTTGAATTAAGTTCAAATTTTAATGAACATATTTACAAAGTTTTTTAAAAATTGTTGCCCATCTTGTAGATGTATTACTTTTTTGCCATTTAGTATATTATATACTGGTTGTTATAAATTGAACTTCCACCTTACAATGGCACTTTCTATTTGAATAAAATTTACGAAAAATTTTTAATTAAGTTACCACATGTAAAATACATGCTGTAACATGCTGTTTAAAAATTTGGTTATCTTCGGAAGTGTTTTGCAATACAAAATGTTAACAGTATGTCTACCGTTACCTTTAGAAATTTAAGTTTGAACTTTTATCTTTTATTTTTAACATCAATTAAAAAAAATATTGCTCAATGCGCAAAACAAAGTTTTTTGGGATTATTGCTTTAATTTATAAGTGGAGCTCAAAATCTGTAAAACTGTATCGAGAGATTCATCCAGTGCTCTTCTGGGACCCATTAAGAAAATCCAAAAAATTGTTTTATTAAAATGGAAGCAGTTTAAACTTTTCGTTTTTTGCAAAGTCTGTCTTTGACACCCTGTATAACTTAAACTACCATATGTTTATCATAATTTTTGATTTGAGGCTGTCATAAAAAACAAAAATTCTAAAATCGTAGGGCGTAACTTATTTTACTTGATAATAAAATCATTTTATTGTCACTCACGAAGAGATTTGTTTTTGATTTTCCAGCACCTTTCTTCCGATTGACGCTGCCGGTCTCTCGACTAGACGTCATAGTGTTTTTCAAACTGGTATAAAAATTTTACTCTGTTATGATTTTTTCTGGAAATTTCTCCCGAAACTCGTCAAAACAAAGTGTGGATGAGTATACCCATTCTCCGTTCGCTAAGTGCTCATAACGAAAATATGATTCTACTAAAAAAAATCTTCTGTTCTGCTGTAAACCCCGTAATTCAAATCAAATCTAAATTTTACTTTTGACAGTGACAGCAAAATGACATTTACGAAGTGAATTAATCTAGGCGCTACGTTTTTAGAATTTTTGTTTCTCATGACAGCCTCTGATCAAAAATTATAATAAACATATGGTACAAATTTACGAACAACCCTCTAAAAAAATCTTAAAGTATAAGAGAAGAGCTACACAGAAAAAAAATCATCTCAATTAATAAATTTTTCCAGAAGTTACAAACGATTAAACTTTGTTAAAATTTTAGGGAGTTCTATTTCAATTGTTGAGCACTGTAGTTATATAAAAATATATAACTTTTAATATATAAATATATAAAAAAAATTAAATAAGAGTAAAACAGATCTTTGTCGGAGTATTTTTTGCGATTATAAGACATAAAACACAAAAATGGGTGGCGGTACAAAATGAGACACCCGGTATACAATTGCTCAAAAATTAGGTTTGACATTGTGTTATAAAAGTACACCTAATTTAAAACAAATATTTCTTCATTAGTTGTTAATGCGAAGTTTGTCATAATTTCGCTAAAGTTATTGTCTATTATTAAGTACGTAAAATTCCTAAATTTTATTGTTGTAGGCCAAATGTGTCTAATAATTAACACTAACTATTTACTAGAGATTTAACTACCTACTGTAATCCAAGATAAATAGATATCATCACATAAAAATTTACTAAACGGTAAACACAAATATTCAAGATTTTAGCTGATGGTTCTTGAATTAAAATTATTCTACTAAGTTTATCCGGTAATTTTCAAGATTTAAGCTGATGGCTTTTTATTTAAAATTATTCTTGTAAATTTAACCTGTTATGTATATCGATAAATCAGTCGCCGACCGTGCTTACCAAAATTCTCAAGGAGAAAACTGCATAATTTTTAAAATTTGGTTGTATTATTTTATGTAAGCGAATACAGTTCCCATGACATAAAAATTTATCCCACGACAAAAATCTTGATAATTGATCTGCTCCGTTTGACCTAAATTTTCCTTTCGCATATCACAAAAATACCTACATAACATTCCTAAAAATTCTCATGATTTTATTTTAATAATTCTTCGTTTATTCTCGTGCTGTCGTCTTCTTTTTTTTTCACTTAATGTGTTCATTAAATTCAATTTTCAATTTTAAATTTACATTTCAAGGTCCACTAGTCTCGATTAAAACTCAATAAGCACAATCTGGCATGTAAGTGGTCCAGGGGTGCTGGAAAATTCCTAATTTAATATACCTGTTACCTGTTTATAATTACGGTAATTAATGTGCTATTCAAATTTTGATTTATTAGTGTGATGATTTTTTTGTAGTTTTAAATTTGTACAAAGTTCAAAGTAAGAACGAGAAAAAAACGAGAAAATATTTGATTTAATTTTATTTCAACTAATTCTACAATTTACTACTAAAGTTAAAATTACATAAAACAATATCACATGACTTAACAAATAACCGTTTTTTGCAAAACTGAGTATCAGGCATCATAAATATATAAATAATTAAATTTGGAGTGCAATTTAGATGTTAGTTTCACAAAAAGCTTTAAAATTTTATTAAGTTATTAAAATTTGGATGCGCTATTAGTCCTTGGTTTGTATTTTTGTGCAATAAGCCAATTATGAAGACTAGAATAGAGATAACCTGATATCTGAATCTTTGACTTTCAAATAAAATTTTAATGGCGGCCATGGAGTCAAAAACATGACCTTGTTGCATCAAATTGTACGTTACGTTTCCAGTAATAACGTTACAATTTGACGTCTGCACAGCCAATCCAGACCCCTATAAAAATCAGTCTATCTGAAAGATGACAGTTAAGAAATGACATGATTCTAACTGTCTAACTAATGAAAAATGATAACAAAAAACATAGTAAATCCTTCTTCCTTAGTCCTTCATGGAAGTCTTATCTCCCAGATAGTATTCTGTTAATAGTCTCCAGTTTGTGCTGGTATAACTGGATAACAATTTTTTTTAATGCCGCCATGAATGTGACCTAAAATGGTGATGGTGGATTAGTAACACACAAACACAAACCTATGTAATAAGTAAACATTTAGGGTCTTAAAGCTGCTGAAATGACCATATTGGCCAGTTTAGTACCCGACTCGACCACTCTCGAACCCAGAGTACCTAAGCCTCGCACAATACCTCCAACTAAGTTAGTGCCAAAACTCACCGTGGCTTGAAGATTAGCCCCAACTGTCGCAAACGGTGGCGCTTGTGGAGGTTTTGTTAAAACAGGTTTATTAGTAGGTTTAGTAGTGGGTTTAGTAGTAAGTTTAGTAGAAGTAGTGCGAGTAGTAGTGCTAGTAGTAGGAGGAGGGGGTGTTGAAGAGACGACGTTGTTGACGGTGTCAGCTTCTTCGCTCTCTCCAAAACGGTTGGAGAGTATAGGAGGAGCGGTGCTCGCAACGGCCGGTTTTGACGATTCGAAATTTGCTTCGAATTTGCGGACGTAGATATCATCAGGGTCCCAAACTGCTCGCAGCTGCTCCCAGATTTTTGGATATTCTTTTTTCAGCCGTTTAATGGTGCGGTATGCACCTGTTTTCTGCTTTTCTGTGCATTTGGCGCAATTGGTCTGGAGCGCCTCTGGGAGAACTCCTGCATAATAAATTTTATTATTATAAATAATATCAAGAAAGTATGTGTTTGACATGCAATTATATTCGTGGTTGCATCAGGAAGTAGTGTCGATGGGAAAAATGTCAATTGTAAATTAGCCAATTCAGAAAGAAAATATGTTGTTATTATTGTTGGCGTAATGCTAGGAGGATTGCCAACTTTATTGTTTGTGTTGCGTGATTTTTTCTATTGATTTAATTTCTGCATTTAAATGACCGATTTAGAAGAAACTATTTTGATTCATGTCAGGGAAGTTGTGTAAGGAAATGGTTGTTTAA
Organism: Tribolium confusum; assembly: GCA_029207805.1. Taxonomy (NCBI): domain Eukaryota; kingdom Metazoa; phylum Arthropoda; class Insecta; order Coleoptera; family Tenebrionidae; genus Tribolium; species Tribolium confusum. Next base: position 39,100,381 of record JALGAY010000003.1, read on the forward strand.
CACTTGATAAACACTGTGTAATTTTAATTTAGTTTGTATTCTAGAGATCTTAGAGTTATTTATTCCCTATTTTTAAGATACACTGGCGAATTATTTCTATTTAAATAATTATAATGTTCTTTGTTTGCTTATTTAAACAAGCTCGTTTAAACATTAATTAACTTTAATGCGTCAGTCTTTACTTATGGAAATTACACGGACACGGACGAAAATTTGTATACAATGTACATACACTAACATAAATACTTCTTAAAAGTATACAAAGAACATCTTATTACATTCCAAAATATTTTGCAAGTACATTATAATCTTTTAGAGCCTGCAATATACATATTTTCTGAGTCGGATTGAATTGGTGGATGCGCTGTTGAAACAAGATTCCGTTTTGTAGAAATAATTGGCAAATTCATGTACTTTAATTATACATTCGGTTTTTTTATTTATTGCTAAAAGGTGGATTTATTCATGGCCAATAATTCTGTTAACCTTAAGAATTACAATAACAAGAAATTTATAATAATGTCTCCAGAAGGTATAAATAAATGCAAACATTTACATTGTTTAAATAATGTTTTTTAATTGTGTATTTTGTTATTGAGAAATTAAAGTTTTGTCGAGTTTTATAATTAATTTAGTAAAAGTATGTATATTATCCTTGAGATTAAAGTGAAATTGAATTTAAATCGTTTCAGTGTCAGTTGCAAGAGCTCGCTATATTTTTATCAAGTAGCATTACTTGTTTTATTGGTGAAATTTTTCTCACCTGAATAACACCGAAAGTTTCACCTTTCGAAAATTTCTTTTAAATCTGTTCTCAACTAATATATGCAAAATTGAGCAATTTACAACTCATAAAATGGTGAAATAATTTCTATTCAAATAATTCTAAAAAATATCATAAATAACTAAGAGAAATAATTCTTTTAGATTAATCTGTAATAAATGAGATTTCTTATAAAATCATAGAACTGTAATCAGATAACCTGTATCGTTTAATGTGAGTCACTCTTAAGAAATGTTAATAAATAATGCACTAACCTACGACACAAATTACATTCTTTGTTAGTTCTTTGTCTTAAATACATGAATGAATAAATTAAAAAATATAAATTACAATTAATTTCTATTACGAGTCATAACGGTCTAATTGATTGTTTTTTTAATTCATACAGTAAGTACAATCTCATAATTAAACAATAACATTTTTTTCCTATAGCTAACAAACAACAGCTGTACCATAAGTGATGTCGGCAGATAAAAATGAATTATTTCACTTGATTTTTTTTGGATCAAAATAGGGTTAAATGCAAATTAACATACGTATATATGTATAACATTACCAACATTTTTTATGTTCACTGACCAGGTAACTGAACTCTAACTGTTAAAAACTAGTAAAGAAGGTAAATAGTGATATGTCATATTTCCATAATATTAAAACGGTAACAAAAGTCTACAACAATAAATATAATGAGGTTATGTTTTGAGAATTAACAGTAATTTTATAATTCATTACATTTTCTTTTGATAATAATAACTTTACTAATTTATTTAAACTTTAATTGCAAGCGGCGATATTAAGCCAAATAGTCTATTTTTAAAATAGTGAACACGAGATCTAGAGGATTTACCTTTTGACTTATCCTGGCAAGCAAAAAGTTTGTATTTAATTAATAGAGTTTAATGACGAAACTTTAACATTCTGAGAAAACACATACCCGAAATTCTTTGCCATTTCAGGAAAACAGGAAGTACTGATGAAGAGAAATCAAGACCCAAACCATCTGATAAGGTAGTACAAGATTTGTAATTTAAAATAAAGCAAACTTTAAACAAGTCTATCAGTAAGTCGTCTTTGTAGTCTGCTCACCCTCGAATTGCTTGTCAAAATTTCAAAAAAAAAAACAACAATGTACTACTCATACCACATAACAACAAAAATCCTCCAAAATACAGTAACTAGTTTCTCAATAATTTAAATAATTTTTTTCAATTAATCTTACCAACCCATTAATTAATAAACAAAATTCTCGAATAAATTATTTTTTCTTAAAATCGCTGCACATGCTGCAAACAATGTGGTTATGCGGGAAATTAATTTTTCCGAATACGTTAGGTAATGACTATTTTCAAATCAGGATGTTTTTCCCACAACAAACAGTTAAAATTTAAATGAGCCATTACTCGGTAATTGTAAAGCCACAATTTTGGGTCAGATTTCTGTCGCAAAAATCTTCCAATTGGTTTCACAACTTATTAATAAATAAACAAAATTTTATACTAAATTATGTTAAACTATTCAAGACATTATTTTTTTCTAGAGTCTTTTGCTTTTATTTGTTGAGAAAAATGTTGTACCTAACTATTTCTGGAAGAAATTTCTGGCATTTGCATTAATGGCAACACTCTCTTCGCTCGTGCGGCAAATAAGATGAATGAGAGAAATTTATCTTCCCAAATGCGTTAAGAAAATTATTATTTTCTGTAATGACGTATGTCCAAATCACCAAACAGTACGCATACGTGACCAATTGTTTAATCAAATTTGCAAGATTGACAATTAATCGCAATTTTAAATTTGAATATAAAATATCAGAGCTACCATCTTTAGATTTCTGTTACTAAAATAATTTGCATTTTTTAAATGCATTTTTAATATCACAATATTGATACCTATTTAAAAAAACAAAAAAGATTGCGTGTACGTGCTGTTTGGTGATCTGGACGATAAAACTTCCGAATTTTAGAAGTTAAGAAAAAAAAATCTTTCGAAATTTTTTAAAATTATTAAAACATCAGCTATAATCAAAAAAATGTGTTTTCTGATTTTAGATTGTTTTGCGCGCCTTCTGGTCGCTTTTTTTGGATATATATATAAAAAATTGTGTTACTAGAGACCCTTTTTTAATATCTTAGTCTGTTAAAAAAATTGATCTAAAACAAATCTAAAACAAACGACAAACTTTTAACTTTGTCCAACACCTTAAACCCGTACAGATTAGATATTCGTAAAATCAAAAAACATAACTAAAATTTATAAAAAATGCGGATAACAAATAATTTTGCTTTTACTCGTAATAACTCTACTGGTTAAATCAATTTTGACGAAATTTTGATAGTGATACAACGTGTTTTAAAAAAAAAATTCTTATTTTTATACTTAGAAATTCGCTTAAAGCATATTGTTAAAATTAAGGATAAAAACAACGCTTTGCTAATAATAATTTATTAATTTAGTAATACTTTCTTCTTATATTTTGAAAAATATACTATACGTCGTGGTCAACAAATACTGATTAAGTTGGCAACACAAAGCATTAAGTTTCAAGGATTGTTTTTAGTTACATCTTTGTCAAATATCTTCATTCCGTTGAACCTCAGATGGAAAATTTGTGAATTGGAAATGTTTTTTTAAAAAAATGTAATTTTATTGCTCTTAAAGTGAGTTTACTTAGTAACACAATCACATTAGGCAATTGATTATTTTTTTACAGTTAGAGTAAAAATTAGATTTTTTTAATAGCACATACAACATGTAAAAATTTAAATTTTTTAAATAAAACAGTGAACAAATAATCCAAAAACACCGTGTCTATGGCTTGAACTACTTTCAGACTTACGCCTTCATATTTTCGACTTTTGGTTACTTAAAAAACGCCGTTTTTTAACAAAAATTATACAATTTTGCTAACAAATAAATCAAATGTAAAAATTAATAAACTAATTTTTTTTTGGAGTTAAATTAAAATAATATATCAACTTGGCCGTTCTATCGCTTGGTAGAACGGAATGTGTTACTTGTAATAGAATTTTAAACGACTGCTCCAAAAAACATTATTTTAGCTAATCTGTTTATTTAAATATTTATATACAAGGTAGATCAAATGTATGGAACGGGCCGTTTTTGGGCTAAACTATAAAAAATTTTGAAAAAACAAAACATAGGCATTAAATAACTAGGAAGGTGCTATCTGAGACAATGTTTAAAAAATTTTTATTTGTTTAAATTTTTAAGTTAACTATAGCAAAATTTTTGTTTTTCTTGTGAAATTTACTCCTGTTTTTTTAAGAACAAGCTTTTTAAAAGAAATGTTGCTGTGTTAATTGTTTTAATAATTATATAATTTTTTAATAAAAAAATTAAACATTAGCAAATATTATCGTTAATTTATCAAAAAGCAACATTTCTTCTAAAAAGCTTGCTTTAAAAAAAAATCAAAAATAAATTTCACAAAAAAACAAAAATGCTGCAATAAATATCTTAAAAATTTAAACAAATAAAAAAATTTTAAACATTGTCTCAGATAGCATCTTCTTAGCTATTTAATGTCTATATTTTGTTTTTTTAAATTCTTTATGGTTTAGCAAAAAACGGTCCGTTCCATACATTTGGTCCACCCAGTATTTTTTTATTACAAAAGAAAAATATAAAATAGTTCTTTTATTTAAGTTTTTAATAAATCTAATGAACTGAATGTAAAAACTTTTTTAAATATATTTAATTAAAATTGTGTAAATTTATTTTATTATAGTTATTATATTAATTATACAAAAAGATTTACAGAAATAAAAAAATTCGAAAATTTAAAATATTTTTTGTATTTTTATGATTATTTTGAATTTACTTTATCTCATGAGCTATCTATCCTCTTAACATGTGTTAATAATTTTTAAATAAATTGTTGGATAAGAAAAATTTCTATTCAATTAACCTTGGCCTTTTACATAATTTTATATTTTTGTGCAGTCTGGAAAAGATCGTAAACAAAAACAGAGATAAGTCAATAACACACTTGACAACTCTTTTATAGATTTATCTAATGTTCTAATATGGTAAAAAAATTAATTTAAATTTATGAGACAATAAAATTTGTCTTGAAGAAAACACTACTTGGGAAGCAATGTTATATAGTGATGAATTATCTCTGTGGTTGCCTGGTGTTAAAAATTACAAGAATAACAAGAGCAAGAATCTTTAAATGGACCGTAACAGATTTAGTTATTTTTTATCACTAATAATTAAGTGCAAACAATACGAAAAAATATGTAAAAGTTGTGGAATATAAAAACAACCTTCAGTATTTTTTCAATCGATCCTAAGTGAAAGGTCTAGATACTATCAGTGCATTTTTGTCGAATCGAAGTGTAACTAAATGTCTTTTGGTATAATTTATGAACTTTCACTGACAAAATTTTAGGAAATACCAACTTAGCGCCAACACAAATTACACATTCGGAAAACAAGTCACTTATGTAATAGAATTGAAGACACCGGAACTTGAATAAAAAAAAATTTCTGGAAACTTACTTTTGAAATCCACTCCTTGCGGAGGACATGGTCCTTTGGACAGTAAGCAAGCCGCGTAGTAATTGACCATTCTTCTGTTATTGAGAATACTCTCGACATCGAGGTGGTCGTACCTACTCTCGTAAAAATGAGCAGGTACTGCGGAGACGGCAATGATACCGGCAATCGCAATTAGAGGAATCATGATGACACCCCGACACTGGTCTCGTGGAATTGCTCGAATGGTTCGGTGCACACTACTGATTCTAAGTCGTCTCCTGCAAGAAACTTGTACACCGTGAGGAGAGCGAGGTCGCTACTTCTTTCGGCGAAGCCAACAGGGGAAGGATTGCGGCCTTCGGGTCAAAGATGCGTTTTCAATGCACTGGGTTTTGGCAAGTGGGACAGATTCGGTTCACGGGATTGGTGGTCGTGGACTAATTAGCATTTTGATGTGTTATCACGATAGGAACTTGTGTGTTAAATTATAGGCTCGGAATTATTATCGCTTTAAGAAGCATGCAAACTTGAGAAAACTGGTTTATTTTTTTGTTGACTAGTTATTGGCCGATAAACTTTACGTTACAAGTAAATAAATTTATTTTAAAAATGTTAATCTTAAATATTTAGTTGAAATAGTATTTAACGTAGAAATCCATTAGGGCAGCTTTGACGGTCGAGCTAGAGAGTTTGTAAATCGAACTCGAAGAACAATTCGAATAATACCGGCGAGGCTGGAAAGGTCTTATTAACGGACATATAATTTAAAAAAAAATGTAATCCATATAAATAATATAGATAGTACAGGTTAATAATACAGATAAATAAAAATTTTACGGGAAAAAATTGAGGAGGTTACCCGGGAAATTTAAAAACTAAAATTACCTTTTTTGTAGGATTTTTGTATAAACTTAAAACCATTATAACTAACGATCTGAAGATGGATATGCGTAATTTTTTTGTTTTGTTCGTTATGGTACTGACAACTTTTCAGAAATAAAAAAAATGCAAAATTTATACATAATTTATGTATGCACCCTTGATCATGACTGACGATAGGAACAACATATTTGGTTAATAATTTTTTTGGTTTGTTTGTGATGCTTTCGGACTGGAAATAACTCAGCTTTATGTTTTCAAATAAAAAAAAATCTAGAACATTTATGCAAAAAATTTATTAAAACGAAACACCGAAAAAAAGTTGATAGATTTGAGTTAAATTTAGTAAAAAAGTTTGTTAAATAATAAGTAACGAATGATAAAAATTTATACACAAGATTATAAGTAGTATGTATATACATTAAGGTAATTAATAATTAATTTTCGACACTAAAAAATTGGTTTTTGGGCACCTTTAAAAAATGTTTTTTAAAGATAAGCTCTTAATTTTAATAGAAAGGTTTTTTTCTCAGTTTCATCTCAGTTTCTATTTTTTTCTTTAGTTCTATTTGGCAAAACTCATATCTCGTCACAACTTGATTGTAGAAAAAAATTGTATTTACATTTTTTGTATAAAATTCAACGCTCTAAAAAAGTATTTTACAATTTTTTTTTATAGCTATTAGCGTTTAGAAAATATCAGATATCAAAGTTATAAAAATTTAACAAAAATTTCTTTTTTACTTCTAAATTTTATAACTCATATATAAATAAATATTAGAAAATGCCCAACATATAGTTTTGTAGGAAATTAAACGCTCTACAAAAAAGTCGATTACTCCAACCATTTAAAAAAATGAAGATTTAGTCTTAAATTTTGGTTTTTAAAATGCGGGCATCTTCTAAGTGGTTAGAGTAATCAATCAATCACAAGAAACCTTTTTGTAGAGCGTTCAATTTCCTATAAAACTGTATATTTTGCATTTTCTAATATATATTTATATACAAGTTATAAAATTTAAAAGTAAATAAGAAATTTTTGTTAAATTTTTCAAACTTTGATCTCTGATATTTTCTAAACGCTAATAGCTATAAAAAAAATTATAAGATATCTTTTTTAGAGCGTTTAATTTTTTACATAAAATGTAAATAAATTTTTTTTCTACAATCAAGTAGTGACGAGATATAGATTTTAAATAAATAGCCAAATAGAACTAAAGAAAAATTAGAAAACTGAGATAAAAGAGATATTTTTTCTTAAAATTAAGAGCTTATCTTTAAAAAGCATTTTTTTAAAATTTTTGGGTACTAATTTTTTAGTGTCGGAAGCTAAAAAAATATTCAATTTTTTTGGCTCACATTAATGTACATATAAAAATAATATTTCTTGAAAAATTTTTAACAGTAAATGCAGAACGATTAATTGCTTGTATTATAAATTTTTTTTTTAATTTATTACATTTGAGTTGTTGAAGTTTTTTCGTAATGTCTAGGATAAAAGTATTTCAAAATTATCAATATATTAACAATTAAGACTTTTCTACAGAAATCAGATTATTAGCCAGCAAAGCTAATTTTTCTCATAGGCGTATTGTAATTAATGTTAACAGAAATCAGTTTATCACAGTAAAATCTTGTTAAGTTTGATTTGAAAAAAGCATAAAAGACTGCAAAAAAAGGTAGAGTAGAAGAAGAGGTAGAGGTAGGCTAGATATCTATCGCATACATAACACAACCAAGATAAAATTTATTGTTAAACAAGAATTTATTGACAAAAGTCAATAAATGTAGTTGCACTTCAAAAATTCCCAAATTGAGTCGTTTCTCCATTTTTCTTGAGATGTAGTTACAGATTTTTTTAAACAATAACGCATTAAGAAAAACGGTTTGAGTAGTGCAAAAATGGTTCTTAACAAAGTATGACTTGTTTTTAGAAATTGCTTTGAGTTTTGTTCTGGAAGACATTATTGTCTTATCAAGAGTATTGTCCTCTGAGGAGTAAAGTTTTTGTGAAAAGTTGTTATTTCTTTTGATAAAAAATCTACTCCTCAAAGATAACATGACAGCTTCTTGTTACTTAGAATATCTTTTGCACCTAACAATGTTAAGCAAAGTTTTAGCTATGGTCTGCACGTCTTAAGTTTTTTTTACCTGTCTGTTTTAAGACGTTTAAACGATTTACAACAATTAAAATTAAAAAAATTAAATATGATTTAAAGAAACCAAAAAAAACAACAATTTTTAAAAAATAACAATTCTTAAAATTGATAATTTTATCTAATTGATTTAATTTTTTTTACCAAATTTGGTTAAAGTTATAGTAGATGTTTTTTTATAAAACTTAGTTTTACTTTTTTTTACTTTTGGGTTGTTTTACGAGCTATTCAACAAATGTTATTTATTTCTATTTCAATTTATTTTGTTATTACTTTCAAAAATGACGATAGACAGTTAGTTAATATCAAATTATAAATCTAGCCAATACGTTACTTAATAACAATAAATTGATTTATTTGTTTATTTTGACATAAAATTCTCACTTAATTCAATTAAAACTTAAATTTTGGGACAAGACCGCATGGTTCTAAGTCGATCACTTTTCAGGCACTTTTTCTATTGGCGTACTTTTTGATGTACTTCTGTTCAAGTTAAATTGACTAGAATCGGTAACAAATTTAGTGATCTCCCAAAATTTCGATTTGTTTCTATTATTTTTTTTGTTTATATATAAAATAAATTTTTACAAATAAGTGCACAAAACAATTACAAACAAAATTTATTAAAATTTGGACAGGACAATGTCTGTCGAGTCAGCTAGTATCTCTGTAATTTGTATAATAATATATCAGAATTATATCTTTATAAAAATAGCACGAATGAGTCAGAGTTACCGTTGTCAACATATTTGTATAATAATTTTATTTCTTAAAACGATCATAAGGCTAAGCAAACTAGCTTAATTTACCTACAAAAGTTTAGTTCCAAAATTTTTTTACACAAAACTATAGTTTGTATATATTTGAGTGATAATAAGGCACAAATTCTCTTGAAGGTAAGATATTATTATACCTCTTTTTTGAATAACAACCTACCTTTTCTGATAACTTAAATAAAAGGTAAATAAGTAATCTACATATTAAAGTAATCAGAATTAAAATCGCTTGAAGGATTCTTTCAAAAAAAAAAAAAAATTTGGACATATTTTGTTGATTATTGTAAACCAAAATACAGTAGTCAACCCTGTAATTTTATTTTTTATTATTAGATGTAGTACTACCTGCTTACTACCTGCAGTTTTTTTTTAAATTTTTAATAAATATGTACTAAAAACTAATTCATACCTCCTGCTCTCAAAACCTATCTAGTCAGAGTTCTCCAAATTTTGCTAAGCAAATAGTTGTTTATGACCTATTAAATGTTACATAAACTTAAATTAAACATTTTATTATTATTGTGTTTAATAATTATTGAACAATGTAAGGTAGAGTGACATTAAAAAATTAAACACAAAGTTAAAGTTTTTTTAAAAGTGTTTTTTTTTTCAACAAATAAAATTTTGTATTTTTTTAGATTTAAACTAAAAAATAATGATTTAAATACACAAAGATAAGCATTTTAAAATAAAAAACAAGCTTTTCAAAAATGTCAAAATCGACTACGACTTTTATATAAAAAAAGGGTTATTACGGCTAAACTGCTACCTAAAAAATATTTAAATACTGTTAGGTTCTATGAAAAAAGTGCATTTATAATGTTTTTGTTTTAAATCAATATCTATAATAATAATCGAGATATAAATTGATTTATTTAGTCAGTTTAATTTTTAATCAAGACATAGATCTAGTTTTCAGAAAATTGACGATTTTTGTCTATATCTTTAAAACAAAAAACGGTTGCAAAAAATTTTCTCAAAAAACGAAAACATGCAAACCAACTTTTTTTAAATCTTATAGTTTTAGAGATACTCTATATAGACATCCAATTTGCACCGCACTGTACAGTGTACACATATCACACTATCCTTCTACAAAAAAAACTGCTTAGAGTCAAACTTTTAATTATAAACACTACCTGGCCTATCACATATTGTAATTTGCATTATTTTAATGATTTGAGTCTTTTGGCCGCTCTCTATGATGGCAGCGTTTTCCTATAATTACATAGCAACAAAGAGTTCGTAAAACAACATGTAACAACCAGATAAACAAAAAAAACTTTGTAAAATTTAAATTAAACTATCGCTAGTATTGTTGCTTTGAATAGTTGTTCTAATATCACAGTAAGCATTTTTTTACAATATAATTAAGGAACTGAACTTCAGTAATAAAAACCTAACTTTTTAAATATTCTGTTTAAATGGCAACATTATAATGTAATGTAATTCTTTATTCCTAAATGAAAAAGTACTTAAAAAACTGAAATTTTATATACATGTAAGGACCATTAGAGATAGATACTATGCATATTGCATATTCATATAATTTGTATTATAAAAAGTTAAAACAGTTTTTCTAAAATTGATTATGTCAACAATTTATTTTATTTTCAAAAACCAGTTTTGATTATTAATTACTTTTTAATTATGCATTAATTTGAATAAAATGCTTGGTAGATTCTGTTGTTTGTTGTTCGAATTTGCAATGTTTGTCTGACAGTTACGTAGGTACAGATAAAATTTATTACACTGGCATAGTTAGTTATCTCTCCAAAATAAATAAAAATAATACCTAAAAAAGTTATCAAAAGTTAATTTGCCGTTACTAGTGTGTATCAGATTCATAATGAGTTTTTTCTAATAATTCCGAAAATTTGAAAAAGGTATTTTAAATGTTTTAAAAGCTAATGTACATATTAACATATAAAATAGCTCTCACGAAAAAAGATAATTTAAAATTATCTCACTAAACTAAAAGTCACATTTGCATTAAAATATTATATCAGATTAAGTACAAGTTTAACAATATCTGTGTAATATTTTTTTAAATAAATTTAAAAACTAGGCGTAGATTAATGTTTAAAATTTTGCACAAAAAATTTTTTGAAGATAAAATAGATAATAATATAAATAACATTAAAATAATGAAGTAATTTTTGAATTTACTTTTGTAAATTTTTTATCTATTACCTTTAGGTTTATAATGAATTTAATTGCTAAATTACTGGTATGTGTTTCGTTTTTAGTTTATTTCCATGAACAATTGGGTTTTATAAATCACATCATAATTAAGTATAATTTAAGTGGAAAAATCTGCTGTATTGGAAGTCAATTGATTTTTTGCAAATGAGGTTTAGAAAATTATTTCCACTTTAGGTTAATGGTTTCATACATATAAGCAGTAAAAAATAAAAATACGGTTTATATCAAAATGCTGTGATAATATTTTGTTTTTATTATATTTAATAGCATTTTGTTTATATAAAACAGACAAATACCATATTAGCCCTTTTTATCAAATGATTATTAACATATCTTTTCAGAACAACTTTACTCTTAATGCTATTATAATTTTAATCTCTTACAATCTGTCAAAAATACATAATCATAAAAAAACATGCACATAACAATTTTAAACAAAAAATTATTTAAAGCATTAAAACCACGAGTAACCATGTGTCTTGAGTGGAATAGGCATTATTTCTACCATTTGTAATATTCTATTTAAAGCAATTATTTTTCTGAATAAATAATTTATTACTATTACTTATTTATTTATTATTACAGTTGTTGCTGGTTAAAATCACACTCCTGTCAGCCATATCATAGCTTGCTTCGAGGGGACTTTTTTAATAGTCACTCAATATTATTGTCTAATGTTGTTGTTATTTTTATTGGCTATCTGTAGAAGTGGATGAGGTCCTGCAAAAGTTGAAACATTAAAATTAGAAAAACAGCCGACATAAAACACTAAACTTGTATTTTTAATTATTCTTCTTCCATTTATCTCAATAACTAAAAACAAATTATAAACGTTTTGATATTTTTCAAAATTCGTAATTTAAATAACCGTTTTCAAGATAAATAAAATTTCTTTTATTTAAACATTGTAACATTAGTCTACTTACAAGTTTTAAATTCTGCCGATGATTATTGGATTACTGGTTCAAATTGGCTTGGTTTTATAAATATTTATAGATTTTATTTTGTATTATCCATGTAAGTACATACAACATGCATTTTTTTTAAATTGTTAATATAAAAATCTTATCAAGGCGTACTCGTCTTAAAAACTTGTGGAAGGCGGAAGTCCTTTTATGGATGATGGAATTTTGTTTATTTTTACTTTATCTATTTATCAGTGTCACATAAGCTACATGAGACATTGTGATCCTATCTTTTTTAAAAATTTTAATTTCAGTTTCTTTTAAATTTAAAAATTTAAATAAGATTGAAAAAATTATTTACCTACAAAAATTCCAAGAATAAATAGTAGTTCTTGTCAGATTAATATCGATAAACTCCGTTTCAAAAATAAGATTTTATTACATAATTTAAAGAGTAAATAATATGTATTATTAACGCTTTTGTTTTTTTAAACAAAGATTTATAGAAAAAAATATTAAAGTATTTGCATTTTTGGCGAAGCTACAAATATTTAGTATTTTTCTTGATTTTAATAATTAAAATAATATAGAAGATTGAACTAGGTCTTAAAAAAAAAATAATAAAAAAATTAAAATCTATTGACACACACAAAATAAAATTTTTATATAAAAAAATATTTATTATAATTTTTTTATTTACTATTTTTTTATAAAGTACATTCAAAAAACACTATTAAATTTTTTTAAGGTAGCTCAATTTTTCGTTAAGTAACTAGCAAATATTTTTTTTTATATTCATGTTTTATGAATGGTTTGAAGTTAAGGTCTAAAAATTTACATAAAAGTTTTTTTCAGTAAGTATTAGTTAAATATTATTTAGATGTCAGGATATTTTTTTTACGTCAATTTGACATGAAATCCCCATAATTAATAGTGAAATTTTTATATAGCCTTATTAATGTTAAGATATTAATGTTAAGTGGCAATAGCCACAACTAATACAAATTATATTATTCTTAGAAAAACTGTAGAACAGATTTTCTCTATGCGCAAAGAAAAAGAAAGAAAAGAGTTTGAAAAGTTTTAAAGTTTTGTTGTTTATTTATTGTTTAACAAAAATCTAAATTATGAATAAAAAATTTGATTCGGAATATTTATTAAAATAATACAGCCTACGTGTTATGGTTAAATACAACTTCTTACATTGTATAAATTACATTTTACAATCGATAAAATTAGATAAATATATACTTGTAACATGGTTAGTTGGTTTGGTGGAAAAATCTGATAGTGTTATCTCTTAGCCTCAGCATCTACAGAAAAATGATGTGACAAAAATTTTTGTGATACCAATGAATGATGAAAAAGATACCAATGTAGTCATGTCAGGACTTATTCTGTCAATTGTTCACGCTACTACGACTGAGTTGAGTTTGTTAAAAGTAGGATATTTTATGTAATAGAGAAACCGAGATGCTAGGGTAAGAATAGATGCACTATTAGGTAAATTTTTGCGACGTTACAAAGTAACAAAAAAAAGTAACTCGCACCACCTAAAAATAATTATAAATTTTACTTGCCACGAAAATCTCTCGCTTGCGAAGGACATTGAGAAAACAAGAACAGTCTATGCTGCAGATATAAAAAAAAGTTCTAAGAAAAATTTATGGAAGAAAAAAGTAGAAGAAATTTAGATTAGAGAAACATTATACAAACACACAGACGAAGAGGCAGACCAAAAGCAAAATAGAAAAAAAAGTAGAATACGACCTTTAAAAGTTACAAATGAAGCAGTAAAAAAATCTCTAAATAAAATAAAAATAGAGAAAACCGCCCACCAAGCCATAAGCCTGCAAGGCTTGTAGTGGTTATATAAATTACTCAACAATTGAAGTCCACTCTATAATAAGTGATGTTTACATTTTCATACAACATATTTCTTTAAAAAACCGTTATTAAAATACAAGCCGAGTAAAAAAAGGTACAAATGCATGGCAACATCGTCAAAATCAGTTTATTTGGTTATTTATTCAACTTTTTACAAAAACAGTAAATACCCGCAGCAATATTTTGTAAACACAACAAAACATATTGTTGAATATATGAAATATCTAGTAGGACCACCTCTAGCCCTATAGACAGCCATACATCTCCGAAGCATACTTTCTATTAAATTATTGATGACTTCTTAAGGCACTGCTTCCCATTCCTGTTCCAACATGTTTTGAAGCTCCTCAAAAGTTTCTGGTTGGACACTTTGTTCCGATAACCTGTGCTCTATGTATGTACAACCATAGATATTTGATGGGGTTGCAATCAGGGGAGCGTGCCGGCCACACCAATTCGTTCAATACCATATGCATTAAGAACATTGTTTACAATTCGAGCACGGTGCGGTCATGCATTATCATCTACAAACAGAAACTCAATTCCATAATTATTGGCAAAAAGGACTACAATCGGTAGAATACACATATCTCTATAACGTTGTGCATTCATGCATAACCCCTATAATGCCACAATCTCTGTGCGGCCGTTAAAAATAAAGCCTCCCCAAACAGTAACACCACCGAAAGATACCCTGTGCTCTCGCCTTTCTTCACGGTACGTCTTGTTCGGGCGTCGCCACACTCTAATACGCCCATCCGAACGATGAAGGATAAGTCAATTCCTTCCCCCACTCCAATGTCGCCGTTGTACTCAATGTTGCCGGGTGAACAGTGGGCACGGCACACATCTTCTTGCCCTTAAGCCATATTCGTGTAGCCTTCGTAAAACTGTTTGAGTAGAAATAACTGCTCCTGTAACTCGTTGTAGGGCGTTATTTAACTGAGTAGCGTTATAGGTACAGTTTCGGCGAGCAGTAATTTGTAAAAAACGGGTTTATCTTCACCTCCACCAGAGTTTTCCACCAGAGTTTCACATTCTTGAAAGCGATTAATGGCTTTATTGATCACCCCATGTGTCACATTAAAAATTCGCGCTACTTCGCAATGAGATAACCTTTCCTGCACCATGCGAACCACATGCTGCAATTCTCGAACAGATAAACGCTGTTGAAGACACTCAGATAAATTCTCATTTTGCTTGTTTTGTCAGATAAATCTGCGAAAAAGCCTGTTTTTAAGATCAACACCTAAAAACTACCACTACATAGATCATAAAATAGTTTAGATAGGCAAAAGAGTACAAAAAAACTACAACAAACAAGAATAGATCTTGTCTAATTAACAATTTTTGAGGTGGATTACTTCAATTGTTGGTCAGTTTATAATATATAATCTTGTACCGGTAAAACAGAAAAACATCTACTATTCCTTTTGAAAAATATATTTCTACCTGCATTTTCTCTGATGTTTTTCTTAAAAAAGATACGATATGTTTGTTTTCGGATTTATCAGTACACAATTAAAAACGTCATAAATGGAAGATTTACAATTAAAGTCACTATTTTTATTTCTTATGAAAAAAGTATATTTTTGAAAAGATTTTTATGTCTATGCTTCCTTCATCAAATATTTTTGCTACTTTATTTTTGCTTGATTTTTTAAATATAGTTGTTTGTTTGCATAACGAGAGACCAGAATAGTTTTAATGATAAAAAGAATTGATACTATTCTACTACATATAGATCGTTTCATATATATAGTCAGAATAGGCACTCTGTTTGAATATCAAATTTTACAAAAAAATACAGTGAATACACTGAAAATACAGTGTTTTAAATATCCACACCTCGCTCTCCGATTTTAATTTAGTTATGCGAAAAATAAATTTAATAATTTGTCAAGTAAATCCATATAGTCTATAAAAAATTGCTCTTGCTTTAGCTTAATTTATTGTTTTATGAATAAACAAAAAATATAAATTTGTAATATTTGCATTACACAAATTATTCAATGATTTATGTACTATTGCTCACATAAGAAGCAATACACCTTGTAAAAAATAAAGTCTTTTATAATTTCAGCCAGCATCAATATCTAAACAGCAATCAATCACCAACATAAGTAATGATACAGCCTCCATAAAAAGAGAGAGAATTTTAAAACCACACTACTTATGTGCGGATAATACCTAGGTGCTTATTATTTAGATAATAGATTGAAACCTTCCAAAAATTTCTGAAAACCCCACAATAATATCTAATTATTTATTTGCTGGAATTTTTTTTGGGTAATTTTAATAATAATTTATTAAATAGATGTATGAATCAATATTACTTGAAAAACTAAAATGCTTGTTTACGTCATAAATAACTGTCATACAATTTACCCACAAATACACAAAAATAATCAATCAAAGAAAAGTAATATTTTTCCTTAATCTTATAATGTTGCCATTGGAAAGACAAGTTCCCATAAAATTAAATATTATATCCCATAAATTAAATTAAATAATTAAAATATAAATATTATTTATCAAGATCATGGTGGATCCGAAGTATTGTTGGCCGATTACGTTTGCTTTGTTTAAAAATATTCATGCATTTAACAATAACAATTTTTTCACATTACCTAAAATTACTTTTAAATAATGTATAAATTAAGATTATATTTATTTAATTTTTATAATTCTCTAAATTTTTATGACATTATGCTAATAAAACAAAACAAAAAGAATAATAGGTATAATTTTTGATTAAATTATATAACTCACATCATTTCGTTATCTTAATAAGCAAATCTCTATCTCTATTTGATAATATGTAATTTTTTATAAGTAACATTTAAAGCAGTCCATAATTATAATAACACGTACTAAACTAAATTTAAAAAAATATTATATTGAGATCTTTTATTATCAGTGTATTATTTACGAGCAAAGTCACTGTTTTGATTTTAGATTTAAGTACAAAGCATGCACATGCAAAGACTCAAAAGTTTCTACTAGAAAAGCAAACTCATCCTACTCAAAAAATAAAATAATAGTAGTTTGTAGTATCTAGACTTAAAATGTAGTCATTCAAAAGCAATGGAAAGTTTAAATCAACACTTTGGAGTCACATTAGTGTTTTTTTTTGTTGTCATCGTGACGTTAAGATGAGAATAAAATTCTTTTAATTGTAAATACATCGTCTTCAACAGAAGATTTTAATTACCACCATTCGTTATTTATGATAATTTTTTTATAAGATTTTTTATTGTCGACAAACTGACCTCTAAAATTTTATATTTTTATGCACTATTCTAAGTAGTGTATTAGAATTAATAATAGTAATGTTTACCGTAGATATTAATTGTTTGTAAAATTAATAATTATACAGACTGTCCCAAAATTTACGAACCAATAAAATGATGAAATTTTGTTATTAATTTTGTTTAAAAAATTAATTTATAACATTTACCTTTTAAACTTCACCACTACACTCATAATAATTACAATCACTACTATGTCAAATAAACATTTTTCTCATATTTTTTGAACCTTAATTGACAACGTGTCAGCAAGTTGGTTTGTAAATTATATGTCTGTATTTTTCTCTATTGTAATTAATTAGTATGTAAAAAATGTGACTCGTTTTTGCGAAGTATAGATGAGATCACGATGTTAAACAGAATTTTTGAGAAATTAATTAATTTTATAAAAAAAATTGTTCGGCTCTGTGAACTTTAGAATTGGGCGTACCCCAATTTTTTTACTTGTTCCTAAGATTACCTACCACAGTAACATTGTTCTTGAGGTGTGAGCCTACACCTGTGATCAAATCCAAGCGATTTATTCTATGATCTAAGCTGCCGTCTAAGAGTACCATCATGTTTTTTTCCCATACCTTTCCAAGACAAAGTATGAGCCAATGAGGTTGCTCTCCAAAGTGTCACAACTTATCTGAGGTGCCAATTTTAATAAAAAAAGTTAAAATTACAAAAAAATTGTTTGAATAAAAAGTGTCAAATAAAATACAAGGTCAAGAAATTGGGAAAAACGATCCACCTGTACTTCAAAAGTTATGTTAAAAAATTAGGCTTTTTAAACAAATGGAGAAGGTTATAGCTAATAAAAATAATATTCCAAGAAATCTTAAAACTCTTGTAAATTCTGTTAGTGAGTGCAAAATAATGTACAGGCTAATTAACCTTTTTCTTTATTAAAATCATTTTTGTTACCGCGAGCGCGGTAACAAGTTCACTGAATTATAAAAAGTATAGAGGGCCCATCTAACTTAAGTATTAAAGTAATATTTGGAATTAGGAATTAAATTGTGGTCCTTTTACTCTCATGTTTTATTTTTTCAACTGCTACATGTTTCGATCACTATTTTATTGTGGTCATTTTCAGGCTTAAATATCAGTTACATCGTAATTATGTATTGCACAAATCCACCATATTTTTGTTTTTGATTTCATTTCAAACCTTTTTTAGCACAGCGCACGAGATAAATATACGCGATAGTGTTAGATAAAAAGTTGGGATATGGATAGAGAAAATACATAGAGAGAGAATAGAAATGTGGTTAGACAGATAGGGTTCAGAATGATAATACAGTAATTAGTAAACATTTAAAAGAAATACTATTTTTAACGTACTTGGGAGTCGTAGATAACGTTTAAAGAAGAACACAACCAGGGGAAGAAGTTGTAAGTAGTAAGAGGATGTGTTTCATAACGTTTCCTGATAATTTGATGATTGTAGCAAAAAATAAGAGTGAGACAATAAGAATTATAAAAATTATACAAGGTGAACTATGGGAGCGGGAAGTTTTAATAAAAGCGAATTTCAAAAAAGTAACTGTATTTAATTAAAGCAATGTACCGTGTCATTTTTTAAATTATTAATTGGAGTAGGCGACGCTTTAAATAATTTGGTTGGCAAAACTGAATAAACAAATGAAACATTTACGTCATAAAAGTGTCACATAATTTTTGTCACATAGTTTATGTCATAAAAGTGTCATATTTTGATTTTGGTGTTTTATGTCACTGTCACAAATTCAGTACTGCCAACTACAAAAAATAATCCACAGCAGACTCTAATTAATAATTTAAAAAATGACCCGTTATAACAATAACAAGATAATTGTAGATAATTTATATTTCTTAAAAATTATGCCTTCCAAATGGCCTCCTCTTCTTTCTATAAACTCTTGAAGCCGAACGAACAATTTTTTTTTTCAAAAACAATCAATCGATTATGTGCAAAGATTGTTTTCAAACGCGGAGACATTAAATGGCTTCCAAGATCGCCAGATCTTTCAACATGCGACTATTTGTACTAGAGATATCCAAAAAGCAAGGTTTTTATTAATAAACCACGAGATATTAAGGAACTAAAAATAAAAATTCAGCAAGAAATCGCTAATATTTTATTGGATATGTGTGATGCAGAATTTTAACATTGGGCTTCAAGAGTTTATAAGGAGAAGAGGAGGCTATTTGGCAAACATAATTTTAAAAAAATAAAAATTGCCTACAATTGTCTTTTTATTGTTATACTTTGATTTAATTAAATACAGTTAACTTATTAAAATACGCCTTTTTCTAAACTTTTTGCTTCTATCGTTCTCCTTGTAGAAATATAAAACAAGAAATAAAAAACTATATAAGTAAATGTTAACAATAACAAAAAAATGGTGTTTGAAAAAAAAAAGTAGAAAAAAATGGTTCGGAAAAAGAGAATAAATAGCACTGGGTAAAAGAAAAATATAGAACAGGTGAAAAAAATAAATTACTTGAAATACGCAATAAATTTAAGTATAATATAATACGTATAATATATTATAAGTAGCTCAAATAAAAGATGTAGTCAAAAAAGAAAAGAAGATTTTAGAAATTGTTAGAAGAGTACTTAAATAAAACCAAAAATATAAAATTATTATTAAAAAAAAATAGGAACCACTTTTTTTACATAGAAACGAAGAGAAAGGTAAATATGTAAGTGTGTCATTTATCAATTTGCGATCCCAATCCAGAAATATTCTTAAATATATATATATGGAATATTTCTGAAATTATTTTTAGGAGTTTCAACTGGGTAGGTAATGGTTCTCGTTGAAATGATGGTAAATACTCAAAATTGGTATAACAAATGTTTATAGTTTTTGAGATACCTACACCTTAAAGTTTAAACAAAATATTATTAAATGCTATGCATGACAATAAATTTATAAACATTAACATAAAAAATGTTTACATAAAGCAATTTCTAATTATTGTTTCCATTAAACAAAATTACTTTATCAATCATCGCAATAGTACATCTTTTTAAAATCGACAAAAAGGTTGATTCACACAGTTGAATTGGTAAACAAAAAATTGGACGTTTTGTTTGTAGACATCAAAATTGTCCCTAATTTCTTGTTGTTTGTTTTTTTAAATTTTAACCTATTCAAGTGTTATTTGTTTTTTCACAAAATGTTAATTTAATAATTAGAGTGGTATTAACATTCAGTTTCAACTCAATTTGTTAAATAACAATTTCAAACAACCATTGGCTAAAAAAAAAAATGAAAGACCCTATCACCTTCATAGTGTCCACAAGAAATTTTGGGCATGTTTTTGACTGCAAAAGACCGAATGCAATAATTAAAAGCGAATTTCTGATAAAAAGTTTAAAAAAAATAAGATTCAACAAAAAGTTGTTGTCATTGACCTTGTAAATTCAATTTTAAAAATTTTATCAGCGATAAACTGATTTATATTTAATGTAAAAAGTAATGTTTACAAAATTTATTATTACTTAATTATTATTAGATCTAATTAAAAACGTGAAAAAATATTCAAAACAACTGCCTACAATTTCAAAGCACAAATCAATTTTTAATGAACAGTTTTTTGTAGCTTTTCTTTTGCAAACGCTTCTGAGCTGAGATCAGCTGAACTGATATGATCAACTCAACTTAAATCATCTCAGTACAATGGTTAAAAGGAATTCACATCTGAGTTTCCCGTCTCAGTTAACCTCAATTCAACGATTCAACTCGTCAACGAGTCAAGTGTTTAGCTATTTGTTACTATTATGATAATATACATATATGTACATAAAATGACTGATATTGAGAACACTATTCCTCTAATAAATGAATGTCTTTTATTTATTTTTTTAAATTACCGGCCAATTCCTTAAATTAAAAAAAACGCACGTAATTCTTTTTGCCTATTGTTATTATGTGAATCTTACTGGACTTTGCGATTATGGTGTAGTTTTCAAGAGTCGTTATAAAACACACAACAAATTTTTAATGGAACACTTACCTATCCGTAAACTTAAAATGGAATGATTTTTTTTCATGTGGAATACCGCGCATCCAAAAGGGTCTCATTAATATTCCGAAATTTATAACAAAACTACATAACATTAAAAATTTTGAATTGTAGAATTTTTGAACGTGTTTACCGCGTTTATTTTTACCCTCACCACCCAAGTGAGAAAATCTCACTAAACTGCACCACCGCTGAGGGTGATGCTTCAGCGGTAAGAGGGGAAGTGAGAATCTCAGATCAATTCATCTGAGTAAAGACAAATGGAACGAACAAATAAGTGAGCTGTACGAACTGAGCTGAGAATATCTGAGATTTGGTGCAAAAGGAAAACAGCTTTTATTTCAGTGTTCTTTATGTCTGTGTATTTATTGTAAGGTATTTTAAGGACAGCCTGTATAAAGGCGTGAGATAAAATACTTACTGAAATAACATTTTGTTATTTATTAGAAACAAATATCTATAAAGTGGGGTCAAAGATTTTTCTTAAAGATGCGAGAAAATTATGCGGAAGAAAACAACTTTCTTTTATGTTAGAATTATACATATCTGGAATTCTTAGTGGTTTATATTTTTGCTTATTTTTGAGTTATGTATTTATTATATACTTTATTTAACAGATAAAATATAATAATAATATTAATAACGATAATAATAATGTTTCTTTGCGGCAAGCAAGTCTTTAACAATAAATTACAAAGTTAAAAATTGCAAAGATACAATTAGAGTTAAAGATCACACACACAATTTACGTTTAATGTCTATTTTAAATGACAAAAAGGCGTTGTAAGAGAAAAAGTCGATTTCCTGAGCATAAACGTTACATAGACGAGGAACTGAGATAAGAGGCGAAAACAGGGTATAATTGTTTTTAGAATAGGGTACATAGAAAAAAGAGACCTTTCTCATAGCATACTAAGGTACCAAAAAATATAAATTGTGTATGTGTAATATTAATAGTATATTAATTTTAAATGACAAATTGATAAATTATTTGTTTTTTTATACAAGATTCAAGATTTATTAGTAACTATTTGATAATAGAATAACACAAAAACAAATTAATTTCAGGAAATCTTACGTGACATGAAAAAACAGCATCAATATACATTGGAATATACATAATATGTGTATTTTGGTGTTTTTCTTGTTTTCAGAGAATTAACTAATTATGTAATTAGAAAGAGATTGAAGAAGTTCAAGGAAACTAATTTATTATTTTTTAACATAAGTCACAAAGTTGAGTAATTAGCAGGAACTTGGACTAAGTCAAAAAAAAAAAACTACATTTGGTTTAACTGGCTGACGTTTCGGCTTTATTTTTTTTTAAGCCTTTATCAAAGCTAGAACAATGTAATGTTGTTACAAGATAATGTTTAGACTGTAATAATTACCTAGAAACCTTACAAATTAAGTGAACTTATGGAGCCTCGTTGACTTATACATATTAAAATTCTTCGTTAAATTCAATATAAATAGAGTATGTAAAAATATAAAATTGTATATAGATAAAATTATGTCAGAATAGATAAAACTTTTTTACAATATTATCTATTCTGACATAATTTTATCTATATACAATTTTATATTTTTACATACTCTATTTATATTGAATTTAACGAAGAATTTTAATATGTATAAGTCAACGAGGCTCCATAAGTTCACTTAATTTGTAAGGTTTCTAGGTAATTATTACAGTCTAAACATTATCTTGTAACAACATTACATTGTTCTAGCTTTGATAAAGGCTTAAAAAAAAATAAAGCCGAAACGTCAGCCAGTTAAACCAAATGTAGTTTTTTTTTTGACTTAGTCCAAGTTCCTGCTAATTACTCAACTATACTAACATCATGGATGCAAATACAGAAATTATTAATAAGTCACAAAGTTGATCAATTGAATAAGAAAAACTATTAAAACTGACCCTTTGTAATATCAAAGTTGAATGTAAGATAGGTTAAAAGAACGTATTTAGCGAAGATAATTTGAAACACGTATTAAACCCAGAGGCCTATCCATAGATCATCGCAAAAATTAACTGGAGTGGTAAACAGTTAAGTAAAAGGTTGGTATGTATTTTACATAAATTTTATTAACGGTACCTTATCAATAGAAATTTAAAATTTGCTGTTTGTTAATTGAAATCAAATATTTTGATGGGAATATTCCTACTACCTACACAAATAAGCTGAGGTGAAGGCAACTAGTCCAACATTTAAATCTATTTTTTTTATTAAACACGTTTTTATTCTACTTTTCGCCATAAGCAAATTTCTTTCTTATTTTTCCTCTTTTAGAATGCTAGGATTTTATATTCATTTTTACAGTGGAGTTTTATTCGCGTGAGAAGGCAACAAGTTGCTCCGAGCCTGTTTGTACCTCTACATATTTTAAAATCTATCAAGTATCTCCTTGCTGAAAATCTCACCTAACCGGCTTAATCGTGGTCCAAATTGTTATTCTAAAGAGTTAAATTTTATGCTTAGAACTTAGAACTAAGTACTTGAGTATAAGATTAACTGCACAAAAAATAGTTTTCAACTGGTTGACACATAAATACTTGAATTAATAAAATTGAAAATGACGCTGGAAAGAACCTTGATTTTATTGCCATACAGAAGAATAAATCATAAGAAAAAAAATTGACAATTTCAATATCAAGGTATAACAATTTTTATGAAATCACGACTCATCTCTGTCCTTGTAAATCATCTGTTACGTTGTTTTAGACAATATCAATTTTGATTATCCAAATAGTACTTAATAGATGTCTCACGTTTCCCGGATATGTCAAAGTTTAATCTTGACTGAAATAAATAACTTAATAAGCCTCTATTAAAAATATGTTAAGAAACAGTAAATCTTTTTTGGTATACCAGGTGGTCCACTAAAAAGGTTCCACTTAAATTTTCTCGTCTGATAGGTATTTAATAAAAAAATAAAAATTGCCCGGACAGACCGATTTTATTTGCGAGGAATACACTTGATGGCAATGAATGTACAATTAAAAAAAGAATACTCTTGTTGTCAGCGTAACAAGCTATTATTATTTACTTATTTAATTATAAAGAATACAGATTTTTATTGGTTTACTGTCACCCTCATTTCTATTGCGATTCAAAAATAAACATCTATTAATTGCCGAAAATGCTCTAGTAAGCGCTCATCTTTAAAAACATTATAACACAAACTACTGTGATAACAATTTATAAAAATGATGTGAAATTACTCTAAACAAAAGCGTTGAAATCAACTTGGGTGAGACCTTTCCGGTGGGCTACCTTGTATACCAAACATGTAAATTTTAAAAATAACAGTAATGACAATAACGAAAAGCTGTTTAATTAATTAGTTATTAAAAATTTTAATTTCTTTTACCAATTTTAGAGACTTTAAATCAAATAATAATTAATTGAATAAAACATCAAGGTTACATACAATTTTACAATGCAGTTTGTTATGTAGGTAATCAACCTTTTGTAATAGTTGCGTGCTCGTGTAGGTGCTAGAGATTCGAAATAAGTATTTACCGCAAAAATGTTGCACAGTTTACTTGTTTGGAATGTAGAATGCAGTAAGAACACCGAAGAAACATAAAACGTAGCATATACTAATTAAAAATAAGTGTAAACAACCAATGTCAACTTTGTATTTCACGTAAGACATCCGTTCTTTAAAATTAAAATTTAATTAGCACACAATAGAATTCTTAAGTTTTGAATTGTCAGGAAATAGAAACTTACATAATATTAAATTATTATGTAATTCTGACATTAAAAAGCAATGACATTGTTTTATTTTTAGTTTTTTTTAAATTATAAATGTCTCTTTTGCATTTAATATTAAATAATGTATAATAATATTATATGCAATAAAATTAATAATAAATCAGTAAATTACTGGAGTAGTTATAACATTAAGTTAAAAATGGTAGGATTGCAGTCAAACTTCACCATATATTTACGTATGGAGCAAATTGGCCTAATTTATTTATCAATCTTAATATAAAAATTTTATTTTTGAAACTGTGTGTTATTAGATATTTGTTTTTTTTAAGAACTACTATTTATTCTAAGATTTCTAAGATCAAACTCATGTTGGGTAATTAATTTGTTCTGTTATTTTAATTTTTTGAAACTAAAAAAAATAAATTTTTTTATTGAATGTCTGTAACTTTGGGAAAATGCAAATAAATATTTATTTTTTTATAAATATTTGTTTATAAAATTTATTTTGCTAAATTTAAAATGGCGGAAAAAAATTAGAAGCGTTAATAATACATATTATTTAATTTGTAAAATATATAATAAGATCTCATTTTTGAAACTAATTTATTGATTTTTTTTATATTTTTCTGACACAAACTGCAACTTATTTTACATCTTTCAAAAATAAATTATTTTTTGGCACTTTTGAAATTTTTTATTTTATTTTTTTCTAGCTGAAAATAAAGTAGAATATTTAAAACATATTTATCATGGTTTTTTGCTTAATAATATTAATATATTATTAATGTGAAATATTACAGTTTTTGTCCCAAAGTAAGGTAAAAAATCAAAGTACTGTCAAAAATTATTTGAAAGGTATGCAACTAAATATACTTTTTGTACAGTGAGTGATAGATGGCACTATGTATGTACATTTTTTAAGTATTATTTAATTAATAATTAACTAATTGTAAGAGACGATTAATGGAAAAGGTTTGTAATTAACGTGTTTATTAATTCGCGATTAAGAATCTCTATTTTATTAAGCACACTCGCTTCTCTCATGCGTTAAAACGTTTGGATTATACAGGTCAGCATGATTCTGGGGTTTGAATATTTTATGGTGCGTGGTGAAGAGTAACATATAACAATACATAATTTTTTTTTTCTATCACCCCCAGTTTTCGAAATATTTGCAGTTTTAGATTTTATTCATATACAATGTACAATGTGAACAGTAATAAAATCAAACTGTAACTTACTAAAAGATGTTAATTAATAAAAACCCTAAAATACGTCAACTTTTAATTTAAAAAATGCACAATTTGATGCATATTACATTATCGAGATTTACTACCCCCTCCACTTTCCACGGCCCTCCCCAATATTTTTTTAAATGGAAATGTACCTCTTGTGATACCTAAAATAAAAGGCAATTTTATAAGCATTTCATTGCCATAATCAGATGTTAAATTAAAAATTAATTAAGTTAAGTAAAGTAGTTTTTTTTTAAATTAGGTATGCGAGTCGCTACTTCTGCGTATCTCGAGCTTCTCTAGAGATAAACTTAGAAGAGATTCTTCCACAAACTTTAAAAAAAAACTTACTTTTGTTTATATAGAATAATGATTTATTTGTTTAAAAAGAGATTATATTTATTTTTTTAGAAAATAAAAAATAAAACTTTTGCAGTATTTTACTTATTGATGGAAATGTATTTTAATTTTTCATATAGTTTCTAACTTTTAAATGTAGCGGAGGAGAGAAGGCTTTAGTTACCACTTTAGGTGTTTACATATTTAGTAAACAAATTCACGTTCAAAATTAAATCCTTGACAAACAAATGTTAAAGTAGTTGCAAATGTTTAAAGATTTAGAAAACATTACAAATTTTTAAATTTTATTTTAGTGATTCTAAATCTTTCTGGTGAGAAAAAAATTTAAGTGTATTTTGGCAACAAAGTGCATATTTAGTTAACATATCCATATAAAAAACATTAATCCTAGGTTAATAAAACAAAATGTCAGCAAATTTCAAATAATTTTTTTTATATTTTGCCTTCCAAATAAAAATTTTTACGTAGTGTAAAAATTCTAATAATATTTTTTAAAAGTGTATACACTTAGTTAACATATCTATATAAAAACATTTAAACACCAGAACAATTTAGAGAATAAACGCCAAAATAATTAGATATTTTTGAGGAATTAACGCTTCTTGAATTTTATTCTAGGGTTTTAAATTCTTACGTGCGGAAAAACTTTTGACAGTATAAAATGCACCTAGTTAACATATTTACCCAAAGAAATTTAAACCCCAGAAAAAGTTAAATTTTGCTGACCTGTGATTATTAATCGCCCTCATTAACTAACTATTTAGTATTCACGACGTTTATACCATTTTTGTAAAATTAATTTTTATTATAAAGATTACTATTTTTTGTGTAATTAAATTCTATTCAATTGTTTACAACCTCTGTTTTCAAGACAGTAAAAATCACTTATTTATTTGTTGTTAAACCAAAGTTGTTGGTAACTGTTTTATTACTTGTTATTAATAAAAACTTGACGCGACTAGCATGTACTTACTAGCTAGTACTTACCGTTCTAGTACCTATCAGTGATAGAGATGTTGCTCTCCTCTTTCTCCAGTTGTCTTTGATACCGATTAAAATGTTCTTAACTTTATGATAATTATTATAACTGCTATTTCAATTTTTTTTTATGGTTTTTACCTCTATTGAAAATTATAGTAAATTTTTTTAATACATATTAGAATAACAGACCAAAATGACAAAAATGTAATGTAATTATTAGGACAATACAGTTAAAATATTTTAGCATTAACTTTAATTTTTTATTAAAATTTTATATATTAAGCTTATTATTTATAATATAATTTAAATTTTAATTGTAAAAGAGGGCAAGTCTTCATGCGTTTGGAGAAAATTTATATCAATGTGTCGATAAAATCTCAATATTTTTAAAAGTTATTTGAGTATGTTATGAATACTTTTCAAAAAAAAGACAGTTATCTAGCAGTTTTTTCTTCAACAGAAAAAACTGATATGCGAAATTACATATTTTCTAAGCATCG
Organism: Tribolium confusum; assembly: GCA_029207805.1. Classification (NCBI taxonomy): domain Eukaryota; kingdom Metazoa; phylum Arthropoda; class Insecta; order Coleoptera; family Tenebrionidae; genus Tribolium; species Tribolium confusum. The sequence goes on from JALGAY010000003.1 coordinate 39,128,590, forward strand.
TAGACTGAAATACTGGTAGCATACCTACAAAGTGTGTTTAGGAATTATTAAGTTAAAAAATGGAAATAAATGTTCAGAAAGCAAATAAGATAATAAGCTAACTAAATATACTTATATACTTTAATAACATTATAATTATTTAATTATAATGTTATTAAACATTATCTCTCTAAGTTAGCAAATGAACAGGCTGTTATAAACGTCAATTTAAAAAAAAATCATTCAGACTGCTGTGATTTCTGATATAATGCAAAAATAATTAAGTTTAATTATGATTATTATGTTATTAATTTTTCAACACATTTTAAATGTAAGCTTTGTTTTCAACATACTTTAAATACATATATGCTACCAGTATTACAAATTTTGATGCACAGAAAAAGTGTAATTTCTACATACATAAGTGGACCAACTACAGAACTGTCATTTTTATGGTAAGAAAAGAAAACAGAAATCGAAGCAAAAAACTCTAACTTGCAAATTAAACACAAAAGGGTTAAATTATACAAAAATATAAATCTGAAAGAATATCAGCTTAGTATACAGGATGATTTAAAAGAACCATACTATCACTCGCATGGTTGCTAAATTCCTTAAATTAATGCAATCAAATATTTTCTATTATTTTTTTTTTGAAATATTTACGGCTTTCAGAAATGCAGCTTTACAGTTAACTTTTTTAAGCAAACAATGTACTTTTTTGTATTTATTAAGTTAAATCTTAGAAAAAAACTTGAGTAATCATTTAGACAATTTTTTAGCAGCTTTGACAAACAAAAGCACATTAAAAAGTTGTTCTTATTCTGAATACGTGGTGATAAAATATTGTTTCAGATACAAGGTGTATTAAGGTGCACAGCGGTTGTCTATCTGTACTATTTAAAAAAAAATCGTAGAAATGTTATACTTATATTTATTCTTATATTAGTATTATATTTATACTTCTGTTAATGTTTTTAATCACCAAACAAGCGGTACTCCAACTCTTTTGATTCACCTGATACCAACATAGCAAAATCAACAAGTTTTTATGCGTTTTTCTAATTCTACTTTCATACTTGAATTAATGTATTAAATATCTTAGTAAAATTGAACATATTACACAACTAATTACTAATTTAGTAACAAATTTATTACATCAGAAGTTACAAGTTACGTAATATTCGACATTACATCACAAGTTACAAAAAGAATTTTGAAGATAAAATTTTATTTTACTACAGAATGAAGGCAAATAATGTACATATTAAGTTATAAAATAGTTATTTACATTTACAGTAATGAAAGAGATAATTTGCATGACGCGGAGGCTAATTGAAAAATACGAGAACGTCTAACGTCATACAAAGACTCTTTCTTGATGTATAATCTAAAATAGCTATTCACATTCGTATGCAGTAGCTTTTATTTTATAGACGACAACTTTGTTTCAACTTTATTTTTTAAATAATTCTAAAAGAAGTGTACCCCAGAAAAAATGACATTTTGCGAACAACAGAACTGTTGAAAGTTAACATATTTTTTTTGCTATAACTTTTAAACCGCGTTTTAAACTCTTACAGTAATTAAAGACCATGAAGTTCTGCGACCTAAACGTATTCCGCACTTAAAATTAGTCTAGAAGTATAGTCCTCATCGTCAGTCAAATAATGACATTTTATATAAAAAAGTAAAAAAAAACGTTTTTTCTGAGAACTGGGAAGTGCTAGCGGAAAACAAAAATTTGTGTATTAACTACCCTTAGTAGCTTATGCAAAAATATATATATTTTCATTTAAAGAACAAAAATAAAGTTTAATTTTGTAGACTAGTGTTATTACTAACCATTTAATATTATTATATTTACTTTACAAAAATTAGTGTATGATTGGATTGACAGATAAATATTAAAGTCGGCGCACTTTCATTGCGTCCACTTCCTAGTGTAAGCTGTGTAAGTTTAGTTTACTATAATCGGCCTGTGTAAGTCGTTCTTTAAACGATGCTCGATTGTTTTTAGTGAGAAATTTGTCAAAATTTACAGCTGTACAAAATTGGGTTAGAATCCCTGACGCTTTTAAAAATTTGTTAGTTTTTACTTGTTAAACACCTAAATTAAATTTATGAAATTATGAAACTTGTTCAGAAACGATGTGTCCCGGTTGATACTTTAGTTGTCGTTTAATTTAATAAAGAATTATTACTTCAAATTTGTGTTAAGAAGGTGTGTGCAGCTAACTGTTTGTACCTCTTTTGGGTGCTGCCAAAGTGGGTGTTTTGGAGTTCCTAAATTTGTGATTTTAGCCACATTAGTGTCCGTTGACTTACAATGTGGACAGTGATTTCACTGATTTCAAGGAATTCAAGTACCTATTTAGTTAGATGAAGATTGTTTTACACTGAAAACGCTTAATTGATAATGGGACGGTAAAATTTAATTCCTAATTGTTTCACAAAAAAAGTTCTCTAGAATATATTATTGTGGCATCTGTAAATACATGAAAAATGTACTAACTGTCATGAGCGGTAAAATTAATTTAATGTAAATTTAGTTGTCTAAATGAAATTTTTGCATTGTAAATAAAACTAAACTAATTCAGTGTGGTACGAAAAGCATTTAAAAAGTGAGAAACATGAAATATAAACTAACCGCATAGTGTTGGTGTCAATCGTAATAGATTGTAGCAATAGTTAGCCTTGTTCGCTTCTTCTCAGATCTCTTACTCTTAAATTTTAAATTATTTTTACAGTGCTTGTGTCATAAAAACAAATCTGACACTTTTGACAGCAAATTAGTACTGCCAACCAATGCACTAAAAAAACTAGGCATAGCTGCCAACCTAAGAAATTGACAACTGGACGCAATGAAAGTGCATCTCGAGGTACATCTACTTTATGTAAAGTTAAATTTCCATTTTGTTTAAATTCTGATAACAAAAATAGTTTCCGGAATTCAATATGAATCTAATGGGCTGATTTCAAGTTGAGTTAATACCGGTAGCGAGACCGGTAGTATCTTCGTTTCTAAGCAAAATTAAAACAATTCGAGTTTATGATTGGTTGTTGCCATAAAAAAGTATTAAAATTTGCGATACTACCGGTATTATCTAAACTTGAAATCAGCCCATAAGAAAATAAAAATTGTTTATTTTTAATACGAAATAAGATTTACATAAAAATTTTATTTTTTTGTAAAAATGTTGTTGCTTTTTCTATACTGAGAACAAGATATCAAGAATTGAAAGATTTCTGGTTATAGGTCTACTTCTCTCCATTAGCTTATTGCGCAGAAGCTCAACCAAATAAATCAGAAACTTCCGATATGAAGAGCCTACTATCACACCTGTCAAATTTCTCAGAATAGGTTTTTTTTAACTAAAACTGAATTCACTTATTTTAGAGCATCTCGCATTCACCTAAAGGTTGTTTAATACTTTCAAACGCCAGATCATTATCATGGAAGAATGGAAGAACTTTGAGACAATGTTTTACATACTGGGCTTTTAAAATATCAAAAATTCAGTATTTGAACAGATTGCTCAAAAACTTATATTTGTAAGCTAATTGATGATAGTTACATACTGGGTTACATTCGACATAATTCAAAACTTTCAATTTTATATTATATTTGTTTTTCGATTTGTTACAAGTTAGGGTGTCTCCTATTCTATTAAACTATTAAACCCTAAATTATTAGGCATTCAGTCTTGTAGCGAGTGGTTTTCAAAATCTAGTATGTTATGTTTGGCTGTGTGTGTGTCACCTTACGTACTTTAAATTTTACCAAAAAAATATTCAAAATATAGTGTAAATTCGTTTTTTTTTATTGAGGTTATGTTATGTTTTAACAGTTGTTTGCAGATTTGCATTTTACAAGTTAAAAATCTATAAAAACATTAAAAACAAAACAAGATTTTAAGGTCTGTTTTATTTTTTGATGATCGTAACTTGTAATTATAATTTTCAGTCGCAAAATCTAATAACTTGGCATCCTGCAATATAAGCCCTGCAGTAGGGCCTCTACTGCTGTTCAGAGTGGTTTTCAAAATTATTGCTACTGTAACACTGCGTTCCAATATTGTCATACTTCTTACACTTTAACATGATTAATCAGCTGTCATTTTTTAAAATTGAGTGTTTTGTGATTTTCTAATCATTTTTAATCATGTAGGTATGTTAAAGTTTACTCAGTATGTAAAATCTGTAATTTTAGTTTCTTCAGAAGAGTATGCATGCAGAGTTGCGCCTCCCCGAAAAGTGCCTTACATCACTTCAGGATCAAGCTTGTTTACCCCACTGAAGATATGATTTTGTTATTAATTTATTACCGCAGTATTAATTTGTAGGTAGAAAAATAGAAAGTACGACGGCTCAGTTTGAGAATTTTATTAAGTTTGTTCTTCTACATTTGTTCCAACTGCTATACTGCATCGGTGTAAAGATGTCGGACGGGAACGGACGCACATCTAAACCTCCTGACGATTGGCATTGTAAAAAGTGTAATTACAAAAGTAAACAAAGAAATCCTGATGTATTAATAGAGTGTGTAAAGTGTGGTGATAGTTATCACAAAAGTTGCTTCGCAATGGTTAGAAAAAGTCGTAATTTTTTCGTGTTTTCGGAGAGTGAAATGCTGTGCGATAAACACATCGATAAAAGGATTAATTCAACTGATAATGAAGAGGAAAATATTGTGAATGAACTGAAAAAAGAAATTGAACTACTGAAAAAAGAAAATGAAAACTTGAAACTTGAACTAATTTCGATCAGGACTGATATACGAGAAAAAAATCCCGAAGATACGAACTGGGATTTACATCATAAAAAGAGAGCTTGTACAGTACATGGATATGATCAGAGACGATATAAGCAAACACCTTGAAAATAAGCTTGAAAAAATGTTTGATAATAAGATTACGACTAATGAAGATAGAGTATTAGGTTCGGTCAATAATGTACCAGCTACAGCCACCTCGTACAGCGAGATTTTGAAAACAAAATCTAGAACTATTATTTACCCAAAGCAAGAAGTTAATCATCGAGTTACCCTTGATCATCTACGTGATAATATAAAATTGAACGACGAAAACATTACAATAAACAAAGTAAAGCTACTAAATAAAGGTGGAATCCTGGTTGAATGTGGAGACTGCAAAGAAAGCGCAAAACTTCAAGAAAAAGCTAAAGAAATACTTGGAGAAAATTACAATGTTCGACAAGAAGCCGCACTAAACCCAAAAATTAAAATAGTTGGACTGAGTGAAAAAATAAATGAAGATCAACTAAAAAATAGCATTATCAATCAAAATTTTCGATTACAATGTAAACCCAAACTGTTCAAATTAATCACATGCAAGAAGATGAAAACAAAATATATTGCAATTATCGAAACCGATAATATATTTTTCAAGGAGCTTATGAAGCTAAGTAAAATCTTTGTAGGATTGAGCAGCTGCAATATTTACGAATACTTCAATATTCCTAGATGTTACGGTTGTGGAGGATTTAATCATTTTATCAAAAACTGTACAAGCAAAAAAATATGTCTGAAATGTGCTGAAGAAGATCACCCTGAAGACAAAGACTGTACAAATGATATTCAATACGTCAACTGCATAAATGCTAACAAACTACACAACCTACAACTAGACACCAATCATTCGTGTTTTGATCGAGACTGTGAGACTTACAAACAGCAAGTAAATAAGTGCAAACGTAAAACTGAATATGACTCGTAGCAATTACTGTCTATGGAGTCGTTTCAGCTTTTGTTTCTTAATGTTCAGTGCCTTAGACATAAACTTAACCTTCTTGATGCAGCAATACAAGACTTAAAAATAAATTGTGTGTGCTTAAGTGAACATTGGCTAATCGTGTAACCTTCATCTACCAAATTTTGAAACGACTTCCTACTTCGCAAGAAGTATCCACAGACATGGCGGAGTCTTGCAAATGGTCATGGATAACATACAATATATAAATCTTTCTTGGATCACCAACCTGTCTGTAGAACTCGATTGTGAATTTTCAGGTATCTTTATTAATACACAGAACTTAATCATAATTACTATTTACCGCTCGCCCTCTGGTAACTTTGATATATTTTATGAAAATTTGTCAAAATTGTTAGATTATCTGCATAAAAAACATAATTTGATTAATGTAATTATAGGTGGTGATTTCAATATTCATTTTTATACCGATAATAACAATTGTATGTTAACTTGCGACCTATTTCAAACCTACGGAATGAAATCTTTAGTCAATTTTCCTACCAGGCAAAATGCTATCATCGACAATGTTTTTACTAATATAGATATTAGTAACATTTGTGTTAATCCGATTAATTTATCTCTATCAGATCACATAGGGTTATTAGTTAATATGCGTTTTAATAAATCTCTAGAAGACACCCTTAAAGAAACAACTATTGTAAAAATTAGGCCAATTACAAATGAAGGAAAATTTATATTTTATCATCTTACGTCAAATGTAAATTGGGACTTTATCGATACTGATATAAATCCTAATGATAAATTTTTGATGTTTCTAAATAATATATTGTATCATTTTCATGAAGCTTTTCCTATCAGAACTCTCAATTCTAAAGTTTGTCGTAATAATAACTGGTTTACACAAGAACTTCGAAAAATGGGAGATACGTACAGATTTTTACAAGATGCTTACAGTTTAAATCAAACTTTAGAACTGAAAGATCTGGTTAATAAATATAGACAGAAATACAAAAGAGCTATTAAAAAATCAAAAACTGAAGCAAATGACTATTATAAAACACGCAATAACAACAACCCGAAATCCATGTGAGATGTCATTAATTAATACAGACCCAAACCATTACGTAAGATTCCAAAATGTACACCAAATGAATTAAATCACCATTTTATTAAAACTCCTCAAACTATTCTAAACTCCTTCACACCGACAACACAAAACCCTATCAACATGATGAATAAGACTGATAATAAAAGCTATAGAGAGTTTAATTTTAATGAAGTCTCATACAATGATATAAGAAATTGTTTCAATGCATTGAAGTCTAATAAAAGTAGGGATATTTATGGTTTAAATTTGGATGTCTTAAAAACTATAAAAAACATTATTATTGTACCTGTCACTAAACTGATAAACAAATGTATTCAAAACTGTGTATTTCCAGACTGTTTAAAAAATTCATTAATTGTTCCAATTTTCAAAAAAGGAGACTTTAATGATTTGAATAATTTTCGACCCATAGCTTTATTGCCAGTTTTGTCAAAAATATTTGAAAAAGTTTTACTAAACCAGATTGTAAACCACTTTGAAAATAATAATATATTTACAGAAAAACAATACGGTTTTCGAAAAAATCTTTCAACCTCTCATGCTGTGCTACACTTTATTAATAACATAATTAATGCTTTTGAAAATAGATCGTTTTATAAAGCCATTTTTCTCGATTTAAGTAAGGCTTTCGATACAGTAGATCATAACATCCTATTGAATAAACTTTTAGTGATCGTGCTGTTGACATGATTAAATCATACTTGTCTAATCGTTTTCAACAGGTTAAAATTAACAACAACGTCTCTGAAAAGCATCATGTCATTTGTGGAGTACCCCAAGGTTCCATACTTGGACCAGTACTTTTTTTAATATTTGTAAACGATCTACCTCAGTCTATACCCGACTTAGATGTAGTACTGTATGCGGATGACACTACTCTGGGATGTGCAGAATCACTTTATCATAATATTCTTCAAAAACTGAACACCAACTTTGAATTAAATAAAAAGGTGGTTGATTGCCAACAAATTACATCTAAACGAAGATAAAACGCTAACTTTAACTTTCACCCTAAGAGAAGGAATTGAATTATACAACAATACCGAATATGTCAAATTTCTGGGAGTTTACATAGAGCCTTCTTTAAAATGGCAAAAACACATAGATACTCTAGCTAACAAAATTAGTAAAAATATATATTTAATCCGGAATTTAGTTAGTTGTGTCTCACACAACACTCTAATAACAGCTTACCATGCTCTCATTCAGTCTCACCTTCAGTACTGTGTTATACTGTGGGGTCACACTGGTTACACAAAAAGACTTTTTAAATTACAACGGAGAGCTTTAAGAATAATTTCAGGTGTAGGGTATCAGCATGATTGTCGGAGATTTTTTCGACACCTAAAAATTCTTACTTTTCCTTGCTTATTTATTTTTAAATGCATTGAATACTTTACAAAAAATATGAATTCATACAAAACGCTTAATTCTTATCATCACTATGAGACAAGAAATCATGACTTTGCTTACAACTCTCTAAGACTTACTATCTCTCGTTACGGAATAAACTACTATTGTATCAAATTTTATAATGTCTTACCCATCTCTCTACGAAAAACTTCTCCTGAAAATTTCCTAACTAACATCAAAAAATATTATACAAAAAAATATCTTTTGTATAAATCTTTCTACACTATAGAGGAGTACTTACGTAATGATTTCGGTGATATGAGCACTGTATGCTCTTAGGACGTTATATTAACTTGTTTCTACAAGCTCTGTCTAAATCGAAGCATATAATTCATAATTGTAAATTTTGTTACCACATTTGTTTTTTTTTATGTATATTTCATTTATGTTTTATTGACGTGTGTAAAGTACCAATGTATTATAACACAAATAAATTATTATTATTATTATTATTATTATACAAATTAATTTATATTTTAAGGTTATGACGCTTAGTCGAGGAATAAGTTATCAGTTTGCATTTAGACTCAAATATGTTTTTTTGTAGATATAAGTGGGATGACTAGTAATTGGTAAGAACAACAAGAAGGGATAGGAATCTCTGGACCACTTGCTTCGTCAAAATAACATAAAATTTACTTTTTAAAACTTTTCAAAATTAAATTGAGAATCTGCATTGAAACTTGTAAATCAATTTTACTAATGTAATTTTTGTAGTTCTTATAAAAATCTATTTTTATCCATTGGGTCTTAGAGGGCCGAACACACTAATACACAAATAAAGCGAAGAATGGTTGCTATATTTTTCTTTTTTCGTTCAGGTAGAGCAACAAAGTAATATTTGCAACACAACACTTTCACACTCAGACGGTCACTTATCGAAGATCTAACCATAATCAACGTTGCTTAACCTACACTATAACGAGTGAGATCCATCTACATCTCTGCCGTACGTTTAACATAAAAAAACAAAGTACAAACACTAAAATTTTAACTTTCGGGAGATTTAATCACATAGGATTTTGATTGGGTTACGATCGAACTTATTTGAGTCACATTACTAACAATTTTACTCCGTTGCACATGCATGTTCAACAGAGTTTCTTCATTAACTCATCATCATTTTCACTTTCCAACGTCATTACATGATCCAGTTCACAATCAAAGTCAGAAATTATCTCATCCTTTAATTCTGCATCAAAACTATTGCTTGCAATAGTAGTTTTTGATCAATTTTTTTCACATACTTCCAAAAAATTTCGATTTTTCGATCTTTTTTAATAACTTGTCTCTGCATTTAAAAAAAAAGTTTAACGTGACAATGACGTAACACAAAATGAAGTTTAAAATGTCAGGTTGACAAGAATGTACCACTGATACCAACGGCCTAATAATTGCTTAAAATTATAAAATCCCAAGATTTTCCAGGTGACAACAAAAGGGTTATAAAGTCCCAGTTGGTTACTCAACAACAGTGAATAAAAACTAGCTTAAATTTTTTCGTAATTTTCTTGAACTAAAAACAGTTTAATCTAAATTTTTAGAATCTGAGTGTGATCTTAAAAAAATTGTCAGCGTTATCTGCACTACTTTTAAGAAGAAAGCTTTCTCGAAGTTGTCTTACATGCTGATAGAAAAAAATCTTTTTCTGCTGTATGATCTAAACGCTGATATTTAGTCAAAAATTTCTGGATAAATTAATAGAAATATGGCTACAGCATAATGTGCTATAGCATAAGCTGTAGTAGCCGCTATTCCATAATAAATTTGCTTTAAAACAGACCGCTCCCAAACCCATCAAGTTGAATAAAACAATTTAATCAGTAAAAACATATTTATTTTAACTTTTACCACTTAACATAGCAGGGAACAAATCGGTACTGTCGCCTAAGTCCAGCACCTCTCTGCTGGATATCCATTGACTATCCACATAGAAGTAGTAATGCATTGCAGTGTAAATAATGAATGTATGCACTGAGAGTACAATTACATCTTATAACCTGGAGGTATCGGAGAAGCTTAAGTTCCATCAGATTCCAAAGATATAGTTTATGGTAATTATACCGAAGGTTATGTGGACACAAAACATATCTTCATCTTTGATTGCACAGTGGGATAAGAATACGGAGACGTTTTAGTTGAACCACTTTTGTTAATTTTCATACTTTTTAATATATAAAATTTTAACATACATTCAAACTAAAAATTTTTACTTTTAAAATGTTGTTAATCTATAACCATAGCAATTTTGAAATTTAAAAAAGTTTTTATACACAGCTTGCTGAATGAAAGTGGGATTACACCACAGCACACTTTTTTTTTCAAAATTCCCAAATATTAAACCGAACAATCAACTATCAGTTTTAAAAGCAGCCAGTCAATTTATATTTAACGGTAACCTAAACCTAACCTAACCTCAATTTGCGGTTAAATTTTTACATAAGTCTTTTGTCTAAACAAATACATTTAAAAAATCAATAAGTTAGGAACTAAAAGTCTTAATAAGAATTAAGAAAAGAATTCGCATAACTTTTAATTTCACGACACGAATTTTAATTTTTTTTTATATCTGGCGAATCCTTGATGGTTTGGCAATATTTTCATTCGTATAATCTATTGCGGTAGTTGTAAAAAACTTATAAATAATAGTAAAAATGTCTACTGTTTTGCAGGCGTGCAGATCGTGGTTTCAGGAAGGAAGACACCAGCCCGCTAGGGGTACTGGACGTCAGCGGCGTACTATAAATTGTGAAGATCGGCGCCTACAGATGTTTGCATTAAAAAACCGATTTTCAACGCCAAGACAAATAGCTAATCAGTGGTATAGAGAGCTAGAAAGACAACCAGTGGGTATGAGAACAGTCTATCGTCGAATCCGATTATTTGCATTGTTTTTTTTTTTGTCCACTTTATGTCTTGCCTCTCAATGCAGAACACCATCACTAAAGACTTGAATGGTGTACCAACAGACGAGATTGGGATGTCGAATAGAACTCAGTGGTGTTCAGTGATGGAGTCCCGTTTCTGTTTAGGAATGAATGATGGTCGCAAGAGAGTGCAAAGACAACGAGGTGAAAGGCATATAGTGCAGGATGCTGTGAAAAGACATGTACATAACACCCTTGGCGTTTAGGGTATGAGGTGATATCTCATATGGTAGTAGGTCATCCCTGGTCTTTATTCGAGGCAACATGACCACAGTGCGTTACATTCAGGAGATCTTAGAACCTTACTTGCGGACCCTTCAGGAACGTTTTTTTCAACAGTTCAAGTAGTTCGTATAAAAGAACCGTTCTTTTTATTAGTTCGTTCGCAAACTACCCATCTCTATTATTAAACTTGTGTGGGATATGGTTGGTCGTAGGTTGAGTACTACTGCACACCCCCCACACAATTTAGGTGAGCTTCAATAAGCTGTACAGCAAGGTTGGAAGTGTTCTCAATATGAGATTGACAATCTCATTCGATCAATGCCTAGGCGCGTGGCAGAGTGTTTAAGAAATCGAGGTGGTGCAACGCATTATTAATTTTTTTCGTAATGCAAAGTGGAATTTATTTCAAATTTCCATCGTTTTCTTTTTTATCGTTTATTTTCTTCGTTTATCTTACAATTAGCTTAATAAATCAATTACCATGACTTTAATTGTTTTTTATTTATTTTTACTGGGTGATGCATTTTCTATGTTAGTATATTTTGTTCGTTATTGCTAGGCGGGCTGTTAAAATAAGACAAAATAACTAAATGCTCTCTTTTGCATATTGTTTCAAAACATTTTAATCGTTTACAAAAGCAGGACATGGCTTCTTCATGAGATTCCATTCGAAGCTATTTCATTACTTCTTGTGTTCTATCAGTCTTCTTTCTTTTCTTCGTACCTTGCCTAATATCATTGTTTACAGTTGTCATATTGCTACACTTTTACAATAACTTTTAAAGCACTTTCAAACGGATTTTAAACACTGACTGATGTGATTATTATGTAAAACACGCCGTAATGATAACATTTTGGACTTTCCTGATTTTATGCCGGTTACGCTCGGACATTTTTTTTTATTGCTGTGGGCCCTATCTCTTATTGTACAAAAAATTAAATTCTACCACTACTAAACTTTGATATTTGACTGGTAAAAAAATCTGACTGAAAAAAAGCCACAGATAGCACCATTTATCGTAAAATCGTCTTAAATGGACTCTTCTTGTTTTATTTCTGTACCCTTCAATTTGTATAAGTCTTGGTATAAAGAGAAAAATCAGAGAATACATACTTTAAAGAAAATGCGATAAGTCGCAGTTCAACTAAAAATCAGCTTAAATATAAATATTATATATTTTTTTAAAAGTATTTTTACCTAAAAATAGTGTCACAAATATTCATGAATGATCAACTATAAATTGGTAATTAACCTTGAAAACATTTGCTTGTTTTTAATTTTTTTAATTAATTTTAAGAAATGTATAGTTTTGTGTCAATTATATAACTAAATAATGCTCTAACACGTTGAATAAGATAAAAACAAAATTAAAAACTTTTATAATCTATCTTTCATTAAAACTATTAAAAATATGATATTTATATGTATTTATTTATAGTTTAAATTAAGCTCAGAACAAATTAAAATTTACAAAATATAAGATATCAGGCTGTTGAGACTGTACAGGTGATGTACAGTTTCAACAAAAACAAAAAAAAAGTTTCTTTGCCTGAAAATGTGACTCAACTTTCGTGTATCATTTTCATTACATGAAGTGATCCAATTATAATTTCTTAATTTAGTTTAGAAGTCGTGCGGAAAATTTATGTGTAAGTAGATAATGATTCATTACATTTAATTAGAGCTACATGTATAAAAGATGAGATCGTAAGCATACAAATCCTAGTGCAATAAAAACAAAATTTATATTGCGTTACAAAATTTAAACATTATTTAAACAATGTTTTTATGTTTAACATTTATATTTCTTATTTTGTGTACCACTGTCTGGTCTGAGGAAACAAAACAAAAATACACAACGAAATATGACAATATTGACTTGGAAAATGTTGTAAAAAACGAAAGGCTTCTGAAAACTTATGTTGATTGCCTACTAGAAAAAGGACGATGTACTCCAGACGGCCTCGAATTAAAAAGTAAGTAGAACAATTGTCAAAACCAAGCAAACCTTGTAATCATTTAAATATATTTTAAGAAAATATGCCCGACGCTATCGAAACTGATTGTAGTAAATGTAGTGAAAAACAAAAAGAAGGCTCTGATTTTATCATGAGATATATTATTGATAACAAACCGGAATACTGGAAAGCCCTTGAAGAAAAATACGATCCGGATGGAACTTACAAGAAGAGATACTTCGAGTCACAAAAAAATGAAGTTGCTAAAGACTCCTAAATTTTTATTTTACGTCTTGTAATAAACCAATTCTCAGCAACTTTGTTTTGTTTTATTATCATCTTTAAAAAAAACCTCGTAGCAATGAACAAAATCAAGAACACGGCTTTGTCGTCCACCTTGAAGAAAATGATTAAACATATATTTAGGTTTATTCCAGTTAGTCTTCTCATGTACGTTTAAAAATTAACATCGAAATGAAAATTTTTATAGTGACTGTTTTAACCCTTTCTTGCATTCTTTTTAGTGTAAACGGAAAAAACCTTCATCGAATAACTAGAGATGAAAAATACACCACACGTTATGATAATTTAGACGTTGATAGAATTTTACATAGTAAAAGATTACTTATAAGTTACATTAACTGTCTTTTAGAAAAAGGCCCTTGCTCACCTGAAGGGCGGGAATTGAAAAGTAAGTACAAAATATATTTTTTTAATTTAAATTCATTATAAACACATTTAATTTAATTATTTTTTTTAAATTGTTTTATGGCGTTCTAAAACTAGTTTTGTAAGTAATTTAATTGATGTGTCAATTAGTGTGTAAAAGTAAATAAATATATTAAATTTAAATTTTTTATTTTAAATTTTTTTCAAATGGTTCATATGCCATATGTAGGTATATCTTGGTTAATAGTTAAACTATAATCTACTTTAATCTAATCCAATTTTTAATTATTTTTTTTATTAAGCACTACAAAGTTGTTATGGAACTTTTTTTTAAATAGACAAAGAGAGTTCAGTTTATTTAAATTTTTATAAGAATTTTAGGTAAGCAAATATTTACATTGAGTTTCAGTATGAATTAAGTTGTAGGAATATAAAAATAATCAGACGCAATATATGACAATAGTTATTTTAAATTCAACATTAGTAAATAAACATTAAATTATTTAGTTGTTATTAGAGTTATTATATTAGAACAATAATTTGTGTCATAATTCAGTTGGGCATAAGAAAAAAAAAATAGATATATGTATTTGTCAGACATGAGAATTGTATGTCATTTAAAATGTGAAGTGATAAAACTAAATTTAGATTTTTTCACATTTGGTCTGCTGTTGAAATACTAAAATTAAAACATTTTTACTGGAACTGCTGCTGATCAGATCTTTAGAACAAAAAAGCGAGTTTTTAGATTATTTCATAACAAAATTTTACCCGATTTTAAATCATTTTTGTTAGATAAAATGAGGTGACAGATGATATTAACTTTAGTTAAACAAATCAGTCATATCATACCATATATGACTGATTTGTTTAACTAAAGTTAATATCATCTGTCACCTCATTTTATCTTATGGACTAATTTTAAGTTGAGATACATCCGGTAGTATCGCAAATTTTAATTCTTTTCCGTAGCAACCACCAATCACAACTTTGAATTCTTTTAATTTTCTATGAAAACGAAGATACTACCGTATTACTTTAATTTAAAATTAGCCTATTAGATAACATTTTTTTTTCGCCGATCAACAGTAAGCACCACATTTTATTGAGAATTGAAAATATCGGCTTTTGTTTAATTGCTTTACTAAGCAGTAAACCTAATGTTTAATGTCAAACTAATGTAAAACAACAAACATTTAAAAAAAATATGGTAAATTGGTAGGTTTTAAAAAAATTGGTTAATATAGCAATAAAGCAAATTTGATGCATTGTCGGTCAGACCCTTAAAACCACGGTTGCGCTTTGGTTTTAAACTACCAGTCGCTGCATTAAATTTACTGTATTGTCATATTAAACAAACAACTATTTTACTTAAGAAAAATGCGATAGATGTACCTCGGAAGGTTACTATCATATCATTACTACCATCACAACAATATTGTGTCGCAGTAGGGTTTTTGTTAATCTTCTTGTTAGATCTACTTGGTGTATCGCATGAAACGTAAAAACACCCACACTTAGCACGACGCGTGTTTCGACAACAAAGTTGCCATTCTCAAATAGAAATTAAAATTAACTTGAGTTTAATTTCTACTTGAGTATAGCAAATTTTGATGTTAATGGATGCTTTTACATTACAAAGTATTTGTTGTTTATTTTTGTATGAAAATACCAGCATAACAGCTATATGACAGCATGAAAGCAAAAATAACGGTATATTCGCCAGTAGAGGACCCCCTTAAACAAAATATTTACACAATTTTGAAAACTAGCGTTACGTATAATATTTGGTTAATTATTGTTTTATCATCACATTTTGTTTTTTGACAAAAAATCTAAAGCAATGTCGTATTGTAGTGGAGTAAATCTACCGGATTTTAAAAAGCAACCAGGAAACTTATTGCAAAAGGCTATTTTTTTTTTAACTGATTACTTACGATACATATAACACTAAAAATAAGTTTTCCGGTTTCGAGATGTTTCGCACGACTTTTTGGGGGCGTTTTTCGGACATTCTATGCGTAATTTGCCCTTTATAGAAACTATTTTTTAAAATATCTCGGCTTCTACAAGTCGGATTGACTTAAAACAAAGACCAAAATATTTGTTAAAAAGTCTTCTAACCACACGTCTAATTTCTAAAGCTTCAATCAAACAACATAACTTTGAAGTGGTCAAAAAAAACACGTTAACCTAAAATTTTAAACTTTTATCGATATTGTTGAAACGGTTAGAGAAATTTGAATAAAAATTTGAGGAGAAACGTGGCTTATAATAATAAAAATTGAACTAAATTTTAGGGCCATTTATGATCTCAATTTCGAAAAAATGGCAATTTTCTTCAAAAATATAATCTTTTCTACAGCTTGAGCAAATCATTCTAAAAATTAATTTCTTTTTTCAAAATGTAGCTTTGTTTAAGGGCTTTTAAAAGGTCTGATCGATTTTTTACATAATCTCAAAAAACTTCAAGATTAGACTTTTTTATTTTGACTGCTATAATTTCGTTTTGATTGGAACCTAATTTGTTACTACATATGAGGCAAATTAGTAGTGTAGATGACATCTTGGTAGAAAATGAGACTTGCGGATCTTACTAATAATTCAAATATAACTTTTCTACCACAGACATCAAAGTTCTAAAAATGAGGAAACTTTTTTTTTCAATCTTGAACTTTTACGTAATATTTAAGTTAAATTTTTATTTATTAGATTATATTGTACTATATATATTATACAGTAGAACCCCGATTATCCGTGCCCACCATCGGTTACCTGCCTGCCGAATAATCGAAAAGCACGGATGATTGAAATGTAATTTTATTTCACATAATACATAACATAAACAAACATAATAAACTTGAACACATACATAACATAAACAAAAAACAAAAAAATATTTAAAAAAATCACTAATTAATAATTGTTTTGTTTTTTTTTTGGTACATTTTTGTTTTAATGTTTGTACGAATTTTTCGCACCATTAAAACATCGTTATAATTGGTGTCATTTTCTTGCTATAAAAATTGTAGTAGACTCTCTGTATGTGTTAATCCTGTAGCTAGTAATATTTTAGATTCAGTTTCAATTTCCACATGTTTCGTTACATTTTCTTCTTCAATGACAGTTTTTTATAATCTTTTTTCTTTACTAGGTCTCGCACAGATTGTTTACCAATTTTGAACTCGCAACTTAATGTAGAAATGCTTTCTCCTTTTTCTTCTGATTAATTATTTCGATTTTAGTCGAAATTCACATAACATTTGTTTCTTGTTGTCATGGTAAATGATGCACTCTGTATATAACAGTAGAAATAAAACTGAAATGAACTGCAAATTGCAAATCCATTCTTAATTTCTCGAGAAATGTATAGACAAAACATTTTATTTAATTTAGATTATTTCTGCGAATCTTGCGATTTTTGTCACGTTGGCACGGATAATCGAGTGCAAGTCGATCGTTGAAAAACGAAAAGTACGGATAAGTGAATTGGGACTCTTGCACGGGTAATTGAGAGAGCGGATAATCGAGGCACGGATAATCAAGGTTTTACTGTATATACATAACATGATTACGTAAAAGTTCACGATCAATAAAAAAGTTTTAAAAATTTGATGTCTGTGGTAGCAAAATCATATTAGGATCTTCTACAGAATTTGTCTCTTATGTGGTAGACGTAGTTAAAAGCTACATTTTGAAAAAAAAATAATTTCCAGGATGATTTGCTCAAGCTTTAGAAAAGATTATATTTTTGAAGAAAAAAATTGCCATTTTCTCAAAATTGAAATTATAAATTAACCTGAAATTTAGTTCAGTTTTTTTACTATTATAAGCCACGTCTTTTCTTAACTTTTTATTCAAATCCGTCCATCCGTTTCAACAATATCGATAAAAGTTTAAAATTTTAGGTTAACGCGTTTTTTTAACCATTTCCAGGTTACATTGTTTGATTAAAGCTTTACAAATTAGACGTGTGGTTAAAGGACTTCCTCATAAACATTTTAGACTTTGTTTTAAGTCAATCAAAAGCCGAGATATTTAAAAAATAGTTTTTATAAAGAGCAAATTACGCATAAAATGTCCGAAAAAATAACATTCTGTAAGAGCATATGCCATTTTATTAGAACATATTTAGCTGGCTAACTGCAAATGATAAAATGATGAAGAATATGATAATTTACCTTAAAGATAATAAAACATAAAAAAAATTAAACATGTGACATGTTAATAAGTTAATGTTCAAGTGTAATTTTTAAGAATAAGCCTGTTTCTTGCTAAAACAACATAAGTCAAGAACATTTTTTTTAAGTTTTTTTATTATTGATATTGATAAAGTGTAAAGGTTATTTGACATTTCAATCCTTTAAACCACAAATACTATATTGAGACCAAAAAGGTTCTTTAAAACTCGTTTATTTGTAAGTTAAACATTTTTTATTGATTCTTGAAAAATTCTTATTATGTGACTTATGTAGTTTTGAAATGACCGATTTAATTATTTTATATATTGTTATTATTTTATTATTATTAGTTATTCCTTTATTCATTCATTCAGTGTGTCCAATATTCTATTGCAATTTGTTTTTATTTTAGCGATACTTCCTGAAGCCCTGGTTACGAACTGTGTAAAATGTAGCGAAGTCCAGAAAAAACAAGCTGGGAAAATTTTAACCTTCGTCCTCTTAAATTATAGGAAAGAATGGGATCAATTAATTACCAAGTACGATCCAGAAGGCATTTATCGTAAACAATACGAAATTGATGATGATTATGATTATTCAGAATTAGATTCTGCTAAAAAGTAATTTTTTAATGCAATATCTTTGTTATAATACTTACAATACAAATTTTTTCTCTTTATGTATGTTACCACTAAATAAAACTTACGTTATCAAATATGCTAATTTAATTTAAAGTTTACAAACTTATAATTATACTAAATAATTAATTACATCTGTCATCACGTCTTATACTATAGCGGCCACAGAAATTGAGCCGCCAATTTAATGACACATGATATTGTAGCAATCTAAAGATACTTTAAAAAAAAACTTTTGACAATAATTTGATTTTGATTGTTATATCATTGTGATTTTTACGTTACAACCTACTTGAAATCTGCATAAATAAAAGTTAATTCGCCCTTTTTGTTCATAACTGACACTGTCTTTAAATTGACGGCTCACTTTCTGTAGCCGCGATAGTAATTACTAATTTTTATGCAGTTTGCGTTAAGTATTAATAATTAAATAAGTGATTTAACTAGGAATTTACCTCATCCAGAAGTCGTGTTCTGCGCAAAAGTTTACTACTCGTATTTCATGTAACATAATTAACTTTAACCATCCACCTTTGTTGACGTTGGCATAATAGACTTCGGTCTCTGTTCACTCGCACTCCCATAATAATAACAATAACGTTATATTAAGGCAATTACCAATTTAAAATAGCAATTGATGACGTTATATCTGCACTGGTTTTTGATGGAGTTCATGTGGTATTATGTTAGAAGTATTTTTCTATATGAATTATTGATATTATACTGTAAATAAATATAATAATAACTGTAGGTGAAAAAGTAAGTCTGTGGTACCCAGCTGTTATTCTGGCGTCTCCAATTATTAAAAAAAAAATTGTAACTTAATATGTGGTCTAAATGAAATGAAATACATATAGTTGTCACTCTAGAACTGCGCATGTAGTGTTGGGAACAATATTAAATAAGATAAAACTTTTTATTTAGGAATATTATTAGCAAATACCTAAATATAAATTTTGACTTTTTTTGTTAATAATCTATTTAGCCAATGTTTTGCGCTTGTGTAAAAACCAGTTAAATAGGCTCATTGTTATCTCATTTTAAAAAACAATTACCTATAATTATTATTAGTAAAATACATTTTAATTGTAGAAATTAAGTCGTATCTAAAATTTTAAGATTTATTGTTCGATTAGTCTATGTATTTTCAACTGGCTTGTTTGCGCTTTTATTATTTATTTAAACAATAAAGTAGTTGTTAATTTTTTGTCGTCTATGTTTTAGTCAGACATTTTATTATAAAAATATTTTTTATTAGAATAAACATTTTGAACTAATTTCCCATAAAAAATATTTAAAAGATTTATATGATTCTCTTTATATCTGAAAACAACAAATTTAAATTTTTATATGTTCAAATCATTGTGAAACGTAGTACACAAATTATGACAAAACATTTTTATTATCGATTTTAAATTAAAAACATTGTCAAAGTGTCATTGGATTGGTAGTTTAGCATTTATGTGATTTTTACTTTTTAATTTTCTTTACCAAGTAGTAGTGATTCTAAAATTTCAAGATGTCATTTATTTTTAATTAGTTTTTGACGTTGTTTCTGATGACATAAATTTACGATATTTCTACAACCAATGTATTTTTGAATAAACCTATATTTTTTCTGACAGAAGTTAAAGTTGGTGATAAATGTTTATACAATCAGTTAAATTAGCTAATACTGTCCGGTCATTTTTATAATTTTGACATTGACAATTGTTTTTATTGGAAATACCGATCCTAATAAGTAGTTGTCTCTTTTATGTTACCTCTTTCTCAATTTTATTGTCTAATAATAAAATAATAATTTTTCAAATTCTTACAATGTTGTATATGTATGTATATTTAAAAACAAAATGTGATGTTTTAATATATTTTGTTATAATTAATCATTACCTATGTAGATTTACTATTAAGTACTCTTAGTTGTTCTCTTTCTAGAAAACATGTAATAAACTCTATTTTATAACAAATATTGTTGTTTATGTTATATACCTGCGCCCCAATAACTATAGTAACCTCATTAAAAAAAAACTAACAATAACGAACACAAGTTAACAAGTACTGTATTTGTACGTTCCTTCAGTTTATCATCAAACGTTTGTAAGGGCCCTGGCTTTAATTATTTTTATTTAATATTGTGGAACTGTGGCTAATCAAGCATCCCCACAATATTCACGTCAGAGTAGATTAGTCAAGGGCCTCTTGAATTGTTTAGTCTATATTAGGATGGTGTGAGAATTCCAAAAGATTGAGAACAGAGTCGCATAAGGCGTGATCCCGTGTAGACGTGTAACTGAATAAATTGATTTTACTCTTAAACTATTATTTCGTAATTAATCAGAAACCATCCCTTATACGTTTATATCCTTTTTAAAAATCACTGGGGCGTTGTTTCATTTTATCAAGTTTAGTTTCTAAAAAGTTTTGGCGAACTAAGCACTAATATGACAAGCGAAAAAACCCTAACATGTTTTGCAATTACCTGTTAAGTGAATAAACACGAAATTAGACACGGTTTGTTAGGTTGCGTTTGAGCTCTCATATATAAACACTCAATAATACATAATCATCGGTTCAAAAAACAATAAACAACAACACTGCGATTGTAGTACAAGCTAAATATAACCGAAAACAGATTAATTACATCTAGTAATTTTTGTCCGCTTTGTATTAATACTATGGTGAAAGAAAATTGACAGAAATTGTCAAAATATATATTTAAATTTGGGACTTACCGCGCAAACGAAGAAATTTGTTAAATGCTACTGCAAAAAAATCGGTGATAAGATGTTATCAATTATTGCTGGATATTAAACCCGAAATGAGCTACAACTAGTTACATAAAAAATTAGTAGATGTGTTTGCATAAAAACGATTTTTCCTCCAAAAAAAAAAAACTTCCCCAAAGTCGTGTTACAAGATAAATAAAAATAATATAGTATTTTTTTGTAGTGGAGTTTCTACAGCCTTCGCCACACCCCACATTTCGTTCATCATTTTTTTCTGTCTGTTACATCTTCTTCATTTTTAGCTAGATCGTTTAGATTTTTTTTAATTCCTTGTATTCAAGATATCGTGGATCTGCCTTTACTTCTTCGGTTTGGGGGCGTGTAATTTATCAGTCTTTTTGACTGATAAATAAATTATTTTTTAATTTCTAAGCATTTTCATTACGTGTCCACAACATACTAATTATCGTTCTTCTATGTAATCTATAGTCGTGGTACCCTTCCTGTATGTCATCTAATTTCTTCATTTAGAATGTGTTCTTGTCTTGATATTTTGCATGATCTTTTTAGGTAGTCCATTTCTATCGTTTCGATTTTTTATTCTTCTTTTTTTAAAAGTTGCCAACATTCTGAGCCATATGTAAATATTGGCTCTACAATTGTTTTGTACAATTTTATCTTAGTGTTTAATTTAATTTGTTTCGACCATAATAATGAATTAAGAAATCGAATTCTTTTTCGGGCTTATATTACTCTGTTATTTATGTCTTCTTTTGTTGTTCCTTCTTTTGATATTATACTGCCTAAGTAGGTATTTATAATTGGTGCACCTCCTAATTGTTTTGTTTATTTGTAGTTCGAGGTCTATTTTCTCATCTTCTAATGTTAGATATTTAGTTTTTCTTAAATTTATGTTTAATCCCCATCTGTTGCATTCGTCTATCAATTTTCTATCACTTTCAACACTTGTTATAATTACCTGGTCGTCGGCAAATAGCAGAGATGTCAGAAATTGGTTTTCAATTTTTATCCCCATTCTCTAAATTTGTTCTTTTCTTTGCTATCAATTATTGCAGAATATAAAACTTATAATGAGCAACAACTGGTTACATAAAAAATTAGTAGATCTGTTTGCGGAAAAACGTTTTTTGCCTCCAACAAAAAGCTTCACCAAATCCGTGTTACAAAATAAGCAAAAATAACATACCATGTAACAATAAACTTATAAAAAAAGCAAGTTTGAACTCTGATTTAAACTCAATATTGACAAGTCTAATAAGATCAAATATGAAATGGATAAGTTAATGAGTAAACAAAATATCGAAGTACTGAGACTTGAGACTTGCATCATATTGATTAACTGCAAATATAACCGTATTGAGTTGGCTTAGGTATTTTGTAAGACTTTTACAGTAAACATGTTGGAGAACCAAGCAGTGATAAATACAAGCTTAGAAATTTATGGTTAGGAGATTTATTTCAATTTTTCTTCTAATTGTAAGCAAATAGTATAAAATACTGTTAAGTGTGTAGATTTCATAAGCAGTGACTGGAAGATAATCTAAAAAAAGATAAAGTACCTAATATTTTTATAGATTTAGCTTAAGACCGTGACTCTAATCATTATGAATTAGTATATAAATGAAAGGATTTTGAGATAATTCTTTACATACCAGGTTTACTAAGCTAATTTATGATATTTAAAGTCGTGGCACAGTATAGAAATAAAAAAAAAATATTTCTATACTGTGGTCATGGCAATAGGGCTAGTCAGTGACCTCATAATGTGACTTTTTTTAATAACTTGCCGTACGTGTATTCTTATATCAGAAAAGTACATTACCATAACTATCCTAATTTTTTTATAAATAAAAATTTGATTATCGCACTGTAACCAAAGAACAAGCACAATCAGATAATAAAATCTGTAATAGAAGATCTGTAAGAAAGAATAAGTCACTCTTTCACTTGTCTCAAGCTGTAAATGCGATAAAAACTTAGAAATTAACTTATAGTTACTGACACATTTGACAGCCAAATTTGAAGTTTTGAAACTGTGGAATTCAAAAATCTGGAGATATTTTATCTCATCCAGTTATCACTAATTAAAAAAAGATGAAACAGTGACCTGGGGTAATTTCCGTACTAAACTTACTGGGTTACATCCGACCGTGGAGGGAGGAATAACAGGAATGGGCATAAGCTTGAAATCTTGGTCGATGGCCAAACACCTTTTACGATAGTTTTCACTGTACTCGGGATAGCTTTTTCCCCCACTACAAATTTGCAAACGGTGGTTTCGACAATAGAATAAGATCGTAAAAGGTGTCTGTATCTCGACCAAAAACCTAACATTGTCGGTATAGGGCATGCCAACTCTTCTTATATTCATCCCTCCACGTATCCGACACATTTCAAAACTTTTATTTCCAGTGAATTTTGTTTTTAGTGAGGAGCTAGTTAGAGTGTTTCTTTTTTTATTATTGAAGCTTCAGATGCATTATACTTTTTTTGTGATTTTTTGAATCTGAATTTACATTACTTTACAGAAGAAAGATTTCTAGAAGTTGTCTTACATGTTGATGGTAAAAAATCTTTAACTGCTGTATAAACGCCAATATTTAGCCAAAAATTCGTGCTTAAATTAACGAAAATTTTTACTTTTAAGAAAAATTTTTTTAGTCATTGCCATAACAATTTTTGAATTTAAAATTTTTGCCTCCAAGTTGCTTTTACCAGCTGAATATAGTACATATAATAATAATTCGGCATAACGAGTGAAGAAATTGTGTTACGACTATGACATAATGTGCTATAGCATAAGCTGTAGTAGCCGCTATTTATAATAAATTTGCTTCACAGCAGACATTGCTCCCAAACCCATCAAATTGAATAAAACATTCAAATCAACAAATGGCATATTTATTTCACCTTTTACCACATAACATAGCAGGAAAAGAATCGGTACTATCGCCCAAGTCTAGCACCATTTTGCTCAATGTCCATTGTCTAACCACATAGGAATAGTAATGCATTGCAGTGTAAATTATGAATGAATGCACTGAGAGTACAATTACATCTTATAACATGGAGCTATCGGCAAAGCTTAAGTTCCAACAGATTCCGATGATATCGTTTATGGTAATTATACCAAAGGTTATGTGGACACAACATATCTTCATCTTTGATTGCACAGTGGGATAAGAATACGGAGTTGTTTTTGTTGAACCATTTCTTGTTAATTTTTATACTTTTCCAGATATAAGATTAAATAAAATTTTAACATACTTCCAATAAAATTTTTACTTCTAAAACGTTGTTTATCTGTTACCATAGCAATTTTAGGATTTACAAAAGTTTTTATACCCAGCCTGCTAAATGAAAGTGGGATTAAATTTTAATCATAGCCCATTTTTTTTTATTTCCGAACATTAAACCGAGCAATCAACTATCAGTTTTAAAAGCAGACAGTTAATATAAATTTAACACTAAACTTAATTTGCTGTCAAATTTTTACATAAGTCTTTTGTCTAAACAAGTAAGGACGTTTAAAAAAACAATACGTTGAGTACGAAAACTGGAATTTATTTTTGTTATGTTGGTTTAAATTTGATAATATTGGTAACATGTTAGTTTTTAGTTTTTTCAATAGTTTCTGGTAGAAAAAAAATTGCAGTTATGTTCCGTCACAGTTTAATTTGATTTGTATTTACTTAGCATTTATATAATATATAGTGCCCAAAACTTCGCGCTTGAATAATAAAAATTTTTACTTTAAATTTTTTTTTTTATTAATTGCCATAACAATTTTGGAATCTAAAGTTTTTGCCTCAAAATTGCTTTTACAAGCCGCATATAGTCAATTAGAATAGTTTTAAAATTTATATGTGGTTTTTAAGTACACCAATTAGCACTTGATATAATACGTCTAAAGTGATTTAGTAAATGGCATTTTTCAAATCAAAGTTAGGTTTTTCCAGATTTTTTTGGTTAATAAGCAAGTTAGAATTTTTTTAGCATTTTTATTGTGTATAGTGCACGTAAAATTACGATGTCTTTTATGCGCTTGCATAAAAATAAATAAGTTAAAAATGCTCAAAAATTATTTTGACGACCAAATTTTTTCTTGCGGCTGTATTTGTCAAAATATGAAAAGGTCATGTACAATAGTCTTTTGCAAGTACTACTGAGAGTAGTGCTTTTATAAATGTACTAATTGTCAAATACATTAAATTAACATACCTACCACTAATAACTTTAATTAAGCATTTTATAAAAATTGGAATCATAAATTTCTTTTTTATAAAAAAAAATATATGTGAAATTACAGGCCACATTTTGTAAAGCATTTTATAAAAATTTGTTGTTAAAACAGTTGTTGTGCTGTTAAAACCAGGATTTAATATTCATTAAACCATTTTATAAAAACTTCATAAAACAAAAACAACAAAATGCAAATTGCCAGTCATTTTGTAAAAAATTAAAAATTCCATTTAAAAAAAATATATTTATTAGAAAGTGTAGAGCTTATTTTATAAAAATTAGTTGTCAGTTTTGTCACAAAAATATTTTAGAAAAATCTAAATGAACAAGAGATGTTTTATAGCTTTCTTCTATCAAAACAAGAATCTGTAAGAAACATTTGTTTGATACCTCTTTAGAAAGTAGCTCTGTAACCATGGTTACCAGCATGTGAAGGTTTCACTTTCGCTCAAGCGTTTTCACTCACGCATAATTAAATTTCGATTTTTCAGGCAACATTTGATATTTAGCCGCATTAGCTTGTTCCAGGGCGTCCTCAGAGACAAATAAATAATAATTCATCCTTATTATTCATTTTTAATAAAATAATAGCACAAAAATTATTCACAGTCACAATCAGTTCAATGAAATTGTAGAACTTGTTCAATTTGTTTGTTGTTTGTTTCCATGACAACAAATTTCTTCAACCTTAATTTGTTGGTATTTATATTAAGAATGACTATTTTTTCGCAAATAATTTCAAACTTTTTTCCAAAGTTATAGATTTTCTAAAGAGGTATCGAAAAAAAATACGGCACTTGAGAGTAAGGTCGCTTTCGTTCACTTAAATTACATTTTCGAAGCTGAGTGGACGAACTTGCAATTCGCGTGAACGAAAGCTTCACCTTCATCACTCTTACTGTAAATAACTATTTATAAATATATCTAAAGATTATAAGTATTTAAAATGTTTCATTAAATGTATAAACATTTTTTGAAATGTCTAGATGTTTATATTTCGTTAGCCACTTGATATAATTCACGCGCATTTCACTAACTAAAAAGTAAAAATCACAACGCATTTCAAAAAAATTCTGTAAACCTAATAATATAACAAAAAATCTTCAAGGTACATAATTAATACCTAGTGTCTCATGAATTACCAGACATTTCATAAATTGGCTTCATTGGTCAAACGACAGTGACATACATACGACTCAAGTATTGATAAAAAATTTAACAGATGATAGCCCTCGTTAAAAGATTCCTAAATAAGCAAATCTGTCTTATATAAATTTTATAGTTTTTGAAATATACATTCACTGTAAATTCTTTTTTAAAACAGGTAGCTCATATCTTTCTTTTGAACAAGATAGGATGTATTATAGCAATTTTTTGGTATACAGTGTGTGAATAAAATAGGTGCAAAATTTGTTCTAGTGATAACTCTAGTTCTAATGTTAATACAGATTATTTTATAAAAAAAATAAAAAAGCTATTGCCTATTAAAATTTGTAAAGATAATTCAAAAACAACTTGTATATCTGATTAAAACTAAGATTATCACCAGAAAAAAATTCTACATATATTTCAGTCACACACTGTATATTAAAAAAATTGCTAAAATACATTGTATTTTGTTCAAAAACAACTCTTTTAAAAAAAGTTCTACAGTGCATTTCTCGAAAACCAGACAAGTTTGGTTATTTAGCATTCTGTTAACAAAAGCTATCTTTGTTAAAATTTCTAACAATACATTAATAACAGCCTGTATATAGTCATTTAAAAATATGTAACACAATTTTGACCTAAAATACAGCACCAGTAAAGATAAAAATTTATAAAACATTTTTCTGTCTTTTCTCAGCCGATAACGAAATTGCAGCTTGCCAAAATTGCGTATAAAAAAAAATAAAATTTATATGTCTCAAAAACGCTTAACTTATTATTATGAAATTTAGTATACAAAGTTAAATGTGCTAGTTCCGTCGCACATTTTCAGTAATTATTCAATTTTTTTCTTAAAAATTTTTAACTTTACAGCAAATATAAATATACCATCAGTAAATTCTAAATAAAAATTCAAAAACGCAAAATTTAAATAAAACATAAGTTTTTTAAAATATTTACGTTTAAAGTATAAAAATAAATTTTTATTTATAAATTTGGCTCGTTTTAAGTTTATAATAAATACTAATTTATTTACTAATTTAATATTATCTAATTACTAATCAACTAATAATTAATTTCAGTTATTTTGTTATCAGTTGAGTTAAGACACAAAAAAGTTTGTAGATTTTTATTATTTGTAGTAGGTACTGCATTTCAGGTTAAAATTTTGCTATGCAATTTTGAATCACCCTATATAGTTATGTAAAAATTAGGAAATTCAGACGAAAGATACTATCGTGATAAAAAATTTTATTTTTATACGAGTAGGTGTAGTTTATTTTGTATTATTATATTTGCAGTCACAATTTACAAGCTTTGGTTCCCAAAACCGAAGACTTTCAAATTGAATTATAATAATTAGGAATGTTACAAGAGCGTTAGATACACTAAGAATGGTTTTTCTATTTAGCTCAAAAAATCTAGCAGCAGAAAAACAAGGAAAATTATCCTCAATAACATTTACAAACATTTTTACTGCTTCAGCCTTTTTTTCTTTCTGATCAATATAATTCATGTTGAGTTTGTATACTAAGGTTCGTATATTTACAACTTCATTTGTTATTAAATCACAATAAAAAATACTAGTAAATGTTCCAACCTTAAAATTGACATTTAAATTTTTTTAATAATTATATTAATAACTAACCAGATGCCATAAAATAAACGTCACATTGTATACAAGTGTTTGAGGTGCTCGCTTTGCTCCTATGATTATAGACTGAAAATGTGCTAACAGTTGTAAAGTAGTAAATCCTATCAGTTGTAAAATTAACCAACCAAAGATTTCATTAAACACATTTACGCATTCGCCCAAGATATAAATATTATTTTTAGTTTTTTTCAAAATGAAAACATAATTTTGTTGATATTGTACATTTAACTGATCTGCCAAAAATTTGCATACATTCTGATATCGTTGAAGTAACATATTTAAAATTACGTAGATTACAAAATATACGATGAATTGAGCATACATTTGGAAGTACTCAACTGCATATAACTGATAGAACTCTATTCCCATCGTTTTTGTCCATATAATAGTTTCATAACTATGAAGAAATACAAAAACAGCATTAGCTGTAAGAAATGGTAAAAACCAACACGCATTTTTGCTATCTTCATCGTCTTTAGTTGTCTCAAGAAAGTTTATAAGTTTAAACCATTCTCTTTTTTTCTTTATTAATATTGCAATTGTAGATATATTAAGAGTAAACAAAAGTATGTCTGTAGATGTTTGGACAATAAGGCGTATTGGACTCATTGATTTGTATGGAGTTTTTCTGTATATACCAGAAATAGACACTCCTGTTGTAAATAGTATTATCCACAAAAATGCATAAATACTTGACGGAAATATAACTCGAGTTTCTTCAATTCTTATAGGTGTTAGTGCTAGTATGCTACCACATTTAAAAACAAGATTTAAAAGTTTCAATGACATGGTTCTTGCAAATGAATTAAAACTACTTAGACTGTTAGGTTATTATTCTAAATAAATAAGGGTAATCAATAAAAGAATTATTCATTATCCAGTGACCCACTTTTTAGGTAAAGTGTGTATAATTTTCATAATTTGGATAATACTAAATATTGATTTAAACGCCATAGAATCATATCAAATATTTTTATCAGCTTATTTATTATATCTAGACTAAAGAGGGGTAAATAGCGGATCTACACAGAAAAAGATATTTATAAATTTTATTGCTTCAAGATTTTTACACTAAATAAATAAAAATGTTTTGGTAAAAAAAGCATAAAGACCAAGAACTTACAAATAAGTTGTTAAAAAAATAGCTTTGAGTTCCAATTTATTAGTAAAACTCTATTAATCTATTTTTTATTGTTCATGTGAACATACAAATAATATATAAAAATTATACAAAAACATCACGTGTTATTGTGTATTTTAATTTTAAAAAAATAATATTACATACTTGTTTATAGGCATTATTCATTATTTTTGTCATGCATTGAACTGATTTCTTCGCGAAAAATTGTGCTACATATCTCAATATTTTATTTAATTATTAAGTTTTAAATGTACTTTATAAAAATAATGATAAACAACTAAGAATAAAAATTGTTTAATTAAAAAAATATATATTTTTGGAACTGTGTAAGTCAAGAATTTTTTTTGTTTTTGATAAAAACTACTGTTTATTCTACAATTTTTGAAATCAAGAAAAATACGTCTTTTTTTAAATAATTGTCACTTTGTTAAAAATGTAAATATTTTAATATATTTTTTAAATTTTCGTTTTTAAATAGGTACAATTTGCAAAAAAATTGTAAAGAAAGTTTAGGAGGGTTAATTATGCATATTTTTAATTAAAAAAACTGTTGTGGGTGTTAGTTGTTATTTTTATCGTTTTTGAAATTTTAAGATTATAACTTGATAGTCCAAATTGACTTTTTACGACAAAATGGGCAATAAAAGAATTTTGTTTACTGCGACGTTTTGACTATATATTTAGTTATCTTCAGGCGGAAACAATTTGCTGTTTTACTAGAGACATGGTCACTAGTAAAAAATTGTTTTATTGCCCCGTTTGTCCTTAAAGACCAATTTCAAAAATCGAGTTATACTATTTTTTTATTTTTAAATTATACATATATGTAACACAATTTTTTTTTGAAACTGAGTGTATCAATATATTCTTTTACATTCTTCTGACAAAAACTGCTATTCGATCTACGTAATTTAAGATTCAATTGTTTTTGGGTATTAATTTGTTCTATCGTTTTGTAACTAAATTAAAAAAATTAGAATAACATATTTTTTTCTAAAATTATCAGTTTGGTTTCAGGAAAATAATGTTCTACAAACTACGTTATTTTAAATCTTTAAAAATTTTTTATTGGAAGTTTAGACAATTTACAGTTTACACTCGGGTTATTCTTTGATTTAAAAAGAGCATTTAATGTTATTCACCATAAGCTATTTATTGCTTAGTAAATGCTATAATTATAGTCTCAGAGGTACCGCACAATGTTGGTTGAAGTTCTATTGGCCGAAAAAAATCTTATTAAAACCTAAAAATAACAGCCTTTTTAGGGTCACAGAAACACAAGTAGTGTCTTCTGGGTAGCGCCGGCCCAAAAGGTACATACATTGTACAAGCGAAGCAAGCGGCCTCTTGTAGAGCAAAATTTAAAAGAGCGCAATTTTTACAAAATTGAAAAAGCGCAATTTTCCCCAAAATAAAATAAAATCTGAAAATTTGTAACAAAATTTAATAAAAAATGATTAAGCTCAAAAATGTGTTATAATCCGGGGAAAATATAGATGGGTGGTGTTGTAGTGGCGTAGATGTTGGTCAAATACATTAATTGTTACTAATAAATAACAACTACATTATTATCTTCATTTTCTTCCTTTATTTACACACTCTTACAACCTAACTCTTTATTTTTACTGCCTACATCTAACTGCTCATTCTCACAGTCTAAATCTAACTGTCTAATCTAAAATCTAACTGCCCACATTCTTACACATTTGCCCACAAAATCCACCCTCACATTCAAATCAACCAATTATTACCGTTTCATTCACATGTTTTGCATAACATTCCTAACGCTCGACCCTCACATCTGCAAACCTACTCAAACCCAGACTTTCAGCTTTCAGTCACCAAAGGACGACCCATTACTAATTGTACAATTATTAAATAAAATAATTCTATCAAATGTAAGTAAATATAGGGTTTTCATAAATGATTGTAACATCGTAGGTGGCTGTGGAAAAAATAAAAAATATTTTGCCTTTACAAGGCAATAATTTTAGCTATTATTATTAGACAATTTAGTAACTCTAAGAACCATTCTCTAATATTCCGTTGCGAAAATAGAACATCACAATGAATATTCGTGATATCAAAAATTTCCACAGCCACCTACGATGTTGCAATCATTTATAAAAACCCGGTATATTTACTCGACAAAACATCTTTATCAGGTATATAATAGAGCGTAATTATGCTCTTGTGTTATGTGAGAACTGATATATCACGTTTCATTTGAATGGGCACTATATGAAATATCAAATCTTACTAACATAAACATTTTTTTTAAAACGTAAGTGGTTTAAGTGTATTGTGTGAGATAAAAATGTGTGATGAAAAACAAAAAAATGAATGTTAGGGATGTTTGTCCTGTATTTCTTTTACTAAAACTCACAAGGGCAAAAAAGACCGAATTAATGCCGGTCTAAATCCCTGAAATCTGATATCTAGCTTAAAATAAGGGGCGTGGAAAATAAACTCGGTAATTGAGCGAATTGTACAAATAATTTGGTCAGGATATCAATAATAGCCGTTGAACATGTTAACTAATTAACTAGAGCTACTATGCAAAAATATTACTCAACCACTTTCAGCCAAAATCCGGTAAGGTCAGCTGGTATCTAGGCGAGTGATCATCAATAAAATGGTAAGGCGATGCCTGTAATTTAAAAAGGGTGTGTGAGCAATCCATCCTATCAATGCAGGAGGTCCCTAATGTGATTGCGTGATAATTAAACAAAATATTGCACAATTCAAAAATAATTGCAATTAATAGCTTGTTCAGTATCAATAAAATTATGTCTGTATTTAGTTGAGCTCTGTCCAGGTATTAAAGAGGTGAAAAACGCAGTTCTGGCGTTTGACGAACTCTACAAGTCTAAGGAAGACCATAATTGCGGTCAACCCTTTACCTGCAGATTTCTTACCAGCCCACTTATCTCAGGGCGCGCAGAACGCCAGTGAGACTACCTCGCGGTTCTGACGTGCAATGAACACGCGTTCTGTCATCCACCACTTGCTCCGGAAGTGCAATGGGTACCAATTCAGTACCTTCCTGCCAGTGGCCTTAAGCCCTTATCGGACAGGACCCCCTGACGTGCAATGGACGGTGTCAGCGGTACCCCACACAGTGGCCTAATAAAAAAAACATAGAGCAAGCAGCTGGAAGTGCAATGAACTCCTTTTGGCAAACCACTCGGCTACAACGTACGTTATGCCCCGAGCGTGCAATGGTTGCCCTCTTCAAAGTGTTGTAGGGTCCAATCCAATCAACCTCTCTACGAAAAACAATAAACATGCCTAGAACAGAGAAGCTGGGAGTGCAATAGTCCTCTTTTGACGGTCCACTCGGCTGCAAGGTACAACGTTATGCCTCGAGCGTGCAATGGCCGTCCTCTTCATGGTGTTGTGGAAACTAATCCAATCAGCCTTTCTAAGCCAACATAACATAAAACGCAAAGAGCAAGCAGCTGGGACTGCAATAGACCTCTTTTGACAAACCACTCGGTTACAAAGTACGTTATGCCCCGAGCGTGCAATGGTTGTCCTCTTCATCGAGTTGTGAGGTCCAATCCAATCAACCTTTCTAAGCAACAACACCGAGATCTAGGAGTACAATGGCCACCTTTTGGCACCTCTCTTCCAGCGACTAACCTGCAATTAGCCCTGAATGTGCAATGGGTATCATAAACTGGTGACCGCTCCAGTAACTCATCACAAAACAAAACCACGGACCTGGGGGAGCCGGCGCTACCTGTCGACTCACCCTGGGCTGTCATGTTGCGCTAGGTCTAAATGTGCAATGGACGGTGTCAGCGATTTCCTATACCTAATCGCCCTAAATAGTACCTAGCGGCAGTGGCGTAACTACGAACATTTTCGCGCCCCCGCCAAAATTTCGTGTGCGCCCTCTTTTATATTAAAAAATTGGCGTTTTTTAATCAAATGTATGAAGTTAAACATTTTTCCAAAAATGACGGTTATAATACAACGGCGTGTATACGTACGAATTCAAATACTACAAACTAATAAGATTCGTTTTACATTTAAAAATACTTACCAAAGGTTACAGCTTTTTTCTAACTTTCATTGTGGCAAAGTTGTCAATTAATTGATTAAAGTCCATTGATTTTGTCACTTCCCTCTCTATACTTAAAATTGCTAAACCACTTAACCTAAGTTCACTGATTGTACTTCGCAAATACGTTTTAATTAACTTAAGTTTAGAAAAAATCTTTCTGCACTTGCTACACTCACGGGTAATGTCAAATATAATATATATGCCGAGCACACATCCGAAAAACTTGAGCAAAGTACATAATTGTCACAAATTAATAATGTAACCAATTCTTTAATAGTGAGGTTTGGTTGTAGCCTATTTTTTATACAACTTCGAAACGTAAGCATTTCCGATGGGAACAATTCGGAAAAATCGTCTTTATATTCCTGGCACAAATTTCTTGCATTTTCGACTAGTTCATCGTCATTAGCTTCAATTAAAAATTTTGCAGACAAAACTCGAAAATGATTACATACTTCTCGCATCCCTTCAAATCTGTCGTGTATTTGAAATATTATTATATCTAGCGCTTTGTTAAACGTTTCCACTTGAAAATTTTTTTCGGTGTCTTCAATACGAGAATCCTCCATTAATTCGTCATAAAATTTCTTATTTCTGTCAAAGCCTTGAACACATCAGTGTACCTAAATCTTAGTGCATTTAAGGAATCATTTCTGGAGGACCATCGCGTGGAACACAATTTTTTAAGTGTTACAGAAATTCTTGATTCTGGAGTGTTTAACAAATTCCACCAAATTATACTATTATTAAAAAATGTATAAATTCCTTGCACAATTTCAAAAAATGTTGTTACTGCTGTCACACCACTTACTGCGTCGTTTATTACCAAATTTAAGTTGTGTGCGGCACAATGCACATATTTGGCATTTTTTTCAATAGAACTGATCCTGGCTTGGAGTCCGGTGTAACGGCCACTCATAACACTTGCTCCATCGTATCCTTGTCCTCGGCATTTGTTGATATTAATGTTTTTTGACGTAAAGAAATTAATTATAAAGTCTTGAAAACCCGCTGCACTTTGATCCAATAAGGGATGAAAACCAAGAAACGATTCGTTGACATTAATTTTTATTGGACGATTCATTTCATCTTTATCAATTATAACATATCGTACAATAATACTAAGCTGGTCAATTTTACTTATATCCTGCGTTGTGTCCAAAATAATCGAAAAACATAGTGCATTCTTTATATTATTCAAAATTTTAGTTTCGACTGTTTTTGCCAATAAATCAATAATTTCATTTTGTATTTTAGGACTTAAGTATTTAATTTTTGAAGGCATATTTATTAATTTTTTTAAAACCGGATCATACTCTGAAATTAACTGAATTATAGCTAAAAAATTCCCATCTTCTACTTTTCCTTTATCAATTATTTCTCTATGTCCTCTTAGTGCTATATTGTTTGTCGCAAGTGTTAATATAATATTTATTATTCTATGTAATATTTCCCTCCAAAAGTCTTTTTCTTTTTTTAGATTTGACGCGAAATTTTCGCCTATAGTTTTTCCACTCTTCCATATTTCGTAGATTTCACAAGATTTTAGATGTTGATCTGAAACTTCATGGACGTGTATTTTCTTGCTTAATCCTTTCCAATCAGACACTCCAGAAATCCATGCAAAATTCATGTTTTTGTTTGCCCGATCTGCAAATAACCAACACGGTTCCCAATAGCAGGAATCTAAAATCACCGAGTAGCACAACCAAAACCTTGATAATTCAAGTCCCGCTTTGTTTTTAAATGTATAATAATTTTCCGAAAAACCTCTTTTTCCATCACTAAATTCTTTTTTTTGAAAGGGTCCCTTAGGCCTACATGATCCATATTTAATTATAATTTTTTTTACGTCCTTTGTCAATAGGATTTATTTCAGTCATCATTTTTTTAATAATAGGATGATGTAAAATATCCACATTAATTTCAGCACTAATATCGGCAAACAGTTCTTTATTTTTTATAAGCACCGAATCAGACTCAATTACTTCTTCGTGCACTTCACAAATATTTACTTTCTCCGATACTTCGGTGGCACTTTTTTTTATACTTTCTTCACTCACTGTCAATTCTTTCAACAAATTTTTTTCTTGTTCACAATTATCATCACTATCACTTGTAGCAGTAGCACTTGTTCCCGGCGCATTTGTTCCCGAAAAAAAATTTGTTATTTTCGGTAATTTTGATTTTTTTAGTTCCATCAATTGTCTGCGTTTTCTAAATTCGCTTCCACTCGGTTTAGGCTTTCCTGTCATTTTAAATTTGTTAAGTTCGATATTACTTGAATAAGTGATAAAAACAAAAAAATATCCCGATGTTCGCGTAACCAAGTAAAAATCTAGACTGAAACTAAAAACAATGACTGAAAATCTAAGAGTTAAAGCACTTAAAAAAATTGAGCCATATTATCATAAACTAAATCCACTTCGAATTAAGAAACATAAACTTTGACCGAATCGAATAGTTCTTAGAAGAGTATAAATTTCCGTTTAAGTTAAAACATAATAAAGCTGGCTCGAGTGGCTCATTAATAGAAAAACAAATAAAACTTTTATATCAAAGAAAAAACAGCTTACTAGCTTTAGTTACAGTATTAGTTACACTACTATTAATAAATACTAATTAGGTTGGCAACAAAAGGGTAAAAGCCATCAATTTAAAAGTAGGTAGTTTCTTTAGTAATTTTTTTGATACATGTACATTATTTTTTTGAAACTAAATGTTACAGGATTTTAGAAGTGAATTTTTGTAATGCGCCCTCTCTAAGTTTGCGCCCCCCCGCAATGCGGGGTCTGCGGGGGCGGTAGTTACGCCACTGCCTAGCGGGCGGAAAAGAGGGATGGAGAGTTTAATGAGATTAACTTGATATATCAAGGCTCAACGTTGTAAAGTGTTTACCTTTTGCTCGTTAAAGAATAATTCAAACATAACATAATGATTAGATTCTCAATAATTAACCAATTGAGAATTAACCATTTATACTCAACTTTATAAAACATATCAACCTTATAAAAATATATCAGCTCATATCCAACAATTGGATAAACGTTTTTTAAAATCATAACATTAATACATTAACCATTAAACAAGTACCAAGCTAATAGCTACTGGACTCACCCTACCGATGATAGACATTTGTATCTCAAAAGCTCTGGTATTGAATTAAATAACTTCACGACACAAAAAAAAATTATAAAACTCAAAACACCAATCAATGATAGCTTAATTAAAAGCTCACTACACAAATAAAAGGATTGCTCTGTGATAAACTCACATTTTCAATCAAAAAAACAAATGTTTGCACTCATTCACTAATTAACCATCCCGGCTGCTGGCTAAAATTCAACTGTTTTACATGTGGTTTAAAAAAGAAGGTTCAGCCGCCAAAACTCTTAAGGGGGAAATGCCCAAAAGTTTGCGGTAAATTTCAGATTTAGAGCTGACGTGTAGCAAAACTAGGAACGACGTAACTAAAATGCATTTGCAGCCCGCTTTCCAGAGAAAGTGTTTCGTAGGTCATAAACAAACAATACAGGGATTAAGTAATAAAAGTAGGTAACCGCTTGGCCCAGACCGCATGCATATCTTTTCTGTAGGGATAAAGTTTTTAGAGTTTCGATTTTTTATTTTCATTTTTATCAAATAAATAAATAATGAATTAGAAAATGTAAAACAAAAAAAAAACTGAATTAGCAAATTGTACCCAGATTGTTTAATGGAAAAAAATAAAGGTACAATTTTGTTTTTTTTAACAAACGCACAAATTATTAATAAAACGTTTAAAGAATTTTACCCAAAAAAGAATGATTTTTCCATGTAGCGTAAGCCGTTGTAGCCTTTCTTCTACAAGAGTTCAATAGAAATAAACCTAAATGTCTGAAATTTGTTCTAATATATACAAAAATTTGCATAAATTTTCAATGAGGTTGTAAAAATCAACGGGTGGTTTTCCGTCTTAGCTCGATAAAGCGAAATTTTCCAAATGACAAATATCTTGTTTTAAAAGATTATACCCCTTTCGGTTTTAGTTACCTGCCGATAAATCCCTTTACAAACTATCTGTAGAAGTTTTCGCAATGTTATTTATAAATACCTATGTATTCATTTATATTACTTCATTATATTACACGGCAATGCGTTATTTTGTTAATTTTAACAAAACCTATGTAAAAAATATAGTAACAATTTTTAGGCCATAAAACCGCAGTAGAAGCCAATGAGCCAAATAAATTAATTATTTCATTTACAATTTTTTTTTTTTTTGTAAAATTTTACATTGAATCTTCATATGCTTTCTATGGAGCGTTCACTGGAGACGTGCAATTCAAATTCTAAATTCTGACGAAACTATTTTTTACTTACGTAGGTATATAATGTAAAATTACCAATGACATTCTTCCATTACCATTACCACTAAATTCATTAAAGTACCGAACTAATTCCTTCTATCAAGGGAGTAGAATGTCGAAAAATCATTCTTTTAGGCTATTAGAGTTGGCGGTGTTGCTGTGTAATTTGTTTCGGAAGACACTTCAATCAACATTGTTATGTACATTTTTTCCCAAACAACAAATCCGGTTAAATTTGTTAAATTCGTAATTGTTTTGTAAAATATGCCGCTGTATTATAAATAAAAACAATCAATTGTTTTTAATTAATACAACACTTTAAATAGCAAAAAAATTGTTAAAAACAATTAATTATTTTTCTGATTATCAATAAAAAAATTTAATTATTAATCTTGATTTTACAGGTTATTTTACTGATTTATTACCGATAGTTTAATTTTACAATAAAACATTAACTTTAACTTTATTTTGTTAGGCTCAGAAAATCCTCGTATCGCGAATCAAAATTACTGAATGAATGTTTTCGTACACAAACGACTTTAAACCTCGTTATTTACAACACTATCATAAACCGGCACCCTAAGTCCCGAGCT
Organism: Tribolium confusum; assembly: GCA_029207805.1. Lineage (NCBI taxonomy): Eukaryota > Metazoa > Arthropoda > Insecta > Coleoptera > Tenebrionidae > Tribolium > Tribolium confusum. The sequence goes on from JALGAY010000003.1 coordinate 39,167,371, forward strand.
AACTTGAGACCCACTCTGTTGAAGGATAGGTATAAAGGATAGATGCATTTTCGAACGTAAAACTTCCGCAAGTTCCCATTAATTAATTGTGCATTTGATTGGAAAAACTAAATTTTACCCGGATTTCTTACATTTAACAGTGTGGGCATAATTTTATAAATTTTTGATTAGGCTATTTTTTTGTAAAAAAAATTTGGAAAATCTATTTTTTCAATATATTTTATAATTTTTGACAAATTTTGCCCACACAGGAAGACGTGTGCATTCATATAGTAAAAACCGCAATAAAAAAAATTTATTTGTTAACGAGTTATTACTTGTCAAAAATTGCATTGATTTTCCCTATGCTTGAAAACGGGACTGTCAGCCTTAAGTCTGTTCGGCAATTCGTTAAGCTTATCGGGGTGGATGGGTTATGTGTCCGAAGCTCGTAAATATGTTAATCTTATTATGGAAACGTATGAAACTCAAAATTGTTATAGACCTTATATTTTCTAAAATTTATTTACAGAAAAAAAAAGTTGTGCCTAATTTACTACGTATAAAAAAATTATAATTAGCCTATTCGCAAAAATGCCCTTACAATTGTTTATTTCACACTTAATAATATAGATCTTAAAATATTATAAAGAATTTATTTTAGTCTGGAAAATGATTTTGTTCGTTTTGGTTATTCGTCGTGGTGTCGTTGTATTCTAATATAATTTTTTTAATAAACATTTATGTATCGTGTTGTTTAAGTTATTGTATAGGTTATGTGTTGTGTTTTTGTTAAATATATAGACTTGGTGCTGAGTGAAATGTCTATACAATCAAAAAATTATTATTACGGGAAAGTGGACAAAGCAGATGGACAAGGCAGATAAACAAGTTGGTACCATGCCCAACAAATTTTGAAATTACTTATAATAAGCCTTGATAAAGAATCCAATAAAGATTCGAAACGTCGGCTTTATAAAATAGTTTATCTGCCTTGTCCACTTCCCCGTAATAATAATTTTTTAACTATATAAATAATGGACGTAAAACACCAAAGTAATGTCTATACAATGTTTTATTATAAAACAATTAAGAAACAAAATTAAGCTGAGTCATTTAATCTTATACTATTCTAGTCAGGTTTACTCTAGTTATGGAATTATCTGCTAGAACAACGCTGTACAACGCTGTTCAAGTTAAAAAAGTTTTACGTCGCCAGAAAATGATTTTGTTACAAGAATAGGAGAGACTTATGTCTCTATTTAGGGCATTAAAAATTTAAACAGTAATTTTTGTTTACATAAATCATAATTTCATAATTTCATGTGTTGTTTATAACTTACATAATTCTTGTGTTGTTCATGCTAAGAGCGCCAACTATTTTTTAGAACGCGGTGGCACTGACTTTTACAATAGACGTAACAAGAATAGAATTTTTGCGAATCCATAAGCTTAATATTACTGCCAAAAGCCCTTTAATTATTTGTATAATGCTTTTTAACCATTTAGCTTCAAAAATAAAAAATATTGATAAGCTTGACAAGTTCTAATCTAGAGCCACATCATTTTAAGAAATATACATTTTATTGTGTGAAAGAATATCTTAATTGTAAGTTAGTCTAAATTGTGTAATTTATATGTATTACATTTATATTTTGAGTTGTTATTTTTTGTTTAGGTTTTTATTGTCTTTCGACGTGTCTAAAGTGTTTTCCTTCAAAAAACTATAAAAAAATAAGATGTTTTTGTAAGTGTCACAATTAACCTTAAAAACATTCGAACAATGGGGAAGCCGCTTAAACAATGAGGTAACTTCAACTGTTTTTTTGAGAGAAGAGGCTTTCAGCACTTCTTACAACTCTCATAGCATTTGATAATTTACAAATTATTTGCTTGATGAGTATATATCATTGCTTTGGTCTGAAATAATAATGAGAAGATTCGTATAAAGTTAAACAATTAAGTAGATATAAACATAAAAGTGCTTTTAACTTACTTAATTTTTTGAGTGTTTTTTTAAAGTTTGTGTAAACAGTAGTTCTAATAAATTACATGTTAAGTTAAGCTTTTTAAATCGAGTAAACTACACAAATCCACGTCATAATACAAATGTATCTAACACTTTAGGAAAAATGTACTTTATTTTAAATATAAAAAAATCCATAATTGCCTCTGTTAAATTATTGTTTCTAATTTCTATTGTTTATATGTTCTTAATAGTTAATGTTTACTATTAAGTGTTACCATTACTGTTTACGAATATAAGGCTAAAAGCGTAATTATTCAAGTAAATCTTTAAAATGTGTTTAAGTATAAGAGTGTGAGTATATGTACAGTGTCATTTAATGTTCCAACGTTTCAACAATGGCAGTATTTCTAATTACAATAATGTTAATTTGTAGTGCATTAGGCAATAACATAAAAATTGTTAATAATTCTTTTAGTCAATGTTCGCTTTATTTCGACAACTTTTGGCAAGTTATGAAACATCATTTTTTACTAGTAAAATCATTGACAGTTCAAGTATTAAAAACAGATAAACATCAACACGATCTAGATCAGTACACTCTTAGTTTACTAAAACAGTTAAACAGTGCAAAGTCTTTAACAGCGTTAAAAATTCAAGAAAAATACTTAAAACTACAAAATCACTCACCAAAATATAGTTTTTCTAACAATTCCTTCAGTAACATAAGTCAAAAGTTTAGCAAAATCAGCTACAAAAAATTGTATCACTTAAAACGACTTTCATCTGATTCTTCTGAAGGTTATTTTCTTATAATATGGGATGTAGATTCTCTTCATAATTTTTTAAATGAAAATTTTCAAGCTAGAGCTACATATGCAATACAATTTATTTTTACATCTTCTGAAAAAAGCTGTGAAACAATTAGACACCAAACAAGTCATATTTTAAAACGGTTTTGGACCGACTATAATGTGTTTAATCTTATTGCCCAAACTTCTTGCTGGTGTGATTCTGAACAAGTTTATATCTATAGACCTTTTGTCAAAATAGACAATTTTTGGGGAATAACAAACATTTATAAGTTAGAAGATGTTATAAAAAATTATCAAATTATTACAAATCCTTTGATTAATCTCAATCGATTTCCTCTTAATATCGGCATATTTCCAAAAACACCAACTGCTATAAAAATTTTACCAAAACTTTTGAGTGAAATTTCTATTTATAAAAATTTAAAATTATCTAAAGGTTATGGAGGGGTTGATGGTCTTATTTTAAGTTCTTTAGCCGAATGTTTAAACTTCGACATTACTGTAGTTGGGGAAGAAACAGCAAATAATTATGGTAAAATACTCTTAAATGGTTCTGCTACTGGTGCTATTGGAGATGTAATTGCACGCAGAACAGTTTACAGTGCAAATAGTAGATTCTTGGTTCCGTATAACACAAATAAACTCGAATTTACAAGACCATGTACTACTGAAAAAATTTGTCTAGCAGTACCAAAATCATCTAAAGTATATAAATGGTCAACCATTTTCAGATGTTTTAATGCTTTAACTTGGCTTTGTTTGATGTGTACTTTTCCTCTATGTACAATTTTTTGGTACTATTTTAAGTTAAAAATAAATTTGGAAAAAGCTTTTTGTACGATTTCCAAATTTTTACTAGGTGTTTCTGTAAACATAAATCCAACATTAGCACAAATGTGCTTTTTGACATCATGTATGGGTTTTAGTATTGTCATTTCGAGTATAATTCAAGGATTTCTTTTCCAAAGTTTTACAAGCACAACATTTTATCCTGATATAGATACAATTAAAGAATTTGACGAGTCTGGTTTAGCGTTCGGTTCATCTATTTTTACTTTTATTAGAAATGATAATTCTAACACAATTAAAAATTTGGAAAGCAAAACTTTTTCTCCACCTCCTAATGTTTTTGATTTAGTTGCCTATCATCGAAACATTGCCACATCTGACACAAAAAGTTTTTTGGAACTAATAATAAAAACACAATATTTAGATGAAGATGGATGGCCTCTTATACACATTGTTGACGAGTGTTTTGAAACGTTTTTAATTACAGCTATAGTTCCAAAAGGTTCTGCTTTTCTGACTGTCTTTAACAATGTCATTACAAAACTGATTGAAAGCGGCTTGACAAGAAAATGGATGGACGACGTAATTAATAGTATGATTATCGAAAACTGGATTAGATTAAATAGAAATAAGTCAAAAACACGAGCTTTTACTCTATATGATCTACAAGTTGCTTTTTATGTTATTATTTTAGGATATGTTGGTTCTATTTTAGTGTTTATTAGTGAAATCTTACACAAGAAATGTTTTTCTACATGTAATAGATTGCAAGTTAATTAATTGTTTAATTATAATAGAAAATATTTTCAATAAAAAATTGTTTAGAAAATTGTTTATTGAAACAATATATACCTACGTTTCGCGCACTCTTAACAAAAATAAATCATAGCAGCCCTAAAAATGTGACAAAAAATGTTATTTTTTGTTCTAGAGCGAAGCTTTCCCATTAAAGTACCGACATCGTCATACTGCGTGCCCCTAAAATTGTTCACAAAAATCAAATAGGTTAAAAAACACATTTTTTGCGAGTAGGTATATACCGAGTTATCAAAAATTAACGAAGTCAAATGTAATTATAAGAAACAAAAAAATGTCTTTAATAGATTAGTCAGATTCTGATTTTAAATACCGAAGACTATAAAATGGTTTTAAGTCAACTGATCGATGGGAATTGACAATATCATCAACATTTCTGTTTAGAGACATTTTGGAAAAAAATTTAAATTTTATAGTATAGTCGTTCACAAATTCTAGTAGAATGACTTTATAATCCCCAAGCAATAATATTTACCCTATCTATACAACTCTTTATCAGTAGACGGTCAAGATAGTTGACAAAACTATGATAAACCCGTTTTTCGGCAAAACTAAATGCTGCCATAAATTATTTCTCAACTATTGTGACCGTCTACTGATAAAGAGTTGTATTTTTGGAGTAAGTGTTATTGCTTTCAGATTATAAAGTCATTCTACTAGAATTTGTGGACGACTATAGTAGCAGATGTTTTTTCCATGACCCTTACAAGGTCTACGAAAGTAATTAGAGAGACAAGTTCTGTTGCTCATAAAAAGGAGCCAAATGAACAAGTATTAGTATAGAGAAAATTGTTGCTGATGTTCGAAACCGCATGCAAATTGTGAAACAGTATCTTTTTTCCTGTAAAACATGTATGTAATTCATATACAATTATATAATCTTTTAAATTTATTATTAGGTATGGGTATGTAATTATGTACATAGTTTCATCATAATTTATGATGTTTTCTGGGGATGCGTTTGCAAGAGTTGTTTGAAGGTGATTGAAATAATTATTTATAATTTTAGTACATTTTATTTTTAATGATGGCTTTTCGAAATTGAATTGGAAATAATCTTACATGAAACGGGTGGTAAAATGATCGATTCTTGCACACGACCTGTTGAGCCACTAGTTAACACTCCTGGCTAAATCTTTACCTTTAGTGCAAGAAAAAACACGCTCAATTTGCAACTGTATATTAATAACATTTTGTGATAATATTTAGCAAATCATTTAAAGGAGATCGTTTCAATTTTATGAAAATCTAATGACCACTCAAATCAAAATTTTTTGTGTCAATTGATAGCTTTTGAAATAAGGAGCAATGCATATCATTGCACCATCTTTGTACCTCTTCAAATAAAGGCTTAAGACGTTTATTTTGTAAATTGTTGTTAATGGACGACTCGTTACTGAACGATGGTCGTTAAGAGATAAAATATCCAGAAGCTTAACGACTTTCAATAAATAGCTAATTGAAAAATAAAGGTAAGAAATTAAAAAATCATATGAGCAACATGTTAAATTTTTGTTTCCAGGCAAAATGATCGAGGAACTGGGACAAGAACCAAAAAAACGAAGTGCATAAACGACCAGACAGCAGTTTTTACTCTTTTTAAAGGAAATGGAAAAAAATAAAGCGTTCCGGACAAATAAATACAATCCTTCCAATCCACAAATTTTAGAACAGACATGGAAGGATCTTACCAAAAAATTAAACAGTGTTGGGGGTCCGTGCAAGACTACAACTCAGTAGAAAAAGGTTAGTTTTTATTGATTATTATTGTAATCATAAGAGTGACTGAAGATATCAAATAACACGACGTTTGAAATAATATTGCCTTACTGGGTCATCTTAATATTTGCAGATTTTCACAGATTGGAAGTGTTCTGTCCGAAAAAAAGCGAGAAATCTCAAACAACAACCCACAGGAGAGGGCTCCTCCGACAAGCCTTTGACCGACATTGAGAATAAAATATTAGACCTAACAGGAAGGGTTGTAATTTCGGGAATACCCTCAGTACCTGAATTAGGTCTTATTGTTGAACCTGTTGGTTTAGGTATTGAAAATATCCCCGTGATTGCGGGCACTTCTGAAGGTAAATGTTGGTAGTATTTATTTTATGAAACACTATGAGTTATATTTTACAGAAACTAACTTGGAAACGGAAGAATTGAAAAGTGTAACTAGTTTTTTTTATTTTTTATTTAAAGCTTTGTTGGAGACCACCAACACTTTATCATTTTACTACCATTAATTTTGTAAGAAAATGTTGTTTTATTTATGTTTAATAATACATAACATTTATTCCATAAAAATATTTACAATTAAATTATTTCGGACCTGCAATCGTTGCTGAAAAAGATTATCCTCATTTTCCAGGACATCTTCAACACCTCCGTCATTTTCTTCTATCACCACTACTAGGTCTTCATCAATTATGTTGTGTAAGCGCATGATGTTATGTAAAATTGCTGCAAAGGGAGGTGCATAGTGTAGTACCCTGTCTGACAGCAAACATCGAAAATACGACTTTAATAAACCTATACACCGTTCAAGGCAGTTTCGAGTGCGAATATGTGCTGCAGTGTAACGTGCTTGGGGTGTGCCTGGTTCAGCTCCGATTATGGGTGTTAGTAAAAATAGTTGCAAGGGATATCCTGAGTCGCCAAGGGGCCATGAATTTCTATCGCCATTATTATCATAATAGTTATTTTTTAATTGACGTTTAATAAAACTCATCATCTAGATGGCAGAATCGTGAACTGATCCAGGAAAACGCGCATCAATATCCAATATTTTTAAATTATGATCACAAATAATTTAGCAATTGATTGAATGGAATTTTTTTCTGTTTATAAAAGTATGTCTAGGGTATATTGGGTGTTGAGCTGGCGGAGAAATATTTTTATATGGGTTCCATCAATGCAACCTATTATTCTTGAAATATGGAATTGATTGAAAAAATCAGTCTTCACACCAATGTATTCTTCAAAACTTTGCAAAAAATTTTCTGGCACGTTGGTTTAAAAGTTTCATTTCATCAACATTACTAATGTTTCTATGCGTTTTGACTAAATCGTTCATTTTAATATAATAAGAATTATTATAATAGTAAAATTATAATTTCTATAATAATAATGGCATATTTCAATACAAGCTAAGAAGAATTTACTTTTTCTAATGTCTGGGATAATAAAATGTTAATACCAAGAAGTATCTCTATACAGCCTGTACCTGGAGACCCATGAATTAACCGACTTAATTTCTATAAATACATAGTATGTCTTAGCAATTTTATAAACTCGGTGACAAAGATTATTTAAACTTTAAATTAATCTAGCCACTTTATTTGAAGAACTACAAAGTTAATGCAATGATACCAATTGTTCCTGATTTCAAAAGCTATCGATTGATACAAATCTTTATTTGAATGGTCATTAGACTTTCATAAGATAAGAACGATCTTTTTGTTTTACATTTTTGTTGTCCATTGCTCACTTTAGGGGTGAGAAAATACGTGATTCTTAACTCGAACGTCATTCTCTTGAGTAGGAAATGACAAACGTTCTTCTCGTGAGCGGAAAATAACAGTAAGTGAATGCAATGATCCGGGTTATGTATTTTTTCTCAAATTATCAAAGTTAGCAAAATGTTAATTTCGGAGCGTACCTACGTAATAGGTACGTATTAATGTTTTGAGTAAAATAATAGAAACTATAAAAGCCCAACATGACACATAATTTTATTCGAAAGTTCAAATTATTATTTTTACTAACAGAACGCGATCTTTATGTTTTTTTATTACATACAGAAAACAAGCTAGCATTATTCTAGCGCGTAAATAAGCAATAGCAAACAGGAGGATAACAAAATATTAGATACTTGATTTACTGATATATAAAGACAACCAACACTTCGACAGCTTTGGTTCTCATATTCTATCTTCTAGACATTTCTTTCCTCTTACTGGTAATTTTAAAATTCTTTACGTCTACAACAAAAATACTTTTTTTTAAATTTATTTCGAAGATTTAGAAAGCCTTAAATCCACTTACTTTCTCAAGAACCTTCTCAACAGACCTTAAATAAACAAGTAAATTTTGACCGTAATATTTTAACTTTATTAGTTAGTTTATTGTTTGTTTATAATCTTGTCTTCTTACATTCAATATTAGTGTTTATACCTTTTTAAATTATTTTTTCAAATCTAATATCAAATTGCTGTCAAATCTTTAGAAAAAAACACACATTTTTTTAGACAGCTAAAATTTCTTTTTTTTTCATTTTTTTAACAGCAAACTACTTGTTTATTTATTTATTAAATACCTTAAAATCGATCAACATTATTTTTGCTAAAAATAATCATTTATTTTATTCTTATTATACTTTTTAATTTTTTTACGTTTTTAGTATGTTATTGACAAAAATTTGGTAAGCTTTATTCGTGGAGAGAAAGGGAAGAGGGAAGAGGAAAGGGAACAGATGTAGGCATAAGCATTGAAATTGTGGTTGTTGCACAAACACCTTTTATGGCAGTTTTACAGTACCCGGGATAGCTTTTTCCCTCACTATAAATTTACAAAAATGGTTTTGACAATAAAAGAAAGTGTTTGTATATTGGCCAAGAACCCAACATTGTAGGTATAGGGCATGCCAACTCCTCTTATGCCTCCCTCCACGGTTTTTTATAACATTATCTAAATTTTTTATAATTTTTTGTTTTACATTATTATTCAAGCACTTATGATAAGGCCAAGTTCTCGTAAACGCTTTGTCACTTATTTTTGTTTAGCCAAGTATTTTTTTTATTTAACTTTTAGGTTTTACTTAGGTTTTAATTCTTTTTACTCAAAATTTAGCCTTTCTCATAGCGGTTTTTTTTATTAATAAATTCTCGATTTTTTGCTAGCTGTTTTTTTTAACCCGAATAGACTACTGCTTCAATGCCTTGTCACAACATTCATTCGTCAATCGCCACCAGCATTCATTGAATGTTCAGAGCACTTCTAAACGTTTGCCTTACATTACATCATACAGTACATAAAATTACATTAGACCAAGTAACAACTTTCTAAAGATTTCTTAGTACTTGTACATAATTGTATTGCATTGTACTATATGTAATTCACAATTATTTGATTGTTTGTGATAAGAATATTGGCAAAAAAATGCTGATCTTTAGCATTCTTGCATAGAAACCAGCTTCAGGTAACCAAATGTGGTTAATAATGTAGTATAAGTCATTTTTTATTTATATACTGTTGTCTATCTCTTTTCAACACATAATCTATATTACATAGCAACATATACAACAATGTGTTAAAAAGAGACAGACAACGGTATACAAATAAAAAATAAGGTATACATACCATACATTTAAGACCTGTACTCGTTGTACATGGTAAGAATAAAGTTGCGGTATGTGAAAGATTCTCCAAAGAAAAGGAGCACTAATTTCTCATACTCGTCCTCGGATTATGCTCTATTTGTACTAAAATTGCTTTTTCTGCCCTAGGAGTGGATACCGACTTTACCCTTCCGGATAAATGACACTGTTTGCGAAATGAATTTTTACTAGGTAATCTTTGGTAAATTCTTCCAAAACATACGCTGTGAAAAAATCTGACGATTTGCATAAGCTTTAAAGTAAAGACGTTGGGCTTCGGTGGCAATCTCATTAACACAGCCATACATAAAATGCAAGTCGGCTAATTCTGCATTAGAGTAAACTGAGGCATTACAAACGAAAACTTGGCACTGACAACAAACATCAAATTTTAAATATTTATTTATTTTTAGTTTATCATCAATCTACTTTAAAAAAAAATGCAATTTTTTTGCAAAATAAAAGAGTTAAAAAAAGAAATAAAATTTTGTATCACACAAACCGTTGCTTTGCAGGCGCATGATTATTAAGTTTTTTTTGTTTATTTTAACTTATAGTATTATGTATATTCTTAAATAGTTTACACTGTTTTTAACTGTATAATGATTCGTAAAACAAATTGTGATTTTACTGCAAGAAACGTTTTTAAAATTTTTATATAATTCAGTAGAACCTCCTGTAGACATTTTTACTCAAATTGACTTAAAATATTTTAACTTCCGTGTAATAGAAAAGTAAATTTAACAGTTTCTATAAAATAACACAAAAACGTAATTTTCGATCGCTTCAAGATAAAAAAGATGTTAGGATATTTAAAAAGTTTTATCTCTTGATAGATTTTCTATACAAAATACAACTAGAGTAAATCTAATTCTTTTTAACGTTTATTTAGATTCCATTGTTAGATTACATTTAGCAGAAGAGCATTGTTCGTTTTCTTTATAACTTAAATAATTAGTTTCAAACTGAACCATAACAATTAAAAACGTAATAATAGCATTAAACATATTAAAAACCGTTTTTCTATTGATTACAAAAAATCTAGCTGCCATAAAAACTGGACAATTGTCTTTAACAGCAATAATAAACTCATTTAAAACATCTTTTTGTCGGCCGTAGGTAGCAGTAAAATATTTTTCAATATCTAAAGCGTAAGCCACATCCATTAATTCTTCCGCGGTGTGGGTTATTGCATCACACAATAAAATGTTATAAAATGTACAAACCTACAACAAAATTGTACAAAGTAGTAAATTAGGATATTAGTTTATAAGTATAGTGTAAGAGCATGCGCAGCGAATGAAAAACAAAAGCTTGCTGGTGCTTTTAAAGTCACAAGTGATTTAAAGACTATTTTTATATGCTATTTTCTATTACGCCTTCACTAGATTTGACTAAGTTACGTCAGAACACAATCTCCAGCGTAAAAACTAAAAGGTCAAAGTTTATTAATGTCAAATAATTCATTATCTCTTAAAGAAATTTTTGTTACTGCCAGACTAATATTATTGGAGATAATAATTAATAATTTTTGTCACCTAGACAAACTTTTATCGCGCGCCGACGCCGTTTTATAAAATAGGAAATTTTGCTCGCCCCAGCGGGTTTTAATCGGCGATTATGATTCAGGCGTAATAAAGTAATAAATTTTATTAGGATAGTATTATAAAATTCTTACCGAATGCCATGATATTATATTAATATTAGAAATGATAGTTTGAAATGATTTTCTAGATCCAACAAATATACCTTGAAGATACACCATTATTTGAAAGCTTGTAAACGAAATAAGTAACAAAAAGGGCCATCCAAAAATGTCGTTAAAAGCATCAACTGTTTCTTTTAATATTAATATCTGATCTTGAATAACTTCTAGAGACAATGTCGGTCTTCTTTCTTCAGCTAAAGATTTTTTTAATTGTGTATATCTTAACAATAATATTTTTAATATAGTGTACATTAAAAAATAAACAATAAATTGTGAATACAATTGTAAATATTCAATACCATACTGTTCTAAATATTCAACACCTATAATTTCACTAAACACAAAAGTTGAATATAAATGAATAGAATGAAAAAATATATTTGCAATAATAAATGAGACTACATTTAAGTTATAGTTTTTGCCTACTTTTAAATTTACTAACAATTGGCACCACTGCGATTTTTTTGTAAGAGTTGTTGAAATTGTATAGATATTAAGTATTAATAAAATTCCGTCTAAAATAATCTGAACCAGCAAATTGATTGGTCTTAATGTTAAATAATGAGGAAATCGTACAAAAATCGAAGCACTAACACTAATTAAATAAAATCCTATCATTAGGTAAGCTTGAGCGTAATGAGGAAAGTTAATATTATTGGTTTTTGAAGGCGCCATTGCTAGTAGCTTACTAATTCTAAGAACCCAGTATAACATTTCACGTCTCATTTTTCACTAAAACAAAATGTTGTAGAAAAAATATGTTTTCTTAGGTTTGTTTATTGTTAGTGAACGACTAATAGGTAGATATAACATGAGTATATTTGACAAATTGATTTAATGATAGGTTTACTTTATGTAAAGTCTTATATATGTAAATAAAAATTTGAATGTTATTTTATTATTATAGGCAATATTTACTAAATCGATTTTTATTTTTGTATGTTTATTTATTATGTAGCAACTAGAACAAATAATAAAAATAAACGAAACAAATGTAATTTATTGACAAAAAGGATAAAAGACCACATGAGCTGCTTTTCTAAATAATTGATTTATTGCCAAATTAGATTACGATTTTTTCAAAATTTTTATTTAATCAACAGGTACTCATTGAAAGAGATTTACATATTTATTTATAAATTAATAGTTATTACAAAAAAAAATTAATAATACTCAGCAAAAGGCTATAGTTACCCAAATCTAAAGGTTTACGTTGTATGTAACTACTTACATATTACTAATTCTGTGTGAAAATTTATTAGTTGTATAGTTTATATATAGTTCTAAAAAAATCGAATTTACATTTTTTATCATATTTTTATTTCCATATATTATAAGTAAACCATTTTTTGGTTTAGAGTAATCTTCTGAGTTTATTTTTATAGACTGGCTCTATACACAAAAACTTACTTTCTAAATTAAGACAGATTAAATAAGGTCTAATAAAAAAAAATTTCACAAATAAGAAAAGTATTTGACTATAAGAGGTACTTTGAAATTCCAAGATATAGCCGTTTAAAACGACTCCTGAGGCTGGTAGGTAGTCCGTAATATCACCGAAAGTACCACCCTCAATTTCATGAATAATGCTCAGCTAAAGAAATACCGTTTTTACGACCTTTTATTGTTTTGCCATTTTACTAAGTTTAGAGCCTCCCTATCGTATAAAACCCTAATAAGGTCTGACAGCGGCACGCTTAAACCTGGTCAGGGCCGCATTCAAAAATATTTCAGGCAGCTAAGTAATAAGCCGATGCGATGTGGTGTCATATTGGCAAAACGGAAAAATTTGTGACAACGTTATTTACCGTCCAATTTTAACAAATAAAATGACAACTCCGTATAACCACTATTAAAAATACCAATGAAAGAACTAAAAGTAATTTCTTAATCTCATTAGGTGCAGACAGAGAGTTCAACTGAAGAAGACTTATTAGAAACCGGCCAATATTTAAACAAAAGGTACCTATTTTCTTAGAACTTATGTATAGGATTATTAATTCTAATGGTATTTCCAAGATCAATTAAAAAATTTTGTGGCATAAATGGTAAATAAGCAGGTAGCAATAGATATTAAATAGATAGTAAATAAACCCTTTATAATTACTCCGATAGAGGGCTAATTTTGTAAAACAAATTTCTATCGTCTTTTGGAGTGTTCAGGTGTTTTCGTTTGTGTTCTTTTACTTCTTTTAATAATTTGCAAGTGGCAGTTACAAAACAGTCTTTCTTAAGACTTCATTTACAGTCATTTTTGTGAAGGTGTGTATGATTAGAACTTAATCAGTAAATATTTTATGTATTTTAATTTCCAGTTTTCTACATCTTTAAGATGTAAAGACCTTGGTCCGAGGTTGGTGGAGAGTTCAACAACGACGACAACGTTGAAATTAAAAGCGACGACGACGGCGACGTCGACAGCAAAGACGACGACGACGATGATCGGCCTACTACTTCAGATGGCAGAAAACACCGCCGTAGACATGTACCGCTATACTTGCCAAGTTTACAATTATGAATTTGTATGTTTATTAAAAATCGTTGGAAATTGAATCTAGGGCCATAAAAAAAACTTCTGACATAACTAAAACATCTTATGCGACTGTACGTGACTATGTAGTTGTGAAGGGAATTCAAGAGAGGAAAGTCAGAAAAAATAATGCAAATTCTTTATTTGAAAACATCATGCAGAATAAATAAGGAGGATGATATATGAGGCATATGAAAAAACATTGTTTTAACAATCAAAAAATTGCACCAGCAAGTTCAAAGCATTTTGAAAATTAAGTGTTGTCAAGAAAGTTTACTAAAGTTTCTGCAAAAAATCAGATTTTTTTTTAAACAATTAACAAGAGGCAGGTTTTGATAGAATCAAAGAAAATCTCAGAATGGAGGGCAAGATATTTAAAACAAATATATCAAATAAGTTCAGATAATGTGCCTATTATATATCTGGATGAAACTTGGTTTGATAGTCACGACACCGTCAAGAAAAAATGGACTGATAATAGCAAAAAATGTTGCATAGTTGTACATACATACCAACCTCAAGAGAAAAACGCATTATAATTTTACATGCGGAATCTGAAGCCGGTTGGGTAAACAATGCTTTGCTATATTCTGCGAAAGATCTCAAAGAAGATTACCACGAAAATATGTCGGTCAACATTTTTGAAAATTGATTTTCAGAAAAATTGCTTTCCAATATACCAAAAAATAGTGTCATAGGACAATGCAAGTTACCATTCCGCCCAAGCAGAAAAAAATCCTAATAGTTCATCAAGAAAAAAAAAAAAATAAAAGACTTTCTTTATGCAAATGATCCCTTTTTTGAAGTATCATATACAAAAAACAGTTGTTAGAGGTTTTGAAGACAACAACTGTTGAAAAAAAATATAATATATATAGTCTTCCCCCTTATTTAATCCGGTTGAGATGATATGGGGGGAACTAAAGGGACATCTACGAAGAAACAGTACTTCTCCCAAATTTAGTTGTGGTACAATCAAACTGATTAAGTTGGAAAAAATGTGTAGAACATGTAATTCGTGAAGAATATATGTACAGAAATAGACATGTACCGGATTTGATAATTAATGTGGACGATAAGTCTAGCGACGAAAGTGATAATCATGTCGATAGTAATTAGTATGTAATATGTTTTTATTTATTTGTTATTCTAATTATTATTAAATAAATTATTGTTCCGAAATTTGACCAATTATAAAGTTTGAAACCCTCTAGCTGCTAAACTAAACAACTTTGTATATAGGTAAGTTTGAATTAGATCATCATATTTTTGGTCAAGGATCTTGTGGTCTTTCATTGTACACACCATTTCCGGACACCTGTATATGAAATAGTTACTATTTGGTGTATATAAAACACTTAATGTAAATTTTTAATTTCTCTAATTGATTAAATGCAGCTTGTAAAAGCAATTTTGGGGCAAAAACTGTTAAATTTTAAATTCAAAAACTGTTATGGAAACGACTAAACAACTTTTTCTCAAAAGTAAAAGTTTCTATTAATTCAAGCACAATTTTTTGGCAACTGAATATCGGCGTTTAGATCATCCAGCAGTTACAGATTTTTTACCAACATGTAAGACAAACCTAGAGAGCTTTTTTCTTAAAAGTAGTACAGGCAACGCTGACAATTTTCTTTATGAAGTCACACTCAGATCCTAAAAAAATCCGGATTAAACTATATTCAAAACAAGCAAATCACAAAACAATTTAGGAAAAAACGTAGTATACGCCATACATTTGGAGTATTGGAGCATTTATTAAACTCGAACTCACGAAATATAAGAAAACCGAACTGCAAAAAAGTCAATTTTAACACAAAGTAAACAAATTATTTTTTTATTGAATATATCATATCATATCATATTTTGAAGTAATTAAACTGCAACTGCGCCTTTCTTGACAGTTCTATAACAATATTGACAGATGTTATTGTTGATGGAGCAATTATTAATAAATTATTGATCTAATTATATTCAATCAAATTTAAAATTTTTGCTTCATGTAGTTTTGGACTAATTCTTTTATATAACTTTTGGCCACTGTAGTAGATTTAGACCCACTGTAGCGTCTTAGTGATATAATATTACCGCCAGCATCAACCAATATTGTCGCAAAACTGCAACGGTATAAAAATGCCAACTTTATTGTCCTCTCTCCAATTCATAAATTGAGAGTAAAATTTTTCATAGGTTTTAGCAGACTTTGCCGGCAACAAAAATTTTGTGGTGTTTTTGGCTTGTTCTACAATCTCTGAAAGCGTAAGATTTTTTATTTCACAGTCACTTTCTTTTAGCCTGACTTGTTTTCTTTTGATTTGAATTGAAAACTACTGCGACCTGTCACAATTTTAAATGTCAATAGTCCGTGGCAATCTAATAAATATTTAAATCTTGCTGTAGTACATGGTTCTCATTATTCAAAATTAGTATTTTAATAAAAAAATTGTTATAATGAACATCACTATAGTACAGGTAATTTGCAACTAATAAGCCAACTAGAGTATGGAAAAAAAATTTGTTCAGTCTCTCTGGCACTTATAACCCAAAAAATTGGATAAATGCTGAAATTTAGTAATCTAGTACTTCTATCTTTCTCGATTGACCTGCCAGCTAGTTGGTGGTTGGTCGTAACTTATGAATTTTTCAAGTTGCAGTTTTTTGATGCACAAAGTAATATTTGATTTAACTGAATTTGTATCATATAAAAGTAAATATTATTACCAATGTAAAAAAAAATCGGCAGGCGACATTATACCAAGCGAAAATTGTATCTAAAACGATACGTTGTATCTGAAACAACAGAAGCTCTCAAAATTATAGTTTGATGCATAAAATTAAACGACTAAAATAAGTGACTTATGGGTTAATTTCAAGCTGAAATAATACTGGCAGTTTCTACGGTTCCATAAAAAATTAATAAAATTCTGGGTTGTGATTGGTTGTTGTCACGGAAAAGTATTAAAATTTGCGATACTACTATACTATCGGTAGTATCTCAACTTGAAGTTAGCCCATTAGAGTGATTTTGAAGTTTAAAAGACAGTAGTTATTGCAATGTTTTCGATTTTGTCAGATAACTTCTAAAATTGCATGTAATTTTAATTTAAATAAAATCAAAATTAATGGCTTTTTCATTACAACATTAGTAAAATAATAGTGGTATTATTCAACTCAAACAAGGTAAAATGAGTGGAGTAATAAGGTAATTATAATGCATCTGTAAATAAAATAAATTTTACATATTATATAATTGTATAAGGAAATAAAAAAAACTAGAACATAAAAAAACATTTTTATATACAATTGTAACAAATAACTATCAAATTACTGATATATTAGTACAAATTTTACAGTTATATTACTCCTATACAAATATTTAGGTATGAAATATCCATGAACTAACTACTATACAAAAAAGACCAACATAATTAAACTATGTTGTTTAATGAAAAACATTGTACCCTGTAGGCATATCTTTTTGGGCAAATTCATTTGCAAATACTTTATCATCTCTATCCGTTGCGTTATAACCAGATTCATGATAACGCACAGGATAAGTTAATTGATTTCCTTTATCCCATGTATACAACTCCTAAAAAATAATTACCTTAATACAATCTAAACAAAAAATAAGGAAAAATACTTTATTTCGGTGGTTGTATCCAATCATTGTCGTTTTTCTAAACGGATTCGAAAAAACAAGATTGACATCGAGAAGTTTCTCGTTGTAAAGATCAAGAGCAAATCGAATTTTCGTGTTCCTGTCTGTAACGCTGTCCACTGCGTATAAAACTCCACATACAATGAACATTTCTCCTACTTTATTATGGTTTATGCTAATGTTCCAAATGTAGTTTATTTTCATTAAATTAACGTCCATCTGAAAACAATAAAAAATAAATTTATTTATTAGCAAATTGTCGATATACCAGTAGGGAAGATGGGCTAATAACTGATAAATTAGCAGAATTTTGTCGAAATATAAAGTAGAGGAGAGGCTAAACATTGACGTATATACTATTAAGATAATTAAAAACGTAATACGTTCTGTAGAAACACATTGTTCGAATAAAAATTTTGAGTTCCAACAAGATAATTGCGCAGTTCATACGGCACAAGAGGTAGCAGCTTGGATTCAAAATCATAATATACACGTTCTGTATTGCCTTAGTCATAGTCCGGACCGTCAATCCGATAGAGAATATGTGGGGATTGTTGGTAAAACGTATAAAAAAACGAAAATTAATAATTCGAAATAGAGAAGATTACCGAAGCACTCATGGCATTCTTTACCCCCGGACTATCACCGAAATCTGTGTCTTTCTATGCCGACAAGATTGGGCCAAGTTATACAAGCAAATGATTCAATAACCAAATTTCAGTTTTCCCAATTTAATTTTTTTTTATTTGTTTGATTAAAATTTTCTTGTTTATTAAAGCACTTTTATTTGTTTGTGTTAGCATTATCTTTTACTAAGCATATAAAACATTTTTAGTGTTTTCTTCCGTATCTTGAATCTTGTTATATAATTTGTGTGTCGAAAAATTCAATCCGGGTCTATTTTTGCTCTCCCTGTCAAGATGACAAAAATGAAAAACCTCGAAAATGAGGTTAATTGTCTCAAACGGCAGTTCTGTACTTTGATGTCAACAGAATGATAAGTCGTTTAAAATTCAGTAATCATGGTACTCGTAGTATGTAAGAGAACCGCAGCCATACAGTTGTGAACAATTCATCTACCTTCAACTTCATTTTTCAATCTCAACTGATCTCAATTTTTTATACTTTATACATTAACATAGAGTTTTATATACAAATATGACGTGGTTTCATAACAAAATACGTCATTTTATGAAAAACCGGACATATAATGAATTTTCATTTTCAACGTTATTTGACTAATCTCTAGACTATTTGTTTTAAGCATATAGAAATATCTCACTTCAAATTTGAATCTCCCGGGTTGCCATCAGTGCATTCGAGGTTTGTGGGTTGGCGGCGCTGTTGAAGAAAAGCTGGAGAAGCGAGATGCATTTTTTTAGTTTTTTTTTAAAAGTTGTCAACTATTATTGACAACCAGATATTGTAAAATAACATTTAGAACTTATTCATCATTTAAATGTAGACGGCTTGCAAAAACGCAAACTTTTAAAGATAATTTTATTTTGTTAGCCATGTGGTTCCCAGACGCCGCGCCATCGGAAAATTTTCAAAGTCAAACGATATTTCAATGGGTTTTATTCGTATTTTAACATTCTTAAAAATCTAAATTTACTTGATTTTTCTATTCTTGATTATTTAAGGGGGGTTTTCTAAATTATTTTATGTGGGGACGTCGCGTCGGTTACTTAGATATTGGTAATAATTTTTGTCATGATCTTCCCATTCAAGAATTTAATGTAACAGGCTACTGAAACCTTCCTCATATTTAATCAGCCCTTTACTAAGTGTTCTCCTGTTGGTATTGCCAAAGATTTTATTTAGGAAGAGAGAGAGTTGGTTAGAATAAAGTTGGTCATTGGTTTCATATGTGATCCAAACGTACCTGATAAGAATCCTTTAGGGTTCAACCGACATGCAGAAGGGATATATAGCAATGAAGCCGTTTCGTGGCTAATTATCGTGCCAAAACATTCTCTACCGATTTATTTGCTATTATTTCAAGTGGTTTGATTGAACCAGTAATTTCATCCACTTTTGTTCACACCTGTCACACCCTTGTAATTATTTTTTTAACTTTGTAAAATTTAGTGACCTGACTTGACGTGCTTCAAAATTGTTGTAAAAGTTTTTGTTGAATATTTATGTAATTTTTGTTTGAAAACATAATTGAGTTTTATTTGTGGGCACGGTTTAGGAAGGTTTTATCCGGTCCTTGTTGCAGTAAAAATTTAATTGTTCCTTAAATACCATAACAGAATGTTAAATGTATTTTATTGTTTATTTATGTGTGATTTGATGTGTCTATTTTATGATTGTTTTGTTTATTTGTTATTTTTATTATTATTATGTGTATTTCATTTTGTTATCGTTCATGTCTATTGATTTACTTTTATTTTGTTTTTATGATTTTGTTGATGTACTTTTATTTTACATTTATGACATGATTTACTGCAAGAAACAGACAAATAAATGTCTCTTTCCAAATTGTAGTTTTATTGTACTCTCTCAGCTAAACCATCATGCAGTCATATCTCAAAGAACTTTGCCGCCATTTTGTCTAACACAACGTAGGGTTTCTTTCCACTAGACGACAATTACGACTTTTAGCCACTTTTATTTTAATTTGAATTTAGCGCGCATATTTGCGTTTATAGCGGTAAGTAAATATGACCCAGTTCAGGTCATTACAATATCATAAACTACCAATCTGCTCTAATTTAGATATTGAAGATTTACGTAAATTGAGTTAGCTAAGATTCTTGTTACATTAGACAGTTTTATTCATCATTTTGATTAATTAAGCAATAGAGTCTTAAATTTAACAACAATGCAGATCAAAACAAAAAGTTTGTTTCAAATAAACAGCAATTAAAGGGAATTGAATCTTTATACTTAGAAATATTTTTTTTATTCTGTGCGAATTTGTAAAACTTTGGTGTATTTCTCGCTTTTCAGAAAGTAGATAACGAGCAAGTAAGACAAATCCGTCCAGTAGTTTTTTTTTTCTACTTACACTAACGTTATTTAAAAGAGATAGCAAATAAATAACAAGTGGTCCAAATTATTTGTCATCGAGTTACCTTTGCCTGTCGAAACGGTAAATGACATTTTTTATTAGAAACGTCAAATTATGTTTTATAATTAGTATTTTATTTTTCAGGTAAACTGTGTTTTACGTAATGATTCAAGCTGTTGGTACTATTTTTACCTCAAATGGGTATTTTACCACATTTGGTTATTATTTTATTAGTTATTTTAGCAATCTAATCAAACTTTACGTTTTAACAGGCAAAGGTAACTTAATGACAAAAAGTTTGGGGCACTTATAAGCACGCCTACTTGCTTCACTCTGGCAAAACAGTAACTCTCTACTCAACAGGTCCAAATAAAAAAAAATCTACTTTGCTACTGTAACAGATACCGATTTGGTTGTCGTATTAGCCAATTTAGCAGCCAAATTGCGTACGTAAAGTACTAGTGCAATTTACCTTTTTTGGGTTGTTAACACGGCTTCGCTGGACTGAAACGTGATTTGTGACGTTTCAGCGTTTATGTAAGCGTTGAGATTATAATAATTTTATTCGAATAAACTTTGTTCCACTTGATAACCAGTATTCCTCACCAAGGTGTTTTTGTGTGTGTGTCGTAATTAACCTATAAAACATTCGAAAATGGAATGGACAAGCGGCTTTTACAACGAGGTAATTTCAACTTTCTTTTTGAGGTTTGAATAGCTTTAAAACGAAACAGCTTTCAGCCACTATTTTGACAATTTGCAACCCCCATAGCGTTTAATAATTTACAAATTATTTGCTACATGAGTATATAACATTGCTTAGTCTGAAATAACAATAAGAAAAATCGCTGAGACTCGGAATTAATTTGGTAATTTAAGAATAATATTACAATGTTTTTGGAATTTTCATTACTGTGTTTATGCCAATTCAAGTATTTAATCAATAACCGAAACAGTAGGTACAAAAGAACTATCTGTGAGTTACTTACATAGAATTTTGAACAAATTTGAAAACACTTCAAAGTTCAAAAAACATTTGACACTTTTATGACATTTATTACCAACTATCTTGTATTAACGCAAAAGTCCCTAAAGATTGAATACTTAACTTTTTTACTTAAAAATCACGTAAAACGCGCAAAGTAGAAAAAAATAGTATAAACAACTCGTTTTTTAAGCCGTTTTTCGTTAAGCCATTGTGGCACTCATTCTTTATAAAAACTTGCGCTTTGCTCTCGTTTTATAAACTTCAATTCGTGCCACAAAGTTGACTTTTTGAAACGCGTTCTTTAATTACTATTATAAATAATACATACAATGTTTATTATTATGATTTTATGTAGTAGACAGACGAAAATATTTTGCCAGATTCCGAAGTTGTTCTTTTAAAAGTACACATGTCGAAATATTATTTCATCGTTTGTTTGCTCTAGGAGTTGCTCCACTGCACCCCTTCTAAACTGCCAAGTAAGCTGCCAAGTACGGCGCATTCAACGACTTATATCTTGGTGTACTCAATCGCATAGAAAAAAAGACCGAACTATGAGTAATAAATAAGTTAATAACATATGGGAGATCATTAATTGACACTGTTTTAAACTCGGTTTTAAAAGATTCTCACAAAATTAAAAAAATACGAGTACCTATACTAGTCCCCTTTCTACTACTTTTACTCCATTTGCGTGCATAAATATACACTTAAAGTAAAAAGTGTTAGAACGCATAATCGAACGCACCTTGCACCAGTAAAAAAATTTATTTAGAAAATCATACCAAGTTTTTTAACTTACTTTCAATTATCGGCTGTAAACAAATATAAAACGTCCACTTCGTTTAATTTTTGGTTAGTATAAAAGAATTAATTTATTTTTCTGTTGCTTGCGATATATGAGGGTTATTAATGCACTCCAAGTCATTCAAAAGTGTTGGTTAAACAACCCTATTAACGACTTGTTAATACCAACCATACAAATCAAAATTTTGACATTTATAAACTGTCATACTCACAAAAAAATTTATAAAACGGTATGTTTGAGAATAAATGTTTTGTTAAAAGAAACTTGACATTGCCATAATTTATATTATAAGTTTTATTTAATAAATACCTGCTTATAGAGAAATGTGAGGTCTGATTAATATTAATAACAGCTGAAAAATTTGTTTGGGTGTTTTGTAGCCAAGTAACAGAAAACAATCTATATGTGGAATAAAGTTTTTTAAGTTTATTCTAATATGAGCAACAAAAAAACATTGTTAACAACGCGTTAAAATGTCTGAATTAATTGTCTTTAACAAAATTTAAAGTTTAAATAACTATTCTTTATAATATGCGTTTTAATAATCACGAAA
The DNA here is from genome assembly GCA_029207805.1 of Tribolium confusum. NCBI lineage: Eukaryota > Metazoa > Arthropoda > Insecta > Coleoptera > Tenebrionidae > Tribolium > Tribolium confusum. The sequence goes on from JALGAY010000003.1 coordinate 39,190,378, forward strand.
AATTTCTTTTACAGTTTTATTGTCAACCAACCTACACAGGTGCTCTGCACAGGTATAACCTACACAGGTGCTCTGACCACAATGTGATAAGACATAGATATTTAATCAGATCGAAAACCTTAAATATTTAAATGACAGCGAATCGTGTAACTAATAAAATGTCTAAAAAAAGCGAAAAACTCTTTGGAAGGGACTAGTTCTCGGACTAGTCAGATAACCTATAAAAACCAAAATTCATTATGTGCTGACAATTCGTGAAATGCCTGGATATTTTTAAACTGACAAATTTTGCTATAAGACTACAACATGTATAGTGGAACTAAACTACAAGATTTGTAAATGGTTTTCTTTCCTGATCTTAGCTATAACCATTAACTATAACAGGGCTTTTATTTTCGAAGTTAAACTCTGATCGAAAAAATCTCCTCACGAAGTGAATGATCACAAATTTAAAAAAAACTTTACCATGTAAAAATTTAATATTCTGAATAAAAATTAAATAAATTTAGACGATAATATCAGTGATACATACATAACCACAACATTTGTTAGGACTTCATATACAAACACTGAAATAAGTAAAACATTTGCTTTTTAACATATAAAAATAAATTCGTACTTAAACCAGAAGCGAAATCGAAATTCGACACTTTTAACCTCACTGAGGCCTTCAGGATAACGAAATGTTGGTTTTTATGTAAAACTACCAGGTAGATTAAAATTTTTGATTTTTTGCTATTACATTGAAAATTGCAGAAATGCTTTTTTGTACTACACCGTCTTTAAATAAAAACTTTAAGAAGCGTTTTATTTATTCCCTACCCACAATGTCACACACGTGGCTTTATCCCTCAATGTCTAATATAATACCTACATACGACATTCACATGTAAACGAATTAATATGTAAATACCTTTAATTAGGACTCTGTATTGACAAAAGTTACCTTCATAACGGCAGTGTTGTTTGAATCTGGAACCGGAAATATCACCCACAATCCATTATCGTCTACACTGAAATCCATGTAGTTGTACTGCGATGTATACAGATTCGTCGAGTTTGGTGAGTAAGGAAAGGGCAAACTCAAATTATGCGAATGACCTGTGTGTAAATTAAATTTAGTAATTTTGTTGGAAGATTTGGCGTTGTAAAAGAATGATCCATTGTAAATGACGTGAGCATTTCCTTGAAACTTATGACTTAATGTGTAGTTTCTGGAAACAAAATCAATCAAATTTACTATCTAGTAATTATGCAAATATATTAAAAACCTTGATGGAGTGTTTCTCTTAAACATCGTTTTATTATCAAATTGTAAAAGATGTTTCGGGTCGTCTTCTTGAGTCACCCACAATTTTTCAGTATCTTTTTCAAAAAGGGGATTGGAGTCTCGCATCCAGCAACCGTTGTTATAGTCTGAATAACGGTGGTAGACTGGTTTTCCAACCGCATACAAAATGCAATCTATTAAAAAGATTTAGATTTCAGGTATAACTTCACGCAATAACTCTGTGGTTACTTACTAGTGGTTCTGTTTGGATAATCTCTTTCGTACATAATATTGCCGAATTTTCTAATATTCCATCTACTTATAAGGTCAATAAGTGAGACTCCACTTGCACTGCAGGTTTCACATTCAGGACACTGAATAGGAGGCCCGCAGAGGTCTTCTTCGGAAACCTGGATTGGGGGAAGATTGCCAAAAATGCTCGTCTTTTTGTCGTTAAGTTGTTGACGAGGTCTTCCAGGTTGTTGCTCTTAAATGTATTGTGATGAAAATATTTTTTAAAGCTCTAGTATTGTTGTTTAATTATTATATTATAATAATTACATTATTATATTACACTTATTGTTTACTCGTGAATTTTGTTACCTTTTTCAGTTTTTAATATAATTTTGAAATAGTGTTTTAAAATATTAGAAATGTTATTTTTCAGTGAAAATGTCATTCATTGGAAAATTACTAAAATCTTTTATTACCAGAGAAAAACTAGTAAGCGTTGACGTACACTTGGAATATAGAGTGATATACAAAAAATTTTTACATAAAAATTGCATATGTGCAAGGGTATTTGCTACTATACGTATAGGTCTTTTCACTGACTCAAGTGGCGAGCAATAAACCGTTTATATTCAATTATCAACCGGAGGCACCGCAAATGCAGTTGGAGATGCCAACCGTTTAATTCCAAATTTACCTAAAAACGTCTTAGCAAAGAAATTATTTTTGCCTGATTTGCCATTCTTGTCACACCTGCGGTAGAAATTCTGAACAAATTTTAGTCCTTCATTTCCAGATAGCATTCTTAGTAAATTGATATTTAAGCTTAACAAGAAATGCAACTACAGAATTTCGCTATCTGCATTTGATAAATATTATAATTTTATTGGTTGGGATCTCAGAGTCAGTGAAATCCACAATACTTGATTGGCTAAATTCGGAACAATGCTATTCCTGCATTGGTTAAAATTTTTTGAGAATAATATTTATTTGTATGTGACTAATTGTTTTTTAGTATAATTTTTACAATCAACCAATCACAAATGAGTATTTTAAATTTCAAATCCTTTCTCCCTGGTAAAAAACGGATCATAGAAGGTATTGTTATGACTATCTAGATTAATGTTGTAATTTTATGCCATCCGGATCTCTGGAGTATTTTGACTATATTTTTGTTCTCATCTAACCATTGAAGAGGATGTATTAATTTTACAAAGTGGCAATTTTGCCATTTAATGCATTTCTCAATGCATTAGAACATAGAAAAGTGTTATAAAACGTTTATTTTGTACTAGAAGAGTTCAAATAAATCAATTATTTTTAATAAGAAGAATTTTGTATCTAATAAAAAATTTAAATTCGAATCAATAAAAACTGTTCGTGGAACGACGAGACTTTTCTATTTTTTTCTACCTCTAGTTTTAGATAATCCTCATTGTTGTATGAATACCAAATGTTTATTATTGTTGAATGATGCGTACATGGTTAGTAAATACACCGTTATCATAAATGATTATAAGGAGTAAGGACGTAGTTGGCTGTGATTTTATTAATTTGCCGCTTTATTCAAATAAAGCGCGCACTATTTTAGCAGCTTTCATTAATGTCAAATCTGTCATTATTGTCACTCATCTGTCTCTTTTGAACTCTACGCTTTTTCTTTTGAGATATTCTACGATCCGTAGCTATTTCAAACGTTTTTAGCATTACAACAAATAAAAAATAAAATTGTTGAAACACCATTACATTCCCAAAAAGTTGGCGTATGACTAGCAGTGTCTCGTAGAAGGTTATATGCACCTATTTTTTTCTATGGTAACATGAATGCATTTAGGTATAGAGAAGAACTATTAGAACCGTTTATTAATCAGTTGGATAATAGAAAAATTTAATTAGAACACTTTCAAGATGAGAGAAAAAATGCACATACTGCGCGTGAATATTTAGCTTTTTTACAAAAATTTTATGGAAATCGTGTCATCAGGAAACGTGTGCATCCTGCATTTTCTGCACCATCTCCTGATTTGACGTTTTTGGATTTTTCTATTTTTGGATATTTAAAGGACAAAGTGTTTGCGCAACAATTAAATACCTTAGAAGAGTTGGAGGCAAAAATTGTAAGGTGTTGTCGTACGATTGATCAAATATGATAGAAAAAATTTTTGCCAGTATGAAGACAAGAGTAAAAAAATGTTTGGAAAATAATGGTGAACATTTTGAGTAGTTTTTTTAAACAGTGTAGTTGGTTTTTATTTGACTGAATATTTGACGTGTTTGTGTTATTATTGTATTGTATAGGTTATCAAATTATAAAATTTTTATAAAAACATTAAAATCTTTTAATATTTAAATAAATGCATGTATGCAATTAATTAAACACTCTTTAAATAATTTTTTTTAATACTGTTATATTAATACATGAAGGTGACAAACTCTCACAGCTGCCTACGTTTTTATAATCATTTATGATAACGCGGTATATAAAAGTAACAAAAAACCTTCATTTTCAAATTTCACTTAAATTTGCCTGTGACTAAAATGAGATATCGTTCGTGCGTGTCATTCTACACACCAAGACGATCCAACAAGAAATTGATAAAGATTTTGTGGCCAGCGCTTTTTTTACTAAGAATTTTGCATGGTTACAGGTTATAATTAATTATTATAAAAATCAAGTTCCTAGTTTTTTAAGTAAACACTTGATATGTAAAATCCAAACGCAAAAAACAATATATTTGAGAGCTAAAAAAGTGACAATGTAAAGCCTGCAACTAAATAAATAAGTGAAAAAAAGGTAGAACATGTGGTTATAAAGAATAATAACAAAGTAGTCAAATAAATTTGGAAAGCTAAGTAAGAACAGCGAAAAAATAAAAAAAATTCAGAAAAAAGACTAGTGTTGGTAAAAACCTAATAAAAGTAATAAATATAAATAGAATAATATAAAAAAAAATTAAATATACAACCTTAACACCACGAGATAGGTATACTTTTGATCACTGTAGGTATATGAAACAGTCAGGCTGACTACGCTTGTGTCATTATCAATACTATCATAATAGAATACTCGCTGATTATTTAGCGTTTTAAATAAAGCAAATATACTCTATTTTGTTAAATTCTTAGAATTACAAAAAGGCAAATATAACTTTGTTATTCCCAGGTAACGATAAGTGTGTTCGATTGGCGAAAGTATATTATATTCGTTTGGTTGTCTCATTTTTAGTGATCTATATGATGCATTATTATTATGCCTACATAAAAAAATTAAGCAAACATTATTTTTAAGTTATTAGTTTTTATTAAGCTACCTGTGTTTTAATAAAAATTAAAAAAATTTTTTTTGAAAATATTTGAAATATTGCAAATTTTTACAATACCTTGAATTTGTAGTTCTCCTCTGATCGTTTTCAATTCGTTTTTGCTAACGCAGTAATATTTATAAGCCATGTCATTTGAATGTACTCTGGTTATATTCAGCTGCATTCTCGCTTTGTAGGAATCCCTGTCTAGCGAGTTGTCAATTTGATATTTATTTCCGTTTTCGAGAAGACGTCCGTCAGATCTCTCCCAATATCTGTTACATCTTTTTTATAAAAATCTCATTCATAAAATACATAACAATACCTAATAGATTCTGGAAAAGCCTCAGTTTCGCATTCAAGTACAGCGGAGGATCCAGTCGGCACTTCGACCACCTGATTGTATATCCGGATGAGAGGCGGAACTATTACAAAAGACATTGATTGATAGCAAAGTGTATTTGTTCGCTTCTTGTTCTAAAGAAAAGTTTTCTCTTGTATTCATTTCAAAACAAACAAATCGATTACATAAAAAAATCTAAACACAGACTCGTAATTTGAATTTGTAAGACAACTAAAATAAACTACAAATTATTATTATTAAACTTACAATATACTTCTAAATTAAAAGTTTGACTTGCTTGGGGTGGAATACCATTGTCCGCAAGGCATTTGTATTGTCCCATGTGCACTCTATTAACTCTTGTTATATTTAATGTATGGCCAGAAACTCCCGTATCTAGAACATGTACAAATATAAATTTAAAAAAGAAACTTACACTATGCGAGTACATGGTGAGCACAGTGATAATAATTTTTCACAATTTTAAAATTATTATTTTGTTTATTTTTTATAAAAATGTTTCTGTTTTAAGACTTTTTATTGATATTAGTTTTAGGGTGCCGTAAGCTGCCCACTGCACTAAAACTATGAGCTTATTGTTCTCCTTTCATAGTTCACCCGTATCTTCAAAAAATCAAAGAAAACATCAGTGTATAGGTAATCTCGTTAATTCTTCAAGCTCCATTGTAATTGTTTCAAAATAACTCTGCCGTTTGACATCAAAAGCCAAGGCACGGCGAAATAATGTGCAAGAGGGCTTTAACCTCCTCTCATTTCTACACACAAGATTTTCTTCTGGTTCTAAATTATTTTTTTAAATGTTTCCAAAGTTTACAGTGCTCTGCAAAAAGTCCGATTGTTCTCTTGAGTTGCTGCTTGCTTATTTGGAGCAGTTGGCTAGCTCTTACTTTAAAAGATTCGCCAATAAGCATCCACGATTTTTTAGTCTAGACATAGCCTTCAATACGAGCTACGATCTTGTATTAATATTTAGTTCCTTCACTTCCATCTTTGCGATATTCTAATCCAACCCATAAGTGACTAAAATATATTCTCGCCACGTTTTGGTTTTTTTCTTAGGTACAAAGTCCATCTGTTTGTTTTGTTAAATTCCACTACAGCTAAACAATATTCTATTATACATCTACATGCAGTATGAAGTATGTTCCCAGATCGATTTTAAAACAGGTTGACTGCCAAACGCATTTTCAGTAAACTCAAATTTTTGTGATTGTTTACCCAAGTGAGTAGACTGCAGCCATTAGAAAAAATATTTCTAACAGCACCACCTGTTGACAAAAAGCAGTAGAAACATTTCAAGATCATAAAGTTATTTGTATTTTTTACAGTTGTATATTTATTTCAACTGATAGACTCTTTATTTAAAAAATTTTGTGGCTAAAAATCCCGCCAATTTGCAACTGATTGTCCATCCAATTAGGTAGACAGCTTTGTTTCAACCAAGTTAAGTTGTATGTGTATTTTTTCGTGATGAAAAAAGTAACGAAAAATTGTGATAAAACCCAAACAGCGTAAAATATGATTTTTAAAAACTGACAACATAAGAGAGAAACTAAATGACCAGCAGTTAGAAGAATATTTGAACAATTTGTCGAGTAGTGAAAAAAAACCTTTTCGAGGTTCCGGAAGTAAATACATTGCTAGCGATGGATCAGATGCAAGTCTGATTTAAAGTGAAGAAGAATATTCGGACAACGACGAAGAAAATCTAGAAGATAATGTTGACAATAGATCTACAAATAATAGCAGTAATAATAAAGATGAATGGAGTAATTGCACATACCAAGACCGACCTTATTTTTTTTACAAGTAAGAAACAAATAAATCTACCATTTGATGCAGCTACAACAAAGCCTATAAATTTTTACAAACTTTTTCTAATTGATGAGTTGATTCAATTAATGGTAATGGAAACTAATAGAAATGCTCAGCTTTTTTTTATGAAGTAATCAGTTAAGAAAAAGTAGCATATGTAAAGATTGGATGGATACTGATGTTGCCAAAATGAAGAAGTTTTTGAAACTGAGATATAGGTCTGATACAGATGCCTTTTTTGAAGTTGTATTGGCCGGACTAGCGATTATTTAAGAACAAAATTTTATCTTTTATGGCCAGAAATCGCTTTCAACTTCTGTTAAGATTTTGGCATTTTAGGGAGAATGTCCAAGGCGACAGACTTTGCAAAGTACGACCACTAAAATTTCAAGAGATAAAGAACCCAGGCGAAAATTTGGTTATAGATAAGTCAATGGTGCTTTTAAGTAGATTAAATTTTAAGCAATATATTCCTGATAAGAGTCATAAATACTGAATAAAAGAGTTCAAGCTGTGTGATCAGTCTGGTTATACTAATAAAATTATTCTCTACGGTTTGAAAAAAAGATGCCGACGCCACAGACTATAAAAGCTTTGCTTCCAATGTTGTAATGTCTTTTATGTTTCCTTTTCTAGGCTGTCGAGTTTTATGTACGAACAACTATTATACTAGTGTATCACTTATTTATAATCTTATTGATCAAAGTACCTATCTTGTGGGTACTTTTCGCAAGAATCGGAAACACTTTCCCAAAGAGGTAACTACTGCTAAATTAAAACGCGGAGAATGTAAAGCTTTGCAAAATTCTAAAGAAGTTGTCGCTTTAAAGTAGAAAGACAAGCGAGATGTTTACTGTGTTTTATCGAAATTTACTGCTGAACCAATACTTACTGGAAAAAATTATAAAAATAATGAAGAAGTCACTAAGCCTTTTAGGATAACACCATAAAAAGTGGTGTCAACGTAGCAGACCAGTTATCTTCCTACCATTTATCTATTCAAAAATCTATTCGCATTTGGAACGTCAGTCGTCAATTCCTACTTAATACTTACAGAAACCTAAAAAACTCAAAAGAAAATAAAATTACTAGACATACAAATAAAAGTTGTTTACTCTTTACTAGAAATTCCCGAGGAAAAAGAAAGCTTGAACACCAAGAACAGCAAAGTCTACTAATCATTACCTAGAAAAAACCGAGGTTGATTGATCAACGTGAAAAACAAAACGGTAAGTAACACAGATATACAAACAGTAATTTTGAAAAAACTAACAGGGTACAACATTGTTTCAAAGCACTTAAAAAAACTGCAAATATTGTTACAAAAAAATTGCAGCTACATCTGAACGAAACGAAGCAAAATTTAAAGCTAAAAAAGTGAAAACATTCTGCAAAACTTGTCCTGACAAACCATTTTTAAGGCTTCCTTGTTTTGAAAACGTTCGTAATCCAAATAAATGATATCATTATTAATGATAACATATTAATCTTTATTTCGGTCTACCCAATTGAGTGGACAAATTTCAAAAACATTCTAAATAGGTATACAGTGTCCACCCAGTTGGATGGACATGTTTAAATATATTTTATTATGAATGTGCTTCTTAGCAATAAACCCATATTTATAAAGTTATTATACGATTACTAATAATAAAATTATGGTTCTGGCAGCCACCAGCGTTTCAAATAATTTTCTGCTGGCACCAGCAGGTGGCACGTATGTCCACCCAATTGGGTGGACTTGACAGTCAACCTGTTAAAAAAAGAAAGAAAAAAATTATTTTTGATTTCTCAGAAAATTTTACTTTTGTTGATTTGTCCTGCTTGTTTTCAAACCTCGGAAACACAAATTACTTTTTATTTAACTCAAACAGTTCTCGAGACAATATTATTTTATTGCAAGAAAATATCTAAATTGGCCTCAAGTTTTATTTAATAAATTTAACAAATGGTAAAATGAAATAAAATTTTTAACAGGTTGACTGTCAAGTCCACCCAATTGGGTGGACTTGACAGTCAACCTGTTAAAAAAAGAAAGAAAACAAATTATTTTTGATTTCTCAGAAAATTTTACTTTTGTTGATTTATCCTGCTTGTTTTTAAACCTCGGAAACACAAATTACTTTTTATTTAACTCAAACAGTTCTCGAGACAATATTATTTTATTGCAAGAAAATATCTAAATTGGCCTCAAGTTTTATTTAATAAATTTAACAAATGGTAAAATGAAATAAAATTTTTAACAGGTTGACTGTCAAGTCCACCCAATTGGGTGGACTTGACAGTCAACCTGTTAAAAAAAGAAAGAAAACAAATTATTTTTGATTTCTCAGAAAATTTTACTTTTGTTGATTTATCCTGCTTGTTTTTAAACCTCGGAAACACAAATTACTTTTTATTTAACTCAAACAGTTCTCGAGACAATATTATTTTATTGCAAAAAAATATCTAAATTGGCCTCAAGTTTTATTTAATAAATTTAACAAATGGTAAAATGAAATAAAATTCTCAAAAAGCTAAACTATTAACTTTCTATTCAAATAATGCTTCTCTTTTTGTAGATACAACGTACATATTCAATGTAAGCTCTAAATTTATTGAAACTGCGTCGTATTTCTAATTTCTATTTCTAAATTATATCATTGTCTAGTGTCTCACTGTACACAATTTGTTTTAAACCACCCCACAGATAAAAGTCCATTATTTTAAAAACAGGACTTCTCGGTAGCCACAAAACGCTACTATCTCTTCCTATTCCAGTTGTCATAAAACTCTGTATTGAGCCACTGGCAAACATTAAAAAGCAAGGCATCCATCGTGCTGTGAAAACATTTCCATTCGATAGTTTAACGACAAATTCATTTAGTTTATCAGCTAAAAAAATTTGCAACATTTTCAAATATAAATTACGACCAAAAAAAATCCAGAAGTTTAAATTCGTTACACTCCAGTACCGGCAATGTTACGATGAAACGACTCCGTTAGTTGAAAAGGTTGATTCATAAAAAACATAATTCGTTTATGAAAATTTGAATCTTCCAAAACTCTGTGGGCTATTTCCAAACAAAAATCCAAACGTTTGACTTCATCACCATTTTTTAAAGTTTACCTAAATTGGGGTTTAAATGGTAAAATTTTGTTCTTGTTGAAGATTCTTTGTAAATAAGATTTTTTACTTTATTGCCCTCTTTCTTAAAGACAACCTTAGAAATTTTCTTGCGGAATGAACAGCAAGAACTAAAGCAGCATCTTCTTTATTGAACAACTTTTTTGACTTCTTAATGCTTCAAACTGAGCCCAAATTAAAAGATTTGGTCATCAAGCTTTTTGCACCAGAATTTGAAATAGTAACTTCCGAGTATTTTTGATTAAATTTTTTGATAACAACTCGATAGCACTCTTTCCTATTTCCGTAACACTAAATTAAATAAATTGTTTGTGGTAATGTCAACATTATAGCATAAATACTGTTTAAATTAACGAAGATTTAAGTTACAGTTCTACTAGATTACTAGATTAAAAAAACTAAGTTCAAATTTTGATAAAAAAAAGAGATTTTATCTGGAGAATCGTTCGAGTTAAAAAAAAAGTAATTTGTGTTTTGGAGGCTTTCAAAACAAGCAGGGCAAATCCACAAAAGTAAAATTTTCTGAGAAATCAAAAATAAGAATTTTTTAAGAAAGTTTTAAAGCACTGTCATTCTGAAATCATACCTTAAAAAAGTTGACCTTAGTGCACTAGTACATAAGGTTGCAATTGGTTAAGCTTTGACCGATAAGAAATCACATGTGGAAACACAAATAAGGCATAAAAACATTCTACTCTAATAATCTTTACATAATCAAGAAGTTAATAGAAAATAAAAACTACCGTGCAAGCTTCGTGCTGTCAAAATTACCGGAGCCGCTGTAAAGCAACTGTCGAAGATAATCGAGTATATAAAATGAAAAAACTGCCCGTAGAAATGGAAGAGAATCAAATGTTTTATTTTCGATTAATTTCTTCATTAGATGTAAGTTTGTTGTAATTCGTGATTTATCAATAAATAAAATGTTTAGGGTATTGAATGTCGGCATTTTTAGGGCTTTTTTTATTTTGTGTATTTATTTGTCGCTTGATATTTAATCTTTGTAAATTGAACCTTATTTACACGTGCAATAAGACTTTTTCAAGGTATTTTTATCGAATGAAAATGTTTAAAAATTTTGCGCTGTATGACGTCAAGACTTTTAGAGTCCATACAGGATCATATAAATTTAACTGTCACATCATAATACCTATTTATGTAATAAGTACATAATTTAGATCTTTCTAAACGTGTCCAAAAGTTTATAGCCGTGCTAGTAAATAACCAAAGCAACCAAGTTTGTTTGTTTATAAACAAAGTTAATAGCAAAAACACAAAATTTTCTCTAATACCAAAACTACATGATTGAAGTTTCTTAGACGTTTGTGCATTACTTGTTTAAGTAAAATATAACAGAGTATCGATATAAAGACATTTTTATGCTCTTTAAAATGATGTATACTCGACTCCAATTTCTTTTTAAAAGTTTAGAGGTGTGATCTACCTTCGAAGGGAGTTGATGATATGATTTGTAAAATATTCTTAAAATGTGTCTCTCTTCAAGAGAAAATCGACGTGCCCGAGCATTTTTGCTTCAAATTTCACAAAAAAAGATAACACTATGTGCATACTTTTCATTCGTCCACTCTGTATACTGTACATCCTGTACACTCTGTATATTCTGTTTCATAAGAATATTTAACAGTGTTCTAGAATGGGATTGCGAACCTGAAAATGACACACTTAGTTTCTCACATTTCCCTACCTTTCTATGCAAAATGCCCCAGTTACAAAAATTTCCATATAATTTACTATTATTAGGTGATTTATTACTGTTTTTACCTTTATTTAGGTAACGTTTATTTAGGTAGTTTGAAGTTATATTTATAAAGAATCTATGTGACTTGCATACCTTGCCAAGCTCCTCTACTAATGGGTCTTTTCCCCAACTTAAACCAGGTCACATGGGGATTTGGAGTACCAATGGCTGAGCAATGTAATCGAACGTTTTCTCCCTCGTGTACAACAATGGGTCCCATAGGAGTCGCTTGTGCCCCTAAATAAATCAATTATTAGTTAAACAGTAAAAACTGCTCTATAGAAATGGAGATGTCACCGCCATCTAATTCTCTTTAAAAAAAGTCGATATTTCGTGTTTGATTTAACGACTACAAAGAAAGGGACTGGAAGGTACCGCGACAAGAAAAATTGATCCGCTTCTTAAATTTCATACAAAAGTATCACGTTAGCTTATAGCTTTGGCACTTTTCACTTCGATACTTTTCCTGAATTAGAATGCGATAAGATTAGCAAAATGTTCGAAATATATAAGAATTTTTAGTATTTTTACTACTGTAATAATAGAAAATTAAAATTTTGTTGGACGTTATTTGCATAATACTTTAGTGATTTATGCTTCGTGGCATACTCAACAAAGGATTTTAAATGAAATTCAGGATTATACGGGATTTGGCAGGCCCAGTCCGTTCGTTTCTCTAGCGGTTACATTCTTTATCATAAAAAAAGTAAATAAAATGATTTCGCTTTTAAATAACTGAGTGTTTAAAATTGATTTCAATTTCTCACCGCAAACATATAACAAACAAAAGTTTTATTCGCTGTCTGAAATAAACCGTTTTGTGCAATTGAACTTTATTTAATTGTTTATCATGTTTGTTTCGAAGAAAGTAAGTATTACTTACCATTCCAGAACGGTAAGTAAGTAAATTTATTCAAAATTAATTAAATATTTTTTTAATGGAAATCAATCGCAAAAAAAATGTCATTAAAATAAAAATTATCAAATTAAAATGTTATTAACGAATTATAAGAACGTTTTACCTGTTTCAGACGAAATAATTATTTTTCCTCGATAAAATGTTCTTATACTTAAACACGATAACAATAAATTTTGAATTAAGTTGTACATTGTGTAACAAAGTTGCTTGAGACAGAAGGTGACTGTAAGGCAACAAAGTGTTTAAGCTGTTTATTGCTGTTTTCATTTCTTCAAAACAGATGTTTAAAAGAGCGATATAATGCAAAGATTGTATTGCCATAGCAGGTAAAGAAATAAATATAAGTAATTAATGCCATAAGAAGAGTATTAGACAAGTAAGTTCAAAGTAATGCATAAAATTCATAATTTTTTAATTCTCTAAATATATATAAAAACGGCAAAAACAGGTAGCTTGTCATTAAGATTAAGAGGACTGTGGAGGTATATTTCTCTTATGAGAAATCCAATTTAAACGACCGAATTTGTAGCATCTACCGTTTCTACATATTACAGTTTTGCCTAGTCTAGACAGTGCAGTAGACCCATCCTGAAATTAATATTAGTGAAGTGCCGTAAGACATAAAAATGTAAAAATTTCGGAACTCGGTTCCACTGAATAGATTTTTATAAAACCTTTTGACTTGCATTTTCAAAAGCTAAAATAAAAAAGTTTACCCATCAAAACTTGACGATTTCGATTGCAACAATTTATAACAACAATTAAGTGAAAAATGAAAGAAATATGAAGAAAAAAAATTTTGCAGTAAAGATCTCGGTTTTGTATACAATAAATGATAGTTTTATAGTTACTTTAATATTAATTTATACACGGTACTCTCATAAAAAAATGCAGCCTTATAGATTTAGTTGTAAATAATAGAAATTTTCGTCAACTTTGGCCGCATCTGGGGGTTGTAGGAGTGTGAGAGCAGAGCGACTACTACTTTTCTCTTTCTTTTCACATTAATATCTATCGATTAAGAAGAAAAAATTTCTAAAATCGGACAATTTTTGTTCCATTTCCGCTCAATTTTAACTCAAGATCCGTATTTTTAACAGGTGGTTGAAGGAGAACTTTGTTATTTATAGCCCCAAAATTTTAAAACTGTGGAGATATAAATTTCGGGTATATTTTAGGGTATTCAAAATTATTACAGTTTTCCTAGGACGTTTTGTTACCGAGGATCATGGAGGTTTATTGTCAGCGATAGGGAGCCTAAACGGCACTATTTGAAAACAACATTCTTTTAAATTGTTAAAGCTAAAACACGTTCGAAAATTATTTTTAAGGTCTTTTTTCTTTGATTTAATATACAAGGGTTCAAAATAATTTTCAAATTAAAAGTATGTAATTTTTGCCACTTTGTACTCTCATTTTTTCATTCCCTAATTGAACGGAGAAATTTTTATAAAAATGTGTTTAAGATTTAGATTTGTACCCCCATAAAAAAATTACAGCCCTCAATATTTATTTATAGATTTTAAAAATTTTTGTCAATTCTGGCCATGTCTGGGGGCTGTAGGAATAGGGGGACAAAACAACTGATATTTTTCTCTTTTATTCCACGTTCATACCTATCGATTAAAAAAATATATTTAAAAATCGGACAATTTTTAGTTCACCTTGCATAGCTCAAGATTCGTATTGTGACAGTTGGGCAAAACAAAAACTTTTTTATTTACAGTTCAAAAAATCTGAAACTTTGTGCATATAAATTCCCTATTTCTCTAAGGTGTTCAGTATTATTACAGTTTTCCAACAACATTCCATCTTGTTACAGAGGTCCATAGAGGTTTATTTTCAGCGATGGGAAGCCTAAACGGCACTATTCGAAAATATATTTTTTTAAATTATTAAACTTAAGACACGTGCGAGAATTATTTTAAGAGTCTCCTTTCTTCGATTTAATATACAAGAGGTCAAATAAATTTTTAAAGTTAAAATTTGTCATTTTTGTGTCTTTTGGCCCATTTTGAAGACTTCGAAGTGGATTTGAAGGAACGAATTTGGCAAATTTGAAACGCCTGGTTCATTTTACGTGTGGAAATGTCAAATTTAACAGTCTGAATTCGGTTTAGTTCCAGCTCACTATTCCAATTATATATAATCCCCTCTCTTTCCTCCCTTTTTACTTGAGGTCCTTTGAGGCCCCAATAACAGGTTTGTAATAGTTCTCCGATGTAAAATCTAACTTTAAGCAGAAATAATTTAAAACTTTAATTAAGAAATAAATTTATTTTATTAAAAATTAAATTAAAACTCCGAAAAATTAATAATTATTTATTTTAATAATAAAAAAATTTTGATCGGCAAAAATAAATGGGTAAACATTTTAGTACTTAGTGTTATAAAAACATAACAAAAAATTTTATAAAAATCCGTGCAGTGGACTCGGGTTCCGAGGTATTAACCTTACGGTTTTCTTTTATATACCGATATAACTTACCAAATAATTTTATTAAAACAAAATCAATCTATTATCAATTTTGTACCCTTTATTTTGTACCCCTACTAACAGCGTTTGAAAGATGTATAGTAAAAATATAACATTTTTATAATATTTATAATATAAAACTAAAGAAGTTTCAAGTAAAATACTACATAAAATCAGTGAAGAGTCGTAAATTTTAAATCTTTATATTTGAAAAACGTAGCACAGAACTCAGTTTCTTTTATAAAGAGTTACTATTAGGACCAAATTAAGAACCACTGCACAGAAAAAAGTTTTATTAAAATTTGCAAAATTTAATTTTAAAAAATTATGTGCCAACTGGGTTTTTACAAAACGACTTATATTAAAGCAGTGTTTATTTTTTGTCATTATGAAACAAATTCGTAACCACTTTTTTTTGTCGAGTGGTAGGGGACTTAAAACCCGAATATAACCCGAATTTTGTTTTTTTCCCAAAATTTTAGTTCTAAATAAAGTTTTGACTTAAAAACTTTAGAGGAAAAATATTTTGAAACAATTAAATTTCAACGGCGAAGATGAGAGCGGAACAACTGAAAGTTAGGTAACGACATCGGTTCGATCTTAGAGAATAAAGAAAACTAAGATATGAAGAAAAAATGACAAAACATTTCCAATAAAACCACAACTTTGTAAACGTTGTGGGCTCAATAAAATTGTTTAAGAGTTGAAAATGGTTGCTCAAAAAAGCATAGAAAAGCACCAATCGCAAGACTTACAATACAACTGGTTTTACCAAAGTTCCACGTAAAAAAGTTTCTGGTTTTATCAAAAACTTATGTGAAATATCATGACGAGACGTCAGGGTTGCACCTGGGGATTAACAAAATATTAGAAAAATTGTGCAAAGGTTTCTACTGAGTAAATGTCCGAGAAGACGTCAAGAATTGGTGACGAAAAAATGTACCACACGTGGTGAGAACCAGAGAGTAAAGATTCGAAAGCTCGTAGTCGAGGCCTTATAAAGCAGTATAATGCTAGTAATCAAATAAAGATCTGGTAAAATCTAAAGACCAATTCCGTGAGTTTCAACAAAGGGAACTTGGTATAGTTTTATAACCCGTAGCGAGAAAAAGGGCGTTGCTCAAAACTGCAAAATCAAACTGGAATGGCCAAGGCAACATGCAAGTAGCCAAGGCAAAAATAAAAATTTTTATGTACAGTATGTACAGTAGCGAGCAAAAAATTTCGGGCAGCAATGCATATGTCATTAAAAAATGCAATGTAGTTTGACCTTTATTGTCATAAATGTCATAATAATTTGTCAAAATGACATGCGACAGTACTGAATGGTTATTAAATTGAGGTTATTAATATGTCTAACACGTAAAGCTCATTTCACATTTTATATCATTCAAATTTCAAGTTTGCCCGAAATTTTTTGCTCGCCTACGCTCAACAGATAGAGTAATAAAACTCAGTGGGAGGAGACAAGCAGCGTAGAACGTTGCGGTGAAGTCATATCTACACTGTATCATTATTTGAAGTATGGATGTAGGCGCTTAAAATATAAAATTGTTGCTTTTAAAAACGCTCACTCAGACAAACAATACAGAAAAGGGTAAACAAACACATCCTATGTTTAGCTTTTATTTTAGGCGCAAGCCTGGGAATTCTTACTTTCTAAGAATATGCTCTAGTGTGTTAAGGACTTTTACTTTAGACGCTCAATTTAAAATTGACTAATGAAGAGCCGCTATTCAAACAACGCGGTTTAAGTGGGCGTTTTTATTAGTCTATCTGTTCGGCGGACAGGTTATAGCTTCCTATGTCGGATTGAACAAACAGGACTAGAGCAGTTTGTGTGGAGCAAACGATCTTTTAAAGAGAGACAATGTAGCAAAGTTTTCTAGTAGGATTATTGTATGTCCGATTATTTGACAAATTTCCGGAAATATGACATCACATTATTTCTCACCTTATAGCGTGTGATTCTTAATAATGTGAGTTTCAGCCATTGCCTAATTCAAAAAATGCTTACGCATCGTTTTGGATGAATGAAGAAAGAGAAATTACTACTAATTGTATATAAGCAAGTCTGAAAGCGATGACCAGTCAGCCAAAGCCGAATAGTTAAATGAGTTGAGTTCAGCGGTGCAACAAAGAGGCGAATCGACGATACTAAGCGATATTTGTAGGCGATACACTGTGTAAATGAGTTAGTTGTGTATCTAGTTATTTTTGTGTTATTCCTATAAATAGTAGATTCAAATATTTTATTTGTTAAACATCCAGCCCTTTTAATTCCAAAAACTCAAAATTTAAAAGAGCATTTAATTTAATAATTATGTTTATTTGTATCTCTGTAAGTAATAATAATAATAATATATACAAATTTAAAATTTTTGTAAAAAATATAACATGAGATTACTTTTATCTAAAACAAATTAAAAAATAATTGAACATTAGTATAATTTGTGTTGCACATATTATATAATAACAAAATTATTGTAATTATTACTTTTAAAATTTCTTTTTTTATAGAAATAATAATTCGTGACACATCTGCAATGTTAAATTTTAAGTTTAGATGTTTAGTAGCTTTTCGCAAATGTCTACACAAGTGTACTAATAGTTTCACCTTATATATAAACTCGCTTTGCTCGTCCAAATTAGAAATACGAGTACATACTTAAGTTTGATGTGTACCTATATTCTTTCATTCCTCAAGTGGGGTGATTTTCATATAAATAATGACAATAAAAATCAATGTCAAACCCACAAGTTTAATCAAAAGTTCTATACAACAGTGGCAATGCGCTTTCAGAAACTAAAGTTCCATCATCAGTGCCTGAATAACATTGTAATAACATTACAAAGCGTTTTGCGAGGCTTTGCCACTGTTGTATAAAAATTTTGATTAATCTTGTAGGTTCGACATTGATTTTTACAGTCATTATTTATATAGAAATACTTGAGTTGGATTAATCTCCAGATATAGATAATGCATAACCATAAGCTAAAATGTCTTCATTTGGATAATTTAGTGCTTCTGAGAAAATAGTCCCACTAATATGCAAGTAGCAAGTAAACTTGTAACTATAAAAAACTCTTAAGTTGGCTACTAAAAACACTGGTCTACTTTAACAAAATGGTGTCTCCATACAGTAAATATACGATAGAATAATTGATTTATTCTACTAACAATAAGTTAGATACAAATATAAGATTAAAATTGTAAATTTACGTTCCCAACTATTGTAGTCAGATGAAGCCAAAAATTCTGGTGAGACGACGACAAGATACAAAATAAAGACACTTAAAAAAGTCGCTTTGTATTCTGAGTTAATTTTATTACCTAATTTAAACTCATAACGAATGAAAAAAGAAAAAAACTATGAATAAAATAAAATGTGTTGTATGTACCACGGGCATAATCGTCACTAATGACCTCCGGGAAATTAAAAGCCTCCTGTTTTACGTCAGGTTTTAAACATTCCCTCGTGCTACAATCTCCTTGATTATGCCCTTAATACATAAAGAACTAATTCTAGGCAACCGTTTATCGCCTTTCGTTTCCTAAAATAAAAAATTTTACAAACTGCAGCGGCTTTAATTGACAATTACATATATTATCATTAAGACACAATAAAAAATAACTTTTAAATAAAAATAATTTTATTAAAACAGTGTAGAAATTGTAGAATAAACATAGTGTCTATTTTTTAATGGATTTATTACTCACGGTATATTTCTGAGAAACAGATGCTGTAAATTATTGGCCCGTCGATATAAATCCAGCATTACTATTAGGTAACTGAGCGCTCTACTTTGTAATAAAATATCTAAACGTGGGGTGCATTTCATTATTCTAATACGATAAAACTATAGACGTGGAAACTAAATACCAGGTATTCTTGAGACAAATATTAAATGTAAGTAAACATATTGATTTCTCAACAATTTAATTTAAACACAATTTCCATGTTAACTTACCGGCAATCGATGGCGGAATGAGCAATTCGGACACATTTTTTCCGTTGATTTGATAAAACGTTCCTCCAGGTTTTCCCGGATCTCCATCTCGACCGTGTCTTCCGGGTTTCCCTTTAGGACCCGTAAGCCCTGAAAACAAAATAAAACTAAGCACTTTAATTTTCCTAACAAACGTTAATGGGCTATCTAATAATTCTCTACACGATCCTGCTTAACTATAAACTGGTAGCCATGCATAAATTTAGTCATAAAATATTTAGACTACAACAATTTTGATACAAAGAATAAGATCTTTGCCTTGTCATTTTCATTTATAAAAATTTTAAATATGTTTAAACGTTAAAAAAAAAACTTATAAAGCATAATTGTCTTTACCTTTAGGTCCTGGAAGACCTGGTGGGCCTTGAGGTCCTGGTAATCCGGGCAATCCTTAAATAACAAAACGATTGTAATAGTTTACTTCTATTATGTAGTTATTAAGGGCATAATGAAAAGGATTATGACACAAGAAAATGTTTAAAGTTCGATGTGCAACGTTAGGCTTTTAATATCCCGATAGCTATTAATAATTATTATGCCCGTGGTACATACAATGTTTTATTTTATTTTGCATTGTTCTTTTTTTTACTTATAAGTACACCTACACCTGCCACTTAAGGCCCCCTTCATTACAGTTATTGCGGCAGCTTTGTAACTGTAAAATAAACAATTTTAAATTTAAATTAAAAGTACTGCAAAATTAGGTATGACGATGATGAATGAATAAATAAATAACTAAAATAAGTAATAATAATTTAATAATTTACCATCTGTTCCATTCCGTCCATCTCTGCCCGGTAAACCTGGTCTTCCATTAACACCAGGAACTCCATCATAACCATTGCGTCCTGGCATACCATCTAAACCCGGTTCACCAGGAATACCATCCCTGCCATCCAAGCCAGGACGTCCTTGGGCACCTTTTTCTCCTGGCAATCCTGGCAGACCTAATATCTCACATTTATAAATTTTATACTATTATAATTAAAAAGGAATGTATGTACCTCTATGACCCATTTGGCCAGGTACTCCAGGAAAACCTGTTTCGCCACGGTCACCTTTAGGACCTGGCATTCCTGAAGGTCCAATTGGCCCTGGTCGACCAGGAGGACAAAATTGATGAACTTTTTTGCAGTATCCTTCCAAAGCTTTTTCCTGTAAAAAAAATCTCTTGTTTCCCACAAAACTCTTTTGTAAAAATTTATCAAAATCTCAGTTTTAACAACAAATACCCCAAACATTAATATTTATCTAACACCGCCTATGCTCTTTTGATTAATTTATGAATTTGATCTTGCTAAGTTGTACCCTCAATTAGAGAAAAACTACTTTTTACTCTCAAAGAGTTTGAGGCGGGGTTGATAAAGAACTAATGCTGCGCCGTCTGGAATATGTCCTATGTAGGTTTAGTAAAATTCAAATCAGGAAACAATATTGATAATTGTAATGAAGAGATTACTTGAGCTGCAAGCACATTTTCCAAAATTTCTGCAAGTTGTGACCAAGCGTTATCGCAAAAAAAACTAAAACATTGCGCCAACAGCCGCAAAAAACATGATAAAATTATTGTTTATTATGTGGTCTACGTAAATAGGTGCGGTCATATTGCGCTAAAATAATAGTCAGTACAACCACTACAATGAGTACCATTCCAAACCGATACTGCACCACCACGAAAAACTTAATTTCGTAAACAGGGCGACGATGTCTTAGAACCATATGCCTTATCTAGACTCACAAACGACAGCTATCAAAAAATTGTCTAAACCAAGACTGATCAGTAAAAAGTACAAAGGTTTATTTTCTTGCTGATAAATATGATCTGTAACCCACTGAAATCTTTGCCGTTTCTTTTTGGAATGTAATAGAACTCTTCGCATAGACGTTGTGCAGTCCGATTAACTTCCCCAAGCCTTCGCTGAACAATTTCTGTCGTCACAAGAATTTCTGTGCCATTAAAGTCGTAGTAAGTTGTAGCACGTAGAATTTCATTTTCTCTTCTCTCTGCTGCAGTTCCTGTTTTTTTATATTCATAAATCAGTCATAAACTGGTTCTTTTTTTTTTCAAATTAAAAAGGTTCTGCTTCCAACATGTCAACGTTCCTATTAGTTTTGATTTTTGTCAATTTATACCGTGGCATTGTAAAGTTAACAAGCAAGAGTGTAAACAAACTTTTAATAAATAATTCGTACCCTTTACTATCATCCTCGCAAACTGTGCATTATTGCATTCTACTAAAGTGTAAAAAAATCAACAAAAACCAGAACAAAAGTGAGATAAAGGTACATATCGTCGGCTTGGAAGAAGATTGTCATAACTCAAAATTAACAAATTTTCAGGGGAAGCATTTAAACATCTTACTTGATAAGAAAGCCTCAGAGCTCAGTGTCATAAAATAATTAGGAACCATAATCCGTACAGGTGGCTTGCAGACAATTAAAGCTGCATAAAAATATAGACTAATTACAGTCGTTTCATTGTAATAACATAAAAATGAATTATTTTGAGTTGAGACAGCCTTCTTCCTAACCGACGATATATGCTTACATTTTTGTTTTGTTAAATTACAAAACGTTTAAAAAAAATTCTGGCCATCTTCTGGTCTAAATTTAAATTAAATTTCAAGCATGCTCTAAATGATACTTTAAAAAAATTTCTCAAATATAGAAAATTTTTAAAAATGGTGTAACTTTTAATCCAGTAAGTATTAAATTATGCTTACAAACTATCTACAGTTATTTATAGGCCTGAAGATGACCACAATTAGTGTGTCGAAACATGTAGCGTTCAGATAACAAAATCTAAGAGAGAAGGACCAATCTATTATTTTGACAAAAAATAGAATTTGTTTGTTGTAACAATAATTAGACTTCCTAAAGTTGAAGACTTAAGTTTCTTGTTTATACGAAATCTTAAAAATTGCAAAGTATTTTATAATGTGATTTACATCTTAAATTATATTGCAGCAAAATTATTTTCAAAAACTGCATAATAACTATCAAATTTATTTTTTTTAAGTTATAAATATTGTTAATAAATTTTTTACAAAGCATTCACTAGAATCTATAACCACTAATTAGCAATGTTACCAAATTGTAAATAGAAAGTGTTTAAGTAAAAAAACGCTTTAAAATGCTTTGGAAACAAAAGCAATTTGTGAAGTATGTTGTTAATGCAATTGGCTGCTGCAACAACCAGTATCAGAGCTATCGGATTTTGGAGACGAGAGAAAGTGGTGTATGAATGACTCCAACTGAATTTTAAGCAAGAATTGATTTTTACGCACACATTTTATGTTCTGTAAGTAATGTGTAAACAGCGTTTTATTTCTACCCTAGTTATACCCTGACACGAGCCCTATCTTATACCAAAATTTTTCGCAGGGCAATTCTAACCTTTCTATAACATCAGCTGTTAACTCAACCAAAATCGAAATAAAAACCTGTAGGTAAAGTAACAAAATGTTTATTCGTTTTTATTATAACAAAATTTTCATTAATTTCCCTAAATTTTTGTAAAATGTTTTGCTTTAAATCTTCAATATCTGCAACTGGGGTCTGAAATATGTTATTTTTTAGGTATAGACATAAAAAAGTCAGAGAGAGTAAGATCAGAACCTCGTGTAAGCGATAGAATGTACAGAGAGAATAAGTTGATGTTGTAACTGTCGAACTGATGTTTTTTGAGCATTTTCCATTATTTCTTGTAAATTTGCAATCATTTCTGCGGTACGTTTTTTGAGTTGACCACTGCCAGGTTTTCTCGAGACACTATCGATTTTCCGAAAAAGTTTTACAGTTTTTTCCAGGGTGTTTTTAAATTGAGAATTGATAAGAGCAACACTCAGAAATTCAGTTGCAAATTCATCCATGCACCTTTGCATCGAATAAATCCATTCTCCATCAATTTTTGTACCAGAGCGAAAATAACTTTCAATCAAAAGTCGTTTGTGTTCCAAAGTGTAAGCCATTTTGAAGCAGCAGAAATTATTTCAGCGATTTGAAAAATGTGTAGCCGTAAAAATAGCTGATTTGTAAATATGTGAAGCAGTAGTAAACCAAACAAAAACTTATTATTAGAAATCACTGAAAAAACTTTAACTTAACACAATATCGGATAAAATTTGGAAGTTATGTTTAGTCATAACATTCGAATTACGACCTGCTTTTTTAGTACCGTTTTGTTTTAACAATATTTCATAGCACCCCAAAGCGTTTTTTTACTTGAACACTCTAGGTTGAGTAAATGACCAAAAAATTTCATTTGTTATTGTTACGTTTATTACACTAGCAAACGTAATAAATGTAGCAAACGTAGTAAAATGTAGTAAACTGATCTGATTGGTTGTTTTATGACATTAGAGCTATAAGCTACCATTACTGTCAAAGCACATACCGTCTTATACAATAAATAACACAGCAACCCGTCAAAAATTTAAAATGCAAGCTCATACGGGGCGAAAACCTCATGTGCAGTACGACGATCAGATCATATTATATAGAATGTGTCAAAAGTCGCGAAGATCCTTTGGAGGGATATACGGGACACCCTCAAAAAACACAAAAATTTATTTAAAAAATTTCAATACTCTTGTTTTCTTTTGTTTTTTTTGTTTGTTTTTTTGTTTTTTTTGAAATTTGGTATTTTCTTAAAATTTATGAATACGTAATTGATGAAAAAAAAAACAGTAAAGCATTTGAAATAAATTACATATTCATAAATTTCAAGAAAATATCAAATTTCAAAAAAATACAAAAAAAACAAAAGAAAACAAAAGAGTATTGAAATTTTTTAAATAAATTTTTGTGTTTTCTGAGTGTGTCCCATGTATTCCTCTAAAGAATTTTTCCGACTTTTGACACACCCTATATTATTTTACTACAGGTTGTTAACAAACAAAAAATCAAATCCGTATTGCAAAGTTTTTGTGTTGTAGGTTGTAGATAATTTAGTGCACTTCAGTTGTTGTTATTAACCAACTGAAGTTGTTTAATAAAAATTTTAAAATTTTCATCACAAAAACGGTTTTTAATACACACACCAGAAAAGTCTAGGTATATTGATAATTTTTCTGAATAATATGGGTTTAAAATGTTTTCAAATAAATTGGGGTTTGTTATCATAAATTTATTAGATTTAAAAAAATAAGTAAGTATGATACACC
The DNA here is from genome assembly GCA_029207805.1 of Tribolium confusum. Taxonomy (NCBI): domain Eukaryota; kingdom Metazoa; phylum Arthropoda; class Insecta; order Coleoptera; family Tenebrionidae; genus Tribolium; species Tribolium confusum. Next base: position 39,214,817 of record JALGAY010000003.1, read on the forward strand.
GAAATTTTTATAAAATATAAATAATAATAATTTAAAAAAATTATATATTTTTTTAAAACTGTCTTTTAAACAAATTAGAAAAAATTAATAAATTGTATGGTCTACTGCATTATTAATTACAACTCTGCATTGTCGTGGCATACTTGTAATGAGATTGTGGATACCTTCTTGGGGGATTTCTTGCCATGCCGCGTTTAGAGCAGCAAATAACTGTTGACGATTTTCTCGCGGTAATCCCATATGTTAAAATTAAACTTTTCTTTATGCATCCCAAAAGTACTCAATAGGGTTTAAGTCGAGATATTGCGCTGGCCAGTGCAAAACAGAAATTTTGTGCTTCTCCAAAAAGTTGGTCACCACTCGAGCAATGTGTGGTCGGGCATTATCATGCATAAATATATAAATTTTTGCGTAGCTTTTAGACTATGGCAACACAACAGGGTGAAGAATAAAATCCTTGTATCGAATTGCGCTTAGGAAAGGTTCAATCGAAACGAGGTCAGTTTTTCGGCCCGTTTGTAATCCGTATTCCGCTCTACACCATGATTGTTCCACCGAGGTCAGAATAGACTTCTTGAACATATTACAGGCGATTTACACCACCAGGCTCTCTCTAAACTCAGATTCTTCTTGAATCTGTTTTTATTCCAAATCGAGACTCGTTGCTAAACAAAACATGAGCCTATTGCTGCCAATACCAATGAACATGTTCTCGAGCCCATAGAAGATGGGCTTCACCACTGCCTCTTGTTAAGGCTGGAACTCCCAGGAGTTTTCTGAACAAATTGCCATCCCACAACCGATTTCGAAGTACATCTGGTCCAACAGTGACTTGGTGCACTTGTTGCAGTTGTAATGCCAACTCAGGTGCTGTAATTGTAGCATTTCTGCGAACAGTCAAACGCAGAAATCGGTCCTGAATTGAGGTTGTTATACGATGTCGGCCTGTGTGACGTTCAGTTCCATCATCTGTCTCACGGTAATGTCCGTGCAACCGGGAAATCACATAAGGGTATGATCACATGAAATACAAAAAAAAATCCACAACTTCACTTTGGGTGGTATCTGATTGGAGCATCCCGATTGCCTTATTCATTTCGTCACAGTTTAAATGCCTTCGTTCCATAATGTTTTTACACTAATTTGAAACAACTAAAGCTAATAAAACATGATATATCATAATTTTACCCTGTTTATTAAGACTCAAAAATCTGCAACCTTTTGTCAAACAATGATACTCTCTGTAAAACGCAATAAATAGCGTACAGGCGACAAACTAATTATAAAAACTGCTTTAGGTAAAGTCAATTAGTATGTAGATATTTAATAAATATCTATTAACAATAGAAATATATATTACTATTGTTAATAACTGATTAAATTGATATATTAATCAATATCCCTAGACTTTTCTGGTGTGTGTAGTTAACGAGGGGCAAACATAGCAAACATAAAAGGTAGCAAACTACGTTTGCTACGTAGCTTGCTACTCGTAGCAAACGTATCAAATTGTAGTTACCCAACCCTGTAGTACACTTGTTATTACTTCATTAATTTAAAAAAAAAGATATAAAAATTGTTTTGATAATTTTTTCGAAGCTCCTTTAGCAATCCTTTACAACGTACCGGAAAGCTTTTTCGACATTTTGTGCTCACCCTGTGTACTCTAATATATAAGGTAATTTAAAAAAGTCGTACTACTACTTCTGTAGTGATAGAAAACGCAAAGATGCAGATAACTTTTTTTACGGCTCAATGTTTTGAAAATAATATTTCTTAAAAATACCACAAATTGGCAACGCTGCGGTACACCTTAATACATCTTGTATCTGAAACAATATTCTATTACCATGTATTTATTTATAGTAACAACTTTGTAAACATATCAAAACAAAAGATAGTATTAGCCTAAGTTTTTTCTACGTTTAACTTAAAAACAACCGCAAAACTACAATATTTTATTGAAGCCTAGGAAACTAGAAAATTTGGTTTCCCGGTCGAGTTTATATCTTTGTCTGTAAAATCGCAAAAACACTGATTTTTTGCATTCTAAAAATCATTTAAGTTGACAGTAATTAAACTGAAGGCATAAAATTGACAACGAATTCTATATTTTTGCTTAAAATTTCAAAATAACCCAAATGAGAAGAATTTACTAATTGTCGAATAACTTAAGTAGTGATAATAGGCAGGTACAGCACAAATGCCGTGGTAAAAAAAACAAATAGCAGATGGAATGTACCTAAGAAATAAATAACACTTTCATTATTAAAATGCAAAAAGTAATTAATTTATTCTAGTTTTTAAAATCTAACTGTTGAGTTTTGTAGATAGAATCCTCCCAGTAAGAAAAAGAAAAAAATGTAAAAGAATATAATAAGTATCTTTTATTAGAAAAAATCTAGTTAAAGGGTTTTGTATTAGTAGTGTGCTATATGTAGAAGTTTAATTTTAGGTTACTTGGACTGGGAATACTCTTATATTGATAATTTCTCTTTGGTGGTTTCTGAGAGCCCTCTATCGTCATTTTTGAATTCAGGAAGTTGAGTTTGTCTATTTCAAGTTTATTAAAATATTTTTTATGTATGCTATATAAATACACTTAAATATCAATCATTTATAAAAAAGATTTTTTCCGTAGAATCTACACGTAACTTTTGATTTTTTGTGTTGACAAACAAGTAATTGAAATAAAAATTTTAAATATTCTTTTTATTAAAATTTTCAAACGAAAAACATTCTACAATCCCCATGCATAAAGACGTAAATAAGTTAATAATTCTAAAAATAATCTGTGCGATAGTCCGATCCTTTTGAATCACCCTGTATAATAACTTGCTACTATAATCATACTCCTAAATAAATTTAACTAGAACGATGTAAGATTGTTTTAGAGTATTTTTTTTTTTGAGGAATAAATAGTAAAACTTTCCGTGTTTTCACATTAGCATTTTTTATTTTGTGTTTCGCTTTAGTGCAATTTGAAATTTCCGCAATTTTAAATTCAAAACTGTTGAACTCTTCAGAATTTCTTTTATATGTAAATAAGAAACAAATAATCTATAATTTAAAAAAGAATGCGTTTTACTCAATTCTCGCGAAAAATTGTCTTAAAAAGCTCTCTTTATTTATATATATGTAATAGAAAAACACCTCAATTATTAAAAAAATACTGTTTTTAATACAGTTTCCAAAACATCAAGACATCTTTTACTTTAGTCGACAGCTTATATTAATTAACGTTGTAATTATTTTCCAAAGACAATTTTATTATGAACACAAATTTTATTATCTTCTTGCAACGACTTTAATAAATTATTAATTGAGTCATAAAAGTGTTTAGAGTGTGTGCAATCGATATTTTAAACGAGCTATAAATATTTCGAAGCTTTCTACTAAGTTATAGTTGTAGTGAGTCCCTAGGATCAAAAGGTCATCCTTTTTCGGGAATCGATCTCATCGCCAAACATTCCACTCAGTTTCACTTAACACAATGATGTATTCAGCTAAATGGACGTTTCAGTAATTTCTGCCGACCAACATCATTTATTATTCGTTCAGCTGTTGCAAAATTCAAACTGCTAACGGAGTAAACATAAGGCTAATCAAATTTTGGTTATTTCCGCAAACTCTCAACTCAAACTACATACTAAAAAAATAAAATTAGGTTTAATAAATGTTACTAAAAACTAACTGGAGTGCAAATTAATATGTTAGTATTTCTATCAGAGAAATTAAAATTAAATCGGTTTACCCTTAAAAATATGGTTAATTATAAATAAACGATTCTACTTCAGTTCTTTGTTTTATGCTTTTATACATGCACATCATAAAATTTTAAATATAAAATCTACAAAACCCGACTGGTTCATACTAATGTCAGAAAATATTACAGAGTTTTATCATTTATAAACAAGATAATAATAAAAGAGTTTTAGTGTGCTGTAGACATGAAATCACAGAGCATATACGAGTATATCTTGATATACGTAAATTTTTTCAGTTATAGCAGCTACCGCCAACAAATACCCCGACATCATCAATTAAAATTGCAGATTACTAATATTGTAGTATGAATTTAGAGGCATTAATTATTAATTTTAAAAATAAACTGTACAAAAAGCAGTTATGACACTAAACAATATTTAAAAAAAATTGTTATTAGTTGAACTGCGTTTTGGTTATAATTTTTTTGATAACTTTAAAAAGCTGTTTATTTAAAAAAGACATGAGGAAGACTCGAGAGTCCCGTGCCGTATAGATTTACAAACTATCCTTAAAATTTTTGCTTAAAACTGATAACTCAAGAAAATTAGTGTTTTATGTTGAATAACAACAATAGCAAATTATGACTTAAGTTGTAATTATAACAACAAAGCTACTTGCCACAGAGATTGATTGTGATGCAATAAAGTTTTATTTTTGGCTTTGTTTCTCCAGTATAGATGTTCAAAAAAGCGGTATGCCGCAACTTGTATAACCGTATCAAGTAAAAAAATAAATAGTAGTATATTATAAAATTAAAGATCAAAGTAAGTTTTTTAACCCCGCCTTAATTAAAGTTAGTGCTTCTAGCTTAAACTAAGTCATTGAGGTATATTAAATATGTTGACCTACATACATTACTGTCTTACGTTAAAATAGTCTTTTGTTAAAAATTATACCAAATTAGAAAAAAAGATTATAACAGCAAACTTGCTAACAATAAGTTTATGTTTAGAGTAGGTATTCGTAATAATGCAAAATTGTTCATATGAAATTTCCTCGTGTAGCAACTTTTAATTAGCCAAAAAAAAATGTCAATTAAGCTTGTGTAAACAATGACTCTAAACATATAACATATTTTCACAAAAATTTATACCTGGCAGTAAATAAAATTACTTCTACCATTAAAACTTTATTTTGAATTAAATTTTTTAACTTGTAAAATGTCAAATGCACCATATACTAGTAAATAAGTGATAGTTATTTATTATAAGGGTGATACAAACTGGTTAGACTCACATGGTTATCATTAAATACATTAAGTTATTTTCAAAAATGCAATGAAAAATTTTCGATAAGTACTTACGAGTATTTTGAGACACCTACATACGTTTTTTCAAAAGTGCTACTTTTTTTAAGCAAATAATATAACTTTGCGTTTTTACTACAAAAATAAACATAAAAAATCTCGGCTAATATTACCTACCTTGCTTTGACAAATCAACTGTAGGTCTTGTCTGTAGGTCTTTTTAATGACTCTGAAGTGCCGAGCAATAAACCGTTTATATTCAATTATTAACCGAAGGCACCGCAAATGCAGTTAGAGATGTTGACCGTTTAATTCTAAATTTACCTGTAAAACGTCTTAACATAGAGATCATTTTTGCCTGATTTGCCATTCTTGTCACATCTGCGGTAGAAACCCTGAACAAATTAAGTCCCTCATTAATTGTGGGGCTTAAGCTTAACAGAGAATTAAGCTTAACATTTAGAGAAATGCAACTACATATAATATTATAATTTTATTAGTTGGGGCCTCAGAGTCAGTAAAATTCACAATAAATCTAAGGCTTAACACTTTACAAATTGTTTATTCCTAGAAAAAATAACCACAAAACAAGCAAAAGCTCTGGAAGCTTTTGCGCGTTTTTGGGCTGGAGTTTATAAGCATGTTCTACACGTACTCTACGAAATTGAAATCTGGCAAACGTGAAGAAAAAACAGCAGATTCAATTCCATAATTTTCAGTCGCATTAAATGCTGTGGAGTAATATTGAAGCTTTTGCTGTGCAGTGAGGTTAAAAATTATCATTAATAAAAGCAAACTTTTCACCAACAGCGGCATAAAAATTTACAATAATGTTTTGAAGATGTCAATAGCATATTATCAAACTGTTCATTGTTCTTTAATAAACATACCAATTGGTGCAATCACCAACACTGATTCCTCTCTACACCATCTTTAAAATCTGACTATCTTTAAAATAGAAGGGGGTCTTGAATAAATTATTGCTGATACTCTTCACCAGTCAGCTTTCACACTCGAGAACACCTATTATTATTTCTGAGATCAAATCAAAATTTATCAGCAAATAAAACAGTGTTCTATTCTCTATCCGAATATTGATAGTTTTCCATTTAACTCGAGCCGCATGGTCTACACATGATAGATGAGGACTTTTGTATGGTGGTTGACTATTAATATTAATTGACTATTAATCCAAATTTCCAAAATCGATTGTAAATTGTTTGAACGCTTAATTTAAGGCCCAACATAAAGAGTACTTCTTGCTCGCGACGCACAGTGGTTCAAAGGAGGAAAAAACTCCAATTTTTTATAGTGACAAAATGCCAATTTGTTATTACCTTAGCATTTTAGGATAATTGATTCATACATTTTAAAAAATTACAAAACAAAAACTCATTCAGCCACTTTTATTTTCGAACTTAAAGTTCAACATGTCGTTGCTAAAAATTTAAGCTTAAAAATTGGTACGTACTTTTGTATATAATTTCAGAAGTATCAACTTTATTTATAAATATATTACCTTTGGTTAATATTTTTTGATATACTGGAAAGTGTATTTAATACAAAAGAAAAAGATATTTTATTGTTTGTACTAAATATTAATGTTTATAAAAAAGCTAATAATTTATACTTTTTTATATTTTAGTTTTGGCATATCTTTTGAGCGCGGTCGAGCGCGGTGTTCGGACTTGCTTCTACAAATAGCTGAGATGTTTCTTTAAGCAATAAAACAAAATTCAGCTGCTAATACTTGCTACCCTGTGTCCTATATTGATAACAATGTTAGGTCAGTTTAAAGGTGAAGAAATGTGTATTATTTAAAACGTGGTTATTAGAGTCACCATTTTGTAATATATAGTACTGATGGCTTCCTAATACTAAATCTAAAGTAATAAAATAATATAACGGTTGAAACAACCCCTACAAAGATTAAAAACCGTTTTTTTGTAATTATTTTTACTCCATTTTTATTTTTTAATTTTTTTTGTTACGACCAATTTTTGATCAATGTTTTTAAACTATCAAATCCTGATGACTTATTATTGTAAATTAGTACTTTTACAAAAACAGTTGCGGAATCAAGCTTCATTTATTTATCAAGCTAAACATTTGACTTATTATTTAATCACAAATTATAAGTTTTATTTTTTTTGGGCCTCTCTTGTATGTAAAATATGTACAAAAATTTATTTTTGTTCGATATTATTTTATTTATTTATGCAAATAAAATTGTTGCCGATCATTTTCTCCTAATTTTCACCTCTTATTTATTGGTTATGTATTGGTCGGATTATAAAAACAAAAACACTGTTGAAAAGAAAATTTAGTTACCTTTCCAACGATGTGCTACTTGACCCCATTTGCTATTTAAAATTTTAAAGGTGGCAGCCGCCCTTGCTAAAGGGGTAAAATATCGGTGTTGATATTATCTTAGGTTTTTGTTTCTTCTGTAAACATAACCGATGTGTTCAACCGTTTTTCAAAAAAATATTTAGAAATACCCTAAATGTAGCTTGTTTTATTTTCAAATGACCACCCTGTATATGTACTAAATAATTTATTTCACAAAAATCGCCTTGTTTATCTTAAATACTCTTATTAACTATTACATTAAGTAAAAATAGACTCTATTACTATGTCCAGGTAAGTTTCTTGTAGCGATCATAATTTGCCGATTATTTTACAGTTTATAATGGCCTATTTTTGCCTATATCTTTAAAAGTACATCTCCAATTGACTTGCAGACTATACCATTTGATTCAGCGAATAGAAAAACGTAGAAAAACACCCTTGATAATGCAGTTTAAAAAAAAATTACTCATACGCTAATTTTTTCACAAAATACCAGGTTTTAAACCACTGTGCGACGAACAAATTGTTAGATTTCTTTTCACCACTAAGCGTCTATAATGATCTCAATTTCTACTTCTAAACTAAGGTCTACTTCTTTTATGTCTTTGACTAACTCCAAAAGTAGTTAGACAAGAAAAAGGATTGAAATCACAATTCATAAACTTGAATGCACAATAGAAAAGTACAAAAATGCAGAAAAAAATTAAAATTTTATCTACTTTTGCTTCTCATAATCTTTTTTCGGTTATTCATTTTTTCCTAATGATAATTCTAAAATCCCTTACATCTGTAATAAAGGTTATTCTTTAAAATTCTTATATCCGCTCACAAACCTACTCTACAAACTTTAAATAACCAAGAAAATATTAACGTTAATATTTTGTTTTTACTAGTTTAATTTACATTAGTTATTTGAATGTTTGTTGATAGTCTTGTTTCCTTACTTTTTTATTAGTATTTACATATATTAGTATTTTTACTTTTTAAATAATTTTTTAAATCAAATGTCAATAATACCACTCGCATTTGAGTTTCTAGTTTTAATAGACAATAGTGTTCCGATGTAGAAGTCCCAGGTTATTGTAATAGTCCACCAACATCGCTGTGTAAAATTTTATGAGCAAATTCAATTTTGTTTTGGAGGGAATCTTCCACGTAACTCTCGGCCACCGTTGATGAACGCCACCCACCATGTCTTTTTAGTCACAACATATCAACTCCGTTATTCGCCAAAAGTGTAGCCGATGTGCGTCGAAACGAGTGTCCAGTAAGTGTTCAGGGGCTTGCAACTTTAAATATTTTGCAATCTTTGACGGCCAGCCTCCAATTGTGCCTTTTCCTGTGACTTGCCTAGTGCATTTGCCATTTCGATAGTTCAGAAATAAATGATCTGACGTTGGGTTGCTTGGTCGAATTCTTATGTATTTTCGAAGTATTTCTAAATAATGAACTGCTTCATTTTCTTTATTAATAACTGTAAACGTTTGCTGAATATTCGTTTTTGTATTTGGAATATTTACTATAAACATATCTTCACGTTCTTCTATGTCACTCATTTTAATATTGTACAATTCCTCTCGTCTACAAGCACCCGATACTCCCAATATCATTGCTACCTGCAAATATATTGTTTCCTTAGAACTCAGATGTACCACCTCAGACCTCATCATCTACAACATACCTTTTGAATTAAAAATTGTTCGTCTGGTGCTTCATTCAAGAATTTTTCCATGTCTTCTTTGGTTAAAATTTTAGCCTTCTTAGGCCGATATCCAATATTTTTTCTCTTAAGATAAGCAATTAATGTAGCAAACTTAGAAATATCGATAGCATCATGGAGAAAAATTGTACTCTTCAGCATAGAATACTCCGCCCATAAACTGCCTGGGGCCTTCAAGTGTCCACTTCTCACCACAAAATACGCTAACAAGCTCTTTTCATCTACAGAAATCTTCTTTGCTTCACGCCATTCCTTAAACAACTTGTATGTCTGTTCATATCGGGCTTTAGATTTTTCTACAATTATTGCCGAACATCCACAAAACAGAACTATGTAGGAATGATTGTATCAAAAAGACAATTTTACTTGTTTGGAACAAAACCATAGCAACCATGGAACAGCCACCCAAAGTTTTCAGTTTCAATCTTTCTGATTCTCACAAATGTATTGATATAAATTATTATTATTATTATTATTATTATTATTCTAAAAACTTCAATCGTGCAAAAAACGTTATAAGCATGTCGAACGTTAAGGATTACCGTTCTCAGACAATAATTGGAGTCGTCGCTTCGCTCCTCCTCCAAACAATTGTCTTCGAGCATTCTTTACCGTTCTCCATACTTAATATACTATAACACACTAGTTTAGACAACTAAAATTTATTTTTTTGAAATTCTTTTCTTAGTAGCCATTTGTTTATTTATATTTTTCGTTTATTTTTTTGTGTTTTAGTTCTGTGTTTCTAATTCGCTTTCACAAATGTTGGGTAAGTTTTTTCAAACATTCTTTATATTTTTATATAATTTTCCTTTTTACATCACTGCGCTGATGGCGAGACAGTAAGTTCCCGAAACTTTTTTAAGAACATTAATTTAAGAATTTTGTTTTAATTAAACTTGAGGGTTTAATTTTATTTTTAATCTTTCATTAATATATAAAAATTACTCCACTTTGAAAAAAAAGAAGGCTTTCATCAAATTCTTTTTTCAAAAGTAATTATAAAATTTCACCAGGTTTATCTAGTGTAATATGTTTTAATTTTTGATATTCTTATTTAAAAAAATCGCCATTTTACGTAAGTTTTAAAATTTATTTAGAGAAAAAGAAAAAACTTATTGGCATTTGTGTTTTTTTAATTTACTGTTAATTTTATTGATACAGCAAATGCATGTCTTACTGTAATTCACTAGTTTGGTAGATTTCTCTTAAATTATTTTCAAATGAAAATTTTATTACAGTTATTACACCTAATTGAAATTAAACAATGTGTAACTATTTAATAATAAATTAACTAATACAAACAACAAAACATAAATAAATAACATGACTAAAAATAACTAGGATTAATAAATTATTATCGGAAAATGACCACCAAATATCCCTTGGGTTAAAGAGCATTTTTGTTTTTAATACAATTCCCGCAAACATTTTCACAAATTACATCCAATATTTCACCTTGTACCTGTTTAATGTCATAAAGCGAAAAGGCGTTCACGTGATGGTAGTTAAATTATGGGCAGTGATTGTGAGTGGTAACGTCGTTACAGCCTCTGATATTAAGCCGATTTTCCAATATCATACTCTGAATGGGCTTTAGTGAATTAAACGAATAATTTTGGGAGATAGGAAGTGATCGGTTGAATGGTTTTTGTTCCTCGAGAGTACATAATGTGAATAAAAGAGATAAGTAAAATGGAAAATAAAGCATATAGTTTCATTACAAGTGCGCGAATACTTGAAAGCTTTTTAGACATGAATAAACCAAGCACTGAAATTGAGTTCTAATGATAATTTTCAAGTTGTACAATTTTAAAATTAAAACCAAGTGTTATACTCGAGAGAAGATCTTCAACTATTCTTTATAAAAAAAACTGAAATTAACCAGAAAGCTTACTCTTAACTTAATTAAGAACGAAATAAATTCTGAAATGTAGTATTTGCTACTCAGAAATCGCAGAATCCTTTTTAGAGTTGTTAGCTGAATAAGGGTAAAGTAAGAATTAAATTATGTATAGCAAAAATTATTAGTTTTTGTCTGTTATTAAATTATTTCCAACTTTTAGTTTTCATTAAAAATTAGAATGAAGTAATATTTAAAAAATTAGAACATAAATTTTTTTATAAAATACAGCAGCATAGGGGAAGTTCGTTTAAAGATCGATTTATTGTAAGATATGAAACATAAACATTATGAAGTTTGGTAGCAGATGTGGAATGATTTTATGCACTTAATACTTGAGAGAAAATTTTATATTTTATCGGAAAAGTTAACGATTTTTTTAAATTATAATTCATACATGAGTAAGTACACGACACACTTGTGCTTTAGATTGTTTTATTAAAAGTTATTTTAGACTGCAGGAAGACAATGGGCTGGAGAAGTGTGTCGTAATTTTAGCGCGAACGTTTGAAGCACTGTCATTCTGAAAACTTACCTTAAAAAAGTCGCCCTTATTGCACTAATACATAAGGTTGAAATTATAACAGCTAAACTTTGACCGAATAAAAATCACATATGGAAACACAAATAAGGCATAAAAACACTCAACTCCAATACTCTAGACATTCTAGTTTTAATCCAGACACAAGTTACAAACAATTCTCGCATATTTGAGAAATTAATCGAAAATAGAAATTACTGTACATGCTTCGTGCTGTCAAACTCACCCGAACAGCTGTAAACCAACTACCGAAGATGGCCGAGTACATACAAATAACAAGATGCGCGGGCAAATCGGAGGGGATTTGCTCGCATTCGGCATGGTTCGCTGGAATTCGTTCATATTGGACCTGCGTTAAAGCTTAGAAATGAAGGAAATCTGTGCATCGAACATTTTATTTTCCATTAAATTCTTTATTAAGTGTAAATTTGTTGTAATTCGTGACTTATCAATAAATGAAATGTTTAGGCTATCGAATGTCGACATTTTTAGGTCTTATTTATTTTATTTAGTGTATTTATTCATCGCATAAAATTTGATCTTTATAAATTCAACCTTATTTACATGTGCAATAAGGTCGACTTTTTCAAGGTATTTTTATCGAATGACAGTGTTTCAAAATTTCGCGCATTTTTTGCGTCACGGCTTCTGGAGCCCATAAGCTAGTAATTACATTATACGAGTATTTAGACTTAATTTCTTCATTTAATTACACAACTTTAAACATAAGTCTCAAAACGTGTACATACAGGTGAATTTAAACCAACGCATAAAATTCGTAATTTTTTTATTTTTCTAAATTTAAAAAATATAAAACAAGTAACTTTTCATGTTTATAGTGCTCAATTTTGACGTATTTGGATCACCCGTAGCGATGACGTCACCATATTATTTCTAAACTATGCTAATTATTTTGCATGCGGATGAACAAAAGAAAACAATATTTTAAATTTTTGTTAGAAAGCAATGAATAAAATACCATTTTTTTTTATTTTTGCAAAATCAGAAAACAGAACAAGTAACTAGGCATATCAAAAGAGCTTCATTCTGACGTAATTGGATGACTCGTAGAGGCTAATACGAAGGCGTTATGACGTTATCACATTTTGTTTTATTTAAACCAAACGTTTTTTTTAATTAAATGTTCTACTAATTAAAAAAATTTTTTTTAGCAAAAAATAATCCGAAAAGTCGAGGGTTACAAACTTTGAACCTTTAATTTAAAGATTACGTTAAAACACGAAACTTCTTAGGATTCATCCGCAAGCAGAGTAAGCTAGTGTTGTAAAATTGTATTAGTACAACATTTGATTATAAAAAAAATTATGTAGTTCTATAAAAAATCCATTTTTATTCATTTTAGAATAAAAAAAAGAAATTTTATGCGTTACATTACTTCATAAGCAAAACTTAAAATATTTATGTTTTGTTTTATTTCATTTCCATGCAAAATTATTAGCAAGGTTGTAAAATCCGTATCTAATTTAGATAGGTTTAAATAGGTAATTAGATTTAGACATCTAATTAAAAAAAATAAGATCGTGTTATTAAAAAAATATATTATAACGATAGCGCTGCTATATTAGTCGCTGCGAGTAATCAAATTACGTCAGAATTAAGCTCCCCAATATGACAAGTTACCTGTTTATGCATTTTGTTAAATTTGAAAAAATAACAAAATTTACAAATTTTATACGTTATTTAATCTTACTCTGTATAGTCATTGCTAATACTAATTATTTATTTCCAACATTAACATAAATTGCAAAGGATAGAAAATATGAGTTAAATTAAAATTACGGTGAGAAATATAATATTCTGAATTATTGTTGGCTTTGCGTTCCTTGACTTATCGAGCAAAATTATCGAAATATGACAGACCAGACCTTGCTTTGATTCTACAAATTTTGCTCTCATCGTAAAATTCATTACTTTAAAATTTAATTTAAAAACTCGATAATATTTTTATTATATTTTTTATGTTTTAATTAATTCAAAAGTAAATACCTATTATATATGATGCTAATACAGATTTTTGAGAAAAATTAGAAGAAAAATAAATAAATAAACACAGACAAGACTTAAAACTAAGTTCAATCAAAAACAAAATCAAAAAACACTAAAATAGTATAAAGAGTACTTAGCCTCTTCAATATTTTGATGACGCTTTCACCAATAGTCATATTCATTCCCGGCGCCTTCACCATATTGAACACTGCAGATGTAGAGATAAGACCGTGCTTCATACAAAAGCATATATAGTGGCTTTAATACACTTAGATTACCTTGAATAATTTTACAATAATCGCTGCTTTTCAATAACTTAAATTATTTTGCTTTAGAACTTCTCTTTTTTCATATCCATCAAGATTAACTTCTAGTATGTAATTTTCGCTTATTTTTGGTTCTTCCAACCGCCGATGACTTACTATTTATAGTACGTACAATTTAATTAATTAAATAAATTAATTTTAATTAATTTGTGCTTAATAGATAACATCACCGTCGTGATATTCTCTAACAATATGTTTTCAAATTTAATCAATTTGTAAGATATAAATATTACCAAATTTTTTTTTCTAAATAACAAAATTAACAAATAAAAACAATTTTTGTTACTATTATAGTATTACTCCCATATTTTAAGTTTAAAAGATTTATTAACCAACAAATATATTAATGAGATTTTAGTTTAGTTAAAATTTAGTAATCAAGACATCATAAGCCGTGAACAGAGTCGAGATTAGTAACCGCTTATTAACAAGGAAGTTGTTGACAATATTTTTTATTAATTGTCCGTAAGTAAATTATCTACAGTTTATACAAAAAAAATGTGTCTTGCATAAATAATAATAATAAAAATAATAACAATGGGTAAGATAAATAAATAGTAGTGAAAACTGTTACTAGCTAATTATCGCCTTTCAGCAAATAGTAATTGCGTAAGTTTGATTTGTTTCAATCAAGCAACAGCTCTGTATACTTAAGTAGAAAAGTGTACTTTCCGCACAGTGCGGTAAAATAACAAAATTATACTGAGAAATAAAAAATACATTTAAAAAATAAATGTTGCCTACAGTAATTAAGGTTATATTACAAAAATTTATACTGTATTATAGTGTATAGTTATACTAGCATTAATAAAATAATATCAAAGTAAAATCTATACACTGCCAAAAAGATAAATATGTACATTCATATTTTTTGTGTAAATGGTATTTTGAAGCCTTTAAGCCAGTAAAGCACTCCTCCCTTAGGAAAAGCGTACTTCAAACAGCTTTTAAGTTGCAGAATACCTATTCACATCACTCTACACTAAACAAGTATTGGTTGTTTTATTTATAATAGCCCCTACTTTCTTATTCTTAAAATTAACGTTACTCTCACTAAGAAACATTTTTGTATAATATTTTTTAAATTTATTAATTTCAGTCTAAATTTTCATCAAGTTTTAGAATTAAGTTTGATGAGTGTATAAGACATAATAAACGAAAAAATATTGTAATCAACTCTATAGCGGTTATTAAATCTCAACTCTGTTAATAAAGTCGCCTCACAGATAATGCAAAACGTCTCCATTATTAATTGCATACATTAAAAAAATTGTCTAATATACAGTAATTTAATAAACAAGGAAGTTAATGAAGACGATTAATAATTGCGACCGTTTACAGCAAGTCACTGTCTTTAACTGTCAAGATTAATAGTTGCCCATTAATAACATATAAATTGATTACAATATTATTTGGTTGACCCAAACCATTTTACGTTGAGATAAAAATCTCTACCAAAAAATTTAAAATCATTTAAGCAATAATGTATATGTTCATTAAATATTATCTTTTTTATTTTAACCTTCGCAAATTCAAAATAATAATTTTCCGTGGTTAACCAAAATCGTTAACCAATCATCAATTAGTGTTTTTTTGAATACTTAATTTAGAATTTTTAGCAGTAAAACAAATTCATTTAAATAAATACTTATTAAAGCAACACCATAAACAAAACAAAACATTTTCAGAATTAATATGTTCTATGATTTATATATGATACTGCAAGAAACAAACCAAATAGTTCAATATGCGTTTCTACAACTTTTTTATTACATTTAACTAATTTATATTGCATTTTTAGCTTTACGTCAAGAGTCGTAATATATTATATACTTATATTTTGTAATAATAAAATAATTTTATTCAATTACCTTATAATTGAAGTTTCATCCACACTTACGAACCGTATAAAGTAACACTTTATTTACTAGTAAAATTACGAGGATGAAATCACTTTATTTCATTAGTGGAATAATAAAAAATACAATATTAAATCAATCGCATTCTATTTATTATTAATATTGACATTAACATTTACATTAATAGACATTTCGTTTTTTGTTTTATCATATTTCACTTCGTTTCCATTAATAAGAAGCTTGTAGTTGCTATCGGTTGCAGAACAAATAGTAGTTGTAGGAACAATGAACGTCTCCCCTAGTAAGGAACGACTAGTACCAGGAGAACCTTGGATTTTCCTTGCGATATCAAGCTTATTAGATACAGAATCTTTGATATAAGTTTCTGCTATGGCGGAGCTCCTCCACCCACCATGTCGTTTAATTGTTGTAAGATTAGCACTTCCATTGGCAAGTAAAGTTGTTGAAGTCATACAATGGCCGATATAAGCTTCTGCATTCGCCAGATTTAAAAACGAAGCAACTTTTGATAAAGTGTTTACTCCAATAGGTTGCAATGTACATTTTTAATTAACGTATCGAAAAAAGAATCTCTCAATAGACAACTTTTGTGACATTTTCGTGAAACGCCCGTCTTGATATCTGGTATCGAAACAATCAGGTATGCGCCCCTGTCTTCTACATCACTGATTTTCAAATTTGTCAGCTCACAGCATTGACAGCCACCAGACAGTCCCATTATTAATGCAACCTAAAATATTCCAAAATTTATTATTTTCAATGTCTATGTAATGACAGAGATTACCTTGATCATCAAATATTCCTTATCGCAAGCCCTTGCTAAAAAAATCTTTCACGTGTGATTTTTCCAATATTGCAGCTTTTTTCCTCCTGTATCCTCTTGACTGATTCTTCAGGCCATGAGCTCACTATATTTTCTAATGTCGATGTTTTTATAGACCTTTATAGCGGTCTTCAGCATGGAGTACTTCGACCACATGGATGAAATTGCATACCTCTTCTTCAAATTTAAGAAATACGATAGCAAAACTTTCTCATTTATTGTCATTAACCCCGTTCTTCCTTCCATTCATTAAATTCTGAAAATACTTTTTTATAATGTTTCTTGGACTTCGTAGGCAATAACTGGCGAGTCGCTTCTTCAGCTTCCTTAAGAATTGTCTCAGGAACAGTACCTATCACTTTCTTCCATTTTCACCAACCGTTTTGTACAAATCGAGTCGATAAACAATCAAAAATAAATAGCAAAGATTCAACACCTCCTATGTTTTTTAGTTATTTTCAATGATTTTTGAGGTGACATCCGCTGTCAGAGTGTAATGTCAAATCATTTTTTGATGACATGAGATGAAATTTTGACGATCCTGATTTTAAATTGCTGTAATTGTGGATAAAACGTTATATTGAATTCATTTTTTATTAAACATTTTTGTTTAATGTAGCATTTTTATTAAACATTCTTGCGTGGATAAAACGCTGTCTAAAAGACAATAAATAACTATAGAAAATAATAACCAAAAATAATTGAGAACTTTTGACCATAAACTAACTACCTTTAGATGTGAATCTACCATAGTAATGTGAAAGACTGAAAAAAGCGCCTCAAGCGGGTGTAGGGAAAATTAAATTGTGTGGCGGTAAATTTATACCATATTTTATGGTCTCAAATTTAGCTCTGCAAAGGTGAGATCAGTTAAAAAGACCACTCACAAACACGAAAGTCTAGCTTCCTTGCGTATTGTGCAATGGAAGCTGATCCACAAGTTTGTGAATGGCTCTTCTGATTGATCTCATACTTACAATGCAATAAATTAAAGATGTGATGACTGAACTGCGGTTTTTTTTTTTCAATTTTTAAAAACTGTACAGTAAATAGTTAGTAAATAATATTTTCCAAAAAAACTTTGTAATTAATTTTATTTCCTTTTCGAAAACACATACTTGTATTTCTCTTCCCACAAAGTTGATAGTTATTGAAAATGAAATAATCAAGTTATTATAGGGTTGTTAGTATTAAAGTCCTGTTAATATTGTATTAACAACTTGTATTACAACAGTATTGACGTAGACATTTTTCTTTAGTATCCTCCAGCAAAGTGTTAAGAGCGGCTCTCTTCGTGCTTCCTTGATCGCAAATCGATGTCACAACTTTAAAACCCGCTTTTTCTCATGCCTTGATCACTTTTACAATCATTGTTTTCAGTTTTTGTTTTATAGGACTTTTACTAAAAGTAAATACAAATGGCTGTTCGCGTTGTCGGGGAATGCTTTTTAAAATAAAATCGTTAGCATAGTTTGCTATTTGTTTCATGTGTGTATCCCCATAATCTTCTAAACCGTCAACACATTTCAGCATTTGATTATGTGTAAGGCGAGTGGTAATCGAGTCTTCGTTAAATGCTCAATGTTTGTCCACAGATTTGACCATTTCCACGCATTTTTTCAAATTGTTAAAGATTTGCTTGTTTAATCCCAGGCGAAGAAAAATTTGATTTACCATATTCGTTAAAGTCCTCATCGATGGTAAACAAAAAATCTTGAACAAAAGCTTATAGCTTTTAGCGCCTGCTTTCACAAGTGTTAAAAACAAGATTTTTTCTTCTACTGAAAATCGCCTGGCCTTGGGTTTCATATTCTGGTTCTTTACATGCTGTATGATATTTAGCTGCATTCACATGTTCCATTAAATTTTGAAATCGCGTTTGTAAATTGTTTATTCTATTACTAAGTCTTGCAGTTTTATGGCAACACTTAACCGCCATGGCGCAAAACTTTTTACGTCGTTGCAATAAACATTTTTCACGTGTTACATTTACACAGTGTAGATAGAATGCCTTGTCTGGTCGCCTTGTGCACAATGCTTGTTGTTTGTGTTTTGTGTTGAAACAAAGTACATGGGCTTCTTGTTGTGAGGAAGTAGATGGGTTAATGTGTCGTGTAGCAATGCACCAAATGAGACTGATGTTTCTTGTAACGAAGAACATGTGTTTGAAGTTTCTTGTTGAAACAAATCAGAAGAGGCTGATGTCTCTTGTGGTGACGAATGGATCTCATTTTTTCATCAATAAGTGTTGAAGCAGCAGAAACAACGGTTTCCGGCAAAGACACAGGTACTTCAACAGTCTGTGTCTTGGATTCTACCACCTCTTCAAAAATCTCCACAAATTATGTACGTGTTAATTATAATAAAATATAAATTTAAAAAAATATAAATATAAACAAAACTAAAAGCCTAATTACAAGTTAAGATAAGTCCGATAATATCACAAATTTTAAAAAATTTCTATAGCAATAACCAACCACAGCACCGCCGAAGTCTTTCCGTGGCAACAAAGATGAGACCGACTTTAACCTAACTTTAATTAGCTCCTTAGGGGCTCATTATAGAGGTTAAAAAACAACTTACTTAGAAGATGTAATGTTGGAACAGCATCTATTGTAAGTCCTCGTCTAGTACCTGGTACGTAGTAGTTTTCAAAAAAATGTCTAGCACAAACAAAACAGGTACGATAAATCGCATTTGGTTCCAAATATTTTAGTTTTTGATTTTATATTTTTTTAATCCATTTTTGCATCATATCTGGATCTTTTGGGAAACGATGCCGTTTTCATATTTTGTCATCACATCCAGGAGCAATGCACATATTTTTATACTTAATATTTAAGTCTATAGTGAAAACTAAAAAAAGACCACAAATAGTGAAAACGAAAATCAAGACCACAAAAATCAAATTTACGTTTCCTACTAAAACTAGGATTAGGTACTTACCGGTTCTGTAGGAAAAAAACAGTTACTCTAAAGAAAGTTGTATAGTAGTTATAAAACTTCAATTTAATCACAACACGACTTAAAGAAAACACGGAACAAAAAGACAATAACTTGAGACTTCTGCTGAGACTCAAGAAAAAATGTTCCTTGCTTCTGCAAAACTTATGTTGTCAACAAAAATAAATAATCGGTTAAACAGATTACTGCAACCCAGTTTTGTTTTATTTTTTATATATTGCGTCATCTGTTGTACGTAGGGACAATTTTAGCCACGCTGAGAACCAAACTAAAACATATCCTGCCATTTTCCATAAGACTTTCTCATCTAAAGGTAGTTAGTTTATGCTTTTGCTGATCTAATTCTTAGTAAAAATTATCTAATAATTTAGAAAAAATAACGGATAAATAGACTGAGACAATAGAAAAAGACTTACCTATACAGACTTTTGATGCTCCAGTTCACTTTTTCGTATTTTTTTCTAAATTTAAATAATGGACGTAACACACAACATAAATTATCTATAGGTATATGTTAATGTTGATATTAATAAAGAGTTAACAAAAATAACTATTAAATTTTTGTTTTTGTTAAGAGTTATACCAAAAATGCTTGTGTTTAAAATCGACGATAAAAACCCTCAAAAAAAAAGTTTTCTGTTTAACTCTAGCTTTAAATATTCCTTATCGTCTGAATTACTAACTACATAGCAGCAATGTAAATTCGTGAAAATAGATTCGAAAAAAATATTTTGGTAAAAGTGTTATCACTTAACAGTTTGTATAGATTCGGAAATAGTAACAAGTAATATAAATGGCACTCTGACAAAAAGGATTTAAACGTAAATCCCATGTGAGAAATATGTTGGGAGTTGTTGAGCAAACTAAAATTTTTTTCGAGAGCGAATTTATGTGAAACGAACACGGACGTCTAATCTAACCGACTCGAAATTGATGAGGGCTTAGATCTTGAGTACCGGAAAAATGTTTAAATGTCTTGTTCACTTTACATGAGAAGTTTTACATTAGCTTTGTAAGAAGAGAAGAATAAAATGCGGTTGCTAGGGTGATTGTGATAAGTGTTCATTGAAACTGCGGAATTTCCCCTAAAATATTTAAAATGTTTAAAAGATTTTCTAGCAGCAGTACAAGTAACAACAATGTCAATTAGTTGCTCAAATATGTTCAAACTTTGACAAAAACGCGTTCTCTTCGCAACGCTCGGATTACTCAATTTTAAAAGTTTGGTAAGAAGAAAAGACAAATTACTTTGACACTGTTGCGGATCAATAATTTACTTTTAAAAAGCAAAGTAAGCTGAAATTCTGAAAACAATTTCGAAAACCAAATTTGACCATTTCAGTTTCTGAAATCTAAATCAAGTGGCAATGGTTTCGAGGCTCGTTAAAGTGCTCGATTTACGGCCAATTGAGCACATTAATGCGTAAGTGCGTAATTACATTATAAAGTAAGTATCCGACGTTGACAACGGCTTAGGACCCGAGGCAATAAGTCTCAACTCAAAGACCCCGACTTTGTGCACTACCTTATAATGTTTGTCAAGTGAAAGTTGACATTATTCTGTTACCCCGCTGTTTTGTTGCTTATTTCTAAAAGGGTCTTATGAAGCGTCAAGTTCACAACCGTGATCATTACATTATTTTCTTGTCTGATGAAAACAAATCTAATTTTCTCAGAATAATGAAAGAGTAGTTACCCAGATGCTCCCGATCCGACGATAATTCATTTTCTTGGACGTTTAAAACACTGTGTCACTTTAGAGTTGTAAAAGGTTATTAAATAAGCCCCAACTTTAATAAATTGTTTCTTTAATACAACCAGATCGTGATTTTAACAAATTGTTGCAAGAATTTTGAAAGGTAATGGAATGGTTGCTTAAAAAATGTATTATGTATTGAAAAGAGACAGAAAACGGTATATAATTAAAAAAAGGCCTATAGTTAAAAAAATTTAAAAAAAGATGATAATATAAAAAATCCAAAACTTGAACTAATTAGCTAGAAAACGTGCGACAAAAATATATTGCGTGCGACAGTCTAGCACTGCTTTCTCAAAAAACAGTGTTACAATGTTCAACTTTGTGGAATAATTGTTTTCAGTAACTTTTTATGTTACTAGCACTCCAAATTACCATAGTAACTTTGTTGATTTTGATTAATTTCATAAAAAAATTCAGAAATTTTGCAATGTTGCCAACAAAGAATGCTTAACACAAAACTTACTAGAAAGATAACCGCAGATGTCAATTAAAAAAATTAATAACATATCAGAGCCGTAGCATAGTCGAACAAACCGGAGCAGTGCTAGGAGCCTCGAGGCTTTAGGTGGGTCCAAATATTAGTGTTTATTAAAACGTTTATCAAAAAATTTTTGTTGTACAAGAATGGCAGAAAAGCAAAGCATAAAAACTTCTTTCTGTAGGTTTGTTCTTGTAGAATTTATGGATGACATCACTCTAAGCGAAACACAGATAATACACAACTTTTGTAAAGTAAAAATTGTTAAAATTATTATTATTCAAATTAATATAAAATATTATCTCTTAAACAACTAATTTGTGTGGTAAATTTCTTTGGAATCCCTAATATACAAAATACTTCAAAATAGTAACACGAAAACAAATGTGACGTTATGTAAGGACAAGTTTTGTGTATTTCGCATCCTAATTTTTTAATTAAAATATTATTATGTCAAAAAAACAAACATATCAGTCTGGTGCACAAAAAAGAGGATTAAAAGAAGAAAAAGAAAGAGCTAAAAGAAAACTACTAAAAATAAACAATTTTTTCAATAAAACTCAACAAATACCTAATTAGACTGAACAACAAAGACCTGTATCACCCTCTTTTTAAATTTCAAAAGCAAAAGAACACTAAAATTCTGATAATCAAGATGAGTAAACAATTTTTTCAGCGAATTTCGAAACTACTTACAAGGTTGTCACTGGCACTTTTAGAACCACTGCTACAACAGTAATAGAAATTAAAAAAAAATGCTGATACCAGAACTATTTTGACTAGCGATTTAAAACATTATGTAGGAAAAACGCTATCTGATAAAGATAAGAAAATTATAATTAATGTTGCACCTAATAGACCTAAAGGTCTATTTCCTAAAGATCCAACACGAAATTAAAAAACGGGTCTAAAACATTGGAAACATTTATCAACACTTATAGACAAACATAAAAGCAGCAGAGCCCATATTGATACATGTGCAGTCAACAAGTTATGAAAGAAAAATCTTTTTGAAAAATGGTTTTACAAAGATTATTCAAAATTACGTTACGTCTTGCGAAATGATCATTACCTTTTTGGGCTCACCGAACTTCTCGGGAAGATTTTAACAAAAATTTTCTAGTGCAAGTGAAATTTCTTTTACAGTTTGATGAGGTAATGAAGCAGGTGGTAGACATGCTTTCTGGATCAGTTAGTACCTTAGCCCTACTATTCAGAACGAACTAATATAGTGCCTAAGAACCAAACTTACTCCAGTAATAACAAAGCAGATAAACTCAGCATATTTTTTTTCTGATTTCTTAGATACAACTCAAGATTTATCTAAAAGAAATTAACTAGGTGTTGTGATACAAATATGCGAAATATTCTGGATAAAGCAAATAACTTTCCACAAAGTTTAAAAATTAGGGAATTGTTTTTAGGTTTTGTTCAATTATCACTCTACCACATCAATGACACAAAAAGTTTTAAAAGTTTTAAAAAATTAAGGTATTCCAATTGAAAAATGTTACGGTCAAGGCAATGACAAAGCCAACGTTATGAGTGGAGCCTGCAATAGAGTAAATGCCCAAATTAAGTAGGTGCAAAAAAATGCAGAATATATTCATTGTGGAAGTCACAATCTAAATTTAGTAATTAATGACGCCGTTAGCGGATGTAAAGATATTGGACAATACTTTGCCATCCTATAAAATATATATTCTTTTTTTGGTCTAAGTGCAAAAAAGTGTGATCTTTTAGCTTCTTTTACCATTTAAAAAATTTTCTTTTAGCGATTTAAAAATTGCTCTTAAAAAACTAAATTCAACTCGTTGGTATGGAAGAATCTCGTCTATCACTGCAATTAAATTTAGATGTATAGATATTAATAAATCTCTGACAGAGATAGAATTACAATCTCCAAAAAAAGGCGAAAGACAAGAAGCTTCTGATATTAAAAAACAAATGTCTTCTTTTGAACTTGTATTCATTAAATTTTTATATAAAATTATAACACAAGTGAATTTGGTATCAAAAGTTTTGCAAAAAAATATATCAATTTAAATAATATTTTAAGGAAAATTTTTTTGGTAAGCTGTTTCTTAAATGTTAAAAAAATTGATAAATTAATTAACAAGAGTCAATGTAAACTCCTATGTATAAATAAAAAGCTAAATCAAGAAAATTAATTTCAAAACTTTGACTAATCAAATTTAAGCTTCATTCTCGAACCGCCATCGCCACTTGCAATTCGCGTATCCTGATTAAGTTAAATATTTTTGTTTATTATAAATTACGTAAGCAAAATACATATAACTATCAACATTTATTTTATTATTTTGTTGGAAACATCATCAGTTAACCTGATTGAAACAATTGAAAATCATTTGTTCTCTGGCAAATACAGGTGTTTTAAATTCACAAATTTTTTCAGGTGATAGCTTTCGTTGAAAGAATGCTTAATTACCAAAATTCTTTTTTTAAATGTTTTTAAAAACTATAAACATGGAAAACTTCTTTTTTAAAGTGGTTTTTAAACGAGAGACACTACGGAATAAGAGATATTATAGCAATTTATTCTATGTACAAGGGCTGGTTGAAATAAATGCAGAAATTTTGCTTGATGATAGTTTTTATTAAAATAATGCTAAATAGCTAAATATCTAAATTTGTTTTTTAAATGTTGCTGGTTTTTGAAATACTCACTGTAGAATGTTTTTTTAAAAACATTATTTATGGAATACTCGAAAACACTGCTTTGGAACAAAAATTTTACATTGTATATCTTAAAAACTATAAATATTTGTAAGCATTTATAGGCAAATTTAGATTTTTAACACTCTGTTTACAAGGGGTATTAAGTACTAGTTAAAATTATAAGAAATAGATACATAAGCCCATTATTAGGTTTATTCTAACAACAGTTTAGAACAGTTCAGAAGTGTACTTTTTTGAAAACTTGTAAATTTTTTCCGCGCATGTTCAGTTTGGTTCCAAACGGTGTAAAGCATTGTTAGAATCAACCTATTATTAAAATAGTGTTGTTGCGTTTTATTTTTTACTTTAAGTGCTTCTAAAACAAAACGTCTATGACGTGCAAAAAAAATAAAAATTGTAAACATTTGTGTAAGGCAGTTGTACAACTGCTAAACAAAAACTAGTTTTCTACCATTTAAAAATTCAAAGGAATTTTAAAAACATCTTGTATATATTTACACGGAAAAATTTTCTCATTTTTTGTATGAATAATTTGTTTCACCAACAAATATTTGCAAATAAGGTTTTTTGTGGCTTAGGACGCAGTAATAGACCTACTTTCGCAAACAATTAGATAGGTATTGATGTTGTTTTTGTAATATTGATCGGTCTTTGGATTTTTACTTGTGTTCACTTTTCCCAGATGTCTTCAGGAAATTGACATCTGAAATTCAATAGACAGTCTTGGGATTTCGTCTTATTCAATTTTCGAAATAAACTTTGTAAGTTTCATTGATGTCTCAACTTAAAAAGCGTCAGCAATTATTTATTTTGTAAAGAATGACATTTCAGGAAATTTAAACTATTATGTAGTAAATGGCTACATAGATTCATATTTTGGTATTTTTTTGATTTGACACTAGACATTTATATTTACTCGTAATACCTAAATAGTATATTAAAAAACGCGTTTTAAAAAGTCAATTTTGTGGCACGAATTCAAGTTTATAAAACGAGGGCGAGTTTTTATAAAGAATAAGTGGTACAATGACTTTAAAAAACGAGTTCTTTATGTTATTTTTTCTACTTTGCGCGTTTTACGTGATTTTTAAGTAAAAAATTTAATTATTTAATCTTTAGGGATTTTTGCGTTAATACGAGATACTTGGTAATAAATGTCATTAAAGTGTCAATAAAGTCATAGAACTTTGAAATGTTTGCAAATTTGTCTAAAATTCTGTGTAAGTAACTCACAAATGGTTCTTCTTTACCTAGCGTATCGGTTGTTGATTAAGTACTCCAATTGGGCATTAACACAGTAAGGAAAATCTTCAAAAATTTTGTAAAATTGTTCCTAAATTACCACACTAATTGCGATTCTCAGCGATTCCTTTCATCGTTATTTCAGACCAAGCAGTGCTATACACTCATCAAGCAAACAACTAGCAAATGCTATGAGTGTTGTAAATCCTCAAAATAAAGACCCAAAGCTTCAATTTAATTTCAAGTTTTATTTTAAAGCTGTTCTAATCTTAAAAGCTGAAGTCTGTCGCATGTCCACCACCGCCTTGCCGATGCCACTTTCAAATATTTTATAGATTAATTGCAACACACACACAAAAACACTTTGGTAAAAAATACTGGTCATCAAGTGCAACAAAATTTATTTGAATACAATTATTATACTCACATCGCGTGAAAGGAGTCATTAAATGACGTTTTATTCCAGAGACAACGTGTTATCAATGCGAAAACAGTAAATTGCACTAGCTGT
Source organism: Tribolium confusum (assembly GCA_029207805.1). Lineage (NCBI taxonomy): Eukaryota > Metazoa > Arthropoda > Insecta > Coleoptera > Tenebrionidae > Tribolium > Tribolium confusum. The sequence continues at coordinate 39,241,037 of JALGAY010000003.1, forward strand.
TACCGCACACAATTTTGGTACGGTATTGGCTAATAACACACCCAAATCGAGCTCTGTTAACGATGCAAAGTTGAAAAAATAAGTGTTAACAACTACTTTCATTGTAATACGAGAGGTATATGATGTGAGCCACGCAGTGGCGAGAATAAATATCACAATGAGGAGGTTGTAACACATATTTTTATACCTACATTTTTTTTATTGAGTTATTTTAAATGATATATGTTACAGTGGCGTAGCTAGCATCTAGGGGGCCCCGGGGCAGAAATATTTTGGGGTCCCTTTATATTTTTAGTAAAACAAAAAAATTAAAGTTTTATTTTCTATGAAAACATTAAGCAAAGTTATAGTTAAGACAAAACATCAACAAAAATAAAATATATGTAAAATTAAATTAATATCTGGTAAGTTATATTTCTAACACTAAATAAAAAAAGAAATTCATATTTAAACAAAAAACAACAATTATAAATTCCAAACTTAAAATGGCATTCACAGATAAATAAATAAAAAGCATTCACGTTTATATTAAAAATCTTTTTTCCTTGCCATGTTATTTGCAAATTCGTTAATTAGTTCAGACAAATCGAGTTTTTCAGCCTCCTCATTTTCAATTGATAATAACGCAAGACCACTTAATCGGTCTTGGCCTAAACCAGATCTTAGATAGTTTTTAATCATTTTGAGTTTGCTAAAAAGTTTTTACAAGATTTAAAAACACCGAATTATGCCAGAGGTTCATATAACGTTTTATTTTTCACTTGAAAATGTTTTATTTTATACTTTCAAATTAATTATTATTGAGAAAAAGCGGTCTTTTAGTTTGTATTTGTACGTTGATTTGTTCTTGTATCTATGACAATAAAGTGCTTCGTTTATTTAATAAAAAAAATAGCGAAGTGTTTTACATGTGAGATGGAAGAAGAAATTCTGGAGGAAATATTCGAACGAACACTAAAAGCTAATAGAAGTTATTCCCCAAAAATTCCCGAACGCTTTATGGTAGAAAACTATAAAAAATTTATAGAAAGATAAACAAACATTTTGTCAAAGCAGTCAATAAAACTGTTTAAAAAATTATTTTTTTTTAAATTGATACGTACTACTGCTTTTGTAGTCAGTTTCTCGCTTTTCTTAAACATTTAATTACTAATGCTCAGATACATCAAGTGAGCATTGTTCGCTTATTAATAATAATAATCGGGTGGTATGATAACACTAGGCTTATTACGAGTATGCCCTACGGCGAAACGAATATCATAGATTTAAACAACCAATTATAGACAAGTGAAAAGTAAACAATATTGTTAAAGTTAAAACAGGGTATTGTTAGTCGTGCAATAACCAAAGCTTTAGTTAGATTATTATCAAGTATTACTTATTGTAACTTTTATAAAAGCTATTATAACTTTGTTAAATAATACCTACTAGATTAACTAAATGAGAGATCAATAGATCTTTTGCAATAGAGATACGATTTATAAAAGACCTACTTAATACATAATTATAGTTACTAACAGCTAGTTTTATAATTTTCTACTAAACTAGTAGGTGGCTTACACATTACATCGCACCGATAATAAAAAGTGTAGGCAATATACTACTAGGGAGGTATGTGTTATATGCAGTTATAAAGCGCAAAGATAATAATTTCAATAAATTGGCAGATTGATACCTATGTATGTTTATAAAAAGTGTTTAATTGAAAAAGTCATCTAGTTAACTTTGATACGTCAAATCTCTGAGATGAGAGAGATTTGACAAGTCATAGTTAACTTGATGACTTTTTCAATTGAACACTTGATACATATAAAAATTGTATTTTTTTAAGTGTATACATGTGTATGTTTCTATCACTAGACAGCTTTAAATCCGGTACAGATAGTTGTAATGTAACATGTAATAATCTCATGAACGCTCCGCAAACAACCCACGAAATACCATGTTTCACAAACAACACAAACACAGTTTCTATAAAGACACCGAATAAGACTATCGTATAACGGCTGCCGTGCTGCTTTTGTTTTTAAGTATGTATGTACATTTCGGTTGTATTGGACATTCAAAGTATTGATAAACTCTTTCTGGGTGCAGAGTGCAAAAAGTATAATGTACCGAAGTTGCACTTTACACAATTTTGTAAAAAAAGTTTGACATTCTATAAAATGTCTAAATAATATGTGTAATATTTTCAAAAATAACTAGGTATTATATAAAATGTCAATACTCTGCATTTTGTCGAAAACTTGGAAGAAAGTTTTTTCACATTGCATCCAGATTTTTGGCCGTCTAAAAACATCGTTTTTTGGTTAAACAATAAAAAATTAATAGTTATTTACGTTATAAACCCGGTAGGTTACTTATTGTAACAGGACGAGTCAGACATTATGAACAAGGCGACATTAGAAGCCGAGTCAAGAATATACGAGTACTGCTACAAGTCCTACCGAACGTGTAGCATAATAAATTTTATTTCATACTATAAGTTTGTTCTGCTATATTATTTAAATTCAAAAATTACATTTTTTGAAAATTGCGTCACCTATTTTCTTGTGGAAACTTATATAACTTTTTCTTATGTTTTGCACACATATTTTTATTCCATGCATATAAATACCATAAACTGCAACATACTCAATAAACTAGTTACAAAAAGTCCGCTAGAGGTGCTTTAGAGTTATGTGGAATCGCGATAATGGGTTTTGAAATGTCTCTATTTTAAAACCGGAGCATGGTCCCCAAATTTTGTAGAATAGAGTACCTACCAGATAAAAGACTGCTGGATTGAAAAAAACTGCAAAATGTGATTTTTAACAACAATAACGATTATTTTCTTCAATAAGATACATACCCTATTTTTTAATTTTTCCAAAATTTTAATTTTAGAAAAATTTATAACTTGTATGAAGTAATTACATTAAAAAAATATTTCTAAAAAATTAGTTTTTAAATTCTTAAGTCTAAATACCAATTTTGAACAGTAAAAAATCGACATATAGAATTTACATAACGATAATCATATGTCATACTATTACGACATGTTAAATATAACGAGTGGACCAAAAGTTTCGAAGTCAAGTTACTTTGGTGTCACAAACGTAGGGCTTCGATTAATCAATTAATTGTATTAAAACGTCTTTAACGTCAAACTAAACTTTGATTATCTGGGCGGTTTTCTATTACAATTTGCGATTAATTTCTCCTTTGATCTGGTTCTACATTTTATTTCATTCTACTTTCGTTCGTTTTTGTTTTGTTCATTTATTAAAATGGGTATTTCTGTTTAAAAAGCGTTTTTGATAGAAAGTTATTTTCGTAATGGTGAACAAGCTATAGATGGAGTGTGGCAGTTGGTAGTACTCCGCAGCAGCTTCTATGAAGGAATTCAGAGCACAATTTCCTAACATAGTTGTTACTGATCGATTGAGCCAAAAGCTTAAAAAAAGATTTTTTGGCTTTCCTGAAAAGCTTAAGAAAGTATAGTTTGCAGGTTTTGTGGTAGAAGCTTGAAAAGTGGTCGTGTCAGGACAGCATGATATTACTTTGGTATACTTATTTAAGAAATCACTTTTAAAGTAATAAAGTTTATCTGACGTTTATGACGTTTTTATAAAATTAATTTGACAAATAATTCTATTATTTTAATCGAAGCCTTACGTTAATGACACCAAAGGTAACTTGACTCCGAAACTTTTGGACTTCTCGTTAGAATTGCTACAAATTTTTAGAATAACAAAACAAAATGAAAGAGTTTGTGATAGACATAAAATATACGAGTACTTACCGCATACAGTCATAAAGTTTTAAGGCGAGTTTTAAAACTTTCGCCATATCATTACTTCATACATTAGGTACTAATTTAAGGCTAAAGACATGAAATGGGTAAATTGTGAGAAGTATTATAATTCTATGGATATGGAGATAGTTCGTTAATGTAATGTGGTTGAAAATTTTATCCTCTGTAACAGCGAGAATTTAAGCCAAATGTGTAAATCATGCTGAAAAACAACTCACTGATTGGTGAAAAAAAACTGAAAATGTAAGAGGCGCAACTACTAATACAGTGCCTTTAGAAATGATTTTAACCCACGTGGCCAATTTGCTTATAAAATCAAAGTTACACAATTAGTATTGTTTAACGCAAATATTTTAAACGATTATTTTTGCCATTTTTTATTTTTATCAGTAGCAAAACTTTAAAAAACTGATAACAAATCAGATTTGTATCAGATTTTTTGTCGAAAGTTTAAAATTCTGTTTTTTGTGTAAATAATTATTAATTTAAAAAAAATAAATTATTTAAACATAGTGTGGTTTGACTGCTTGTCGTAAGACCAGTGACGTTTCAGCGATTTTTTTAATAAATATAGCGTCCTTTTTGGAAATATTCTAGGTACAAACATTTTGATACATAAACTTTATTACTGCAAGGGTAGTTTTTTTTTCAAGCATCTTCTGTGGTAGTTCTAACCGTAAAATATGAGACCTGGTGTTTTTCTCATGTTTACCGCACAGTTTCCGAAAGTCCAGCTTACTATTGGTCAATGAACAATTGTGATTTACAATACGAAAGAATAAAAAAATATTTTATTTTTAGCAGTAGAAAATCGCGCCTTTGCGTATCTCTATAGAAACGGTTGAAGTTACGTTTTTCTTTTTTGTACTCATGAAGAGTGAGCAGCTATTTTTCGGTGATCCTCGACGCATGAAAAGACTGCTTTCCCGCACCGGGGTGTTTTTTATTTCCCACAAGAAAACAATTAAAATTTGCTTAAGCCATTAGTCGGTAATGGTAAAGCAACAACTTTGGGTTGAACTTCTGTTCCCAAAATCTTCCACTCAGTTTTACCAACCCATTAATTAATAATCAAAATTCTCGGAAAGTTAGATTAAATTATTTTTTTTTAAATATTGGTTTTATTCGTTATACAAAATGTTGTATTTAAATATTTCGGAAAGAAATTTCCCGCATTCGAACTAATGCAGCACACCCTGCGCTCGTGCTGCAAACAAAGTGCTCATGCGGGAAATTTATCTTCCCGAACACGTTAGGTAAATAACTATAGTCGGAGTTGAAATACTTCAATCCCTAGGAGTTGAAATTATACATAGACGCATCGTCTAAGCTAAATTTTAAAGAGTCCTACGTGTTTTATTGATTAATACATACGTATTGTAATAATAAAATATATTACATTTATTTGACTTACTGGATATAATTATCATTTCAAAAAATTTAAAATTTTATTCTATGATCTAACAACACGAGCCGCCATTGGGTATAAATGCAATAAATGACGTTTGTTGGTTGTGAAATATCATAATTAAAAAATAACAAAATGGCTGATGTTTTAAATTGATAAAGAAGTTAATAAATTAATTAATATTAGTTAATATAATTAATAATTTAAAGTAAGTTTCTTAAAATTTTAATTGTTTATAAATTTTTTGTTATAATCATTATTATTAGCGGATACCAATGGCTGATGAAATTTAGACAATGCAGAATTCACCTACTCTAATTCAATTCTTCATTTAAACAATGATTCAAAAAAAGTTTGATAAAATATTTAAGAAATGGTATTTGCTTAAACAAGCTCCAGCAGTCGGCATTAGATAAGATTAATGCATTATTTTTTGTTTATTAATAAACGCATTTTTGCATAATTTAATACAAAAACAATACAAAACTAGTACGTAAAAATGGGTACTTTTCGGCTGCAAAGTCATACTGTAATGGTAAATTAATGGGCGACTAATAATCCCAACAATCAAAAACATTTATTTAATATTAAACATTTTTATTTTAAACAGTCTCAATTACTAATAGACTTCATTAACATCCTTGTTTATTAAATTACTATAAAGTAGTCATCACAATGTTCTATTAGTATTTCCGCTGTAAAGTATAAGTAGTAAGTAAGTTATACGAGAAAAAAGGTGCATTTAAGAAGTCAAGAGTTAACAAAGCCATTTATTTGTACGAGTATCATACTACAAGATTATGTCAATAGAATTTCTAATTAGAGTGAAAAGTATAATATTTTAAAGTATATTTTTTTTTGTAAAAGCCAGTCAGTTTTTTTTGTACATAAATCTTCAAGTACTTTTTAACTAATTTTATCTATTTTTCTATCCTCTTAAAACTAAATAAAAATTCGGAAAGCAGCTTACTTGGATTAGAAACTTTTATTATAGTGATCTTGTAGATAACAGTTTTATAGAAAATTTGATTTTGTTTGTCTGAAACAGAGTCAGATTTCGACGTCATACTAAAAAACAGTTGCTTTAGAAAATCTTACAGAACAAATAACACAATTTATGTCAAATTTTTTAGTGTTAGAAAAGTTGTAGAAAAATAGGGGATAGTTAAATCTCTCGCTAGTCAAAGAAGAAACATTTATAATGCGTACTTACAACTCGGTATAAAAAAGTAAACTAACAATTTTAATTGCTTAGTGCCTTCTTAATTATTGGTGGCTAAACTGTTCTATCAATATTTTGAGACTCTCTCGTAGATTCTGTTGATTTTATTCCTTAAAACTTGATTTACTGATATTATTTTTTGTCCGAATTTTTATATTTTATAAAAATCATTAGATTTCAATACCAAATCCACGAAAACTCTGGTTTTAATAAGGTACTTGAAAACTTGAGGCAAATAAAGACTTCTTATAAAACGAAAATACAATAAATTGAAAAATTGATGATTGAGTAAGCGAAAAACCGAGTAATTTTATTATGTACCTTTATAATACAAATTCTAAATTAAATGTTCTTTTTGTATAATAAAAATAACAAAGTTAAAAACAAACATGCTAATAAGTAATTTTTAAAAAGTAGGTCGCATCTTGGACAAATCAATTTATTTTAATACCTTTTCTATTTTTGCACCAAGTCGCATGTCTGATTTATATTTTTATTGGTAGGTAGAAGTATGGGCTATTTTTTAATTATATAACGTTGTCTGTTTCTGTTCAACACATAATCTATATTACATAGCAACATATACAAGAATGTGTTGAAAAAAACAGACTACGGTATACAATTAAAAAATGACCTATACGCATAACAATAACATGCCATTTCGCGTTATTTTATTTTTCATATTTTTGTTAATTTTGAGATTTGTTCTACTTTAGAAGCAGTTTTATATTCTTATACGTTTTTTTTTCTGCATTTTATTGTTTGCAGTGAAAATTTAAGAGGTCTCTCAGTGAACAACTGATCGTTAATCATACGTCAATTTACGCCAATAGTAAATATTGGCACGTTATATTTTTCGTTTAAATACTGTAATAACGTTAAATTAAAGTAAGCATTCGACTGGAATTTACCGGTATTCTGGCATTGTATTCCACATCGGGACAAGACCCTTTATTAATTTATCACGTTTTTATATATTAAATTAAACCTATTATTAAATATTATTAGAATTAAATAATAAGATTAAAAATAAGATAAAATAATTTTTGAAAAAAATACTAGAGAAATATCAAAAAAGAATTTTGAGGTAATGATTGTTACAGCAATTAATTGATGGTCGCGACTAAAATAAAAATTCATAATTTCGCCAAAAACTTAAAATTAACACTAGTGTTAATATAGCAACTAGTGTTACATAGATTTATGTTTATTTATCTTATACTACCTTTTCGGTAGTATCGCAAATTTTAATACTTTTCCCAAGCAGCAACCAATCACATCTTCAAGTTTTTTTAATTTTTTATAAAAACGAAGATACTGCCGGTATTATCTCAACTTGAAATTAGTCTATTTATTTATTATTTATTTAAAGTCGCCGTTCAAAAAATTTAATACAAATCAAGTGTTAGTTATTTTACAACTCAATATTAAATCACTCCGTTACACCTCGTAAAAAATTAAATTAACTAATAACTAATTAACTAATTATGCGATGTAAAATTTAAATTACCACAGGCGAATAAAAATAAGTATCACGTGTTCAAGTAAAAAAACACTCTAGAGTGCTTTGGAAATAAAAACAATTTGTGAAGTTTGTCATTAGTGATGATCTGTGGTGATCGGCTTCTGCAACAGCCAATAACAAATCTGTCAGACTTTGGAGGGTCAACGACACCAACCGAATTATTTCAGCGATATAAAAAATGTGTTGCCGTAAAAACAGTTAATTTGTAATTATGAGAAACAGTAAACCAAACAAAAGCTTAAAAATCATAAAAAAAACTTTGACTTGACACACGATCGGATAAAATATGGAGGTTATGTTTAGTCATAACATTAAAGTTACGACCTGCCCTTTCTAATACCGTCTTGTTTTAACAAAATTCACATTACACTTACATATTATATATTATGCAATGACGAACAGCATAGCCATCTTTAACAAAGTGAGCTAACTTCATAAGAACAAAAAACTAGATTTTTGATAGTTTTTTTGTGAAGCAGAGATGCATTAGATGATTAGTTACTTAGATGATTACTCCGCAAGATGAGTCCGGATCTCTCAAACCCAGCACCTTTATTTATTTCTAATCACAGTTTTAAATTATGCACTACTACAGATTTAATCTTATTTGTACCTCTCTACATGGTCTTTTAAAACAACAGTTACTTTTAAGCAGTTTTGGTCTCCCAGACACAACCACTTCTATCGTACAAAACGTTGTATGTACTTAGTTTTTACTAATGTAGGTATTTTTTTTAATATTAATTAAATATATTGATATTTTTTATATTTAACAATATAAAATGCATCAAAAGTTTGGATAATGGTTTTGTCAAAAATAGATCTTTACAAAAAAAATGTAAAATTGCAAAAACTTTAGAATACTTTTGACAATACTTGCAGTGGTGAACTTTCCGAAAATAAAGAGAACTATTGTAGAATAGTTACTTACCTAACGTGTTCGGTAAGATAAATTTCCCATGAGCACTTTGTTTGCGGATGCGGAAAATTTCTTCCCGAAATAGTTAGACACAACATTTTTTGTAACGAATAAAAACAATATTTTTAAAAAAAATAATTTAACCTAACTTTTTGAGAATTTTGTTTATTAATTAATAGTTTTGGTAAAACTGATTGGAAGGTTTTGGAAACAGAAGTCCAACCCAAAGTTGTTGCTTTATCATTACCGACTAATGGCTTAAGCAAATTTTAATAAAATAAAAAACACCTCGGTGCAGCAAAGCAGTCTTTACATGCGTCGACGATCACCGAAAAATAGCTGCTCACACTTTATGAGTACATAAATAGTAATTACAACAGCAACTCTGAACAAGATCTAGGAGATTTTTTATCATAATACTAATCAGATCTGCGATGATGGAAAGTTGTCACCAGAGCCAGAAACAAACAGAGATAAAAGAAAACACTTATATTATTACAAAACAGTAAGTAAATTTATTTCAAAATTAATTAAGAGTAAGTATTTTTTTTTAAATGTATTCCACAAAAAATATTATAAGTACACTTAGATATATGTCAACAATTGTCTTCGAAAAGTAAAATTTTCTTACTATTCATGCTACTTTAATGTACTTTTATTTGAAGACAAAATTCTAGAACCATATTTCGGATGCCAGATACATGTGTCTTTATTGAAAAACATCTAAATAAAAGCCAACTTCTTATATCTGACACTTCTAATCCAAACAAGGAAGCAATAAAACATCCATATCACTTTTCTTACGTAACAATTCAATTTGTCCGATGCGGGTGAAAAGGTGAAAAGTTAACGCAGAGATATCCGAGCAATCTTTCTAAAGCGTCGTAAATTGTGATGTAAATATTTAAAAGAAACGCCAGTGCGTCAGTCTTTCATTCAAAAACTCCTCACTCACCGGTATTCTACTATAACTTGTAAGCCAAATCCAAGAATCGCCTCCGGGAGCGGCTCCCTTACTCCCTGTTTGCTTCTTGATAAGTTCATCTTTCGCCTCCAGCGTGCTCTTAATTTCTGGATTGAAAAACTCCACATGCGGCTCATCGCTTGGAGAATGCAGCGTTTGGAGGTTGGCTGTGTCGCGTCGTTTTCTACTCATCGCCGGCGCCGGTTCTCGCAGAAGTCGCCCAACTTCCTCAGTGTGGAGCTCATTGAGCAGCATTTGGCGGAAATCCGCTTTGGATATGTAATCGGCGCGAATCTCTGAGGCGATGAGACGGTAGACGTAGTGCGCTAAACAAAGCTCTGTGAGGAAGATGAATAGGACGCAGCAAACGACGCGAACGGTGTAGCTGGGGTTGCGATGGTGGAGCGGCAATCGCGTGCCGGACTCCGGCTTGGGGGTCGGTTCCGTCGCGGACATTTCCCAAATCACATCGCGGGGATCGTCTGCTGAGTGCAGCGGTCGCGAGCAAACTGGAGTACAGAGCGATATGAAACTCGAAGAATGGCAGACACGCGCGGATCAGAACGATGGAACTTTTACAGAAGTCGAAGATTACTTAATTTGAAGAGTGATTCATCAATCAAAGGGCCAAGTAGGGTTCGGAAGTAATAATGACAACAGATTTCATTCATCTAAATTGAAATCTAATTTAAAGATTTATTTATTGTTAGTAGAGGTGGTCGATACCTAAATGCAAGTCGCGCCTTATAAATTGACTAGGAAATTTAATCAATTTTATTTACTACTTAAAACTAAACTAACTGAAACAAATAATACACAAACTGCACTTTGCTTTGTTTAAGAGTTTTGGTGTACGCACCTACCTAAAAAAAATGCTGGCCCACTCTCGGGCCCACCCGGAAATTTTACGTCATAAATTTGGAACCATTATCTAGAAAAAAATTTGTATAAAATAGCTATATAACCTTTTTAAAGTTTTTCAGAGTCGTTTAGTTTTAAGTAGTTTGATATTGTAAACTTATACAGAGTGTAACATTAAAAACTTCTACCCCTAATAACTTTTGGTCAGGTGAAAATAAAAAAATAAGGAAAAAATTATTTCGACAGTATTAAGGGGAAAGTAGGATGGGTGTGTTATTTGGTTTGTAAGTGTTAAAGTATTAGCACCCTAACCCTAATTCTTACAAACTTTAGTAGGATCATACCATTTGTGATACATCAAATGAAAGGTTAGGGACCCATAGAATGCGGCACAAAAATTCAACAAAATATTTTCATTATTAACAGTGGTACGAAGTAATAATTGATAAACGGATGTTTTGCTGTAAAAATAATTATTAACTTAATTTAACTTTTTAAAATCTGTCGATTTGGACAGCCATTCGATGCTATTTAGGGTTACCAACCGTTTTTTATTTTAAAAGATAGTTCTTTAATTTTATAAACTGTCCTTTAGTCTTTAACATGTACCTAAAGAACACAATTCGTCCCTTTTTTTAACAAAGAGAAACGAGCAAGCATAAGAAAATTGAAATACCTATTTGTAATTGGTTGATTTCAAAAATAAATTAATTGTCTAGACGTTCTTTTCAGAGCAAAATAAATTTTAAGTAGGTACATGTTAACAAACAAAAGTCCTATCCAGACTTGAGTTATGAAACCTACGTAAATTGGGTATTAATAGTAGAGAGAAAAAACAATAAGAAGAATTACAATTAGTGAGAAAAAGATGAACAGAAATAGTTTCTAGAAGAATTTAGAAAAGTAGATTTTATGAAAATTTGTAAAAAAGGTGACCTAATGACAAAAAATAACTCATAAGATTAATACGTACCTATGTTGTACAAAAAAAAATACAAAGAAAAATTTTAAAAACGTAGTTTAGACGATTCTAAAAGAACTTCAATTGGAAGGTTCTAAAAAATTAAAATAATAAAAACGACTACTAATGCAAAAAAAGAAAAGTTAAAAATAATAGAAAACCATGAAAAGATTAATAATAGAGTAATCCTTCTAGCCGGAAACAGAAAAGTCTTGATAGATACGGAGCAATTACAATAATTTTCGCTTCAAACACCCGAAAGTTACTATTTTAGTTTAAATATATTAAAGTTTTTAATAGAATTTAGAAACTGAAGAAAACGGTTTTTGCTTTTTCTTTATAAATATTGCAAGAAATATTTATTTTTGTAGTAAACGTCGCCTTTGGCTTTTAAAGTGTATATATTTTATAGACCTCCGAGCCAGATAAAGTGAAACGTTTTATTGTTAGTATAAAAAAAACAATTTCTCGCGAGCGTTTAATTTACATTTTTTTATAAACATTGCAAAAACATTTTTTATGTTATTTGTTTTTTGTCTCACAAAGTGTGTTTAAAACTGTATGGTCCTTCCAGCGGGGTGAAGAAAAAAGCTTTGAGTATAGAAGGAACATTTTGCAATACTCCTAATTATGACACTCTTTTTTTAGACTTTTATTTTTGTTACTTTACTACTAACGTTTCAGGCCTTATTAGACCTTATAAACCTTAAAACATTTAAAAAAACATATTTTTTTATAAACAAATAAACGAAAATACCAAACATAAAATATATAATTTTGAAACGCTATTTTTTATATTTTTTCAATTTTATTATAAAAATTGTGTTAAAAATTGGTGGTCTTTCTAGCAAGGTATTAAAAAAGTCTCTAGATTAGAAAAAGCAATTTACAATAATTCTCGTTTCTGTCTTTCATAAATGTAAATTTTAAAATTTTTAATAGAGTTTAGGAACCAAAGGTAAAAGTTTTTACTTGATTATAATATACCTTGTAGAAACATTAGTTTTTGGAATAATTATCGCCTTCGGTTCCTGAATTGTTGCTTGAAAAGCCAAATGTAAAAAAAAGTCTAAGAGCCCTCCTAAGAGAAGGGTTCTAAAGACTATAGTAAGATGGTAAAAAAAATGCAAACTCAATTCTTTTCGACTCCCTCTCCCTAAAAAACAATCCTAGATACGCCTTTGACAATGTCTTTTATCACGATATCTAAAAGTTGGCAACTGTAATGCTACCCGGTGCACACTAGTTGGCTCCCGCGGTCAAAAAACCCTTTTAATTGTATGGTATACCTACACTAGTTGACTTCCATGTCCGTATACTAATTCGCTCTCGCTACCTGACGGGATTAAATACTTATTTACCTACTTCTAGGAAACTGCTGTCCCAAGTTAAATGATCGTCTGCAGTTTCAATTTGATTGAATTACAATTTTATTTTTTACTGTATAGGTACTTGTTTATGTAACTATTTGCCAAAAATTTTTATTGATCTCTCTGTTATTAAAATACTACCTTTTGACTTATTAGAACTGCAGAATACTAATCGATAAATATATCATCATTTTTATATACAGACATTAATAGTTATGTTATTTTTTACATGTTTAATTTATTACACAAATTTTACAAATTGAAATTGAGTTATTACATTTTGTTTTAGCATTGTTATTTTTTTATCAACAAACTGCTCATGTAAATGAACAGCTTTACGGTATATCTCTTTTTGCTGGTTGGCACTACGCATTTTAATACATACAGTATTGGTATCTTTAAGTGGGCCGACTTTTTAAGAATTTTCTATATACCGAACAATAGCTCCATTGTACACTATTGACAAGAGATAATTACCGTAAAAATGGATCTTGATTTGTAACAGTTTTCTCTGTCAGAAACATCTGAAGGAACTGTCATAAATCAAGATTCATCCTTACGGTGATTATCTCTTGTCTATAGTGTACAATAGGGCTATTGTTCGATTTATAGAAGGGTCTTAAAAAGTCGGCCCATTTAAAGATACAAATGCTGTATATCCGTTTGAATATTTTTTAAATTTTCCAAAAACTTTCTTCACAGCTACTATCTGCCGGAGATAAGTACTAGTACCTTATTTTGACCGCGGAGGGATTTACATGTACCCATTTTCGGTAATACCTACCTCAATTACTTAATTCGTAGAACAGCATCGGGAGCCAACTTACCGGGCGCACTCGAGTTCCCCTCAGCGGTTATTTTTGTCCTAATCCGGCACTTGAGTTGCCGTCAATAATTTTTAGGTACCTTAATAGCGCACTCGAGTTCCCGTCAACCCCTAAAGGGTGCCTGGCTGCGGGAGGTCATGTAGCAATTGGTAATCTACCTGTTCCTAAGGTAGAGAAAAAATATTTACCTCTTCTTATGTATTCTCTCTCCTTACGAAAATCAGGTATAAAATCCACAACTTTTAGAATTTTGGACAAATTGTAAAAACACCGTGTTAGTAGTGGTAAGGTGAAACATGGCTCTCAATTAAGTGTTAGTGAAAAAGGTAAACTTTTAATTGTGTTTGAAAGTTTCAAATTATATAAATACCGAATTTTGAAAATAACAAACGAAACATGTTGGTGTTGTGTCTACAAAAATTGTAGAGCAAAAGTGTATACGCTGAGAGACGGTAACAATTTAATATTTTCTAAAATGGATGGTCTCCACAATCATGAAAAAATATGTGAAAAACAACTAAATAAGGAAAAAATAAGTAACCACCTAAAAAGAAAAGCTTCCGAATGGGTGTGTAAAAGGTCTTCGAAAATCATACATCAGGAAATTAGTGAATAGAAAAATACTTTAAAAACTCTTACAAATAAAGACATAATTTGTATTCCTAATAATTTTGGACGTGAAAAAAGAAAAGCTTTACCAAAACTACCAACATCCACAGAAGAAGTGCAACAATATTTAAATAACATAGTAATAAAGACCATTAAAGATGAAGACTTTCTGTTAGTAAATGATCCTACAAACAATTTTGCGATTTTTGCATCTAGAAGTAATTTAGAGTTCATGTGTAAACACAAAAAAAAATTATGTGAATAGAACATTTAATAAGTGTCCAAAATTTTTTTTACAATTATTTACTATACACACCTACGCCAACAATAACTATGTACCAGTAGTATTTTGTTTATTAAAGAACGAACATAAATCAACATTACAAAACTTTTTGAAACTTTGGTTTTAAAGTGTAATAGTTTAGGCTTGTCATGGACTCCTGAGTACATTGTGATGGATTTTAAACAAGGAATCCATTCAAGTGTATTGGAGTTTTTCCCTCAGACGAAAATCATTGGGTGTAGATTTCATCTTGCGCAGTCTTGGTAAGAAAAATTTTCTAAAACTTACATATTTAAAAACTAATTTTTTTTTATAGGTATAGAAAAATACTCTAATTGGGATTATGCAAAGAATACCGCGACTCAAATTCTGCAACAGGAAAATGGCTTCATCACGTATTTGGTCTCACTTATTTACTTCCGAATAAAGTAAGCGATGTCTTTTGTTTTGAATTAATGGAAGATAAGCCTGACAACAACAAAACCACAAAGTTTGCTGATTATTTAATCGAAAATAACATCAGTGAAGAGGTAAGGTTTCCTCCACATATTTGGGCGGCTCATTCAGCTGATATATCCAGAACATCAAATGCTTGTTAAAGCTTCTATTCAAAATTTAATAATTATTGTCCAATATATCATCTATTTGTACATTCCTTATTAGGCATGCAAACAGATACATATATTAAAATGAACAGCGTATTAGAAAAACATGCTGTATGTAAAGATACGCAACGGAGTGTAATTTTTATTGAAGACAAAATTAGACAATACCAAAATAACCAAATTGATAGGTACAGTTTTATTAAATGTGTAGCGCATAAATTGGGTGACTCATTAATTAAATTGTAACTTTTATGTATATGCTATGTATATAATATATATTTAGTTAAATAATAAATTGTTTCATTATTATTTGTGTATTTGCGTTTAGAATCCAAGTACTTAAATGTCCAAATTACTTTGACCCAGCGGGAGATACCGGCTGGTAATCCGGTGCGGTCAGTTGGGATTGACGGCAACTCGAGTGTAGGATTAACCCATCCCTAACCAAGCTCAGGTATAGTATTTCTGTCCAAGTTTTGCCCACCATAAACATTATTGTTATTGGAGTTAATTAGGGTCCAACCCCAAACATTTACAATCGGTGATTCTTTTCAACAGCAGATGGTCCATTGCCCTAGGCTTAAGATGCTTTTAAGGTTATATTTCTCCAAAAGATAATACTTTTCATCATATACATTTACCTAGACATTCCAACAGTTTGAAAGAAATAACGAACTTAAGCAGGCACGTGGTTTATTTGTGAATTAAAAAATGTGCCGTCGCATTGATCATTAATGAAGTAATCAATAAATCGTTATTCAAATGTTCAATGGCGATCCGAAATCAAAAAAAGGAATGAAATAATGAACTTACCTGTTGCAAAATATTTATACTGCAGTTTCATTTATAACTATTATTATCTAGGTTAACTATTTCAGTTTTCCGGTGTATTGTTTAGGATTTTTTTTATCGAGATGTGAATGATAAGATGCAATAAATGTCCAATAATATGACCACTTTTTTTATAAAAGCAGTTTTTAATACTAGTTTTGAACACGACGTGGTTAATATCAGGTCGGTGGTCAAACCAATAAGGTTTGATATATTTTTTGTTAAATTTGATAGTTCAACAATATTTAAAAAAAGGATTTATTTTTCTTTCCTGGTTATAAAATCATAGGTGTCACATTGGGTTTCATCTAAATAAATATTGTTTTTATTCTTCTCGCGGAAATATAGAATCTTTGGGTAAATTGTATTCTTCGCCGCTTGATCCATTCATTACTATTAACAATTCCTTGTTTATTTAATATTTTTATACCGCTTACAAAATTTAAATTTTTACTACTATGATTTAAATGATTTTTATAAATGAATGGATATTATGGCACAAAAAATGTGTTTAATTTTCATTAGCATTTACTAAAAATATTATTAGAATATTATGTTCTGTTGCTACTTTAAATATTTAGTTAATTATTATTATATTTGTATTTGTATGGCTATTCATTATATATTACTGATTTTATGTAGTGTAAAACTTGTAGTTTAAAACTAGTATTTCATGTATATTTGTAATACTATTACAGTATAATATACTTTATGTGTGTTTTTAGTTATAGTTTTTTCTTTACGTAAGCATTAATACCTAATTAGTACTTAAAATTTTTAAAATTCACCCTCATTCTATGATTTCCATCCCTAGCCATGTGTAAACAATTCTAAACAAATACCTATTAAGAATATCTGGTAGGTAATTCTGTACCTTCTTAGAATATTTGGAAAGTAGGTAACAAACTTTAATCTGTTTTCTAGGTTGTATTAATTACTGTGTACGACGAATTTTGCAACAGATAAGTTTATTATTTGATTCCTTTTTTTGATTTCGGACCGCCATTGAACATTTGAATAACGATTTATTGATTAGTTCATTAATGATCAATGCGACAGCAGATTTTTTAATTCACAAATAAACCACGTGCCTGCTTAAGTTCGTTATTTCTTTCAAACTGTTGGAATGTTTAGGTAAATGTATATGATGAAAAGTATTATCTTTTGGAGAAATATAACCCTTAAAAGCATCTTAAGCCTAGAGCAATGGACCATCTGCTGTTGAAAAGAATCACCGATTGTAAATGTTTGGGGTTGGACCCTAATTAACTCCAATGACAATAATGTTTATGGTGGGCAAAACTTGGACAGAAATACTATACCAAGGATTATATCAACGGGAACTCGAGTGCACCGAACTTACCTACGACCCTTTTACAATCAGTACCATCAAGGATTAAAATCTAACCGCGGAAGCCAACTAGTATGCGCCCATACTACCTCTCCGATCTATCTTTTTGTTTGGGTATCTATTGTTTAAATACTCCCTCTCAGGTCTAAAATAATAAAGTGGTGCGCCATTCATCTAAAAGAATACTTCATCAGGGTTTAATGTAGAGTCTGTTTCACCAGCATTTACGATGAGAGGATCTGTGACATTATCTAGCAACTCCAAGTATCTTTTCCCCGTTAAAGAATTAATTATTGAGCGGTAAAACAATCAGAAAATTATCTCCAAAAATATCCGTATATCACTGGTTTTCTCTTTATCGAGGTAAAGATATTTATAAAGATATTTTGATGCGGTTTTTTTGTCACTCTTTACCGGTTCTTACCTTTCATTTGATGTATCACAAATGGTTTGGTTGAATTAAAGTTTGTAGGAGTTGGGATTGGGGTGCTAATACTTTGAACACTTACAGACCAAATGACATACCCATCCTACTTCTTCCATAATACTGTCAAATAGATTTTTTTCTTATTTTTTATCGTCACTTGTTTAAGAGTTATTAGAGGTAGAAGTTTTCAATGTTACACCCTGTACACCTTGTATATGCTCATTGTAAAGTTGATTAGTGTACTATTTTTTGCACTAAACAACTCTAGAAGAAGCTTATTGTACGTCCACATTAGCTAATTTTACATTTTTTTATTTTGTACTAAGATAACCTAGAACAGCTTGTTATCTAATATAGCGTTTTTGACTGTTGACACGAGTGTTGTACTGGAATGCACTTGCTGGTGTTGGAAGGAAGGCAGAGAGAGCATTATATAGAGTGCCTTCGGAAATAATCTCAAGCAATGTAACTAAATTTTCGTCAAATAATACTAATTGTGTGCATAGACAATTATAAACGAATTGGTTATGTTGGTTGAAATTATTTCCAAAGACACTGTAGCTTCTTTAACCTTACGATAAGCTTTGCCATACAGAAAATTAAATTCTTAATATTTTTATAAAAAAGAATTAACAAAAAAGTTATAGAAACATTTTTAAAAATTATTGAAAATTTGTAATCTACGCAGCACTGGATTTATTTAAAAATACTGCTCAAACGGTCAAAGTTACAAAATACAAGTATTTTAAAGTAAAAAGTTGTAGAGAATTAAATTTTGTGTAATCATTATTATTATAATAAGTTGCAAAACAATAGTTTTATTTCTAACTTGGGCTCTAGATACTCCTAAAGATGCGAAAAAGCCCAGCAACTTCTATAGTGCAACGCTTTCTTATCTCCAGTTCCTACATTGTTACAGATTATTCTAAAACATTTTATTTTTTATAACTCTTTTCTTTAACATTTTTTTAATAAGTTTTTAAATAAAGTCAGCACTGCATAAATTTTAAACTTGCAATATATGTATTGTTGTAAACATATACAGCACTAAGCAAGTTTTGTGATGTCATTTTGAAATGAATAGAATTTTTGAGGTGCTGACCAACCGAAAACACTATAAAATAGACAATATTTTTTCTTTTCTGACATTATTATATAAAATTTTCGGTGCTGTGATTATTTTTTTAGCATTCTACTTTCGTCTATTTATATTAATGTATCTGGAGCCCATTTGAAAAATTTTATATTTTAGAATTTAGCTAGTGCAGAAATTGAAGCCACAAGTTAGGATTTGGCGATTAGGTGAATTGAGAAAAAATTCATCTACTTACAAATTTGACAACTCTTATTTCAACATTTTTTATTTTTTTATTTTTTTTAAATTTCTACAATGCAAGAAGAAGGCGCCAGCAACTTTAGCTCTTCGGTTCTGTATACATGTTTTTATTATTATTATTTTTTAATCACCTGCAATTATCATATTTGCTTTGATTCTACTAACCTTAGATACTTCGTTATTATTCAAATATACAAAATTTCTTTTTAGTTTTATTAATACAGTACAGGTATGCCATTTTATACATTACTTAATATTAATGTAGTCCATTACTGTTTTTTGGGGATGTGGATGGAGATGAGGAAAGTAAGAAAGATTGAAGTTCTATAATATTTTACTTTCGATCACATTTTTATATATAATTTCATCTTACAATTTTCGTAAAAAACAAATTTATAGGTTTTTACAATGGTTATTAAAGATTGTTCCAGTTTCCACCAAGTAAGCATAGCGTAAGTTAGAGTATTTAAATACACTGCGTATCTTTTAAAGTGGATAATTCAAATTATTCAAAAAATCAGAATACTAGTGTCATAATTTTTTAAAAGTTTATTACCACAATAATCCTTCTTATATTATGCAGTAAGCTGCATAATTATAACAAAATTACTTTATCAGCAAAACTATTAGTATCATAAGAAAACTGATATTATATTCTTTTTTAAAAGCTTAAACAAATAAACCTTATTAAAAAAACATTTACACCGCTGTAACTTCTTATTCAGTACCTGGTCGGTCCTCCCCTTGCCTTAGAAACTGCTTTTATCCTTCTCGGCATACTCTAAATTAGAGAACAAATAAACTCTTGATCGATAGCTGGCCATTCTTGTCTAAGAGCATTTGCAAGCTCTTCCAAATTTTGTGGCTGGTGATTTCGTAAATGAAGCTGTTTCTGAAGATGGTCCGATACCTGCTCTATAGGATTGCAGTCTGGTGAACAAGCAGGCCACTACATCCGTGTCGTTACGAAATTACCAGCCACAAAATTTGGAGAAGTTTGCAAATGCTCTTAGAGAAAAATGGCAAGCTATCTATCAAGAATTTATTTGTTGTTAATGTATTTTGATATAATGGATTAAAATGTCTACTTAAATTTTTGGGAAAGTGTGTGGTTTATTTTGAATTAGCATTTTGATCTTGAAGCAATTATTTTCTTATTAATTGTGACACAATCATATATCAGGTGATTCAAAAGTATGAAGCAATATTTTAACCACAAATACAGCATCTCAATTATAAAGATCTGCAAAGAAAATTTTGTCTTATTTCAACTGATAACAAAATATAACCTAAAAATTAGTTAATATAAAACATATAACAAAAAAATGTAAACATATAACAACTATAAGTTTTTCAGGTCAAAATTAAGAGATTTAACACAACTTACCTCTGAACAAAGTTGCTCTATTTAGGGGCTTTGCAACACTCGTCTAAATTCTTGGTTCTCGTAATTTAAAAACCTGGATTATTAACGAGTAATTTATTTCTAAGTACTATTTTCAGAAATACACACAACAATAATTTAATATACAATTAACTCAGCCCACGTGTTTGTCGCTTAATAACGTCGATTCGCTTCGGATATCGCTCCGATAAGCGCTGAACTCAACCCAACACATTGACATTTGATTTTCACTAAATGGTCATTGTCCTCCCATTGATTATGTTATTAAGGTGACCAATTTATTTACAATGAAAAGGAGGACACAATAAAATATTATTAAAATAG
This sequence comes from Tribolium confusum, assembly GCA_029207805.1. Taxonomy (NCBI): domain Eukaryota; kingdom Metazoa; phylum Arthropoda; class Insecta; order Coleoptera; family Tenebrionidae; genus Tribolium; species Tribolium confusum. The sequence goes on from JALGAY010000003.1 coordinate 39,262,061, forward strand.
TTATTTATATAACAAGCGAGAGAAGTGCATGATTATTCCCAAGGTGCCCTAAAGCACCGAGATAATAATCGCACTTCGCTTCGGTGGTATATACTTTATTATTTGTAGGACCTAAATCAATAATCTTAAGAAAATTGAAATAAAAATATTAATTTTAAGTTGAAAGAAGAAGTTAAAATTTTTTGAGTGAGTAAAAAACATTTCTCCACAAGCACAATACAAAATTCTGCAAGAAAACATTTTTGGTATAAACAATTTATTATTATTTAGTTTTTTCAAAAATTTTACCTGCATAGAAACTTTTTGGTTCTTGAAATTTACAAACATCTCCATGATCATCAACAAACTGATACTAATATTCTTCTTTTGGCAAATTCTGCAATACCTCTTCGGACATTTTAACCAATGTTTTATAGCTTGTTTTAAACATAATTTAAACTTTATTATTTTCCAACATTTGTTTAATTTTCTTAGGTGTAAGATGTTCATTGTTTGATAGAGAAATTAGGTTAAGGGGTTGGCTGTTGGTGATAAAATTGAAAGCAATCGAATATCTTAGAGTTGAACATATAAATTTTGGAGCAGAATTACTTACTTCATCGGCTGGAAATATTATATTTAATTAAAAATCAAAGTGTTAACTTAGGTAGAAATTGTATCTAGAAAAAAGCAAAAAAAAGAATGGCAGGAAATTAAGTCAGAATGTGCTATTATATTCAAACTCACTCTTAGAGCTGAGTTATTGAGAAAAGAGTGCATTTTAAAAGAACATTGATGTAGCTTTTTTTATTTTAAAACAGATAATTTACAATTCCTAAGCAGTGATAATTTCAGATAATAATTGTCAAATTCAGATGTAATGCCAATTAACTGCTATAGTCACGGATTGTGATTTTAAGTCTTTACTAATAACGTGTGTTCAAGTAAATTTCTAAACGCAACAAGCAGGACCAGAACTTAGATGTTTCAAACAGTGTATAATTTTAAATTTCTCGCCAGTGACGCTTTCGTTGCGGCGTGAATAGTCATTTTTATGTTATTACTCCGGGCAGTGTATGTCAAGTGCATCTTGTAACTATCATCACGCGTCTTTTTGCTTTTTGGGTCTAAGCCTTTACGGTTCTGTGCTCTTTACTGTTCTTGTACTCTGCTAAACAAACAATCAGTTGGTTTCAAAACTTCATTGTTGTGAAACATAAACATAACTATAAGTTTTGGTATTTTAGTGCTTACATTGGTTTTTCTACAAAAACATAAAATCTTTTAAATTAGAAGATAACGGGTTTAAGGACAAATAAGTCGATTTAACCCAGCTCTATCCAACGTTTCGACCGTGATTTATTTCAACCTTTATCAAGGATTTCAGTTATAGTTTATAATAAAATTCGACACTTAATTAATTTTGCAGGTATATCAATCAATTGACAGATGACAAAAAAAAAACTTTAATTGGTGTCATTTTTTATATAATTATATTAATATTGTATTAAATAAATCAAATAATATTCGAAAAAGAAATTAAATAATATTCCGGCTCAACGGAGAAACTGTTCCTAGAATAATTAGAAAAATAATTTATATCTAAATAAAATAGGTGCATTATTTTATTTATTGCAAAAGTAAACAACTATGGTTTATTTGTTTATGGTTTTTGAAAGTAAATCCTCACTTTGGTTTTTAAGTTTAGTTAGCTCTGTCGCACCTCTTTAATACTAGTGTAATTAAAAAGATTATTGTAAATTTTTAATGGTAAAAATGTTTTATTATTATTTTTTATTGCAAAATTTGTTATTTTAAAAATGAACAAAAGTACAAGCATTAATCGGGTGCTGAAAATCGTTCGGCATCTGATAGAAAATTACGAGAACAAGTTGCAAAAAAGTGCAAGAAAGTGTCTGATTTTTTTGGAGTTCACTCAGCATCTATTTCGACTGCTGCTGTACCTTGTGATAATGGATCAGAGTCAAAACAAAAAAATTTTTTACTTAAAACTGTCTCACTGTCACCTACGTCTTGTGTTAAAGACAAACCTGATGACTGTTATACCGAAGCCAAATACTAAAATACTAAACAACCTGATAAAACAAGTTTTTCTTCAGATTATGCTTTATTTAAAAGCGAAAGACTAACTGATAGTACAAAACTAGATTTGGTTTGTATCGGTGCTTGTCAGCCATGTCGTATAAACTTTCCCAAAACAAAAAATCGATGTTTCTCGGAAAAGTACTATACCGTTAAAACAATTTAGGAGAAAAACGGAAAAGCGTATTGTCATGCATGTTGGTTGTTTGGAAAGAAAGATGTCTGTTATGAAATCTTTTCAAAAAAGAGAGACTGTATACTCTTAAAAGTTTATCTGTCACAAGATGGTCAGCAAGAGCAAAAGCGACAACAGCCTTGTTACAAAACTTTAAAGCAGTAATTATATGTCTAGAAAAAATCTTAGATATAAAACACGACCATGATGAAATCGCTACAGCTACAGGGTTTTTTTTGAATAATTTTGCCTTTGAATTCTTAGTAACATTAATTTTTTGGAACGATGTTTTCCAATCTTTTGATGTTACTTCCAAATTATTACAAAAGAAAAAAATTGATTTATTTAAGGTAGTTTCCTTTATGTACAAATTTAAAGAAAAACTAACGACGTTAAAAAAAGATGCATACTTTGACCACATTTTTGAAAAAGCCAAAACTATGTGGCTTTGGTGCAATATCGACCAAAAAGACATACATCTACGGAACAAAAAAATAAAAAAGAAAAAAAACATTTAACGTTGTAGGTTTAAATGATGAACTAATTGTGGACCCTATTGTTGAGTTTAAAATTAACGTCGTAAATGTAACTGTTGATGCAGTGGTCAACGAAATGACCGACAGGATTAACGATTTAGAAGAAGTGACTGAACTATTTGGATTTTTAAATTCTATTCACCTGAAGAGCTGAATAAGAGAAGATTTCGAGACAATATGTTCCTTATTTAGAAACAAATTTGAATTTATTTCTCCGGTATTTATAAACGAAATGATGTAATTTCAGAATAGTTGTTTCTCACAAGATGATCCTTGCTGTAACAGAGGTGTAGTAGGCTATTTGGAATACTTATTAGAATAGAAAATGTTAGACATTTTCCAAATTTTGAATTGGTTTTTCGGTTATTTACAACTTTGCCAATAGAAATTGCAAGTGCTGAGAGATCTTTTAGTGTACTACCGTTGATTAACCTATACAGATATGTCGTTCTAATGTTGACAAACGTCCGCGCCGAAATAGTTGAACAAATCTTCTCTAGATAGCACAACGATCTGTATTAAACTCAAACTGGTCCAAATTATCTCGGAGACGAGCTCCATTGTGTAGTATATATCATTTGAATCTGACTAAACCAAAGTTGTTTTAATCAAATTTGGATATTTTATGCAATTGTCATTAGGCCTGGGAAAAGTATCGATACTTGCAGAAGGTATCGATATCTGCTCAGGTATTGTACACCAATACCGACTGCAATCAGGTATCGAAGTATCAATACTTTCGATACTTCGATACCTCCGATACCTCGATACCGCGATACCTCCGATACCTCGATACTTCCCGATACCTCGATACTTCCCGATACCTCAATACTTCCGATACCTCGATACCTCCGATACTTCGATACCTCCGATACCTCGATACCTCCGATACCTCGATACCGCGATATCTTCGATACCTTAATACTTCTCGATACCGCGATACTTTCGATACCTCGATACTTCCCGATACCTCGATATCTCCGATACCTCGATACATTTAATACCTCGATACTTTTGATACCTCCGATACCTCGATACCGCAATACGTCCGATATCTCGATACCGCGATACCTCCGACACCTTGATACTTCCCGATAGCTCGATACCTCCAATACCTCGATACTTCCCGATAGCTCGATATCTCCGATAACTCGATACCTCCAATACTTACGATACTTTGGCAGGTATCGATACTTTGCAGGTATCGGTCCCCGATACCTAAAAACAGGTATCGCCCAACTCTAATTGTCATTTTAATACCGTCATAATGATGTTATTAAAAGGGTTGTCGAAGTATGTTGTAAATCAAATTCGTTTGCCCGAGTCGAAGTCCGGTTAGTTCTAGTAAAAAAATTTATGTTTATAGTTTTATTGCCCAGCGGTATCTTTTCTTTGTTACTATCATATCTTTAACACAATAGGACTCTTGTCATAAAACCATTTCGGATTTGAGTAAGTATACGAAATTATTAATTATAACTGTATTATATGTTGCCTATATACATATATTATATAGTAGAAATCTTTAAAACTAAACGCTTGCTTCTTAAATTCGCTCACAGATGCCGCTTTTTTTTCTCAAACTGTCTAAAATGTCATCCTCAAAACGATCTGCGGGAAGATTCTGGGGGTGGCAAATTTCATTAAATGTTTGAAATAAACATTAAACAACTATTTATAAATAAACCCAGTGTCATTTTCCGAAGTCTGTAATCGAAACAATAAGTTTACAATGGCAGGTGAAGCTAGTCATAAGAAAAAAGGTAAACTATCCCGTCAAGAATCAAATAGATCAGGTAAAGGTTCAGAAGTTGAAGACAGGCCCACGGCCGGTGCCAGCAACACCCAAGACAAAACCAGTGGAGGGCTTCGTGTTTACAAAATTGTCGTCTTAGGGGATGGAGGTGTAGGAAAATCAGGCAAGAATTTCAGCTACTTTTATAACTGATTCATTATGTTTGATGTTTTTAGCTGTCACTCTTCAATTCGTGAATCACAGTTTTTTGGATTACCACGATCCAACTATAGGTAAATATTAACTAGAACAAGAACTGATGAGTAAGGAATGAGTTATTGGCAAAATTGTTTTTATAAGGTTATGACTTATGAGATGTAATAGAGCATTTTTAAATAGGCTGCAAAAAAGACAGCAACTGTATGCTGTACGTAATAAAATAAGTAAAATCTACTGAGACAATTAATACAGTTGCAGAATTCTAAAATAGATTTAGCAATATTCAGTATATTAATTATGTAGAAAGTTGTCATAAGATAAATTTTAAATTACATTTCTTAATTACAAAATTTTACTTACTGATTTATACCAGCATTAATTAGAGGAAATGTCAAATTAATTTGCATTGTAGGTATTTATATTCAGACTACAACATGTAATAATTGAGGTTATTTCATATCATCAATAGTTCAATCAATAAAATCATTCTACTCTGCAAAAGTTTGGAAAGAGACAAAAATTGGGGGCAACCATAGTTTAGTCTTTTAAGTTTTTGACTTAATGTCTTTATTTTTTACTGAATGTGTTTTTTTTTACCTTAGACAATCTAGCACAGCCATAATCTAGTAAGCACTGGAAATCTGAAATACTTATTTGGAATTGGTTTAGTTGGATAACTAACCAATCAAAGCTGAGTAATTCAAATTTCCAGGACTTACTAGTTTATACAGTGCTCAACATTTGAATTGGAACACCTTAAAATTTTTACAAAGTTTAAAGTCTTGTAACTCCTACAAAAATTTATTAATCGGAGTCATCGTTTTTTTCTGGGTAGCTCATTTCTTATACTTTAAGATATTTGATAAAGCGTTTTCTTGTAGATTTGTTGTTTAAGTTATACAGGGTGTCAAAACAGGCCCAGCAAAAAAAAACGAAAAGTTTAGACATAATCTATTTTAACAAACAAAAAATTTGGATTTTTTAATGGATCCCGGAAAAGCCCTGGATTAAGCCGTCGATACAGTTTTACAGATTTTGAGCTACATTTATAAATTAAAGCAACAATCCAAAAAAAAACTGTTTTTTGGGATGTAAAATTTTACCTCTTTTTGGCTTATTGTAAAAATAAAAATTTAAACTTGAATTTCGAAAGGCAACGGTAGACATACTGTTAACATTTTGTGTAGAAAAAAACTTCCGAAGATGACCAAATTTTTAAACAGCTCCGAATTTTAGTTTGATAAAAGAAGGATAAAAAATTAAACGTGTATTTAGACACATAACTGGTTTTTTGTATCTCAACATTCTTGTAGCATTACTTTACTTAGTATTGGTCGATGATTAGATCCCATTATTAAAAACATATTTTTTGGGAAAAATTGAAGTTTTTTCTAACTTGAACAGCTCGTTACCACGATACGGACGCTATTGTTAGCTATCCACAACAAACAAACCGTTTAGATGAGAAAACGTTTTAATTTTTTTCTAAAAACATGCCTTCAAAAATCGTATTTAAACACCAACTTATACCGAGTAAACTAATGCGACAAGGGTCTTTAGATTTAAAACACAAGCCATGTTTCTAAATACACGTTTAAATTTTTATCATTATTTTAGCAAACTAAAATTCAGAGATATTTAAAAATTGATTATTTTTGGGAGCTTTTTATTAAACGAAATGTTAACGGTATGTCTAGCACTCTTTTCAGAATTCAAGTTTGAACTTTTACCTTTAGAATAAGCTAAAAACGGAAAAAAAATTACGCCAATTAACAAAATTATTGCTGATAGTGTAAAAAACAGCTTTTTTGGATTTTGGCCTTAATTTATAAATTTAGCTCAAAATCTTCAAAACCGTTTCGAGGGTTTGGTCCAGTGCTCTTCAGACACCCATTAACAAAATTCAATTTTTTTTTCGTTAAAATAGAAGCAAACATTTTGTTTTTTGCAGGGCCTGTCTTTGACATATTGTATAACTTAAACTACAAATTTACAAAAAAACGCTCTATTAAACATCTTAAAGTAAAGTTTTTTTGGACGAAATTTTAACGGTATGTTTCCAGAATTCAAGTTTGAACTTTTACTTTTAGAATAAGCTAAAAAAGAAAAAAAATACACCAATTATTAATTAACTGAATTATTGCTTATAGTGCAAAAAACAGTTTTTTTTTTTGGATTTTGGCTTTAATTTATAAACTTACCTCAAAATTTGCAAAACAGTTTTGAAGGTTTGATCCAGCGCTCTTCCGAAACCCATTAACAAAATTCAATTTTGTTTTTTTTTTTTGTTAAAGTGGGAGCAGTCTAAACTTTTCGTTTTTTGCAGGGCCTGTCTTTGACACCCTGTATAACTTAAACTAAAAATTTGCAAAAGATGCTCTATTAAACATGTTAAAGTATAACAAATGGACTACTCAGAAAAAAAGATCATCTCAATTAATAAATTTTTGCAGGAGTTACAAGACTATAAACTTTGTTAAAATTTTAGGGTGTTCCATTTTAATTGTTGAGCACTGTATAAATAATAAAAGAATAACAATCAAAGTCAAACCCACAAGTTTAATCAAAATTTTTATATAACAGTGGCAAAGCTTTCGGGAACTTACATCTCAACATCAGTGCTAAAATTTTGTCAAAAACGAATTAAAAACATCAAAGAATAAAAATGTATATTAAAAATAAAACAAAATATTATTTTTAGTACAATAGTTTTTGATTGTTTTGAAGGAAATATAGAAATAAACAAATTGTTGCTATTAGAAAATTGACAAAAGGAAAATTTCTTCTTAAAAATTACTAAAAGATTAATTCTTTGCTATGTCGTAACAGCATGTTAGGCTCAACTTCAGTTGTTGATCTAACAAATCTTCAATTTTTTGTAGTATTTCGATCTTCCTTTATTTCAAAACTAAAATTTCTACAACTATCTTGAGCATAAAACGAACGTGACAGAACCATCAAAAACCTAATTCAGCAGGGAGTGGTTTTTTGATAAGTAAACAAATTGTAGTTATTCTTTATCATTTTAATGTATGAATGACGCAAAATTTGGTAAGTACACTAAAGTGTACTTCTCAAATTTTGAGCTTTTTTCGCAAGTCTACTAACAATAAAATTATCAGATCAAGAAAAAGTAGGCGATTTCGCACTTAGCTGAATAAGGAAAGAGCAGACGCATGACTCAAACCTGTATTTATGAAGCAACTGTATAACATTTTCCCTATGTCAGAGTTTAAGTTATACGCCCTAATGGAATTTTTTAACCTTTAGCAATAACCGTCCAATACTGTTTGGTAGCGAAGTAAATTTAATTTTAAATCCAAACATTATTTTCATTGCTTGAACTATCTTGAAATATTTAAATGGTACTTTTAGTGTTAACAACATAATATGGCCAAATTACCAAAGCACCAACTTGAGGGCACTTTGACAATTGATTGTAAAAAACAAACGTTAGCTAAATTATCTACTTGCGTTTTTGTAAATTCGTTTATGATTGTAGGTTACGTTACTTACAACTAAGACACAACGCAAGCCCAAAAAATGCACAAAAAAACAAACAGTTTTGTAACATTTCAAAACTCTTAAAAGTAACAAAAAAATAAAATTTTGTCACACGGAAGCCTTGCACCTCTTGCAACCCCTCTTAAAACGACCCTGAATGTGATTGAAAAACTCAAAACATTAATACCTTGTCTTTATGACAAAACTTATTTCTAAATTTTTTTTCGAAAAAACCGAAAGGTAGCCAGATAAATTGTTGGTAAAAACATTTGTTTCGGGTCAAATTTTTCTGGAAAAACTCGTATAAAAAATTATGAATCAAAAGTTTATCCGTATGGGAAATTAAACTCTAAACACTTTTGTTTTTGAAAATATGCAAAGTTAACCAGGTATATATAATAAAAAACACAGTTTTTGTACATTTTGTGAGTTTTCTGAAAAAACACGTGAAGATGTTTATAGTCTAAAAGCTTATCCCTATGGGAAATTTAATTCTAAACACTTTTTATTCCTGTTATTTTTTCGAAAAAAACAAAACGCAAATGTAGCGAGACGAGATTTTTTTTATCAAAAAAAACCGATTTTGTGTATATCCATTATACAGGCTATTTTTGAATTACTTTACAAATTTTAACACGTAATAGACGAAAATTGTCCTATATCAATGTTTATAATTTTCGAGATATACACTGTAGATCTTTTTTAAGTCGTTTTTGTACGAGATACGATGTATTATAGAAACTTTTTAATATAAAAGTTGTGATTGAAATATGTGCAGACATTTTGCCTTATGATAGTCCTTATTAAAACAATGCTAAATATCCAAATTAGCCTTTTTTAAATGTTACTAGGTTTTGACATACACTCTGTAGAAGTTTTTTCACAAAAAACATAGTTTTTGAGATACACGATGTAGGACAACACTCTTTTTGAGCAAAAACTTCTATAGTGTATATTTCCAAAACTATAACCATTTAAAACGGATCAAATATATGGAACGGGCAGTTTTTTGGCTAAACTATAAAGAATTTTGAAAAAAACCAAACATAGGCATTAAAAGGCTAGGAAGATGCTACCTGAAACAGTGTTTAAAAAAATTTTATTTGTTTAAATTTTTAAAATAACTTTAGCAACATTTTTGTTTTTTTGTGAAATTTATTCTTGATTTTTATTTAAAACAAGCTTCTTAAAAGAAATATTACTGTGTTAATTGTTTTAATATTAACTTTATAAATTTTCAATAAAAAAATTAAACATTACCGAATATTATCGTTGATTTTCTCCAAACCTACAAAATATTTGGATAATTTAAGTTATGCATGTTAAAAAACAAACAGTTCTTTAAAAAAGTTACAAAAAAATAATTTATTTAAATAATTAAAAATTTAACAATAAAAATAATTGTGTTTTTTCAATTTTTTTTATTATTTTGTAGTGCTTATTACGAGTATGTTGTAGTATTAAGTATAAATAAAATGTAAATAGTAAGTATCAAAAACACCTGAATTTTTATTTAAATAAATTGTTAAAAGAAAAATGTTATTAAAACTGCTTTCCACCTTACAAACGCTGGTACTTGATACTATTTGAGACAACAATAGCAATAGAATAGCTCGGGGGTGTGTAAAAACGCCTACTTGATGTTCTTACTGGTATTTTAAAGGTGGAAGACAGTTTTGATAACATTTTTCTATCATTCTGCAATGGCTATTCTTTGGCTTTTAAAATGTTCTTAAAACGTCAACTCACTTTTAGATAATTTGAGTATACATATGAGTCGAGCATATTCAACAAGGGCTATCGTCTGTCAAAATTTGTAAAGTAACTTTAAAAACATCTTGTATGAATAAATTTTTTAAAATATCACGCGATGTTGCGTTTTTTGTTTTGAGTATGTATATTCCCTGAAACGGGTTATAAGCAATGCAATTATAAGGGGGACACTATAAAATGAACCTCAAAAAATTTGATTTTTTTAGCTATCGCAATGAAATTTGGACAGAATGTTTACATTCTTAAGACAGAATATTTGAGCAAATTTGCTTAACTTGAACATTAATTGTTGCTAATTACTCTGAAGAATTTCTTTCAGAACTTTAGCATACGTTATACGAAAAAACTCTTTCTTTTATAGAAAATTAAATATTGAAAATGTTTATCTCTTTAATTTTGAAATACCTGTACATACAAACATAAGTACAATCTGATTTAAAAATAATTGATGTTTTTTTTTTAATCACCTTGCATAAATATTGTTTAATCTAGTATAAAATTCGTCTTTGCAGAGGATTCGTATCAGAAACAGGCCGTCATTGATGGTGAGGCGGCACTTTTAGATATTTTGGACACAGCAGGCCAAGTTGAATTCACTGCAATGCGTGACCAATATATGCGATGTGGTGAAGGTTTCCTGATCTGCTATAGCGTAACGGACCGTCATAGCTTTCAAGAAGCACTCGAATACAGAAAACTAATCCAGAAAGTACGAGCTTCCGAAGACACACCCCTAGTTCTAGTCGGCAACAAATTCGATCTGCAATTACAACGGAAAGTCACAACTGAGGAAGGTAGGACGTTGGCGCGACAATTCGCCTGTCCATTTTATGAGACATCAGCGGCTTTGCGAACATTCGTCGATGATGCATTTCATACTTTAGTTAGAGAGATTAGAAATAAAGAAAGAGAAAAACTTGGATTGCCAGTTAATGAACGAAAACCACACAGACATAGCAAATGGTGGCGGTTGCGGAGTATATTTGCTTTAGTTTTTAAAAGGAAAAGACATTCGAGTTTTACTTCATAATGTTTGGCGGGTGACACCTCAGACGATTGATTTTTTAGTTGAGGATTTGGTTTTGTTTTTAGCACTGAGGTGACTTGATTCTTGCTTCTTGTATGCTTTGGTTGAAATTTCAAAATCTGACTGAATATTTTACAGATGTTTCACGTTTATCTAATCATTTTATATCGTACGAAAACTACTCGTAACAAGAGAATAACCAAGGAATTTTTAATCCATGCTTTTAGCTTTTTTGCGGATGGTGCCTGACTACTCTGTCCTAGTCGCGCAACCAAGGAGGTTAGATAGGACGGAGAGAGTACAACTTGAAAAAAATGGACTTGCCGCCTTCACTGCGCAAAGCTATAAACTGGTACTGAAAGCAGGCGCATCACGAGGTTGAAGTCAGTAGCGTCGCACAATGTAGTGTAAAAAGTTTAAACAAGGGATAAAAACACAACAAAACGACAACAACAATAACAAAAAGTATTAACAATCAATTCACACAGACCAAAAAAAATCAGTAAAAAAAACAAAACAACGTTTGTTTGTAAACAACCAAACTAAAACTAGCAACCTGCGTCAGCTACGCCACTGTGCGAGACCAGACACAGCCAAACAGGATCTGTCGATTCTGCGCTTCATTTGAAACCTGTCATAAACTGGTACCAAGCTGGTACCAAACTGTTTACACGGGAAGTATAGGGCGTACTCTCTCCTTTCTATCTAACCTCCTTGCGCGCAACACGTTTTTAACATAACATTAAAAATAAACATTTCGTTTATCCTTAAATTCTCTTGTTTTGATGAGTTTTTTAATTTTTAAAAAGTACGATGGGAATGATTGCTCTATAAAACGTAAGTGCAATAAATTGACATAATTATTGTTTAAATAAAAACTATTGTACATAAAATTCGTTTGATGTTCCTAAAGTGTACGAAATTGTGAGCTGTAACAACGAAGCAAGAAATATCTATTAAAAAATGTGAAGCTGAATAAGTTCAAGGTGTCATAAATATTTCAAAGATTTAATACGCACAAAAATTACTTCAACAAATATTTGTTGAAACGTAATTCAAATTTATAAAATAATTCAAAAAATTTTTTTGCAAATTTTTTGTTAGTTATTTTTTTTATTTCTACTGAATGAAGGCATGAAATGTTTTATAAATTGATTACTCTTCAAATTTTATGGTAAATAGTTAAATTTTAGATAGGTGTTTAAAACAACTGCTTGTTTTATTCAGCGAGCACATATTTCTTCCAGGGAAACACAAAAGTATTTTAAAGTTACCTGATGCGTTCAGAATCTGAATCTTTTACATACGAATTTAATTTTAATAACACAAAATTCTGTTAAGAAAGAAATTTTTATAAAAGACAATAAACTTAACAACCTGAATATTGTTAACTCGATTTACAAATAATAACACTAAAAAATGTAAGAAAAAAATTTGATGAGAAGCTTAGCTTTTTTCTTTTTTCAACAATTTTTAGAGTCTCTTGGTGATGTACTCTATACGCCTAAGGTCTTCCATAACTTTATTTGCTTTGATTTTTGCTCGTCCACTCTCACTACTTAGTATCGCCACATTATAGAAATGAATCAGTATGGACAGCTGATAAGAACTCGTCAAAAAGCTAGCATCCCTTCACGTTAAATATGTAAGATGGGGCCACTGATTTTTAGATTTTTAGGCAACTAATAATACACAATTTAAATCTAAAGGGCTATAATTGTTAATAAAGTACTTTAAAAATTATTTTAATCGTTGTTTCGATTAAAGCCTACAATTATAGCCCTTGTAGTTGTCTATAGTAAATCTAAAAATTAGTGGATCCATCTTACACATTTAACTTGAAGGGATGCTAGCTTTTTGACAAGTTCTCAATTTTTATCAGCTGTTCATACTGATTCATTTCTATACTGTGGTACCGCGCTGAACTTTAATCCCATCAATTTGTCTTTATCACCAAGAAACTGTTGTTCGAGATTAATATTGAATATATTACTAAACATACTATCATGCAATAAAATTTCAGCTTTACTGCCATGGCTTCAAAAATCTTTTGTTTTTAATATGTTCTTGAGGACATCTGACGCTTAACCTACTACAAGAAATGCAGCTGACGGACTTTTTTGGTTTCTGATTATGTTAACAAAAATTAAAAAAAAATGCAACCGTATTACGATGATTTTTACGTGAATTATTTTTTTACCAGTTCGAAGGCCTACCGTGGGCGCTCCCTACCAAGGTTAAGTGAACTAACGGTGACTTTTCTTTTTTGCGACACTAAATCTATTAAAAAAGTTTGTTCGATGTTACAGGAGTAAAAAAAACTTTAAGGGTTCGTTCTATACTAATTTATTCAATAAAAAATTTAACGATATATAATCTATTTTCTTTTGGTTCTAAACCAGATTAACAAAAAATGTATTTCACAAACAAAGACAATTTAACTTAATTTAGAAATATTTATATAAGCGCTGTAAAAATAGAAGTTATTAATTGCAAGCTAAGTAAGTCGTTGATCTATGTTCATTGATTACTAAAGCTTAACTTAAGAAAATGTTTATTACAAAACAATTAAGAAATTTAAATAAAATTAAGGACAAATAACGCAACTTATTTTAAGAATTTACAAAGATTAAGTAACAAATATGTTTAATTGAAGATTAAACAAAGTTTTTCACTGCATGTTTTGAATAGGAACTAAATGTGATTTTGTTTGGAAAAAAGGAATAAATGATTTTACAAAATATTGAAATATACTCGTACTGTCAAATTAATGTAAATGTCATTTAAATTATTATGAATCTTAATTGATATAAAATTAAAAGCAATTATTGGAAACACTGTAGGTAAAAATCATCGCATTCTCATTAAAATAATTGTCTTAAAAATTAAAAACAAACACTAATAGTCATGATTTTTTTCATTTTTGTACGCAAATGACGGCTTTCCAACGTGCGTTTTCTGGATGTTTCTATACTTTTCCACCATTTTATTCTGATTTAAATTTCTTGTATCACTCAAATCAGAAAATTTTTTTTTAATTTCCCCATTATCAGTTTAAGTAAATTTTTCATTGTATGGAAACCTGACCCATTAAGTTTTCTAAAACAAGTTTCTAAGATATTGGCCTTAGCTAACCATTCCGGACTTGGGGCAGTAAGTCCCCCAAAGGATCCGTTTCTACTTTTGCTTTTCTCTACTCTTTAAAATCTTCAGCCTTGAAATGTTTATTGCAAACAGTACTTGATGTTGGAATCATTTTACCTCCCATTCCAAACGCTTTAATCCAAAGGTCTTTCATTTTTGGTTTTTTTCGAAATCTGTGGTAAGTAACTGACGCTGTAGTTGGGTTTTGTTTCGTTTTTTCATAATAAGTCTTACCAATATCAATGAGACAATAAGGCCCAGTCATTTTTTCTACAAAACAATTACTATTTTATTACAGTTTACTCTTTAAACACATTAACAAACCTTCGTATAGTTCGTAACTGTAAGGTTATGTTATTGCAAGACAATTGTAGTACAACTGGTTGCATATAACCGATTCCAAGCGTTTTCAGGCCGCGCCCACTTTAGGTGGAGGATGCTTTTACCTTTGATTATATATACAAGTGGATACCTAGTATCCTAGGATCAACCGAACACATAAAAGGAAATGGGATGAAATGTAGGATGACAAGTTGAGCGCATGACAGCGCCTAATTTAAAAATATTGAACATTTCAATTCAAATATGTTAAGTTCCAACATTTTCCAACTGAAAAGTGGACTTGAAAAAAATATATATAAATAGGTTAATAATAAAAACAAACCATACGCAAACAAAATTTATTGATTTTGAAACAATATAATTTTTGATAGTTTCCGCCTAATATAATTTTCCTTATTTACAACAGTTTTACAATAATAATGTATTCTAATTTTGACAAATAAATCTACATATAATCAATTTAATTAAATTCGTGCGATGATTGTCAAAAATGTCTTGGTCCGCTATATGATGAAAAAAACCATGGGATAAAAAAACATGCTGACACAACTACAAGAGGTGACTCCCCTGTCACCAAACTGAGTTTACCACTAGCAATTTTCCATAGCAATTTGGCAAATCAGTAACTTGCTTTTTTACGTTCTTTGATCTGCTAATAACAAACATTTCATTAGTAAATTGTATATTTACAGGGCAATATAAACATTACTTTTTCTGCAAAAACATTGTTGGGACTGAATTTTTAATCAATGTACTTCGACCACTTATAGTATTACTAAAGCATGTCTTGGAAAAATGTTGGCTACAAACTTGAGTACTTTTCATTATATCATCTTCACTGAATTTAAATGCAGCAAGCCACTGCTTCCTAGAAAGAAGATCTTTTGGAAACCTATGAATGAATATAAAATTTTATAAAACCAGTGCACAAATTAAGATTTCCAAACTTACCGATGATAGGATAACCATGGATCCTTTGTTTTGCAGAAATAACACAGCTTATTATCGCCGGTCATTTTGTTTTCACCAAACAAAAAACACAAGATTAACTCAAAAAACCAACATTTTATAAAAACACGTGGTCTCACAAAACTTCGCACAATCGACACAACCTGTCGGCACAAGTCAAAAAGATATGTCAGCTGTCTAAAAACTTCTGTCAATTGAGAAACGGTACTTGCGCAAAAGATTGGCATCCTACATTTCGTTGCATCTCTTTCTGGCGTACGCTATTTTTGAGGGTATCCTTGTCCCCCAAATCTTTTCAAAATGTGTACTCCTCTAACACATTGAATTAGGTATCCACTTGTATATATAATCAAAGGCTTTTACAGCTTTATAATAGTCAATTCCCTATACAGAGTGATTTTTTTATCTGTTCCCGCCCGAAACTCTAAAAATTGGCAACACGTTATACAAACGAAAAGTTAGTTAATTAATTAAATAATATGGCAACAAATGGTCCAAATAAATTAACTCTGGAAGCACTGTTAAAGGTATTATCAACAATATTGACATTAATTCACAACTCTAAAAGCCTTAATTTTGAAAATAAATTTTTAAAGTATAATGTGTTGCCTATTTTTAGAGTTTCGGGCGGGAACAGATAAAAAAATCTCCCTGTATATGTATAATAGTCAATGACATACATTAATACATTCTTTTTTTGGAATAAATGATTGATTAATATTGCATTTAGTGTTAGATAACACGGCAAAGTTGTAGTAATCGTATACTCCTTCTATTTTTCTTAAGTCTACCGTAAAAATTTATGGACTTCTTGAAAACCACAGTGATTAGCTTATATGCTTTTCATTATTGAGCGTTTATTTATGAGGACATGAAGGCAAATACCGAGCGAATGTCTAATCCTATGTTTATTTCCTTATCAGGTATTTGTGTGCCAATCTGTAATTATAATTTCTTTACTATACGAGTGTGAAATGCGAAAGAAACCGTTTTTCTTATAAACTTGGAGACCTATTGTATAAATTTCTTGGGGAATAATAATCATTTCAACACACGTATGATACAAAATTTTAGCAAAAATTGTCCGTATTTAGATTAACATTAAAATTTGATTCCAAAACCATATAATTTTTTTTTAAGAAAAGCAGGCAGAGACAAATGATGACTTAATAATTATTGTCTGAGATCGATAATAGTGTATTATACAGAGTGACATAAAAGTATGGAATAAAATTCATATTTTCTAACTTAATGTTTTTTTAAAAAAACGCGGAAACAGGTCGATTTTATTTTTTTATTGCGCACGTTTTTCACTTTCCAAATTTTTTTTGGCCAACTGGTTTTTTGTTGTGACGTAATCGATATTTTGACATATAATTGACGATAATTTTGACGATACTTGATAAACGTCATTTTTGTTTTTCTTTCGTTGCTGCCATGCCTTTTGGATCCTTTTTTTTTGAATTGTATAATTTGTTAATAATAGAGCTTGTTTGTAAATCGAGGTAACTTGAACTCCAAACCATCTACTTAAATTTGAAATATACCCAGAATAATGTTTAGTAATAGGTACTAATTCTATTAATCAATAGTTTATGATTAAGTACTGCCAATTTTGGGCGAGTTCCAAAAGAAATGACATTTATTAATTTGTAGCCTAAAAATCATAAAACACAAACGCAGCTCATGAAAATAAATATTGAAAAAAATATTTGTATATTGTATAAAAAAGAAAGTATATTTTGTTGTGGTATGTGTATTTTACCATTCATTCGTGACTAGTAACCCAAGTCTTTCGCATTGAAATTGTACTGCATGTATATACTATTTTAGATGTAAATGTCGATAATCGAACATCATAGGACATAGCCAAGACCAATCATGCATTTAATGTAGTTAAGAATTTGTTTGTTGTTGATATTTTTTATATTTTATTTGATTGTGCCACTATGAGGCTATAAATTTAAGTATCTTCCTGTTTCCAATGCTGAAAATTTTAATAGTCGTTATATTTTACGAAATTTATAGCTGTTGCACTTCTTATGGTCATGTGTATATTGAGACAGCTCTTAGATTTTACAGTAGTAAAGAGGAAAACAGGGTAGAATCAAATACTGTCAGTTAACCTCTTCTGTTTGAAACATCAAAACGAAGTAAATGGAAGTTAGAATAATACGAAAAACCAATCATTTGAGAACGGGTATATAGCTGTAGTATTTTGATGTCTATAGATGGCAGCTTAGCCTTTAGATGAAATTTATGTAACAAAATTGTGATGTGCCCTTATTTAAGTGCAATTTTGTATTCTACAATGTTTTCTTTTTGCTTTTATAATACTCACTTACATCATACAAATCAGTTTTTAGTTTCATTTGCAGGTATTCAGTTGTAAGAATGCTACTCTAAAAACGACGTATTAGGTTTTAGGTACAGATTTTTGATGAGGTTAAAAAAACTATTTTTAAATCTTGTCAAAATCCGTATCTTGAAAAAGTATTAAAATAAGTTATTTATTGTATTTTTTATAATCTGAAATATATAAACTGTTTTGTTAGAAGTGATTTTTTAATTTCCACTCTTTTAAAATTTGACGAAGATCCTCTTTTTCCTTATCTGATGCAAACGTGTAATTTATTGATTTTACCGTCATTTCATATAAGTCTGACTTCGTCAAGCCAAAATGTTGGTTAGCTAAATTTAGTTCTTTGGATAAGGTTGTTCCAAATACTCCTTTGTCGTCAGTCTGTAAAATTTCCAAGTTGTAAAATACACTTGTACAGGTGTTATCGAGATTTAGATTCAGATTTTACCTGATGATAAATTATACTATCTTCCAGATCCAGATAGCCAAACAGTACACACAAGTGACCAATTTGGTGAATCAAATTTTTTCATTTGGTAATTAAACGCAACTTGAAATTTCAATGGTAACTATCAAGACTACCACCATTGTTAGATCCTCCTTTACTAAAATAATTTGAATTTTTTGAATGCATTTTTAATATATAAACATTAAAAAACGAAATAGTTCACGCGTGTGCACTATTTGGTGATCTTGACTATAAATACCCAAAAGTTGTCTTAAACAATTTTTTAGGATTAATGATTGTTTAAGCTATTGTGATTGAGAAGCACTGGAATATTTTAAACTTGGTGTCTTAAGTCATGGTAACCGAAAATGACAACGAATCACGAAGTCCGGTTATTTGACTTTCAAAATAAAAAAAAATCGAACCACAGTGCTTTGGTAAAGTTCAATTCACCATATCCGTTTACTTTGGAATGGCCTCTACACAGTGTTGTTGATCTTTGTTTTTTATTTTGTAAATCAAATAACCGGACATCGTGAATTATGGTCGCAGTGTGGGCATTTATTATTGGTTGCCATGACTTAAGGTTCCAAATTTAAAAATATGCCAACGCTTTTCAAACAAATCGTGTATATTGTTACGGTGAATCATCGAGAGAGAAGTTTAGGGAAGATTCGAAACGCGTCGATTGATTCATCATTCATAGGAACAGGTAAAACGTTATGCTTCCAGAATAGTTTGGAAAAACATCCTTCCAGATGATTCTCCAAAGAAGGTGGACTGACAGTCGAATCGTGTGAATCAAACAAGTCAGAGAGTGAAGTGTGAACAGCGACCGTAGACGGAATAACGAAGAAGTCTGTAATGATTTGACATTTAGGGTGGTTAATTAAGTTTGTCGTGTAATTATTAGTCCTGGAAAATAAATTTTGAGTTTTGAAATTCAGACCGCGAGTTTACCCATGGTCGTAACAATATCAAAATGCATCAAAATTTTTGTATAGGCAATTGTGGGTATCATCATTTCAAGGAGGGCTATTATCAGGTAAAATTTGAAATAGTATCGAAATATCTTTGTATAACATGTGTTCTTTTTTAAATTTGGCATTAAAGTTGACAACGAACGCATCACAAATTTTGAAACGATGCGATGCCTCAAAGAAGGCTTTTAGCTAAAATTTGGCGTCGTAATTATTCATGAAATAACGAGATAAATGGGCAAGGTAACTTAACTTTTATAGAAGGTGTCCGCCAAATCCACTTAGCCAATCAAATAAGGTTGGAATTATAGCCCTATTTTTATCATGCTTCTCATTCTAATGTATACAGTTTATATGGTGTGGTATAACGGATTGCATACAACCGATTTCAACTTTTTTGAGGGCCCGCCCATTTTAGGTGGGGAATGCAGGCACCTTATAATGGTCAGTTAACCTTGATAAATGGACTAATTTCAAGTTGAGATACTACCAGTATCGCAAATTTTAATACTTTTCCATGGCAACCACCAATCACAACTCTGAATTCTTTTAATTTTCCCTGAAAATGAAGATACTATCGGTATTATCACAACTTGAAGTTACCCTATTAGTACCTATTGGTAGTAAATTTAAAGAACACAATAGCAATACTTTTGAGTAAATATACAGGCTGTTTCAAAGGTCCGAAAAAGCTCTATAACTTGTTTATTTTAAGAGATATTGATTTTTTTTAATAATAGTTGCGTTTTTGATGCACATTTTAAAAATATTGCGGTTTATATATAAGTAGGTGTCCTAATATTAAAAAAATACTAAAGTTATGTTTTTTAAAAAATTTTAAAATTTTTAAAATGGAATCTACTCAGTTTGATTATATTTTTGGATTCTATGCTACTAAATTACAAATAACTTTTATAGAGGTTGTTTTCATTTATCTGTTATCAATTTTGATTTGTGGCGCTTTTTTTACCAGAATTTTTGAAATGCAGAGGTCTGTCTAAAAATTTGTACTTTCTAAATGCTTGCACACGAGTTAAAATAAGTAACGCCGTTTGATTCCTAAATGTTTGCCGCAGCCTTTATGTGTTTACTCAACATCCTGCTCAGTGGCATGTGCCTACTGCGATTTTTTAAACATGACAAATTAAAAATTTCAAAAACTAAAAAAAATTTTCAAATGGCACCCTCTATTTATTATTGTACCAATCAAAAGATCTTTTAACAAGCTTTCCATTAATACAAGGTTTGTATAGTTTAGTGTAACATTCTAAGTTTTAGACGGATTAGGTTTCTAATAGTTTCAATACATACTATAAAAGGCATTAATACAGGAGGGGTTCCTTGGGGAACTCCTACATTAACTAAATTTCGATAAACATTTCTGTTTTGGATAATAAAAATAGAGTGGGCTTCTGTCATTGTTACAATCTTTCAATTTTATTGCGAAGATTATAAGTGCCAAAATAAATTTTACTCGCCAAGAACTCGTTAATATGGTATATAGTCTTGGTGAAACGGATCATAATATTTTATTGGCTCAAAGACTCTACAAACAAAAATACTCAAATACAAGACTGCCGCAAAGTGCTGCATTTAAAAAAATGAAGGATAGATTTGATGCTACAGGAAGCCAGAAAAAAGAAGTATTAGAACAAAAATTAGACGAAATCCTGGAATTGGAAGTTACACGTTTTAATGTTACAAGAAAATCCAGAATTGAGTTGCAGAGAAATTGAGGCACAAACTGACATATCGCAACCCAGTATTAATCAATAACCTTAAAACACAAGTTTCATCCCTACCACCTTGAGCTACATCAGGAATTTTTTGGAGATGATTTTCAAAATCGAGTAAATTTTTGTGAAACCATGGATAATTTTATTAATAACGACTGGAACTTTATGCACACAATTTTATTTAGTGATGAAGCAACATTTAAGAGTAACGGGTCTGTTAATCGACACAACATGCATTATGCGACTGAAAACTCTCAGTTGATGCAGACAATTGATCATCAAAATAGATGGTCATTAAATGTCTGGGGCGGAATTCCTGGGGACCATGTGATTGGTCCGTTTTTTTGATGATGTTTTAAGTGGGGTAAGATATCGAGAATTCCTTCAAAATGATCTGCCACTTCTGATGGAAAATCTTGATTTGCATACACGAAGAATCATGTGGGTACAGCAGGATGGAGCCCTTGTACATTATCATCGAGTAGTTTGACAATTTTTAAACGAAACTTTTCCAAATCGATGGATAAGAGAGGAGAAGCAATCAGTTGGCCAGCTCGTTCTCCCGACCTTACTCCGAATGATTTCTTCCTTTGGGGATTTGTGAAAGAAAAGGTGTATAAACTGAGACCAAGAACTGCGGAGGATATGAAACAAAGAATACGCGATACATTCCATTCCAAGTCGTTTTAGACTATCTTTTAGAGGAAGACTGCATACATGTATTGAAGAAAATGGTGATATTTTTGAGCATCTGTCATAAAGAAAATTGTAAAATAGCTTTAATGTTTTTTTTATTTGTTATTGTTTTTACATTTTTCTACTAAATTGGGATAATACTTCTTTGCGATATATTAAGTTTTGCCTAATTTTCTCTGTAACTCAATTGTGCACGATATTGTACATTTTCTTGCAACAAAGAATTTCCAATTCCATACTTTTGTATCTGTGCTAATTTTTTTGTGCATAAGGCTCACTCAATTTTTATTTTTCAAAACAGAAAAGTTTTTCGAAATCTAGTTAATGTAGGATAGCAACTTAGAATTTTACACTAGACTATACAAACCTTATATTGATGGAAAACTTATCAAAAGATTTATTGGTTGGTAAAATAATAAACAGAGGGTGCCATTTGAAAAAATGAGTTTTTGACATTTTTAATTTGTCATGTTTAAAAAATCGCAGTAGACACATACCACTGAGCAAGTTGTTGATTAAACACATAAAAGATGCGGCAAACATTCAGGAATCAAACGGCGTTGCCTACTTTAACTTGTGTGCAAGCATTTAGAAGGTACGAATTTGTAGACAGATTCCTACATTTCAAAAATTCTGGTAAAAAAGCGCCACAAATCAAAATTGATAACAGACAGATGAAAACAACCTCTATAAAAGTTATTTGTAATTTAGCATAGAATCCAAAAATAAAATCAAACTGAGTAGATTCTATTTAAAAAAAAAAACATAACTTTAGTGTTTTTTTAATATTGGGATTCCTTGTATATAAACCGCAATATTTTTAAAATGTGCAGCAAAAACGCAACTATAATCTAAAAAAGGAAAACATAGTACCTCCTAATATAAACAAGTTATATAGAGCTTTTTCGGACCGTTGAAACAGCCTGTATATACGAAATACATACACATAAAATATAAGGTAATGAATTCTTAATCCACTCTTGCAGATGATGTTCTTTGTAATTTTTTGCAGTTCCACAAGCAACATTTGAAGTTAAACAGCATTCTAAAATGTGAAGTGTGAGAACAGATGGAATTGAAACAAACCCTTTAAATTTAAATTAGGTACCTAAAAGCACATTTGTCTCAAGATACTGCTTCCAAATCTCCTCACTTCCCCCAAAATTACGATGCAAAAACGTACCATGACCAATCCTGTCGGGTTTAAATTTAAGTATTTGCTTGACTTCTTTGTCATTTTTTATTTCAGCACAGTGTAGAGTAACAAACAAGCCACAATCCCGCGCTTTTTGGAATAATTTTGAACTGAAAGAACCCACATAAGGATTGCCGCTAAAATCGACACCTTTTATAATACTGGGGTATTTCTCTTTCATTTTAATTATAAGTTCCATTGTTTCTTCTGAAGATTCCAAATCTTTACTTCTATCAATTGATAAAAGCAATTTCACTAAAATGTTTTCGGTACATTCATGTATTGCTTTAATTACAGCTTCAATGTACTCGATTTTCGTCATGTGTTCTTCATCTCTAGGTGTAGTCCTTAATTCTAAATAAACTACATTGTCTTTATAAAAATCTTCAATAACATATTTTGTAGCTAAGTAAATCGATTGTGGATTTTTTGTAGCGTTATGTGCGACTTTAAAAAGTTTGAAACATTCATTTAGGGTCTTTTCGGTGGCTTGTAAATTTGTTAATTGTCGATATTCCGATATTTCTGCATTTGTACAACCCAGAAGTTGAAGACTAGAAGCGTCCAAAGAACCGTTTAAATGTGCATGCAATTCCTAACCAAAATTATAATGATCGATTGAGTAAAAACATTAAAAAATGGAATAATACTTACTATTTTTGGCAGTAAATTACAAAACTGTTCAAATTCCATTTCAAATCCACTAACACGTGTTTGTAAACAAATTACTGGTAGTGGATAGTGTCGATAGTGGTGTTTTGCTTGCCCACACGATAGCGGATTGCGTTAAGGACGTTCCGTGAAAAATCACATACTTCTAACTGTTCTTTATACGCAGGTTTTTTTTAATAGTCCTAAATTTCGAAATATTAACAATTGAAAATCGTACATTTAACATGTATTCCCTATCCCGACTGTAGTTAGAATAAGCATTTAATTTCATAGGAACCGTACTTTTCTTAGGATTTTTTTTTAAAACTGAGAATAATTAATTGAAGATATAACAACAATTTTTTTTTCAAGAATAACATAAAAAGCGGTATTCATTTTTTATACATAATTTTTAAAATTTGTTGAAAACCTGACAAAATAATTTAAAAACATTACATTTTGAAAATGGAGCATGGGATCCAAATTATGTTATAAAGGATTACTATTGAGACCATACTAAAGGTTTGGAGACTAAAGGTTTGGTCCCAATAGTAATTTTGGAAATAGTAGTTTCGGAAATAACCAAGGGGGACACACCATTTTTAAAAATCAAATTTCGCAATTTTTTTTTAGCAGTAGCCTTCAGTTTGGTCTCAATAGTAATTCTTTATAACAGAATTTGAATCCCATACCTTAAGGAGGTTCGGTAACAAAATTGAGGCAAAAATTAATGGAGATGTGTTTTTCAAAATATTTCAAGTGTTTGAAACTACCAAAAAATCGAATATTTTTTTTAACTTCCGACACTGAAAATTTGGTTCCTAGGCACGTTTAAAAAATGTTTTTTTTTTTTAAATAAGCTCTTAATTTTAATAGGAAGGACCTCCTCTATTTTTTGTTTAGTTCTATTTGGCAAATTTTATATCTCGCATCGTCACTACTTAGAAAAAAAAATTATTTACATTTTTTGTAAAAAATTAAATCCTCTAAATAGGTATTAAAATTAAGAGCTCATTTTAAAAAAAGATTTTAAGAAGCATTTTTTAAAGAAGCCTATATACCAATTTATCAGTGTCGGAGGTAAACAAAAAATATTTGATTTTTTGGCCCACCCTACTTACATCAGCCAAACCCCCAAAATTGAACATACCAAAACAAGAACTAATGAAAAGGTGTTCTGTACAGTTATTTTATGCAAAAGTTTATTGTATTGTAAATGTTATATTAAATTAGAAAAAAAATATTAAAATCTAGGCAATCAGCTCAACAAATTTAGGAAAACTGTAAATTTAAAGTTAAAATACTATTACTACTTATTAACTTTATTTTAAAAAATGTATTTTCACGATACTGAATGCAAGCATCTAATGCTTATATTATTAGAAAAAACTTAAAAATAATTAAAAAACATGAACGTTTTATCGTTTAGCAAATTTATTTAGTTGTAATGTTTTTTTTTCAAAATTATTAGTCGCTATTTAAAAACAAAAACGCCATTGAAATAGTTATTTACACGATAAGGGCGGGGACATATATTTTGCATATGAGTGCGACAGTTTATACTGAAGAATGTCGTACGAATAAAGCAAAACTGTTCCTGATTGTCTCTTCTATATTATTTTTTGCACGGATTCACCACGAGGCCGAAAAACGATAATTTTAAAATTTACTTTGATTTGTCGAAAAAATCAAGTGCGTTGATGTCGATATTGTAGGTAACTAACTGTCAGATTTTTTTCAAGTTACTAAAATCTACTGTCGAAATTTGACATTTTAATGTCTTACACAATTTCTCACAAATGGCGCTGCTTAAACTTAAACTTTAAATGCAATATTGTGAATGCAATTGTGTTGTTTTATCCGAATAAAAATGGTAAAGTGTATTGTTTTATTATAAACTTAGGCTCTGATACTATAATCTAATTTTAAACCGTTTCTTAAACGAAAACAATCCCTGTGCTCTTTGCAGGCACTAGTGCGGTTAAAACATCTCAGCTCAGTGCGTAACCACTTGATCTTTAGTAGAGTAGTGCAAAATAGTATATTGTGCACCTTAGCTAGAAAGAGGCAGTTTCCAAGCCGAAGGAAGAGATGGCCAGCTGAGACGAAGTCGAAGCTGGCCACTTCCTGAGGCTTGGAAAACCTCTTTACTGATGAAGTGCACACATTATTTTTTATCCTACTCAAAATAAAAAAAAATTTAACGGTAAAATAAGCTGACGAATATGTGACCTAACCTCAAAATATTTCGTAATAATTTGACTGTAATAACAAGAAGTCGGCAGAGTTTTTATATTTTTACCTAATTGTTGTTAAACATGTTGTATGTTGAGGCAGTTACTGTGTAAAAATCACATTTTTCCAACAAATACAATAGCTGACGGAAAATTTGAAATTGAAAGGTATCAAATTCAGATAATTGACCGACACTAATTTCGTTGATTACAAAAAAAGTTATAGCCAAAATATCCTAATATTAGGGTATAGATTACAGTACGGGTGGAGATGAATTACTATTATTTTTTCTCTTCTTTAAATATTTTGAGGTTATGTGTCGTGAAAAACCAGGCTTTTGAATTTCAATACTTTAACCTGATTTTCGTCTTTCGTATTTACAGCACTCGCAATTTTTGTATTAGATCTTGTATTCCAACAGTAGAAACCACATTATTACGTAGATTTAAAAAGAACTTGAGACTTTAGTTGACGTTTAACTCAGTGCCATCTAACATCTAACGGCCACAAACTGCGACATCCTTGTTTCCCTAGGGAAACAAGAGCGATTTTCTGACCTGTCAAGAGGTTAAAATCAACTAACTTTGAAGTCGAGTAGGATAAAAACAGAATTTAATTAGGTTTCCAAGGATGTGGACTAGACCCTACTCGCTTTTCAAAATTTGGTTGGCAGCTCCCGGTTTAGGGGTGGACGACCAGCATTGATATCACCATAGCAACATGTACATAATATTATACCAACTTTCGCACCTTTCAGCACTCTTCGTTATATGGCACATTGTGTCTGTCTATACGACTACTAGCCGTACTTCACTTGATAGAAGCGAGTTCTCCCACGGGTTCCAATCGAGCACAATGTTCCGAGATACGCTGTACTGATGAGGGGCAAATACCCCGAAACCGGTATACAGCTTCTCGACGTTGTTGTTCGATTGGAACACCTTTGCTAGTTCTGGTTACACTGCCTTTCAGTGTGTTGCAGGTTGCGCGATTGGGTGATGTAATTCAATGTTAGTCCGCGAAGTAGTTGTTTTTGCCTAATCGAATAGGTTGGTTATGTTGTATTGGTGGCCAAGCGAGAGCCGAAGAGATAACTTTGTTATCCGTCAACATTTTTATACCAACTCTCGCACCTTCCAGCACTCTTCATTAGATGGCACATTGTGTCTGTCTATACGATTACTAAAAATACTAGATCTTGTCCTTTAAGCCTCAGGCGACATTATAGACAACAAAAAACAATTTTTTGAGGTATTCTCTAAAATGGGGCATTATTTTAAAAACAAAAAATTCCAAATAATTTTAAAGGAAAAGATCTACCACGTGGTGGTGCTTCTGTGGCCTTCTCGTTCACCGGATCTTTCGCCCATTGAACATGTGTGGGATATGATAGGTCCAAGACTAAACAGTTTACCTCATCCTCCGGACTTTTTGAATAAGCTTCGTGTGCAGATTCAGAAAGCTTGGGATGCACTACCGCAGGAGGACATTGATCATCTCATTCAAAGTATGCCAAGTCGAGTGAATAACTGCATTCGAAATCATGGAGAACCCACACATTATTAAAAAAATGCATGTTGTCAATTTAATAAATTAAAATTGTGATGAATTCTTTATTGCATTCAAATAAACCCTATGTGAATTTTTCATTACACAGGTGTAAACTTCTTAGTGTTGCAATTTTCATTTAAAGCAGTATATAGGTATGTCGTTATTTTTGGCGTTATTTTTGGGAGGACAGGGCATGGGGAATCCCATGTCGGACAGAGCCGTGCTACGTCGTGACTACTCGGATGCAGATTTGGGCGAGGCCGCCGAGAGGAAGGCTGAGGAAGGCATTCGGGTACTTCCCTGGTCAGCGTGCGGAACTTTCTCTGTGCTCCTCTGTTAGAACTTAATGCCATTTTGTTTCTTCATTGTTTTTTTTTTCTTGATTTATTAAATCCGTCAGGTATATTTTTGAAAATGGAAAAAACAGCGCTTTTTTAGGGTTACAGCCAACTATGATTTTTTAAAAAAAGGGAACTTTAATTCATATCTCAAAAATTAAAATTTATAAAAAAAATTGACTACATCGTTCGATTTTACATAAAAATCTGTAATTGCACTTTTTTTGAAATTATTAAAAAATAAAAAAGTTACGGAATTTTCGGAAATTTACGGAAAATCAAAAACCCTCCAAAAATTGAGGAGACCATTAAATTTGTCTCAAAAAAGTAGCACGAGAATGTATTATTCGTTTTTTTTTTGAGTTATGATCAAATATATGACAAAGCTGCTAAAACCATCCAAAATGAACCATCCTGTAGGTACAGTAACTATGATCCCAAAAACATTTTTTAATTCAATTGTATCAGAGTCCTATACAAACATGGAATATTGGTTGCATAATCTTTCGTCATTAATTGTGAATAAGTCTGTAATATACTAATTATTATATTTAAAAATAAAAAGGTTGTTTTTTATATATTTCCTTTTTGCCCTGGAAAATGTTTATACAGGGCAGTACATACATCCGCCCTCGCCCCCACAAACTATTTTTTGTATTTTTTTAGAGTTGAAATTTTAGGACTGAGTTTGTAAAGCTAAAAGATAATTATTTCCAAAATTTTATAAAAATCGTAACACCCTTTTAGACCCATAAAGCAGAATCTTACCCAGTGGCCTACTTTACGTAAAATGTGCGCCTTTGAAGCAGCTAGCCTCAACACATGGACCCAATCGGCCAATCACAAACACGTGATTTGATAAGAACTCGCAAGAAGGAAACAAATGACTCACGACAAATATAAACGTCAGATTGTCATCTGTTTTGGTTTTGTAGTGTTTATGTGTGTTAAGTGTGGTTAAATGAAGTTTTATTCATAATTTTAGGTAATGTTTTATCCGAGAATAACTGCTTTTAATTTTTAGAGGTTGAGTAACCTGAAAAATGTCTTACATAACCCTACTTTTGTTCCTAGAATGAATCCTCCGCCACCTGCGACCCTAAACAAAGAAACAATAGGCGTGTGGCATGGATGGAGCAATGTTGGTGATAAGGAAGTAGCCAGAGAGGCAGCAGCCAAAGGTTCACATATCAATTTAGCAATAACCTTCCTATCATTGAGAAAAAAAATTAAATTTGAGGAGGCCCAGTTTTGGTTTCAAGAAGAAGTAACACATTTTATATACATTGTAATATATAAGTAGAATAACTGTGTTTTTATCAGGTTTTAAAATGGGTACACGAGTTGTTGGAAAGAAAACAGATATTCAGAGCATCACATGTTTTAAAAAACATTGGAATTGATTCTGGTGTAGAATTTTCAAAGATTTTTTATACCACTATCAATAGAAATTTAAGAGAGTATATAGGTAGTCACTTGGTAAAAATTGGACAACTTGATGAAAAATTACAACAATTATGGACTTTTCTCAACTTGATTTTGGAAAATGCTATTACTATTTCAAAGTATAAGTTACCTGAAGAAAGTGTGGATTGTTTAGACAAGCAGAGTGAGAGTTTTAAGTCAGAAGTTGCAACTGTTTTGTTCTTGAGAACAGAAGGTTTGAAATGTTTGAATTAGATAAAGGAAAAAATTAACACAGTTAAAATTAAAGCAGTTTTCCTAATAGAATTTCAACTAATTCACCCTTTTTAAAAAGTAGATTGGCAAACATTTTTAACTGTGTTAAATTTACAGGGTGTAGAAAAATACTTGTTAAAGTGATGAAAGTGTCTGTAGAAGCAATTTGTAAATTATACCGGGTGTAAACGAAATTAGGCTTACTTCTTTTTTAATAGTATTTTTTAAATAGAAAAACGAAACTTGGGGAACTTATTATGTTAGGAAATCCCCATTAATTGAGTAAAAAATTAACAAATTAACAAAATCTAACAAATTTTCACACAAAAAATTGGGAAAAAAGAAAATGATGTATTCATTGAAAAATTAACATTTTTTCACTTTCGGTTCTACCGGAAACGATTAAACTTTAGA
Source organism: Tribolium confusum (assembly GCA_029207805.1). Taxonomy (NCBI): domain Eukaryota; kingdom Metazoa; phylum Arthropoda; class Insecta; order Coleoptera; family Tenebrionidae; genus Tribolium; species Tribolium confusum. The sequence goes on from JALGAY010000003.1 coordinate 39,291,853, forward strand.
TTTTTAAATGGAACACTATGTATATTTTTATATTTTTGGAATGTACATTAAATTTGAATCTAATATAGGTCATTTTTTAATTATATACCGTTGTCTGTCACTTTTCAACACATAATCTATATTCCAAAGCAATATATACAACAATGTCTTGAAAAGAGACAGACAACGGTACACTTATAATTAAAAAATGACCTATTTTATAGGCTCACTCATTTTTTTTTAAATAGAAAAACGAAATTTAGTAAACTAATTATGTTAGAAAATCTCTATTAATTGAGTAAAAAACAATCTTTTTATCATTTTCGGTTTTACCGAAAACGACCGAACTTTGGATTTTTAAATGAAACACTGCATATTTTTATATTTTTGAAATCTCTGTTGAATTCTGAGTCTAATAGACTACTTTTTATAACTTTTTGTGAAATAAAAAATTTGTTCGTAATTTTTGTTTTTTCACCTAGAAGGCTGTAATGGTTAAAAAATATTTCTAAATAATGTAGGCAACAACTAAAAAATAAAACAAGTCTCATAAATGATCTAATTTAAAAAAATACAAGAGTTTAAACTGAAGTTCATTAGTTTTGCTCCTCTTCCTCAATTTTTTTAAATGGAACGATAGTGGCTCACTTGACATTTTAAATTAACATTTTTTTGTTAATCTAAAAATACCAAATTTATGAAAATCTATTCGGTAGTTTTTGTAATACCGAGATACTAAAAATGATCGTGATTTTTTTTTTTTTTTGTTGGGTTGGTGATAGATTAGAATTTTTCTGTTGGTATTACATACTAAATGTCAAAACAAAATTCAATATTCCATCTAAAACTCTAAAGTTACGGTTATTTCTGGTAAAACCAAAAGTGATAAAAAGTTCATTTTTTACTCAATTAAAGTATTCAAGTTTTTATTTACAAAAATATTATTAATAAAAGGTATGAGTCTAATTTTGTTTACACCCGGTATATTGTTTGCTCAGTTGACATCTGCACTGGTAGTGTCATTTTTTGGAAAATTTTGTTCTTGGTTTTTTTACAATACGGAAAAAAGTATAGAAACATTCCCGAATACATTAACAAAATTCAATAAAAACAGTGGGTGAGAAAATTGGGTGAAAAATGACATTAATATCACTCACCAGCGACAGTAGTGGCTCAACTCAAAAATTGTAATAGTGAAAAAATTTGGGTACATATATACAGGGTGGACCAAATGTATAGTTTTTTGGCTAAACTATAAAGAATTTTGAAAAAACAATTTATAAGCATTAAATGACTAGGAAGGTGCTACCTGAGACAATGTTTGAAAATTTTTTATTTGTTTAAATTTATAAGACAACTATAGCAACATTTTTGTTTTTCTGTGAAATTTATAATTAATTTTTTTTAAGAACAAGCTTTTTAAAAGGAATGTTGCTGTGTTAATTGTTTTAATATTAACTTTATAAATTTTTAATAAAAAAATTAAACATTACCGAATATAATGGTTAATTTTTGTCAAAACTACAAAATGAGTTATGCATGTTAAAAAGCTAATAATAGTCTTTTAAAAAAGTGACAAAAAAATAATTTATTTAATTAATTAATAATTTAACAATAATAATTAACGTGTTTTTTCTTAATTTCTTATTATTTTGTAGTGCACATTACGAGTATGTTGTAGTACTAGGTATAAATAAATAAAATGTAAATAGTAAGTATCAAAAACACCGAATTTTCTATTAAATAAAGTGTCAAAAGCAAAATGTTCACAAAACTGTCTTCCACCTCTCAAACACCGATAAGAAAATCAAGTAAGCGTTTTTACACACCCCCGAGCTATTCTATTGCTATTGTTGTCTCAACTAGCATCAAATACCAACGTTTGAAAGGTGGAAAGCAGTTTTGATAACATTTTTCTTTTAACAATTTGTTTAATGTAAAATTCGGGTGTTCTAGATATTTATTATTTACATGTTATTTATTTATATCTAGTACTACAACATACTCGTAATATGCACTACAAAATAATAAAAATTTTAGAACCAATACATTAATTTTTATTGTTAAATTATTAATTATTTAAATAAATTAATTTTTTGTAACTCTTTTAAAGAACTGTTACTATCTTTTTAACATGCATAACTTGAATTAACCTGAATTAACTTAAAAAACTATAACTTGAAAGTTCTATCATGTGGACGAAAATTTGCTGATTCAGACCAAGCTGTTGTCCCTCGTATTGTTGATAATTTTCCTCGATCAAAGCGTACTTAAATTTAGCACATTCTCGTTCTCACCCTATAACTAAAATTACGATTCAAGTACAATATATGAGAATTCTACTGGAAGTATATAGCAGAAATAGGTGTAGTTATAAACCAGAGAATAGTATATTAAAGAACACGTTTTGAAAAGTCAACTTTGAGGCACGAATTCAAGTTTATAAAACGAGCGCGAGCGCGAGTTTTTATAAAGAATGAGTGCCACAATGACTTTGAAAAACAAGTTCTTTATGCTATTTTTTCTACTTTACGTGTTTTACGTAATTTTTAAGTAAAAAAGTTAATTATTTAATCTTTAGGGACTTTTGCGTTAATACGAGACAGTTGGTAATAAAAATGAAGTCATTGAACTTTGAAATCTTTTCAAATTTGTCTAAAATTCTGTGTAAGTAACTCACAAATGGTTCATTTTTACCTACCGTATCGGTTACTGATTGAATAATCCAATTGGCATTAACACAGTAAGGAAAATCTCCATTTATCTCTAAATTCCCACTCCAAGCAGATTTAAACACTGATCTAGCAAATAACTTGTAAATTATCGAATGCTATGGATGTTGTAAATCGTCAAATTAAAGGCTCAAAACTTTAATTTAGTTTCAAGTTTCATTTTAAAGCTGTTCTAACTTCAAAAGCTGAAATTTGTCGCATGTCCACCGCCGCTTGTTCCGCCCCACTTTCGAATATTTTATAGATTAATTGCGACACACACATACACAAAAACACTTTGTTGAGGAATACTGCTGGTCATCAAGTGCAACAAAATTGATTCGAATATAATTACTGTAATCTTATTGTCGACAGAAACGTGACGTTTCATTTCAGCGATAGCGTGTTACATGGTGTTACCAATCCGAAAACACTAAATTGCACTAGCTGTTACCGCACGCAATTTGGGTGCCGAAATGGCTATTACCGCACCCAAATCGGACCCTGTTACCGACGTAAAGTAGAAAATACAACAAATAATGATAACTATGTAAATGACGAAAAAATAAAAAATTCAAGAGAGTTATCTCTTATTATCAGTGCCTAAATAATAATGTAAAAAGGAAAATTATAAAATGTTTGTAACTATTAGAAAAAACTAACCAAACTTTTGTCAATAAATTAAATATAAATAGCAATTTTTGCTAACTTTTTATAAATTTTTTTTACGTTATTATTTAAGCACTAATAAATAAATACTCTTGAAAGCGTTTTACACCTTTTATGTAAGAATTTATTTTGGTTAAGATTGTGTTGACTTGGATTTTTAATTTTTTTTTCATTTACATATACAGAATGATCAAAAAAGATTATTCTTTAGGAAGACTGTGATTTTGTTTCTTTCTATATATGTAATTACACTGACAAAAAGCAATTCTCACCCTTTTAGAGGATATGTTTTTTTTGATCATATCATATTAAAACATTCTACTTTGAAAAAAAAAAACATGCTTTCATAGAACTTATTATCTATATGTCCTTTATTTCTTTTAGATACAAGACTAAACCCATTTTTGAACGCTGAGACACTTTGGAAGTATTTGATAATCAACAATGATGTAGATAATTTAGTTTTATGGATAAATATTCGTTATAAATCAAAAATAGATGATGTCATGGAGGGTATTCTAGTAGAGCTATTTAAAAAATATTCAATAACCAACGATATGTTAAATTTACTTTCACACGAAGATGTTACCATTAACTTACGACATGCCCTTTATAACGAATTAAGTAAATTCGGAGTATTTCAAAATGAAGAAAAAGATAACGTGATTTTAATATTGGAAAGACTGAAAAATTCTTGTAGTTTAGCTAATTTATATCAAATTTTAGGAAAAAATCAAGCAACTATAAATGTTGATTATTTTATTAGATTATTAATAGATTATTGTTTAGAAAACCAGTATTATACAATTTTGAATGCTTGTGTAAAAAAATTTAAGATACCGAAACATACCAAAGACTTGCACTTAATTAACGAGTTTCGTTCATTAGTGACTGATTTTAGTGAGATTTTAATAACTAAGAATATTATAACTGTTGCTGATATGATTTCAGATAACTTAATAGATTACTTTAATGAAAATCCTTTACTTTTGTTGACTTTATTAGTTTTTACCAAAGATTGTAATTTATTGGATATTACACAAAAACAATCAGTAGTTTTAGGAGATTTAAATTTAGACGAATGTCTTATAAATATGTTAAACCAAATGGAAATTTTAAACACAATTTTCTCAAAGACAACTTCTGGAAGTCTTACATGTAACTCTTCTGTTTATGATTTAATTGGTAAACATTTAAAAGTTGATGAAAAATTCTTAATTGAATTAGTATCAATCAGTGGTCAACTTTCAAATTTTTATAACAAAGTCATCCAAAATTACGGTTATTCAAAAAAAATTGATTACAAATTTTATCTAAAAGATCAAAGACCGAGTATTGCGGCGAAAAATTTTATTTTGAGTGAATCACATGATTTAAAAACTGTGGGAAGAAAAAATTGTAAATTGGCTATAGCAAATTTTGATTGTGACGAAATCAGTTCGAGTTGTGTGGCTTTTAGTGAAATAATTGGGGCAGATTCGACAAAATTACGAGTTTTGATCCGAATTGCAAGTCTTTTAAGTGATTCAAAATTCGATAAAGATTCAATTTTGGAACTACTTTTGTATAGTGAGGACGATCCATACACCGTTCAAAACATTCTCGAGAAAACCCTAATTGAATCGATTGAATCCAACGCGTTTTTGACAGGACAACAACTAATTGAAGCTTTTAAAATCTACGAAATTACGATCCAGTTTAGTAAAATTACAAACACCAAATTACCTGAGTTATTTTTAAAATCGTGCGCTAGTCGAAATTTGTGGCTTCCGTTTTTACTTATGGCGCAAACTCAGGATTATCCTCTGGATCAGATAAAACTACTGATTCAGTTTTTTAAAAGTCCGAATATGTTGGAACATTTGATTCATGGCGTTGTTAACGATATGCAAGTTGAAGAGAAAAACATCTCGATAAAAGAGAGTAGGAAAAGTCTCATGTTCAAAGTGGGTTTACATAAAAATATGGATATTTTGAATCAGTACGCTTCGATTTCGGGAAAGTCACAATCGAGTTTTGAGAGTGGTGGAAGTTCAGGAAGTTCGGATTTTTTTGAAATTGATATTTCAAATATCAAAGCAACTCTTCTTCAAACTTTAATAAGGTGTCACAATAGCACGGATCCACCAAAAGCTCTATTGCAGGCTTGTCAGTTGTATCGTAACCCATTGTTGGCGATCTTTGCAACAAGTTATGAGGTTTTTCTGTTATTTTTAATGGTGAAAATATTTTAAAAGTTTACTTTTAGCCTGATTCCATCATAACTAATTGGTTAACTTGGCTTTCTGTATCTTGTGAATTATGTAAAGTTTTTACAAATCATGAAACAACAGCAATTTCTGCAAGTTCTGTTACTAATTTGTTAGAGGATTGTATGAAGAGCAATTATCCAAAAACAGTTCTTGAAAGTTTCGAGATTTTTATTCCTGTAAGTACCACTACATTACTAAGATGTCTTTTCTTTTATCCGAGAGAAACCTGTAAGCATCAGGAATTTAAAACACTCATTTGTAATTAATTAACTCAATCATCAAACTCATCAAATTCAATCAATCGCAAATGGGTAATTCAAATTTCTGATCCTTACACTCAACAACCTGAATTAGTGAATTTATTTTATTATAAGGAAAATTAATCGGTCGGTCAGTGCAGTAAAAATTGCTCTTGAGAAGAAAAAACAAATTAATTTATTAACACACTTCTATCGCCCGGAATAACTACTTAATATAATAGTTCTAATTCTCTAAACCGAATTGCTGTCTAACATCCTATCTCTCGGTTAATAGGTAACGCGCGACAAGCTGATAAATTTAGGGTTTTGAGAAAGTCCCAAAACCTTAATATATGAGCAAATTTTGTTAGCTAGACTAAAAGGTTGTTGGATTCGCTTTATTAAAAATTTAGCTCACAATCAAAGAGTCGTATAATTACTAATATGTATTATATTATTAAAATATTGATTTTTGTAGGATAACGCTTTACGAATATTTATGGAATTTTTATACGGCTATTACAAACACGACTTTTCAAATTCAGATTTGATACAAAAATTAAAAACTTTTGAAACAATGCTAAAAAATATGCGCAAACATAGTATTATCAGCGAAGTCGATCACGAAATGACTTATCTCTCAAACAAACTGTGGATAGAAATGACTGCAATCAGACTCTTATCTGCACTTCTAGAATATAATTGCAGTTCCATGTACGAGCAAATTCTGATCGTTGAAAATTTATACAAAATTGAAATTTGGAAATACTTTTCTTCTGATGATGTTCCGAGCTTTCATAACTTGTTGGAAATTTTAAAAGCGTTATATTCCAGTAACTGTGGCGTCAAATTAAACATAAGTTTAATGTTCGATCCGAAAAATTCTCGACAAGCCATTGTCCAATGCATAAATGCCTTATTAGACAAACAGCAATATTCCGTAGCTCTAAAGATCGCCAAAATTGAAAATTTACCACCTGATCTAATCCTCACAAAAGAATGGCAGAATAAGATGAACGACCGAAACGATCAGAAATTTTGGTATATCTGTAACGAAACTTTTGCCAAACACAACGTTACAGCTGACTGTATTGTGGACTTTTTTCTCGATTGTTCCGAACAGACTTCAGATTTATTTGAAAGATTTACTTTACTAAAACTGGCATGGGAATGGGCGGAAAAATACGATTTGTCATTGCAATATGAAATCGAAAAGAAAATGTGGGTTGCTTTTTTGTATTTGGATGACAAACACCGAGATTTAGAAATTTTTGATATCAAGGAATCGAATTATCTGTATAAGGATTTAGTTGAAATGCTGAAAAATGTGATTCAGTATGAACAGGAACTAAATAAAGATCTCATAAGTCAGCTAGAAAAGATTGTAAATTCTGTTCTTAATAAAAAGAATTTCTGGTTAGCCTTGAAGCTTCAAAAAATGTTTTGTTGTAAAAACCCTGATTTGGAGACTCTCAAATTGTGTCACAGTCTAGCTGAGGGAATTTTATTACCTTATCAGTTGAATGCTGAGCAACGTTTGCTTCTTTCAAATGTGAATTATCTAAGGACATATAGTCGTAGAAGAACTTTTTTATCGACTAGATTTTCAAGCTTCAGTTCTTGTATGCGCTAAATTTTATAGTTTTGATAAATTAATTATTTATGTTGTTTGTAGCATCTCATAGTCCTGCGAATTCTCTTCAAATGCAAACAGTGGATAATGTAGAGTCTTACATGAACGATACTTTGGCTATTTTAAAGTTGCTTTCAGAACATTTACATAGTGGAGTGGAGATTGGACAAAGAATTTTTATTAATTATAGGATTAGTATTAATATTGAAGTGCCATATCAGGTTGTCGTAATGACAACCGATTATATGAAAATTCTCAAAGACGCTTTGGAAGATAATTGTATGAATAAGTTGGATGTAGTTCATGACTTTATTCTAGCGTATAAGTGGTCGAAACATGAGGTAAGTACGATTTTGCTAACTTAAAAAAATAAATAAATTGTGTTGGTGATAAATAAGTGCTTCCGTTGTTACGTAACTATACTCCATTTTTTTAATTTAATACTCTTGTCTGTCTCTGTTCAACACGTAATCTATATGACATAGCATCATATACAACAATGTGTTGAAAAGAGACAAACAATTGCAAATAAATAAAAAGTGGAGTATACATTATTAAGTTTGTCGCAAATTTTTAGGTAGCGGATTTCATTTGTGAAGAACTAATTAACGCAACCGCCACCTTCGTAGATTCTAATAGCGACCACCTAATAATGTGGGATCTAAACATTGATCAAGATTTTTCTCTGATTCTCCAACTTCTTCAAGACAATTGTTCAATATTAGGACATAAAATCTATTCGTACGCCAGCACTTTACACAAATCACACATTGAATCAGATTGTTCATTCAAACCATCAGATTTGTCTCTTGTAATTGAACTGTTTATAAGAGCCCACGATTGTTTCACAGCCGATTGCAATATGGAAGGAATTTCAATAATCCTTAAAAAATCAAAAGAAGTCGTTGCAAATTTACTCATTCTTCAAGACTGGATCCTGATGGTCCGACTTTTGACAGGAGTCGCTAGATACACGGAAATGAATTACGTTTTTCAAATTTTCAAAGAAAATGACCAATTTGAGTTTCTTTTACGCAAAGGTTTACGCAAAAATAATACTCTGAAAGTTGCTTTGTTAGATTACTTGAAGAAATTTTGTCCGGATAACCGCGACTTATATAAAATTGTCGCTCTTCATTTTACTTTATTTTCCGAAGTAGCGATTTTGTGGGAACATGAAGCACAGAAAAATATTAATAATTTAATCTCAATTTCGAAATTAGAAATGCAAAATAACAAGCTTAACGTTGACGAAGAACCGTTTCTGTTGTTTCAAAATACAGAAGGCACGAAAATTTGTTTGAATAAAGTAAGGAGAAAAGAAATCTGAAGAATTTTATTTTATTGTGAATTTTAGGCAATGGAAAATTACATTCATGCCACGGATTTTCATTTACAAGGTGAAAAATTAACACGAGCCATGAATTCTGCCAAACAGGCCGAATTGATTGCTTTACAACTGGCACTACTAAACGAAGTTTCGATAAATAACTCTGTTGTTTGTTTATTGAATTTGAAGAGTGGACAAATTGCCGATCTTGTTTCGTCAAAATTAAGGTATGCTATAACTATCGTTTTACATTGTCATTTTTAAATTTAAACCTCTCTTTCTGATTTTAAAATACATTAATTTAATTATTAATTGTTAAAATATAAAATTTTCTGGTTTGGAGTCAATGAAACTCGAATTAACTCACATTTTATTTTACACCAAATAATAATTTCATATTTTTCGATATTTGATGGCCAATCTGCAAAAAAAATTAAAGGTGGACGAAACGTTGCATAACTGCTTGAGTTTGTTCTCTTTTTCTTCAGTAATTTGTCCGCATTTTGGTTATCATTTATTAATTTACACTACGAGGACGTCAAAGAAAAATTCTTATCGGTTTTCTTAAACGTAAACCCGAAACGGTTTTTTCTTGTATTGTTTACAAATTCTGCTCACCGACCGTACCACCTTAATTACCTTAATTTTAAAATAAAAAACAGTTCTAATTGATTTATAAAGTATATATGTTGTCATTATCTTCAATTATTAATTTTGTTAATTAAATTAAATTTGTTATCGTAATTTATAAGTTTGGGATGGTAAATTTTGTTTGTTTTTGTCGTATACAAAATAGTTTTTTTTTTTTGGGGGGGGGGGTGATATAGAAGAAGATTAGTTCAATACAAGTTCTCAAGAGAAAACACATCGACCGGTGGTTTTGGTTTTGATTTGATTGTAGTATTTTTCGCTACAATTGCCGCAATTTCTTCAAAAGGTAAGTTTCCACTTTTGTCGTTTTTATTTTGCATAATTTCTAAACGCTATTAATTGTGTTTTATTACTACTAGTCCTCAAATTTTGATGTTTTGATCGGATTAAAGCCAAGTACGTTTCGTCAATTAATTGTAAAATATTTTTTTTGTATTTTACTAAAGTTATCGTTTTTTGCTGTTCAGTCTATCGCGTCTTGTTTCAAGTTAAAATCAAAAAGGCTACGTCAAATTGCAAAAAACAACAAGGACATAGTGGACAGGCTCTCTAGAAAAGAAGCGTAATTAAAAACTTCCTATATCTACAACTACATCCTCTTTAACTTGTTTAATTTTAACGTTTTTTTTTTTTTTCTAATTTAGTTACGAAAACCATTAATTTTTTTAAAAATAAAATTTTTAAATAAGTAAAGTTTCCTAATTATATTAATGACACTTTTTATCAGTAGTTATAAAATAATGTTACTTTTTATCACTAGTTACATAATGAAGAATAAATGATGATCTCACGCGAAATTCTTTAATAAAACGTAATAATTGCGAAACCGCTGAACGAAAATATAAAAAAAACAGACGGAGTCATTTATATATCCATTAAACTATCGAATTGTGTTAAATTTTAAATAAAATTCTAAATTTATATTTTTAGCACTAAATGTCAGTGACATTGCTTTTGTTTCGATGAATATTTGTGAATAGTTAAAGTAGTGAAAACCATATTTAGACCGAACATTACTGGACTGTTATTGCTAAAAGAAAAAAAAAGTTATTAGTTCGCTTAACCTAAACTTTGACATGGGTAAGATGTTATAAAGTTGGTCCGTAATTACAAGTTTTAGGGTGGTATTGTATAGTTTTTCAAGAAATTTTGACATTGACATTTTATCGTAGATTTAAAATATAACACTAAACACGTAGGCTTCCATTAAAAAACATTTTTTGAAACACATATTAGTATACTAAACAAGATAACGAGATGTCTGAAATCGGATTGCTTATTAAAAAACTAAAGTAATATTTGTAACAAAAAGTTTTTACAGAACTAAAAAATCTTCAAAAATAAACAAGTTAAGGGAACGTCAATTTCACAGTGTACTTCTGTACCTACATAAATAATATTTTTGGTGCAATTATAACAAATGATTAATTAATTACGACGGCATTTTCGATTTCAAAAAAATTATACATCGACACTCGTTTATTTGGCACAAATTTAACCACAATTACCAGTAGAAGATAATAACAGCCGATAAAATTATTGTTTTGTGGCGTTTCTGTAAAAAGTTAGATGTTAGATATTTTTTTTTTAAATCTCAAATAGTTTTTATACCTAACGCAATGAAATTTGAGCAGCTGGTTTGTGTTTAAGACAGATATTTGAGCAAAAATGTACGTAACGAGGTGGTTCACTAAATTCCCACAGAATTGTAAAAAGTATCAGAATGAATTTAACTTGAATCTCTGTTATGACTTGATTCAATTAAAAGATCGAAGAATCATGTACAAACCTATAACTACATCTGTCGTTTTTCTTTTTCTTTTTTTTTGTTTGTGCAAAGCCACTAAAGAGGGTTTTTGTCTATCAATATGGGACGAGGTTTTCTCTAATACTGGTTTTATTTTATATGAAAAACTTATTTTCTAATTATTACTTAATATGCTAAACTGTTATAATAAACTATGTGCGGACGGTAACTCTTGCACTTGCTTAATCAGCGTCGCGGTCGTTGTCATCCACAGTCAACGTCTTTTACATTACGAAAATAAATCAAATGTTTAATACTAGATTAATTATTGCTTGTACTGTTTTCTCAAATAATAAGTCTTTTCTAAACTCTTACTGGCATGTTCGAAACTGCAACAGGATATTACGTAGAAGCGATTGACGAAACTCATCCAGACTATAACTTTTTTAGAAAGAAATACACTCGACCGCAAAATTAACCGGACACTAAGTTTTTTGGAAAAATTTCAGTGACGAAAATTTGAATCAAAATAATTTTAATTGAAAATGTGCAATGATGAACATTTAAATTGAAATCAAGATAATTTTGATTAATAATGTTCAAAAATAAATATTTATTTACAAATTAAACAAAAATTTGATTTCAAGTAACAAAACAAAGCAAAACAACATTAAGAAAACTGCAAAAAAATGGTTTCCGTTGCGAGTATTTCCTCCTCACGCTTGAATTACAGCTCTCAGTCATCGAGGCATACTTGCAATCAAGTCTGCGATCTCATCTTGGGCTATTAGCCCCCACTCATTCAGCAATGCCTGTTCCAGCTCAACTGTTGTATGAAACTTGCCGTAGTTCTGCCTAATCCTTTTCCTCAGGTTGTTCCATATGTGTTCAATGGGATTTAGGTCAGGGCTCATGGGTGGCCACCTTAGCACCTGAACAAACGCATATGGGCTGTGTGAGGGCGCGCATTGTCGTGCATTAAGAGAAACTCTTCCCCTACAAATGGCGCAAAAGGAACCACATGCTCTTGTAAACACTCCCTAATGTACCAGTCAGCGTTAATGCTACCTCTCCACACCGTTACAAGAGCTGTATGAGCCTCCAAAGAAATCCCTCCCCATACCATTACACCTCCATCACCAAATGCTACTCTAGACGCAAAGCAACACTGGGCGTACCGTTCCCCCAGGCGTCTAAATACTCGTTGACGACGATCATGTGAATACCTAGTGAAACGCGACTCATCCGTAAAGAGAACGGAGCCCCATTCTTCTATATTCCAATCAACATGATTTTGCGCAAATTCCAATCGCTGTCTGCGATGCTCTGCGTTCAACTTAGGGCTAGTGGATGTGATGTCAAATTGTTTTCCTTCAACCTTCCTAAAACAGTATCAGGAGAAATCATTGTCTCATGAACATCCGCCAGTCTCCTGGCCAAATATGATGATAGGGGTTAACCCAAAAAACTTGAATATTCTTTCTTTTTATGCTTTTTATGTGTAGCCATATAAAATCAATATAGAGAGCGTTTTCGCAAATTTACGGGACAAAAATCAAGTGAGGAGCTTGCGTGCAAAACCGGATATATCTACTTTTACAAATTTTTCAGGAGATGAAAAAAACACCCTACATATTTGTTTAAAAAAATAGTGTTATTTAGCGAAAACAGTTTAAATTTAATAGGGTTATACAAATGATTAACATATATTTTTTTGTATGAGAAGTAAACAATTTGGCGTTATTAGCAAAAAACTATTGGATATATCCAGTTTTGCTCACAAATGACATACACTGAGCGAAAAAATTATTATTATTATTATTTTTTGAAATAAACAAATTTAAATTGGTATTTGCAAAGAGAACAAAAAAATTAAATATGTACTGCAGCCTCTTCGTTCAGGTCATGGCATAGCTTCTTGGGTTTTATTCTGTTCTTCGTTTCTTCCCCCATTACTGTGTAATAATATTTTATACCACGAAAGGTCTTCCCTCTTTAGCCAATCTTCACCAAAATGTTTTTTTATTTATTAATGTTTTAAGCTTTTTTTCTTCTTGTCTGGATATATCCGCTGTTGTTTGCAAAATTTAGATAGATATAACCGACTTTGCTCCAAATGTCGAACTTTACTTAACGCTTTTACGAGGATTTAAACGGTTTTGATTGCAAACGCATATATGGGCCTATAGATATCACAACTTAGATTCAGAAATTACCAAAACATGATTTTTTATGAAAAGTGGATATATCCGGTTTTGCACGCAAGCTCCTCAAGTGTCCGGTTAATTTTGCGGTTGAGTGTAGATTCCTTTAATTTTTTTCGTCAAGTTTGGCGCATACGCGGTAATTTTGTTTCTTTCAATTTATCGTTTCTAAAATGGGTGGTTTGAGCGGGGATAAAGAAGAAAATTAGTTTGAATTTAAGTTGACTAGAGAAAACACTTCGCTTCTTGTTTTTATTTGTTTATAATTAAAAACCGACACGTTTTTTAATTTTTACTACAACATATCAGATCTCATCACACCACAACAAACTACAAAGTTTAAAGTTTATGCTAACAATGCTAACACACTCCACAGAGAGTTCCTGACATGAAAACAAACGCATTATTGGAAAAGATCGAAAATTTGATAAAAGGGTCAGGGTTTACCAGCGCAGCGGGCGTCCATTTGGGTAACATTATATTTCATAATTAAATTTACAATGTCGACTTTATAAATCAGTAAGAACTGTTGAAGTACATAAATAAAAATATTTTGTGTATTATTTTCAAATTAAATTCGGTGTATTTGATGGGACACTTTATTTTATTCAATTTCCGAATTTTGAATTTAATCTAAATAGTCAGTATATAAATAAACTTTAGAATTTTTGCTTTAAACCATTCTGTAAATTTATTTTTTTTAGTTTTGAACAGTCGTTGATTTTGGTAGAAGCTTACAATTTTCATGCGGATTGGGCTTCCATTCTCTACGAAAATTACGTTGTGAAAAATAATGCAACATATTTAGAGGACTTTTTGAAACATCTTCCGTTAACTGACGCTTTGGTTCATGATATTTCCAGGAAATTTATAATTTCGGGCATAAATTCTGTAAGTGAAATAAAATGTATGAAAAATATTTTGAGTCGGTTGTCGTCGCTGCATATGAAATATCGAATTGCAAGTGAACTGGGATTTACTGATTTAGTTGAAGATTTGATCGCGGGAGGTCAGTTGGTTTACTTGAAAGATACTGTTTGGAAAAAAGGATATAAAAGTTGAAGTTTTGTCGCAATAAATTTGTTATTTCTATTTATCGTTATAGCTACAGAATTTTTCGTAACTGTGTATATGTATCTGGCTGTGATTTAATGTATTTCTAATAAAATGATTATATATTTTATAAATATTTTTATAACATTGAATAAATTTGATTAAATTGAATATTTTTTTTACCTACATCCTAATATACCAACAGAAAATTTTACAGAATATGATAGAAGCTGGATTATCCGACATAATGTGAACCTGACCTATTCCAGTTAGTACAGAGTTTAAAAAAGTAAGTATTAACTTTTATTCCTGTTCTTTTGGTGAATGCATATTGCACCGTGCACCTGGTCTCTTTTTATAAAAATTTTGTTATATGTACAATACTTTCAAGTAAACAAATTCTTAGATTTTTTAGAAGAAATAGTAATTTTTATGTTACAATAAAAAGAACTTTCTATCTATGTGATATTTGACTGCTGTTTGATGTATAGTTCTGTAATTGTTTATTATTCGACTTTCCTCAGGCAATGCTCTTTTCTCCCACTTTTACTCTTTACCGTGCCGTTCACACATGCGACTATACAAACGATCAACTAATTTTTAAAAAGTAGCAAGGAGAAGTTGAGAAGTTTGACAAGGTAAGTCATCTTACCTTGTCAAATTGATCAAATGCTTTATTATTTCCAGTATTGTTTTATTTTTTGTTTTGACATGTGCCATTGTAAACCGAATATGGAGAGACTTTGCATTAAATATTTTATTTCGTTTATGCGTGTTACACGATCGGATTATTGTCTTATTTCGGTGTTGGTTATTTATTTGCGTGCATTTGCTAGTCTAGGGAAAACCTGTTTGCATTTTAAAAACGACAAGGTTAAACATATTGTGTTTCTTTGTGTGTCTTTTTTCTTTGTCTTATATTTCATGTTTTTCTATACTGATGTTCAAAACCTTAAGTAGGATGTCAAATCTTCTATTGTGTAAAATTTTAAGTAAAATGTCATTTTTTTACTTAATTTGTTACCATTCTTTTTCCTTAAAATGTATCAATTTTTGTCGTATTTTGCAAATAGTTCCGGTTAAAACGGCGTAATGAAAATTCTTCTGCATAAAGTGATAAACAGCGAAGAGAATTTATTTTTATTTTTTTTTTGTGCATCATTTGACTTCATGGTAAACTACTCGATCTCTTCGCTTTCCCCCTTGTTGGCTGTCACCTCGTCGCGGTAAGGGGGCCCAGTATCCATGTCTGGAGGTCAACTTAGGACCATACCTTTGGGGCCTTCAGATCATAGGAGAAGCAAAGTGCAGCCACGGAATCCCGTGGTGTGATCCACCGTGCCCAAGGGATGGATGGCTCCCCGTCAGTGAGTCTCGAACGGTGACCTTCGGACATCAGGGGACATCCGGTTGTACTTTTCCTCCTTCTGCGGTATGCGGGGCTCTGCCGTAGTCGAGTTTGTTTCCCTAGCTACTCGTGGGACCCAAATGGAACCATCTGATCAAACAAATAAACCACCTACGGACTCACTTGTTGGGAACGTTACGAATTGCCGCTTGCGAAAAAACCGCAGCGGAGCACAGCGGAGGAGGGCTCGCAAGGCTCGGCTCCGTATTGCTGGGGCTCTGACTCAGGGCCCTTGTACTGGAGTGTCCCTTTCAGAACCAGGACCTAGCCGCGGGGCTCCTTTAGAGGGGACTAGTGGTGCGAGTTCAGCAACGTCTGTAGTTCCGGGGCCTTCTGGCCCTAGTACTGGAGTCACTCTTTCAGAGATCTTGGAACCTATCCGCGGGGCTCTTTTAGTGGGGCCTAGTGGTGCAAGTTCAGCAACGCCTGTAGTTCCGGGGCCTTCTGGGACGTGTGCAGACTCGCAAAAGCGGAGCCGTGCTCCTGACCAGATACCTCCCAGCAGACATGAAACCAAGAGACCGAGACTCTCTGATAATGTTTTACCAGAAGTGGTGTCGGATCTCAGAGTCTGCATTTTTGAGGTAGGATATCCCCAAAGGCTCCTTACAAATGAAAAGATTAACGCGATTCAAGAAAAAGTCGCAGAAGTCTTGGATAGAACTCTGGAAGGGCTCGATGAAATCGGGCATATTCCTAGATTCCAGGGTTTTCGATTCCGACGAGGAGCACTTTTCGTAAACTGCTACGATGAGCGCTCCAGGAATTGGTTGACTGAGCTAATAACTAGTCTTCGGCTCGAGGGGTGTTTACTCCGGATTATACCGGCAGCAGATATTTCCAGACACAGGTGGGCTGTTGTCCACTTTAAGGGACCAGAATTGGCTCTAGAAGTGATCTTATCACGTATGGAAAGACAAAACCCTGGACTAGGCTGCCAATCTTGGCTTATCTATGGAATAGAGAGGGTCGGGTTTGCAACAACTCGCATGGTTGTAGGGTTCTGGGAGCGCTCTATTGAGCTTCTTAGGACTTTGCAGTTTCAACCATTCTTTATGTTGGGCCGGGCAACTGTAAAGTTGCTAGGCACAAGAGAAAGAACGGAAGAAAGAACAGACGAAGCAGAAGGACCTAGCCATGGCTAGTGATCTTCTCACAGTCGTCTAGATTAACTTACACCACAGCGTTGAGGCTGCTTAGCAAGAGGACTGACGCTTGGTGTATTGGTAATGGCCTTCTTCAAAAACCCTGGAAAACAGGGGATGTGTAAGGGGCATACATATCCAGGGGGCTCTATCATAAGGGCATCCAGGTCTGCCGGTGGAGGCTTTTCTGTTAAGAAAACTCTGCTGTAGAGATATAACAGTTAAGGTGACATAAATACAGTAGAAATAGACGTCAGAGAACAGTTGTTGGATGTTTACTACACCTTTTCTTCAATTTACGAGAGGAAGCACTTATAAGATACATTGTAACATCTGTGTTGAACCAGAATCTGTCACCTTGGTAAGACAAGAAGTCGTCGAAATGGAAACAAAGAATATTGCCTGTGACTTTCAAGTGTAACTCGAAAATTCTAAGTACCGTTACATACATCGATTTTTTCATCTGTAAAGGGGATTGTCAATAGAACATTTACATTGTAACTACCTACCAACAGTAGTTAGTACTACCAGTTACAGAGACAAAAGGTACGAATAATACGACTTTCTAGTGAACCTATATATTTATTTTTTTGTTCCAGGAATACCTATTATGCGAATCATTTAAATCTTTGTTTTTATATAAGTTATAGTAAAAACGAAATCTTAATAAACGACAATATGTTGGTTTTAACTTAAATAAATTGTTTTGTAATATCTTATTTCTGGTATTATTATTTATTATCAATCTTATTCAAATAAAACGATTTTAAACATAATCTTAAGCAATTACTTGAGACCGGACGACCGGAGTATAAATACGACCCTATTTATTATTGTTTTGACTTACGTTTTTACCTGAGTTTTTAGATATTTATGTTTTAAAACAGTAGTTCAATAAAGTAGATTCGAAACTTATTTGTTTCACCGCTTTTTCTTCAAAAAGAATATTATCTATCACCCCAATCTGCCGAATTATTACAGAAAAAAAATCTTAATGAAAAAATATTATAAAAAAATAATGAAATTAGGTAAGTAATTAACAAATCACAGTTAAAATAATAGAAGAAAGGTGGTTATAAGAATTGGCTTTGATTCCCTGTTACGGTTAAAAACCTCCGTAAATTACCGGTAACTATAGAGTATTTCACTCTCAACCAATAAAATTATAACATTCACCACATGCAGAGAGTGGCATTCTGTAGTTGTATTTCTTTAAATAATAAGCCTAAATTTCAATTTACTAAGAATGCTACCTGAAAATGAGGGACTGAATATTTGTTCAGGGTTTCTACTGCAAATGTTATAAGAATGTTGAATCAGCCAAAAGTGATCTCTATATGAAGACGTTTTTTAGTTAAATTTAGAATTAAATGATCGACATCTCCAACTGTATTTGCGGTGTCTTCGGTTAATAATTGAATATAAACGGTTTATTGCTCGGCACTTCAGAGTCACTGAAAAGACCTTTATTAGTGGTCGTGTTTTATTTATTTTTTTATCTAATATTAACAAATACTAACAAAATAGCGACACAAATCGTTATTTTTAGTATAATTTTGATACTTGTTGACGTTTTGACAAATATCTACAGTCTAAAGAGACACGGTGGAAAAGTTTGTCAATTTAATATGTTTTAAACAAAAATTATTAGTAACGTACATTATTATCCAGCTAATCAATATTTTTGACGAAAATTATCGAATGTTTCAAGTTTTTTTGCAACATTTTAGAGACGTCCAGAAACGTGTTTCTGCTTTGTGGGCGGACTTTTACAAGCAGTTATGGCTTTGAAAGGATTAGAACTTTTATAGATTTAGATGTAGTGGCATATAGTACAGTCTACAGTGTACATACATACATCGCGTTAGTAGACACAATAAACCAACGTTCTACTAAATATGTATTAAATTAACTTCAATATTAAAATAACAAGCAACTACTCAAGTACATTACAGGTTAGGATTTTTAAAAATAAACTGTTTTTTGTGCACTCATCCGGAAAGTTGTTTAATACAGTAAGATTTTGCGACTGGAAAGTGCGTCTTTACCGAACTAGCTCTGTAAAATTTTATTTATTAAATTATGTCTCAATTTTGGACCGATAAACAAAAAGTATGGGGATTCCGACTGATTGAGAATTGTAAAGAAAACACTATTTCTTAAATAATAATCAAACGTGTTTTTTTTATTTAAAAATAATAAATTTTGACATATAGTGTATATATGATCTTTAAGTCTATCATAAATCTTTATGGGCTTTTTAAGAACGACAGAGAATAGTTTATTATTATTGAGCGTTTATTTATGAGGGCTTAAAATCTAACTGATCATGTCTACTCGCGTGTTTACTCACTTGGCAGGTAGTCGACAGACATGTTATTAGAGTTCTTTCGCCAGCAAAATTAGTGTTTAATATTTGTAGTTTTTTAGAGATCATATGAGCTGATGGACCAAGGATCCTAGAAACACTTTGAATCAAATAGGTACAGGAGTAATAGGTGCACAAAAAAAGTAGTACGCACCACGTCCGGAAAACTGAGGTCTTAAGGGGGAAATGCCCAAAAGTTTGCGGTAAATTTCAGATTTAGAGCTGACGTGTAGCAAAACTAGGAACGACGTAACTAAAATGCATTTGCAGCCCGCTTTCCAGAGAAAGTGTTTCGTAGGTCATAAACAAACAATACAGGGATTAAGTAATAAAAGTAGGTAACCGCTTGACCGCATGCATATCTTTTCTGTAGGGATAAAGTTTTTAGAGTTTCGATTTTTTATTTTCATTTTTATCAAATAAATAAATAATGAATTAGAAAATGTAAAACAAAAAAAAACTGAATTAGCAAATTGTACCCAGATTGTTTAATGTAAAAAAATAAAGGTAAAATTTTGTTTTTTTTTTAACAAACGCACAAATTATTAATAAAACGTTTAAAGAATTTTACTCAAAAAAGAATGTTTTTTCCATGTAGCGTAAGCCGTTGTAGCCTTTCTTCTACAAGAGTTTAATAGAAATAAACCTAAATGTCTGAAATTTGTTCTAATATATACAAAAATTTGCATAAATTTTCAATGAGGTTGTAAAAATCAACGGGTGGTTTTCCGTCTTAGCTCGATAAAGCGAAATTTCCCAAATTACAAATATCCTGTTTTAAAAGATTATACCCCTTTCGGTTTTAGTTACCTGCCGATAAATCCCTTTACAAACTATCTGTAGAAGTTTTCGCAATGTTATTTATAAATACCTATGTATTCATTTATATTACTTTATTATATTACACGGCAATGCGTTATTTTGTTAATTTTAACAAAACCTATGTAAAAAATATAGTAACAATTTTTAGGCCATAAAACCGCAGTAGAAGCCAATGAGCCAAATAAATTAATTATTTCATTTACAATTTTTTTTTGTCAAATTTTACATTGAATCTTCATATGCTTTCTAGGGAGCGTTCACTGGAGACGTGCAATTCAAATTGTAAATTCTGACGAAACTATTTTTTACTTACGTAGGTATATAATGTAAAATTACCAATGACATTCTTCCATTACCATTACCACTAAATTCATTAAAGTACCAAACTAATTCCTTCTATCAAGGGAGTAGAATGTCGAAAAATCATTCTTTTAGGCTATTAGAGTTGGCGGTGTTGCCGTGTAATTTGTTTCGGAAGACACTTCAATCAACATTGTTATGTACATTTTTTCCCAAACAACAAATCCGGTTAAATTTGTTAAATTCGTAATTGTTTTGTAAAATATGCCGCTGTATTATAAATAAAAGCAATCAATTGTTTTTAATTAATACAACACTTTAAATAGCAAAAAAATTGTTAAAAACAATTAATTATTTTTCAGATTATCAATAAAAAAATTTAATTATTAATCTTGATTTTACAGGTTATTTTACTGATTTATTACCGATAGTTTAATTTTACAATAAAACATTAACATTAACTTTATTTTGTTAGGCTCAGAAAATCCTCGTATCGCGAAACCAAATTACTGAATGAATGTTTTCGTACACAAACGACTTTAAACCTCGTTATTTACAACACTATCATAAACCGGCACCCTAAGTCCCGAGCTAACTTGAGACCCACTCTGTTGAAGGATAGGTATAAAGGATAGATGCATTTTCGAACGCAAAACTTCCGCAAGTTCCCATTAATTAATTGTGCATTTGATTGGAAAAACTAAATTTTACCCGGATTTCTTACATTTAACAGTGTGGGCATAATTTTATAAATTTTTGATTAGGCTATTTTTTTGTAAAAAAAATTTGAAAAATCTATTTTTTTTAATATATTTTATAATTTTTGACAAATTTTGCCCACACAGGAAGGCGTGTGCATTCATATAGTGAAAACAGCAATAAAAAAAATTTATTTGTTAACGAGTTATTACTTGTCAAAAATTGCATTGATTTTCCCTATGCTTGAAAACGGGACTATCAGCCTTAATATCCTCGTATGCTACCAGAATTCTAATGACTCGTCTTAGTATATGTTTACTCGTCCAATAAAACCTTATTTTCCTAACTTTATACGTAATAGTTATTTATCTAACGTATTTGGAAAGATAAATTTCCCGCATGAGCACTTTGTTTGCAGCACGAGCGAAGAGAGTGCGAATGCGAGAAATTTCTTCCCGAAATAGTTAGGTACAACATTTTTTTTAACGAATACAAACCAACAATTTAAGAAAAAAGAATTAAACATGATTTAGTCGAGAATTTTGTTGATTAATTAATGAATTGGTAACACAGATTGGAAGATTTTGGCAACAGAAATCTAACCAAACGTTGTTGCTTTACCATTACCGACTAATGGCTTAAGCAAATTTTAAGTGTTTTTTTTGTGGGAAATAAGAAACACTCCAGCTCGGGAAAGCATCAGTCTTTCATGCGTCGAGGATCACCGAAAACTACCTGACGCTCACACTTCATGAGTACAAAATAGTTATTTACATAACCAGCTATGAAAAGACTAAATTTATTTGACGAATGTAATATTTGCAAATTACATGAGTCAAATAAAATTAGACTTTTTCATAACGTGTTAAGTAAAAAATTTTATCTAATTTCGTATTTTTTTGATTTTCAAACAAAAATATTAATTTGACATTAAATAGTCTTAGACGTCGTTGCTATGAAAACAAACAAAAGCAAAAACAAAATAAAACAAACCAATAACAGGTCAAAAGAATTCGCCAAAATGTGTTCAAGATGTCTTCAGGCAGCGATTTAGAGTTACCCTCTGATGTTGAGGAGTCTGCAAATGTTGCCGTAGGTACTAGATAGTTTAATATCTGAGAAGTCGAGGGAAAGATACTCCGTCGCCTATACAAAATTTGAAAAATGGTGCGAACTGAAGAAGATAAAAGTCATTCAACGAGAAGGTACTGCTTAAGTGCTTGCCTATTTTGAAAGTTTAAAAGCACGAAAACCTCTAGACGATCAAATATGGCTTCGAACGATATTAACATTAGCGATATCAACAACGTTCTGGGTGAAACTTTTGATATACGAACTGCTAATGTATCTTCAAAGAAAGTCAACACCGAGGTCAACACTGGACAAGTTTAAGAATCTGGAATTACTTTAACAAATTGTGTATTTAATAATGTAGTTTTAAATAAACTACTCAACAATTGAAGTGATCCACTCTATCATAAGTGATGTTTTTATTTTTATACATCACCGTTTTTAAAATAAAAGCCGAGTAAAAAAAGAAAGGTACACATGCATTGCAACATCGTAAATCAGTATATTTGGTTATTTATTCAACTTTTTACAAAAACAGAAATACCTCCAGCAATATTTTGTAAACACATATTGTATTTACATATTTATTTTTTAAACATATTGAATAAATTAATATCTAGTAGGACCACCTCTAGCCCTATAGACAGTCATACATCTCGTAGGCATACTTTCTATTAAACTATTGATGACTTTTTGAGGCACTGCTTCCCATTCCTGTATCCTGTTCCAAAATGTTTTGAAGCTCCTCAAAAGTTTCTGGTTGGACATCTTGTTCCGATAACCTGTGCTCTATGTACGACCATAGATGTTCGATGGGGTTGCAATCAGGGGAGCGTGCCGGCCACACCATTCGTTTAATACCATGTGCATTAAGAACATTGTTCACAATCCGAGCACGGTGCGGTCATGCATTATCACTTGTACTCGATGTAGCCGGGTTAACAGTGGGCATGCCACACGTCTTCTAGCCCTTAAGCCATATTCGTGTAGCCTTCGTCGAACTGTTTGAGTAGAAATAACTACTCCTGTAACTTGTCGTAGCGCGTTATTTAATTGAGTAGCATTGTAGGTAGAGTTTCAGCGATGAGTAATTTGTAAAAAACGAGTTTGTCTTGGAGTTAGACTGCGTGCACGACTTCCACCTTAAATTTTTTGAATATCTTTGCTTTGCGAGAAATAAAGAAAAAATAGAAATTTTTAGATTTGGTTTGAATCGAGGTTTAAATCATAGTTTAACAATAGTTTTGATAATTTGCACTAGTGCAGAATTATCGCATAATTCGATTATGATAGGCTTGATTTCAAAATTTTGAGTGATTTGATTGGCTCAAATGTTGTGGGGGAAACAATCAATAAAATTTTTAAATTGCCAGTTGTGTAATATTTTTTTGTAATACCTCATTGTTAAAGGTAGCTTTAAGGATTGTTTGTTACAATGAAAACAATACCTTAAGGACGTTCCGTGAAAAATCACTTTTCTTACAATAACTTTCAATTTTTAAATACACATACTTCTAACTGTTCTTCATACGCAGGTGTTTTTTTTAATAGTCCTTGCGGTACTAAATTTCGAAATATTAACAATTGAAAATCGTACATTTAACATGTATTCCCTATCCCGACCGTAGTTGGAATAAGCATTTAATTTGATAGGAACCGTACTTTTCTTAGGATTTTTTTTAAAAACTGAGAATAATTAATTGAAGATATAACATCAATTTTTATTCAAAAATAACATAAACAAGCGCTATTTAATTTTTATAAATAATTTTTTAAGTTTGTTGAAAACCTGACAAAATAATTTAAAAACATTACATTTTGATTAATTACATTGGGATCCAAATTTTGTTATAATGGATTACTATTGAGACCAAACTGAAGACTACTGCTAAAAAAAAAATTTGATTAAAATTTGCGAAATTTGATTTTTAAAAATGGTGTGCCCCCCCTGGTTATTTCCGAAACGGCTTATGTTAGATTAGTGCAAATTTTTTTCAGCATTATGAACTAAATTGATAACTAGTTTATTTTAGTTTTTTTCAAAATTTTAAATTTAAGAAAAAGATATGAGGTAATGAAATTTTAGAGAGAGAATATTTTTCGAATATTTTTTCTAACTTTTTTTATAATTAAAATTTTGGAAAAAATCAAGAAAAGACTAGTCCTTAATTTGTCTCATAATGCTGAAAAAAAAAATCGTCATCGTTCTAACATAAGCCGTTTCGGAAATAACCAGGGGGGGCATACCATTTTTAAAAATCAAATTTCGCAAATTTTTTTTTAGCAGTAGTCTTCAGTTTGGTCTCAAAAGTAATTCTTTATAACAAAATTTAGATCCCATGCTCCATTTACAAAATACAGAGTTTTAAAAAATCGGCGGCCGCCACTGGGTGGAACTACCTTAACAATCAAGGATCCGTAATGAGCGGCTGTTAAGAGCGGCCGTAAAGACTAAATCACTATGGAAATACAAATACAAAAACAAACCAACAATTTTCATGTAAAGAACGGTTGACATTACAACGCACTCCAAATCATCTTTTTTAATTAAAATTAATAAAATCCAAAAAATAAATGCGGCCAAATTATTGAGGTATTACAAAAACTACTATACAGTACACGTCTGTTAGGGCCTTTACGGCCTCGCCAGTATTATTCGACTCACTCTTCGAGCTCGTCTTACAAAATTTCTGGCTCGGTCTTAAAGGTTACCCTAACAGACTTCTACTGTAATATACTATTACGTAACTACTTTACATAACCGTAACAAAACAGTTGGTAAAAAAGTGACGTTACTTCACGTTACCCATATTCAAATTTGACATAAAATGTCACTTTTATTAACGAAATTGGATAAATACATTTACTTAGGCATTCACACCGTTTCAAAAATTTTTTAATATTATTTAGTACATAGGTAGAAACGTTACGAATTTGACGTTCTGTTTTTATTAATATTGAAACGGTCGTGTATCTGTGCAGATAAAATAAAGTTGGTCATGGTTGTTGCTAATCCCAACTGTCGAATTTTAAATAACAAACAAATAGTTTTCAAAATTGGTATTTATTTTCGACAAATTTTTATATAAAACTTTACTCAATTAAAAAAAAGTGGAATGGAGGATATACCAAGCTGTAGTTTGTCCAAGGACAAAAAGAAAAAACTTGAGAAAAAAAAGTGTCAAGATAATAAGAAAGGTGAACGTAATGGAGAGTTAAACATTTTGAAAAATGCGCTGATAAAAGAGTTTAAAATTGGAATCGAAAAGATGGAAACAATTTTTGATGATCGTTTTGCCGAGATGAACAAATATTTTGATAACGAGTTTGAGCAATTTGGTATAATTCATAAGAAGACAACAGGATACAAATGACGTTCAAATAATTTGTCAAAAGAGCAGATTAATAAATTTTTGTTTTAACAAAGCAGTGTTTTATTAGAAAACGCGGTTTCCATACACATACCAGTAAGGCCGAGGAAGAGCAAGAAAATATAGAGGACGGCTCAAACCTCAGGACTCACCTAAGAGATTAGTTGGTACGGGAACTGGTGCACCCAGGGTAGATCCTGGCTATAAGATGTTAAGCGCGGCGTTTTTGCTACCACGCTTAAACCGTATTGCGGCCGGATTCAACAACCCTCGTTGAGTGCGTCGAGGGTACGTTTCCGGGGTCCCGCAATCGGGGAGCTGGTGTGGGGGACAGTAAAGTTGATAAATCTGTGGAGCACTAGGCACACCCTATACTGTAAATATCTTCTTTTCGGTATGGGCTCATTGCCGAGAAGCGACAGCTTAATTTTGATCCCTACTCGTGGCAAAAAACATGGAAGATGATATATCTACGAAATTTTTGCTCACTATAAACTTTATCGCCATTGAAGTCAATTAGGACTTAACCAGAAACATTTATAAGAAACAGTTGCTTTGTTTAAATCTTGATAGTCCAATGCCCGAGGCGTAAAGCAAACTTTAAGAGTGATATTTTCCTAAAAGATGATGTTTTTCACCAATAGTTATTAACGTACTCGGGAAATTTCTTTCCGAAATAATTAGGTACAATATTTTTTGTAACGAATAAAAACCGACATTTAAGAAAAAATAATTAAACATGATTAGTCGAGAATTTTGTTTATTAATTAATGAG
Source organism: Tribolium confusum (assembly GCA_029207805.1). NCBI lineage: Eukaryota > Metazoa > Arthropoda > Insecta > Coleoptera > Tenebrionidae > Tribolium > Tribolium confusum. Next base: position 39,318,280 of record JALGAY010000003.1, read on the forward strand.
TTTGTAAGATTGATTGGAAGATTTTAGCAACAGATTTTTACCATTACCGTCTAATGAGTAAAACGAATTTGAATTGTTTCTTTGAGGAAAATAAAATAACACCCCAGTTCATGAAAGCAGTTTTTCATGCGTCGGGGATCACCGACAAATAACTGCTTACACTTCATGAGTACAAAAATACATTTACCTAGACATTCCCACTGTTTTAAAGAAATTTTAATATTATTTAATAAAAACATCACGAATTTGATGTTCCGTTTTTAAATATTAATATTGAAACGGTCGTGTATCTGTGCAAATAAAATAAAGTTGGTCATGGTTGTTGCTATTCCCAACTGTCGATTTTTAAGTAAGCAAATAGTTTTCTAAATTGGTATTTATTTTCGACAAATTTTGATATAAAACACCACTCAATCACAAAAAAAGGAGGAATGGAGGGTGTACCAAGCTGCAGTTCGTCCAAGGACAAAAAGAAACAAGTTGAGAAAAAAGAGTGCCAAGATAAGAAAGGTGAACGTAATGAAGAGTTGGACATTTTGAAAAATGCGTTGATAAAAGAGTATAAAATTGGAATCGAAAAGATGGAAGCAATATTTGATGATCATTTTGCCGAGATGAGCAAATATTTTGATAACGAGTTTGAGCAGTTTGGTGTATCTCATAAGAAGACAACAAGATACAAATGAAGTTTAAATAATTTGTCAAAAGAGCAGATTAATAAATTTTTGTTTTAACAAAGCAGAGTTTTATTAGAAAACGCGGTCTTCTTACATATACCAGTAAGGCCGAGAAAGAGAAAGAAAAAATTTGTCACTATTTTTTAAATTAATTGAATGTCTTCCAAATGTCTCAGGAGCTTTTGCAACTTCTGGAATTTTTCCCTCGGCTTCCAGGGAGCGGTACGGCCCACTTTGGCAATCATTACAAAGAAAGCAGTCACTATATTCACCAAATATAATTTGCGACAAAAAATTTCGGACTAAAATTTTGGCCCGGACTTGTTATTGTCATTTTGTACATATATGTTTAATCACAATTATTGTGCTTATAGTGGAGTGCCGTAACACAAAAAAATTTCAAATCTCGGAACCCGGTTCCACTGAATGGATTTTTATAAAACCTTTTGAATTGCAATGTTGAAAGCTTAAATAAAAAAGTTTACCCATCAAAATTTACTGATTTCGATTGCAACAATTTGTAACAACAATTAAGTGAAAAATAAGAAAAATATGAGGAAAAAAAATTTTGCAGTAAAAATCCCAATATTATATAGAATAAATGATGGTTTTATAGTTACTTTAATATTAATTTATACAAGGTATCCCCATAAAAACCGCAGTCTTCTAGATTTAATTATAAATAATAGAAATTTTTGTCAACTTTGGCCGCGTCTGAGCTGTAGGAATGGGGGAGCAGAGCAACTACTATTTTTCTCTTTCATTTCACATTCATATCTATATTAAGAAGAATTTTTTTTTAAATCGGACAATTTTTGTTCCATTTCTGCTCAATTTCAGCTAACGATCCGTATTTTTAACAGGTTGTTGGAGTAGAACTTTGTTATATATGGCCTTAAACTTTGAAACTGTGGGGATATAAATTTCGGATTTTTTTAAGGTATCCAGAATTATTACCGTCTTCCTAGGACGTTCTGTTACCGAGGACCATGGAGGTTTATTGTTAGCGATAGTAGCCTAAACAGCACTATTCAGAAACAAAATTATTTCAAATTGTTAAAGTTTAAACACGTTCGGAAATTATCTTCAGGGTCTTTTTTTTGCTAGTAGAAATAAAAAGAGTAGTTACCTTTATTTATGTACCAAATTTGGTATTAATCGGTAAAGCGGTTTTTGGAGATATAACAAAAAAATGTTTTTTATACCCAACTCTGACGGCCTGTAATTTTGTTATTAGTTGAGATATGACAATTTTTTTGCAGTTTTTATTATTTGTGGTGCTGTATTTCAAGTTAAAATTATTGCATTCATTTCTATAACACCCTGTATATAATCCCCTCTCCTTTCTCACCTTTTTACCTGTGGTCTTGAAGCCCCAAAGACAGGTTTGTAATAGTTTTCCGATGTAAAATCTAACTTTAAGCAGAAATAATTTTAAACTTTTATTAAAAAATAAACTAAAGCTCCGAAAAATTGTTAAATATATATTTTAATAATTAAAAAATTTAGATCGGTAAAAATAAATAGGTAAACATTTTAGTATTTAGTGTTAAAAAAACATTCCAAAAATTTTTATAAAAATCGGTTTAATGAATCCGGGTTTCGAGGTATTCGAAACGGGGGTACTACACTATTAGTCTGATGACGGATTATTATTAGGCCAATCAATGGAGGATTTTTTCTTGACAAAAATAATACTAGAAAACCGTCTGTGGCATCCCATTAAAGATAGTCTGTTGTTATATTCCGCTATATTTCCTATTCGCAACTATTATTTCTTAATTTGTTATTAACTTTTAAATCTAAGAAATTGTTTTGTTTTTTAATATCTGATTATAAAATTAAAACTAGTAGGGCAGTTTTGATGATATAAAGACACAAATGGTATAGAATTAAAATGCGAATGAAATTCTGGATGGCTCGATGGAATCATTTGTAACGGAGAAAATTTAAAAAATTGGAAAACTTGGCGATTTTTTTTTCAATTACGACTTTGCCATTTTTGAAGCTTACAAAAAAGTAATAACTTTATACCGATCGAAGACAATTGTTTTAATGAGAAGCGAAGCGACGACTTTAATTATTGTCCGTGATCACCAAAATTGGTGATGCTTATGACAACTCTTGTGCAATTTATTCTCAGTTATAATATTACAAGAACTTATTGTTAGAGTCTATCTAGAAAGAAATGTTAGGCAGATGCAAGTGCAACAAACCCCACGTTAAACCCCGATAGTATTCTTTCAGCAGGATGGCACCACCTTATTATTTTAGACTTTTGATAGAGTATTAAAACAAGTACCTAAACAAATGGATAGGTCGGAAAAGTAGCATCGATTGGCCGGCCAGATTGCCAGATTTTAAACAATTAATTTAAGTTAATAAATATTCAGCAAACATCCATTTATCAATTATTTTACTTTGTACCTTTGTTAATAATGAAAATATTTTGTTGAATGTTGTGTGTCGCATTCTCACGGTTCTTACCTTTCATTTGATGTCTTATTAAAGTTCATAAGGGTTGGGTTTGGGTGTTAATACTCTAACACTTACATACCAAATAACATATTTACCTATCCTACTTCCCCCTTGATACTGTCAAAAGTGTTTTTTCTTATTTTTACCTGTTAGTTTTTAGAAGTAGAAGTTTTCAATGTTACACCCTGTATCTGTTTTTGATAAAATTTTCTGGGTATTATACTTCTTGATCATAAACTTTGACACTAAAAGAAATAATAATTTAATTACTTTGATCAGAAATTGCATATAAAAATTTTCTTCCGTTTGTAATTTTAAAAGTTGTACTTTTAACACTAGTTTAAGAAATATTTTTCGAGACTCACACGCATTTTCTTTTATTAAATAACATTCTATTATTAAAAGCAAATTAAACTTTAATTAAATTGAAGCAATTCTCGTTGATTTTTATTTATGATTTTATCAAAAAACAGGGCGCGTCTAAAGGTTGAAAACGAAAGTGTGCAGCGTTCTGGCGAGGAACTGCGATATTACTCTGCTATTTTGGATATCAACTATTTAACCTGTTCAAAATAGTATATCAGAAACTCAGCTTCAACGGAATAGTTAAAACCTCAAGAGGTAAGAGGTTCTGCCAATTTTTTTGAACCATTCAATCGTACTGCCATTTTAACTATGACTATTTTATGACAAAATTAACGTGTACACCAAAAATTAATCCAAACTAAATAACCACTTTTCAATGTTTACTCGTTTGCCGTCTCTAACCCGGTGTAAATATCGTTAAAATTTAGAATATATTTGTACTTTGCATTGCCATTTTTCGTTACCCGTAAATATACCAGGAAAATTAGACATAAACTACAATGTTGGAAAATATTTCTTTTTCCCGAGTTCCGCGCTACTGATGATCTAGGGTCGAAGGTGAGGAATATATACGTTTTTTGCGAATATTTTAAAAATAATGAACTTTTAGACAATAATGGTTGAATAATAAGTTGCAGCTGAGTCAATTCTCTACAAAAAGGTCCAAAAGTACTTTTCCGTATGAGTGATTGTACTGTATAGGGGAGGGTGGTCCACAGTGAGACAATTTTTACATCTTTAAGAACCTATATTCTTTTCAAAAATTTCTTTTTTGTAAAACATAAACTTAGCTACAATGTAGTATTGAATCTTTAATAAAGAAAAGTTTACTGTTTTTGAGATTCTGCGAAATACCACATTCCGCGACTTTTGACCTCAAGAAATTAACCGCGGGGAAGTCGAATTAATTGTCAAATATTACACATTTATAACGCTGAAACTAAGCTGTTTTTAAATTTTTGAGCTCGTACTAATTTATTTTTATGTTGAATGTTAAATTTTTCTGGAGTATAAAAGCTTTTATAATGTAAGAACTTAAAAATTAAGTCCAGTGTGTGATTTTACGTGCTGTCACCTAACGAACTTTATGGGTGCAGATGTTTGTGTGTGTCTTTCAGTCATCATTTTTACAATTTACTATTCGTGTTCTAAACAACTCAATTGCGCAGTGACAAATTTTTCTGACAATGGTAGTTTATTTTGCATTTATCGCTCTAGAAATCGTAAGGAGCGATTACCATGAATCATTCTCTGGGCAATAATTGTTGCTTACTTTGCTATTAGTTAGAGAGGTGGTGGAAAAAGAAGTATTATTTGTAATGTGTATAAGTTTATAAGTTGAAAAAGCAAAGAGTTATAGTTATACACCTACAGCCATCTTATGAAAATAAAATTTTGATTTTATACACTTATGATTTATTTTCTTTCTAGTTAGTAGTAAATTAAAATTGGTCTGGCAATTTATAACAAAACAAAGCAACAATGAAAGCAATCCTTCATGATCACAATGGCGCGCCGGCATCGGCGGCGTCATTCCCGAGCATCTCAGCTAATATAAAACAAACTTTCGAGTAGTAAAATTAATGGAAATTTCTCTATATCGTTTTCGCGGTGACAAGCGAAACTATCAATCAGCCGAAACCGCGTTCAAATTGCAGAATTCCGCATGCAAAAACAGCTACGTTTATTCTCCGTAGATGGCGCTTCCAGAATCTGACAGAGACGTATCGTTTTTATTTGCGCCCCAATCGGCATCAACCCCTTCGTCAAATCCTCTTGTTGTTGCTTCGGTGCGAGACTCCTCGTCGAGATCACGTGTGAGCGAAACACCGGAGATGGACGCCGCTTAATATCAGTGTCGAGGAACATCGTTAATCTTGCTCTGCCTACATAGAATGTAATTATCGGGATATAGAATACATTGAGCTTCGAAATCGTCGACGAGAATGAGAAAGAGGAGGAGGAGACGAGGGCTGATGCCAACTGCTCTTTTTTTTAACGTTTATAAGACGTACAGACGATTAGTGGCTGATTTAATAATATGAATTCTTTATAAACCATGTAATTTTTTTTAAATTACACGTCATTTATAAAAGGGCGGAGTTTGTCCGAACATTGTGATTAATTGATGAACGATCCGGCGTTAATGGCTCTTGATGGACTTGATACATCTACCCTTCCTCTTTTACAAGGAGATTTATTCTATAATTTACTGACCAGGTTCTCAAATTAAGTTTTTTTACACGTAGTACAATATAAACAATAAAGCAAGAAAAAGTAAAGTGAAATAGCTTTATATTATGGTGTGTCAAAAGTCGCGAAGATCTTTTAGTGGGCTGATTCCCACCATTAAAACAATCCAAACCTTAAGGAAAAAAAATTTCTAACTTCAAAATTTGAAAAGTTATGAGTATCTAAATTTGCAAAAAAAATGAAATTGTCTTGATATAGTTAAAAACAATCAGAAAACGAAAAAAAAACAATAAAGCATTTGAAATGAATTACGTATTTATAAATCTCAAGAAAATACCAAAATCTCAAGAAAATACAAAAAAAGAGTATTGAATTTTTTTAAATAAATTTTTGTATTCCTTGAGGGTCCCTCCAAAGGATTTTCGCGACTTTTGACAGACCCTATATAATAATGCCTAATTCTTTAGAAAATACTTTAATATTTTTTTATAATATTACATATAAAAATAACATTCGTCGTATTTAAATATGAAATGACAGGATATTGATACATACAAATTTATTAAAATAGGTATAACTAAACTACAGCAGGGTTTATATTCACGTGAGATGACCAGGTAAAAATACAACCCAAAAATTAAAATACGATTTACAAGTATATAGCTGACTGGATCTCTCTTGCATTATCATAATTTACATACAACATAGGTAACTGCTAGGTGCGTTTTTTTAAATTTATTTTTTCTCTAACAAGATTACGAATCTGGAGATAATCTGGGGTAATTTGTCTGTTTTTAAATTTTTGTCAACTTTGGCCGCGTCTGAGCTGTAGGAATGGAGGAGCAAAGCAACTACTATTTTTCTCTTTAATCTCACATTCATATCTATCAATTAAGAAGAAAATTTTTTTAAAATTGGACAATTTTTGTTTTATTTCCGCTCAATTTCAGCTCACGATTCGTATTTTTAACAGGTTGTTGAAGTAGAACTTTGTTATATATGGCCATAAAATTTTGAAAATATGGGGATATAAATTTCGGATTTTTTTAAGGTATCCAAAATTAGTACGGTCTTTCTAGGACGTTCTGTTACCGAGGACCATGGAGGCTTATTGTCAGTGATAGGGAGCCTCAACGGCACTATTCGAAAACAAAATTTTTTTAAATTGTTAAAATTAAAATACGTTTGGAAATTATTTTTAAGATCTTTTTTGTTCGATTTAATATACAGGCGTTCAGAATAATTTTCAAAATAAAAGTAGGTAATTTTTGATACTTTGTATCCTCTTGTTTTTCAATCCCTAATTCAATGGAGTAATTAATTTTTAGAAAAATGTGTTTAAGATCTAAAGTAGTACCCTCATAAAATAAATCTCAGATCTCTAGATCCGCTATTCTCAACCGGTGGTCCGCTAGTCCAGTAGTGGTTCGCTAAGAAATTTTACTATTTTGTGGACATTTATTTATCCGCAAAAAAAAATTTAAAAATAATAATAACTACATTTTAATTTATCAAATTACAAATATCTCAAACTAATTTTAGCGACAGATACTTAAGCCGGTAAATTTTGGTAGTTCGCAGGCCAAAAAAGGTTGAGAAACGCTGCTCTAGATTTACTTATAGATTTTAGAAATTTTCGTCAATTTAGGCCACGTCTGGGGGCTGTAGGAATAGGGGGGCGGAGCAACTGATATTTTTCTCTTTTATTTCACGTTTATATCTATCGATTAAAAAAAAAATTGAAAATCGGACAATTTTTAGTTCACCTTGCACAGCTCAAGATCCGTATTCTGGACAGTTGGAAAAACCAAAAACTTTTTTATTTACAGTCCAAAAAATCTGAAACTTTGTGTATATAAATTCCCTATTTTTCTAAGGTGTCTAGTACCGTTACAGTTTTTCTACAACATCCCGTTACAGAGGTCTATAGAGGTTTATTTTCAGCGATGGGGAGCCTAAACGGCACTATTCGAAGAAAGTTTTTTTAAAATTATTAAACTTAAGACACGTGCAAGAATTAATTTAAGAGTCTCCTTTCTTTGATTTAATATACAAGCGGTCAAATAAATTTTCAAAATTAAAATTTGTGATATTTGTCACTTTTAGCCCCATTTTGGGGGCTTTGGAGTGAATTTGAAGAAACGAATTTAGCAAATATAAAATGCCAGGCTCATTTTACGTATGGATATGTCAAACTTAATAGTCTGAATTTGGTCTAAATCCAGCTCACAATCGCAATTATATGTAATCCTTTCCCCATTCTCACTTTTTCACCTGAGATTCTTTGAGGTCCTAAAGACAGGTTTGTAATAAAATAATTTTTCGATGTAAAATTTAACTTTAAGCAGAAATAATTCTAACTTTTATTAAATAATAAAACTATTTTATTAAAAAATAAATTAAAACTCCGAAAAATTAATAATTATTAATTTTAATAATTAAAAAATTCAGATCGGTAAAAATAAATGGGTAAAAATTTTAGTACTTAGTGTTATAAAAACATAACAAAAAGTTTTATAAAAATCTGTTTAGTGGACCCGGGTTCCGAGGTATAAACCTTACGGCACTCCACTATATACAAATTTGCTGCAGTAACACCATTTTTTCGACATTTACTAAAAATTAATATCATGTCCGTTCTTTCATCGTTAGAAAACATTACGTTAAATAATTATCAATGAAAAAATGTAATGACACTGACAACTACTTTTAATACGTACATATTTGGATCTGAGTTTGGATTCCTAATTTAATTTACTAGTTTCAAAAAACAATGAGTTCTTTGTAAACTGTATTTTGGGTTGCATTTTTACCTGGTCAGGCTCGTCATTTTACGTGGATAACCCTGTATTATTATCACTAATAATAAAAAATATATAATATTTAAATGTATGAATTTTAAGGGCATTGGTTATGATGATTCATATCACATAAAGTTTATCTTTTGTTAATCATAGATTTGACATAATATATAAAACCTTTATCTGTTGGTTAGCCAAGCCTACTTCAACATTTTTATATGACATTTTCAGTTGTAATATCACAAGAGAGTAAGAGCGTGATAATAATTTGAGAAAACTTTGAAATTGTCTTTCTAGACAATAGACACGAGATTCTGAATTGGTTAATGACAACATGTTTGAGAAAAAATCTGGAAAATTATTTACTAATATATCAAACTTTGGTGTGGTAAATATTCGATAGATATTTTTGACGTTGATTTTATTATTAATTCAGTCGAATGACAATGTGTTGCACTTTTTTTTTTATTAATTTTGACTACTAATTGACGACAAACCTCAATTAAAAAAAAATAGTCGTTATTCATAAAAATAAAATACTTTAGATTATCCTGGAGGCAATAAGGTAAGTAGAATATTTCAACTATAACAATATTTTGATTGGCTTAAAACTACAAAAATCAATGAAATTGAAAAAGTTGATACACTTTAGATTCGCATTGTTATTGTACTAAAAAACTGAATCGTTTTGTGAACTTGTTACAATGGATGTTTTTTTTTTAATTTAATAAAATTGTTTTTTTTTTATTGAATAGGATACCTACTTTGGAAAACAATGCTTCTCTAAATTATCTATTATTAACTAGATATTAAAATACTAATTTTGTATTATTATTAATTTATAATGACAATATGATAAAAACTTATTTTTTAAAATGTCTTTAGATCTTTTTCTTTGCTAATGTAAATTGACTTTCATAGCCTTTTAGAAGATAATTTTTTTTGATCAAATCGTATTTAGGTTATGTTGAATTCAAGAATTCTGAAATTTTGATATTTAATTATTTATTTAAATTTGTCGTTTCGGATTACATTTGTTTCTTAATCATCACTGAAATTTATAAAATTATAAAAATTTATTATAAAACCTATCTACGGACGAGAGAATTGCAAATAAATGTCAAATTAATTTAGATATAACTGAAAAATCAATGTCCTGCAAAATACTGACACATTGACACTATTGATAGTTAAATTGAAATTTACAACTATTGTATAGTGAACCAAGACAAAATTTGGCAAACAGGTGTGCGGTTATTTCGTACAACGAATGGTTTAATTGTAAACTAAAGTGCTAATAGTAGAGGGAAATGAAAAATTTTTACATGGTTTAACGAATTCTAAATTAACAGTAAATCCACTATATTTTCTGAAAAATTTTTGTGGTTTAATACATGATAGAACTGAGGAAATGCACAGTTTGTTTACATATAAAAAAAAACCACCACCTGTTGAATTACGTTCGTCAAAATTAGTTTTACTAGAATTTGACATTGTTATGTTTTTCGGTTATTCTATCACGTTCTTGTCATGCTCAAGAAAGTTGCAAAAATTTCGGTTTTGGAATAAGAGAAAAAGATCAAAATACTACAAAAAGTTGAAGATTTGTTATGTCAAGAACTGAAGTTAAGTGTAACACGCTATTACGACTTAGCAAAAGAATAAATTAGAAAGTTAAAAAACTGTCATTTATCATAACAACTTGTTTCAAAAGTTGTGTCACGTTGCCCAATTTTGAGGGTAAATTGCGGTGTTGCTGGTTTTTAAGTTTTTTTATAACTAAACAAACTATACTGAAGTTACAATTTTAAGATTTTTGAAGTATTTTTTACTTTATTAATTTTTCCTTAGTACTAATAGTTTTGTTCAATAGTATATATTATTATTCAATAAACTATTAATTCACAATAGTTATATTTTTCGATGTAAATCATCTGTTATGCATAAATTAACATAAATCAAAATCTGTTATCAGTGTGGTTTGGACTCTTGTAACTTCAACAAAGGGATTTTGGGATATCTTAGAATCCTTCTTTCATACATGTCACATAATGAGTTGAAGATAACTATTCAATATGAAGTTTAGCAACTTTGTTCTAAGAGAAATTGAACGACGACGACGTTGTGAACAATAACATGAATGAACTTTTCTTGACAATTTGTAAAACATCATGCACGATCGGAATTGGTGATGGTAAAACTACAGCTCCTTAGTGGTCGTGTAGACAGATACCTACATTGTGCTATCTAGCGGAGATTGCTGGAAGATAGCAAGAATGTTAATAATGTTGGCGGGCAACAATGTTGCTACTTTGGCTTTCGCCTGGTCACCACCATAACCAACCTCTACGAATAGGGAAAAACAACTACTTGAATGACATCATCTAATCGCTCGTCCAGCGTCACACTGAAAGCCAGTGCAACCAAAACTAGCAATAGGTGTTTAAATCAAATACAACATCGGAATGCTGCATACCGGTTTCGAGCTTGTATTTGTCTCTTATCAATAGAGCGTAGCCCGGAGTTTTTCAGATTTCTAGCGCTTTCTATAGCTTCGCTCTGGTGAAAAACCAAACCATATACTACTTGAAACTTGAAAGAAAGCAATAACAATTGTGAAAAAACAGAATGGCTTAGAATATTATCCCATATTAAAAACCGAGTTTTAAAAAGTCACATATAATAAAAAATGTGCACTCACAATGACTTTAAAAGCAAGTTTTTTATAGCTACTTTTTGGTATATTTTTCCTATTATATAAAAAGTAAATTTTGCGTGCTTTAGTAGACCCATTATTTTCAAAAATAATGACTTACGGTAGTAATGATAGCGGTAGTATCTTCGTTTCCATGGAAAATTAAACAAATTGGTGGTTGTGATTGGTTCTTGGCATGGAAAAATTTTTACACTACCGGTAGTATCTCAACTTGAAATTAGGCCCCATTAGGGTGTTACCTGAAAATAACGTCCTAGGTAAAATGGCAACTAAATCCTAATTTTGTTGTTGATATAGTGTATCCGCGGGAAAGACTTTTGCAAATTACTTGATTTTTTGTATTAGGAAAGCATTAAATGTCATCTAAAAATACTTCTAGTAAAATAATAAACATGAAACGTTGAAGACACTACGGATGTTATTGGCATAGCAAAATAACGTTTGAGGTCGATGGTGAACTATAACACCCTTAACTTTTATGTCAATACACCCTTAATTACATTTAATTGTCAATACCTATTCACTATTTTTGCAACAACCCATTTTGAGATGAATTGTAATTTTGAGATGAAGTTTTAGAAAACGAATCGCAAAGTTTGAAATGGAAATTGAGAATGTACTTATTGGAAAGAGAAAGGAATCTTGACAAAGTTATGGAATCTTTTAAGAAAAGTATTTAAAAAATAGAAATTAAACAGAAATATAGCAAAAAAAAGAAGGAATTAGTAGGTACGGCTGGTACGAGTATACAAAATTTGGCCAAGCAGTTGAGGTGTTGAGGATAATCTCGGTTTACAGTTAGTAGATATATGCAACCCAAACAGCAACTTTGAGTTGCATGTAGTGCATACAATATTTTCATAAATTTAAAAACTAAAACTTTTGAATATTCTTACCGAATCGTCAAATAAATCTATCAACAAAATTTTACCATTATTGGTTCTTTTATTAATAGTTTGAGCGTCGTTTTTTTTTAAATTAGATCTATTACTAACGTACAGATTTTTGGGGACAACTACTTAATATAAAAAACACCTCTAGTGTGAATTTGAATTAACTTTTTATTAGAAGGTTACAATATTTATTTTTATTTTCCAATACTAAGAAAATTTGAACATCTTGCGGTTGTAAAGAATCTCCAGTGGAAATACCTGTAGATACACCTTAAATTAAATCAATAGCTTAGCCCATCCGTTCAGATAACTTTGTCAATATTTGCATTGTTTGGACTAAGTTTAACTCAATAAGAGCATCCATTAATTAGGATCATATTTTTTGTCAGTATAATTATAGTAAATCAATATTGTATGTGAGATTGTCTTTGTCATTCGTATGAAAATTAGTATAGTAAAGCAACAATAATAGTGAATTTTGATTTAAGTCATGAGTCAAATCTAGATCCTGAAAAGGTCGTCATCATGTTGGCGTTGTTAATGATTATGAAAACAACAGTTTAAAAATGAAAAACGGAAATTTAAATTTTCTTTTCTTTTGGATACTCAAGAGTCTGGAAGGTGTGGAATGGTGATTTTTTTGTTAGCCATAATATGTTGTACATGTGAATTATTTTTAATATACACTTTCACTTACAAACTTAGATAACAATAATTAATAAAAAAGGCCGAGTTCATAATCTACCTAAAAGCTCCTTTAATTTAAATGACATTTATTAGATGTTATTGTCAATAATTTTTTGATGCATATTGTCATAATGACAGTGGCAGTCTAATCATCATTTAAATTAAAAGTGCTTTCAAGTTGATTATAAAATCGGCTCTAAGTGGTAATTGCAATGACAATTTTTATGATATTCCTAGTCAAAAATGAAGAAGGGTTGTTTTTATCAAATATTTTTTTTCGTTTAGTTATCTATGTACTTACTTAATTCAAAATTGAAATTATTAAAAATGTATGTACATAATAAAAACTCTGCACAGCCATTGTTGTCATTTTGAACAAACAAATATGTATGAAACACATGCTTTTTGTACTATCTATAAGTTAAAATATAAGATGCATATCTTAACGGGGTTTCTTCTGGTAGTATGAATTCATGGTGTACAGGATGTTATGTTTTGTTATTCTAAAGATTCTGTTGTTTTTTATTATAAAACATAAGCTCTTTTTTATGTACATTTTTAATATTTTTGAATTCAGCGGGTAAAAAAATAGATTACCTTCTATTTTTCGTTATCTTTGATTACGAATATTTCGCGAAGCCGACACGATATCGATGAAGACCTTTAATGTGATTATTATACATTAAAATGAAGCTTATTATTTATATTTTGCATATAAATTATATGCAAAAATTTTGTTATTTAATACATTTTCAGTAGATTGGAAAACTATTGGACTATTAAGTTTTTTATATTTTTTAAAACTTTTATGGTCTCAGTTTGCTTTTTTAAGAATTTGATGTGACTTTATTTTAACCAATTGTTTATACATATTATGAAATATTTTGAACAATTTTTTATGTGCATATATGGGTAATGATGATGTTGAGATGTTTATTTCTTTAGTAAATTCTTTTCGGGTAAGGAACTTGAATTGATTTTCTCATTAGCCAAATCACATTCTGACTTTTTTTGCTCTTAAAATCTATTCCAAATTATTTAACTTGTAATTTTTTCAAATCATAAAATTTTTGTTTCGTTTAAGTGTCCAAATTGCCGGTGCTATTTGTGGATTTGTATTGTAATCAAAGTGTGCAATTTTGTTTTTAATTTTTTAAATAAAGCGTATTAAAACCAAATTAAATTTCTATTTATTTTTTCTCTATGTTGTTGTTTCAAAATTACGTAAATGTTACTTTTTCTTTGAATGTAGCTACATACTTACAAACTTAGTTCTCTCTCTACACAAGTGAAACGTAAATCCGGTGTCCAAACACCCAGTACACATTGATATACTTTGTGGAAATCTCTTGGATAATTTACCTACCGTAGAAGGTATTATTATAATAATAACAATAATAATAATAAATAGACATTATTGAACAAAAAAGAAAAAATATATACAGCATGTTTTATGAGTTATAATGAGCATGCGAAACTGACAACCAGCAATACAACTCCAAAGTTAACGGGGATGATATTGTTTTTAAATTTTTATTGTCAAATCTATCACCGATAAAAAAAATGTTTTCAAACGATGAAAAAACTGAAATGATGTTGATATATGGAGAAAGCAGAAAATTGTCTCTGTGCGTTTGTACAGACAACGTTTTCCTGCTGACACCATATTCAAACGACTTGAAACTACTTTAAAGGAAAATTGTCCACTTTTGAAAAAGCCAAGAACAAGAAGAGCTGCAGGTCTTGAAAATGAAATAACCTTATTGGGAATGATTGATGAAAATTTACTTGTAAGCCAAAGAATGATTTCACAAGCAAGTGGCAATAGTTTGTCTTTAGTTAACCGAATGATTAAAGGAAATAGATATCTTCCCTATCATATTCAGCTGGTGCAAGCTCTAAAACCTATAGACATTCCAATAAGGCCAGTTTTTTGCAATTTTTTGGGGAGAATTATCGTTTGAATACATTTGCTTTTTTTTTGTGACAGATTTGACAAATAAAATTGATATCATCCACGTTAACTCTGAAATTGTATTGCTGGTTGTATTTTCAGTTTGCAGGCTCATTATCATTCATGAAGCAGCCTATATAAAAATTTTATATATTTTTCTAATTTATTTTTTATTATATATTTTATAAATTATTTCTACAAAGTCTTTTTTAGATGTGTTATTGCTCTGAGTTTTATGCTTTTTCTATATTCTGCAATTTTCTAGTCGAATAATTGATACATTAATCAATTATAACTAAAATCAAGCTAATATCTGTTTAAAAAAAACACTGCCTGCAAATAATAATCCTCTAAATTTAATTCTCTAGATTAAAAGCATTATATGTTGTCATAGAAACAATAACAGGGTGAGATTTATCTATAACACAGCACAGCACAATGGTCCAAAATACGAAAAAAGTAGTCAAAAATTGAATTTCTGCTTTAACAGTTTGAAAATGACTAGTTTACAATGGAAAAAATAATAATAATATCTGTAAATTAGAGGTTTATTTTGTAAGGGTTGTAACTGACAAAAACTTATAAAAATAATTGTCTTTATTTTTAGCAAAATGTAATTGTACAATGTGTAACAACACAATAAAACTTTTTTTTCTCTAATTACTTTAATATTAGCCAATTAACATTGGATCATTTTTTAGAGTTCCCCACTTGTATTTTATACAAATAGTGTAAAACATACAACGAATTATAAAATAAAAATTAATGAACATTATATAATGTATGAGTATATAATGTTTTTATATATTTTATTATATATAATATATAACATAACATAATAAACATTAACACAAAATATTAATCTGGCAATTCAACGGGGAAATGCTTCCAGTGTGCTTGGGATGGCTGATAAAGAAACTGGTCTTGAAAGATAATATATTCTTTGTTAAATATTTCTGTTATTAAATAAACAATAATATTTTTATTAAATTAATTAAACCTTAATTTAAATGCTTTGTTTTATTTTTCTTTAAATAATTTTAGTGATAATAAAAGAATCCAAATAGTTTTTCCTACTTATTACCATAGGTATCAGAATAACATTTTCGATAAAATTAATTGTTATGTCCTAAATGAATAATTAACATTTCGCCTCTAAATTATTAAAATTAGCGTATTATCGTTTATAGATACACCAACAATAAAACTTTTATAGCGCGACATATTCTAAAAATGTCAGCTCAAGGTTAAATAAATTTTATTAAAGGCGTAATAAGCAATGTGCATCGTTGATGGTTCCAACACTGTCGAATTCTTGAGATACCGAAATGGAGTTGTTTCGATAAAGTGTACAGAAATCATGAATCAAATGTCACCATTACTGCATTCTTTGGTTTGGTAAAATTTATTGCTATAGTAGAGATAACAAACTCATAACGATTCTAAAATCGACTAAATTGAGTCACTTCTTTCTAAACTCGTAATATTGTATAAACAAGTCATTAGGCTTAGAACAATGTATACTTAGTTTCAATCCAATTGAAGTTAGTAGTGGACTAGTGGTGTAATTTATACTATATCCGAATTCACTTATTTTAATTATGACGATGTAAAAAGATCCAAGTACAATAATAAATTAAGTAGCTACTCGTACATTACAGTTATACAATAAAATGTTTAAAAGTGATTTCTCTTTCTACGCGGTATCTTGAATATCATGGTAGCTGCATAAAGCTTTCAGCCAATCAACACCAGACTGCAAATATAGCCGTTCTTTGTTATGCCTCTTATTCTAATGCATACAATTTATATGGCATTGTATAACTGGTTGCATATTACCGATTGCAGTTTGCCTTCTTAAAATTGCTCATTTTAAGTGGTAGGATTTGGTTTTCGTGTTATTTAAATTACTGTGCTCGTTTTAGACTTTTTTGCATATACCAGAAGCGAGGAGCCAAGTAATTAACGCTGCACAGAAATTACAAAAATACGACACTGTTGGCACGACGAAGTTTTTACAAGTTTTACAGAAACGTTTTCGTCAGATTCGTTATGTGTTCTAACTCCAAAGAGTTCGTTAAACATTGTTTTTAAAAAACTGCTGATATTGTTCTTACAAACCAATATTTTGGCATTTGTATTAACTGTCATTAAACTTTAGAATTGAGTTTTTTGAATTTGCTAAGCTATGTTCAACGAAAAAATTGTGTAATCATAACTTTTTTGTTAATGAACGATTTATAATCTTAAATTAACGTGTAACGCAATTTCTGTCGCGGTGTATTTACATGTAATTTTTCGATTATTATTAATCTCTGTTACTAACAAATTTGTTGATCAAATTATTAATTTGTAGGTCTTAGGGTATGCTAAAAGTTAATATTTTAATGACAGTCTAATTAGCAATCGAGTTAGCAATTAAATATGACATATTTTTTAATAGATATTACAATATGACTAATTTTCAATTCTAAAGTTAAAAAGTTACCAAGCTTGGATACTTTTTTAATACGTAATAAAACGGTAAAAAATTAGCAAAACTGTGTTTAAAAATTGAAATAAATTAATAGATATTAGTTGCCTAATGATATTTCCTCTGAGCTGTGATTGAGTTTTCACAAAATTTTTGGGACATAATTTTATAAATAATTATTATTAATACGAGTACTTAACAAATCAGAATATAATATGTACAGTGGAGTAGCGTTTCCCAAGAAGAATGTGATTTCAGGTTTTTCTATTATTTTCAATTATAAGATTACAAGTACTTTGATTCATTTTTAAAGTTTTTCGTGTGTAATTTACAAAAACGTTATTATTAGACGTTACCAAATTTTCTAGAAATAAATCTACGATTAAGTTCGTATGGTATTCACTAAGATAAGCGCACGGGAAATGGTTAATTTTGTAGTAAAAATATGCTTTTCTACATTGCGTCTGTAACACATACTGATTTGGGTGTCGTACTAGCCAATTCGGCACCCAAATTGTGTGCGTAAGGTACTAGTGCAACTTATTATTTTTTATTTTTTTTTGAGTTGGTAACACACATTTATGACATTTTAGCGTTTATGTCAGCATTGTAAAATTATAATAATTTTATTCGATTAAATTTTGTTGCGCTTGATGGTCAGTATTCCTCACGAAGGTGTTTTTGTGTGTGTGTCGCAATTAACCTATAAAACACTTGAAAATGGGGTGGACAAGCGGCGGTTACAATGAGGTAACTTTAACTTTATTTTTGAGGTTAGAACAGCTTTAAAATGAAACAGATTTTAGCCATTATTTTGACGATTTACAACCCCCATAGCTTTTGATAATTTACAAGTTAATTGCTAGATGAGTATATAGCACTGCTTGGTCTGAAACAACAATGAGAGGATCGCTGAGAATCGCAATTAATTTGGTAATTTAAGAATAATATTACAATGTTTTTGGAGATTTTCCTTACTGTGTTTATACACAGTATACACAGAATTTTGGACAAATTTGAAAACACTTCAAAAAACATTTGACACTTTTATGACATTTTATGACCAACTATCTCGTATTATCGCAAAAATCCTTAAAGATTAAAAAAATAACTTTTTTACTTAAAAAGCGGGTAAAACGCGCAAAGTATAAAAAATAGCATAAAGAACTCTATTCAAAATTTATTGTGGTACTCATCCATTATATAAACTCCCGTTTTGCGCTTGTTTTCTAAACTTGAATTCGTGCGACAAAGTTGACTTTTTGAAAAGCGTTTTTTAATATACTATTTTGATACGATTTTATGTCTAATTATTGACTTATGTGAATGTTTTTAGAAAAATTGTTGTATTTCTATAAGAAGTCATACATACATATGTATTTAATATTCGTTTCTCATTATTGATTCTATTAGACTGTTATGCTATTTTGATGTAGCTCTCGGTCTCACCGGAAGACTTCTACTATCATCAATTCTTAATTTGCTTTGAAATCTGCTTGTAAAGACTGCAACTTTTTTAAAGTTTTCGAGACTATGTTATAGAACAAAATTTATTTTTCTACGAAACATCTCATCTCAACTGTTTAAGATAAATTTATACAAGAAAAGTCGGATGTTACTAATTTAACAGTTTTTTCTCAATTTATGTCTAAAATTTTTGATAATCGTAGTCAAATCGATGTCATTTACACTGACTTTCAGAAAGCGTTTGACCGATTGGATTACTATATTTTACTTCAAAAGTTTAGTTGTCTGAGATTCTTTGAACCACTTCAAGTTTTTGAATCGTATTTACTGAAGAAAGATATTGTTTTGCGATATCAAAATTTCACTTTAAAGTTGTCCAACTTTTAGCATACGCCAGAGTTTAAACTTGGGCTTCCTATTATTTTTATTTTTTTAAAACAATCTCCGAGTTGCTGTAAAATACGAGAAACTGTTATTCGCAGATGACTTTTAAATATACTCAGATATTGCAACTTATTCAGACTGCATTTATATCCAAGAACTTATCGATTCTATGATAGATAGCTTGGTGTTCGCAAAATCGCTTTTCTCTCAATATTCTCAAATGCAGAGCAATATCTTTAACACCTAAGCAAAACATAATTATATTTTATTATAACATCGAAGGCAGTCTAAGAGTGTATAAGACGTTGTAATTTGTTTTGAGATCTAGGCATAGATACTCGTATATCTTCAAGAAATAATTCATCGATTCTATGATAGGTATTTGCAAAATCGCCGTTCTTTTAATATCGCCAAATGCAGAGCGATGTCCTATACACGTAAGCAAAATGTAATCGTTTTTTATTACAAAATCCATGGCAGTGTTATAAGGCGTTATGATTTGTTTAGAGATTTAGGTATCTACTATAATTCAAATTTTACGTTTAGAAATTATATTATGGAGATAGTAGTTACAGCATTTAAAATATACGGCTTTATTTACAGGAACTGTAGAAAATTTATTAAAACATTGAAACTATTAATTATTGTTATTAAACTATTAAACATTGAAACTATTGAAAGTTTTGTTTTTTACTTTTGTCGGATCTAGACTCAAATATGGTACTCCTATTTAGTAGACTATTAATAGTGTTCACTGTTCACTATCAAAGTTTTGATCTATTCAACGCTAGTTTTTTAAGTTCTGTAGCAAAGCCTTATACGATACCGCTTTAGATGTCGTATTAGCCAATTTAGCACCCATTTGCGTGCTAAAAAGTAACTAGTACAATTATTTTTTTTTGGTTGGTAACGCTTTTCTGGTATCGCACTTCAAAGAAAATAAATCTTTTGTCAACATGTTTTTGTGTGTGTCTCAATAACCTATGAAACACCCGAACAGTAATATAAGCCGCTTAAACAATGAGTTAACTTTAATTTTCTTTTTTAGGGAGAAAGTTTTAAACAACCACTGACGATTTACAACCCTCACAGCGTTTGATAATTTACAAATTATTTGCTAGAGGAGTATAACACTGCTTGGTCTAAAATAATGATGAATGTAGCCGTATAAAGTTCGTGATTTGATAATTTAAGAAATGTTGCAATGTTCTTGGTGATCATCTTATTGTGTTTATGCCAATTGGACTATTCAAGCAATAACCGTAACGGTAGGTTAAAAAGAACCGTTTGTGAGCTACTTATACAGAATTTTGGGCAAATTTGAAAACAATTTAAATAATACTTTACATTTTCATGACATTTATTACCAACTATATTCTGTTAACGCAAAAGACGCTAAAAATTGAAAAATTAACTTTTGTATTTGAAATTGAAAAGCACATAAAAGCACATAAAACTCACTCATTCTTTATAAAAACGCGCGTTTGCACTCATGTTATAAACTTGAATTTGTGCCACAAAATTGACTTTTTGAAAGGCGTTTTTTAGTTACTATTTTTGTTTAAATATAATCTTCAAACGTAATACTTATGTTTATGCGAAACCTTATGTCAAATTTTTAATTATAATTGCAAGAAGATATGTAACATGTTTGTATAAATTAAGTAATAATGCTTTTTGGACCTGCGTTAAGATTTTTCTTGTAACTGGGATTCTTATTTTATATCGTAGATGTGAAGAAGACAATGTCGACTTCTAGTTTAAGTTTTTTAATTTAGTTTAGTTTTTTACAATACTCTTGTTGTTAATGCGGTTGTAAATGTCATGTTTTTTACATCTGTGTAAAATACCATGAGTTATCTATTGACTCGATTTGAAAATTAATTTATAAATTATAAACAAAGCGTCTATTTTGCAAAATGTATTTTGTGTTGCATTTTCTGAATGCAAAGCTTATGATCTTACGTAAATAACCCTGTATGGTTTATATGTTATGCTAATTTTTAATTTTTTAACTTTTTTTTTAATTTTTGAAATCAAATATGTAATTACAAATGAGTATTTTAAATTTTCAACGCTTACTAGTGTCTCTCTGGTAAACAGACCATAGATTTTTGTTTCTATTGTAATTTCTTTGAGATTTTTTTAGATTTATTTTAATTTTTTTGGAGTTACTTTTTGGATTAATTATTTTTGAAAAATAGTTTGTTATTTTTTAATTTAACAAAAGTAGGTATTATAAATAATAAGAAATTTGATATGTAAAAGTTTTATACATACTTGGTGTAATGTAGTAATATGTAAATTTATCTGTTTGTCTGTTACACTCTACGTTACATACACGAAAATAGGTTATTGTAATGTAATAGTTTTACATGCTAATTTTTTGATTTTACAAATCGATACGTCAACATTACTGTATCGATTTGTAAATTTTGACAATGTCGATTTGTTAATATTACTAGATGTAACTTTTACTCAGTTAACAGAAACAGAACAGAACTGGATACGTAAATATAACAAAAAACTTAAATAAAAACATAATAGGGGTTGTTGTGATTTTTTTAAAGAAGTTATTTGATATTTGTTAAATTTGTGATACAGAATTAAGCTTTTCCAGTGTTTTAAAATTAGATGATAGATAATACTGTTGTAATTTAGAGCATCGTTGTAACAATTTTTTAATTCTAACCAGCTATCACATCAACAACATTTAGAGCATTAACATTTTACATTTATTTTCATTAAAATTAATTTGGAAACACTGAATGAAAAAAGTTATTAGACCTTTATTTCAACAATTATTATAACTTTAGCTAAGTGTAAAGTTTTTATAGTTTAGGATTTAATTTATCAATTGTCAATTACACATTGATACTGACTGGTATATTATGAAAATATAATTTGAATTAAAAATTTGACTTTGTATTTGCTCAATTATTAAGCAATAATTAATTAAATAAAGTAATTTTATTATTTGTTTAATTTGTTTTATTTTAAACTGCTAAGTAGGAGTAGAATATTTCGAAATAAGTATTTTATTAATGACGTGCGAAGCCCTGGATGAGAGGTTGTCCGTTCATTCCACACAAGCCAAGAACAAACACAATGAATTAAAGATAAATATCAATCAAGTTATAAGTTGTTATATTGTGTGCATTAACAACGTATCTAGGTAATTAACAGGCTGGTACGAACATATTTATGGAGTCTGAACGTCCGGACTATAAATGCTGAGTCAATATTGTCTCTTGCTTTCTTGAGAATACCTCGAAGAACTCAAATTATCAATATTAACTTTGTTTTACCATCAGACATCCTTTTATTGTTAAATATCATTCTCGTATTCGTGTTGTTTGTCTGATCTATCGCCACACAATTAAAAGGATTCCACCACTCCCCCGCCTTTTTCCTTTTTCAAGTTCTTCCTTTTAGGTAAATAAAACCGATTCCAGCACAAACATACTACGAACCGGCCACCAAGGGGAACAAAACTGGTTTATTGGAAATTTTATAAACGGAAGCTAATCAAGCAAGGGTTGAATTCTGACAATAGATAAGCGGCTTTGCTTGACATTAATTACGTTTTCTAAGAACTTCAGGATTTGCATTTGAAAGATTTATGCGGATTTTTCAAAGATAATCACTCTGTAATGCCATTGTACTTGGGTTTATTTCAAAAGAAATACAACAACTTTGCAAGTTAAATTTTATAGATTAAACGGTGGTGGTTGAGAGAATTGTGAGAAAGAGGAAAACAAACTCGGTGGGATTTGTTCTTGGTAAAAGCAGGAGGATAATTTTGTGGAACATAATTATATCACAATTTTATATAATTATATGATAATATATTGCACTGATTTTCGAAGATTTTACATTTTTTAATTTGAAATTTAAATTTTTTACATATCTATCCTACTTACCTGAAACTAATCATTTTTTTGTAGTATGTACATAATTACATGAGCAGTTGACATTATTCGTATAAAGATGAACTATGACTATATTTGCAGAACGAGCCGAAGATGATTTCTTTGTTTTGCTTTTTTTTTACTTTTTATTATTTGTTAGCTAAAAAAATGTTGTAGATTTACTTCATTTAGGGAATGAAATAGAAAAAATAATTTGACATTATAAGGTTTATAATCACTTATTTGTGACGAAAATTGAATCTAAGACTAAGACAGGTAGTAAAGAACACGTTCTACCATGGCTTGTGCTTTAGGTTTATTTAACGACATTCTATAAGCATTTAAAGTACACAAGTGTACAGTTCACACGATGTGACAAATAAATATGGATGATATACACTAAGAAAAGATTTGATAAATAATTACTAATAAGACTTAATCTTTTGTAATATTTTTCAACTTTATTTATTTTCACTATTTTAATACTTAAAGTGGCTTTCAGATTAATGACTGTTTCAGAAGTATTTAGCATAAATATAACCACAATTACGCGCGTCGTATTAAGTAAATTGTTTGGTGTTAGTGGGTGTTTTACGTTTTATTTAACACACCAAAAAATCCAACAAGAAGATTACTCTAGTATAGTTTTATAAAATCTTTAAAATTAAATTATTCATACATGAATTTAATTTAGTTAAAAAAATGAATTAATAAGTATAAATTTTGCGGTAAATGGTTTCCTTAATTTTTAATATCGAAAAATTGAAATAAATTAAAAACAACCAAGTCGTTAGGTTGGCAGCAGGTTAGAACTAGATTGTAACATTTAGCGTAAATCTGAAATTTTAAAAGGGATTTCTTTAAACTTAAGTTAAAAATATGTAATGGAGGAAGTAGCAAATCCTTTCTTGTGTATCTACCTAAAAGCAACTAATAAATTGGTAGTTTTAAGTTTGTGTGGACCTAATTTCAAAATGATGGTAAGTTTTTTCAAGCAATTTTTATATAAAAACCACTAAAAACAACGCAATTTGAGGAAAGAATATTGGTTTTTAGTATGTTTTTGTTCAGTAAGTACATATGTATAATTTGAACAAATTTTATATTGCAAACCTACATTATTTAATTTAAATAAAAAAGAACGATAAAAATACAAACGAAATTTGCCTTGACTTTTAACAATAACAATAAACTTAAAACAATACTTAACAGAAGTACAAACGATATTATTTACAGGTGTCTCACAAAGAAGTGCAAATATTGGCGATTATTCGAGATCCGCAAGAGGGCGCTTAAACTGACAAAATGGCGGTTGCAGCAGTGAACAACAAATGCTCTTAACATTGGTTTACATGTGTTGCGTGTAGGTCTCGCCCGTTTTGCGCATATTTTAATATCGTAGTCTCGGTGATAATTAATCCAAAAATTGATATTAGTGTAGTTAGTGAACAACCACAGCTAAAATGCAACAAATCCATAAAAAAATTCTCACAAAGTCTAGAAGATTTTGTTCGGTCCCACAGTGTTCTTCACATTGCACAAATACATTTCTCTGCACACTTTTCCCGTCAGTGATTCAAAACTTTGTAAACAATGGCAACACAGTTAAAAATTGGAAAAAATATAACCAAATACATCCTTGGTTCCAGCAAGTACTTTCAATCATCCGATTTCTTCTTTGATAGTTACTGTAAGTTTGTACTCTTCTAATAAAATATTATTCTACAAGAAACTCATCTCTTTTTCAGCAAATGTTGTAACACAAAAAAGACGACTGAAGAAAGGTATAGTGTCTATCCAAAATTTGGCACTTTTGTCATTACACAAGACTTTGAAAAAGAAGATTACAGTTTGTAATTCTAAATGGTAAACGCGTTTGTTTGAAAAAAATGCATAAGTACTTGTAATTTGTTTATTATGAGATTAGTAAAAAAAGAGAAAATAAAATTATTTTGAATTTCTCAGAGCAACAAAATCATGATGTATTTGAACAAAATGTAAATGTTACAAATCAAGAGGCAACAAAGGTAAAATCATCAACTGGTATCTCAAGCTCACTATCGATAAAAGCCCTACAAAGATATTTTTTCACCGAAGATAAGGCTACCCAAACACACTTTGATAATTTTTCTCTTTCTAAGCTGCTGAATAATGATAAAAAACTGAACAGTTTTATAGGTAATTTTGTTGCCAAGAAAAAAATAGATATAAAATTAAATTTTGCAGGTACTAATCGTGATACCCTGAATAAGTCACCGTTAATGTTGTACACACAAGCAATAAACTTTACACAGTTAGTTCCCTGAAACACTTTTTCTTTAAATTATACGCAGAAAACCCTAAAAACACACTATAAAACACAAGCTTTTACGATGTGGTTCACTGATACAATGTATCAAGTTGGAACCAACAGATGTCGCTCACTTCGCGAAAATCGCCAATTTTAGCCCTAGATTGAGAGTTGAAAATTAATATTGTACGTATTTTAAATTTTTTCAAATTTTTTTTATTTAGTTTTATCAGCTCTTAAATATAGTTCCAAATGTTATATAATTATATATAATATTTGTGTGAGTAAAGAAGAATGAATTGCATTTATGTAAAGAGTCTTTAAAAGGAGTTGCGGGGGTTCCGAATGATTTTTCGAAAAACGCTTTCAGGCATAAGTTGAATGAAACCCACTGTATTGTTCTACATTTTGACCGTTTATTCGGAACATTATTATTTATATTATAAAAAAATTGCAAGAGGTTAAAAAGTTTTTAAATCAAACAAATTTTTAATCTGTGATAACGGAAAACTAAGCTAATTAATAATTAAGATAATGGCGCTGTTACGATTTACAAAATCTCTTATCTTGCGTTGGCAAGATTGAAAAAAGGCTGATGTCGACAGATGTTTGTTTTAGGTTTTACCAGTACAAATCATATTAGGTACGTTATAAATCGTAATAACGCTGTTAGCTTAAGTAGGAAGACTTTGTTAGTAAGATTTATAATTTAAGTCACTATTTCTGTTTATCATAGACAATGTGTACACATGATTTGGCAAAAAATTAATCGGGATATTTTTTCAAGATAGGACAAGAGTTAAGTTAAACAGAATGTTAGAAAAATAATTAAAAAAAAATGTTTAGAATATCAAGCTGCCAAAATTTTTTTTTGTTGAAAACAAGACTTTAGTATTACACAACTAGATCTGTTATTTATTTACCGAAAAAAATTTGTTTATGTATGCTTTTAAATCGAATCTAATTTATCTCGACTAATAAATTTTTCTAAGAATTAAAGTTTTTAAACTTTGTTAAAATTTTAGTGTTTTATGTTAACTGTTGTCTACTATATTATAATTATTGTGGTTTATTTTTATTTAATAATATTTTTTTGAAATAATTTCGACTACAAATTATGGGTATCAAACAAAATCAAAAACAGCATTCGAGAGTAAGGTCGCTTTTGTTTTCTTGAATTGCATCGTCCACTCATAATTTGAATTGCTTCGTGGACAAACATGCAATTCGGGTGAATGAAAGCTGTTCTTTTCCTACTCTTAATGTAAATATGTATTAAATTATTGTAAACTTTAAGAAAGATGTAAATTTTTCTTTGACAATACTTTGTGACTACAATAAGTAATACATTACATTAGTAATTAAGGTTCTCCAATCTTATGTGCATTTTATTTGAAATCTTCTAAATTATCTATGCGCTTACTTAAACTGTTATCATAATTATTTTTAGTGTTTTAGATATAGTATATAACTCATTAAAAAAAAATCAAAAATATTTTTGTGAAGGAAAGTGTTTTAACTTTTCATTTTTTGCAGTACCCACTCTTTATAATTAATACAACAAATCTACAGACAGAATTAAATATTCAATAATACATCTGAAATCCACAAATCCAACTATCCAACAAAAAAAGATCATCTAAATTAATTTACCTCTCTGGAAATTACAAACATGCTTTTAAACTTTGACAAAATTTTTGGGTATGGTATTTTATTTGTTGACCACTTCAATTCCAAGTACCTAATTAATTTCAAATATTTCCAAATTTATTTTTATCATATTTGTATGAAACTGGTACTTACTCGTATTTTATACAGTGGCGGTTAGTGATGAATTTTGAAATCTCCGTATTTTCATAACGAGACATGAGACTTAAATTCTGTTTTAAAAGTTTGATCAAAATTTACGAGTTTTTTAATGCTCTGTCTGACAATGGTAGGTAGATATATCTGAAACGGTTTACACTACAACAGTGCCAGTTTATTTTTATGATCAAATGACAAATACATACCACCGTTTTTTGTTTTTTTTTTTTCTAAAATTTATTTTAAGAGAAGTTATGAGCATTTAGAATTGAAGTTTTTAAGAGTATTTTAAAATACCAAATGTATTTGATGAAAAGGATTATTTTTTTTAGAAAATACTACCTTGAAAGCTTGATTTACGCCTCGGGCATCTGACCATCTAGATTTGAACAAAGCTACCGTTTCTAAATATTTGTTGCTAAGTTTTAATTAACTTCAATAACAATAAAGTTGATGGTTGGCAAAAATTTTGTAGATATACTAACCTGAGATCGAAATGTAACTGAATCAGAGCAGGCTGTGCCAGCATAACTGTAATAATTAGATACATCATCACAGTTACGCTAGTACAGCCTGCTCTGATTCAGTTACATTTTGATCTTACCTTATAATAACACCATTTTACAACATTTTTGTTCATGAAATGAAACCTATATATTTTTGTTATAAAGGCCATCCCAGGTAAAAAAAAATGTTTAAAAAAATCAGCACGCTAAACTTTTAAGAAAGGTATTTAATAAGAACGATATTACAAAAAACTTTAAATAAAAAAATTAAAAATGAAAAGTTTTAACTTTTTTCTTACAACTAATTGCATTTAAGCCTCTCACAGCAGACTAACGATAATCGCTTAGCATGTTCCAATTATGTACAAAAATTCTTATAATTTTTTTCAAATACTTTCAGGTCTTGGTGAAATCGTTCGCCATGTTCGTCACTCATACTTCCAAAGTTTTCCGGAGAAAAATTATAAAAAAAATATTAATGCCACTCATAAAATGACGTCTTTTTTTTAAAATCATTCTATAGGAGTATACTCCAAAAAGATGACATTTTGCGAGCAACAGTACTGTTGAGAGTTAACACTTTTTTTGGTTATAACTTTTAAACCTTTCTAGAGCAGAAACCGTTACAGTAATTTAAAGACCATAAAATTTTGCGACCAATACCTATCCTACACTTGAAATTGGTCTAGTAGTATAGTTGTCATCGTCAGTCAAATAAAGACATTTTATATGAAAAAATAAAAAAAAACGTTTTTCTGAGAATTGTGACGTGCTAGCGAAAATCAAAGATTTTTTTATTAACTACTCTTGGTAGGTTATGCAAAAAATATATTTTATTCGATAAACAAAAATGAAGTTTAATTTTGTAAACTAGTGTAATTTGTGAATTTTTTTTTGGTTCTGTAATATTCTATTTCAGACTTGGGGTGCTATAATGGCTATTACAGCACCCAAATAACTTTTATAATATCTTTTTTACAGACGTAAATATAAAACATTAACAAGTAAGTGACTCATAATTGTTTCTAAATTAAAACACAATATTGATTAATTTAATTCTAAACAATGTAACAGTTGCTGGTGTCAAAATTTTTACTAAGTGTACAACAGTCATGTTGTATTATAAATTTACTTCAGATTTTAATAAGTAAATATCAAGTATATAAATATCAAGTTAAATTTTATGATACGTAACTTTTTGTTTTACTTTAACTTACGTTCATGATCTATCCATCATGAATCTATTTTTTCCACTTTTATTTATTAGATATATTCGTACTTTAAAGATGAGTAAAAAAATTCAAAATTGCTTTTGCGATACATCCTCATTACCTTACATTGATTTAATATTAAAATATACGGAAATTTAAACATTATATATTATATATTATAATAAATAAAGTAGGTAAATAACAAACAACTAAAACAAAACAAAAATAAATCGTGCAATATGTATCTAATTATCGCAATTATTAGCAATAGATTATATTTCTCTTTCTCCGGTGACCTCTTAACAAGATACGTTCCCGGTCTAACAAAATGTAAGTTTTTTGCTAATTTTAAAACCAAATGTGCGAAAGTATTTTTACAGTTTTTAATAATGCCCTAACGGGCGAAATTAGTTGAAACTAAATGTAACCATTAAAGAAAATCTAGGATTTTCCCTATTCCAAAACCTGACCTTCAAATATGGATTTCTTTCTCCCCAGTAACAAAAAAGTTTTTGCAGATTTTCATCATTTGGAGTAGGTACTGTATTTCTAGTTGAAATATTGCTCCTTACTTTTGAATCACCTGATACACGACTATGCAAAGATACTGCTTTAAAGTTAACTTTTTTTAAGCAAATATAGTTTTTTGCATTCTTACTTGACTGTCATAAAATTTTAGAAACTCCCTTAAAACTGCAGCAAATATTTTTTTGTTCAATTTATATTTGAATTTTTTAAGAAATGGTGGGGAAACATGTTATTCTTGAACAACGATAACAGTGAATTTTGGCTTAAGTTACAAATTTTGTAACAAAGCTGTTGTAAACAAAGTGTTTAAGCTCTTTATTGCAAGTAGTCTCTGAAAGAGATGTTTGAAGAAGTCGCATGGTTTAACAATTATTTGACCATAGCAGGTCAAGGCATAAATAGTTTATTGTAGAATGTAGGACAATCAATCTCTGTTTCAAACGGCATTGTCTAAATTTATTACTTAAGACAAAATTCATTATTATCGTTGCTCAACTATACATTTAGTAAGGCAGGTACTGGAAGAATACAAGGGTAGGTTAGGTATGTACTCATAAATAAGAAGGACAACGGGGATACTTTATTCATTGCGGTTTTGAAGGAGTTTGTAAAATTTTATAGCAGCTAAACAGAATTACAACGAACTATATTTTTGTGTTTTTATAATTAAGCTAAATTTAGAAAAAGACTTTATTCAGTTTATATATTTCATTTGAAATGATAACTTCTATTCATGACTTTGGTGTAGTAAATACGAACAACTTCTGTGAATGAACCGATATTGTGTCAACTTTACTATTTGCAAGTAAGTCTGAAATGACACATTGCCAAATTACGTTTACCGTTATGAGACTCCTGAGTAAACACTTTCAATATAAAACTTGTTATAGCTAGTTCACGAATATTTGAGAGTATTACCAAATTTAAATATATTAGGCAAATAGGTATATTAGTGCACTTATTTGTCTTAAAAATCCATTGCTACAGTGTAATTATAAAATATAAAAAAACAAAAATCATAATCTCTCCACCTTTGTTCCCACCACCCATTCCGATCACATTTACGAACTTAGTCCATCTTTACATTTTTTTAATAACCCAATCACAACAATGACAGTCATATCTCGTTTAAACCGGAGCGACAAAGACAATACTGTAGGAGCGGTTTGTAAGACAATCAATCTCAAAACCTGAATCAACAATGTATACAATGCCAAGTGCGATTGGATAATGTATGCAATAAAAGCATATGATTACACGTAAGCCCTGAAACTAAGAGCCGCCCCTCCACTTTCTAAGCTCCTCCTGACTCTCCCATTGGACGATTTCAACAATGACGGGGCAAAACACGCCAAGACGCCGGTCCGATCCCAGTGGGCTTGGAGATGTGTGCTAGCGTTTGTTGGTAGTGTTTCGTCTGGCACACTTGAATTGAACTGAACGCTGAAAGCATATGACATAACCTAACTTTTCGCGGGTGTTTACGCGAGTGTGTTTCGGTTTCGTTTTTTGGTGTAGTGTGCAGGGTGCTTCGTGCATTCTGCAAAAGACAAATTAGCAAGATTCGTGTCAAAAACAGAGAACCCGTTCCCGTTTATGCCATGGAGATGGATCCGCAAGAACGGGAGAGTGATCTGGGGGATGATAGTCCGGTGGTAAGCCTTTTTTTTTCACAAAAATTTTAAAAATTAAATATTGTCTCGAATATTTTCTTTAAATGATTTAATACTGGACATAAAGGCACCTGCCAAGACACCCAGGTAAAGATTTGCAACCCTTTCAACAACCCTCGAATGTTAGACACATTTCGCATTAACTTTGTATCAATGTCAATACTACTTTCTTCTCTTTTTCATCCCTTGATAAGTAGGACCTAGTCTAAGATCAAATAAAGTTTTTGTTTTGTTTGATTAAATTTTTTTGTAGCTGTTTATAGTTATACCTACCTAGATAGATAGGTATATAAACAGTTCTACGATAATGTTGTTTATCGTTGTCTTTAATAATTTTAAAACTATTATTTAGGTATAAATTTGAATTTTTGTCGTTATTATTATAATCAATATTTTAGGCAACTTTGTTACGGATTTTTTTTTATTTTTTGAAGAAATGTGTACTACTTACAGACTTAAATAACAGTTATGCAAATTTATGGTCAAATTTTATTCTGATTACATATTATTTACTTTAATATTTTAAAGGAGAATGTTTTCCTTATGATAGCCATTAATATATGAATTATAATTTCATTTATATATGTTCAGTTACAATTAGATTATTAAGAAGGTGAACCTTGCAGATATGCAAAACAAAAATATTTGTCATAAACAGAGTAGAAGTAGGTATGATTTATTCTCTTTATTTTATTATTTCATTACCAAAAATAGTATACAACTAACTTAGATAATATTTAACTGACTATATTTAACTAACTAAAGTATATTTTTCATTTTTTAAATAATAATAAAGCAGCAAGTTCGGAAGATGAGGTAGATACTGAGCTTTCTCAGACACAAAGGGTTGCCGCTCTACTTCACCATTGTTCTACTTTGATACAAAAAAATCAAATATTTTATTTAATGTAATAAGTTTTTGTCAGTTTTTATACCGTCGTATGTTTATTATAATTTTTGATAAAGGGGGCCATGGAAAAAATAAATTCTAAAAACGTAGCACCTGAATGGATTTATGATAAATGTCATTAGTGTCACTGTCATTGAAAAATCTAGATAATGGGGATTTATGGGGTTAATAGCAGAGCAGAAAATATTCTTAGCATAGAGTTTTAATTCCGTAATAGACATTTGGAAAATGAAGAATTGATTTACTTGGCTAGACTTTGTAAAAGGAATT
The DNA here is from genome assembly GCA_029207805.1 of Tribolium confusum. Lineage (NCBI taxonomy): Eukaryota > Metazoa > Arthropoda > Insecta > Coleoptera > Tenebrionidae > Tribolium > Tribolium confusum. The sequence goes on from JALGAY010000003.1 coordinate 39,350,474, forward strand.
TAGAAATAAATTTTTAGCAAAAATATGACAGGTACGTTTCAAAAAAAAAATTTCTATCGCCACTTTCTATCAAAATTTATTATGAACATACGGTATATTGTTTAATTTCTTGTTGAGGTACTTAGCAATCAGACTATAAATTCAGCCTCAATAACCACCAGTTTAAAATGTGATTGATGTGGGTGGACCAATCCCAAATGAGGACTGCGGCAATGTTCTTATTTCAGCAGGTGGGGTGCGAATGTGTTATTAACGTTAATTGCAATTAAATATTTAATTTACTTTTTATAAACCGGACGCAATAGTTGTAAAAGTAGGTATACTTTTACAATAAATAAAAGTAGGTATACTTTTACAATAGGCATTACCAGAAGTTAATTTTAATAAAACCAAGTCTAAGTATGTAATTTGAAAAATTTTATTGATATTTTTTTGGGCAATACTTATTATTACTTAAATAAGTTTATAAAGGTATTAAGTTTATTCAATTTATACAGGATGATTCAAAAATTAAAAGAGTCGGACCACCGCTTGTGGGTTGACAGCAAACATTGTCAGAATGTCATTGTCATTTTGAATCACTTGTATATATGACCGGATACCGGATAAGATAGCGTTAATTCCGAGGTTGGTCTACAATTAGGCACATATTTGAAGGAACCCTACAATGCTGGTACGCTATCATTTTGCAAAACATTTACCTAAAATACGTCTCTACAATTATTTTCATTTATGTATACTTTTTAAGATATAAACTTGAAAACTCTGAACTGTTGTTTTAATCTTTGTAGTGAATTCTATTCAGTATCATCAAAACAAAAAATTTACCAAAGACTAAATTTTTATAATACATAGGTACATACATTATTTTGGTTAAAATAAGGCAACTAGAAAATAACTTAATTATAGGAAAAAGAAATTTGTTTCTATACTTACAATTATTATAATAGTCACTAAAATTGCATTTACTTTTGATTTACTTTTGAATTTTTGATGCAAAACAAAAGATATGGATTAAATAATAATTTTACAAAAAAAAAAAACAGTAAAAGTATTTTCTTATTATTATTATCACGTCCAGAAATATTCAATATGTAATAAGGATAACGGAGGATGGACTATGAAAAGAAAAATTGCAGTTGTAAAGTAGTCGACGTTTCGCTGATTTTTCTCAGCTTCCTCAGGACTTTATTACTCAGTTATTAAGAGACTAACATTTTTTTAAATTTTTTAAATTGTTCAAATGTTTCAACTGTGTTAGTGTCTTAATAATTGAGTAACAATGTCCTGAGGAAACTGAGAAAAATCAGCGAGACGTCGACTAAAATTTACTACTGCAATTTATCTTTTTATAGTCCATCCTCCGTTATCCTTATTACATATTAAAAGTAATATTTTTTGCTCTACATGAGTGTTTTTAAGTAAAGGAACCTCATTTTAACGTTCTGGCCGGGACCGAGTTTCTGGCTGGTTAAATCGCTGATTCTCGGTCAGTCGAACTGTATAAATGTCTTTATTTCTGTCTTTATTTTACAATAAATTAAGTATTGTACCCAAATTTTACTAAAATCACTTTAAAACTTTTTGACATTTAAAAAAATAAACACTGCAGTCTCAACTTTAAGCAGGTACCATTTTAAGAAGTGTCTCAGAAAGAGAAAGAGAATTTTCTAATTATGATACTCTACTATACTACTAGAGTACCCGTAGTTAAATTAATGCTAAATAATTTTGGGAACAAACTCTACTTAAAGTTTGTTTACTAATCAAAAAACCACCACCTGTAGAATTAGGTTTGTCAAAATTAAATTTACTAGAATTTGACATCGTCAAAATTTTTGGTTATTCTGTCACTTTCCTGTCATGCTCAAAAGAGTTTCAAAATTTTGGTTTCCAATTAAAATAAGAAGTTAAAATACTACAAACAATTAGAGATTTGTTCGATCAACAACTACAGCTAACTGTAACATGCTGTAACAATTTAATAAAAGAACAAATTGCAGTTCCAAATGCTTGTCAATTTTATGTTGATTTTATTGCATGTCATTTTAAAAGTTGTGCCATGTTGCCAGATGTATTTTACGCGAAATTGCGACGTTGGTGGTTTTTTGATAAGTGAACAAACTTTATACTTTAGTATAGGTCGATTTTTTAACATATCTATCTTATGGAAGTATCAGAATGTTTTCGCTTCTCTTTTAAAATGTAGAAATGTAAAACACATTTTTAAGCGTACCATAAGACAATTTAGATTTTCACTTTCAAAAAAAAAAAAAATGATGTTAAACAATTAAAATTAAATATTTGCGGTTATACAGGGTGTTTATAGATGGTTGGGCATCAAGTTGGCTTTGCAAATTTTGTTAACATGTTTTTGACAACCATTCACCGCTTTATTTATAATTTCTGAAATCAACACATTGGTCAACACTGTCAATATATTAACATATTATGATGTACCGACTGATTATAAAAGATTGTCCGGAAAAGAAGTCTATGGAATTTGCCGTCTTTTTGAAATAATTCCATTACTATTTTTTGATTGTCAATTTGACAGTTTCTGTCATTAGTCAATCTCCGTTACACTTTATTAGTTTCGTTGCCTCGCTCTGTGCTCTAATTCCTACTGCTTTTATAATTCTACCTTGCTTTGTTGCGACTCTGTAATTCTTATTCATTTACCGTTATCTTCAAAACTTGTTTTTTTCAAGACAAAATCTGTCTTTCTTAAAACAAAATCTATTCTAGCGCTTGACTTCTGGTAAGTTTAAAAAGTTTTATTCAGCTGATGTAGACTGTCCAAGATTTTCAAACAAACCAGAGACAAATATAGTTTACACTGGGAGAAAAACGTGTTCATTGTCACATCCTACTTCCGAAGTGGTAGGTTGCAAAAAGATGGTTTTTGGAGCTACAACATCAATACTTGCAAAGAGGAATATCTTCAGAGATTTCCTAATTTGGATATTGCCGAAGATTCGCTAATTTGGCACATCCAAAAAACTGTGGATCGCTTCGAAACTACTGAAAGTGTGAACAAAGGAAAATCTCTAGGCAGATCTACTGTTGCAGGTAAAATTGTGAAAGACATCAGAGAAAGGATGGAACAGAGTCTTAAAAAGTCTTTAAGAGCACTTTCTTTGCAAAAGCCCTCTGTGGATGATAGAAAATAAAAGTGTGTTTATGACAACAGCATCAGAATGTAAAGGTCTCTGTGAAGGCGTGATTTCAACAAAAAAGTGCATTGCATAAGAAACTCTACTCGCGTGGTGGCTTCATTGATGAATGATTCCAAGTTTGAAATAAAATAGGTGCTGAAAGTGTTTACCTGCAAGTAGTTATTCAGGATATTTTTGTATCCTTATGAGTTCAAAACTTTCTGAAATGGAAAAAATTAAACTTATTTCAGTGATCCACCTTTTGAATAAAGTGAAATCGGTAGTTTTAATCTATTCTTCCTTTATTTAAAATTGCAATTTTGTTATATAACCTAAAATCACAAATTTGACAGATTTGAGTCGGGAAATGCGATGCGAGCGGCAAAATAAAACAAAACACCACTCTTCTTCGGACAATCTTTTATAATCAGTCTGTATAATAGTCATCACAACAAAGCGGGAAATTTAATAAAAGTCCAGAAGTAACGTGAAGCGTAGATATTTATAAACACCGGGTAGTTTAACTTTAAAAAAATTTAAATCTTAGATAAATATAATCAAATGAAAATTTCGAACAATTGGTGATGTAGTCATTAGTACGTTACATTAGTATGGTCACTTTAGCCATTTTGCGAGTGCAGTATTGCAGCCAGACGAGCGAGCGCAGCGAACAGTGAACGTACTTTTTTTCAAATTTTCATGCAATATCGTCATATTCTGTCTCACTTTAATTATTGATGTTTCGCTAACGGTCATTGTCGCCAATGGTTTACGCCAAAATATCAATTGTATTAGCTGCTGCTGCTAATAACCTCAAAAGTTTCAGATCACCGGTTTACGCTCAAATATTCCATCATAATAATTAAATCAAATAGACAATAATTAAATTAACAATAGTTTGCAATATGAAATAGTGTTTTATACCTGAAATAACACAAAAAAACAGTAAGAAGAAAATTGGAAATTGAGAAAAAAACATTTTTAGAAAATAGCAGGTAAATAAAGCTTCCAACCCTACATTTTGATTTTCTAGGACGGTAAAATGTGCTTTTCGAAACGACTTCTTATCTCAGAAATTTGGATAAAGTTAACGCAAACACAAAAAATACCTACCTAATGTACTTAATGAAGAGAGTTAAGCTAACTAGTACCTAGTGCATGTATTTTTTTAAAAAGATGAATCAAAGATATGCTCTTGGAATTGGCTTTGAAAATACGAGTTAAAATTACTTACTATGAAATAATATGAAGAGTAAAGAAATATGGTGTTGACGGATTATTGATTATGGAACTTTTTATGTGAAAGACAATAGTATAACATCACAACCGTTTTTAAAAATCTGACCTAATAAACAACTTTTGTTAAAAAACTAGTGTAATATGTGAATTCCCATGAAAATTTGAAACAAAGAATGTTGATCTTTACCCATGGAGTGAGAGAAAAAGGGAGAAGTCATGGAATGATTAAATCACTCGCAAGTTTTTAGAAATAATTAAAATTAACACTATACTGTATGTTTCGTTCACTCTATGACGCACATTTACGTTTGTCAAACAATCTTTTATTACAGATTTTGTCCAAATTTTATAATAGTTATTTCAATATTTATTTAATTAAATTGTAGGCGATTTTGGATACAATTTGTATTAGGCTTGTATGGAAATGCTTCTTAGTCACTCAAAAAGTTATTCTTTCGAAACTATTTCTTTTAAACCACTTTCCTCACACGTGCTACTATGGGACTTATTCTGTTAAAAATAATGTGTAGGTTAAAAAATTTTTTTTAGCAATTCTGTTAAGAAATTAACTGAATTTGTTATAATTAACAATGCAGGACAAGTTATTGTCTAACAGGAAGTCTACTAAAATGACAATTTAGATAATAACAACTTTGGTTAAAAAAATGAAGAAGCTGTTAATTATTAAGTTTTAACAGAGTGCGATACAGAATAGCCTTCTATATAGGTATATTATAAATAAGTAACTATTTTCTTTTTGTATTTCTATATTAGAAAGCTAAGAAGACGCTAGTGACTTTCATCCTAGGCTCGAGCAATTTAAAAAAAATTGCTAGGAATAGAGTATGAGTTGATGTGTTTTTTAAAACATAACAGATAAGCCGTCGTTTTTTCGTGGCCCGTTAGAAGATTTTACACTTTTGATGATGAAGTTCTCGAGAACTACTGGATTGTCGAATGTTCCCTATATAGTTAAAATAGTTAAAAAAAATTGTAAGTTTTTATTTATTGTTGATAATTTGACAAATTTATTAAATTTTTTATTATTTTTTGGCATGGTGCGCTGAGAAGCCAAAATGCTGTCGGTTTGTATACACTTTTCACTCTTTGCACATCATTCCTAAAGATTTTGAAACTTTTTCAATAGCTTAATTTAACTTATAAGTCTTATAAAAATGAATTATCAATATTGTTATCATTATATTGTCTGTGAACGTTAAGTTCAGCTTCTATGCACGGACGCGTTCCTTTAAGCTAATTTATCTAAAGTGACTTTTCAAAACCACACCCTTGATTACACCCAACGGAATTACAAATAAATCAATTGCACTTGTTTATGAAGTTTAGACTAACAAGTTCACAGTCAGATTGGAAATTACCTAAGTTCTTATATCAAAAATGATACCAAATGTACAATCTTGAAAATTTAATCTTGGTCGTCAAAATGTCAAAAAATGTCACAAATAAATTTATTTTATATTTTTGAGTAGGTACCTACTTCCAAGAGTTTGGTAAAAAGAATTTTGACATACCTAATTGATAATAGAAGTAGAGACAGTAACTGACAGCTCAAGGCCAAAAGATTAAAAATAGTCACAATTGAACATTTTTTTTAGTGTCAAAAATCAATTTCACGGCCAGCATTTTCTTCTCGCGACAGTAAAATAGTAAAATACGTGAGTTTATTGAATTATTGAATTCGAATATGTTAACCTACTTAAAGGTATTTTTGCTATATTGTAGGGATCTATATACCCGAGTTCTTCAATGCCGAGGCCACTTCAGGGCCCACGTTGTGTGATGGGAAAGCAAAAGTGAGAAACCTAAAAATAAACATCAAGAAAATTCAGTACAATATTTATGTAGTACACAATGCACCCGAAGTGTAAAATCGAAACATAAACAGAATATTGTGAAGCGTTAAATTTCTTATCATCACCTATTCCTATTATACGAAGCATTGAATAGGAATGAACTTTAATTAGAAAGTATCGTGATGGCGTTGGCTTAATTAAATTTCTTTCGGTTTGAGAAACGCGAATCACCGCTTACAAAGATGGTGATTGTTATTAGAAAGGTAATTGTGGGCAGGCGCATTGAAAGCTTGTCGAGCGTCCCTATGGATATGCGCTTTGATATCACATTATTACGATCGCGGTGTGCCTCGAACGAGATTCCCGCCCTACCATTGGGAGAGAACATCATCAAGCCACGCCTTACACATCTCCATTGGACCCTACATATCGCGCTTTTACCAATTTTATGCACCCCAAATGGTCATAAAATTAAACACCACCGGGGATATTTTATTAGGTTCAGTATTATACGTATGTATACGAAAATGAAATTTCAAAACTTACATTTATAAAAGAGACACACTGGTTTTGATTTGAAGTTAGACTTCAAGATACAGGATTTTGTCGTCTTTCTCACCCTTACTATTTCGTTCTTTTAATTCTCTTTTTTTAATTACGCTGCATTTGTTGTCCCTACGTAAGATAATGTCCAAGGAAAAACAGTGTTTAATTTAACAAATTTATAGAGAACTGTATCGATTTCCAACAGCATGTAGAATATTAGCATTTTGTAAAACACCTAGTCATTTTATAAAATATCTTACCAGTTTAATTTCGTTAACAGATGTTAACGAAATTAGCATAATATTTGTTATATAAATTACTTAAATTACTCGAATTTTTATCGTTTATTCATTAGGGGTATATGTAAGTAAATAACCACAATGCAATTTCCTAAATGTTAAATATTACATTGACTAACATATTATTTGTTTACTTAATATCTACACTGTCGGTAAAGATGATGTGGGGAGAAATTACCACAATTTGTGTTTGTAGTACCTAGATAAAACATGGCAAAAAGAACGTAATTTTTAACATATTTTGTATTAAGGTTATATAGGTACTATAGAATATGCTATTCGGTCAATACAGAATCACAAAATATGTACTTATAATCGCTTTTTTTTGTTTTGCTTTGTTTTGTGGACTAATGATGCGTTATGATTTAATGTACAGGGTGATTTTTTGAAAACAGTCCACTTCTGCTTTCTCAGTCAAGATTTTGGTTTAAAAAAAAACAAGGCTGGGAGGACTAGGAAGACTTGATTTTGTGGTAAAATCACGTTGATTCAACCATCTCTTTGAGCTCAGGGTTTTCCACTCCTGAAATTTAAATAGGAAATGTAGGTCTGGTACATAATAGCTTATTTTTAAGATGTTTGAGCACTCTTTCTGCTGATTTATTTCTGTTTTCTTTTAAATTTTTTTCAAAAAGTGGATTTTTCCATCGGCGGTTGGAATTTTTGAAGTAGATTTTTGTCAAAATCCAGTCACTCACTTATTTTATCCTGATAAACTCACTCACAAAATAATTTGAAAGAGAACACTTAATTTGTCATACATTATTATTCAAATAAAAATTCATCAGGTAGGGTCAAAGCTGGGTTCATCCTGGTAAAATGGGTGACTGATTGCTCTTTTACTAATTTAGTGCACTAGAATCTAAAAAATTAGATATAAAAGGTTTTTTGCACTACAGGGAGTAGAAATCAAGTTTTCGAGTGTCAAAATCGTGGCAGAAGTCCAATTTCTCCCAAGGGATAGAAGTGAAGCCTAAGATCAGGAGAAAATATTTGCTCCCGTTGCTAAGAACGTCGATTCGTTGTTAAGTTTGTTGTCCACAAAAATATTTGTTGTTGTTGATGTTGCCATGGTGTAATTTCAAAGAATGATAGATTTATGCTTGTTTTTAAATTTTATTAAAAAATTACAGCAATTTTGTTAAGATTATTGATTTAGATCGTGCAAAAAATAGAATAGGTATATATAAGTAGAATAGGTATCGGGCTATAAACGGCACCTTAGGAATAATCATGTCCTTCTCTTCCTTGCTATATAAATAAATATGAAATTATAACCAAAAAAATTGAACAGGATTTTTCGTTTGTTTATCTATAGTTAAACAGTTAAATTAGTGAATTTTGATTCGTAATTCTAGCAAAAATTTAGTTTTTTTTATATTAAATCTGGTTTGTATCAGTGGCGTTCATTTTTATTTTGTTTAGCTTCTTAATACCTTAGCAAACTTATTTCTACACACACAATACTTCTGCGTACTCCAGATCTAAAAATAAGAATACGAAGCCTAGGGCTCAAATTAATGAAGGTCTATAATTTAATTGGGTTCCGTGAAGGGTGGCTAGTCATCTAAAAATTTTAATTCCAGTGATTGACATTTGGACAATAGTGTATTGCGAGAAAAATTCCTGTAATAATTTGAATTCCTAGACATAGTCCTATATATGTGTATCGTACTTTATCCTGTGTAAAACCTATGAAAATATGTTGTAAATAAAGTTTTTTTTATTATACACGCCAGTGTCAAAATTTTAAAGTTTCTGTTGGTAATATTATGATTTCTACATAATTTATGTCAGCTGCTTGATTTTTGATAATCTTTTTAGTGATTAAATTGTTTAGGTTAAGCAATTAACAGTTCACGACAGATTTAACAATGATTTATAAAAAAAAACAAGTGTCTTGATTGTCATCATTACTTTTTTTCAGTCTATTATTAATATAAAAAAGAAAAAATTACGGATTATGAACTGTCATTGAGGCAAGTAGAATATGAAACATCAAGTCACTGACATTTAAAAAAAATATTACCAACTGTACAATAATTTGAAGGTATTTATAGAAAAAAAAAAAACTTTACGTACATTATTCCGAAATAAAAATTCCAAACACCTATTGTTTTTCATTTTTCTGATATTTGGCATTCGTATTTGCACATATTATGACACAGTAGGGAATAGTATATTAGGGACGTTACAAAGGAAGAAAGTAGGCAGAAGCCCCCAGAGGCTGTATGCATTAAATGAAGTTGCTTATGGCATACCGCAGGGATTTTCAAACTATGGTACATGTACCACTGGTGGTACATTTTATATGTTTTAATGATACAATTTCTGATAGATACAAAAAGCAAACCAATAATTTTTTTGTCTAATTTTGTAAATTTCTTTGTATTGCATAAATAGTTCCATTATTAACATTACAAAAAGATCCGGTACTGATTGTGAATGTATTTATGATATAGAATAAGTATTTTAACTGAAATTATATCTATAAAGCGGCTCTTATTTGTAGGATCAAAAAAATAATAATAATTAAAAAAAACGTTTATACAATTTTTAGTTTGCTCTTTTATTTTGCATTTTGTTGGATTTTTTTCCCCATTTGGAGGATAACCCATCTTCAATATAAGTACCTATTGTGATAGCTCGTTTAAAAAGCCTTAAAACGAGAAATATGGTCCACTATTTTTACAATTTGATAATCTTTGAAATAAAAAATTAAAAAATGTAAAAATTGTCGAAAACATTAATTTTTGATAGAACACTAATCTAAAATTCATCTCATATTTAGCAGATTAATGCATTTCTAGAGTTTATTGTCCAATTTTATGCGTTTTTTCTAATTGTTTTGCTATTTGGCTTCATTAACATAAAAAAATACAAAGTTGTATAGTGAGTCATTTTTGTTGTAGACCCTTTCTAGATTAAAATTAATAAAAATTAAACGTGATATATCCCAATTAGTAAGAAAGAAACAGGCTTATCGACCGCATTAACAAAGCTATAAATAAATTCATACAATAATATAATTTTTCAGATACCTTCTAATAATTTCATGTTTACTTACGTATTATAAATATACGTATTAATAATATTTTAATCAGAAAATCCTTTTGTTGGTAATGGTACATAAAATTTTTATTTATAACTTATGTGGTACAAAATTTAGAAAGTTTGAGAACCCCTGGCATGCCGTATGACTGTTTTTCGATTACGATTAATTAAATCAAATAAAAAACATAAAACAGTTTTTTGCACGTAAGTCGAAAGTGTTTAACGTCCAACTGACAGTTCTCATATAAATAACAAATATAACAAACGCAAGGTGATGTAAACCTTACTACGCTAGGATGGAGAATGAAATTTTTTATCACATTTTTATATTAAATTTTATATTTTGTATGCGAAATAGTTATTAAGGTAACCGGATATAAAAAGACCGATTTTTTTATCGAATATAATATATTGATATAGTAAAATTACGTATTTTCAAATTTTTGTAAAGCTTTTTTTAGTTTTTTTTTATTGTTTCAATCGTTGTTTGTCTTGATTTTTATCTTCTGATTACATTTACAATATTTCCCAATCTTTCTTTTATTTTTCTAGAATCTAACGTTTATTTTTTTCTTGATAACATAGTTTTCCTTTTTTATTTGAAGTTGTTCTTATTTTTAGTCGTCGTTTCTGGGTTGTTTTAAATTTTTTTTATAGTCGCTTTTTTAAGTTCTTCTGTTAATTTTATTACTTCTAATCGTACTTAAAAAAAAATAATTTAGATAATTCTTTTGCTTCTAGAATCTACCATTGTTCACTTTTTCTTGAGTAAACATAGTTTTTTTTAACCAAAGTTTTTTTATTCTGTTTTCACTTTAGGTCACTATTTTTTTAGTCTAGACTCTTCTTCATGATATAGATGTGTAATATGTATTATTAGATAACGCACTATTGACTATTCCATATTTTATTTATCTTAAAAAGTATCCGACAATTAAAAAAAACATTTGTGTCATTTTTAATACATTTTGACGATCTAGATTTTTCTCGTCACTGGACCTACACGAGCTTTTAGTTAAATTTTTGATTTTTGTTTATTATGTTTATTAAGTAGGAATTTTATATTGTTTTTCAACCATCTGTCGTTAATACTAAAAGCAACAGTAAGCAACAATTACTGCCCACAGAATTATTACCGTAGAAACGACGCTGCTTACGAACCCTGGGGCAGTAAGTATGGACTGTAAACAGATTAATGTCCTCTTGTTCTTTCAAGTAATTAAAAGAATAGTATATGAATCTCGAGGCTGTAAGCACTTTTCGTGGTTTGGAAAGCTAGGACTAAAGTGCGTTCTCGACTACGAAAACTTATGCTTACTGTCCTTGAGACCTAATATGCTACATAACCTGAGATCGAAATGTAACTGAATCAAAGCAAGCCGTGGAGGTGGGTATTATATAACACTAGACACATCATTGCAATTACGCTGGCACAGCCTGCTCTGATTCAGTTACATTTCGATCTCACCTTATTTTGTGCTTTAGTTTTTTTTATGTATTATTCTCGATATTGTTATATTAGTTGCATATACCTAGGTATCTCCAATTTTTGTTGTACTTTGTGTTTTAAATTTAAATTTTCATAGTACACGAGTCAAAATAGGGTTGAAATTAACCTGGCTTTAAAGTTTTAGATAATCTGTCCTCTGTATTTATAAAAAACAGAATCTAAAACATAATAGTTATTTTAATAATTTGTAATTAGAAATTAAAAGCCTCGTTAAAAACGTAAATCAATTGGAAAAATTGTTTTGGGCTGGCTTATTTAATTACATAAATATTTTGATAAACAAGCTTTTAATTGCTATTTTTCAATTTGGAATGTTAATTTATCTTTTTTGATAAACAACTTAATGTAATAAAGCAATATTTGATTTTTTAATTTGATTATTGATTTAAAATTTATGTGATCAAACTGATAGAAATTTCCATGGACGTCGACAAAGTTGTAACAAACATGTGCAAAGCAGCAGGTACTTTTGCTTACATACTGCAAATATAAATACGAAAATCACGTCGGGTTTTAATAGATTCCTTGTAAAATCGTCTTTAATCTTCTCTTGATAGATTTACAACCCATCATCTGTAATTTCTATAGAAAGCATCAATTTTAAAAATAAAACGACATAAAGTTTGACAAGGGAAACATAAATTGTCATTGCACCGAAAGAAATTGTGTTTACAGCGGGTGGCCAGATTTACTTCTCGAAAAAGGAACAATAATAGGGGCTTCAACAGATAACGGCACTTAAAGGGCATAATGAAAGTCATTTGGCCTTGGTGGTTGCTGATAGTCATGGACAAAACAGAGACAGATTTCACTTTATCAACTTTATTGCAGCCAAACTTCTATAGTTGTAACTCCTACCTTTTTTGAAATTTGAATGAACTCACGATAGTAAATAAAGGTATCTACACGTTTATTAAATGATTTTGTAAGTTAATTTTTGTTTAATCGCCAATTTCAAATAATTCTGGCGAATGAGAAATGAAAAGGAAGGTAAAAAATGAGAAAGCAATATGCTGGCCAATGAATGCATTAAAAATATCCTACTCTAGAAATAAATTCAGATACAGGAGTGACGATCAGTTTTGATTAATTATCAGACTTGCTGTTATAAAAAAGATTAATTGTATACATTGTGCGCAGTCTATTATAAATAAGTTTTTAGGTCATCTGGAGTGACCTAAAGTTTTCTGGGATTTCTCACTATTGCGTTAGTTGACATACAAAAGATTTTAATAACTTCAAATTGAAAATCAATGCTACTTTGTAGAAATAAATAAATGTTCAATATAAAAGGAGACATTTATAACTTAACTTTAAAAGGTCTATTAATTAGTCCGGGCTTTGTAAAATAACTAAAAAGTGCTTTCTAATTAAAAGAACAAATAGGTGAGTTAACGTTAAAAGGATTCCAAGTTTTTTACATTTCCTTAATTGATTTATGTATTCATACTTATTTGTTCTTTTTTATTATTTCTTGAATTTGTAATAATTTTTTACTTGTTTCGTTTGCTTTTTGACGACATTTCCGGTGTCAAGAACCGATTTACAATTTAGGAAATACCGTTCAGGTACCTTCAGTGAGGACATATTTATGACGTGCGACTAGACAATCAAACTGTCAAAAATAATATCTTTATTGCAGATATATACACAGACATATTTTGTCAACATTGTGTCTATGAAAACATCTTAGAATGTCCTTGTACTAAATTAAAATTAATTGATCTAATTAAATATCACTTACTAAGAGAAATCTCCGCCAATTGCTATCAATTAGCTCTGATTTAATAAAAGGCCAAGATTTGGGATTTCGAAAATTAAAATTAATTGACACTATCTCGTAAAAGTTCCGTTGAGAGAGAATCATCCGATTCAAAATTTTCTCAGGGTCCCGCATTTCAAAATACTTTTCTATTTATTTCAAATATTATCATTGTGGATAATTGGCTAAATTTGGGGTTATGTGCATTTTGCAATTATCCACTTTGGCGAATTTCAGGAGTGCCACCGCATAAAAACAGGCCCGTAATTACGTTCACCTCGCAAAATTGCACTTTTATAGCTAGTGGTTGGGCCCTAAAACCTTGGGGGTAATTAAATCGAACCTAAAGCGAGATTAACTTATTCCAGATCGGTGGTAATAATACGAATTAGACAATACAATGTACGAGAAATAAATGAAAAAATATCTTCTTTTTTAATCGAAAAAAAAAAATCTTTCGCGGTTGTAAACCAGAACAATAACTTGTAAAGGCGTGTTCAAGCGGCGTGCAGCCAATCAAAGAGCGAACCTTTGTTTTACGACTGGCGAAGAATTGAATCGCCGAATTTAATAACATGCAAAAATAAAGCTCAGGATCATTAAACCATCGTTTGAGTGAAATTCCTTTCGGATCGTTTAATATAAAGCTTAATTTGTTTGCATTAGAATGGAAAACAAATTAGTGAAATCGTAATGGCGTGCCATCAATAATTTACAAAATTTCCATTTAATATACATAATTATCAAGAACTGTACAATAAAATGTTGTTTTGATGTGAGTCATTGGTAAATATATGGGTAATCACATCGACGAGTGTAATTATAAAGTAAACACTGCCATTACATGGATTAATAAAAATTATTATTGATGAGTAGTTTGTCATAAGGTTCTTCAATTGTCAACCGTCCGATGGAATAGAATCAATCAGTTTAGATGAATGATGATCGATTCGGCCACTATTGAATACTGATTCCTATCAGACTCACGGCGAGTTGCGATTCCACAGCAAGATTATCTTAATCGAGTCCGTGATGTCTCTTTGTGTAAAAGTTAAATTGATTCATTTATTTCGGTCGAATGGTAATAGTGATATATTGTTCAGAGATTCAGATATCAAACGACTTTTTGTTACACAATCAAAAATGATCGCAGGGAATGGTCTCAAAGAATGCAACTCAAATATGGGCATTTTTATACTTACAAAGGAAGGTGTTGCCAGAGGTAAAAAAAGTAATGATTAATATGTTTTTGGTCATTGCTGAGAACTGTAACGATTAAAGAATTTGGGTTTTATTTTATCTTTATTTTATGTTTTTAATAAAATACAAACTTTACAAATGATTGTACAAATCATTTTTGCTCCTTACTTTAATTCAAATTTATTATGGAAATAATAAGAACTTTATTCTCCAAAAATTATAGGCATTTTGATGGCGCTGCGTACATATAAATATGTACATTTATTCGAATGAAAACGTAATTCACATAAAATGACAAGTCTGATGACTTCTAGAAGCACCCAAAAGATAGTTCACATGAGTAACGAAATTCAAAACATATTATGAATTTACTATATGACTTCTTTAAGACTTTATGATATATTTTGAAACGCATTCGATACTCACACAGTTGCATTTAAAGTTCGTCGAGTTTGTAATGTTGTGTGAATCACCCTGTATATGTGAATTAAGTAAAAAAATGTATATGTGGAAAAAATCAACCTATACAGGGTGTATCGGAAATTATGGTCATAAATTTAACCAGTGATACATCTCATCAAAAGAAACAACTTTTCTATATTCCATTTTTGCGACAGATGCCAAAAATTCTGAATATTTCACTTGGGAACACCATTCGTGCTTCGCACTCATGGTGGGCATACCAAGGAAATGACCATTCGTGATACCACCACAAAAATATTCGACATAACTTTGACTACTCGTGGTATTAGGTATAACTGATTATTTTTGAGTGCGAATTTACAAGATTCCGAGTCATTTTCGTTGCGAAAAGTTTTGTTGCTGTAATTTCCAGTTTCATTTTATTCTTTCTTTTATTGTATTTAGTTTTTGTTCGTTTTTTTACATAATGTGACAATTCTGACATTTCTGACAACTATCACTGACAGTACGGCAGCCGAATTTAACTAAGAAATACTTCAAAATGTTTTTGCTTTGTCATGGCTCTCTTGACAACTTTTTAACTAAACACCTGTTATAATAAACTAAAATCCATAGCCAGTGTGGTTTAAGCTCTCCATAACTTTAACAATGGCCAGTATTTGGTTTATTGCAGCTTCTTATAAAATCAACCAACTTAAACGTGTTTTATTCAAATGTACAGTACAATTTTGTTTTTGCAATCAATTGTTGTACTTTAAGGGTAGTTTATTTTCGATGGTTTTTACAGGTTTCTCACACTTCCAACCATTACGCAAAGAAAAGATAGCGATTAATAAACTCTGCGTTACCAATATCATTTTAAGACAAATTTATTAATGATGTAAACAATTTTGTACTATCATCATTTGTTTTTGAGATGCAGTGATTTTTTGTTTGTATGTTTTTTTATTTCAATTTTTCTCTTAACTCCATCACTTTTTAATTTTTAACTAATTTATTAACTAAAATTGGCAGGTGCTGCTACAGATTTTTTTAAAACTGGAACCGCATTAAAAGTTTTTTTATACTTTTTAAATTTTGAGATATAAGCCAAAGTTACATTTTGGCTGTGACTGTGATTGCGACTTTAAAAAAAACCTTACATTTTTCTGTTAGAAGAATCTATAATTTTCTAAAGTTTTTCTTAGAAATAATTAAAACTGGCAATTTTGAAAAAACAAATCAAACTAAGTAAACTATGTAAATAAAAACAAAATGGGTTTCTCTTGTCTATAATGTAAAGCGAAATTAATAACAAAAATTAAAAAAATAACGCTTTGTTGGAAAAAATAAATCTTATTTTAATAAGTGTCTTAAACATCAAATTCTTTTTTTTGTAATAATAGTTAAATTTTACTTAATCGTGCTCTTCCTTGTCATGTTTTCATAAATTTTTTAAGTTTTTGTTTGTTATTTTCTATCACTTTTAAATAACTAAATTTTTCAACTAATTAATAATGACAAGAAAAATATTAAAATAATAAAGCACAAAAGTACCAGCAAATAAATTAGCGAAATGGCAATTTGTCTTTTATTAATTTTTTTTTTTTTGGTTTTTTAAAGGATTACAACAAAACGTAAAAACACCCAATAACACCAAACAATTTATTTTGCATGACGCACGTTTCGACAATAAAGTTGTCATCCTCTGGTGGGGAATTAAACTGGGTTTATTTAATACGTTTCATTCTAAACACGAAGAAGATCCAACAAGAAGTTTAAAAAATGATGAATTAGTTGTTTTGGAATTTTGTACCAAAATTTGACGGTGAGATGACAAGGAAGTGTAATGTAAAAGTTGTAAAAAAATTCAATGAAAACTATTCTAGAATGAATGACCATCAGCTATTCAAACATCTACCTTTTGGTGTTAATATTGTTTATTGTAGCAGTTAGTCATCATATTACCCATGAAATTTCCGATAAATTATGGTAAAGTAAATAATATAAAAAGTTCATTTATTTCTCGATGGAATTTTAATTTACGTAGTTTAATGTGTATACAAATCGAAATTAAGTTAAAATGTGACTATGACGAATCATTGATCCAAAAATTTGATCCTTTGTTCACAACTAGGAGAATTTAATTAAGTCTTTATTAAAGAATGAATCGTATTGTGGCTACATTTTCATGGAATTTAACTAATTTGGCCTCATGCCAGATAATTAAATGTTCTTAAATAAATTGCTGCAAATGATATAAAACCCCGACATGGGCAATCGGCCAAAATATTTCAGATTTGTTCGAAAATTGCATGTATCTAAGTAAATAATAATTCTGATATGCATCTCAGGTGATAGTTAAATTATCTACCATTCTAGTCGTAACGATGGGAGATCGTGAAAGTTGATGCATACACGATTGGCAACAATATTATTTCGATATTTAATTATTATTGTGTAATATTTGAAGAGAAAGTACTCGGTACGGATATCACAGAAAAACGATGGCGTTTTATTCATTTTATTCTAATCGTAAAACAACGTTTTTCATTATTTTTACAATGACATAAATTGCGACATTTTACTGTAAATATTCGAGCCATTAATTTTTATGTGAGTTATTCCTAGATATTTTTATAATCGATTTAATATTTTATTTTTCCAAGGGAATTTTGTTTACAATTTTTGACGTTATCGATTGTTTTTAATTACTTCAGTGGAAGCGTTCAGCTGTCACCTGTCACATTGAAATAAGTTTTTTAACTTTAAGGATTCATTGGAGATTCACTACTGATAACATATTTCATATAAATTTAGCCGAAATATTTTTATCGAGAAATATCATAGTCATTTTTTTCAGCGTTCGGTATGGTACAGTCAGTCTAAAAAAAATGTCACTTGTGTAAATCCCAGTCGATAATAATTAATGGTTGCAGCTCTGAAGCCATGCTTATACCATCAATGTATAAAATAATACTTAATTTTAGCTTCTTAACAGTGTCAGGAACAGTTTTAGAGGAAGACGTTTTTCGGTGCTGACTATGTATAATAGATATATTAGATGATTATTTTCTTTATCTGACAAATTAAAATTACATTCATAATTACGATTTGAAATAACCAATCAGACCATCGTCTGTTTTTTAACTACCTTAAATCAAGCATGTCATAGTAAATTCCATATAAATAAAAAAATGTCAAGCAAAGAAAATCGTCAAACGAAAAAAACTGTTTCGTATTAAAAAAGATAAATTTTGGTTTCTCAACATTTTAAAATTTTGTTGATTTTGATAATTTAGTGACTTAGTTTTTCTCGAGTGCTTTCCATAATCAGACTTGACGAAATTGACATTCATAATTTTAGAATAAAGCCCTCATGCATTCGCATTTGGGCTTCACGGCTTCACTCAAATTATTGATACCAATTTCGTCTCGTCAAATTGACAGTAGTATACTCTCTAAAAATTGTTTTAGTACCTATGATATTTGTTAAGACATGATCAAAAAAATCATTAGAGGTCCATAAGTCGTCCTTATTTGTTAAGACATGATCAAAGAAATCATTATTAGAGGTCCATAAGTCGTCCTAATTTTCCGCGAGTGATTTGTTCAATTTAATTTAATTTGAGTCATTCATGCAGGTAACACATTAACAAATCGGTTATAATTGCTAGATAATCTCCTGCATTCACCTGTTACCCAACAGTCGATTAACACACAGTTAAAGTACATTAGAGATTTTTTTTTACATACGGCTTACATTTTACCGCACCAGTTTCAGGTTTCATAATAATCTTACTATACTACCTGTCAACAGCACGTTCCACTAACACACCGTGCAAGAACGATTTAATAAGTGAAAATGCAGCATCATTCGATGATTGAATGAAGAAAAACCATTGGAGGGGCGAAGTCCGGGCGTGGGCCGCGTCTAGATTTATAAATTTGTCATAAATAATGCAGGATCTCCATGGGGGCACCGAGGACACTATTAGTACAGCGATGTAGGGAATTGATTTATCATGGCGTTCAGCAGGGAGTCCTCACAACATTACATTCATATTAATATACGGTTCCATTTTAATATTGTCACCAAGTATTTATAGTGGCATTTGAATATTTGTTTTGTCTGCTGCGATGCACGATGCTATTTGAATAATTGAATTTATAAAATGAGGTGCGGTGTTTTATCGCGACGGGGGTAAAACACCTTTTTAGATACAATTTTCAGGCGATAAATTTATTGTACTTATTGCGAGCTTATCACAAACATGCATTCATAAATATATCCGTGGGTATCTAATTAATATGTCGCGAATATTGCCTGGCTACTATCAATAAACATGCGTTTGACATACTTAAAGGCATTTTTATCGGGAAATGCACAATTTGTTACATTTTATAACACTGAGAAATAAACGTAGAATTTATGTTTATCTAGGCATTTATTTATTTTTAAAATAATTAGATAAGTTCAAATCATTTTCAAGCAAAAAATACAAATTTTTCCTTATCAAAAAATTACGTAGTTAATGTAGGTATGCCTATTTGTCTATAGTATATTACGTCGAAGGCCAAAGGTAGGCAGTAGGCATCAAATGAAGTTGAAGGCTACTATTGTAATACAACTGTTTTTCGCCTATAATGCAATGGATCTGTATACATCTGTACAGTGGCAATAACATATTGTGTTTTGAAACAGGCGGTTTGCCCGCCGAAAGTTTGGCTCAACCATTGGGAGTCGCGAGCAGTTCATTTCAATATTTTGACATAATTGTATACTATTCTAAACCAATTTTAGGGTAGCTGACTTTAAAGACAAATTTTCTGTTTATTACTAATACAAAAAAAATGGAATCTACGTAAAAGTAGTGACAAATCCGTCTGCTCTAGGCGGTTTTCTCTTCGATACGACTAACGACCATAACTTGTTGTGTTTTGTAATAATACAATTTTTATTGCTCTAGTAATAAACAAAAAATTTGTCATTGATGTCAGCTACGTCAAAATTGATTTAGAATAGTAGGTATAACAGTGTTTGCACGTTTTGTCACAGACAGCTCCATTTGGTTGATGGTTTTATTGTTTTACAATTCTTCCAACTGAGAGTAGAGATTGGCACTTTTTCTAAGATGGATTCAAATTCGGTTCTGCCGGAACAATTAGTTTAAGCAGATTTTTTTATGTTCAACCACCTGCACATCTCTAGTTTTGCATAAGCGCTGCTGGTTTACTTTGTCACTCTCTTTTTCTCTTAGTTGTGATTTTCACATAATTATTTGTGATTAAGTGTAAAATGTGCATTGTGTTTTTTTCCAATTGTATGTATTGATTTGTAAAAATGTATTTGATCTTTTTGGCATATCATGTAATTTCTTGATAACTAAATAAACATTATTATTATTTAATTCTTATTATGATCACGTTCCAATTGTTATTATTATATGTTTTTAGAGGTAACGGGTTACAGGAACAATTAAATAAACGATTTGACTTTAATCCGACGTTTCGACTGTTTTTTTTTATTACTGTCCTTGAAATTCTTGAAATAATCCTTGAAAAGACAGTAATAAAAAAACAGTCGAAACGTCGGATTAAAGTCAAATCGTTTATTTAATTGTTCCTGTAACCCGTTACCTCTAAAAAACATTATTATTATTATATATTTTTTTAATGTTTGATTTAAAATCTTATAATGCGAATAAAAAATGGGTTGGGGGAGGGCTTCAGTCTTGTTAACCTCAACCCTTTTTCCTCTTCTGGGTATGGTCTTGCCTGTGGAATTAAAATTACGGCATTAGTAAGAGGCCTTTGTTAGTAAGATTTAGAATTTAACTTATTATTCTTATTTCTCATGGAAAAAGTATAATAATATTAGGATATTGTCTGGTTACTATCAATAAACATGCGTTTGATATACTTAAAGGCATTTTTATCGGGAAATGCACAATTTGTTACATTTTATAACACTGAGAAATAAACGTAGAATTTATGTTTATCTAGGCATTTATTTATTTTTAAAATAATTAGATAAGTTCAAATCATTTTCAAGCAAACAATACAAATTTTTATTAAAAAATTACATAGTTAATGTAGGTATGCCTATTAGGGATGAGTTTGAATTGCAAACCTTGCTGTCTTGGAAACAGTCGTGGTAAATAATCAAATAGAGTTTAATCGCACAAAAAAAAATTTGTTAAGTGGGTGGTTTTCAAAAAAATAGTAAGCTTTTAGCTTTTTTTGAAGGCAAACAGCTGATAAATTTTATTACTGATTTATTGTATTATTTTTGCTTACATTGTGATAGGTTTTCACATAAGAGATTTTTATTGGGGTATACTGAGAGAAATCACCAGTTAGACTTAGATAAAATGACACTATTATTAAATTTTATAGGCTCTAAAAACTATTTTAGACAGTCTAGAAATTAATCTGTTCGTATAAGTTTTCCATAAGGAATGTAGCCTTAGGTTACAAGAGGAAAAGATAAAGTCGTGATTATTTCCTTCTTTGTAAATCTCCATATGCAACGATGTTCCGCCCTGTTCATTTCCCATTCGACGACAGATCTAGGATAGGTCTAGTAAAATTAGTTATTCAATAAGGGCTTTCTCAAGATGTCTTTGCTCGGGATCTAAATCTGATTCATATGGCTACAGTCCAGATTAAACATGATTTTATACATTGTAGTACATTAGATTTTGGCCTAATGGGCGTTACTTTGTGAAAATGAATGTGGTTTAAAAATAGCAGAATGAGCAAAATCTTGTCATTGGTAATAAATGTTATTGTTTTTAAACAGTAGTGGACATTATTTTTCAAATAAAATCAGCCAAATGTAATCTCCTGCAGCTTGAACATATGCGCCTTGTCTGATAGACACGAACATTCGGCGTCTTATTAATAAAACCGAAAATAACTTAGGTGCCCCACCAGACTGACATTTTTTATAATCTGCATTAATCAAAAACTCACCTACGTATACATCGTCTTTCTCTATCATCTTTTGCCAAATTAAAAACCGCCAGATAGAGATGGAAACCCGCCTCAAAATAGCATATTATTATTCTTAGAATGCGAATAAATATAATTACACGTTTATAACTCTTGTGATTGTATGTCTTCGTTGCATTTTATCCATCTGGTTCAATTAAACGGAGACAGACGCGTCTGAGGTTGCCAGCGGATGCTGGATTTAATAAGAATCATTCTAAGAAATTAATCCAACAAAGTCTAGTTTTAATTTTAGATGGTTCTTTTGATGTCTCTTGGACGCACTTGTTCCGTCTATACGTCGAGAATATTTCAAATTACGACTTGGAGGTTGGATATTTAATTTTTATTTATAATTTACGCGAATTTTCACATGTCATGAATAAAGTAAGACCTCTTTCGTGGAGTGGCAAGAAAGGCAGCAAGTGGATCTCATTTGTCAGGTACGATTAGAGTCACGAGTCGGAAGCGAGTCCGTGGGAAACCAGCGGGGCAGAATATAATCCACGGGGGGCACGTTACGTATCATCTATTCTCGCCCCCATCTAGCATATTCCAACTTTGTTTTAATCTAATTTAATTTTTTTAAATAGTTGAGAGGTAACATTGGATATAAATTTAAGCTGAACAAAGATTTCAACTGCTTCTGATTTGTTATGTAAAATATTTATACTTAATAGCAATCTACATATTTTGAATTATAAAACTATAGCAATATACCTAGGTAACAAATTTTGCCTAATAATTTCTTGTTACTTTGTGGTATGCATATCTAATATTGATATTTCTATTAAAATATCGATATATCATCATAATGTCAAAATATACAAGATGTTTTTGAAATAATCTTAACAAGTGATATCTTTTGTTAACAAAAACTAAATTTGCTTTATACAAATGTTTATAGATTTTGAGATATACAATGAAGAAGTTTTTGCTCAAAAACAGTATTGTCACACATCGTCTATCTCAAAAACCGGTAACATTTTAAAAAACAAATTTAAATATTTAGCATCTTTTCAACAAGGACTATCACTAGAAAATTATTTTGTATACAGACTCTTATGGAAGTGAATGCAA
Organism: Tribolium confusum; assembly: GCA_029207805.1. Taxonomy (NCBI): domain Eukaryota; kingdom Metazoa; phylum Arthropoda; class Insecta; order Coleoptera; family Tenebrionidae; genus Tribolium; species Tribolium confusum. The sequence continues at coordinate 39,373,534 of JALGAY010000003.1, forward strand.
AAATTTTAACCTTAAGTACAGCACCACAAATAATAAAAATTTGCAAAAAAATTTGTGTTCTATCTCAACTAATAACAAAATTACAGCCCGTCAAAGTTGGGTATAATTTTTTTTTTATTATACAGTAAAATGTCGATAATCCGAATCATCGGTAATCCGGATAATTCCTTTTGGCTTCCAAAGCGCAACAATTAAATCAAATATGCTACAACAACAGATTTGTAGGAAGTCGAGGATGGATAACGAATTTAAAGAAGAGGCAGTTTAGTGAAAATTTGTGGTGAGAAGTTATCTAATAACGAGAGCGCAGTTAAATCGTTTATTTCTGACTTGCACAGAAAAATAAAAAATTTAGACTTATCAAAAACTCTAATTTACAAAGCGGATGAGTCTGCTTTATACTGGAAATTTCTGCCTGACAGGACTTTGGTTAATTGCGAAGAAAAAAGTGCCCCTGGTCTTAAAACAATAAAAGATGGAGTAACATTTTTAACCTGCGCTAACTCAGATGGTACCCACAGAATGAAGCTTTTAGTTACTGGAAAAGCAAGAAACCTCCGTGCCTTCAAAAATCAACTGCTACCAGTTGAGTACCAATCTACAAGCAACGCATGGATGACATCATATGTTTTCAAGCAATGGTTTCATAATTCATAATAAAGCTAGAGCTTTTCTAAGAAGTCAAAATCTGCCTAAAAAGCTCTACTATTGATTGATAACTGTAAACCCCATGCCTCAGAAGATGAAATTGTTAGCGAAGATGGAAAGTTTTCTGTTATGTTTTTACCGCCGAATACAACTGCTTTTATCCATCCTATGAAACAGAGCGTAATACAATTAACTAAAGTTCACTACAAGAAAAGTCTTCTTGCTCATATCTTAGCAAACGAAGAGAAATTCATTATTGATGTTTTAATGACTTTTACTTTAAAAGATGCAGTTCGTCGATTGCATAATTCTTGGGAACAACTAAATGTAACAACTCTTAAGAAATGTCGGCGAAAGCTTTTTTCTTCAGACCTTGATAATGATGAGTTTGATTCAGATGATGACAACATTTCGCTGAGCTAAGGAACGAAATGTTTTCAGGACATTCAGATATTGCAACAGTTGGTCAAATGCTTGGAGAAGTTACAGGTGCTACATTTTCGCTGTCTGAAGTAAACGCGTGCGTTTATGGAGATTATGATTCATCTCAAGAAGTAGACCTCAAAAATGATGAGAAGACTGATGATAAAGCAGAAACTGTCGAGGAAGTAGAAGCAGAAAAGACTGTTTCTGATGAACAAGCAATGCTTGCAATAAACACATGTCTAGAATGGGCTGAACAGAACAATGTGTCAATAATGGATATTCTAGCATTGCAACATACCAAAGATAATATTTTTTCAAAATATTTTAACAATTTAACAAAATATTTATTTCAAGTTTAGGAAGAACCGGCAAATGCAAACCAAACTAACACAATATTTTAAAAAAGTTTAATTACCAAATTATGTATTTTTTGTTTTTTATGTTTATGTTTTATATAAATAAATATATGTTTTTTAATGTTTCGGATTATCGAGATTTTACTGTATCTCGAAAACCGCTTAACCGATTTATACTAAATTTGGTTCACAAATGAAGTTGAATATACTCTTTTTATTTCTACTAGCAAAATTTTTCTGCACATCTCAATTTTAAGTTAAGGCACTTTTGTTTCACATTTTCGATAATTAACCAATTTTCTTCTTATTAATTTCCAATTTTTGTAGCAAAAATGAATATGGCGGTAGATTCTAAATAAAAATGCAAGAACGCAATATTTTGCTAAAACGTACCGTTTTAGAGATATTTACGTTTAAAGTATAAAAATGACTTTTAATCTTTAACTTTGGCGTCCTCTAGCTCCTAAACTGTGCAACTTCGTACAGAGCTAAATTGTGTTAAATCGCTTTAGTTTAAATTCTACCAAATTTTTTGGTAGAACTACTGTATTTCTTATTGGAAATTGTTACATCGACTCCTGTTAATTATTGATTTGATGATTGGTCAACTTTTCTATACCGTTGGCATAAGACACATGGGAAATACTATATTTTTTATTTTTCTATTATTTTTTAAATAAAGTGCACATTCTTATTATCAAATTAAAATTTTTGATAAGTTATGGGTTATGTTTAGGTTGTCGTTAATTTCGGGACAACGAAAAAAGGATTTATAGCTTATTTATTACAGAGTGTACTCGCTCTTTAAAATTTCGATAACCGTAACAATTTTTTAAACATGCATGTTAAAAAAAAATAAATCGAAAGGATAAATCGCGATTTAATATAAGATCTAATAGCCCTAAAAGATGGTTTAGTACCATACCTTTGTTATGTGTAAATTTTATAAAAAAAAATTTAATTATTAATGCTAAAAAGGGGGGATGGCATACACCATGATTTACCCTGTACATACATCAAATTTTGATATATTAAGTCTAATATGTTGTGGTTTGGTTTATTTGGCTTCGTTGGTAGCGAGGACTACCACCAGGTGAAATATCTGGGCAAATTTTAATTACAGTTTGTATATGTAAAAAATTGCTATAATACATTGTAGAGTCCTCAGAAAGATATCTCGTATTTACAACTTAATTCTATATTTAATTTTCACTAATTTTTATGAAGTTCTAATCGCAAACCATCATTTTTAAACCCTAATTAATGGAGGTAAACAGACTTCGTCAATGCTGGGCTAGGGCCTGCACGTGATACATTGTCCTGGTGTTAGGGTGGCCATAAACTTATTATAGAATCAAAGCTATAAAAGGTTGTAAACGCAAAATATCTTTCCGAGGGGTTTATTTCGTATAAAAACAAATTTTTGAATAAAAAATTTGTTTTACTTCGTATATCTCAAAAACTATCATCATTTGTAAAGGCATATTTAGGTATTTAGCATTCTTTCAACGACGACTATCACCAGGTAAAATTTCTGTACAAGATTTGATCACATCCGATCAAAATTTGATCTTGAATTTATGATATTGCCTCCCTCTGGTTGTTAAGTTATTAATAGAGCTCGCACGAAATATGGGAAGAAAAACGCTGTGCAGTTGTCTAGCTAATTACTCGCACCCGCCACGCGATAAAACATTGAAACTTGAATTGGTCGATAGTAATACCAAACTAATACGGCTATCGACCAATTCAAGTTTCAATGTTTTATCGCGTGGCGGGTGCGAGTAGTTAGCTAGACGACTGCACAGCGTTTTTGTTCCCATATTTCGTCCGAGCTCTGGTTATTAAGTATGAATCTTAAAGTTTCCTCTCACAATCATTTATGTTTATTTGTTTTATTTTTGCTTTCCAGAGATTTAGTACGACTCATTATTATTATAGACGTAATTCTGTTTCACTGCGTTAAAATTGTTTTTTTTAACCGTGACGACCGACAATCGATTATCGATAAAATGGTTGATTTTTATATTTTAACTGCTTTTTATGTATTAAAGGTATGTTAAAAAATACAGAATCACTTCTATTTATCTGCATTTTGCTTTCTTAAGAGTCATTAATTTTTTTCGGGAAATCTTTTTATAGAACCTTTGATTGTAGTCTGGGAATTCAAATTGCCGACACATTCTGCACGCCTAAATCATGATAGATGCAAATTAATTTTTAATTTGACAATTTTTTTATTACAAGAAGATGAAACGTGCTTGATGCTATTTATCTGATTCAAATAGTGACCTGCTGAATAGGAAGTTTTTATGATTATACCTACATAGTTTGAATGCAATTGTATATAAAGAAACCTAAATTTTGGTGAATCCTGGGGACAGTCATAAACGCACCAAGATATTGTCATTGTCAAATCCAGATGTCTCGGTAATAAAATTCCAACAGTGCATCGAATTCGAACATTTCAGAATAATAGTGTATGAGAAAAAACCTTGAAACTTGAGTAACAAACGTCGCTATATTCCATGAAATGATTCTGAATGGTTCTTTCATTTGGAATGTAAGTTAATTAAATTATCTACATCGACTCACTGTTCTAATACATGACTAGTTGTATGCTTAATTAAGGTAGAAATTTAAAATTTCTTAGAACAAGCTTGATTATCACCAAGCGTTAAATTATTTTCATAAGTAGAAAGTCATTAAAGAACAATAAATATTATTGTTACTTTAATAAACGGACAAAATTCAGAATTGTACATGTTTCCTAGAATAATCGCAATTATACAAGTACACCCGTGATATTCAAATTTGGCGTGCGAACTGGACGACGTGTTCGGTTATCGAATTTTAATCTCGCAATAATTTTTTCTTTCACAATTTATTGCACGCAACTACGTTGTTACCGGCGTTTGAACACGGCTCGCAACATCATTCTGATCGCATTATTTCAACTCTAAAACAAATAATAAAAAATTAATAATTTTAATAAGACCTCTTATTAAAACTAGTATTACCTAATACGAAAACGAAACAGAATAAATAATAGGCGATCTGAATCAACTGAAACTTTATAATATCTAATAAGTCAAGAGAAAAATATGGTTTGTCTTTTTAAAACTGTTCGTTACCACTGTCACCTATCACAATTAAAACCTGCTGATTTATGCTTGCAATGCATTCAACAACATTTACAATAAAATTATTTACTTTAAAAAAATGTGAATATTTATTTCTAATGTTTTTGAGTCAACTAAAATGAGCGTTATACTATAGTATAGACTTGCTTAAGATAATTTTTTTCATTACTCACTATGCTCAAATAATGTTTAAAAAAATATGACTATTGAACTAGATTGGCCTTTTTCTCAATATTATATTCGATAAAAATCGGTAATAATTTCAAAAATTTGAATTCAGATAATCCACATTGTACGAAATTTAACTTTATTTTAAATATTTGACTGAGACAATCCGAAACCATTTAATAAAGCCTTATTGTGACAACCCATTCCCTAAGTAAAAGTTAAGTGCATCTTACAATGCACTTAACTGAACTGTTTGCGGTAAATTCAACAAAGTCTATGGTTTGTTTTATTGGAAGTATATTTTTTAGCTACCAAGTTTTAGCTGGCCTATAGCTTTGAGGACTATTTTTTATACTCTTTTGTTTTCTGGTGTCTTTTCCCAATTAATTGTTTTTATTTGTCTAAAATTCTTCTCCAGCTCTGTCTTCCAGCTTTTGCGGCGGTATTGTTCTATAAACAGTACTGATTTTTTTTGATTAATGTTCTGCTTTGCCTAGTGTCATTATCATACAGGTCCTTCTACAGTTCTTTATATACGCAATTTTCACGATCCTGATATCTTTCTATTTCTTATGTAAAATGAAGGGCCTTGTTTTCTGTCATGTTCTCGTCTTTTTTTTATTTTTTGTGTTTTTGTGGCATTCTTAAGTTGCATATAATACATTTGTTTTCTTCAAAATTGTAACTTTTTTCTTATGTTGTTTCATAATGTTTATATAATTTCTTTCCTGTTGTAAACTGTTATTCTGACCTTTATGTGCAGACACGGAAATATGGTCAGTGTCTTTTTAAAGAAATAAAGTTTTCTAATAAACTCGCAATATACCAAATAATGATCATTGCTAAATCTAATGCTAAGGTAAAACACAGTGAAGAAACATTTTGATTTATGATAGTCATAGAAGTTGCAAGAGACTATCATAATATTTTGTTTCATTTTTGTTTATGTTTAACTCACTTTGTTTTTTTCCCTAAACATTTTATTACCTTCTTCAGCTCTTTTACACTTCTTAGTTCTTATATGAGACCTATTGCGAATGCAAGACATTGATGTGGTAAATTAATCCAATTATATACATACCTACATGTATATTCCAGGGTCTCTTTCTCTTACTACAAGTAAAAAAATATATAAAACCTGATTCGAGATTTGTATACTACTATACTTTATTTACCAACAATATGTAAAAAAATAACCCAAGCGTCAACATTTGACAAACCATTTTCACAAAAATTAATGCCATTAGTGTCAAAAACAGGTTAGGATTAGGAATTACTTTTCTTCTACTCTGCGTCTGTAACAGAGACCGACTTGGGTGTCGTATTAGCCATTATCACACACAAATTGCGTGCGGAAAGAACTAGTGCATTTTTTTGTGGTATCACGCTTTTCCTGACATTTGTGACGTTTAAATTTTATTGCACTTGATGACCAGTGTTCCTCTCCAAGGTATTTTTGTGTGTGGGCCGCAATTGCCCTATCAAACATTCGAAAAGGGATAGGTAAGCTGCTTGAAAAATGAGGTTAGAGACGCTTTAAAGGACTCTGCAACCTCCATAGCCTTTGATAATTTACAAATTATTTGCTAGATGAGTATATAGCACCGCTTGGTCTAAAATAATGGTGAATAGATCCGTATAAAGTTTGTCATTTTATAATTTAAGAAACGTTGGAATGTTTTTGGAGATTTTCCTTATGGTGTTTATGCCAATTGGAATATTCAATCAATAACCCATACGATAGGTAAGAAAGAACCATTTGTGAGTTAATTACATAGAATTTTGGGCAAATTTGAAAACACTAAAAAAACATTTGACATTTTTATGACATTTTTTACCAACTAACTCGTATTAACGCAAAAGTCCCTAAATATTAAATAATTAACTTTTTTACTTAATAATCACCTAAAACGCGCAAAGTAGAAAAAATAGCATAAAGAAAGTCATTGTGGCACTCATTCTTTATAAAAACTCGCGCTCGCGCTCGTTTTATAAACTTGAATTCGTGCCACAAAAGCTGACTTTTCAAAAGGTGTTCTTTAATATACTATTTTCTAACCGCGAGAAGGTAATGACAACTTTTCCATCTTTTTCATAGACAGGTAAATAAAATATATAGATGTTTTGAAAAATTCTAATGTTGAAAAGTTGAAAACACTGCACTGCACTGCACTGGTTTTATTTTTATTTATAATAGTGGCGTTTATTAAAGGATGATTTTTTCAAAATTGTTCATTAATGACATTAATGAGTGATTTTACATTAATGAATAATATTAAAATTCTAAAAAGAGATTTTTATCTTGAGATAAAATGGTTCACGGTTAACAAAAAACATTGTAATTAAATCGTATGTTAATGGGCGACTAATAATCTCGATAATTAAAGACACTCACTCGCTGACGCTCGTTTTTTTTTAATCAGTCTCAATTATTAATCTTCTTCATTAATATCCTTGTTTATTAAATAACGTTAAGTAAAATTTTAACAATAATTGTTAAAGTATATCAAACGAAAGCCGTTTTGTCGTGATGTTATGTTATTTGATATTCCATCTCAGTGTAAACTCGTTTTAGATTTGGTCAGTCGAGGTAGCTTATAGAAATTTTTCTCCCATAATCAAACATCGAAATATTCAAAAGGGTTCTTCGCAAATATTTATTCACGTGTGTCGGCTGAGAAAGCGTTCACCTTTAGTTCTCCGGTTAATATAGCCCAGAATTGAATAAAACTGCCGTAATATTCTTTATGTCCTAAGTTAATAGACTGGCGACAGGTTCTATAATTAAACAAATCGAAGGCACGACTCGACTACACCTTTTAGTAACTAATTGAATAAACAGATAACATTATCTGCATTCAGTTTCTTTTCTATCCAAAATTCTGTACATATATCGGAACGTTTTTTAATATGATCAGACAAAATTTAATAACTATAATTACAGGGTGCCAACCTGGCAGACGTTCAAATAAGAACATGAGTTGCACGCGATTCACTATACAGTAGCAATGTGCGGCACGAATTCGAATAATCCTTTCGAAATAATGACTGCCTAATCATCAGAATTTCTTCTTTTTGAAAAATGAAAGTCGGCGCCAAATATTTCGCTCTTTAAAAACTCGATTTCCTTTCGTTGTATTTTATCACGGACTGCATAATCGTGCCCTATGGATGCAGAGGTTTTTATGGAGCTGAATCGAGTGGGGTTGGTATTTTTTGTTGATAATTTTGAGATCGGACAGAACATGTGGCATTCGCAACAACCAGCGGCACACAAAATGTTTAAAGAACTTATCATAAATGAATGTGAAAGAGAACTGTGATAATGTTGGTAAGGGGCCATCCATAAATTTCGTCACAAATCCACAAATTTCGGGGATGGAGGGGGTCAACAAAATGTGACATCTTGTAACAAGGGGCAGGGGAGAGTTAAAAGTTTTGTGACGTCACATGTCAAAATTTAAAATTTTTAGTTTATCATTTATCATTATATTAAGTTTATGGTTCTTAACTAGTCTTTTGTTTATTAAACTATCTAAAATATTTAACTTTATGTTCATTTTATTAAGGATTATTTAATAGAAATAAAAAAATTGAAACCGCTGTTTTATTTTAATTATTTTTAAATACAAAAATAAAAAAGTGACGTCACACCAGGGGGGGGGGAGGTTCCAATACTGTGACTACCTTGACAAGCAGGATGGAGGGGGTTAAAAAATCATAAAATTAGTTTGACGTAATTTATGGATGACCCCTAATTAGTAATTACCTCTAAAAGATTTAGTTTTAATTTGTGTAACAGATTATGCTAGGCTAAGAAAAATAACTAATTGCTTTATCATTTGTTATGTTATTAACTGACATATGCATGTGCGTAAATATTTGTCTTGCGTTACATAAAGAAGCTTTATAGCTGTACGATGTAATGGACTTATTTATTATATAACTGAGTGATGTAATGAAATTTATTAATGTTTGATTTTTCTGTCAACAAGTTTTTAGCAGTTATTTCTATATTACGTATTTGTATTAGTACGAGTATTTGTGTTATGTAAAAGCCGCAAAATTATTTCATCAATTATGAAAAAAGCTATTAGAATTTGATTCATGTTTATTAATATTATCTATCGAGAATTGTAGTCTAATTTGTGACTTATAAGTTGGAATAGTAATAAATCTCCGACACAATAAGAAACCCAGTACGCCAATAACTAACTAAAAAAAAATATTGGCGGCCAGATCGATTGGTTCTAAATACGAAATTTCTTACTATCATGCCTTCAATCTTCAAGCTTTAATAATAGTCACATGGCAAGTTTATGACTGATACCTTAATTTTAATAAAATAAATTTATCACACTGTCATAATTTATGAGAAAATAAGTACTTTTATATCAAAATTATAATTAAATTTAAACGCCACATTTTCTCAAAAATTTAATTAGCTATTTTATTTTAATGCATTGTTTACATAAATATTGGAATAAATTAAACCAAAGGGTAAAAAATAAACGCTTTCAAATTAAACTAAGTCTTATATTTGAAAAAAATATCTATATTTTTTCATTTAATTTTTTTTTTAATTAAGGTAGAACATAGATAGAACTTGAAGATGTGCAGATAGAACTTGATTTATCCGATACTTTTTTTTATATAGTTTGGGCTTTTTATTAATTTTTTATGTAATAAAGTTAAATTTTATGTGTTATAATAGATCTAATAAAGACTAGTGCTGTTAAAGTACCTAATTAAGAATTATAATAGGTTTCTTAAAAAGTCAAATTATAAAAATAACTATTATACTCGTACGATTATGTAGGTACAATAAATTATTATCAGTTATAATAAGAGTAGTAAAAGTTACGTCAAATATTTTTAATATTTTGTATCGCACATGATTATTTACATGGTATACAAACATCATGAGTGCGAAGCACGAGGTAATAAAATTACACTACAGTAATAAAACACAATTTATACCACTATAAAAATATTCTACTTGACTTTGAATCAAGTTGTATTTGAAAAATTGATTAATGAACCAAATGAATAATAATTATTTTACAATTTTTTTTTAAACTAGTTATATCTTATTTTACTTTAATTATATTTTTGATGTTCATTTTACTAATAATTATAAAACTAAAAATGTTTATTTATTTAAAATATTTACCTTTTTACTAGTGAAATACTCAGTATACTATGAATGGTATTTTCACTATAATTTGTTGTTATTGGTTGTTAACCAAACAATGTCTTATTTTTACTGATTAATTTTTGAAGAACTATAGGTAAATTAAATAGTCACAGAAATAAAATAAAGATGAAGTAAAATAAATGAAGATAAAACTAATGGGGACTAAAAATTTATGGGGACAATATTAAAGCAATTTTAATTTTGGTCGTTTTGTTACTACTGATAATAATATCATTATAAACTGTGTCTAAAAAAAGCCTTTTAAGTAATGGTTTAAAATATCGTCATATTTAGTAATACGCGATTATTCTATAAACCAAAATCGTTATAATTGGTAAAATTAACTTTTAAAAAACATTTTATTTAATTTTATTATTCAATTATTTTGACTTCTTATTTTAAATTAATTTTTAAATTATTTTGACTTCTTAATGTTAAAATATCAACATGACGACCAAAGGAATGTTGGCAACCCTAATTAGAGTGCATAATGTAACAAAATACTGCTGTGACTCCCTTGAACGAAATTTTCAATATGTAACAAAAATTATTTTCTTTATATTTTAGGCAGCCGTAGATGAAGTATTTCACACTACAAATAGACAAAAAACATATTACAATAACTCGTGTGAATACAAATTACTCAAAATACTCAGGCTATGCCCTCGTCATCTGCAATCTTCACACTTGGAGTACTGCAATAATGCTTTTATACCACTAGTTATGTAAATAACTATTAAATTTTTATTTAAAAAAATAACGATATTTTTTTTAAATTTTTGACAGTAAAATTGGCGGAAACATAATATTTTAAATTTTGAAAAACTTGGAATATTTCAAACTGCCTTTCTCTCTCTGTGTTAAAATTTAGTTACATATATTCGTCCGATTCACAATAATTAATATATTTTTTTTGAATACGAATGAGCACAATTTAGTTATAATAATCGTTATAAAAATTTTGTATTAGGTACTTAAACCCTTTTTAGGAATAAGTAGTTTGTCTTTATTTTATTACTTCACACACTATTCATCTCTTAGTGCTTATTTTATTTATTACTTTTAGATAAACAAAGTACTCTTCAGTTCTTTAACAAGCTTTATTCCATCTTCAGGCACCCTCCTGCAAGATTTTGAGGAGCTCTGGTATTGTTTTGTCACAGAAAGTGCAAGATGTAAATTCAGTCTTTGGGTTAGGTTAAACCAACATGTGGTCCATTTTGTTAACGGGGACAGATTTCATCTGGCGAAGAAAAAATAAATAAGATTCCTTTTATATTAGCATAAATGAATCTTGACATTTCCGGACTAGATTTCCTATATTTTGCTTCACGTATATTGTCGTAAACAACAACGATGAAGTAAATTTTTAGTAGTCACGTGCTTGGGGTAGGTCGGAAGTGACGTCACACCCACACACGCACCTAATAGCCTATCCGATCGAAGTCAGACGAGGTATTCTCATGATAGTAAAATTAGCATTTTTAAATTAGTGTTTGGAATGGTTTTAAGAACGTCATCTAGCGGTAGAAAGACCATTTCATGCACTTAGAGAATTTTACGAGCCGGCAAAAGGCGTGATATGAATTGAAACGAGAGTTGTAATTTCTCATGGAAGCCATTTATGGAGATTTTTAACTTGATTGCATCAACTTCCTCTTTTTACACGATTCTTGCTACGTTATTGGTTTACTGTCTATACTTATCTGCAAAGACGCTATGAAAATGATTTATTTGACAATGGTGCTGAAAATTTCACCGGATCTTAATTTACAAATGAATGCTTAATACTCCTTCCTAGAAACTTCATGTAGATACCTACCTGTTCAAATCCCTAAGGTATGCAAAAGGGAGGGACTGAAATTGATTTCAACTGTCATTCTTTCTCACAACACCTCTTAAGCAAATAATTTTTCCTTTCTAATAATTATTGTCAATAATCATTAGAAAAAATAACATCCGTTTGTTTGATACTTATTATTTTTGCTATTTGTCAGGAACAAACAGATTAATTGCAACGATTCACCTATGTCAATACACTTTCTTAGTTGCGAACGTTACTTAAAATCGATTCAGATTAAGAATGTATTCAAGAACGAAGGGTTAGATTTCTAATATTAAACCGACCTTAAAAGACTTCTTATCGTATTACTTCTTACGTAAATTAATCCTAATTTAATTAAATCAATACGCTATGAACTCGAAAGTGAAAATAAAATAAATCACTACAATAATTAATATTGGAGTGGCTTCTATGCATATTTATGTATTCAGTTATAAAAAATAATGCAATTTTATTAAATTGGATTACAAGTAATGACAAAGTATAAGATTTCTTCATATCGATTAAATCGAACCCAGATAAATGCATCACAAAATAGTAAAAACCACAATTTTAACTATGAACAAAATCCTAATTTGTCTAAGTTATTTTTGGCGAAAAAAGCCTTCACCTTCTCTATTATCAGTGGCGTCACAAGCCTCTTTTGATTTGAATTTTAAGCTGTCCCTGAACAACTGTACTTTGTCATAATCGGTATACAACCCTAATTCTTGGAATAGAAATCGGCATTGAGGGTCTCATCCAAGAATGATTCGCACATCTCTGTCGAAAAGCGGATGTACGACAGAGATGAGTGACTCAGCGTATCGCTTCCTGGGGTCTTTGAATGTGCAGGCGCCAATGGTCCGATATCTTTGACTTGATTTCAATGCTGTGAGACAGAGACACTTGATTTAATTTATTGCTTTTTTGTATTTTGCTGTGATTGTATTTTTCTATGTTATTTTTTTTTAGTCACACAATGATGAAGAAATCAGTGATGGGGATGGAGAGTCTGGTCGCGAACACGACGATATTGATAGCTGTGATGAAATAAGAAGGCACGGGGGAGGAATTTTGGCGGATCACGGTGATGTTCTTGCCAAGTTAAAGATGCAAGTGAGAGACATCAAGGTAGGGGTAAGCAAACATTAGTGGTTTCATAAGGTTTTTTGGCTTCAAAAGAACTCGAAGGCGCAAATAATAATCGATGAATTTCTTTATTATCTTCTTAAAGATGTATCTTTTCACAAACAGAAAAATAATATTTTGGCAGTCGTTGTAGTATTGTTCTTATGGCTGCAGAGTCGAAGACCATCAGTAATAGTATAAATCTATTCATTGCACATTTTCTCTCTTAAACGTGTTCTCCAACAGATGATCAAAAAAGATTATTCTCTAGAAGACGTGAAGACAAAAAGCATTTCAAACCTTTAAGAGGATAATCTTTTTTGATCATATGGTATTACTTTGCTCGTGATTGTCACAATGTTTTTAGTTTAGCAAAAACACGCAATACACCTTCTGTAAAAAGCAGTAATAAGCAAAAATTTAAATTCACAGTAATTGAGGTCTCCAGACTTCAAACTTATCGACAGTTATTGTAGTCCGTTTATTATGGAAGAATGAGAATTCGACTTAAATCGCAAATAATCTCAACAAAGAAACCCTAATCAAGCATTTTTAACACTTATACTATTACAAACCAATCTTGGCATAGCTGACTTTAAGGGCCAGTTTTCTGTTTATTACTAGTGCAATAAAAATTGTGTTGTTATCAAACGTAAGTAATCTATAGTCGTTAGATAGCTTCCTTTGATGGCATCTGTGAAAACCGTCCGGAGCAGGTCAAATCTAGGTAGAATAGTGACAAATCTGCCTGCATCAGGCGGTTTTCTCAGATGGCATCGAAGGGTCTAGCGACCATAAATTACTTGCGGTTTGTAACAATACAATTTTTAATGCACTAGTAATAAACAGAAAACTTGCCTTTAAAGTCAGCTACGCCAAAATTGGTTTGGAATAGTATACCAATTTTTTAAAGATTTCAAAATTCATCCCTAAAACGGCAACTTTTATATCTGGGTTTAAATGACATTGCCAAAGGTTATTTTCTAATTTGGGCTGTCAAAATCTAAATATCAAAAAATGAATCAAAGGTATTGGATTCTCTTGGGACTATTTACAAGTTGCAACACAACAATCTAGGGCTAATTCTTTACCGACTGACCGCAGTACAGGAAGAAAACAGGAACAGTTGCCTGTTGATTACCAGAAAGACTGCAATTTTGAAATTGGTTTCAAAACATAAACGAAATTGAACAAATTGTACAAAACGTAATCTTCAATGATGAACCAAGGTTTATTCAGGTAGAAGGATACTTGAATCTACACATCACTTAAATCTGGGGTGCTTAAAACTCACAGGAGATTGTTGAAGAACCACTTCATTCTGAGAAAGTGGTGTATAAGACTATGGGCTGGACTGAAGTTTGTTTTAAGAAACGTTGGTGAAGATAGAGCTTGATAAGTTTCGATGGCATATTTTTGTACCACGTGACAGGAGCGGTTGTCACCAGAGCAAAGCACAAAAGTGACCACTATTTCGTAGTTGTGTTATAAGCTACAGCGCTTGGCATTTCATCACAAACGCCAAAAGAGTAGACAGCGACGTTCACATCCTTGCTTAGTAAAATTTTTCTGTATAAATCAGACGGTTCATCGTGCTGCTATAGCTTGTCAAAACTTTCTTGACTTGTGAGATGCAGAGATATGGGATAAAGAAAGTAAAAATACTACTCACTTTATTTAGGTACAAATTTTTTGCCAGGCTCGAACCAGAGACAGTCCTGCTATATTGCACTTCCACATTTCGAAAACTCTGTCAAAAATGAATCTTTTCACTATTTAGACACCCTGTCTATACTTACGTAACTACTTTAAAATGTTGTTTTTTTACAACACTCTAAAAAATGTATCACACTGTAGAGAGTTGATTATGATCATTTTGTAGTTAATAATTAGAAGAATGATTGTGCCAAATTTCGTTAAAATACTTTTATAAATAAAAGTGCTACAGATTTGCGCATTTACATTGGAATTCTCATAAGAGAAATTACCTCCATCCTCCTCTTAAAAGGGCTGCAGTTTCCTTATCAGTAAAATACCAAAAAGTTAATTGTCTTTATTACGCCATGAATTCAAACTTTTCTAGACAAACTTTACTTTTAGATTTTTGTCAACAACATGTCAAATTTCAATCTTCTTTTTCAATAACGCTTATGTCTACCTACTAGTTTTACTTAGACTACTAGTTAAAACTATTTTTTAAGCAGTTAATTTAAAAATATATGAATTTAGTAATATCTGTTTTACGTTGGATCTTAAAATGACTTGTCGTTTAAGGTTAATAATTGGTGTCTCAGTTTGGCATATCAGCAAGGAGCCGCAGACCGATTTCGAGCTCCTTGCTTCCAATCAGTTCAACGTATCTCAGTGATATGCTAAACCGGACACCGAGATGAGGAAAACAAACGTTAAACTTGTTGTTTATTCATACGTTTTTTACATTTCATAATGCCCCTTTTTACTGTAAATGTAAGCACGATTCTGTGACTAATTTTGTTACCTTTTTTTTGTTTATATAGCTTTTAGCTGACGATAAGTTGTCAACAACAACTCGAAAGCTCTCTTCCATGAATAAAAAGATTTTGGAATAAGTGTTCCGAGCATTATTACTTTTCTTTTCAAATTAAATGATTTTGTTTTATTTTAAGATTTTTTTACTTTAACATCAATAAAAATTATTAAAAAAGACTTACAACAGTTTTGGTTGAGCCCAGTGTTAAAAAAATTACCAAATACAGAAATTTCTTCACATCGGCAATGGTGATTTGCGATGGAGAGGCTTTACTGTAGCACCTTTGATACCACTATTTGTGTTCTTCTTCCAAGTACTTTTTTAAACGCTTTGCTTTATTTGCTTATTTTTTAGAAATCGCTTTATTTTGGCTCATTATTTTTCCAGGACGACTTCGAGAACGCTACCCGTCATTTGAACTTTCCCCTGTCTAATCGAAGTCTTCAAGATAGTTTCCATTTACCAGCTCCGTTTCCATTCCCACACCCAAGTACGCCGTTCATGACACCTTTGCTACCACCACCAGCAGCTCCGTCTTCGGGGAGTTCACACTCGTCGGAAGGCAGTGCGTCCTCTCAACACACCTGGTCGTTCGAAGAACAATTCAAACAGGTGCGTCAGGTAGGTCGTTTAGTGTAGAACGTGCCGTGGGCGCAACTATCGGTCGTCGCGATGTCGCTAAATCAGAATTTTACAAACTATTTGAGCTAATTTACAGGCTGGTTCTAAAGAATGACACGAAATATTTTTTCTATTTTTGTTACCACTGGTTTACAGTTCCATTAGATTTAAAATTTTCTGTTTCTGACAATTTTTACATCCACTTCTAGATTCATCCTAGTAAGACTATTTACCAAGATCATGCCTAGTTCCGATTGTCCGAAAGCAGAATCACGTCAACACATGACTTGCTTTATAAAAACGGTTGTCCTTTAGTTCTGTTTAGATATTTTTAAACAACTGCTTCATAAATAAATTAAAAAAGAAAAACTCTTTGCGAAACATTGACAATTAGATGCTAGTGTAAACAAAAAAATATATTTTGCTTTTTGTCTCAAATTGCAATATCATAAAATGGTGTGGTACTTATAAAGCAAAACAAAAAAATAATATTTTTGAAATGATTACTTTTCAGATTGTGTCTTAGAATCCCTGATTAAAATTATTTCTGTTACATTCTATAAGAGCTGAGGGTAACATAATGATTCAGTCACAATTTTAAGTGATAGAATTTTATTTTGTTTCAGATAAAAAAAATGTATGTTGCAAATTTGCACGGTGGGAAAAATTGGTTGCGCAGGAGCGGGTTTTAACCGAGTGCCGGTCGTCTGGCCCAACCTCATATAAGTTATACTATTCGCCAGTTTTATGGCGCATAATTTCATCAGCGCAGGAATTACAGTACATTTTTAGAGTTATTCAATCGTAAAAGTCGGCGTTTTGTGTCCTTGTCTCTATTATTAAGGGATATTATTATGAATAAGGACGGGCCGTTATCGCTTGTATTTAATTTGTACCTAAATGTTAAAGTATTTCTGTGTTCCGAGTACTATTATAATTTGGCATAATGCAATTTGATATTTTATGGCCTTTTTCGATGATTTATGGTTATTAAAAATTAGCGCAGATATTTTTTGCTGTCTGGATCACTTCTACCTGGACGTTATAGCCTTCGAGCGAATCACACGAAAAATTTCGGGTTGAAATTACGTGGGGCGTTATTGTATTTAGTACAGAACGAACTCCTGCGGTAAAACAGACACTGACTCTATCCAGGATGAAATATAACGACGTAGGTGTTATTATATTTTAATATCAAGCTCTTAATGTACTGTCTGGAGATGTACGAGCTACATTTGAATAGATAAATTACTGCAATTTAATTCAATTGTATGAATAAAATATAATAATAAGCATGCAGCTCGAGTTTCATTTCCCTACAAAAATTATATGGATTTGCAAAAATGCAAATGTTACTGCTTGCTTATGGTTTTGTATAAATGCATCTCTACCTTTAGAGTTTAGAGTAGGCGAAAACATCCTTGAACTTTATTCTACTTTTTTCAACGTTTTAATAGGTTAATAACATCCGAATCGACAGACAATTTTGACTTTATCGTACAACATGCGATGTGTTTACGTGGTATTAGGATACAAAAAATTATAAGACCTTATATAGGTCATTTACCGCCGAAAATTTGCATCTACCAAATCTTGCTGTTAAAATTTAAAATATGACATGTTTCCGAATGCAATAAGTATAGAGGCGATAGGAAAATTTTGTTCGTTAAAAGATCAAAAAAATGTCAAATGATTTTTTAAAATTTTTTTGAGTACATTTAAGAGGTCTTCAGCAATAAGAAAAATTTTGGGCTAATTGATATAAGAAATAAAGATAGTAACTTGCTCAATGCTAAAAGGGTAACAATGCTCACAATTGAGTTTTGAGTAATTTTTTGTTGGCAAAACGTTAATTTGACGAGCGAGATTATATTCTCGCGACTATTGGTTTGTAAGTAGAGCTGGGCGACATCTGTTTTTAGGTATCGGGTATCGATACTTGCCAAAGTATCGTAAGTATCGAGGTATCGGAAGTATCAAAATATCGGAGGTATCAAGGTATCGGGGATATCGAGGTATCGGGAAGTATCGAGGTATCGCGGTATCGAGGTATCGGGAAGTATCGAGGTATCGGAGATATCGCGGTATCGAGGTACCGGAGGTATCGGAAGTATCGAGGTATCGAAGTATCGACACATCGAAGTATTGGAGGTATCGGAAGTATCGATACTTCGATAATTGATTGCAGTCGGTATCGGTGTACGATACCTGAGCAGGTATCGATACCTTCTGTAAGTATCGATACTTTTCCCAGCCCTGTTTGTAAGTATTGGCTCACGTTTAGTGACCACTCATAAATGATCATTTAATCTCCAAACAAGACACTTTTACTTATTTACAATATCAAAAGCTTATGATGTCTTTGCGTACAATTTTGACGAATACATTTAAGAAGTCTAAAATGTCTAAAATTTTTTGGACTTTTGTTAGATGAAGGTTTTTATGCTGTATAGTTGCTACTATTTAAATATGTAGTATTGCTTATTTCGATAGAACCTTAAAAACCATTTGAAAAACTTAATTTTGAAAGACTTGCAGTTTTTCTTATTTGTGCTAGAATGATTCAGATAGGGTAAGCAAAGGCTAACGGTGGTGCACGATGTGTGCTGTACCACTTGTAGAGTAGTATTACGCAGTGGTGTCGTAGGGACGTTTTTCAATTGAGATTTGGTTGTTTTTGAAAGGAATTAAAAATAGTTAACACACTGATGGCGATTAATCTGTCTCTATTTGGTACAAGAGGAGGTAAGTCGTGTGGACTCTGTAGTATGTAATATTTTTTGGTATAAACATTTTGAAGAATTTACCGATTTTTTGCTTGTTGAGTTATTTATAAAAGGTTTTTTAACTGGTTGGCAAATGGTGACAAGCATTATTCTTCAATCTGGGTAAGGCTAACTATACCATGTCGTCAGCAAAAAATACAATTTTTTGCCCATCAAATAAGATCATCAATAAGTGTTAAACATAGTCCGGCCAAAAATGAGAAATTCCTGCTTCTATATTTTTTGCTAATTTGTTCGAACTTAAAATGTTTGGTCTTCTACAAAGGAAAACAATTGAAAATTTTACTGAGACTTTTATTAAGTTTCCTCTCTAATTCATAGTCAGTTTCGTGTTTCAAAATCGTAGAATATGGTAGACGTGGGTACCGTTTATTTACAGCCCCATGTCACTTAATCTGACTAGAAGACTCTGCTCTATCAAATTTTGGAAGTCATTGTCATGAAATGAGAATTAAAGAAATTTAAATCTTTGTTGATGATCTATTTGCACAAATTTCTCAGGCTTTACATGTACTTAAAAGTGCAAAAAGCTAATTCTTGAAAAATTGGTTTGGCTGTACTTCTGTAGATTACTATTTTTTACTGAGATGGAGTTCGCTATTTGTGTAAAGTAAAAACAAAACACAACAACGTTGAGGTTTTGGAAAATTTATTGTCAGTAATTCTCTCAATTAAACATTGTGTTATTCTCAGTACAGCATAGTGGCAATTGCATGTTCAGACTTTTTTTCTTAACAAAAAGGGATCAAAATTCGAGCCGCACACTGTTACTGTTTGCTTTATCTGAAAGTAACATCAAAAACTCCAATGTAGCTCGGCACTTTGTCAGCAGAAGTCTTCTCAACTTGGGCTTCAGATATCGTAAACTTAGATGTAAACCTTGCAAATGCAGGACAATAATAGAGAACATGAAGAGAACTTCCATCATTTTTTGCAGATTTTATATACATGAAGATGTCTTTTTTAGTAAGCAATATTCCCTAAAAACTGTTGGTCTTTTCTATTGAGATTCATCAGACTTCCACTGCGTGCCATATCTGGTCTTGGTTTAGTACAAGTAACTAAAAGTTTTGGAATCAGGGATGAGCCCATTTACGTTTAGTTATCTACAGTCTTATTCAACACATATGCAATCGTTACTTGTATCGCGATAATTTCTGCATTTGTGAAGAGGCCCCTGCGAGAATCTCTTCTCAAAAAGACAGACACAAAGGTTAGATGACACTTCTAACAAGGCATTGCCAGAGAGGTACGGTTACGCCATGTCCTGAAGAAAATCCTTGCGGTAGGTCTTGGGTTTTAAGAAGAGTTTGCAGTAACAGCTCCAGTGATAGGACTGCGAGGCTCTTGAGGTAGGTCTCGGGTAACACAAACGAGACGAGAGAAGAAGTCTAGTAGGCCTTCTTCTGGATATTTGACATGTCTTCAGAAACCGAATCCACGGGTTCTATGTGTTACTCATGTTTGTTTGGTGAATAAGAAATGATAGGATTTATAGCTCTGCCTCAAAGGCAAGGACCGTTTTTCAGGATGATATTTAGGTATACCAAATTCATTTTTACTTAGTCTATTGTGGTGCAAATAGCGTGTACTTGGCATTAACTTTTATATGAGTTATCACAGTAACGGGATAGTTATTTGCACCATAATGGAACCATTTATAAGTGAATTTGATATAAAAGGTATCTGTTTCTACTCAATCTTAACATGTGTTGTGGTTAGCTGTTATTGACTTAATAAGAAGGGATGGTTATAAAATGTTATAGTAGCTAAAGAAGATATACTACTGGCCATTTTTTTATTTGCCTCCTGAAGACGCACCCGGTAGATAATTTCACCACTCGAAAAGTCTGTGATTTAAGCTGTTTTATCTTCATTTTTATCGTGGACGACTTCTATTCCTAAAGAAACCAATTTAGAAGCAATGTAACCTACTTCGCAAATTTTTTTAAATCTTTTTCAAAATCTATTTCCAAATACACTGTTTTGCAAAGGATATCTTTAACTGACAGCGGCAGTCTTTGCATTGTTTGTGTCTTTGCCAGGGTGCATGTACCCGTGTAATCGTTATTTGAAAATATTTTCAGTTGGGAAATAAAACAATATTTCAATTTTCAATGTTATATGCTATTTTCTTATCATTAAATGATTATTTCAACACATTTAAACAGAAGAATTAAAAAAAAGGATTTAGTTGAATTGTAAAAACATTATAAGCCACCTGTGAGACTTTTATATCTAAAGTGGTAAAATTGCAAAGTTGATTGTTAAAAATACCTAATGTTTGTATTTTAGTAATGTCGTACAACTGGTAACGAGCGTAATAAGTCCAATAACGCAATTAGCCGTTCCTAAAATACACATTGTGTACAAATGTACTATTAGTTCGGCTCCCTCTGTCCCGATAAACATATCAAAATATTATTAAAGTAAATGAAAGCATCTCGTGGACACGATCCAACTGTATCCTGCCGTAAAGTCTTAATTCATTAATGATAGTTCCTTTGATACTGAATTAACGATGCGGAATCTTTGATCTGTACCGTTAGCATAAACAAACACACCGCCTTACCGAGCTAACGCCGCAAACTTGAGAAAACAAAAGATTGCATTTCACAAAGACTTGTTAGATGTTGTCCACGAGACATACATAAATGTCGTATGATTGAATCCTATTCGCTTGAGAAAATCACCCTTTTTCCAAAAATAACGCAAAAACAAATCAAAACGTTGCAGCAAATGGTAACATTAGTTTAAATCCCCCTGGAAATCTATCACAAACGTCAAAGATTCAGAAATAAGGCACGCCGGCATATTTCTACTTATTTTTGGAATTAGGGGCGAAATCGATTTTACCAGACATGTGTCTTTATTGATGTAACGATACGGTCTCGAGAGGGTGATGCTAAGGTCGCATCGAAAATGCATTTACAACATATGGGGCCAATAATTATGCTTTTAAGACCGAATAAATTTAAAACGACTGAATATAAATAGATAACATGAATAGGGGTCGAATCTTGGATAACTCAGATAACCAAAAACAATTAATCAATTGAAACAAATAATTCTTGGAAACACTACAATTTAATTTAATTTTTTTGATAAATTCAACGGGAAGTCGTATTTTACCGGACCTTGAAAAGTGGTTAATTATATGACAGAAGAGTCTAATCTGACATAGTGATTTGTAAAATGGTGCTCTCGGGCTCCTTAAAACTCACTAAAAGGTGGTGTTTATGGCATTTAATTGCTGTGCTAAGAAAACTATTTTAGACTACCAACAGTATTAAAGAGATACTTTACAGTCATTAACTAATTTAATTGTATACAGCTTGAGTTAATATCCTCACACCAAGTGTTTCACTTTAAACCGTCGTAAAGGTAAATAATGGAACTGTTTTTGTAAAATTTTTCAAATATAGTAAAATCTCTGATTTTCATAAATTTATTAGTTTATACTTGTACTAGATGTAATTTTCCACCAATGATATAAAATTTATCAACATATTAACAGATACGTACTTGGGTTCCTCTCTCTCTACAAATTTTATCGCTTTTTAAAACATAATAAATAAAGTCATAACATGTTTTTTAATGTTGACATAACGCTAGGCAAAGATTTATTCGACTTGACTATCTGCGTCGAGATTTTTAAGCAGATGTGCGCGTTTTCTACAAGATACTCCTAGCTTTAATTAGTGAATTTTTTGCATATCTTGCAAAACGGTTATTTATTTATATTAGGAAAAAATCGAAGACGATTGTGATATATCTCTTTTCCAGGAGTGTAACACTGACTATCTTTTAATTTTATTTTGGTGAATTTATTATGGTTTAGAGTCACAACTGGCAGACATATGCCAAGAAGCGACCGGATGTTCCGTGCCAGCGATTGATTTGATGGAATTCGTATTGGGAATTTCAGTTTTATTCGGTTTTTGCAGTAAATATAACTATCAAGGAAATTTATTTAGAAATCACGGAATGTTAATTTCATAAATGTGTAAATGAAATTATTACTGTTTTTGGTGGAAGTAAATTTTGTTGCAAATAGAAGAAATATATATTTTAATAGCTATAAATTAATAATATTTAATTTTTTGACTATAATCTTTGTACAACCACAAATCAGGGCGTGATCTTTATACGATACGATTTTTTAGTTTTTATTTCAAGAAATGTTCAACGAGAAATGACAATATTATTGTATCCCCAAAAATGACAAAAAAGCCAATTATTTTTATATAGATTTTTTCAGTTTTTGCTAAATTGACTCAATTTTGTGTAATTTAAAGAACCAAAATAATGCAAAATAAAATGTCGTTTGTACGAAGGGCATAATTGTCACTAATCACGATTGAAAGTTTAAAAGCCTTCCTAAGTCAGGCTTTAAACATTTCGTTGTGCCATAAATGGATTGTGCCTTAATGGGTTAATTTCAAGTTGAAATATTGCCGGTAGTATCACAAATTAATATTTTTCTGTATAACCAACCAATTACAACCCCAATTTTTTTTTAACTTTCCATGGAAACAAACAAAGATACTACCTGAATTACTTCAACTTCAAATTAGCCCATTAACACATATTAGTTATTTATACTGGGTGTATCAGAAATGATGGTCAAAAATTTAGCTAGTAATAGCTCTCGCTTAAAGAAGACTTTTTTCTAGCTCCTATTTTTTCCGAATTTCAACCGTTATTAAGGCAAAATATCCGCCAGTGCACCACTACCTATGTAGTATTATTAAAAGCACAATTAATGTGGCTTAAATTGCAAAATTATTGAATGACAATTTGTTGCTAATTTGATTTTTAATGACAATTCTAATAACACATTTTTAATTTATATAGACTTATTTTTATATAGTGATCATAGGCGGTATCGTTATTTTATATGAGAGACAAAATTTAAAATTTTTAGCATTTGTAGCAAAATGGTATATAGAGAAGTCGTTTCTTTTGGTGACATGTATTACTGGTTAAATTTTTGATCATCATTGGGTACAAGAGAATGTTTAAATTCGGTCTTGTGAGGGTTTTTAATTTCCCGAGAGCGATTAGTGACGATTATGCGTGTGGTACATATTTTTATCTTTAATTTCTTTTGCATTTTTGTAAGAAAGGAAAATTTAAAATATGGTTTAAAATTCCTGCCAATTTAACAAAAACTGAAAAAATCATCTAAAAATAGTTGGTTAAAGTCAGCTGGGTACTGTCAAATGGCCATTGTTTAGGGTTCTTTAATAACTTAGACTCCATTCGTGATTAATTATTTAATTTACACACTACAATAATTAACAATTAACGAATATACACTAACAAAGATAAAATGCTAACTTGTTTCTTTATCTGCCGTTTTTCTTTTCAGCTATTTTCTCTGAATATTTTAATCGTAAACACAAAATATCTTTCTGAGGACTATTCCTATAATGAGCTGACTGTCGCTACTAGTATTTATAGTCATTTTATACTATGGTAGTAGACAGTTATCTGATGTCATGTGACTAGCATCTGCTAAAATCTTACTTTGTTTAACAAAATTAAAATATTTGTAGTTGTATTTAGGTACATAAAGGTAGTTTTTTATCATTATTAATAATTAAACTTTGTTTTCCACAAAAATTTTTGATCAAAAGTAAAGATCAGCCTAATACCTTATTATTACAATAAAAATTTACTAAAGCAGTATTGTGGTTTTTTATGTCAAGAGTTAGGCCTTTATTTTCGTACTCTTATTTCAATTTTACCGTGTATATTATTTGATTAACAACCTTATTTTGTAACTTTTAACGATGTCGTTATTTAACGAAAATATAAAAAAAAAATTTGTTCTGAGAACTATTAATAAAAAACAATAACGATATCGTCACTACACTAGTTGTTCAAATAACACTCTTAGGGTGTAGATAGTTATAGTTTATTAAAAAGTAAAGAATATTTATAATTTTATTTACCGAAAAGCGTTATTTGATCGTTATTTTGGCATACGATATCGAAATAATCGATTTTAACAAACAGTTAAAAAATACAGTCCATCACTTATTCTATGTAAAAACCAGTATATAAAGTTATTAAAACTACAAATCACTTAGAAAGATATTTTGTGTTTACAACCTTTTATGGCTTTGATTCTTTAATAAGTTTATGGCCATCCTAACACCAGAACAATGTAGCACGTTCAGGGTCTGGCCCAGCATTGACTAAATCTATTTACCTCTCTTTATTGGGGTCAAGAAATGATGGTTTGCATTTAGATCTTCATAAAAATTAATGAAAGTTAAATACCGGTTTATGTCGTAAACACGAAATATCTGTCTGAGGACTACAACATAAGTCTGTAAATATAGCACGCTTTATTGAAAAAAATTTGATTTGTAAAATCAAACCGTGAATTTATCTATGGGTGAATTTATCTTATATTTATCTAAGTGATCTATAGGTTTGGTAGCATTGCAACAATGAAAACTCACAACAAATGCTAATTTTTTAAATTGAGTTTATGTTCATTAATAAATTTAACAAGATTTCTTAAGAAAAACGTAATAAAATGAAAATGGAACAAATCTGCTTATTATAAAACTGCCTTAGATTACAGAAGAGTTCAATTGTTTTTCATTTTTTTTTTTAAATTTTAAATTTTTTAATTTTTTAAATTGTTAGTAGTTTCAAAACTTAGAGGTATCAATTCAACAGCACAAATCATGAATCACTTGATCACAAATTTAACTAATCTTACGGTACGTAGGCTTTTGGAACTACTGTATATGTATTAACAAAAATATTTTTTACTTTGAACTACAGAATATTCTCTAAAGAAACGGCAATTTTTTTGTAAGAAATGATATTCTGAACAGTTCCAATGAAGTTTCATGGTCTTTTTAAACTTGTATGTGTAAGATTCCATTTTTATAATAATACTGAAAACACTTTAGCAGAACGCCATTGCTTAAACGTCAGATTTGACATTTACTGCCATCGTTTGACACCAACAGCAATTTGATTCAAATTAAAAATTTTACTTGTTTTATAAATGTAGGTCCAATTTTTTTGAATGGGTAGGTACCTATCGTGATGTAAAAGTTTCTGGCAATGAGTTGTTGAGGTTAGGATTAGAATGAGTTGTTGTAACATGTGTGCAAGCAGAATAATTCATCAATATATCAAATAAATCCCCTTTTGTAAATCTATCTGGCGCTCACCTACCCTACACGTATTAATCTCATATAGGGGAAAGTAAATGACTCAATCAACGACATAATGAAGTGGTCTGGGCGATTTGGTCCGAAAGCAGTGAAAATAACGTCCGTAAAGGAGTCCAATACTTCTTATCGCCGATAGATTTGTTCGTCGGTCTTCAGGCTCAAGATTCAATCATTTATCTCCAAATGGATTTGGCGAGTGCTCATTTCTGGAAGAGTTCGTTCGGATTTTACAATCGGCAAACATGTTGCTTCTCACGGCACTAAACTGCCGAAATCTAACGCGGAATTGCCCTCCAACTCCCGAAATGTTGATTTATTGCAAATTGCAAAGCTCTAACATTGTTTATTTTCGCGCTAAATAACCCTTTAAACGATTTGTGTAGACGGTTTTAAATAATTTTCGAGAGGGAAATTTAGGAAATTTTGCACCTCGTCTCAAATTTATGAACGTATAGCTCTAAATTTAACCTCTAACCCCTGACGATGTATTTGGGATTATGAGATCTAGACAGCTGTGCTACACATTTGCTAGCCGTCTAGATTAAGAGCAGCGGCCGGAATTAGTCAGCTCTCTTGATTATTTTGTTAATTCATTAATTTACCCCAAACGATTTGGCAATTTCCTCTTTGAGAAGGACTAACGAGGAATGAATTTAATTACGTGTTGTTCACATGGTGATTGATAATGCGGTAAATATTTACAGCACGTCCCACAAAATAATGCTCTCGGAGTTTTTTATCGCAGGGATTGAGAAAGAACTAGAAACGATAGAGCTCATTTATCAAAACAAAATTAATTATGTCAGACAACTATAATTTTTTAAGTCAGTTAGGTCATTTCACTGGTTTGAATTACGATTTAGGTACTTTGAATTGAGGAGGTTAAAGGTGGACGTTTTTTTGATGATGGGAGACGTTTCTACACTATCAATTTATATGAAATTTTTATTGTTTTTGATTACTAAAAGATATTTGTAATTTATGTTATGGAAGTCAATTAATATATTTATGTCTGGATTAAGACAAATTCTAAGCATATCTAATTAACTCAACATTAAGTAAAATTAAATTTTAAGTTTCTGGAAGTTATTTAGAAATATTGATTACATTGTAAATACTTCTTCGACTTAGGTACTAATTATTAATGAGTAATGACATAATAATAATTTGCATACCTACGAATAACAAACTCTTTGGTAGACGAAAAAGTCTCCATTACATAAAATACTTTTCGCAGACGTAGTGCATACAACATTTTTTGTGCATTCTTAATAATTAATTAAGAGAAATTACATATATAATTTAAAAAAGAAAAAAATTACTAATGGCAACGTTCTTTGGCCGTTACTAGTTACAGCTGCCTTAAATAGAATTTTGGTGGTCGTGGACAATGTAGAGAGCGTAAAACAAGCATTTTTTTGATCAGAATAGTGCTACTTTTGAACGCATTTTGGGTTTATTCTTATTTTTTGTGTACCGTAACCAAGGGGTGTCAACAATTTTTTTCAAAAGATCGACTTTGTCATTCAAAACATGTTTCAATCAGCATTTGTGCACAAAGAATTAAGACAGAAAGAATTTAACTGTTAAAGGCTCAAAGTCTATTCTTGAAAGTTTTTGGCGATTTACCCAAAAATTGAGACTACTGCCTTATATTATTAGTCTCTAGATATGATTTCGACGTTTTTCTATAATAAACACCTCGGACACTTTCTCTTTTTCTCCATTGGCAAACACTTTCGTCACAGATTTTTTTTTTAAATTGTGAAAAATTACAAACAATGAGTTACAACAAATTTACAAGTTCATAAGTGTCTATTTGTGCTAACTTGAGATCAAAATGTAACTGAATCAGAACAGGCTGTGTCAGCGTAACTGTAATGATGTGTCTCTTTTTGATCTCACCTTACTAACTACCGGGTTTTCATATATGATTGTAACATCGTAGGTGGCTGTGAAAAAAATAAAAAATGTTTTGCCTTTAAAAGGCAATAATTTTAGCTTTTATTATTATTACTATATTTACAATAAGAAATTTGAAATAAATATATTTTGTTATTGACATAAAAAATTGTGTCAGTCAATCTTAGTCTTTTGTTTTCATGACTAAAAGGTATTCCTAATTGCATAAAACAATCTTAAATTTTTGTATCCTTAAAAATAATTTCAGTTGTGCTAGTCTTGATGAAAATAACTAATTTCGTAATTGGGTAGTTGCACATTTTTCAAAAAGTGCGGAGGATGCAAGTTCACATGTGAAAACATTTTAATGGAAATTCGGGATTTGTAAGATTACCTGAATTCTAGTAGCGTAAAAACGCGTCAACTAGCAAACGAAAACTGTAAGTCTTACCAAATACTTGCCTGTTTCCCAATTGAGTTGACAGCTACCTAATTACTATTGATGTTATGTTATGAAAATTAAGAAAAAGCTCAACATATTTAATAACAAAAAAGACCACCATAGAATCAGAACACAAATGACAGTTTGCGCCAAGGTCACATTAATGAACATTAAGTGGCAATGTAGTCCTTAATTATATACCACACTAGTAACGTGTATTTTGACTATTTTATATTCTAAAATTCTAAATACTTTAGACTAAAGACGTTAAATCACTTTTTATGACAATGATATTCTTTCATTAATTACAAACTGTAATAATTTACATCGTTTTGGAAAAATTTATTTTTGGAAACTACTTAATTGACTTTTCGAAAAACGTATGGCTACCGAATTTTAAAATTAGTTATTTTTTTCTAAAGTGATACTGTAATTCAATTGTTTTATGCAAGAAGGGCCGTTATCGACATTCCTGACAAGAAAAAATTTTAATCAAACTGCTGTTTTATTTACTATTTTTCTTGTTGGATCTTTTTGGTGTGTTTAAATGAAAAATGAAACGTAAAACACCCACTAACAGCAAACTTCTTTACTTGATTTAACCTACCTTTCGACAACAAAGTAGTCATCCTCAGGTACGAATTAAAACTAACTTTGTTGTTGAAACGTGCGTCGTATCAAGTAAAAAGTTTGGTGTTAGTGGATGTTTTACGTTTCATTTTTCTTATTTGCTATTGTTCAAATTATTACATAGAAAATCGAAAACAATTGCGTTACACTATGAAGATGAACATTAAAAAAAATATGTACTAAAACATTAAAAATTACAAAGATGTGGGAAGTTTTATTTACCTAATATCAACATGACGTGAACTACGCTAAGGATCCTTTTTGGATGAAGCGTCTTAATGGTATTCATGAAACAAAACTTGAGTTTGCTTAATATAAGTTATAATTTTTGTCCGTGTCAAAAAAAAGGATACTTTCCAATATTTGTCTTGTCAATGTCAAAGTCTAATGTTTTAATTTTTTGTAGCAAATGTTACGTGTGCCAAATTTTTATTTTATTTTGAATTTAAATATGTATGTAGGATAATAATGCGTGAAACGCAGAAATTATTAAATATAATAAAACTAACTTTATATACTTAAATATTGTTTACTGACTTAATTTTAAAGAAATAGATAAATATGACTATGTCTATCCACCTGTATACAGCGTATTCTGTAAGTAAATGACGAACTTT
Source organism: Tribolium confusum (assembly GCA_029207805.1). Taxonomy (NCBI): domain Eukaryota; kingdom Metazoa; phylum Arthropoda; class Insecta; order Coleoptera; family Tenebrionidae; genus Tribolium; species Tribolium confusum. Next base: position 39,403,140 of record JALGAY010000003.1, read on the forward strand.
CAAGTTATAACGTGCTTGGTTAATCAATAACGATGACTTAAAATTGGCCAAAAATGAATATTGGTGTGACATGATGATATGAAATTTGAAAATCTGTTTTATTAGTGGTGTTTTGTTGAAGTACAGTGGTACTATTAGAACAATTGGTCAACTTTATACTCGGCTATAGCAAATAGCAAAATTGGCTACTATCACTAAAATCAGAAATCTTGGAACAATAGATGTGCGGCTATTTAAAATTTAATAAGGAACAAATTGTCAAACTGCTTATCTAAAAGAGAGGTATCTGGTCGTTGTATGGTTTTTTAATCTATTGAGGGCAAGTAAAAAACTTGATTACAACAACTGATTTCTTTGCCGTGGTTCTATTGTTCGAAAATTTATTTTAGTCACAGTGGCCAAATTTTCCGAGGTAAAAATAAATAAATTTGGGGGCACGCAGACGCACAATTGGCTTATAGAAAAGATCATGGACGGAGTTTGACGACTAGTTGACATTACCATCAATTAGTTTCAATTTGGAAATTTTGAGTATATTGTCTCATCTAGATTAGATTCATTTGCACTTTTTTTGCATTTTATGTTTCTTATCTAATAAATCTCAATTTTTGGCATCATCAGGTAATGTACAAAACTAAAGTGTATGGTGAAACAGATATTACCTATCGTAAAAAGAAACAAACTAGCTTTCAAATTAATTTTTTTTTAACTTTGTACGGAACATCGTAAAACGCAAACTTGCATTGGTCTATTGGAATTTCAAAATTTTGCTTTGAAACTTTTACAGGTATTGTTGAAATGTTTGACGAAAATGCCCTAATTGTTAGTAGTTAGAATTAGGCATTAACTTTGTATTGCTGACAGGTAGGAGTGGAATTTATTTAAGGATTAACACCAAGAAAAATATATTTATTAAACATGATTTTCAGCATGATCAATTTGAATTTTCGACAGTGAAAGAAACTTATACCTGCAATTATAATCCTTGGCTACGTTAACCTTCTAGGAAAATTTTAATACCCAGGTAGTTCTACGAATAAGGATTAGAGAAATGATGTACCGTTTGGAAAGTACATAAATTTAATTTGACTATTAAATAGGGGTATTTAAAATATTTTTTCAATTGTTATGTTTTTAAAGGTAAAAATACCTATAACTTTTTAATGTGTTCTGACTTTCTATTATTATTATAAATAGCATTATAAAAACCACTTTTTTTTTTTTTTTAACTTTTGATCCGATTACACCTTGTCTGAACCTACACGTGGTCATGTCTTTTGTAATCAGCACGTGTAGCCTTACTGAATGGACCTGAAGATGCCCGCAACTAGATAAAGAACCAAACATGTAACTGTCGCTTCCAACAAAAGTCTGAAAGTAACATAATAATGTTATATACTTTGTACTTCCGTTTTATTAATTTTTCATACTTTTGCTTATCTTTTTTTTAATTATAACGTGCTGTTTTTATTTTGTAGCCAAGGGCAAAATATATTCTCAGTAAGATTGGCGATATTTTCTCGTCTCGTAACATTTACTTGCTCTCAATACTTGTAGAGTCGAATCTTGTAGAGTGTAAACAATCGAGCCCCCATTTATCTTGTAATATCCTCAGTAATCGCGATATTAGATTATATCAGCCTACACCTCACTAAACGGCCACTCAACCCGTGTTCAAATATGATAATACGAATAGCAAATGAGCTGTCTATGTGATGAATTACAGGGTCCCACTCCTCCGCGCCAGCTACGTCTGTAAATACTTTATAATTACACACCGGTCTGCTTTGATTCCCTTCTCTAATGAACGTCGTAATAGCTGTTTAAACATCTCTCACCCCCCTAGAGTACGTCGATTATGCTAAATAAACGCTGCTCCTATCCACTACCGCCTGTAAAAATCCGAATAGCTGAAATTTTCAAGTCGAGCTTTAATCCGCGTAAGCTGAGGAGAAAAGTTGTTTACCCAGCCTCTCCACAAATTCGCCCCAACTCCGGGGGCTAAACTTCTTATACCTGCAGTTACCGGGAATGCACCACCCACCAATTTGGATTTTCTTTTTCTGTTATCGACGATTCGTCATAAAGTCAGTATTGTTTCTGTGTCGACGAGGAGACGAAGCTTCCAAAGTTTCTTGTTATGGTATAGTGCAATCATGGCCAAGTCGGATCTCACCGAGGTCAGTGCATGCTTGATTTAATGCCACTCATTAACACTTGTTGGGTTCACTTAGGGTTTTACTATTTAAAACTAGGCTCTAGTTAACGCACCGCTGATAATTAATTACGCAAATAGTTTCAATACAAAGCGTTTTATTCTTTTTTTTATTATTTTATTAACTATAATGGTAGGTGTTGTATTTTTATATCCGATACCTGAAGGCCTCCGTTGACTTTTTATTTAGTTTCTTCTCTAGTGATTTGTACATTTCTTTGTTTATTCTTTTATTTAATAAGTCGATGTGTGTGGGATTTGTTTTATGGCGGTTTATTAAGTGATGAATTTAACACTTTATTTTTATTATTGTTTCATTAACAGTTTCCCAATCTGACGAATACGTGATGGCGTACCATTTGCAATATTAAAACATCTCCAACAATTTAATTAACTTAGCCATTAGACACAAATGGTAACTCTAATGATTTACATTACTAAACATGTTTTTTACTTATCTTTAGTTACGTGATTTTGACTGACTTGAAAAAACACTAGCACACGTGTATAAGCCGAGTTAATCTACAACGAACCTACCCTTTCAGAAAGACACATAACCTCGCATTAGTCGCATCTATTGAGCTTTTTATACTTATGTAAAGCTTCCCAATCGTCTCCAAATTAGAAAATAACCACAATATACAGGTCGCACCAGAGAGCAAAATTATACACACAACACATATTAACTCATACTTGTTGCGTTAGAATCTGTATGGTTCTTTTATTAGAAAATGACAATTTGACTGAAGTAATAAATTATTTAACAATGCAAACCTAATTAAACTATTAGTTCTTCTGTTAATGAGTTTTTAATTTATGACATTATTTAAGAGCATGTATAAATTTTGGGTTAGGGACTGATTAGTGAATGCCGTTGCTTGAGACCATTTATTACTTCGAATTTATACCCATTAATATAGGTACTGCTTTGTTAACAATAATTTATTACTGTAGTCAAATTCTTATTTTGTGATAGAAATACTATACACTAGATTTTTTTATAATTAAATTCGAAGAAAATATCAAGTGATAAAGAATAATTTCAAGTCGCTTTGGATGAAAGAAATACACAAAAATTATTACGTTTTAATTATTTAGTTGCAGAGTATAGTTTCCTCAACTATAAGTGGGCTGTCATTTTAAGAGATTCCAATAAATCGAGTAATGAACTTTGATTTCTAATGGCTCTACTTGTACTACAGATGTTTGTCACAAAAAGAATGTCTAGGTTTATAGTAAATTTTTTTAAAAATCTGTGATTATTGACTAATGCAAATATAACAATGATTGTTAGTTATAACAACAATCAACAATCGTATAACAAAGTGAAAATTGGGAATTCTTGTGTATGAAAACTAAACGAAACAAATGTTATAGTACCTAAATATCACTCTTAAGGCCCCTTTCCCTAAATCGTAACGGTAAATTTCAACTCGCCTCGGATCAAGAGCTGACGTAAAGAAAAATTCAACCAATGTTTGAGTCGACGTGTTATGAAAATAGAATGGGTTTTAAAATGATTGACAGATGCCATAAAATCATCACGACAATGAAGGTCGATGGTCGATTATCGTAGGCCTGGGTCGGTTTATTGGTATGGGTAAAAGTTTTTCTTCTGCTATTAGTAATCATTTCAAAATGCTTTCTTTTTCATTAAGTACATAGTGTTCTTAGAAATTTGAAAAAGTACTTTGATAAAAAATTTCAATAAAAATAAGGTTAAATCATACAAAAAAAAAAACGTTTATTAAATGATTGCTTTTATTGAAGTTATTTACATAAACATTTACATGATTTATTTACACAAACATGACAACATAAAACAAAGAGTTTTTACCTAATACAAAATAATTATACAAAATAAATATATAATTATCAACCTTTGCATATTTTATAATTTTTTGTCTAATGGCTTCTTGGGGTGTTAAATTTTTGGCATTGTATGGACATTTTATTTCTATTAGTCCGTCATCGTCTACAAAACCATCTGGACTTGCTGCCAAAAACGGGTATTCTTTCGAAATTAGTAAACCAGAAAGTTGAACATTTTTATTAAAGTTAATTTCAAAAGATCGAACTGCATTTTGTTCATTTTGTACCCCATAATCAGTAAATTTATTACCAGTAAAATTTGATTGTACAATATTTTTTACAGTTTTTATTCTATCAGTTGTATCACGCAACTTACAAACTTTTCCAAAATTGGATGCAGTCAATCGTTTTAATCGTTCTTGTCGCCACAAGTGACAAGTACGTTGATTTAAGGTTTTTTTATGTAATTCTGTAATAAAAATTTTTTTTTATTGGTTATATAATGTCGCATATTATATAATTAGTAATGTAATATCTGCTTGTACATAACTCTAAAAACTTTACACTGACTTTTATATCATATAAAATCTATTTTTAATAGCTTACTATATAAGCAAACAAATCAAAATTAAAAACTTACTAAATTGCAAATATACTTTTTGCGTACTGGGCAATTAATTGTAAGTCGTAACGTTAATATACACCTAACGTAAAAATTACAAAAACTGTTTTGGTTGAAAAACTATTATTACAATTTATAAATTTCTAATTTTAAAATTTGTTATTTCCCAAGCAAACTTTTATTTGATGATAATCATTATTAGCCAGCTTATCTCATTTTTCATTCATCATTAGTGTTCAATGTAAAAATGCTAAATTTATCTAAATTCAGAACTTTATTAGATACACAATAAAAAAATAGACACAGATTTGTTCAGAAGGAAAAAAAAAGAAAATAATTTGTATTTGATAACAAAAATAATACCTAACGTATTAGCCACCCCATTCTTGTTGCCTTAGTTTAGTATCAGGTAAACTGGCATAAAAGAAAACAAACAGTCCATAATAATCCACAAAGACCGGGTTTTTCCAAATTTCTCAGAAGTAAAACTGAAAGTACTTTATACTTTGCTAAATTTATCTAAATCCAGAACTATATTAGGTACACAATAAAATAATAGACACAGATTTGTTCAAAAAAAAATTGTATTTGATGATAAACTTTGTAATTTATTAGCCACCCCATTCATATCGCGTTGGTTTAGTATCAGGTAAACTAGCATAACAGATAATAAATTGTCAATAATCCACAAAGACCGGGTTTTTCCAAATTTCTCAGAAGTAAAACTGAAAGTACTTTATACTTTGCTAAATTTATCTAAATCCAGAACTATATTAGATACACAATAAAAAAATAGACACAGATTTGTTCAGAAGGAAAAAAAAAAGAAAATAATTTGTATTTGATAACAAAAATAATATCTAACGTATTAGCCACCCCATTCTTGTTGCCTTAGTTTAGTATCAGGTAAACTGGCATAAAAGAAAACAAACAGTCCATAATAATCCACAAAGACCGGGTTTTTCCAAATTTCTCAGAGTAAAACTGAAAGTACTTTATACTTTGCTAAATTTATCTAAATCCAGAACTATATTAGGTACACAATAAAATAATAGACACAGATTTGTTCAAAAAAAAATTGTATTTGATGATAAACTTTGTAATTTATTAGCCACCCCATTCATATCGCGTTGGTTTAGTATCAGGTAAACTAGCATAACAGATAATAAATTGTCAATAATACAGAAAGACCGAGTTTTTCCAATTTTCTTAGAAATAAAACTGAAAGTATGTACTTTATACTTTGCTAAATTTATCTAAACCAAAAACTTTATTAGATACACGATAAAAGAACTGCGACGACCAAATTCATATGAAGGGTCAACAAAAATCTTCGGCAAACAACAGGTAAACAAAACGGATTACCGCAATTGAGAATGATTCTCTGTACTGCTACTGCATTGAATTTTTTTTTATAAAACTAATTGCATTATAAAGTTGTCTGCAATAATTAGAAATAGATACAAATAACCTTATATGTACACAATTGCCAGCACAAAAGTTGAATAAGTATAACATTATCACCTCAGTGTAAATCTTACACCATCATGAATCTCTCCAATTTTTTTTAATTTTACTTCTCGTTTATCAATTGTGAGATACATTTTATTTATAGCTTTGCCGCAAAGCTCTCTTCAGAAAAGGTCTACTACCTGGACCTACCCTTCAGCCACTACGATGAAGAGAAAGACAAGTTGTAGAGGATAGAAAATAGATTGAATCTTAAAAGTTGATAACCAATTACTCGTAAACTATTACACAAAATTTAAATTTCTAATTTTTTGCACATTTTTTTGACCAATATGTAGTCGCAAGATACAACTAAATAAAAATTTATAAAAAAATTTAAATAAAAAAATCATAATTTTTAACAACAACAATGTTATTTTTTATTTTTTTGTTTCACACTGCTTTAGAAATGTAAATAATTTAATACTGTAAAAACCGCATTCAAAAATGTGAACGGGGTTTTGAGTTATGAGTAATAAACTTTTACATTGATTTCTCCATATACCGAATTTAGGGAAAGGCCCCTTAAAAACGGTCTTTGCCAGAGACAGAGTCATAAATCCTAACATTTTTCGTTCAATAGAACTACCCTTTGTAAATAATTGTGGTAAGTTTTTAATCCCTCACTGATAAGGGATGGTTGTAAAATTTTATGGTCGGCAAAGAACGTAACGTACCAACTCATCACATTTGTATCATTACCTGTTGTAACTAGGAGTATTTAACATTCATTCATAGCAATATCTCTTTTGATAAAACACGCAAAAGTTCATTAAATCGAGTAATCTCAAAAATTTCTGTATTGACGCATTATTGTTAGAGGATTCACAGTTTTAGTCAAAATTTACAGATTCGAGAGTTTTGCTACACCTGTGGTTAGTTTAACAAAGCCCATTATTAGGTTTACCGCAAGTAATTAAGTCAGCTCACTTATAGTTGACGCAACTATACTTACGTTTTTTATCACAAAACACTTATAGTCTTTCGCTGCAATTCTTAACTACAATAAAACTTGATTATCGGTAAAACTGTTGATTTCTGCATTTTGGGACTGCGTCTTTTGGGTACCAAAAATGTTCCACAACTAAAACGTTTTAAATACACTGATGTAGATTAGTCAAACTGGTCAACTCGAAATCCAGATCGCACCAATCGAATTACGAAATCGCCTATTATATGTTCCGCTTACCCAAAAAGATGTTCCGTACTTTTGAAAAACATGTGTTGAAAACTTCACCTTTTTTATTGCTTTACCGGTAAAAGTCATGTAAATGGACATTGAACCAGTAAATATTTTAATTTATAAAAATATAAGTAAAAGGTTCAATAACTATCCGCATTTAAGAAAACTATGTAAACTGTATACCTGTTCTAAAATTTGACGTATACAGTAATCATTAATTACTTTTACCCAGAGAACAAAACAAGACTTTAATTACAATGAAATAGTTAATTCAGCATAATAAGAATAAGTGACAATTTTAACTAACCAAATGTCAGAAAAGCCAAGTTAATCGAGAATTAAAAGTTAATCATATTACTGAGTGATTTGTTCATAGTGTTTGCATACAAAAAAGCTATAAGTAACGTTGCTTTACTATTTTCAGCAAAATTTTTAAAAATATGCAACTTTTAAGCACCTCTTTTATATTAGAATGTACGTTCTAGGAGACCTTTATGTTACAAAACTCTAATTTGTAGTGGACTTTTTTTAGGAAAAAAAGATTGTTATATTATATACCCTCATTTGGCACCACATCAAGATAGTTTATAATTTCAAATTTGGCTCAATCCTGGTAATAAAAAGTGGGTTTTCAGTTACCACGGTTTATTTTTTTTGTGATTATTAAAAGTTTTGCACTGTTTCAAAATTAATTCATTCATTGTGTTATATTAGGAAGGCGTTTGTATTTGTATTTTTTTATCTTCATACATTTTTGTCGAGTATTTTTACATTTTTTGGTAAGTAACGTAACTTATAATAACCGAATTTAGAAAAACGCAAAAATATGAGTGTTTGCAGCTAATTAATTCCAATATCACAAGAAATATGGACAAAATTTTTAGCTTTGTTAATTTAAACTGTATTTATTTGACTGAAAAATTAACTACTGACTAATTATATAAACACATAAAATTAGTTAGGCTTACAATTAACTTTTCTATAATATTTTGTTAGAACGGAATAATGATAACTAAACTACACCAACCATACACAGCAACCAAGAAAAGTCGAGATTTTGCTTTTCAACACAAAAGCGTAAGAACTTCGGCCTGCTAATGCTTAATTTCTGCCCTTGCGATGTAATATACTATTGTATATAGAAGTTTGTATACTTTTTCTATGAGAAATGGAAATAGTGACTTAAATTCTAAATTTTAATAACATAGACCTCCTACTTGAACTATTAGCATTGTTACAAAAAGGGGCTTATAAAGTCATTAGAAAGATATGTAGTGTTTACGACTCCAGTAATTAACTATCAATAATTTCTATGAAGGTTTAATCAATTGCAAACTATTATTTCCAGATCTCAATAAAGGAAGTAAACAGATTTCATCAATGCTGGGCTAAGCATGGTCCTGGTGTTATGGTAACCATAAACTTATTAAAGAATCAAAGTCATAAAAGATTGTAAACACGATATATTTTTCTGAGGATTTTATGTGTCGCTAGGTATAAACACCTTAGTGACCAGTTAGATATGTTGCACTAATGATGGGGAGAAAACCCGAAACCAATCTACAGTAGGTTTGTCTCTGCTAGGTGCACCTGTCATCATTCCGCAAGCTCAGATGCTTAGAATCGTTTTTAGCGTATTAGATTTGATGGGGCGGACAGATGATTAAATTGTGTAAAATTTAATTCAGTGCTAATCGGGGCTTATGTTCGTGGAGTATTTTGCTTCAATCTAATTATTGAGGATAATGTATTGATTTTACCTTTCAACACATATCAATTTTGTCGTTGTGTCGCTGCGGTGGCGTCTCATTCGTATAAAAAATTGTATAAAGCTACCTTTTAATTTTTGTCACGATGATAATATCAAATCCGAAAATTTACAAGAAAGCTTGGTTTACACGATTTATCTTGAAAGTGTCACTATTCAATGGCCGAAATTTTTTGTTGCAAATTGTATGTTTATTTTTTGAAGATAACATCTTTATTAGTTGATCACCGTTTATTTTCTTTTTATACACATTAATGCCATTTGTTCTACAACTAAATTTAAAAAGATAGTAATTTTGGATTTATTCTGTCTCTATACGCAATAAAAAGCAGTAAACACAGTGAACAGATTAATAATCTAGACGTGTTGGTTTGTTAGTGGTAGGCGAGAGTGTCAATGCTTTTGCCGGATCCTGTACTTAATCAAGAACATCAAGAACGTCCTAAAGGACCATTGTTGATAAATTTACCACTTTAATAAAAATTCACTGTTTCCTTAGATTCTTATAAAACGAACATTTTTATTGCAACGAATTTTAAACAGGAATAATAATAATCAGCCAGATGCCACAAATTTCATCCAAGTGAAAAACAGACGTAAATTCCTTGATTAGAAAGTTAATTATGTCGTTAACTACCCTACCTATCTTCCACAATAATTTGATTTTGATTATGTTTTAAACATAATATTCAATTTAGTTTTCCAGGTGCATTGTCTTATCTCCTAAAAACCCAATAAATTTATACAAGTTCCCAAACTTTATGACTACTGAAAATGATAAATTTGCGTATTTGACAGTTGATGAATCATAAGATTAGTTATCGTAAGTTTCATCAAACCGAAAATTTTAATTATCATAAATTCGTAATTGCTCCAACATCTTAATTATCTCAATCTCCGAAATGTTTACATGGTCAATGATCTTTTCCTCAATTAATTAATGTCTGGCACTATTAGCGGTTACAAACAAATAATGACTATTTCGATCTGATGAAGTACAATCCAAGAGTATTAGACCTGAAGGTGGTGATTTTACAAAATGAATTATATGACATGCTAGAAGTGTGGCGAATGAAATACGAGCGGCTTTTAATTAACGCTCAAGAATAGCAAAATCTTGCAACAATACTCCAACACTTGTTTGTTTAGCGAAGAAGAATATATTCTAGAGGTTATTCAGTCTTCAGGTTAGTTTATCGCGGCATATTTGTATGGAAATAAAATGGCTATATTTATTTTAATAGAAAAATTTAATTGCCATAGAATTAAGAAGGTGAACGGCACCTTTGTTCGAATGGACCGCCCGGAATTTATTAACACAATGGGACTGATATAAAATCCACGCTGGTATTAAAAATTTTATGTTCTCTAAAACATATTTCATATTAATATTCAGTTTTAATGCGATTTTTATTGTCGGATATCGGGTCTTATAAGCTTTCTGTGTCTGAACCTTTTTAATAGGAAACTTGTTTTATTGTTTTAAATTGGATTCAATCAGAAACACTATAAACAGATGCGGATATTTCGCACCTGGCAAACGACAAAAATATTGTTTATGAATCAATAGATTTATCATAAAACGGTCATGATTTAATATTGTGTCGTTCAATTTCTATATCCGGAGAACCGCAAGGTTGTAACTAAACTTCCATTTGATAATGTTCCATTGTTTTTCACTACATTGTATTGCTATTAAATAAACTGTGCTTTATGACCATTTATCTATGATGGATACTATTTTTTAAATATTAATTTACTTTATTGCTTATTTTCTTGTTTTTTCTTACTTGTTTATGTTTGTTTCTTTGCTCTCCCTTTATACTTATTAGGTGTATTATGAAAAATCAAATAAATAATTTATTTAATTTATTGCAATTTTTAAGTATATGTATAGTGATCATTATCTATTTATATAAAGAAGTGTAATTAATTTTTATCACAATTGTTTTTACATCAAAAATACGTCCATTGTATTGCTGACGTTAATTACTATATAAATTCATATTTCTAGTTATTTCTTAACTAGTAAACAGTAGAAATGTATATTTTTAATAGCAACAAGAAATTATTGTAAAATTGCCTACATTTATTTATTTAATTCTATTGTTTACTACTTTGAGGAACATTGTATTTACTGAGTGTATCAGAAATGATGGTCAAAAATTTAATCAGTGATATATCTCATCAGAAGAAAAACTTTTGTATATACATACCATTTTTGCGACAGATGCTAAAATTTTGACTTTGTTTTCATTCAAAGTAAAATAATTATTTAATTATTTTCAAAATCGGTCATACTTAACGTGTACATACTCTAAACAAAAGTTTCAACCCTGTGTCGTGCAAAATATATAATGAGTGTTCCAAAAAAAATACATAGGAGGTCGAGTTAGTTAATGGATTTGAACCAACTTTGAAATAAATATTTGCTTAATTAAGGACAACGCATGATTAAAATTTGGAACCAAAATGTTATGAGATTGTTATCAAAATCATATTTTTGTAACAAAATTTAACAGAAAACCTGAGTTTTTTAATCGTATTTTTAGCATTTCTGGTCTCTTGCTTATATTGGGTTGTTTAAGTTTTGTAAATAGGTCTATAATAAGAATATGCCAAAATTATCAACAATTAAAAAAGATCTACTTTAAGAAAATTTTGAAAGACATGCATACTGGATTCTTTTAATTGTTGAAATTTTTGGCATACTATTATTTCAAGCCTAATAACAGAACATGAGCGATATAATATACCAGAAGAAACAAGAATTCGAGAAGACAACGATTAAACGATTCTGTTTCATGATAAAAAAATTCGAGAAATATGATTTCTACAGCAACCTTGAAATTTTGAGCTCAAATTTTAACCATACGTTATCTTTTATTAGAGTCCGTACACTTTCAGAACAGCATGTTGGGTCATCAAAATTTGTCAGCGAACGACACTAAACAGAATGACCAAGAATGACGAACGCCGCTGACCTTTCGCTGACCACGTGCCGCTTGGTTTCCTCCCCTTTAATTTGCAAATAGGACTGGCCCGACACTATTTTGTCATCTGCACACTTTTATTGGTGTGCTGTTCTGAAAGTGTACGGACTCTAGTAGGCTTCGGTGCAAACGAGTCTTGGCTAAACGACCATGTAATTAATTGGTGTAATCCAGCGGGCTGCATGTTATTCATTCAACTGGTCTACTGGTTTATAAACCAGTTGAATAAATAACATGCAGCACACTAGATTATACCGATTAATTACCTGGTCGTTTAGCCAAGACTCATTTGCACCGAAGCCTACTTATTAAACAAACAGTTCTACCAAATTTGGTTCAAATCCATCAACTCCTTCTAGCTGCTTTTTATATATTATTATATATTGTATATTTGTTTATTGTATAAATAATTACCTAATTATTTCACTTCGAAGAAAGGAAAACACTCAAAAATATTGATTTTTGGCGTACCTACAATGACTATACTGAAGGGGTTAAAAACAAAAGTTTGCAGCGTTCTGTTATTTTTATTTTGGGTATTTTATTATAAAAATTAACAAATATTAAAATTTTATTCCAAACCAAATCATTGTATTAGATGACTTTTTTAACATCTTGTGGTTCTTCTTACTCACGCCTGTACTAAGTAGGTATAGATAAGTCTTCAAATCTTGAAAAACACTTTAATGTGATAAAATTAAGCTGTACCCAAAAATTAGCCCAAATTAAATAACCACCAATGGTTACAAGCTCTTAGACTATAGGTTCGCGAACAGCCATTCGGATTTGTGCTCGCAGTCGATCTATCAGTTGCGGATTTTTGTACTATATCAAAGGAAATGCTCGAAATATGTTAATTTATAGAAAAAAATGGTGCAGCAGATTCAATATTGTTTTAATATTTTTTGTATTTTCCGTTTTTATTAGTCAAAATAAAAATATCAGTTCTCTCGAATTTGACTTAATTATTAGCTTTCACATTTTTCTTTTTATTTGTAAAGTTTTGAAAACCAGCATTTTTTGCATTAGGTATTCACAGTGTTATAATCTAGACATTTTGTTCGAATATTATACTTTTGTGTTTTTGGTGGCAAAACTAGTACACGTATACTAAGTTTCATAACAAAACTTTCTTTGATTTTTGACTGCATTTGTTAGTAGACGTAGGCTCTATGTAACTCGAAAAAATTAAGCAACAATGGCTTCTTGTCTTAAATGTAATTATTTACATTTGCCAGATTGTCTTTGCTACTTTTGTGACTATTAAATATCGGCCAGTCATTTATACTTTTGTTAACTAATTTTTTTGATATTTTTAACTACCTATAAAATTTTATTTTGGGATGCAAAATTAAAATCACCCGAAAGAGTTTGGTAGATATTTTTACATTTATGTATTTATCAAAAAAGTTACTAAAACAAACAATTTTTAAAATTTTGTCGCACAGTGTTTTAAAGAGTAGTTTTTTTTTTGTATATTGTTGAGTGAAGAAAGTTGAGTTTTGGCCAATAGAGCAGTAAATTTCATCCCTGAGCCGTGAAAAGTGACACCCCACAGCGTTGCTCGTTAATTACCTAAAGCAGAGTGTAGTTTAATACATTTTATAAAATAAGAAATGTAATCAAAAGATTACCCTGAAGGCTTGACGAGTTCATTATCGCGAAGAGTCGCAAACGTTGTTTTCTCGTGTTTGCCGCACGTTGAGAGCACCAGCAACCAGGGGCTCGACTACAGGTTAGTGTTTTTAATTTAGAACATGTCAACGATACTCATGATAGATGATTTGGTGTGGGCTGCACAATCGTTGGAAAAAAGGGAATTAATTGTTTTTGAGGTGTGTTATAGTTCTATGATGATGGTATTCCGATTAATTTCGTTTTGTTTTAATCGATTTATTATAAACGTAGGTGTTCAATATTAATGGAATGAATTATTACTTAGAATTCCACACGTGATCGGAAACGTGGAACCTAATCGATGGATCGTTTTACTTTTACAGACGGAGACTTTCACGGTGTGGGTGGCTTCACTGATTTCATTACAATTTTTTTTTTCGATTGTTTTTTTAACCGATTTCAGGAATATTGCAAAGGTTTATTTAAAGCAAATATTACAACAGTGTGCGATAATACTATCTATATTAACCTCAAACCGTTGTTACTAACAAGTAATTATGTTATATAATCAGTACTTGATTGTCATAACTGTAATTAAATCAGTTAAGTTTGCAATTCCTAATGAGCATAAAAAGTAATAATAAATAATGCTATTTTTATTTGAAATTTTGATTACACTCCAGAGGTTTAATGTAAAAATAGTTATAATGATTATAATTTTTGGCAAAAGTGTTTAATTTAAAGTGAAGTAAAAAAGCACAGACAATGAACTCACAAGAATTTGTATGTAGGTCATATACCTAATTTTATTTTTGTTTTTACAATTTCGACTAAAGTACAGTTTTGTTTTTTCTTCTAGCCAAAGAAATTAAACGTTAATCACTCGAACAATTAGATTTTTAATTGGATTTACAACTAGATCAAGTTTTTATAATTTTATTTTAATTTCTAGCAGATTTATACCAATTCATATTTTTATATATTGCAAGTTATTGTTTAGAAGTTTACCAAAATCTAAAAAGTCATAGATTTAACAATGTGCTTCGATAGTATCAGCTTTTCAAAAACAATCTAAAACAAAAATCCAAATGAATATTGAATAATGTTTTTATACTATAGGGTACCTAGTTTCTTTCTCCTTGTTATCTTATTTCTCTTCTTCTTGTTTTGTGCCACTTCTTTTGCTGACTTATAGCCTATGTCATTCATTTTCCGTATTTTCTACATTAAGTTATTCTATTTTTGTTTTAGAGCCGTTGCACCAACACAATTTTAAAAAATAAGTAAGTTTTAAAAACAATAGTTTTTATTAATTGTAGCTATCAAATAAAGCATTGCTTAAATTCAAAATAGTGTTGGTGCAAACCGGCCTTAGTCCTCCTCTTTGTTTTCTTCAGTATTTTTTTGCGGATTTGATTTCCAGTTTTGTTTTTCGACTTTTAGTTCTTCTAGTTTCTATAGTTTTCTCCTATGGTATATCTCACTTTCACTGATTATATATTTTTTTCTTTATCTTTTAGGACTGAGTTTACCCTTTCATATCATTTTCATATCCAAGGAATGTCTTTTGTAGTGCGTAATAAATGGTATTTGCTGCTTATGTTCTTTCCTTTAATGTATCATTTCTTGTTGTTTGTTATTGTTACATTTTAGAGTGAACTAAATTTGTTAAAATGTTAACTATAACTTCTAATGAATTATTAAAATTGCCTCAAAGAATGCCACTGAATGTTACTTCTTTTAAAATTATAAAGAGTCTTTTAATCGCTGTTTTTTTAAGTCTTTTTTCTTTTTCTGTAATTATATCTAAAATAAGACAACTAATTACGTTGAAAGTTTAATTTAAGTTTATTTCCCTACCTATCCAACCGTTACTGTCGATGTTGTATGGTTTAAAGAGGCTCTGTTAGCTTGCACTCATTGTCTTTGGACAATAAATTGTTAATCAGCAATTATTTTTAAGATTCACACAATTATTTTTGCTACATTTTTTGCTAAAAATAACGATGTATTTTATTTTTAATATACATTTTAATTCTTTATGTTTTAATTTATTGTTGACAAAAGTTTGGCACTGATGATGAGAAATAACTATTCTCGAAAGCACTTTGTCGCTATTATGTAAAAATTTGTCTGATTAAACTTGTGGGATTGACTTTGATTTTAATTCTTTTACTATTTACATTAAAGCACCCCAAATTGACGAAAAGAGGATGCTTACATCGAATTTAATTATTTTTGTACTAAACACTATTTTCTTTGAGTAGTCTTAAAGACAATCTTTGAAGTTTTCTATAGGGAAGCGAACCTAATAATGAATGTTGACTTAAATTGTAGATATATCAACAAAGCCATTAGGGACAGAAGTTGATTTTACATTAAAGCACATAAGCAAGTATACTATGAACTTCTCTTGCTCATGGCTAGCTGCAAGTTTTTTACGAAGATTGTATAAAACATTCGTAGTAAAATTTTCTATGTAATTTACAAAATCTTTTTACTTTTTATACATAACTTTGTCCCAAATTTAGTGTTTTCCAAAGTTTCTTTATCTTTTTTTTTATTTTTTTTTCTATCAGTGTTTTTTTGTATGTATCTATTTTTTATATTGTATCGAAAAATTTTCTTTACTGCTTTTTTTGCTTATTCATGATATCATTGATATTGTTTCTTTTGTAGATGAGGGAATCTTTATCAAAGTTGTAAATCTATTAACAATGCCGTCTGCGACATCAGAGTTTTGTCTTTTTATAACAGATGTTCTAAACAAAGATAATATGATAATAATAATAACAGGCAAAGTATTTTTTTTTATTTTTCACTTATTTCTGATATTCTAAATTTGTGTACTTTAATTTTTTGTTATGTAGAAGTATTGAGCTTTTATCTGGTGATAGTCCACGTTGAAAGGATGCTAAATATTCAAACTTGTTTTAGACTAATGTTGATAGTTTTTGAGATATACGATGTAGAACTTTTATTTCAAAAATTTGTTTTTAAACGAGGTACGATGGATTACAGAAATTTTTTTGATATACAAGGTGTGATTGAAATAGACTAGAAATTTTACCTAGTCCTGATTAAAACGAAGACAAATTTCTAATTTTGACTTTTCAAATATTAATGGTTTTTGAGATGTAGACTATAGAATTTAAAAAAAAAAACGTTTTTTTAAGTTACGCGATGTATACCAACAATGTTTTTGGGAAAAAATTTGTACCTCGTATATCTCAAAAGCCATAAACATTTGTAGAAGGCAAGTTTGAGTTTTTAACATTCTTCCAACTAGGACAATTACCAGCTAAAAGCTGGGTTCTTTATTTGATTACACCCTGTACATTGTATTTTTCTTAAATTGTACATTGTATTTTTATACTAATAAAAGGAAAAACTTCTAAAATTTTATGTTATTTTTTTTATAATAAATAGTTCACCTTTTAAAGAAATCGTACAGTTTTATCATATTGTAATTTTATTTTAAATATACGGAATTAGAGCTGACTGTGAGTTTACTGTTTACTGTTTGATTGGGCAAAACTGTACAAACTTGGCAAATGAAAATCTGCTCTAATTCGAAATTTTGTGTTTTGTATATTATTTTTATGCGTGAATTAAAAATTAAAAATTTTGAATAGGTACATTTTGTTATCTATGCATTTAAACTAGCTGATATGCTTCTAAACAAATTGATTAGAATATTGTATGTAAGTAGTGCAGTAACAAAAATTTAAAATTGTAATTTGTCTATTATAAAAAATGAATTTGAATGATTGCAATAAAATTGATAGGGATATAAAAGTAATGCAGGTACGTTTTAATTTAAGTTGAGTTACGCAAGGTGTTTTATCGTCGTCATACATAAATTTATAGTAAAAAAAACAGCTTTTCCGCCCGCATACAAACAATAAAATGATAACACGTCTTATCAATTAAAATTAAAAGCTACTACCAGTTTAGTTACCACTAAACGTGCTAACAAATAAAATAAAATGGTAATAATCGAGAAAATAATAAAGCATATCCTTGGAAACCGTTCATATCGCATAATAAATATATAAAATTTATCGCCAAATGAATAATTCACAAGTACGTTTATTGTTAATATATTGTGTTTGAAAGATAAATGTTCGAAATTGAACAAGGTCGAAAGTGTTAATTTCCTAAAATTAATACAAATCGTATTCAGTGATGACATCTGGGATAACCCCTAAGATAACAATCGAATCACTTGACTTTCGACAAAAGACTCTAACCTGAGATATGACCCCAAGTTTGGCGTCAAAGGACCCTCAGCCATTGAAAGTGGAGCCCCTCAATGCCCCATTCAATGCGATGTTTACATGCATTGTCGCTCACAATGCCACAATATGGATTTGGTGGTGCCATAATTAGGCCGATTATGATGCATGGATGCCTCGCCAACGATTCTATGCTCGTTACGTAAAATTTCAATGTTTTCCGGCTTTTTCATGTATGAGTGGACCGATTGGGGCCGGTTGTGAATACATTTGTCAGTTTGTGAATTAATAACCGTTGGCAATTTTCACACGATGGGAAGGGATTTTTTATATTTTTTTAGAAGGATTTTTTAATACAATGAATCATCCAGTAAAGCTATAAATTTAATGCAAAAGATACAGCAACACAATGCTGCACTTTTTTCGGGTATAGATGCAAAGTACCTGTATATCCATAAATAATATTTTTAATTGAACGATCACCTTGGAAGTTCTCGCTTAGTTGTGGGGGTTTAATTAAAAAAAAAATGTTTACTGTACTTATAAAAATAAAAAAGTAAAACTAGTTATTCAGTAGGATAAAATACCAAAGGCAAGTTGACGAAAGCTTTAGGATACCTACTTGTTATAAATATATATAGTTAAAATAATATTAGAGCCCAACTCTAGGGACTATCAACATTTTTAATGCTTGTCAAATCTACATTCCTTTTTATCAATATGTAACAAGGATCGATAAATTCAGAGCTTTTATGGTATTAGTACAAATTAATTGGGTCGATAAGATGAACAAGGTGTCTTTAACAAATCTTTACAGATTTTTGACTACTCTTTAGGTGTTTTGTTGCTTATTGTATTTCATTATACCGTTATAATAATAATTATGTCATATATCTATCGCTTGTTGTAACTTGGCCTTTTAAACAATCACATCCCATTCAATATACAATCTATTTGACATTTCGAATTAAAAAATTTAAATACTTACGAGACATTAACGTCAGAATTAGCAGAATAATAATCATCACTTTGAATATTTTCCTTTTTAATGATTTTTAAATCTATTCGTTATTTAACAGTTATTGAAGGAGGTGTTAATTTAATGTTAGAGAAAATTTCTTCAATAACTTGTAAATAATAAAATGAAGAAATAAAATTTAACACTTGTATACGAATTAATTGCTTAATTTTTTGTACGGGGTTATTTTTTCAAATTTGGGCAAATAACGGTGTTCTTGGAATCTATTTTAAAAGTGGACATTATCCTTGAAAAATATTAAGAAAATGAAACGATTTTAAATATCCTATAATAAAAAACGTCTTTAATAATTTCGATAATTGTGTCTGAATGTCGTTTCGGACGGTGGCAAGTATGTTATTATTTTTCGTTTGAAAAATATAGGGTCTGAAAACGACATGATTGTTATAATTACCAATCGTTTTTACAAAATAACATCGTAAAGAATTGAGAATTAATTTGGTTGTTGTTTTAATCACCTAAACGATTTTTTTACATTGAGAATTTTTATTCTTGTAGATTGATTACTATCGATTAAGAAGCGTATAAGAGGGTTAAACCACAGAGGATCCTAAAGTCTTGATGAGCGCTAACAGCATTTTGATTGATGCATGACTCCGCCTTCGGCCCCAGACCTTGCTTACAACGTTTCATATTAATTACATTAGCCCTTTTAATTATTTCCACAATCAAGTCTGAGTCAAATCGTAATAAAAATACAAATTTTTGACACTCATATTAACTTCTATAAAATATGGTTATAGTCGTGAGCTACTTAGATTCTCTGTTAAAAATTTCGGTTAGTTAAAATTTTATCAAAAGTTTCGAGTCCCACCATCAGAAGCCGAGTTGATACAGTGTAGCAGCCGGTCGTAATCGCTTGTAATGTGGTGTTAAAACATCGGCCATTGTTGTGAGGTGGGGTTGTAGAGGTTAAACATGGTCATTAATAACCCTGGTTAACTAATCTGTCCGCCGTAGCCATCTATCTTTACAAGTTACTTTACTGAGCCTGGAGCGACGGGCATTCAGTGCAACCTCGATTACTACAATAACAAATTTATGAATTACGATTTTTATTTCGATGGGATATGAAACATCGACCAGAACCTTATGCACAAAATACATTAACGCGATCGACGGCCGGCTTTGGTATAGCTGTCTCAAAAACAACAGAAACAGACAAAGATTTTTTACTTTTTTCAAATTACTTTATTTAAGCTGAATATTCAAAATATTAATTAACCACAAATGTTCTTGTGGTTAATTAACCACAAATCTAAAACCTTTCCTTTTAGCCTAGTCACTTTTGTTTTCCACTTTCTTACTCGATAAAGAATGTTTTTATTCTCTTTTTATAATGTACAGAGTCATTTATTTAAACCTTAGGTATGTTAGTTATTGCTGTAGAGAAATACGCCTAATTATATTAGTAAAGTTAGACAAAATTAAACGTACTATTAATTTGAAGATATTAAAGTAGCCACCTCGTAAAGGTGTATTGACGTCATCAAAAAATATGATTAAAAGGTCGTCCATTAGAAATATTGTTTATTAGTATCACAACTGTTTCTTTTTGTAGCTTATTTTGATTATTAATGATTTTATCCACAATTACCTTATAATTGAAGTTTTATCCAAACTTACGAACCGTATAAAGTAATACTTTATCCACTAGTGGAATAATGAAATCACTTTATTCCACTAGTGGAATAAAGAAAAAATACAATCTTAAATTAATTGCATTCTATTTATTATTAATATTGACATTAACCGACAATTCGTTTTTTGTTTTATCATATTTCACTTCGTTTCCATTAATAAGAAGCTTGTAGTTGTTATCGGTTCCAGAACGAATAGTAGTTGTAGGAACAATGGACGTCTCCTCTAGTAAGGAACGACTACTACCAGGAGAACCTTGGATTTTCCTTGCGATATCAAGCTTATTAGATAAAGAATCTTCGATATAAGTTTCTGCTATGGCGGAGCTCCTCCATCCACCATGTCGTTTAATTGTTGTAAGATTAGCACCTCCATTGGCAAGAAAAGTTGTTGAAGTGCGCCTTATACAATAGCCGGTATAAGCTTCTGCGTTCGCCAGATTCAAAAACGAAGCAACTTTAGAAGAAACTTTCGATAAAGTGTTAATTCCAACAGGTTGCGATGTACATTTTTGATTAGCGTATCGTAAAAAATCTCTCAATAGATAACTTCTTCGGACGTAAGGACATGTATTTCCTACATTTCTCCAGTGTTGGTAGAGAAACCTTCTTCTATAATTGTAAATTTTCGTGAAACGCCCGTTTTGGTATCTAGTATCGAAACAATCAGGTATGCGCCCCTGTCTTCTACATCACTGATTTTCAAATTTGTCAGCTCACATCATCGACAGCCACCAGATACCCCCATTCTTAATATAACGCAACCTAAAATTTTACAAAATTTATTATCTACAATGTCTATGTAATGACAGAGATTACCTTTTAATTTTCACCAACTTGCACAGCGTTTTGTACAAATGGAGTGATAAACAATCGAAAATAAATAGCAACGATTCAACACTTCCCATGTTTTTAAGTTAATTTCAATGATTTTTGAGGTGACATCCGCTGTCAGAGTGTAATGTCAAATCATTTTTTGATAACATCAGATGAAATTTTGGCGATTCCGATTTTAAATCGTTGTAATTGTGGATAAAACGTTATATTGGATTCGTGTTTTAGTCGCGTTTTATCCACTAAAGAATATTAAACGCTCGACTGCGTCTCGCGCTTAAACATTCTTGCGTGGATAAAACGCTGTCTAAAACTTTTATACAATAAATAACTATTATTATTAATGATTTTTATAATTTATTTAAGCCATTTTTGTTATTATTAATTAAGTGTTCAAAATTGATATCACAATATTATCAATCTGAAATTTTAAATGATGACGTGAAGGAATCCATGGGGGCGGCTGCTATAGCTGAAGTACGAGGTCTTTATAAATGATTGTAGGGTCGTAGAAGGCTGTGGAAACAATAAAAAATGTTCTGCTTTTTTAAGACAATGACTTTAGCTATTATTATAATTATTATTAGACAATTGAGTAACTCTAGGAACCATTCCTTAATATTCTGTTGCTGAAGTAGGACATGACATAAATATTCGTGATATTGAATAAAGTTGCGCGTTGCATAAAGTTCCAGATCGGTAAAGTGACATAATTACGAAGTTCTTCACAATGCGTAAAGTGATAGAAACACGTCTTTTATGGTTAAATTTGAAAACAATTGAATTTGTTTGCGTTGCTGACCTTCAGCGCAAATCTAAAAATTTTTGATATGAACAAAAAATTTCCATTTTTCAATTAAATAATGAGATTCGACCAAAAAATTGAATACAACTTGTGTATGTAAAGCATTTTATATCGGTCCATCTAATAACTAATGAGCTCTGTAAAATGAGTCTTTGCATCACTCAACTGTAAATATATCTACTCAAAATATCTAAAAGTGAGCTGATTTTTTAAGACTCTTCTATAAAACAACGAATAGCCATTGTTCAATTTATAGAGAGGTAAACCACCGTAAGGATAGATCTTGATTTATTTATGACAGTTTTTAAAGTATATTTGCGTGCGAAACATCTGGGGGAGGAAAATGTCGTAAATCAAGATCCATCTTTACGGCGGTTTGCCTCTCCATAAATTGAACAATACCTATTCTTTGGTTTATAGAAGGGTCTTAAAAAGTCAGCCCACTTTTAAATATTTTGAGTATAACTATTTGATAAGCGACGGATATATCGGACAAAATACAGAAAAAGAACTGTGTTTTTATAAAATTTTTGTACGGTATACCCAAAAATTAATGGCTTCTGCAACAAACTCAGCAACTATAGAATACAGAATAATTGGTATTCTTGGTATACTTATATCTTAACTTTCCGAATTGAACCAACAACGCTGACAACTAATAACTAAAGTTGCTCATAATAATGTGCCCATAAAGGTTCACACTGTATACATTTGTTTATATGTAGGTAGGTGAATATTTCAGTAGATTACATTTTTTTTTATATAAATATCATTATTAAAATTATAGACTAATAAGTATAATTGAGGAAGAATATCCGTTTGATATTACATATAAGGTCAAACAATGACAATTGTTAAATGGCAGAAGGATTAACTAACTGATAAGAGGTTGTTTAGTAAATTTACATTTTTTTCGTCGAAAAATTTGAATAAGTGTTTAACTTAATTATATACCAGCATTTTATAGGTACAGCTGTCGATAACATTGACATTATTGTAATAGATTTAATTATCATTTATTGTTTATGTATACGTGGGGTAAAAATTTAGGTAAAAACTTTGGTAATTTGTCCGACATGAAAAATTTAATTTTAAAAAAGTCAGTCCTATTAAAAAGAAGTTGTGTAGATAGCGACTTGAGATGACCAAAAGATATTTTATAAACTATTATAAGGTCCCATTTAGTTCTACATTAAAATTTTGTTGTAGAAAAAGTAACTTTATAGAACTTTACTATTTATACTACAATTGTTGAAAATACTTATAAAATTTGTGTAAAATACGTATGTAATATTTTATTATCTTTTACATTCTGAATTAGTGAAAAATCTTGCAACCAAGTATACAAACCTAAGTATCTAGGACCTAACTAGACTGGTCAGAGTCATTTAAACAAAGTTTATCTGTTTTAGAGAGAACTGGAAACGCCCTGTATAGTCCAACCAAATTTAAGTAGAGTTAAGTTAAAAGAAGCAATATCAAAACTAACAGAATAAATAATTAACTATATACGATCACATCAAAAATGGTGACGGTTCTATATCTCTATAATGAAAAGTGATAAAATTTTGAATAATTATTTTTGGGAAATTGTGTTGATGATGATGGGATTTAATTTCTTTGCATTAAAGATCCGTGATGTCTATAATTAGAAACAGACTAAATGATGAGTAATTAATATCCAGTAAAAAAAGTTAATTTGGAAATGGTAATTAATGTTTGAGATAATTTAAAGTTGAAGGATAAGCTCCAATAAAACACGGCATAAAAAGTTTAAAGGCAGCAACTTGAAAATACCACACAACACAAACATTTCAGCTGATGTGGGCATGGAGATGAGAGGAGTTCATAAAGCGAACCCTGAGCGAGAATTTATGCAATTAATCACGATATTATTAAGCGGCCATTTTATTCGTCTTTTCTATGGAATCCGAACCATAAAAAAGCAATAAAAGACGCGGATTATCCCCGATCTCTCCTCATAACTTTGCGAATTTATCGGATTGTTTTGCGTCGGTAATTATTTTTATAGCGGAAAAGTTCACAAAGCTTGAGCTTTATCAACGGGCTTGTTCGTGATATGAACAATGTGCATATTCTAAAACGCGATAATTTATTGATAAGTGTATTTCCGCAATAATATTAATAGTTAACAATATTCTTCGCGATAAACGTGCCTAACTAAAAATGTACTGCTCAACATTGTAACGCGCCACGTTTATGTCCGTTAATTACACAAATAAAACGCTTAAAGCGGCAATTCCCTTCAAAATTTACCATAAATCACACGCCTCGCTGTAATTTTCTCCTTGGCAGAGGCATCGCCAATTAATTAGTTTTTTCTGTTTCAGTTGTATGAAATCAACGACGACCCAAAACGGAAAGAATTCCTTGACGATCTCTTCTCGTTCATGCAGAAACGGGGTAAGTGGCAAAGACGATTTTTGACAGTACTGTCCTTCCCAGAAATTCGATTTCACCCTCCGAAATAATGCACAATACCCACCTCACAAGAATCTCTGATGAGTAACATTGCAACAATGCAACCTTGTCATAAATCACAATGACAATTTCAAATTTGCTACACAAAAGGGATCTCAAAATCGGCCGTCAGAATTAAAAACAACTAATTTTGCAAAAACATTAAATAGTTTTACTCATAAATCAGAGTGGATTAGAGTCGGTAGCGACTTTAAAATTACGGTAATCTCGTCACGCTAAACGTATCTATCAAATTTCGGGATGTGCTATTAAGCCATTATTGAATTACAGGGGTCGCTACTGTTTAATTCTCTAGAATTAGCCGAATCATCGTTAAGATGAGTCGACCAATTTATATCACGGGTTTTAACCATAAAAGGTTGTAAACAACTTTATTTCTAGTTTTCAGGGAAAAAGAAACTCGATTTTGTTGCTTGGGTATTATACTGAACGTCACAAGACGATGCGTTTACGCCAAAATCATTCTGATACGAATTTGGTGCTTTGTTGTTAATTAGTTTTTTATTTTGTTTCAAATTGATGACATAGACGCACCACCTTAGTATCGGTAGGTATAGAAAAGATTTTTTTGGCAAAATTCTGTCCTATTTAAAGCAGGTTGCAAGATTTATGAAAAATCATAAAATTATCAGAAACTCTCCCAAATAACTTTTTATGATACCCGTTATAAACTAATCTAAACTAATTTGTGACACAAGCAAACATCTAAACATAAAAATTAGTTTAAATAGAAGAAAATAATATTGACTAAGAAAATTTTGATATTTTTTTGGCAATCACTGCAAGAGCTAAAGATGTACATAACTCTCATTTAGTGTCCAAATAAATCCAAAAAAAAGTTATTTCACTTAAATTGCTCTTCTTTTGTTCTGCCCTAAGAGAATTTTTTTTATGTAAGCTCACATTTGTCATTTATGCATGAATTGTTAGATTGACGTTTAACACGTTTGATTTATAGGTAAAGATCTGTTTTATGTTTTTTATTTGATTTAATTAAAGGTAAGTGTAATGCAGTTATACGTCACATAACAGCTCTCAGCTTCATTTGGTGCCTGAGCGTAGGGGCTTCGGTCTGCTAATGCCTAGTTTCTGCCCTTGCGATATAATACACTATTGTACGTATATATGGAAGTTAGTATACTTTTTCCATGACAAATAAACCGAAAAGGGGCTGATGAGAACAAATGTGTGTGTTTGGTTTTAACAGTACAAAACTAGAAACGTCATAAACCGTAATAATGCTAATAGCTCAAGTAGGAGGTCTTATATCAGTAGTTCGATTTCTCATGGAAAAAGTATACAGCCACAGTTGTGATAGTTGACGAGGTGACAGTGGTGATTAATTTTAAATGAGCAAGCCTCATTTTTCTTTTAGTTCTGTATGTAAAGCTTTTTTATTTCTTTCTTTAACTTCTAGAATATTCGGTATTTTCCTCAAAGAAAAAAAATTTCAAAATTTCTGCAAAGGTGCGTTTTCTGCTTAAGTTAAACCACACAAACTTAAATGATTTCTCAAAATGTCAATTTTAAATGTTATAAATTAGATTTATTAAGCAATCAGATGCTGATATTTCTGTACATCAATGAAATAATTTTTTTCTACTAATCTTAAAAGATGCCGAGAGTGTTTTTCTTTTTCATCCAGTAGATAAAATGAAAAGTGGCTTAGTTGATACCAATTTACTTTACAAAAATATTTATACAATTTTTATAAACAAAACTCTTTGCAGTATTTTGTTTTTATGATATAATGAATTGTCAAATTGTAGATGCAAAATCATTATGGAGTAAAGCGCAAACTGCAAAATCAAGCTTGAAATTTGATGCAGTGAAATTTGCAACGGTCATATTCTTATTCATCTTTAAATAGAACACATTAGTGCAATTATAATTCTAATTGTTTTCTTATTAAAAATAAGATTGCACTCTTAAATACCTGATCTATAGTAAAATATGCTAGTAGTAAAAACATATTATAATATACAGAGGTCTCTAAATTAAAGCATTCCGAGGTCGGAGCGTTGTGGGGGTGCCCCTTGGGAAAAGTAAAAATTTACAAAAGATAATTTATAGATGGCGGCCTAAAGCTCGATTATTGGTTTTAAACCTTTCTTTAAATCCATACATTATATTTTAAATCATATAATTGTAAAGAATTTTTTATTTTAACATATAATTTGTAATTATAGTGCTGAGCGTCTATTGTAATTTTTCAAGAAATATATACAAGGATCTTGAAGCCATTATTAATTTATTTATATAAAACTTAATAGATTCTGAATCACCAGTATAAACATAACATTTAACTTTTTTGAGAAAATTAACAGGAAAGTGGACTGGGCAGATAAAAACTTATTTTAATAAATTTTCCTGTTTCCTGTTAATTTTTTCAAATATATTAGAATAGACGTAAAACACCATAGAAATTACATTTAACGTTCCACAAAATTCAAGATGAAATTGTGATTTTAATATACAATTAGAGGGGCATTTAAAAATTTTAAATTTGATTTGTCTTACTATGTCCTGTCTATAAGATAGAAACACTTTGTTTCACAAACGGTATTATCATAAATTATCTAATGGTTATTACTCTAATATTGAAATTGTTTTAAAACTAAAGTCAATATTTCTTTTATAATTACAAGGACTATAACTTCGACAGGATCTTTTTTTCATCCAGTCATAAAGTTTATTGGCTTCTCTTTCATATTACAATACCTGTATAATGTTAATCTTCCAACAGGATATTATAATGTTTAAAAAATAACTATATTCATAATTAAGAAATAGAGCAAGAATAAACATTAACTTTGTGCTATAAGTATTAGATTCCATCAACTATAAAGCCCTCCTTGTTTATTGAACAGGAAACTCATATCTTTATTTATTATTTTATGTATTTCTATCGTATTGGTTGGTTTTATGATTACATATCCTAGTAAACTTTTCGATTATCAAAACCGAGATTAAAACCTATATCAACAGTTACAACTACGTTTTATGGTTATTTTGAAAATTATTTAGGGCATTATCAATTAGGCAGACATAAGATAATAGTCAAAAGAAAAGAGAATTTAAAAATAATAATGTAATAAACTAGTAGACTAAGCACACGATTTCTAGTTTATTTGTAATCACCGGCGTTTTTATCAAAAATGTGAATGCAAAAGAGCAGATGTGGTGATTGCAACAGCAACGGCGCGTTTCAAATTTATAGCAAACAGCAATCGCAGAATCGCAGTTCTTAATTTTACTCTTTTACCGTTGAAATCAAAGTGTACCACCCTGTAGAATAATTTATTTGATAACCGTTATACATGATGTCGAGTGTTATTTATGACTTATTGCTTTTAAACTATTTTAGGAACACTTTGTATAATAATATTAATATAGCGGGTCACCATTCAGTTAATGTCATTACTAAATAATAATTTTTGTAATACTAAATGGGAGGCTTTATGAAAACTGTTACTTGTTAATTTGTGTTTTAGTTAGTTTTTTTGATGATATCAACGCAATGAATGGTGTCCTGGGCTTTCCCGGATATATAAAAATATTAATATATTTATATAAATATAGTCATATATTATTCTGTAACCAGATTGTATTTTCCAACCAAATAACGAGAACAATAATAAAAAAACGCCTTGTTAGTAGGCAATATACAGGGTTATTTACATAAGATGACGATCCTGACCAGGTAAAAATGCAACCCAAAATACGATTTATATAGCTAACTGGATCTCTCTTGCATTATGAAAATCCACATAAAACACAGTTAGCTGCTAAATTCATTTTCTCTCTAATAAAATTGCAAAACTGCAGTCTTTTGGAGTATTAACTCTGTCGGTTTTAACTCTTGGACAAGTTGTATATGGTACGGATGAAACTTATTCTTTATCAGAATCCTACAAACTGACGATTGACTAATTTCTTACTATCTTGATATCCCTTTTTGACCGATATGTGGATTTTAGTTTGCAACTTCAATAACTGCGACTTCATTTTCAGGGCAAGTAGCATTTCTAGTTCTTACTCTTTTAAAGCAAGGCCAATTATTTCTTAGCGTGCTTTCCAGTCTCCTAAAGTTTTGTTAGTCGGAGTTCGGAGTTCGGGATAAGGTTTTCTATACAAATTTACTGCAGCAACACCATTTTTGCGACATTCACCAAAAATTAGTATTATATCCGTTCTTTCATCATTAGAAAACATTACGTTAAATAATTATCAATGAAAAAATGTAATGACACTGAGAACTACATACTTGGATACGTAACTTTTCTAGTTCCAAAAAACAATAAGTCCTTTGTAAACTGTATTTTGGGTTGCATTTTTACCTGGTCAGGCTCGTCATCTTACGTAAATAACCCTGTATAATAACTGTAAATACAAATGCACTGACGTAAAGAAGCGGTAAAACGATGGCAAAATGTTATCATGATGTCATTCATACCTGCTAAACTATTTTCAAAATTCTGATAAAAGACATCACTAAACACCATAATTATTAAACTAATTATTAACTTTCTGTATGAAAGTATATAGTCTATTTTTTATTTTTTAAAACCACTGAGATGCAAATAAATGTCTCTCTGTTATTGTTTCTATGACAACGTAATGCTTTTATATATTATATAGAATTTGTACCATAATGGTTAAAAAATAAATAAAATGTGTACCTATCATGAAATGGATCAAAAATAAATATATAACCGTCTTAATTTTGATGAAATGTCTGCATCCGAGCTGAATATCAGGTAGATAATAATTAATACATACTTAGATATTTGAACTTGAATATTACTCATTTTTGTGACATCCCTTTCGCATAGTTCTTCGTAAATAAGCAATAAATTCATGGCTCCTGTGATATAATAACACCCCATTTATGTAGAAGTATACACATCCGAAAATATGGGGTGTTTCTCGTCGAGCACGTGCGATCCAACGAGGGGTGTCGAAAGGAAACGTGTCAAGAGGGGATTGTCGGATAACTACCAGTGATATCGGTGCTCCCGTCAGACACCAGTATTTCATTTGCTGGAAGAATTCGGGATGCATCTGAATGCGAAATAGCGACTCGTTTCCGTTCTTTCCGACATTAGAAATCTTGAGTATGAAGTTTCGTGTTTGCACGTTATGATCGCGTGTAAGATTGCATCTAGCCAGCAGGGTGCAACTGCAACGGCCAGTGGTACTCGTCACTTCTTCCACTGATCGAAAACTTAAGACAAAAATCATGATATCTCAGCTCTTCTCGTTTGTTCAGTCGAAATAAAACACCCAGTGGCGGTTTGGGTGTGCGTTTTTCGCCAAAGATAATTATTTGCGGAATTTCGAAGGTAGAAAAAACTCGGTCTACGCTACTGTGTTATTGTATGGCGGGGCAAGTAAAACTGTGATCTGCCTTTCCGAGAAACTGCAACTCAAATATAACATTACTAACATTTAATAATTTTAATAGCAGCACGATTCCTTTAGGTCACGACATAATTAGGACAATTTTCTGATTGCCAATAATTTCAATGTAAAATCGTAATTGGTTTATACCTAGTTATAAAGATGAAAATAAAATAAATTTTAAAAAAATGTCCACGCTATTAGGCCTTTCAGACACTATAGACACTTGTAATTACACAAAATTAAATGGTTAGAGACAATTATGCAAATTCATTGCGTTATCTTTTTCTTTATTTTAAAGGGTTGCTTTAAAATGTTTATAAGGTGAGATCGAAATGTAACTGAATCAGAGCAGGCTGTGCCAGCTAACTGTAATGATGTATCTAAGGTTAATACAGCTTGCTCGACTCAGTTACATTTCGATCTCAGGTTATCTATATGACGCTCACCCAATTTTTTTTTTTTAATGTTTAATAATTTTTAATGTATCTTATTTTGGATAATAATTGGGTCAGTAAAAAGCGAAGCGTCTGAGGCAGATGAGCATAAGTTATTTACCTAACGTATTCTGAAAAATAAACCCGCATGAGTATACTTGGATTTTTTAAAGATGAGCGGTCAGAAGAACCTTGCCTCAGGTTCCCTCCTTAGGTTAGCGCAAATGCATTATCAAAAATTAATGGATCTTGATTTACTTTTTATTTTAATATATTTTATATCTTCAAAATTTATTATGTCTTGATTTGCCTTTGAATTCGATGAAATAAACCATATTTTTTTTCAATGCATTCTCTTGCAGACCGCTCATCTTTTACTGAAACAACTAACTCTGTTCGCAGCACGAGCGAATGCCATTAGTGCGAATGCGACAAATTTCTTCCCGAAATAGTTAGGAACAACATTTTTTGTAAAGAATAAATGCTAGATATCAAGAAAAAATAATATTTTCAATACCTAATTTAAAAACATAATGGGTTGGTAAAACT
The DNA here is from genome assembly GCA_029207805.1 of Tribolium confusum. Lineage (NCBI taxonomy): Eukaryota > Metazoa > Arthropoda > Insecta > Coleoptera > Tenebrionidae > Tribolium > Tribolium confusum. The sequence continues at coordinate 39,434,306 of JALGAY010000003.1, forward strand.
AATTTTGGCAATAGAAGTCCAACCCAAAGTTGCTGCTTCATCATTAGCAACTCGTAGCGCAAGCAAATTTTGTCGGTTTTCTGGTATTCCTTAATTAAACGCTCTACAATTATGTTATATTACATTGCACGTTCGAAATCATAATTCTGCAACAATGTTTTAGTAATAAGAAACACCTGAAAAGGCATCGATTTATTGCAGCTTTATACGTATAAAAATAAGGCAGAACCGTGAAATAAAAAGCCAACATACCTAATAATGAAGCAAATAAAATGAAACATAATAACTTTGAATAGCATAACCTCAAAATAATAATTTGCAAAACGTGCTCGAGCAGATGTGGTGTAGGTGCGCGTATGAACGGACAATTACATTCAATTACATTGTATGAGATTTCACAGTTATACACAAGCTGGCTGTGGAGCAAAACGCAATTGTTTCAGGCGAGGTGACCGAGCCTGTCGGCCGCCATTGCAAATATACAAAAAAAGAACAGAAGATTGTCGATCCATGGCACACTAATCGTAAAGTGCATAGACGGACAAATGTCACGTTTGCAAATAAAAAAGAAAAAAAGGACGAGATTTGTTTGTAAATTTAGATCGGAGTCGTTAAAGTTTTATTGAGACGCCGGGAAAATTAGTTTATTGGTGAGTGGTCGGCGTCGCGACGCTTTGATTACACGCCGGCGTTGAATTTTTCATCAGCCAACTGGATGCAAGGACACCATTTTGATTCAGTTATAAAGCTTATTTTTTCTTTAAATCAATTGTCAGTGTCAAAAATTCTGAAATTATGTTGGAACCCTGTTAGATTGCCATGGAAACGAAACTAAAAAGTCTAATTTTAAATGTAGTTACCAACTTTAAAACACTTTGACAATTGATTTTAATTCCGAATGGGCTTTATAAAGATATAAACACATAATTGTTTTTCTAGTTTGCGTCTGTAACAAAGCCTAATACTATAGCGATTTGGGTGTAGTATTACTAGTATAGTATTGATATAGTATACTATACCAATTCAGCACCCATTTGCGTGTTAAAAAGTACTAGTGTAATTTTTTTTTTGGGTTGGTAACGCTTTTGCTGGTATCAGACTTTAGAGAAGATGAATGAAACGTTATAAACCTCCAAGGACATTTGTGACTCTCAGCGTTTATATGGCAGCGTTGAGGTTCTAATAATTGTGTTTGAACTCATTTTGTTGCACTTGACAATCAGTATTTCTCACCAAGGTGTTTTTGTGTGTGTCGCAATTAACCTATGAAACACTCGAACACTGGGGTGGGAAGTCACTTGAACAATGAGGTAACTTCAATTTTTTTTGAGATTAGACAATTTAAAACAGCTTTCAGGCAATACTTGCAACTCCCATAAAATGAGTTTATAGCACTGCTTAGTCTGAAATAACAATGAGAGGATTAGAGGAATCAAATTAAATTAATTAAATCAAATTTCTAATTTCTTTTTTTATTTGCATGTAATGAGTGTTTATGAATGATACTTCGTCAAGACTCAATGTTGAGTTTCTGATATTCCTTTATATATGGACCAATAAATTAAACCCAACACTCTGGATTAAGGTTAAAGCAGTAATAAATAAAGACCAAGATGGATTTTTCACAACACTGTAGACAAAAAGCAGTGACAATTCACAACCATGCGACACATAAAAATTTTTGTTCATAGCTTACTTGACCAAGAAACATTTATAAACATTCAATACTTATGTGGACGTTGAGTATATTTATAGGTTAGGAAAGAACCCTCCTTTCTCGTATTATTTTTATTCAAATTTGATTTTTCTTTCCAAAATTAAGTACTTAATGACACTACCTAGATATGATTGGCTGATGAATGATGACGTATGTAGAGAACATTGTAGGTTTGATTGGTTGAGGATTGATAACGAATGAGGTACGCATTGGATGCCGCGCGAAATTTAAATTTGTAACAGAAATTGAAAAATGTTATCTTTAGAGTTTTGGAAATCCTAAATCTATTTAGTGAGCAGATGAGCTGTGCCTAATTAATATCTCGGCTTGATTTTGTGTAGATTACTTAAAGTTGTATGATCATATGATACCGAAAAGTCCGATGTCAAATGTAAGCTGTGATTGATGAGAGCACATTTATAATTAGCGGACACTTCCGGCCTGTTTGTGTTGGCAGCCCTTGTGTACGCATTCCCGTCACTCACCGTCTCCGCCATTATGTCTCATCAAATGTTGCCAACTTCACATGTGGCGTTACCCCGGCGTGATTAATCTCCCCGATAATGACGGAATGTCGAAAAAGGCGCGATGGCCGGCTGTAAAATCGCGCCTTTTCTTATTGAATGAAGGCCATCGATGTTTCGCTTGTGGCAAGTGACCGCCGCGGCGTGTGACAGACTGTAAATAAACTCCAAGTCAACACTCCACAACGGTTTGCTGCCTTTTGACCTGGCGTTTGCTGCTTCGCAGACAACACCTGTGCGGTGCGCCGCAACGAGAAGGAAATTTATAGGAACGCGCCGAGTCCTAATGCACAACCATTAGTTTGTCAATGCTATTGCTTTCATCTTGCACTCACGCCGATAATAAAATCTTAATTAATCGCGCAAATAGGCAAATCGAACGATCAATATTTAATTTACGCAAATAACACCTCAATGTCAAGTACAAATGGGATTTTTTAATCGCAAATTGATCAAATCGAGTTACGGCCAGAATTTTAACCAAGATCAGAGAGGTGCTATTAGGTTTGTTTATTTTTCACCTTGACGCTGTAATTTGTGCTAGTTATTTTTATCAACACCAACTCGACATCAATCTTGTTATTTCTGAATTATTTTCTTTATAAAAATAAAACATAATAAACAGTTTCTAATTAAATAAACTGTTTGCAAAAAATGGCACACGGTTACTAAAATAAAATTAAAATTAAATTAGACAAAAAGTGACAATTTGTCTTCCACTAATGGAAAAAACCTATGAGATAAAAAAATCAAGACTGATTTGATAAAGTTTTAAATAACATTGCTAATTATTAATATTGATGATTAAAAAACATATCATACCTACTTAGTTTATGACTAACTGCTGTGACAAATGCTACAAAAATTTGGGACTACTATACTAATACAGACTGTTTATAAAAGTTTTTTGATCAAGTTAGCTATGAGAACCAATTTTAATATGCCGCTTTATCGAGAATTGTCATCGCTTTGTCATCCATCTTTCAGAAACGCCTAGTTATTGTTAAAAGTTTTTATTTATCCTGCCTTAACTCAGTGGGTTCTGGTGTTAGTTATGGGGGCGTATAATAAGGTTTTACAATTTTACATACTCTATTAGATTCCAATTTCTAATAGAGCAACACTCGGGCTTTCTCAGCGCTCGATTATGACATTAGAATCAAACAAGACTGTACATAAATACCGGGTTTACCACTTTTGCTAATATGTCCTTTTTGAAGGCTATGGCCCTTTTACGATTGGCATTAGATTTTTTTTGGCTGCCATCATTTTCTTTGGCTTTTCTGTCTGTTTTATTACGTTTGACTGTTTGAGATCCTCTAGTCAGTATCAACATCAATTCCAAAGTAATCCAGAAACGCTAACATTATTTGGTCCTCTCTCTTGGTGCAAAATTTGTAAACATTTCTTGATTTCTTAACAAAATGTTTACAATACAAGCTCTCGACTCCTGTCACTAACATAATTAACCGCTTCAGGTTTGTCCTATACTCAAACAATTCTAGCCAATGTTTTGTTAAGAAGCAATAAGTACGAGTAATTACTAGGGCTGGGCGATACCTGTTTTTAGGTATCGGTTATCGATAACAAAGTATCGTAAGTATTGAGGTATCGGAGGTATCAAGGTATCGGAGGTATCGGGAAGTATCGCGGTATCGGAAGTATCGGGTGGCGATAAATAAATATACCATCAAATAGCTTGTGAATTTGTTTGTTTTCATCAAAATAACTTGTGTTTCCGACGTCCAAAGCACTCTGAATAGGATATTCGTTTATAGCAAGGAGGTTAGATAGAAAGGAGAGAGTACGCCCTATACTTCTCGTGTAAATAGTTTGGTACCAGCTTGGTACCAGTTTATGACATGTTTCAAATGAAGCGCAGAATCGACAGATCCTGTTTGGCTGTGTCTGGTCTCGCACAGTGGCGTAGCTGACGCAGGATGCTAGTTTTTGTTTGGTTGTTTACAAACAAACGTTGTTTTGCTTTGCGTTGTTGCTTTTACTGTTTGTTTTTTTTTGGTCTGTGTGAATTGATTGTTAATATTTTTTGTTATTGTTGTTGTCATTTTGTTGTGTTTTTGTCTTTTGTTTAAACTTTTTACACTACATTGTGTGACGCTACTGACTTCAACCTCGTGATGCGCCTGCTTTCAGTACCAATTTATAGCTTTGCGCAGTGAAGGCGGCAAGTCCATTTATTTCAAGTTGTACTCTCTCCGTTCTATCTAACCTCCTTGGTTTATAGCCACCCTTTATCAAGGTGTCGAAGGTATCGAAGTATCGGAGGTAAATCGGAGGTTTATCGATATTTCGATACCTGGTTGCAGTCGGTATCGATGTACGATACCTGAGCAGGTATCGAAACCTTTTGTAAATATCGTACTTTTCCCAGCCCTAGTAATTACCTCACCATTGAAGTTAAACTCTTTATTGTGACCAAATAATGTTAGCGTTTCTGGAGCACTATACCTTATCACTTTTTTGGTTTTAGTTGGACGTTTTCTACTGTGAGGATGATACTCGGTTTTCGTCTTTGCATACAGTTTCTGTCTTTCTGGAGGCAGCTGCAGTCTTTTTTTTTTCATCAAATTTTTAATAATACTGGACGTCATCTTAACCGTGATCACCAAGTCTTGAATACAGCTTTCTATTACTATTTTTTCAAAGTCATTTGCATACGCCATTAGCGTAGCTCTTTTTCGAACCTTTAGTCTAAGGTATAGTTGTAAAATATTAGTATATTTAGGATAAGGTACTTTATGAAAATTTAATATTACATTTAAAACAAAATTGAAGAGTATCTAATGATTCTGAGGTAATTCTGAAGATTCTGATGGTGATAGTCGCTCCAGGCAATCGGGTAATATCAGAGTTGACATTAGTTGAAATAATTGTTCTCTTCTTAAACAAAATCGACCCATTCGAGTGTTTTTCAAAAAAAATACTAGAAGTGTTCATAATTTTGATTGTTTGCTTTTTAAGTGTTCATCCTATATACTCGTACATACGAGGATACTTTAAATATTTGCCTATAGTAAGAAACAAAAATCAGATTTTTCTTTTATATGTTTCGAGTAATTATTATTGTTTAATTAATCTAATTTAACGGTAAATAAATTTATTAACAGTTATTGATTAATTTTTTTTTAGTTTTAGTGACAATGAATAGCACAAGAAAGGTCTTAAGCATCACTAACCTTAAAAATATTTTAGCGATCTCACTAGGTTATTGCTTTGCTTCTCTTCCAAACTCTTTTCGATCGTTGAAATGTTCTTATCATTAAAATGATACTTAATATACTACTTTTCAACTATCGTCTAAAACCCTTAAAAAAGCTCGGGTTTTGCCTTCGGTTTTCCAGTCTGTATTTAGAATTTTCAAAACAAAATGTACCAGCGATTATAAACAATGATTATTATTCGATTAATTGTAAAAAAAAAATATTTTGAGACGCTGTATTTACATAAGGAGTACCTTATTAGCTTTTTTCTTGATGGGGCCTTACTTTTGTAATTAACTGTCGATTTTAATTTATGTTCGCAAATCTGCGTTTTGTTATCCCGGCTTTTAACTTGGCACTCTTTACGATATTTTACAAAAAAAACAATGTAGAAGCCATGATATCACTACAATCTACAGTGCGAAACTTTGAAACACTAATAAAACTACTTTGAAAAAGTCAACCTTATTGCACATGTAAATAAGGTTAAATAAATTTACAAAGATCAAATTTTAGGCGATGAAAAATTTACTAAATAAAACAAATAAGGCATAAAAATACCGACATTTGATACTCTAAACATTCCATTTATCGATAAGTCTCAAATCAAAAAAACCCAGCTCCAACATAAGTGAACTCTAGCGAACCATGCCCAATGTGAACAATGTTTCTTCCATTTCCAGGCACGAATTTCCAATTATATGTTTTCGGCCATTTTCGACAGTTGCTTTCCAACTAATAGGCTGACTTCATCAGCGCGAAGCTTGCACGGTAGTGTTTAATTTCGATTAATGTCTTGATTGGGCGAAAATTATTTCTAAGTTGTGAAAGAAAAAAAGAAGTCATTAATGACACCGCGGAGCAGTGGCGCACCCAGAAGCATGAGTCTGGAGGGGGCCAAAGGAAAAAATCAAAATAAAATGATAGTAATTATAAATTAAAAACAACAAGACATTCAAAATTTATTTACATAAGACTAGCGTTTATGTTGTGATAAATATAAAAAGTAATTAATGTATGTAATTTGCTTCATTTGATTAATTTTAGCAAATAAAATTTAGGTTTGGGGAGGGCCGAGGCCTCGTGGCCCTCCTCCTGGGTGCGCCACTGCTGTGGAGGAAGGAATAACAGTAGTTGGCATAAGCATTGAAATCGTGCTTGAGACACAAACACTTTTTATGGCTGTTTCATAGTATCCTGCGAAAATTTCACAGCGATAGCTCTTTTCCCCACTATAAATTTGCAAACGGTAGTTTTGACTGTAGATTTAGACCATAAAAGGTGTTGTAGTTCGACCAAGAACCTAACATTGCCGGTATGGCCACTCCTCTTATTCCTCCCTCCACACATGACACCTATTCGATATTTTAAATAGATATGTAAAAAATGACTGTGTTTTTTAGCAATAGGGCAATGTTTTTTTTTACAAAAATTGATAAGAATGGCATCAGAACTCCTTTTAATACCTGTTGTCTAACTTGATTGATGGATGTTGCACCCTTCGCGAAATTTTTGCGAGTACCTAGATAAAGTTTAAAGTGTTTAAACGTAGTAAATATTTTTGTCTTGGTATAAATCCGGCTGGACCATCGATGGCATACCTGTTGAAAAATTAATTAAAAACAGCACCTACAAAAAATCGTTCTTTTAATTGCTGTTTGGCCATATATATAATTTTATTCTTAGGGATTATTACGCGTCACAATGTTCCGAATCGTTTATCACAAGAATTAATCAAGTTGAAGGCAATTTACATCAATTTATCTGGAAGCACGGCATTATGGTGCCAATACATTTCAAATATCGACTCTTTATGTGGGCATAAACAATATGTTGACAAGCTTGTTAATCGGCCTTCTGCAGACAATTACATGATCAACGGGGTACCTAATGGCACCTCCCGACACCTCGATAACATTTCCTATAATTACCCTGCCTTTATTAATCGTGCTTTAAATTACGATCTCTCCTCACTTTTTCGACTCTGACTTTATCGCAACCTGTGCATTTTCTGATCGATTTTATACGGTTTTAATTGAACGGAGTACGATGAATAAATCAAACATGTCGTAAAAGGAAATCGGCATGTCGGTATACGAAAAAAATACTAATAAAAATCAGATTACAAATGATCTCGAGGAGACCTATGCATATTAATATCCAATATAGGATAATGTAGCTACGGGTGAAAATTAAATGAATTTTACCTCACGTCCTTAGAAAAATGATAATTGGGTGAAGAAAGAAGGCAAGGGTGGGACACCATATTTCTACCTGCCTAGACATGATGAACGATATTCTTGTTAATCATACGTCACGTTTTATTATAAAAAGGGCACACCTAGGCATACTACTATTAACCTGATTGATACAATTCACAATGAAAGTATCTACCAATCTTGAATACTCTGTCATAATATTGGTTTTGTAATTGATTCGGATTCGATATACATCTTAGGTGGCGGAGTTCACAGGTGGCCTTCCAGGTGATCACCAATTAGCATTTATGAATATTGTAAATTTTGACTTCGCATTTAATGATGCTCTGTCTATTTTTTTCGCATTTAAACTGTTTCTCGTGCCATAATTATGTGTCAGTATAAAGGTGACATTCATTTTTACGACGACCATTCAAGCTCAAATAAATGCAGCGTTAAATTTGCAAATAATTTAATCTGTTTGTAACCAACTCAGACACTCTTGCGTACGAGTTTCAAGTTTAATTTACATTAATTGGAATAGTAAGCTCGTGAAATTTTCAACAAATGTGTTTTATATGATTTATACTTGGTTTTACGATTAATGAAAACCACAGTTATCACTAAATTAATTTTTTATAATGTCTATTGTCATATAATCTACAGCCCGGTCAAAGCAAACATCTGTTTAAATTAAAGATGCACAAAATTTTACATTTGAAAATTATGTACATAGTTTAATATTATTTTATTTAAAATTTTGTATTGCTAATATTGTAACACAAATTTATAGCACCTAATCGTTAATATTCGCAACATAAAACTACATAAAAACAGTGACACTATTAAACAAGACTTTTAATTAAATTAGTCGTAAAATTGCGCTTTGATGACGTAAAGTCATTTGTATGTGGCTGCTAGTATAGTGTATTTTATAGTGTATAATCCAACTGACTGTAGGTTTTTTCCTAAATTTATTTCTCATTGATCCACTCAATTTAAAGTGACCACCATTTGCAGAGGTCATAGGATTATGTTTAAAAACATCAAAGGAACAGCCCAAAGTGTCGCTTCTTGAAGAATGAATACGACAATATGAAATGTAAGGTCACTTATATTTGGCAAAGTTCTGATGGGATAAGATCTGCTCTCTCAACTTTTTTTTTTTAAACAAAAGGGGCCCGCAGCGCGAGCCGCACACCGAGGCCTACGCCCATTGTATGCAACCTCTCGAAATAGCACTACTGCAGTAGCCCTGTGCCTCTGATGAAGCTCAGTACCTTGTCTGCAGGAGCCTTCTCGATAGCACTGGGCTTCAGATATCGGGAGCCCAGGAGTAAATCTCTGATGCTTGCAAAAGCAGGACAGTAGCAGAGAATATGAAGAGGAGTTTTCTCATCTTCAGCACAACCTCTGCAAATCTCGTCCTCACTGAGTCCGATGACGTGCAGGTGTCTTTTTAATAGGCAATGTCCTGTGTACATGCCTACCACTAACTGAAAGTCTCTACGGTTGAGACGCATCAGGTTTTCACTCTCAACCTTTTATCCTTCTAAATGTTTTCTCCTCTGAATGTCTTTAAATAGATCACTCACTATTGTTCTGTGCTAATACAAGCTTATGGTTTTTTAGCTAAGTACTAAGTCTTGCCAACCATTTATTGATGTTGTCTACAACAGTCCTATCATTTAAAGTTTTTGCTTTCAATGTCAAGTCTCTGGCGAATTCTATTGTTTTAGTTTCGCTGGTAAAGTACATTTTGCAGCGTCGGCTATAGGACCGAAACTTATGGAAATCTCGCTTTTGCGTCTATCGTGATGATATTATTTTTAATCAGTTTTTTTTCTGTTTTATAAATAACTTGAGTTAAAGTTAATCAGGTGTCTGATGGATATTTCTTAATTGAAAGCATCTTTGACATCAATTGCTACAACCACACAGTATTTGCCAAAAATTTCTTACTGTTTCCAATGTTTTTTCTATTGCCTGGATCGCATATTAACCCACTTTTTTTTCAGTTATTCAAGTAGATTTCTGGTGCTTTCTTACTTTTTATATCAGCCGCTGCCGTTTTTAGTTTTCTAGCTTTATAAAGGATGCGACTTCATCGTGAACTAGAATTAACTGGATGTTTTTTTAGTTTTCTTGTCGGTGTTTATTTCATACAGACTTGAAGCATTTAGCTTTTCTGCCACTAACTGACCAGCAATCTTTTTATACATTATTGTCAAACTATTGGATTAAGTTTTTCCAGCAACACTTTTTGGTATCTCTAATAAGCCTGTTTAGTTTTTTTTGCAATTTCTTAAATCTTTTTTATGACCGCAATGTTTTTTCTGCTATACTCGTTTTCTTACTTTTTGCTGTTTGTAAAATCTCCTACTTTTGCTTTAGTATTTTTGTCAGCGATGTCTAGAAACTACCAGTTTGTTTTATGCCTCTCAGTCAATACATTTTTTTAGGATCTAACGGTTGTTTTCTCTTTCTATTTATCTTAATTTTAGAGTAGATTTTCTAATGCTATTAACTTTTTTCAAAATGCTGTTTATTTTTTTTTTGTAACAACAGAATATCGTAATTTTTTTCACACTAACAAATCATAAGCTGTCTTTCGCTATGCCGAAAATTTTTGTCAGTTAAAGCATCTCTACATTTCGTCTTTTGTACTTAATCTAGTTTAGTTTTTCATTTTTTTTTATGTTTGGTTTACTGAGAACTAGCAATGGTGCTGCATCTGGTTAGATGTAGCACCAACATAATCTTGAGCTGAATAGACTCGTCCTACATCAATGGGCAGTATTTTAATAAACATTTAATTTTCGAGACTAGGTTACAGTTGGATGCAAAAAAACCGGACACCAAGTGGTATAATTTGTGTCTTCTGGTGATGATCGGTGTGGTTTAGTGTGGTTTAATGTGGCTTTTGTGACTTTGTGTGGTCTGATGTGGTCTCGTGTGGTCTTGTGCGCTTTTGCTCACAATTATGTCGACAGTGGTGTCCGGTTTTTTTGCTCGCTACTCTAATAAATCTCAAAACCAATGAAGATCCGACCATTTTGAATCACCTTGTATAATATTTTTTTCTTGCAATAACCATTGTATTTGTTTTGTTATCCTTAATGTTGCCTTTACTAAAAATTGTTTAGTGCACATAAAAATGTTGATAAAAAATTATGGAGAAATTGCATCATGCATCATGCGCGGCAGGAATTTGTTTATGTCAAAGTTGTGGTCCGCCTCTTGCTTTTAATTTATGTCATTAATCCCGAAATATCTACGATATAAACCCAGAGTGTCTTGTAAATCAAAATTTTAAAACTCATTAAACTTAAGTATTTAAAAATGTCGTTGTACAGTGGCCAAATCGAATTCGTCTACAGTTTATTTAGGCAGATTTGTTTTGGAAAAATGTTATCGTCGTTGTTTAGTCGGGAATACAATTTGATTAAAACGAATAAAAAGAAGAGAGGCTAAAGAACATGTGCGGTGGTAATTCAGCAAGCTCTTAAAATTTTTACTATCGTTCTGATTATAAACGAAATCTTGGATTTTTACAAACAAATTTAGTTTTATAAGCTATTAAATCGAATTTCTGATTTATGCGTAACAGCGGTTTGACGATTCGAATTCTCGAAGGGTGCACAATGTTATTTTTAGGTTAATTGTTTCGATAACAATTTCGGATTTAAGCGGTTCCGCAGGTTGCGTCGCGATTTTTTTCGCTGTTGCAACATATGTTTGTAAATAGATCTGCAGACAAGCGGTCTACATTAGAACAAGCCGGTGAATAAATTTAACTTCTAAGAACGGTCGTATAAAATACAATGTGCGACCCACCGTATCCAAACGTTTCGTAGAAAATGAATGAAATTGTAAAAATGGCGGGCCTTTTGATCGCCGATCGTAAAACTGAATAAATTAAAACAGCTGCAATTTCATTGCGGCGGGACCTCGCAACGTATTAAACTGTTATTAATAATAATAAAATTTCACTTTTTGGAATGAGATGTGGCGGCATTTTGACTTTTGTAATGGGATAAGTGACGCTTTCAAATGGGAACACATAATATATTGGCAAAACATAATAATACTTTTATACAATGTTGTTTCACACCTTTATTTTTTATTTTTTGTTTTTATTTTTTCAAATTTTATTTATTAGACTATGTCTTTGTCATCCAAAATGGCAGGTCCGCATATGCAGTAACAATAATCAATAATAATGATTATTATTATTGATTATTGTTACTTATTATTGAATCACAAAGATGATTTTTAATGACAAGATTACTTTTTAATTAACGAACCAATTATTGTATTTTTAAGTTGAACTTGTTATGTTTTTTGACGCAAAGACTTTCATTCAGTCTAGTGATAAAGTTCTCGTACGTTGGTATCAAAGAAAAATGTTTAAAATAAAACATTTTTTGCACTACTCTACTAAAAACCAAGTGATTACGCACTGAACGAGCAAACGGGACCGTCAATTTTACAATCATCTTCCGTTTTTACCGCACTAGTGCCTACAAAGAGCACATAGATTTTTCTTGTTTAAAAAACTGTATCAGAGCCTAAATTTATAATAAACCAATGAACTTTACCACTTTTATTTAGATAAATCAACAGAAATGCATTTACAATATTACATTTAAAGTTTAAGTTTAAGCAGCACCATCTGTGAGAAATTGTGTAAGACATTAAAATGTCAAATTTTACCAGTAGATTTTAGCAACTTAAAAAATCTGACAGTTTTTACCCACATTATCGACATCAACGCGCTTGATTTTTTTGACAAATTAAATATAAATTTCAAAATTATTGTTTTACGGCCTTGTGGAGGTTCCGTGCAAAAAATAATATACAAGAGACGTGCGGGAACAGTTTTGTTTTATTCATGCGACATTCTCTATTCGTGCGCGTAAAACGCACTCGTGTAAAAACTGTTGCATTCATATGCAAAATATATGTTCCCGGTCTTGTCGTGTAAATAACTATTAAATAATTTAAGGTTTGTTGGTAAGTATTGGCTTTAGAATCGTATCAAAAACTTTTTTTTCTGTACAGAGTGACTTTTTTGAAACAGTTTACTTCAGTTTTTTTGGTGGTAACGATTTCGATTTTTTTAAAAAACTAGACAGGTCGATTTTTATTACTAGATAGGCATTTTCTTGTGGTAAAATTACGTTGATCCTACCACCTTCTTGAGCACATCACAAGATTTTCCACCTCTGGAATTTAAATAGGGAAAGTGGGTTAAGTAATACCTTATTTTAAGGTCTTTAAACACTCTTTTTGCTGATCTTTTTTGTGTTTTCTTTTTTGAAATTTATCTCTGAAAATTATTGTCATCGGTGGTTGGTATTTTTGAAGCAATTTTGTTTTCTTAAAAAAACAGTTTTTTTGTCAAGGATGTCTACTTCTGATCTAGGATGTGAGTGTCTAATCACTCACTTATTTTACCCCTAGAAACTTATAAAAATAATTTGTAGGAAAACACAGAATTTGTGACACTTATTATTCGAGGGAAAATTCGTCAGGTCAGGTTAAGGGGTTAAATGGTTACCAAGAAAATTGGGTTGAACTATTTTAAAAAAATTACTCTGTATATTTTTTTTATAACAAAATTGTTTGTCAAAGTAATTCTTTTGTCGAATTTTACACGTCTATTGATTTACTCGAGGATTTTTTTTTCTGTCTGTTTGTTATTTTACGTTCTCTGTATCGGATGCAAAGTTTATTCTTAACAGTTACAAAGTGCAATTATGAATTACTATTTTTACCTGTTACAGCCGCACAAAAAACGTTATGTACAACGCGGCCGCGAATTCTTCATCTTCGAGATTATCCTGTCTTCGGGAATAATTTTTTTTCTAGTACGTAAAGAAATGATTTCGCGTCCTTGGTATACAAACAACTATTAAATAACTAGATATACTACTCGCAGTAGGTTAATACCTAAAAGATTTGTTTTTATAAAAATATTACTAAGTATCTAAAACTAATTTCGAACAGCTATCGATTTAATATTTTGATTTATAAAGCTATATAGGTACTTAGTTTTCTATAGTCTTCTACAGTGTATCCTGCGCAATTCAGTTTCTAAATGTTGTCACAATTATAAAAAAGAACACTCTCATATTTTTAGCTTATTTATTATGGTTTCTAGCAAACAGTGTAAAATTTTTAGCGAATGCTGAAAAATTTAGTCTATGCATATTTTACTTTTTGGTCTTAGCAAAAGCTTAATTTTTATTCATCAAAACATGCTTTTTAATTACCTACTTTTTTTGTAATACCTAGTTTGTTAAGGGTTGTCATGTAAACAACCTCTTAAGAGACGAAGTGCCGTGAAGTGCCTCTTTACGTATGGGGAAAAAATCTCTATTGTAACATAATCTAAACTTTTTATTTTTTTTATTTTCTGGTAATTTTCAGTTTTCTAGTTTTTTGTCTGTAAAAAAAGTCAAATAAAATTACTAGATTATAGAGATAGTACAAAAAATATAGTTGAGTACATATCCGTTGGAGTCTTTATAGTCTTGCCAATCGACTTGGTCTTCGGCTTGTTTCACAAACTTTCTAACTCGACTGTAAAAGCTACCCTAATGGACTTTTTTGGCAAACTGGCTCATCTCTCGTGTTCAAATCGCAAACACAGCAAATGGGTAAAGCATTGTAGGTAAACGCTTTCTAGTGAAAATGTGAAGAACAAATGTACATTTTCTTATTTCTGAAACTGAAGTGAAAAATTTGAAAAATTACGTATTTTGTGTATCTGTTGCTGACACAAAATGGCATAAATCATATGTCAAAATTGCAACCAAGCATCTGCGATAATAGAAAATAATGTAGCATGAAATCTAAATTTAATATTTCTAGAAATAACGATAACCAAATGTCAGGTGCTTTAACTGTCCGATGTCAACAATTTCACTGCAACTATCCACTAAATAAATTCGAGAAAGAATTGGAGCTGAACCAACTTTGTAGTAATTAAATCTCTTTTTTTTTTAAACGAAATTATTTATCTTGTGTTTTATTTTCAAAGCTATTATTTTTGCAAATGAGTTTTATTACATGAAAAATTATTTCTATAGAGGATTGAGCTTACCAGCGTTAATTTGCTCTACATAAATAGTTGGAGGTTGAAGTGGAAAAAGTTATTTAAATGCAAATTTTACAACAGTTGCGAAATCTTTTATTTAATAATCAATCACTAGCATATTATTAAAACAACCAAAAACAAATATAACTAAGATAACTAATGAAATATTTTTTTAACAAAAAACAAAGATAAGGATGTGGAAATCATGATGTGTTGTGATATTTAACCGGCAGGTGCGATTTAAACAATTTTGAACTAATTATTTTAAATATGTGAGTGTAATGATGTTGTTTGATGGCAATTATTTTGGAAAGTTGAGAGCACGTACAAATTATCTCAAATTTCGGTAAACATTAGCGTTATTAAAGTTGGCAGTTGGTAGATATACGTTTACTTAAAATTTATTCAACCCACATGAGAATATATCTTCTATGCAATATACTCCTCGTTTTACAATAAGGAGAAATTACTGAAATTACCTATGATATGCATATTACATATAATAATACGGTAGAAATGTGCAAACTATAATATTAAAATCATTTCGTGATCTACCAGAAATTCCAAACAATTTCTACAAATTACAGCTACGTATTTTTCGTTTGTCCGAACGAGGAGAAATTTCTAAACAGAATAACTAAATTAAACATATAAACATTTTTTCGTTAAATTTGTGGAACCTCTTATATTTTTGTAACAAAATAATAGTATAAATAAATCAATGATGATACACTCTCCTGTCTTAGAAAAGAGCTAATTCTAGAAGACTTCATGCTGAAATTTTAAAAGATCTTTTCTTTTTGTTTACGCTACATTATTACTTATATTACATTCTTGATTATGTTTAGTGTTTACATATTGGTACTGGTAGATACTTTAAAAAGCCCTTTGTTTTTTTATTGCAAGGTGTATCGCTACTTATGTGGACAATTGTACCTAATAAATATTTTATTTTGAAAGATTTTGGTGTAAAAACTTTAAAAAAACATTGTTTAAGATGATTTTTAAAGAATTTTTTTGCCTAACTTTAATGAAAATGAATTATAGCATTCCCAAAATGTATAACAAAATACATCATTTTCTGCTTTGGGCAAAAAATTTTACTTCAGTCTGCAACTGTCATTTTTGCCTCTAGTATTTATTTATGTGTGAAGTTTTAGGATATAAAAATATGTTTTATATTTTTTTTTATTTGATTTAAATGAATTGTATTATATTTAATTATAATTATATTTTTTGCTCTTGCAATGTATTTTCCATTCATTTTTGTAATGACTAACTAAATGGGATTTTTTGGTTGTTAGGTTTTATTCCAAATACATTTAGTTGGCAATAATAAAGTGTCAGTGTCACTGTCATCAAAGCTTACAATTTTTCTAAATGAATGCATTTCCTAAAGTAAGAAGATTCCTAAAGTAAGTAAGAAGATGAGATGCAAAATTGGCTGGTTCAACATAACATACAATTTGACCCACATTTAAATAAAGCGCAGTTGTTTTCCCTAATCAAAAGTTTTGACCCAAGAGATAAAAAATATGTTATAGATGAAGTTTTAAAAGTACATGGTCATGACGTTCTTAGGTTGCCTCCATACCTCTGCCAATACAACCCTATAGAATTAGCTTGGGGGCAAACCAAGACTTATTATAACAAAAACATCGACTCCATAAAAGATATTGGCAAAGTTGCAAATTTATAGCGTGAAGGACTATAAAAATGTACACACCAGATTTGGCAAAACAATATTAAGCACTGTGAAAAAATCATATCAGAGGATTGGGCAAAATTAATGGGAAATTTCAACATTAAAGATATACCGCCCATTATTATAAATTTGGACGAAGATTCGGACTCAGAACTTACAAGTAGTGACAGTGACGAAGACTAGTAAATTTAAGATACAGTATAGTGGACAATGATGACAAATGTGCTTTAATATTTCGTGTTTGTTGCTTTCATCTAAAACTTTTCTCTCTTCAGTTCAATTTCATTAAGTTTATTTCATGAGCTGCTTTTAATTAACCGAAAGAATTTTAAAAAAATTATCCACAAACAACAAAATCCAAAATTTTTAATATAAGTTGCACTAATGCGATTAAGAGAAAAATCTGACAAATAAACTAATTTTATATGTCAAAATCGTAGTCAAAACAATGTCAGGCAAACTAACCTAACTTAGTAAAACTCAAATTCTCGATATTTGGTTGCTAGTAATACACGATCACAACTCAACAGTTACTAAATCTGGTAACTTTAGTTACTCATTACAAAAATGAATAAATGTACTACTGATATTTTATAATCAATTATATAAATCTTTTTTTATAGAGATTGCGGTTATTGTTATAATATCTACTATAAGAGCTATGAATTTAACGGTTGATTTAGAGTGGTTATTAGTAATAAAAAAGAGTGCAGATCTTAGGCGTTAGTTAATTTTACAAGCTCCAACTAATCAGGGCCCTCGCTTTCAGCTCGGGTCTGAAACAGAGTTGTCGCCTGTAAAATTTAGCTTACCGCACACGAATGTAAATACCTGTTTTAGTGGTTCATATTTCCTGTATTTGTCTATTTACGTGTATCTAAACATTTGAATTTATTTAGATTCGAATATTTTTTGAAAATTGAGATAAAATGTGTCGAAATTTATTTCTTGGGGAGATTCATCAACAATGATAATGCAGCGATAAAAATTGTTGTAGATAGAATCTTTACTAATTAGCAAATGTTCAAAAATTAAACGATAATTGTATAAATAATATTGCACAAATATAAAACTAGTACCTATATAATTATAGAAATTCACATCATAACAGGCCAGATTAACTTTGAATTCATCAAAAGACAGTTCACATCAGAAACTAGTTTTAAAATATGATTGTTATGAATTCTCTTAGCAGTTGTATAATGAACTTTTGAAAACTTTTTCAATCAAACAACCTTTCTTTGGGTGAATTTGAAGTTCGTCAGGCTGTTATCTTGTAAATCATCTTGCATAATATTTTGTTGCAGAGTCAAAGAAGTCTCTTTGATCAATAAAGAAATATTTCTAACTGATTCAAATTCGGTGAAAATCAGGCAATATTTCGACGCGTTTTGAAGAAAGCGATTTTTTTTCTATTTTCGGATTAGTAGTGATTACTGCCATATAAGGTTAAGGCACATTTTAATCTGAAATAATATTTAGTAGAACTTATAAAAAGTTTGTTTTTCACCACCGCTTATCTGTAAGGAAATCCGGAAATGTACATATAAATTTTGGAACATCCCTCTTATAGGTACATAGGTAGTTCTGGTTTTTCACAGTTTTTTATTTGTTAAATAAAAGAACAACATGTAGATATAAAATCGAGATCAAAATTAAATATCAGTTAATATTTTGAGATTATTAATTTGTTTTCTGAAGTAGATATAGCGATGTGTTTGTTTTGTTGGAATTAGAGTTTAGTTTGGAATGAAATATGGTCCAATTTGCCGTTTTTATTTGTGCTTTTCTCAGTTGATTGAGGTATCAAACCTGGCAAACAATTTAAATTTATAAATACCCTCGACGTGCATGTCAAATCAAGTGAAAAGCAACAAAGAAATTTGGGCACCACGTGTTCTTCCCGGCCCCAAATGAAATTAGAGCGGTTATAAACTATTTTTATAATGATACTGTCTGCCGCTAAGGATATTTTTATTATTGTCGATCCGATCACGTGAGGATAATCAGTCATGGTTTGTCACTCATTCGTCTATCCTTCCGTTGGAAAAATCTCTTTGTGCTAGATCCCAACTCTTAGCAATTAAACATTTGGAATCGTTTCAGATTTAATGGGGGTGATCTGATCTAAACAAAAAGTCGCGCGTCAAAGTCGGCATCGTACTTTACAATGTAAGTCTCTTTGATCAAATTATATGTAGATCGAAAGCGGCGACACACTGCAACAAATGATACATAAAACACAAACTGTTCTTTCATGTGCATTCCGACGGATCGGGGGTCGTAAAAGTAACACGGTGAAGTGCTGCGAGACACACTGCCACATGAAACTATAACTTACACGTGGTGACATTTATGGATCAAAACTGACGCAAGGTAGAACCTACATAACATGAAGAATCGCCAACCTGACTTGACCACCAACCAAGATTTTCTACCAATTTTCAGTTCAGTCATTTTAGGTTTTGTCTGCTGAAATAAAAAAATATATTAAAAATTCCCGTCGATATAGTGTGCCGATTTTGCGAGAAGTTGTGGTCAAAGATGACCAAGAGTGGCTCAAATAGATATTTTTAAATTAAGGTTAGATTTTTAATCTTAAATGGTTATTGTTTCTATACTGCTGGGTTAAAAATCAAAAATATTAAAAAGGTGCGATGGAAAGACTTTGTACAACCACTTTTGTAATTAAAAAAAAAAAAGAGACTACATGCCAGGTAAAACACAAGATTTTTGGTTTCTTCTTTAGGGTAAATCTATGATATTTAGGATGTCAATACTGATTATTCTAAACATTTTTTTTGTTTTATTAAAAAACATAAGCTCTTCAAGATTTGAAGTACTTCTTCTTTTTCTATTTCTAAGAGACCTTTTTTAGATTTTTTGAATGATTATACAAAATAAAGTGGTTATACAAAATCTATTTTATAATATTAGAATGATTTTTAATTTTTATTTCAGCAGGTATCTTACTATCTTTAGGAATTAAAAGATAAAATAAAAACACTTCTCATTATCAAAAAAAAAAAATTAAGAAAATCTACTAGTAGCATCGGTCTTAAGTACTCCTACACACAATTTTTCTTATGAAACAAAAGACTATAGTACAAGTTGTCAATGTAGAAAAATAGCTTTAAAACTTTCCACAGTTTATGATAATTGGTATAAGTTGTCTACTGTCCCAATGCTGTTTCTGAGACAGATTTATTTTCAAACCACATCGAAGGTAATTATGAATTGAATTCCCTCAACCTAAACACCAATAAAAAAAATTTAGAATCTCAGTAAAAAACGCCTTTTGCATTTTACTTGAAAGGCAGTGTAAAAAGCAATGCGTTTTTTCTTTTTTGTTTCTTTTGAATTCCAAAGTGATTGTTTAGTGTTATTATTGAGAGTAGCCTAGGATGGACCGTTTTGACGTTTTTTTAAATTTTATGCGAATATGGACATATTTTGGTAAAACCGATAACAGGATATAAAAGATACAAGTATTGCCTACATGTTAGTTTATTTATTTATATTGAAAATGTAATTTAGAATACAGAAAAATATACTTAAAAAAATGTGTTTTTGGTCCAATCAAGGAAACCAGTCTCCCAGGTTGGATCACCCTAGTTAAACCATTACATACAGTTAATGCAATAATATTTCTTGACTTTTGGGCTCACTTTAGCACATTTTGAGTGCACCCAAATGTGAGATTTGATGCACTAGATCATGCCTGTTTTTTTTTTTCTCACACATAAAACAAAGCCGACACGAAGTCGATGAGAACTTTTAATATGTTTATCAGAAAATCAAAATGAAAAACTTTTGCTGTTTAATAATTTTCCGGAGATTGGCTAATTCTTGATCTACTTAAAATGAGAAGACTATGTAAGGAATACAAAAAATAGGAGTTTTTATAAAAAAATAATACATGGTGTTATAGTCATATGGAATAATATTAAAAACGAAACAGTTAGAAAGAGTAGGCTTAAAAATTTGAAATATTTACAAAACTTGCCTGATCTAAATTAAAAAATATTTTAAATTTGTCTAAATAATTATACTAAGGGCCGGTTTACAGAAAGTGAAATTAACTTTAATTGCGATTAAATAGTTAATTCGCGATTAAATCGGCTTTCTTCGTGTTTGATTGGTCAAAATCGGCATTTAATCGCAATTAAAGTTAATTTCACTTTCTGTAAACCGGCCCTAAATTTTTAAAATTTAATGGAGTAACTATCAAAATATTAATTTAGAGCAGATATGACTTTGCCATTAACATGGCAGTCTGAAATGCTGAAGACTGAAATGTAGAATAGAATTTTTCTGAAACTGCAATTTTAAAATTATCTAAAAATTTGAAACACTTTACAATCAACATTACAAAAATACTGCAGACTATTTTGTTCACTATATAGACGATTTTAAAAATAATAATTATTAACTAGATTATAAGAAGAAAAGAGTTTTGGCACGACAGGAAGTAGAAATAGAAAGGTAAGTAATTTGCTTCTAGTATGAAAGTTTTTGTGTAAGCGAAAAATAAAAAAATCACAATGAAAATTTTGAATATTGTGAATTTTTCGGGTTTGGCTGGCTTCACTAGTTCATCCTAGTTCATATAACCATTTAAAATCATGCTTTATCCCATTTTAATGTTTTTTAATAATTATTGTTAATTTTTAGAATATTTTAAATTTAAAATGTAAAAAAGTTTTGTTCTGCTCTTCACACTGATGATGGGTGATCAACCCGAAACTATAGTCTGTAGACAACATTTTAACATTAAATTTTTATGATCATTTGTGGGCTAGATTTTAAATTTTGTTTACATTTAAATACTACAACCCTCTTAGAGAAATTTGGACAAATTTTTCAAAAAATTTTAAACTAAATATGTAATGTTTTGTTTCTTTCTTTTAAATAAAAATATTTGGTATATTTCGTAAAGAAGTAGAAATAAACGACTCAGATTTGTTTCAATAATTATTATTTGACGTTTCGGGAACGGCCGTTTTTATCTTTAGAATTCAAATTATTAACAGATTTTTTTCTAATTTGTGTAGACATACTGGGTGCCTCAAAATTGACGCCAGTCCTTTCAGAATATGAATCGGGGGAAGTAAAACAAATTAAATCGTAAAAATAAAAATTTTGCGTTTTCTCCATGGTTACCGAGTTATTGATAAAAAACAAAAATTTTAAATTCAATTTTTAAACGTTATTAATTGTTTTAAAGTTTTTAAAATAAAGAGAGGTTTTGTGTTTGTTTTATCTTACCTTTATTCATAATTAAATTGCATTATCAATAAATTCTAAAATTTGTAATTATTGTTGGCACATAGTTCATTTTTCAAATCGATCACCTCAAATCTCATTTTTTTGGCTTTTCTTTCTCGATTTTACAATGAAGTATCCTCTACCTGACGTTTCGAAGTCATCTTATCAAAAACATTAGGGAATTGAGCATTATGTTGCAAATTGTGGAAAAATTGCAATGAGAGCATATTAGACTTCAGTGATATTGAAGTCACAGAAACTCTACTACTGCTACCAACCTATTTATCGATGGGATTAGCAGGAACGTTCTATGTCCTTGTAGCACATAATGTACAATGCCTGTACCATACAATGTAGCTACTTTTTAGTGTTTTAGGTCAAAACGCTAAAATAACTACAACAATTAATTAAAAATTTTAAATTCAATCTGATAGTAGTCTCTCTGTGATGATTTCCTTGATAGTAGAGAGTGCAATCGGTTGGATTTCATCCTCATTACTTTTTATTGCGTTTTACTTGAATTGGAGTTTTCTATAAAATCGTTTTTGAAAGAATACAAAATTTGTTGTGCTGCAGACAATTTTGACATTTTATAATGGTTATAATTTGTTAATAAATACATCTCTTTTATGTGACGCACTTGTCGGCAATAAATTGAGGCGCAAAAGTCAACTTGAAATTAAGATACTATCGTCACAAAAAAGTTGCAAACTTGGAATACTACTCGGTTTAACTCAACTTGAAGTTAGGCCGTAATTTTGAACTACCAAAGTGTCAAAAGCTGATTTTCTACTCTAAACCATTTTTAGGTAACATTTATTAATGTACTAAGCCTGACTTAAATAGTCAAATATGAAATACTGTATTTGGCTAGTTATTAAATTATGTAGTACCTGCTTACTGGCCAGTTTTGTTACAGATGAAGTAAAAGTAAGCAATAGAAAGACTAGAAAGATTACTCTTACGTAAAAAGTAAGAATAGACGTTCTATTTATTTAAGAAATATTGACTTATCATTTTATAATTTGTGACGTTTGACACAGACGTCGATCATTTATGAAATCTGGCAAGGGTCTTCAGTCGACCTACTTTGTATCTGCAGTGACTTAGTACTTGAAATTATTCTAAATAAGTCATTTTTGTAAAATTTCTTATAAATAATTTGTTTTCCATCAATCTTTTAAAACGTTTATAACTTTCTCTGAGTTTATTTTTTTCTGAGTTTTTTACGTGGTATACACGAAGAAGTAACGAATTTTTATATTTTTTGTATATTTAAATTGGAACAAACATCAAAACAGATGTAACCATTACCATTTCCTGTCGGTTATTGCGTATCTTAAAGGAATTAATCGATAAAATTAGTAAAATTTTTAATGACACAAATGTTGCCAACAAATTAATATGTTCTACGTAATATTTTATTGATATTTTCGTTCATTTCCACACCGACCTACGTATTTGTATTCTCAGCTAATTCATTGCTTAGTTTTTCTTTTCAGTATAAATGGTGTAACCTTAGAAGACATAATAATGACAACCAAGAGGTGTTGGATGTTCGCCAATCTGTTAATAAACTAAATTCACCAGTTGACAGAATGTGACTGTTTCTTGATTTTTTATCGTAAATTTTATTTATTATCAATCGAGCATAACATAATTTTAAACAAACACGAGAGGAATTTAATGGCCAAGCCAATGTCTACTACAAAATTTGAAAATGATAATATAAAAAATAACCGTTTTCAAAATAGAAATGAAAACTATTAAAAAATATGTTGTTATCACCTGTTCACAATTTATAAAACAATATAAACGATATGTTTGCAAGCGGATATTGTACGTCAACAATTTGACGTGAGGGAATTAAATTTAGTCAAAATAACATTTTTTGTTGCGGTTTAAAAAAATTAATTTGGATCTTAAATTTACTTCAATTAATTAATATAGAGCGTTTCAGAATAATTGATATCTGGAGCGGCTGTGGAGATTCAAATTTAAGCCGGCAAAACAGTATTCACTCAATGAATTTTGACATCGACAATCTTGTTTTTTTGACATTGATTAAATAATGTAGTTACTTTTTTTCTAATGCCGCCTTTACAGACGTTCTATACACTGAAATGAGAGCTGAAAATGTGGAATTCACGTTTCTAATGTTATAAATTCGTAATGAAACAACATGATGATAGTTAGGGTATTAGGAATAATTTAGAACTTCCTACAGTTTGTTTTTATGCACAATTGAATGAAATAATTATTGTCAAGATCACAGGCAGTAAAGTCACATTATGGCTCGCAGTTTGCCATTTTTGGCAATTATAATTAAAATTTTTGAAAATCTTGGTGTTTTATTTTTTAAATTGTGCATCAAACGTTGCACGTATACCTACCATGATGGGCATAATGTTGATAATGACTCTTGAAAAAATTATTACCTAAATAACCATTGCAGTTTATTATGGAAGCAATAAATAATAATAGAAAATGTTTTCTACCAAAATACCCAGTGATGGGTTGAGTTCCCAATGAGTCAATAAAACAAACAAATCTCACCTTCAATAAAATTTCACGTTAATTTAAATTAGTGATTTTTGTAGGTTGTGTAAACCTAATGAAGATTGACGTATCTAAGATTGAAAACATTTGTCTTGAGAACGCATCAAGTATAATTACCGGTTCCGAAATAGAATTTGAAATCATAATCTACGGACAAACGCTAAAATTAAATAAATCATCATGGCATTCTTTAGATGCGAGCCAGAAAAACAAAAGTAGACTGTCATATGATGATCGGCTATTAAAAGATCTCCGGTCGTCATTAACGATTCTATATATTCACGAAGCAAATCAATCATTATCCAAGTTAATGTTAGACTCGTCTAAAACCTTGGGACATATTGCACATTTTAATAACATAATTCATCTGAGCCAAGGGAAACCCATAAATAATAATACCAACAGACTGATTCAGTCTATTGGACGCAAATCTCGCCGGTCAACGTTTTATTACTTTTTAAACACATGTTATTAATTACCACGACAAATTTTTCAGCTTGTAACTTACAAGATTTAAATTTAGAAGCGCGAACCTTTTCAGTTTCTCAATGTTTATGTCTGTCGTATTGTTTCAGGTACTCCAATTAATAGACTGCCCATTATGGCCAAATCCGTTCTCGATTTATACGAATTGTACAATTTAGTTATTGCAAGAGGTGGACTCGTCGATGTTATCAATAAGAAGCTCTGGCAGGAAATTATTAAAGGATTACATTTACCGTCGTCAATAACGTCGGCAGCTTTCACACTCAGGACACAGTAAGTTGCATTATTTTTTCACACAGGCACAACTAACTCAAAATTGAATATTTACACTTTCCTAGTTATATTGTGCTTACTAACAGTAGAACATTGGTAATATTATGAGAAAACCTTTGATAAAAATTCATAACTTATCTAATTTTCGATATTGCTAAATTATCTGAAAGAAAATGTTCAAAAACGATTTTTTTGGTGGTGTTAAATCTGATTGTTGGTATTGAATACAACATCAAATTTAATACCATGGAAACTAAATTTGAAGTTTAAAAAAAATAAAAATTTTAATCATTTTATAATTCAAAAATTTAAGTAAATTACATAAAAATACGTTAAAGAATTTTTAAATGTTTAAACTGTTTAAACAAGAATTGTATCTTGCTTTTGGAGCTCTTTAAAATAAAGAAAACTTATGGAACTTTTTCCCAAATTAAAGGCTTTTTAGGGTAACATCCTAACTCAAATTATAGTTTCTGAGCTTATTCACAGCAATTTGTCTACAGAACTATATGTGTACGAAGTAGACTGCCATCCACAAAAAATGATTTCTATTGCTGTAATTAATCTTTTTGCTATCGTGAAACAAAAATGTTCAAGCCGAGTGTTTCAATTTTCAATAAACCGATAGGGAAAAAACTTTATCTTATTTTTACAACAGTGACTTTGCTGAGGATATTTTAAACCTTTGAACCGCGAATCTACGTAAATTTTTTAAACCTACATTTTTTCTTGTTATCATTATACCTATTCCAAGCAGAATGAAATAAAAGGTTTCATCTTTTTGGCGAACAAAGGCTTCCGTTACGCTCGTGTCTTGAAACTTCGCATTCGGTTGCAATCTTTCTTGTTTGGACCTCAATAGTAAATTAGACAAAAGGAATTAATCATCACAAAAGTAAACTTTAATTCCGATTTTTCTTTTTAACTGTTGAATAACATAATAATTTATAACTAAAATGATCAATAGAATTTCGAATCGTAACAATTGTGACAAGACACTTCTTATGGCTTGAAAGAAATCATAAAAATTTTAAAGCAATGGAGGCGTTGTACACAAAGAACTGTAACGTCATAAACAATATAAACGTATGCAAAACGTAGGTTAATTTCTGACGAATACGACTTTCGTAGTATAAAATTTCTAATACTATCAAAACAGTTTATTTTCTAAAATGGTTTATTGAGTTGCTTTTTGGTATCTAATCATTATTTGAATTATTCAGGGAAGTGTTCATAATGTAATATTGACTAGTGAATAGTTAGCAATTATGTTAATATGTACCTATTAGCAGACAAGAAGAGTAAAATAGTATATTATGTCACAAGGGCAGAAAGTAGGTATTGGTAAACCGAGGTTTTTTCACGTCTGAGCGCAAGGAATTAAGGACAACTAATGCATTTATATTTGTACTTGTGTAACATGTAACTGTTTTATATCTAACCCAAGGATGAGTAACAAAACTTAACAATTCTTAATTTATTATAAAGTGTGAGAAACCATATTGGTATTAATTTATATTACATTACACAACTAATTAGATAGAAAATAAAATAAAAACTGTTACGAGAGAATGCTATAAAAGTTTAATTTCAAACTTGAAAAGGTAGAATCCATTTAGCGAATAGATTGGTTAGATGTTTTTGAAAAAAACTTTTATTTTTCGATTACTACACGGCTTAATTAAATCTTTGTTCAACCTCGAGATTATAATTTTTTGTTGTCCAGACGAACTTTATGTTTGACGGTTCTTGAATATCAGTTTATAGCATATGATTTAAATTTTTATTAACGTAAGGTTGTAAATCACTGCGAGACATTTCTGGCAGTTTATGTTAAGCTCCAATAATATTTTTATTTTTTTTCATTGTCTTTTTATGTTGCAACAGCTTATTGCTTCGTATTTATGATTAAACATAATAGAGTGTATAGCTTCCACGAAGCCACATTTTCAGGCCACACTTTCGAACTTATAGCTAACTGAA
Organism: Tribolium confusum; assembly: GCA_029207805.1. Taxonomy (NCBI): domain Eukaryota; kingdom Metazoa; phylum Arthropoda; class Insecta; order Coleoptera; family Tenebrionidae; genus Tribolium; species Tribolium confusum. The sequence goes on from JALGAY010000003.1 coordinate 39,461,345, forward strand.
ATCTTGATGTCCTTTAGTTACTTACAGTGTGTTTGTTTTCAATACCAAACATTAATTGATTTTTTTCTGACGCGTTATTAATTAAAAATGATTCAGACTCGTCTATCCGTCAGCCACCATTCCCTGATCTTAATATAGAACCGATCATTTATCTAGTAAGCGTAGCTGTCATCTGTCAGACTTGGTTAAATATGTTTGATGCCAAGTACAACGCTATTAAACGGGACACAACCTCCTCATTATAATCAGCATTGTCTCGTACTCCACATAAAACCTTCTTAACAATGGCAATTTCATAAAACTGCCAGCCGGTGCATAAACAACCAACCATTCGTCACATTTTCAGACAACAGCAACACCCAATCCTCACCTATATTTAAGGCAAAAATAATGCACGAGAAATCGCATTTCATTTTCTAATTGTAATTTTGTAAAACTCAAATAATTTATTCTAAAAAAAGGCTTTTTTAACCAGTTTTTAAGTATGTGGTTTTAAGCAGTCCTTTTCAAGTAATTCTATTGGCTAGTGAACTGTTGAATAATGTGATGTGGTACAACCTATACATACATATAAAGAGATTTTTTTTAAAATTTCAACCAGTAGTACTCTAGGAATACTCTATTTATATGCGCGATGGTACCTAAAATATACTTACACAAGAACTGACTTTGATGGTAGAAGCAGCGAAAGCTAAGATACATATACATAGCAGGAGACTTTAATAGTCGAGTAGGCAACCTTAGCGAAAAGTCTATTACGAGGGGAGATCGTTATATTATCTACATAGGCATGACGCTATAGAGACATCTTGGGCATGACGAAAACAAGCGACGAACTCAAATTTCTGCTGTCAAGTTGCTGTGACATTTTGAGGGTTACTGACCAAATTTGGTTCACATCCAAAAAGTTTTGTTATTTCTGTATTGCTTTAACTGAGAAGAAATGAGTGAAATTAAGCTAAAACATTAAAGCGTAATCAAATTCTTGACGAAGGAAAATATAGACCCAAGGATGATTAATGTGTATGGGGAAGATGCGCCTTAATTTACAATAAGATTTTGGTCCTAACAAATTAAGTGGGACAAGGAATGAATTCAAGATGACCTAAGATGCGAAAAGCCTGTTGAAGCAAGAACTAACGAAAACATCAAGATAGTTAAGATTTTGCTGTTAGCAGATCAAAGAATAAGAGTTTCAATGATTGCTGCTGAAGTAGGGATATCTAAAGCTACAGTATTAAAAATTTTGCATAAATATTTAAAAATGAATAACGTCTCAGCACTTTGGATTGCACAATGCTTATTGCAGAGTTCACAAAGCTCGCAAAGTTCGTGAAATAATCGACGAATGTGGTTTTATAAAGATGGAACATCCACCATACAGTCCAGACTTAGCCCTCTGTGACTATAATATCTTTTCCAAATTAAAATAACACCTACGATACATCTAAGGGGAACGCCGTTTTTCTGAGAGTGAACACCTGAAAGAAGCGGTAAAGGAATTTTCTGAGGACTTATCAAAAAAAAATTTTTTGGGAAGGCATAGTCTTATGGGAGAAACGTTGACTAGAAATAAACAGTGAACACTATTAATAGTAGGCTGCTAACATAAAAGAAAAAGAGCAATAAGAATATAACCTCAGTTTTCTACCACCAAAAAGAAGCAACGACAGCATTTTGCTAAACAAACTCAAAATTAAAAAAGTGGAAAAAAATATGATCAAACAAATAAATAAAGAGAAAACATCGAAAAGAGAGTTCAGTAGATATAATATGGAAGTAAAATAAATGAGGAAAATTTTTAAAATAGACTGTTAGAAACAGCAAAAAAGGCATGTGGAACAAACAATAGTAACGATAATGACTACAGAAAACAAATAGTATGGAATGGGTGGAATAAAAAGATTAAAGGAGAGGTCATAAAAAAGAAAAGGTTTAGAGAATGTATAAATAAGAAATCCAATGTTAGCTATGTAGTAAAAATCTAAAGGAAAGACAAAAATTATGGGAAGCTAAAGTTTAAGAGATAAGTCTGAGAGGTCGATTTCAAGCGCAGCTGAATTTCGGTAGTGCATACCAAATATTTTGACAAGGAGAAGTACAACACTCAGGGCCGGATTATTCTTGTTAGCACCCCTAGGCTAGTCTTACACTGCGCTCTCCCCTCTTTTTAAAAACTATTTTATAGGAAAAGAAAGGTGCCGTTGTTTTATTTTATATGATTTACACTTAAAAAAGAAAACACAAGGATTTATATTAAATTAAAATATTAGAAAATTACAAATATAAACACAAATAATTTTCCGACATTTTTGCTTAAAAGCAAATTCTTTTATGACTTATGAGCAAAATCTGTATAACAATTTTTTTTTAGAACTTTGTTACAGATATTGCATGCTAAATGAGTGTTAAGTATTAGTAAGTAAATACTACTTATTTTTTACGCTTTCTTGGAAGGTTTATACTGTATTAATTGTGTCTACAGGGTAGGCCAGAAAAATTGTCTATATTTTTTAACTTCTGACTCTAAAAAATTGGTTCCTAGACTTCTTTAAAAATGCTCTCTAAAAATGAGCTTTAAATTTTAATAGAAAGGTTTATTCATCTCAATTTTCTACTTTTTTTTTAGTTCTATAGTATATTCCAGTTATATCTCTTCATTGCTTGATTGTACAAAAAAATTTTATTTACATTTTTTGTAAGAAATTGAACGCTCTACAAAAAGGTGTTTTACAATTTTTCTATAACTCTTACCGTTTAGAAGATATCGGAGATCAAAGTTTGAAGAATTTAACAAAAACAATTTTTTTTTAATTTTATAACTCGTAGACAAATAAATATTATAAAATGCGCAACATACAGTTTTGTAGAAAGTTAAACGCTCTACAAAAAAGGTTTCTTATGGTTAATCGATTACTCTAACCATTTAGAAAATATTCGCATTCGAATCCCAATGCGTACTGATTTTAATAGTTTTTAATAAATATTTTAAATTTGTCTATTTAAGTTATGAATTTTGGAAACGCTCATTAAAATTTGAGTTTGCGCTCCATTTTTGTTGGCGCCCTTAGGCTACAGCTTAGATAGCCTGCCTATTGGAAAATCCGACCCTGACAACACTAAAACAGGCAAAATTGATTTCGATTAATGGGAAAACAGGATCGACGAAATGAAAGTTCAAGTATATCACCCAGTGTGTTTATTAGGCGTGTCGCGTCTATCAACTAAGTACGTTTTAACCAATAATAAATTAGTCACTTTATACTATCTATGGTTAATGTGACTAATATAAGTAAACGAAAAGTAATATCAGTAAAAATTTAATGTGGAAAATGTAGTAAATTAAACTATGAAACGTCAAAACAAAATAATTTCGCTAAATAATATTGTGTGATAAAATGAGAAAAATAACAACAAATCATTAGGAAAAGGTATGGTCAACAGATGTATGTACATTTTTAGGATTTTAGATGTTGTAAGGTATAAATAATGTTAAATATCAAAGTGTTTTATTATTATTTTGGTTAAGGACAGATTTAATGTCGGATCTACTTCTGAAAAAAGATTCAAAAATGTTTGATGAAGTACAAATATTAAATTATACATAAATGGTCATCCCGACGTTTTGTTTACTATTTCAAACTTGTAAGCCCTATTTAGACGCAAAATTTACCTCTCAAAAAAAATTTTTTTTAAGACATCTTAAATAAACATTTGTCTTTTTTTCAGATATATGAAATATTTATACCCTTATGAATGCGAAAAACGCCGCCTCAGCACCCCCGCCGAGCTCCAAGCCGCCATCGACGGCAACCGACGTGAGGGTCGCCGCAGCAGCTACGGCCAGTACGACTCCATGCAGCGCTCCCCCAATCCCTCCCAGATGTCTCCCTTGTCGTTGGTTTCCCAACAGCAGCAACTCGCCGCCCGGATGAACTCCGTGATGAGCGGTGGCATGGGTCTCCATAACGGCGCCCACCATCCTAGCCATCCACAGCCGCTGGGCCAACCACTAAATGGTGGTCCTCTACCCGGCCTCGCTCCCAACGAGTTTGAGGCACGTATGATGGAATACGTGAAACTCCTCAACAAGGAGATTCGGAGTTCAGCTGCTACTCCTCCCAGACAGGGAGACATATCGCCCCCCAATGCCACGTCACCCTTGAATCAGCTGGAGCTGTCGAGGATAACGCTGTGGAATATGTACAATAATAATCAGCCACCCGTTGAGCCGCAGAAGGAAGCACTGAATCTGTCGGATCCGACGCTTCCTTCGGTGAAGAGGGAACCAGAACATAGAGACTCGCCGCCGCCTCCGAAAAAGTTTTCCAAAGATGATGATGAACAGAAGATCTCGCCCGCCACACATATTAAGATTAACAGTAGAGGTCAGTATGGAAATTTTATTTTTAGTTTTCTTGCAAACATTTAAGTGGCAATAAGAATAAATAATTCTGTTTACACAGATTAATAAATTAAAGATTTTTATCTACAATCTCTGACAAAATCTGTATGTTCTTTGGCAGCATTTTTTTACTATTTTATTTTTGGTCATTTTTTGACTCATACTAAACTTAAAATAAACTCATACTAAAAAATATGCATACTAGTTGGTAAAAATATATAAATTTATGCTAATTGTAAAAAATGTAAGTTTATATAATTGTAATTGTAAATTATCGATGTTTTATGACTTTTGTGACATAATATTGTTCTACACTATTTAACTATGAATCAAAATTTAAAGAAAACAAATATTATTTTAAAAGCATAAAATTATACAAAACTTTCTTATATGTTCCCATTGTTTTCAGTTTATTCTAAGTTTTTTTTGTTAATATTTTTTTATCATTATCTCAAGTAGGTATCTCGATCGTCGTCCTCTTTTGTTTTATCCTGAATTGAGTAATGATATTAGTTCTTTTTCGAGAGGAAAATTTTAGCAAACGCTGGCTTTCCTGACCCAAATTGCTCTGGTATAACAAGGCAGTGGAAAGTTTGGTACTCTATTCTTTCCGTTATCTAGTTTTTGCTTCACAGCCAACTCTATTGTCAGTGCTAAATATTATACATAAATTTATAATTTTTTGTTGGTTTCAATGTTAATTTCTTTTTTTTTATTTGCACATGCCTTTACCTTTGTCCTGTCTACATTTATTTTCATGCAAAATTTAGTCACAAATTTCTTCCATAAAATGAGGTTTTGTTGTAGTGGACAGACTCATAACATTATCAGTCTTCTTAAAATTAGCCTTAGATTAGTCTTCTAAGATCAGCCTTTTTAAGAAATGCCAAGTAGGTTTGCTTTAGATGAGAATGCATTAGTATTTAATATTTATTTGTTTGATGGTGAAAATATGGTCTTGTATGCTTTGTTTTTTGCGTAATACACTTTGAGCTACCAATAGTGTTGGTTCTGTAATTCACCTTGTTTGGTCTCTACAATTTGTAAATTATATATTTTTAGTTTTCACACTGTTTTGGGTCTTCTTGTGGATCGGTACTATATATTTTATCTACTATTTTTTTTAGGTTTTTTGTTGTACATTAAGAAAAACACTTTTCTCTTTTTTCTCTTTTGTTATTATTTCTAGTATTATTATTTTTTAATTTTTTAAGAGCTTGATGACACATTTCTTCTGTCGCTATTTGCTTAAAGTTATCTTTCTTATATTGTACAGCTTTTGGAATTAACGTCTCGTATTTTGTCGACACTCCATTTTTCTTTAAACCTAATTTCTGTCTTTTTATTTTATTTTTTTGTTTCCTTTTAGGGTCGTGTTTTTTCTATTAATAAACGGTGATCAGTGATCACCGTAAATTTCTGATCTTCTCTTGATCTTTACCTATGAAAAACTTTTTTTGTAAAATATGATTATTGACTTTCATTTCTAATTGTTATTTTTCTAGTAAATTTATTTTGTCTTTGTGTTTGTTTAAATCATTAAAAGTACAGCAGGTAATCAAATAGTTATTGGCTGTTATTGTTTCTCACTACTTTGCTGGGCTTTCTGATCACTTTTTATGGGTTGTTGTTTGCATACCGACTACAGTAATTAGAAAACAGCGAAGAACTGAGACAGCATTTTAAGGCTGACAAGGTTTCTGTTACCTATAAGAACTGCTTCTAGAACTCCGTTTTAATATTATCTTTTTTACTTTTATTAGGACTGTAAAGCATTTTGGTATTTTTTTTTTTAAACATAAACTCTACCGCAACAATCTTTCAGACTATATGTTTTCTAACATACAATATTTTTTACGTATTTCTTATTTATTATAATTTATCGGATTTGCTACTCTTCAATTTTCGGCGACTCTATTTTATTTTAGAAAGTTATACTTTTGTTTTTTATTATAATTATTGTGGCTCTTATTCTTTTTAGTTTGATATTTTTGTATTGTGATCGTTTATGTGCTACACGTTTCTTGATTCATACAGACCAATTGACCTCTTACCTGTTATAATTTAGTCTAATGTTTGAGTACTTTAATTTTTTTGTTTTTTGTTTATATTATTTTATCAATTTAATAATTTGGTTTTTTAGTTTAACATAAATATTTATTTCATCTATTTTTAATTCATGTAATATCAAGTTTTGTTTTTTCATTTTCTTTGTCCAAAAATTTTATTTTTGGATTTAACTGTGATATTTCTTTTCTCATTTTAGATTTCTATTTTTTCACTATGGTTTAGTTTTTTTTCTCTTATTTATTCTAGCATTTGTGCCATGTCATCTTTAAAATGCATGATTATCGTAGGTCTTTTTTTTCAAATTTTATTTTAAAGATCTAACTGACTAATTGTAACTATCTTGCTTTTTCGCTTTTTTTTTCGTTTACTTTTTGTTTTATTACTGTCATTACTTTGCTATAAACTTACTAATATTAATTTAGTTCAAACGTTTTTAATAAACGAAATTTGTAAGACTATGAAATTTGTAGCAACTGTACGAAAAGAGGAATTTTCAATAATGGTCTCCCAGTTGTCAGCGTAATTGATGGTCACTTTCGCCTGTTTATAAGGCACTAAATTAACCTCTTTAATGATCTGGATGATTAATGATATACTTTTTTTGCAGGGGATGCGCGTAACGGAGACAGTTCCTTAGTAGTCAGTATGGAATTAAACGGAATTACATATCAAGGGGTATTATTCGCACAGTCTTCGCCATCTAGTGGTAGGACGGCGTTAGCTTCGTAAAGGAAACCTCTCTAAATGTGATGTAGAAATCGTTTTTGACAGTTTCCTGTGGCGCTAAAATGGGACACGCTTTTCAATTGTTTTATATTTATTATTTTTTTTAAGTTGAGTGTTTTAGTGATATAGTGCTCCAGGAACTTACGTGCACTTTTTTATATAATTGTGAATTTTTTTTGTAATTTTGCAAAGCTGTAAAATCCGTAAGGCATCACATTAAATACATGTTTAAGTACAAAAGTAATTGTCTAATGTATAAAATAGAATAAATGAAGTTTATGGCACATTTGGTGTAGAGATTTGACTTCATTAAGCTATTGTAACTGTTGGCTGCGTTGAAAAATAATTAAAATTATGACATAAATCAAAAGATATATGAGAGTTTTAATGTGCCACTATACTTAAAACTTCCCATTTTGCAACTTAGAATACTTAAATCCACTTAACGTACATGGCCAGTCTACAAATCATTAATCATTTTTATCTAATCATAAAACTTGTAGAAAATTTCTGTATTGAGTAAATTTATTTTTTGAGCCTTTGAAACAAACATTGCAGATACTTAGTTTAAAATCTTGTTGTCAAGTTTTATGAGTAGATATTGCGCACGTATTTTTTGTTTTCAAATTAAAATTCGTTTACAAAATGTCTCCGTAATTTTTTTTGTAAATAGATATAAATATTTTAGTATCAGTATTTGAGGATATATTCGTGTGTTATATATATTTTTTTGTATATCTACCAAAAGACTGTTATCTTATTAATTTTTAAATATATTATTTTAAAGCAGGCTAGATGACTTATTTATTAAGTGATTTTAGTGTATTTATAAAACGACTTAATGTGTAGCAATATTAGTCAGTAAGTGTAGACGATATGCAAAATATGTAGTTCCAAAAAAATGTAGTCGTAGTTGATGACATCGAAATAAATTGTTTATCCCTACAAAACAAACTTTGTTAAAATTTGTTAATTTTTGATCTGATTATCTCAGGGATATTGATGGTAATGTGCAAAACATATTCCTGCTTTCATTGTGTTCTAGTTTTCCTTTCAAAGTTTGTAAGTATTTGTAACGCAAAGTCCAGCATTCTAATTCAATGTATTACTGTAAATACCAATTACCTATCATTAAACATACTCGTAAAAACATTTTGTCTTTTATTGTATGCTATAACCTACATGAAATGATAACATTTTGTATTTTTAAGGACGTAATAAAATATCATCATTAAAAAAATGTAATGTATTTTTTTTTAGAAATTTATGTAAATATAAGGGCTTTAAAATTGTGATGTAGTAAATTTTGAAAATTATACGTCATATGCATCACAAATCCGGGACACATCTTTATTGCATCCAATAAGAACGCATACAGTTGTGACGTCATCCTGTCAAAAATTGTCGATTTTTTGCAATAATCTTAAAAATCAGCAAAATAAAAATTAGGTATAATCTACGGAGGTTAAATGACGGAAGAGAGCACTATTTTAAAAACGTAATTACTGTCTGAATCAGTAACTGCAACACTTTGCACGTTTTACAGTTGGGCAATTTGGTATAAAGATGCAACGGATTAAAATATTAGAATGAAAGCAATTTTCTTAAAAAAATAGTTTGAAACGAAAACTATCTGAGAAAAAAATTTGTAGAACCGAATGAAGAAGAAACTTTATTCAGTGACTACTGTTTAATTATTATCATTTAGGTTGGTACGTTATTCAAAATATGTGATAATTTAAAGTCCGGATTATAGGATATTTCTCAGATTTATTCTGCAAGACATTTCAAAATAATTAAAATACAAGTGCGATTTGGGCGATTTTTATTTATTTGACACTTACATTAGTTTACCTAAAATACCTAGAACAAACTTTTTTTAAAATTTAGTGTTGTCAATTAGTATCTAATTAAAATCACCTAAATTTTGTTTTAGTATTGGTCCAAAATTTTAATTTTTGCAACTGTTTAATTTAAGCTAACTTAATTTTTGTCCTTTGTATTGTATCAGGTGAATTAAATTTTATACACACCGCCAAAACATTCTTAAAATACGAAAGTAACTTTATATGAAAAAAGTTCTGTTCAATTAATTTATTTAACCAATATATAAACAAATGAATAATAAAAAAAATATACAAAAGTTTCAGTGCCGGTTTTTTACATCAATTGATCAAAAATGCGTATCTAATAGAATAAATTGGTAATGTTAAATTATAATTAATTAAACTATTCTATTTAAATAATCACGCCAATTTTTTACAGTTTTTGTTTAATCAATGTACCAAGCCAGCAGGAAGAAGAGTAATATTATATTTTTCTCCATATTTTTTTCTGTGATCCTGTCTCCTACTCTCACTACCAATATTTTTTATTAATTATGTTATTAAATATTGTTTTTACCTTTTTATAGTTTATTAACAAAGGTTTTGTTAGTTTATTATAAATATTTTTAGGTTTAACATTTAAACATTTGTAGTTTAACTTATTTAAGTTAAACCATAAAGTATGAAAATAATACCAATCGGAATATTTTCTTCTAAAAATCCTAATTCTTTAGTTGAAGTAGGTAGCGTTGTGGAACCTGTTCTAAAATCTCAAAGATTTTTGCAAATACATAATAACTTTATTGCTCTGTCTTTGGGGAACTTTTCAGTAATCTTAGAACAACTGGTTCAAAGAAAATGACCCAAAATCTTATAAATATTATTATTATTTTAGACTTTTCTATTTCTAAAAATTAAATTTGTTTTATACAAATGTTTATAGTTTTTAAGATAATCGATGTAGATATTTTTGCTCAAAAACAGTGTTGTCATACATCGTGTATCTCAAAAAAATGTTTTTTTAGAAAAAATTTCTGTTTGTATCTTATTGTTTGTATTCTATTGTTTTAATGAAGGCTATGGTCTGGCAAAAAATTTTCACATACTTCAGTCATGGTCTGCATATAAAAACAAAATGCTATAGTACATTACATCGTATCTCGTACAAAAGCATTTTTTTTAAAAAGTTTTTCAGTGTGTAATACATAAAACAAGATAAAGTAACTTCAAAAATACAGCCTGATTCAGATAAAATAACGGGATCGATGTTTTGGCAATGCAATCAAAACAACAAATTTTATTTACGTCTTGATTTACTTTTAATTACGATTTGCATTTGCAATTAAGTTATCTTATGTTACTTTGACAGTGCATTGACATTAGTTAAAAAAGGTGTCATATACCTGCTTATTTTTACAAATTACGATTTAGAATAGATCTGTTTCTCTACCTTTAATGCTTCAGTTTTTTATACATTTTGTATTGGAGTTTAGGTACATCAAAAAATGAGTTTTTATTTTCTCTCTCTGGCACAAATGACCGTTTGCAGAGTGACATAAGCAGATGATAACTTAGATTCAATTTGAAAACCTTAATTTAAATTAGATCAAAGACGTAAATAAAATTTGCTTTTTGGGTTGCATCGCCAACAGGCTCATTATTTTATCTGAATCAGGCTGTACCGTGGAGAGAGGAATAACTTATTCATCCCTCCACGGGCTGTACATAAGTTGTCAATAAATATTTCAATTTTCAATTTTATGGCTTTAACTTGAACTAGTTTATAAGCGATTTAATAATTGTTGTTGTAAAGAAAACTGTGCGCTAGTGTCACCGAGGCGACCAGCTGGAGCCTTGAAGCAACCTTATAAAAGATGCTGTTTCTTCATTTCCAAAAACTCAAAAAGTTAATTGTCTGTATGGGGACATCCGAACTGCGGTTAGAATTTAACCAGGTAAATGAATCATTACCAAAAAATATTTTAGGGACCGAACTGCGGTGCGCTCTGAAACTCCGGGGGGTTCTAAAATCCTAATCCTATTATCGGTGATATTAGCTTAGTAGTGTACAACAGAATTTTTCCTCTTTGCTTGTAGCATGGTGAACAACAATTTTATCAATAAACTGACAAATTTAAACTTGGGTCTACATAAAATCCCAAATTTAAGCAGAAAGTTTAGTTTCTAGTTTAAATCTTAATTAGGTTTTTTAGATTTGTGATAAGCAAATTTCCATTTTTAGGTAAAACACCAAAACATCAAAATTTCTAAAATGACTTATTTGAATCTTTTCCGGCTAGTTTCTATAGTTTGGTTCTCACAATATCTTTAGATCTTCCAGCTTAAAGTTTAGTTTTAGTTGTAAAAAAAGCTCTTTTCTGAGTAAAACATAAATAATGAGGATGCTGACAAGCTTTCAACAATACTTTTCATCAATTCTTTAATTTTATTTAAACTTTTGCATATAATTTTTGTCTATAAAAGTTAGAATTAAAAGCTTTTAACACAGTGGTAGAATAGATAAATATAGATAATATCTATTATTTACTATAAAAAAGCTCTTTACAATTTTTTTATAGTATGTACCAAGTGTTTCAAGTTATATCCGTACCCTTCAAAATACTGCTTTCTAAACACCGAAAACTTATAAAAAAAATTGAGACTGCTTTTTACATATAGGAGAAGATTTAAACAAATTTCTAAATTGTTTACTTTTACGGTTAGTTTTTTTAATTATGCCTAGTTAATTATAATTTTAGGTAAATTATTTTTTGTGTATTGGTGTATTAAATACAATGAATGCACCAAAATGTTTAATTACAACGATTTTTAACAATTTTAAAAAAACCACAGAGTTATTGTGCTGCACATTAGTGATTAATTGATACCAAAAACAGACAAACCATTTTTTAGGTTTAATTGATATTCTGGTTTTTTTACTTTATAATGACAGGGCTCCTCACTGAGAATGAAACCGCAGTTAGAACAGGGATTAGGTTCGGACAGGTAGGCAAATACACTTCAACCGCAGTTCGGTCGCTACCTGAAAACCCACCGCAGTTCGGACGCACCGGTCTGTATTGCATCATAGAGAGCAGGCATTTATAAACAAATTATTACATAACTAGCTATGCAAGTCAAGTTCCAAAACTCATTTTCCAAAATTTTTCAAAAAACTTAAAAGAATAAACAAACTTTGAACTAAATCGTCTAAAAAATATAAAAAATAATTCAACCATAAATACATCACGATGATTATATGAATAAATATAAAATAAATAAAGTGTGCTGTTATGAGTCACAACCGTCTGAATGACATTTTTTTGAAACTGACGTTTATAACAGCCTGTTCATTTGCTCACTTCGAGAGATCTCCGCGTGGCGCTGCTAACATCGGCTTTCCTTCAAATCTCACAAAAGTCAAAATTCAAAGTTGTCAAAACTGAAAATTATGTCAGATTACTTCACTAAAGTATTTGAAAACCTTTGCTTTTGTCACGTTTCTTATGTGTTTATGTTAATCGTTTTGACTATTTGTTCGTAGTTTTAGTGTGCTTATTGTTCTAGATTGAGTTTTCCTTATTCACGTTTGTTTTAGTGTTTCTGTTGAACATTTTGCGGGCTTCACTGGTTTTGCTCAGTTGTTCGTAATTGTTTTAGTTTCTTTATTATTCTAGTTATGACTAGACACGTTTACTTAGGTTCAGTTTTTTAATGTTTCTGTTGAACCTGTGTCTATTTGTTCACTGTTTTAATTGTAAGTTTTCTTAACTTAATTATTAATACACGTAATCCCTTAATTATTACGGCATTATGTCACGTAAACATAAATGCCCGTGCTTCACTGTAAGAGCTTTGCTCTTCAAAAAAGTTTTCATGGGTTATCGAGTAAGAAGAAGAAAATGTAAGAAGAAGAAGAAAATGGGTGAAAAACATTTATAGTCTACGTGGTAAGGTTTTTCTAGCGCATCCACATTTCTCTGAAAATGCCACAATTTGCAATTTACATTTTGAAAATGAATGTTTTAAAAGTGTACTATAAGGCAAGAGAATATACCATCACTTGCACGCACCCTATTTCAGGTATCAGTAATGGGAGGTGTAAAAAAACATTAAATTTACTTTATACACATGGACTCAAATTGTAACGCAAAGCAAAACGTTCAAAAAAAATTTTTTCAAATTTTTTATTTGGTTATTTTTTGACACAGTTTTCAGTTTTTATAGATTTGAATTTTGCTTGTGACAAATTTCATATATTAAAGGTTGAAGGATAGCCGATGTTAGCAGCTCCACGCGGAGATCTCTCTAAGTGAGCAAATAAACAGGCTGTTATAAACGTCAATTTAAAAAATGTCATTCAGACGGTTGTGTTATGAGTTATGACGGATCTTGGTAACTAAAATTTTCTGACTTTGGTACATACGTTATGGGTATTTTTTCGCCACCCAGATATCACACCTGAACGACAGAACCAATCTTCAAGATCCTCTCGTCATCGTTTGGTTTTATTGATTTGCAAAGTTCATTAATTTGACTATCATTATGAAAGCATAACGCGGGGTGTAAGACTCCAGGTTCTGCCAACAGTTCTTCTGCACGCCCAGAGAGTGCTCGTCGCTGTTCGCATCTTGTCTTCTCCGTGTGGTCTCCAGGTCAAACGGGAGTTTAAATGATCCCCCAAATATTTAACCCTGGTATCTACCCGTAGCTGTTCGCCGAAAAGCAGAGAGGAGGGGCCACTTAATGGTTCCGCCATTTTCTGGTGAAAATAACATGACCTGTTTTCTTCGAATTTACCGATAGATCATAGGAATTGCACTATTTCTCAACGAGCTTGAGTACCCTACGCGTGAGCTCTCCGACCACATTAAGTAACTTGCCTTTCACCAAAATCCTGCTGTTTACATCGGCGATTTCAATTGTATTCATAATTTTTGGAATTATGCAGAGATTAAGAGAAATAGTCCTGGTCTTGTTTTAAAAACAAAACTAAATAAGCTTTATTTGGTTTTTGACAGTAAATTAGGAAAAGTTTTTATTCGACCAGGTGAAAGAAGGAAGTATAATCCCGATTTAACTTTTCTTACTATGAACAACGAGGTGTCATTACAAGCACCACGAGATGGACTTTCTGGTTTTTCACGTAGTAAACATGGCTTAGTTACTGTTAAGTTTGGCACAAAACTAAAACAAATTCTTTCATTTCAAAAACCTAGATAGAATTTCTAAAATGCCAAACGGATTAAATTTACCAAACAAGTGTATAGTATACTAGTATAGTGGTCTTTGTCGGATTCTGCCATCTGCAATAAACTATTTTACTACAGATTTGTTGGAGCATAGTAATAAATAAGTTATATCATTTGTTGGAGCGCTAGTAGTTGGAGCGTTAACAACGACTTTGAACAATACATATGTCTCTAGTTCTTACCCAGAGAATGCCGATATCATAATAAATTCGTTAAACAAAAAAAGAAAAATGCACTAGTTTAATGAAAGATTTAAATTTTTTCACATATTAGCCGCAGTTATTGAAAGTTTTTACAAAAACTTGGATCTTTATACACTACCTTGTCTAAGTGAGATTTTGCTATTAAACCGAACGTTGTAGCTAGTTATTTGGTAAAAGTATAACTTGTCAAATCTATCTCGGCGTGGAAGGTCAGAGGCGCAGTTACCTCGATGTTGTCATGATGTGGAAAATCACTTAACAGCAAGCTTTAAAAGTGCGATTTAATAAGATTGGACTTGAAATTTTCAGGTAGGGCCACATAAGCAAAATGTAGACAAATTTCGAAAGAATCTTTGACACCTTTGTTAAATACATAATGTTTCTATGATATAATTACTGTAGGTAGTTTGTCATTCCGACATTTTTTACGCCGTTTTTTTTTTACTTTTAGTGTTGACTTGGCTTTGTTAAGGAGAACGAGCAGTTTAAGCCGGTCCGACCTTGGGAGAAAGTTTGTACCCATCATAATAGAAGGAGCACGTAGTATTTCTTTCTTTATTACGCTTCTAAGCATCTCACACGTCAAGAAGGATTTGACAAGTAATAACAAACTTCGTTAAGTTAAGAAAAAAGCAAAAAAGGAGATGAAACGTCAAGTTCAAAAACAAAGAAGAAAGATCAACGTTTAAGAGAAGCTTTCAAGATACTTATTATTCTTTACTATTTATTCTCTACTATACTACTACATATTGTTTTTAAGAAATTGTTTTATTTTATCGTTTTTGAATTTAAAAAAAATACTTTTATTGGTTTTTAAATTTTAAATAAGTTAGAACAAACTAATTATCAAAAACCAATTCAGTTTAAAATACGTAGAATAAATAATAGTTTTAAAAAATTATTGATACACTCAGTCTCAATTTTTATTTACTTTTTTTCATAAGAAACATTTCAAAACACACAATTTAACAAAAATTATTGAGGTAGCTTAATTTGTCGGAAAGTTACAAGCATTTAAAAAAAAATCGCCAGTTACAATGTCTGTAGCCTAGCTGCATCAGTAGTTTACTAGTAGATAAAAGAAATATGTAGCAAATAAACGTGTACAAGAAAATAAATAAAGCTGGTGTTCGAATTAAACAAGCAAACGCCAGAGTACGCAACAGAAAAGACTAAAAAAAAAAACTAAAAGTGTAGACAGGTAAGACAGCAGTCAGATTTAAAGAGAAAATAAGTTTGCAATAAATGCAAAATTGTAAGATATTACTAAGCCAAAATAAGACAAAATTAAAAAAGAGAGAGTAAATGGTACTTGAAGAGATAAAGAGAGCAGTACTATATTTGAAAGAAAGGGTTGTGAGTATATAAGATAGACAATGAAAAAAAAAAAAAAGAAAGAAAGAGAGTGGGTGAGTATGATGTAAAAAATCTTCAAAATGACTTAGGGAAAGAGTAGATGAAACAGATTTATCGACGCTAGGATCAAGTTGTTAAAGTACTAGGAAACGAGGAGAAACATCTAGAATTGTGAACCAAGTTAACCAAATCTGTAGTTGAAATGTAGTATAACAATCACTAAATCAAACAGGCAAATGAAGACAAATATGCATAAAAAAACAGGTAAAATTGTTGTATTTGTCATTTGTTATAACAAGTTTCACAACGTAAATAACTACCAAAATACATTTCGCACAAAACAAATCATTAATTAGCCGCGTGATCACAAGTAACATAAACAATCTTTGAATAATCACTTGTATAAGCTAATCATTATCCATTGCAAAAATAGTAACCTCTACTGCAAGTTATAATTTACAGGATTCAACAAGTGTCAGCTGGCAGGAGCGTCCTCTGGCTCAAATCCAGGCGCAAACCAGGCGCAAACTCTAAATTTCGGCGGGTTGTTCGCAGGCATCGCAGGATTCACTTGTTGGAATCAGCAGGAAGGTGTTATGTGGTGAAGTCGCGGTGCGCGTAAATAACTCGTCACATGTGTGCATCGTTTTATTTAAGTTAAAAACTATAACAATAATGATATAACGCAATAATATTTAAATAGCACGTGTTATTACGTAAGACGAATAATTGTGATAAATAAAAAATAAATCGAAAACCAGCACTAACATCATCCTAAAATGAAAAAATGTAAGTATTATATTATTTTAATTGTTGAATAAAGGCAAACCACGTGACTGTTTCTTTTACTTTGTTTTATTTATCGAAATAATTAATTATTGTTATTGACTGGAAGTAATAATTCCATTATTACTCTGACCGAAAATTACTTTTCTAAATAGCTTTTTATGATAATGACATACAATGATATGTAATATCAATTTAGTAATTGTTGTGTTTGTCTCTTGAGTGCACATTCATAACAAGACAGTGCGGTAATCTTATTCAAAATTTTATGTTTTTATCATAAATTAAACGCGAGATAAATTAAAGGCAAGTAAACTATTATTACGCAAATCTCACCGAATTAAATAAAACAAAACCTAGACTTGTTAGCATCGAATTAGCATTAATAATCACATTTTTTGAAAATATTCGGTATCGATTTGTATCAAAAATGTTAAAAAATTTGATGATGATAATTATAGCAATATCTAAAACACACATTATAGATAAAAAAGGTTTGTAAATTATTATCATGAACAGCGTTATGTTAATGCAGAATGTATTAGAATAATGAGTACTTTAATGAGATTGCCTCAGATTAATATACAGAAAATAAATGTATGCACCTAATGTTTTCATATCAGTTCGTCTGTTGTGAAAACCGATACTCTTAAAGTTGCTCTAAAATTTCATTAAAAATTTTATTTTGTTAAAATTATAAACAACATTGTTGTAATTATTTTAACTAATAGCTCTTCATTTTCGCCCTGTTATTATGGAAACCTGTGTTTACAAATTTTGTGATTTAACACAGTAAAAACAAGTTTAAATGCACCGACTGAATCGATTATAACGAAATTATTTGCACTATATATTTCGATAGACGGGTATACAAATTTTCAGTCAAGGTAGGAATGAAATAAATATCGATTCTCAAAATTCATTTATTTTATAAACTGTGGCTAAAAATATTTCATACCTGTTTTGTACCTGAATCCTAACTAGATATGATAGTAGCTGAAAATAAAATTTCTCTCCGTGCAGTTATCTAAGATTTTGTTTAGTTATAGTAGGATTAAATAAGAACAAGAAGATTACAAGTAAGATTAGTTGTTCAATAAGTATCTACGTAATTAAAAATAAAACAATTTAGTTATAAATTAAAATACTTTTGTGTAATTAATTCGACATATCCTCGTATACAGATTTTATAGCATTTGCATAGCGTTTTATTTTCTTTGATCAAATAATGACAACTTTCTCTCGAATAAGTACCAAACTACCAATCCTAATAACTGTATTACAGAAACTCTAACAAAATTTGTTTTTAAATAAGATAAAGTGACAGTAATTTAGGAACTAAATCAAGCAAATTAAATGATGTTAACTCAATTAAATTTAATTAAAGAACATAAGTGAATATCCGAGAGCAAGAACAGCCCAAGAGCAAATCTCAAGAAATCCTTTCTGTAATTACAACTCGGGAGTTGAAAATTGTTTTCAGATTCCCAGATTTGAGTTATTGCTGGCACCATTTAAATTTAATAAAATTTTAGTGGGTAGATTTAAAATATGCGTATAAATTGAAAATATAAAAATAGACTCGAAAATTGCATACGAGTTTATGACATGAACAGAGTCTCTCATCACTTCATCAGTCATCAACCTACGAGTATTTATTTAGTTCAATCAATTAAATACTGGACACTGAAAATGAAACAAATACAAAAAAACAAAATTTATAATAATTAATAGATATTAATATTTTAATAGATTATTAATAAATATTATAATTGAGTTATAACGAGTGTTTATAAATGTTTTTTGATCAAGTGTGCAATGAAATTACCTTCATTTTTGCATTTGCATCTTTTTGAAATAGTTTTTCAAAAATTATTTTATAATATTATAACTGTATTACCGGCGACAAAAAAATGGAAATACGACCAGTGTCTCTATATTGTAATCTAGTTTTCAAATAACAGCAAAACCATTGAAACGTGTCTGTCTTTTCTTTGCTTTTCTCTACATTTACATGACAGGTAAAACTTGATTACAGGAGTTAAAATTTTCCAAAAATTCATACCTAATTTATGTTGGTGTTTCCGATTTTTTGGCGTGCTAAAAATAACACTAACCTCTTCTTTGTTTTACATTTTCTTTACTTCCATTTGATTACAAATGTAAAAAACCAAAAGAAAAAAAAACAAATTTAATAATTTTCGGTAAAAGGCTTGTGGTTATTCAGATTTAAGGCTTTATGTACTTAAATGCTACTAACTTCGTTTAGTTTTTTTTTATTTACACTTTAAAACTTATTACGAGTACTGAAAAATCAAAAACAAAGAGCATATTGTTCTCTCTTTGGGTAGAACTGCCATATTTCTTAATGTAAGTATTTTATTGACCCCTTATACCAGGGGTTTTCAAACTTTCTACATTTCGTACTTCATAAATTAAAGATAAAAATTTTATGTACCATTACCAACAAAAGAAATTTCTGATTAAAATAATTTAAGAATAAAATAATTTAAACTTGTTTTATTTATTTATATAAGTACGTAAGAGAACATACAATTATTAGAAGATACTTAAATAATTATACTGTTGTATGAATTCATTTGTAACTTTGTTAATGCAATGGATGAGTTTGTTTCTTTCTTACTAATTGGGATATATCAAGTTTAATTTTTATTAATTTTAATCTTAAATCCAGGTTCATGTTGCAATAGTGTTCTATATTTTTTTTATTATTAACATTGAAAACCCAGTTTCTCAAAGATACGACGTATAGTCGTCCACAAACTCTAGTAAAATTCATAAGCGGACAAGCGGACAAAATAGTTGAGAAAACTTCTTGCTGTTATAAATTATTTCTCAACTATTCTGATTACTTACTGATAAAAGAGTTGGATTGTTAGGGTAAATTAAGTGTTATTGCTTTCAGATTATAAAGTCATTCTGCACTAGAATTTGTGGACAACATAAAAGGCATTAAAAATTTTACTGCTTTTTTAGCAATGTCTTTGTATTCACTTCGTCTTTGTATCCAAAAATTACATAAGTTTTCTTTTTTAAATTCATTCATTAAGTTCCTGTCACATGAAATTTCTATAAGTTGATCTTTTAAAATTGAAACATTTTGTAGGGCAGTATTCAAGATAGAAACGGATCTTTTATCTAACTTTCGTTTTTTAAATTTTCAGGAAAGTAGGATTGAAAGTTAGTAACAAGTCCTATGCAACTGTTATGTTTATTTCGTTCGTATTTTTGAAGATACTCTTCTAGTATTTCAAATCCAGCAACTTTCTTATTTTTTGGGTCCTTAATTCCGTATTCTAATTTTTTCACAGTTGCATTTATTTCATCATATACAGCAAAAACAGACACATTAGAACCTTCAATTAAAATTCAATTCGTTTAATGTTCCAAAATATTTGCTAAATAGATTAAACGTGAAGGCCAGAGATGGTCATTAAAACAATCGTGGATATCAAAGTTAGTATCTGACAGAAATATTTAAAGTTCGTAAAAGTCGCGTTAAAACTTTTTCGTAATACCATATATGTAGTTATTTTGGTTTAACACACGTGATATGACAAATGAAAAGCCGGTTTTAACGGACTCCGGCCGTTATTATATATAACAGCCGCCGGCTGTTATCTTGCTAAGACACGAACAATCAACAATCAAAAAACAATTAAAATAAAAAGGTAGAGTAGGTAGTCGCTTAGGAGATTTGTAAACAATCGTTTGAAAATAAATAATATTGTATGTTTTGGTATTTATTTTTAATAATTTGTTTTTAAATGACGCTTTGGTATCACGAAAAGTATTGAACGACACACGGCCGATACGCAAATAACGGACTTGATTAATTATAAATCTCGGCTAGCGATGGCTGCCTCGGTTTACAACATTCAACTGCGTCCGTTATTTGCATCATATCGGCCTAATGACGTTAATAACTATTGTTTTTGCTTTTTCTATGTATCAAAAATTGAACCATAAAAATAAGGTATAAAAGATACCACTAGTGGTACATGTACCTTAGTTTGAGAACCCCTGTCTTAGACCATTCACGGAACCGTTTCGCTGTACTACTCTGAGTAATTTTATCGTATGACATGGGTCAAATATTAAAAACATGACATTTTGGTTGATAGGGTTATTAAAATATGGTTTAAAACTTGATTTAAATTTCTAGATATAGGCTTCGCCTTCTATATCTGTCAAAAATATTTTCGACTTTAAATCAATTCTCGGGCTAACGTTGCTGACTGTTTTTTTATAAGTTTTTTTTATAAGACCTGCCAATGTAAATGTAAATATATACAGGATTTTTTTTTATTTGCTTCCTTCCGAGATTTTAAAGATATGCAACACGTTATACAACCGACAAGCAAAGGGAAAACTACAACTGATTGAAATGAACTGACTCTGAAAGCACTGTTAAAGGTATTGTCAACAATGTTAACATTAGTTTACAATTCTCTATGCCTTAATTTTGAAAATTAAATTTTAAAAAACTAGCAAAGTATAATGTGCTGCATATTTTTAGATCAGCCTGTGTATATGGTATATAGTCATCCTTTTTTAACGTAGTTTTGTTTTTACTTTTAAACATTTTTCGATATTGTGAAATTTAAAATTTAAAGGTACTTTACTCTTGAGTAAAATTCATATCTTTTGACAAACCTCGCATACTACTGAAAAAAATTGATATTTGATGATTGTATTTTATATTTTAAAAGATGCAGATTTTTTCATAAAGAATAAGTTTTCTTCCTAAAATTAATAATACAAAAGTTTCCCATATGGTTTCAACTTACTGAGACATACTGTATATATTTTTTTAGATATGTAGATGATAATCATTATTATTATTATTAAAAATAATTCTTGTTAAAAATTGTTTATTTTTATAATAATATCATGCTCGGTATGATTGTAAGTTGCAGGTCATGCATACTCTGGTTCAGTACAACAAAATATAATAACAACAAACAAGAAAATTTTATTTACATAAGTAGAAATTAAGAACAATAATCAAAAACAGAAATAAGTCTATGGTTTGTTTTTTTACCAGAGATTATTTAAACTACAAAAGTCGCAAATGAGTATTTCATATTTCCAATGCTTTATTTGTCTCTCTTGATAAAAAACAGACTATGGACCAAAAGTTTTAAAAGTCATTTTTAATTTTAGGTTTTATGAAATAATCAAGGAGGTTAGATAGAAAGGAGATAGTACGCCCTATACTTCCCGTGTAAACAGTTTGGTACCAGCTTGGTACCAGTTTATGACAGGTTTCAAATGAAGCGCAGAATCGACAGATTCTGTTTGGCTGTGTCTGGTCTCGCACAGTGGCGTAGCTGGCGCAGGATGCTAGTTTTTGTTTGGTTGTTTACAAACAAACGATGTTTTGTTTTTTTAGTGATTTTTTTTGGTCTGTGTGAATTGATTGTTAATATTTTTTGTTATTGTTGTTGTCCTTTTGTTGTGTTTTCATCCTATGTTTAAACTTTTTACACTACATTGTGTGACGCTACTGACTTCCACCTCGTGATGCGCCTGCTTTCAGTACCAGTTTATAGCTTTGCGCAGTGAAGGCGGCAAGT
The DNA here is from genome assembly GCA_029207805.1 of Tribolium confusum. Classification (NCBI taxonomy): domain Eukaryota; kingdom Metazoa; phylum Arthropoda; class Insecta; order Coleoptera; family Tenebrionidae; genus Tribolium; species Tribolium confusum. Next base: position 39,483,569 of record JALGAY010000003.1, read on the forward strand.
CCATTTTTTTCAAGTTGTACTCTCTCCGTCCTATCTAACCTCCTTGGAAATAATAAAAAATAAGGTATTTAGTCTGTTTATTTATTACTGGTAAAGTTTGCAGTTTTTCATTTTTAACAGTTTATTTTCATTTTAACTACCAACTTATGCGACCGTTACGAATTGGTAGTAAATTAATTAGGTATTATATGATAAAAAAAGATTATCCTTTAGAAATTTAGAAGGCTTATTATTACTTATAGTTATTACTTTTTTGTTCCTTTCCATATAATTCACATTGACAAAACGTATTTTATAGCCTTCTAAAGGATAATCCTTTTTAATGTATGTCTATTCTGCTCGCCACTAAGTAATTATTAATTAATAATAAAATAAAGAACTACAAAAAAATCCTGAACCTGCAGTCAACATTTAATTTATTGCTTGATTAAGCGGCAACTCTTGTGACAGGAGTGTTGAACGGGTACTCTAACCTCTTGCATTATTTATTATTCTGTGTGGTTTGTTATGGAAGGACGTACAATTCGAATTGTCGTAATCCGTTTAAACGATTTATTTGATTATTTTTAAATATTTTGAATTAGGTATATTTAGATTGAGTAAAGCCTGCAGGAATATCTTTTTGAATTTAGGCATTACGAATTTTTTCGGGTCACATCTGAAAGACATACTTAATTAAATATATGTATATATTTTTTGATAAAATAGTTATTGAAGTCGTCATTTGGGCTGATTTCAAGTTGAGATAATACCGGTAGTATCTTCGTTTCCATGGAAAATTAATAAAATTTGTTATTGTGATTGGTTGTTGCCATGGAAAAGTATTAAAATTTGCGATACTACCGGTATTATCTCAACTTGAAATCAACCCATTAGTCTCAATTACAGGCGCTCATAAATAACAGTATTAACTTTTATCCCAAAAAAGAAAATTTTATAGATAAACGAATAACGAAACACCCCCAGTCTTTTTTAGAAAACATATTGAAAATGTTTTTATTTGGAATAGCTCTGAAATACATATATATAGTGCTTTTAAAACTTAAATGTGTGTGTTTTTTTTATATTAATTATAATTAACTAAAAATATTTTTTAGCTTATTGTTAGTTGAAAAGTTACAATTTCAATAAAGAGATATGGAAGTCTTTATTCCTGTCTTTTATTCTTGTCCGAACTGTCTGACAGATAACCTTAAATATTTTTTTAATTGTTACTATAAATTTTCTATAAAACAATTTAACTATAAAATTTATGTTTTTTATTCCTATTTTAAATTAAATTGTTCAAAATGGCTGCCAGACTCAATTTTGATATTTCATTTGCTATGATTGCCTAAACAATTAAAGATACCGGTTATTTTTTAAATTTTGCTGAACATTTTAATGGGTGGTAGTTTTTCTTAAAAGAATGCTAAATACCTAAATGTTGACGAGTTTGAGATGTATGACGTAGAAATTATTTCCCAAAAATATATTTTTTTCTTCTAATTCTTTTTCTAGAAATTTTTTAAAATATTGTTAAGAGTCGTCTTGCAGACAGTTTAGATAAAAATAGGGGTGCAAGATATATATTTTTTTTTGTTAATTATTACTAGAAGATTTAAAAAAATCTTTATTTGTTGTAATATAATTATTTTATCGTCGATTGTTTAAGCGGTTGTTGCAAATAATACATATATTTCATCTAGATCTAAAAGCTATTTTGGACAACTACTATTAATTTATAAGACCAATTTAACTTAAAAAAGCTATAAAAACATGACTTTAGCGTTAATTTTTTATTCTTTTTATAGAAAATTTATAGTTACAAGATCGGTTTTATGTTAAGGGTGGTTGGGCAAACAGTTTGGGCATGAATAGGGGTGCAAGACTTACATACATATCTACTTACTACTAGTTATTTTCTACATATTAAAAAAAAATCCTTATTTTTTGTATATCAATTTTATCATAAAAAAATAATAAGCAATATTAAGAAAAATAGAATGTGAACTGCAAGATCAGCGGTTCTTTATTTAACTAGTATTTAATTATTAATTACAAAATATATTTTTGTTTTTATTTTGGATATTCACACTTCGAAAACGGTCGCCGCTTTGACTTCATGTTTTGTTTTTAAAATAAAATGATTTAAAAATTCACCGCTGTCACCGCTTTATACACCGTTTTAATTTTTTTCAAAAATTAATTTTGTTTAGACATGTTTGGTAGTAATTATCAAAAATAAAAAAACCATACACAATCTGATAGGCTTACAAAGTAGAAATAGATTTATTATTGACATATTTTGTAGAAAAAAGTCTTATATTCTTAAATTACCTTAAGAGAGACAGACCCAAAAGTTAGCGGTAAATTTGAGAATTGGAGCTGACGTGAATCAAAACTAGGGATGACGTAACTAAAATATATTTGGACTTCGCTTTAAAGAGAAGCAGGTCATAAACAAACAATACATGTAATAAATAAAAACAACGATAATAAAGTAATAAAAGTAAGTAACCGCTCGGTCAAGGCCCCAAACATAAAGTCTTTTCTGCAAAGAGAGATTCAGATTTTAGAGCTTCTATTCTTTATTTTCACCAAATAAATTATAATTAACGAACAACAAATCGGAAAACGTAAAACGCAAAAAAAGTTATTTACATAAAAGCCAGGAAAATCTCACATTACTGAAGAAGAACTAAAGTGAAATACGAGGCACTTTGTGCCGAGTATTTTAAAGTTCCGAGTCAGTAAGAGATTTGACTGATGTGTTTTGTATTCAATTTTTCCGGAAATCGTAAAAAAGACAAAATATACAAATTTTATTTTTTTTATAAATTCCACCAAATTCAAAATTGTCAATTTTGTTAGCAACTATAATTACAAAATAAACAACATCCTTTTGCGTCATGTAAAGTCTTTACAGTACTAGTGGGGAAAATCCAATTTTCCTACGTGTGAATAAGCAGGAAAATGTTGTCTCTAATACGATTTCCGGAAAACTAAATTACCTAATTATATTCATAATGTTTAACATAAGTAATTAAGGTAAAATTTTGTTTTTCCGATCAATCACAGAGTTAATTGATAAAACATTGTGTAAGTTTTTAGAAAAACAAATTTTAAAATCTATTTTAGTAACGTTTATAATAATTTTTGATAAATTTGATTTATGAAAAAAGCAAGTGCTTTCATGTAGTGAAAACGAAATTAAAAAATTTAATTTGTTTAAGGGTTATTTGTCGATATAGTTTGCATTTATTTCTATATTAGAAATCGGAGAAGAAAGTATTGCCATTAATTTATTATTTTTAGAAGCTTGATTTGTCTTGACTATTTTCGGACAAACCAATTTTACAACGATTAGTCAATGTCAAAACGTGCTGAAAAATTTATACCTATTTCTAAAACTTATGTTTATGCAAAATTTAATTTTAAACACTTTTGTTTTTTCAAATTTTTCTAAAAAACGCAAAGGTAAAACACATAACGTGTTGTTAAAAAACTGTATATATTTTCCTTTTAATTTTTCTAGAAAAACGCGCGAAAATTTGTATTTTAAAAGCTTATACGTGATAGAAATTTAGTTTTAAAAATTTTTTATTTATGTAAAGTTTTCGAAAAAACGCAAATTTAGCAAAAAAATAAAACATATTTTCTAATTTATAATTTTTAGACGCTTGATTGATTTGCATTGATTTGCTCTTAGACTTACTACCAATTATTGTTAATTGACATCCATTTTTTTTAAATTGTCAAATGAATTTAGGTTTCTGTTTCGTAGCCATTATTAATTGATTTTAAAGTCCGATGAATTGTTGATAAATTATTTTCTAAATCAACAATCAATAATTTTTAGTTTTGACAAATCGATTTTCTATTATGTAAAATGGAATTAATGGAATTTTGATCACCAAGCAATACAAAAACTCCAGATATAGATATAGAGCATGGTTAACAGCATTTTTGTTTGATATTTTGCAAACTCATTTTTATTAGAAACTGGATTTGGCGTTGACAAATTTTAGTAGAATGACTTTATAATCTGAAAGCAACAACAGTTACCCCAACAATACAACTCTTTATCAGTAGATGGTCACAATAATTAAAAAATAATTTATGGCAGCAGGTAGTTTTGACGAAAAATGAATTTATCAAAGTTTACTCAACTATTTTGACCGCCCACTGATAAAGAGTTGTATTGTTAGGGTAAGTATTATTGCTTGGGGATTATGAAGTCATTCTACTAGAATTTGTAGACGACTTATACAATTGTGGATGTTTGCTTGGGGCTGTTTATACCTTTAAACTTAAAAACGGAGGAAATTATAAAAATATCATAAGTGTGCTTTATAAAAATTTAATCAATTGAAAACAAAATATATGGTATAGTTGAGTAACGATACTAGTGAATTTTGATAAAGTCAAAAATTTAACAATAATGACATGTAGAACAGAATTTGATTGCTTTGCAATAAACTATCTATATTTATTTATCTTTGTCATACAATCTTTGTATTATACTGCTCTTTTTGAATACTCATATATCTGTTTTGAAGGGACGATAATGCAGCAATAAACAGCTTACGCACTTTATTGCATTAAAATTAAGTTCTGTCTCAAGCAACTTTGTTACAAGACTTACAACTCAAGTCAAAGGTCACAATTATTGTTGCAAAAGTATACTACAGTAGAAATGTGTTAAAGCAAATTCAAGGTTTTGTGTTTGTGGTAATATTAATTAAATTGTGTGCTTACCTAATAAATATAAATAAACAAATACCTACTATTCTACACGTAAAGTCTTCTATTGTGGATTTGACTGAGGATACTCCTACTTATACTGTTATTTTGAAATTAACTAGTTTTTCATAAGAGCTCTACGTAAAAGAGTTCTAACAGTATAATTAAGTGACAGTAATAATAGTTATAAAATATAGTAGTAGTTATATGTAATAGTATAACTATTTAGTCATTTTTAAAGTGAAATTTCATAGGTATTTACTGTATTATCTACTTTGTATTGGCAAAATTAATTGCTAAATACACCAAATTGATTTCAGAGGTGAATCTCCGGAGGATGTGGTAGATCGTGCGTTGGTGTTCAGGTGGCATGGGCTGCTCCCCTAGTGTGCTGCTGGAGCACATCCACAGGGACAGCACAGCTAACCAAGAAAAAAACATCAAGAGAACTCCGCCACAGTGCAATAAGAAAGGTCAGTCGCTCTTTGACAATATCACATAATAGATTATCGCTACACCTTTTGAGGTTTAACGATGCGCGTGACTCGAATCACTAATGTGTTGCTTTTTCTTATTTTTTTTTTGTTATTGACGCTGGTTGAAGGTGTTGTTAACGATTTAAATATGGTTGTTGTGAGAGAACCTATATATGCTTTGATGCATCGCAATTAACAAAGTTATTGAACTCTGTTCTATCAAAACTTTGTGTCGATGCATTCGTGTGTTTAGTAACTATTTGCGGTTTGTCACCTGTTTACAGCAATTGTTTGTAATACCCGGTGGGAGAATTCATTATGTCGATATTTACAAATAAATAATTATGCACTTTGATACTTGTTGACATTACTGATGAGAAACAAGCTTAGTAAAATTCGACAAAAAATTTGCAAAACTTCGAAAAAATTTCGACAAGCTAAATCTTTGTAGAACCTTTTATTTAAGTAGATGTCCTAAACATATTTTCAAAAGTACTCTAAATTTGAACCGTGGGTTTTTGTTTTTTTAAGAGTGAAATAGAGCAAATTTTTATTGCACACCTGCCTCGATAATTATAACTTTTTACTTATTGAAAAAAATTTTTATTTATAAAATTATGGGTACACTAATGAGATCTCGAGATTTTGTAGAAATATTTAAATAACTTGATTTGAATTTTTTTACATATCAGATGAATTAAAAGTGTGGAGCAATATTTTAACGTTTAATGGAGGACTACAAATGATAAATATCTGCAAAAACAATTTGACTTATCTCAACTGATAACAAAATTAAACCTAAAAATTAGCTTTTGATGTAGTTTAACGTTGCTTTATCTTATATTTCTTCTAAATTGTCATTTTTAAAATTTTTTTAAACATTTTTTAAGGCACTGTATCTACGCATCAATTTTAATCAAAAGTTTTGTGTTTTGATCATATTTTGCTTTTAACGATTTAGACTAAACACTTATTTTGTTGACTTCTGTTTATAAGAAATTCTCATAATATTTCTCGATTTTTTATAAAAATTTTTTCTTCGCCTTTTGCACTTCAAGGATTAGGCTTGCAGTCTGTTCTGTCTTCATGTTTGCCATCTTCTTCTGGGCTAACCTAGGTTTCTTTTTCTTCTTGGTCTATAACGTACTACTTGTTTTACTATCCTATCATCGTTTATTCTTTCAATATGTTGTTTCTATTCTAATGTGTTCTGATGTATTTTATTATTTATCGAGAATATGTTCAATTTAGCCCTTATTTTTTCATTTCTTATTTGGTCTCTTTTGTGCAACGTTTTGTTCTTCTTAAAAATTTTATTTCAGCAGCTTATATGAGTTGTCTGTCTTGTTTTCCCAGAGCCCCAGTTTTACTTCTGTAGGTTAATAATAATACTGGTGCCGCTATTACTTTATAGAATTTAATTTTTGTTTCTTTGCTTGTCTTATTTTGCAATGTGCTTTGTAGAGTGCCACGTATCATTTGGTATTTATGTATTTTGTTTTTCATAATTGTAGCTTATGTCGCATCCTAGAAAATTAAAATGTGATACCTATTCTATAACTACTTCGTTTAGTATTATCTTGGAAACTATGGATTGCTTTCCTATTAAACCCATAACTTTCGTCTTTTTTTCGGATATTTTTAGGTTGTAATTCTTACATATTTGATTTAGGCGGTAAATTGCGTTTTGTAGTTCATCCTTTATTTTTTGTAAAAGTATTTGGTCATCCGCGAACAGTATTGTCTTTATACTCGTATAATTATTAGTAGGTGTCAGTTTTATTTCAGGACTAGTTTCCTGTTTCCATTGTCCTATGACATCATCGATATATACAGGCTGTCCCAACGGTCCGAAAAAGCTCTATAACTTGTTTATTTTAAGAGATATTGATTTTTTTTTAGGTTGTAGCTGCGTTTTTGATGCACATTTTAAAAATATTGCGGTTTATATACGGGTTGTCTCAATATTAAAAAAAAAAACATTAAAGTTATATTTTTTTAAATAGAATTTATTTAGTTTAATTTTATTTTTGGATTCTATGTTAAATTACAAATAACTTTTATAAAAGTTGTTTTCATTTATCTATTTTAACCCTCCGTTAGTCGCGCATGGGACTGGCAGTCCCATGCTTTACTATTTTTGTAATTAAATAGAAACGGTTATACCTACAACTTTGTGGACATATGACATCTCAAATTGATCTTTTATGAACACTTTGTCTAAGTTTGGTGCAAAAATTTAGTTTTGCTGTTTCGTAATTCCCAATTAATTCATCGGGTACCTGGTTTGGGACTAGTAAATTTCACATAAAAATTTTTATAAAAATTTTGTAATCATATAAAAATGATACTCAACAATTTATAATATGAAATAAAATATATATAATCAAAAAAAATAGTTATTGTTAAAAACAGAATAAAATTAAAATAACAAAATATTATGCAGGTGTTATATATTTCTAGAAACATTTTTAATTTTAACTTATAAATTTATTGCTTGAGACACATTTTTTTTGCAAAATTTAGTACGTTTATAATAAACTAATTTACTATAAACACTTCAAGCAAAAATTTACAAGATAACCAACAAAAATGGTCAAAATATTTGTTATGGGACTGGCAGTCCCAGCGCGACTAACAGTGTTACATAGTATGGCGCGCCTAACGAAGGGTTAATTTTGATTTGTGACGTTTTTTTACCAGAATTTTTGAAATGCAGGAGTCTCTTTAAAAATTCGTATATTCTAAATGCTTACACACGAGTTAAAGCCGTTTAATTTCTGAATGTTTGTCGCATCTTCTAAGTGTTTTCTCAACAACCTGCTCAGTGGCATGTGCCCACTGCGATTTTTTAAACATGACAAATTAAAAATGTCAAAAACTCATTTTTTTTAAATGGTACCCTCTATTATTATTTATTATTGTACCAATCAAAAGCTCTTTTGACAAGCTTTCCATCAATATAAGGATTGTATAGTTTAGTGTAAAATTTTAAGTTGCTATTTTACATAAACCAAATTTCGAAAAACTTTTTTGTTTTGTATATGACTGTTTAAGAAAACCAATCTTTTTTCTGCAAAATTTTAATTATTTTTTTTTAAACAATTCAATTTAATTCTAATTTATTTTTTAATTATTTTTTTAAAAATTATTTATGTCTTTAAACAAATGTGAAATACTTTATTTAACAAAACCATTTTCTAATTGAAATTTTAGGAGGCTATAAGCTGACTGGGACTATCGGAAAATTATGATCAAATAACGATATCAAGAATATATCAATATTGCTTGATATATTATATATCATCATTTTTTTGCCGCTTTTTATCATTTGTAGTACTATTTTTTGATTAAATTTTTGCCATATTTTTATTTTACAAAGAATCATGATTTACAATTACTTTTTTAAATTCTCTACTTTATTTCCGATAAACCAATTTTTTAACTTGGATCGATTATTTGTTTTTACTAATGTTTTAACTTACGTCTAGCGACAGATTGTCACAGACAATTTGGTTGATTTAAAAAATAAACAGATTAGCAGCGTTAGTCCAAATTTGGTCTCGGAGTGAGATATGTTATTGTAAGTATGATAGGCGCGTAGCGCTCTAAATGGAGATTTTAACTGTTGTTTCTTGACGAAAACATTTCCGACTTTGAGACCAAACTCGGGATGACGCTGCTGACCGCATTTTTTGTAATGTTAAAGGTATCCATATTCAGAGTTTGAAATACACGAATAATAAATCTGATCTACCACTAGACGTAAGTGAAATCTTTTTTTATGTTACAACTATTTCAAAACTTCAAATTGACAATTTTTCGCTATATTTTATTAACTTTTTATTTTTTTGATTTCGTGTCGTTCTAAAATTTACTTTAGAAAAAGCCGTATTGATTGTAAATCGGTATGTAACTATATTTCCAATATTCGGATTAATGTTATTACTATTTGGAGTCTATTTTTTGTGATTATATTATGGAATTTATATAACTTTATTTTAATAATAATTATTATTATGATGTACAAAAATCAATAGAGTTGTTTACCTAATTTTACGGTGAGCTTGTTAACTGTAAGATAACACCAATTTACCGACAAAGATAGATCCGTCAACGGTATTGATAACCGATTACACATTTTGAAACTTCTAAAACTTTCTATCTCAAATTGTTGAACATGTTACGGCTAGATATAAAAAATGTAAATTTATGACTTATTTCGTATGATTAATTTAAGAGTTTGTCTATTTCAAAATATTCGTTAGATAAATCATCCTTTCTAATAAAATGTTATAATGTATTCACACAAATATTAATAAACAAATACTTTCCATTGTTAAAATGATATAATTTTGGTTGAAGTGGTAGCCGAAATGTTTACACAGAACCTTGACTTGAACCTGTCAGAGTATTTTTATGGTACAAACTCTGCATAAAATATAATTCAATTATGCAAGTTGACGATTAAATTTATGCCGCCATTCACTTTTTAAAACGAGTCCCTGATATACATACATACTTCGTACGTAGGAAGATCAGATGGCACGCTTGCTGATTATTATGGTCCATTTACATTTTCTTTTAAGCTGTTATAAAAATACGCTATATTATACAACTTACAGTACGTCAAAAAAATTTAATGCAGATAAAACAAAAGTTTGTTAAATCTTAAAAGACTTTTAAAGTGCATTATTAATAATTATGTTTATAACTCATAATTTAAAACATTTTTGACGAAGAAAGTTCTTATTTTGTTCGTCGATTAGTTGGAAATATACGATGTGTTTTTTTCACAGTTTTGCGGGGCCGGGAAGCACGCAAAACCATCAGATAAAAGCGTCATATTTGGCTTCTCAGGGCACCACGCAACATATGCCATACAACACGCCATACCAAAAAACCACGGGTTAATGGGGTAGACAAAACCGGCCCCAAAAAGTTACAGAGTGGCTTCTAACAATAATATTTTTGAAAGAAATTTAAAAAGATAGGTGGCCTTCAGTTGTAAAAAAAATTGATGTTTGTTGCCATACTGCAATAATTATTTGAATACCAAATAAAAAAAAATGATACCATATAGAAGGTGACTTTAAAGTATGTTTGGATAATTTAAACAGCTATAGTTTAGAATAAAAGAAGTCGAAATAACCCAACTGTCTTATACAAATGTTTATAGTTTTTGGGATACACTTTTTTAAGAATATTTTTTTAAACGAGATACATTGTATTGTATGAATCTACTCTTAATCTGACCTGAGAAATTTTGCTTTGAATAATATATCACAAATAAGGTGTTCTTATCTGATATATTGTTTTTAATTACAATTATTATAAAATTGCTGCATTAATTTACAAACAAATTTTATAGTATATTTTTATGGACTGATTTTAAGTTGTGATAATACCGGTAGTATCTTTGTTTTCATAAAAAATTAATAAAATTCTGAGTTGTTAGTGGTTGTTGCTACGGAAAAATATTAAAATTTTCGATACTACCGGTAGTACCTCAACTTGAAATTAGCCCATAACTTGATAGCTGTCTGCGGCAAAACTATGGCAAACCCGGAAGAAATGATTTAATTCTCGCTCTACAGGCGCTAAAATTATAGCTATAAAATTTACTAACACTCAACACTCTTTAAGTGTACAAGTGTATTTTTAGTTTCATTAGAACTTAATTTTTTTTGTAAAATTTTATCTTTATTTAGGCGATAATCTTTTTAAGCCAAATACAGCGCTGGGATACACTGCACTAAAGTTGGGGCAACAAGTCCGAAACCGGTCTGCAGTTGCTGGTGTATTTGAGTTAAACGCATTTTTATTTCAGTGAAAATGTTTGCATTTTGCCTTAACTAAAATGTAAGTTTTTTCTTTAAAAAAAAAAAAAGAACATTGGCTCAAACCAGCTTTCAAGAGGATTGATCTACCGAGAAGTTTTCTTATTTTCCTACGGCCATCCACTCTTACAAAAAACTGATGAATTTAATAAATGTCATATCTTATATTTACATTCTTACAAATAATTTTTAATTATATTAAATATTTTGGAAATATCCTGCATTAATATGACAGAGTAAAAGATTTTACGACTTCCACCATACCATTTAGACTAAGTAATAGAAAAAAATTTTGTGGTAAAAATAATAGCAGCACACCAACTGGGCTATTACTTAAAGGAATTCTGCTATGTATTCTACACACAACTATAAATCAATTTGTTATTAACATTTAAAATAAAAAAATATTTTTTTAAAGATTACTACTTCTAAAATTAAAATTAATAAAGCAATCTTGATACTTTAAATAAGAAATTGTAGAAAATTCGAACGCAAAAAGACTGATTTTGGATTGATCCGATCAGATTATTAGTAACGAAGAAAATTGGAAAATACCTGAATGTTTAGCGCTATTTTCAAAATTTTTTAAGACCGTTATTTTTTAATTTGATAAACAGGATTTTTGCAAAAAAATTACTTATTTATATATTCTATGTGTGCACAAAACAGGCGCTTTTAGACTATTAGATTTAGAATGCTAATTTTTTAAGGCAGTATATTTCAGGGCGTCTGTTTGCCTTATAGATGCTCTGATCTTAAATGTTTGAACTAATTTTAACAAAAAATTAGCAAAACAATGTATATACTCATTTTGCTCTAAAGTGCTGCGAAATAAGCTAAAAATGTTTGTCAACATGGTTGAAAACAGACAGTGTACTCCACCGATTTTAATTCTTTTCTCTTTTTTTGGGAAAAAAGCGTCGTGAGGCGTAATACCATAAAAAAAACAAAATTAAAGTAATTCTAGAAGTTGCTGTAAAAATTAAATGTAACGATTATAATTTGAGGCCTGGTTTTCTGCAGCTCAGTCATTATTTACGTTAGAAAATAGTTATTTGTTTACAAGGCCAAAAAGTGATGTTTTTTGGCCAAGTCGAATTTTAATGGTCGAGGCGAAGTCGAGGCCAGAAATCAGACGAAAACAAAAAACACTTTTTGGCCGTAGTGCACACAAAATTTTTTAGGCGACTTTAACAAAAAATTGAATTTTTATTAGTATTTTTAGGTTAGCTTTTTGACAGAGCGGCCGGAAATTTCTTTTTTTTGGCCACTGTCAAAACAGTCATTTTTCGGCCGTATTCGAGGCCGATAAATTCAAGTTAAAAAAAAATATATTTTTTTTTAATAAATTTTTTTGTCTAGTTTTGTGTTTAAATTTACATCTTACATAACAATCCAACTTTAGTAGCCAAATTCGAAGGATATTTTATTTAATACTTTGACATTTAATATGTAAGCAATAAACAATAATTAAACATAAATCATATCCTACAAATGAGGACAAGAAAAATGTTTTAATGCCGCTACTTGTTCTTCGATAGTTAATCACGACGAGCATCTGTTTGAAATTGAAAATGAAATTAATTAATTAAAACATGTTGTATTAGATAATTAAATTACAATAAATCCACATTGGCATTTAATTTATCAATACTCGAATTGTCTAAATTCTATCAACGATATACAGAAGTTAATTACAGGTATGTGTTCTGAGTATTGCATCTAAAATGCATCAGCAGTAAATTCACAAGATTTAATTAAACTCTGATTTGTAGAATTAACTTGAGAAATTATATGTAATAATTACGAATATACTCAAGGCAGAAGTCTATTACCAAATACAGTGAAACCACGCAACAAAATATTGGGCTAATTAATCTGTATAATGATCAATCAAATATCAATCTGGTCCTTAATCCATATTTGGACAAAAGCTTATTTACCGGTACCCAAATCACAGTTATTACTTTTGTAGGTCTTGATTGAGAAATTATTGACTTTGAATTAAAGTTGCCGCTAAGTACAATAAAATTAGAATACTGGACTGAAAAATATTATTCAACTTATCTGTGCTATGTGTGGTCCCTAAGCTCCTACGGCTATTATTTATTAGTAATTAACGCGAATATGGCGTCATCGTTTCTAACCACACCTAAAGCATAACACACCATTATTCAGTCGTGGTCGGTAAGGAATTATAAGGTTGCATTGCGTGAGACCGATTAAAGAGCTTCGTTTTAATTTCTATAAGTTTACCATTATTTTTTTTAGTTTAATTGTGTATCAAAAATTAATATTAAAGATTTTAAAGACAAAAAAGGAGAGTTATAATTTAATTTATATCATGTAGGTGTTGCAAACATTTAATTGAATTCGTTATCTACATTTATAATGAAATCAGAAGTGTCTCATTGACAATAATATACATACATATTAAATAATTTTTTGTTAAGATATCGTGATTCAACAAAAAAAATGTGTGAGATTATTTTAACTACCACACAGGTATTTGTGATATAGTTATATGATTATTATTGATGATATTTTGAGTGACACTGAGGTAAAGACGAGTCAAAGACAAGTAAAATGTTTAGCTTTAGTTTCACGAATACCATGCATTAATATTTGAGAAACAATTTAATGAAAATGAAATGTTTTGTATTATAATAATTAACTATTAAAAAACTTAACTGTTTATTAAATTTATTGTATTTAATTTAACAAATTGTAACAAGAAAAGTAGATAAATTAAATATTTTATATATTATTCAAAAATTTATTTTTGGACTTTAATTTTCACGAATAACAGTATGAATTTTATGAAAAATGTGCTAAGAACTACTATTTTGCGATTACAACAAAATGTTATAAATAACATATAATCACAACAAATATGTTAGGTAATTCAAAAATCTGGAGCAAAATTTTAGTCTGTAAGACAGCACTACAAGTAATAAAAATCTACAAAAATTTTCAAGTGATATCAAAATTATAAGCCTTCAAGATTTGGTTTAAAAAAATATTTTTTTGTATAGACAAGGGCATCCAAATGAACGTATAAAAGTTCGAAATATTTCAAACCATCATATTCAAGTCATCATTCAATTTGGATTTTTTTGTTGGAATTATTTACGTTTTAAGTCACATTCTTATTATTCCGTAAAAGACAATACTGACGCTATAACATCAAGTGTATACAAAATGTGCCATCGCGTATTGGAGACTTTGCCAAATGCTTTCAAACATGGCACCCTGTGGAGGTTTTAAGATTAAAGGTTCAGAAATGATGGTTAAAATTTTCTAGATATTTTTATCATTGAATTTGTTAAAACATAGGTTCTTTTAGTGAAAGTTTAATTCAGTCTCTGTAGCCGTTTTGCCACAAAAAATAAAATGCATTTATGGGCGTTCGCAATTTAAAAGTTGAATATCTCTGTTCAACATCGACAAGAATATAATTGATTTTACGGCTTTTTGCTATTTCTCAATAATTATCTTAAAAGTTAAGCTTTAATTGGAAAAATGTGTTTTTTGAAAAGTATTTGTCCCATCATTTGTGATTAGAATGGTATTACATTTATATTTTTTTATGTTGTTTTGCACAAATGCACAAATGATTTAAATGTGATACCGCATCTTTACTCTTAAATTGTAGATCCCTCACTCTCGCTTTCTCATTCTCTTATTTGCAAAGTTAGGGTTTATGTAGCTAGATTCTAGCAATTTAAACTTGATTATTGATTGCTTTGATAAAACTGTTAAGAAGATAAAATTGTTTAACTAAAAATTTATAAATACTCAAGTGAATTTATTATAAAATTAGAAAATAATTGTTAAATATACAAATATTAGTTTTATTTTTTGAAAAACTAAAATCTACTGTTTAAAATTTAAATAAAATACATATAACAAAATTTGATGAAAGCATTTTTTCTCAAAGATTTTTATATAAATATTGACGATAAAAATTAATGTCGAACTCACAAATTTAATTAAAACTTTGATGCAACAGTGGCAACGCACTTTTGGAAGCTGAAGTTCTATCTTCAGAGACAATCTTTTGTCGAAACGAATTAAAATATTAAATAACAAAAACGTATAGTAAAAATAGCATTAAACATTATTTTTAGTTCAGTACTTTTTGAATGACTCAAAAGAAAAAATACAAATAAAAAAAAACATTTGTATTTTTTTCTTTGAGTTTTTGAATTTTTGTTCCATGCATTGGTAGGAACCTATACACTTTAAATTATTTTTTTTACATCTACACCATTTTGTTGTGCAATCTAAGAAAGTAAGAGTTTTAGAAATGTTTGTAAAAACTTTACCTTTCTACGTTTACATGAAGTCAAAAATGACACAAATGGAAAAGGTGGTAACTTTGAAAACCTGGAACTAATTTAGAATCGGATTCTTACCAACCATATTCCAAACAGCTAGGTGGGGTCTGATTCGGATATAAAGCATTAAGCCAAATATTACACTGATAGTGTGCACGTAAACGATAATGATAAAAGCTGTCTTCAGTTGGTGGTAATTTATCAATGATTTTGGTTTTAAGAGCAGCTAAAATTTTAGGAAGGTGATTTATAGATTTTATATCCTTATTATTTAAGTACAACAATAAGACAAAATCTATATTTTTAAATATGTCAGGATTAAATTTTACTCCAAATTTATCTTAAAAGTTCATGAAATATTAGATACTTTTTCCAACAGATTTTCTTTCCCAAACCAAAGATGATGATGACTGATCAGTAGTTAGGGGCACAGGATAGGATAGGGTAGCCAGAGGTAAACCCGTGGTTTAGCAATTGGGAGAGTACAAAAGTGAGGGTGGGGGATCGACAACTTGAGAGAAAAGTTGCGGTATCACATTTAAATCATTTGTGCCGAGTTTACTTATTAGATTATTTTTGAAAAAATGACATAAAAAAAATATAAATGTAGTACCAATCTAATCACAAATGACGAAACAAAAACCTTACAAAAAACATATTTTTTAAATTAAGGCTTAGTTTTTGAGATAATCGTTGAGAAGTGGCGAAAAGCCGTAAAATCAATTAAATTTTTTGGGATTTTGAACGTAGATATTCAGCTTTGAAGTTGCGATTGCTCATGAAAGCCAATGTATTTCCAAATATATTTTTTTTGTAGCAAAACGGCTACAGAAATTGAATTGAACTTTTACTAGAAGAAAATCCGTATTTTGAAGAATTACAGTGTATAAATACCTAGAAAATTTCAGATGTGCTCTTTTGCACAGGACAATTTTGGACAACTTTGGATGCAATATGTTTATGGCATAAGCCATCATTTCCGAAAAAATTAACCTTTAGTCTTGAAACTCTCACAGAATCATTTTTTAATGCGTTTTAGGCGTTTCTTGTACCGTACTAACATCTCTGTTTTGACATTTACATTAATGATGATATTTGATATAATAGAGATCTTAATTAATATGACTAAAATGGTAAAATTTAATGTGGTTTGATCCGGCTGCCGTACTCTCAATGACAGTTGTTAGAAATGTCGGGATTGTCACATTATGTCAGATTAGAATTCTGAAATCTATTTCATGAAATATTTTATAAAATAAGTAATCTCTCAAGGTTTTTGTAAATAATTATCCATTAACTCGTATTGGGAAACAGTCCCAATGCAATATTTGCCGAATTCAAAATGTTAACATCTTGTGAACAAAATCACTGATTCTTCTTTAACGACTTTGCTCTGTATTCCATCGAATAGATCTACTCGCCTTCAATCTTTCTACCACTTCGAAAGTAACTTTAATATACTAAAAACTTTGTGCTTTAAAATGTAACTAGCTATTGCGACAAAATAACAAACAACTGAACAAAATAACAAACAAAACTGAAACTGAGGTTTATAACGAACAAAAATTGAACATGAAAAAAGAAGAAACAAACTGAAACTGGAAATGAAAATAACTCGGAACCTTGTAAACACGCACTCAGAAATGATCAAAATAATTTATTTATTTATAATGTTGGTAATAGTTACAGTGTATCAAGTTTCAACATTCATTTTTTGCTACATTTTATTTTATCAAAATCTTATAGCACTCTTGATTTTTTTAAATGAACATTTATATAGAAAACAAAAAAACAAACAAAACGGTTTTTAGAGATTTTTCTGAAGCTCTTTCAACTCTAAGAAATTAAATTTTAGGGTTTTTGATTTCTTTCTTCTCTGGTATTTTGTTTATAAAATTTTAGATCTTTATTTTATCATGCCTTTTATTTTTTACCGCGCGGAGCGCTCAAAATTTGTTAATTACAATTTTGTTTATTAAAATGACCTTAACACCTGTCAGCCGTATGTTCCTGGAGTATTGAGTAAACTCCATCACTGGAGTTAAATTTTGGTAAATTTTGGATTTTACGTTTCAAATAGGGAAGTAAACGGTCTCAATCGGGTAGAGTCACTTCCGTTTTGAGATTTTTTTTGCGTACAAGCAGAGTTTTTGGTAAAAATCAAGTAATATTTACAGATTTCATCATTAGCATTCCATCTCAAAAAACACGTAAATTAATTTCGAACAATACTTCGAAGCGCTGCGGGAATCAATTTGTGAACTATTGGGATTTTTCACCGGATTACGACGTTGCCAGAAAACTGCGTAGGATTTTGAGTATGAAAGATACGCTTAATTAAATAATATCTTTGTATATACTTTTCTTGAGTTCTGTTTCTGGCATTTAAAAAATTCTGGCGTGTTTGCGAGCCTTCGACTCAAAGATGAAAAATTGACGTCTATGAAATATACTACTGATAAAATTCGTTGAAATCTTTACATGTCGAAAATTAGATTGCATAAATCATAAATCTTATCTAAGCATTTATCACTGATGTCAAACATTATTTATTCATCGATTATAATTAGGTACCTACCTAAAAATCTAATACGAGCACAACTGGTCGCGAGTACCTTATATTTTATAATATTATAGGTTAAATAATTCTAAGAGTTAAATGACATTAAAAATTTGTTATTTAATTAAAATTAACCATTTAGTATTGTCAACCTTGCATCTCGTAAATATATTTTTGTTACAAAATTTTTTGTGGATGCCTTTACTCAAAAATTTTTGAACTTTACTTAGATTTTTATTTGGTAATTTATTTTCTAGGTTTTCGTATAGAAAAGTTATTTTAGCTTTTATTTTTTATTACATTTTCCAATAAAATGCCTTTCAAGTCGAGAGACCATAAAGTATATTTTACCGCTATGTCGAGCAATTAAATACCTAAATGTCATTTATATGATATATCAGCACTCAGTATCGTAATTTCGACAATAAAATGATAATTATAGAGTGCTCAACATATCTAATAGTAGATATCCGAAGAGAAAGCTGTTGCAAGTTCACATTATTCAACTCAGTCTAAAACACGCACCTGTTGGTTCCTCAAAGTATTCTTTTATTGCCGGTTTTAAGGAAAATTAAACTTTTTCGCTTTATAAATTTGCAGCAATCAGTTGATTTTACATAATTAGTAATGCTGAGATTGCACCAATATAAATCCTGCAACAGTTGCAATAAATTCTGACGTGGCATTATAAATCAGAATAACGAGTAAAAATGTGTTGAATTCTCCCCGAATCGAGTAATTATTATCATAATTAATATAAATAAACGTCGCTTATACCAAATACGGATTGACAAGTCTATGTGAATGTGTCGACAGTGCACTTAATAGGATTTAATTCGACAACCTCAAAACATTAATGGTCGGCTCTTAAAATATGTAAGACTGCCATGCCGTAATCAAACTACTCAATTAAGAGCCAATCTGAATAGCAAACTGGTTGCTTTAATTATTCTTTAACTTAATTATTAAACTGAGATGAGGTTTGTTTCATTTTGTTAGCAACATTTTGAATTATTGGAATATGTAGATGACCTGTTTTATATTTTTCTTTACTTTTAATTATTTATTACATTTAATCAGGATGATCATAAACTTGATTAATGAATTTAATTCAATTCACACAAATAGCTTTTACATATCTAAATTACCTATTTAAATGACAATAAATTACATAAAAATTTCAAATTGTGTTATAACTAGTTCTTAATGTGATGTTTCTAGTTTTCGGTCATTACCACATCACGTGTGTTTTTTGCTTGATATTTGAAACCAAATTCTTTTGCTATACAAATGGGAGATAGAAATCTCTATTTAGTAAAATTTTGTATCTAATAAATAAAAAAAAATATTGCGGAATAAATTATGGAAAAAATATTGAGAAAAATGAAAGAAGAAAATCTACTCAATTGCTCAATCAAGAGAAATGCATAATAATAGTAGTCAATTTATTAAATTTTAACCCTCTATTAGTCGCGCCATCTAATGTAACATATCTGTCAGATACATGATTTATAATTTACGTTTTATAAAACGGTTTTAGAAATTTTTTTGGAATTATTATATTATTTTGTTTCGCTGAATGTTATTGCTTGAAAAAAAGCATCATATTTTAAGAATTTATTGGATTTATTCAGATGAATCTTATGTATCTGAATATCTTCAACGTCTTCTGGATTACATAAATCTTTTTTTTTGTACTAATTGTAATAAGATTAAGTAGTTACACTTTTTACAGATAATAAACACTGAAAGACACATGAACACGGTCTGTGAGACAGAAAGTAGGTGAAGCAGGTAGTGAAACACGGGATAATATACACAGGCGCACTGTATACCTTTTTCGTACTTGCACAAATAACTGCGTTAAAAATAAAAATTTAAACTTGCTTTTCTAGGAACATAATTAAATTATATTGGCCTAGAAGCCCAGTTGTCAAAAGTGTGAATATTTTATTAGTTTTTACCCTACGTAAAATGTCAGGTAAGTAAAATAGTATATTACACAATTTACAGCAAAAGGTGCTGAAACATTTACAGAGAGAACTACGAAAATGAAAAATAAGTTTTTATAATTTTCGCTTTTAAGGTTAGCGTTTAGGTGTGGTATCGCTTATGTAAAATTTTTATGCAGAGTATTTGAGTTTACTAAAGCAAATTTAAATAAAGTTATGCGCACATGAAAGCCAACACATTTTACTGGTGTTTTCCAATTGATTATCACATTTTGTAAATTGGGCTGTACAATTTTTTAATTTTTATTCTTGTCACCAATATAACAAATTGCCAAATACGAAACCTATTTGAGAAAATTGTAAATGTCAATTGACAAAACGTGAAAATCAATCGAAAAATACTGTAATTTAGTTTGATAAATAGTCTTAAAATACGCGTACAGATTAATTTAAAAATAGTGTTAACTTGGGCTTTAAAGTCTTAGAAATTTACCACCAAAAATACAAATGTGTTAACTAAAGCGTTTGGATATGTTATTTGTCTAATTGAATAATTGTTAATTAAAGTTGCTACGCGTCATTCAACCGTGGCATTAAAACAGGACAGAATGTTTGTTGAGATAAATTTATTTAATTTTGTTTTGGTAAATTCAAATGTGAGCTGATTTATGAAACGATTATTTTTCCATAAGTGTGAGTACTATTTAGCCTTAATACTTATTTGCGTGCTTTAACTGCATCTAGTGCTATAATAAGATATCGTGTGTTTTTTTAAAAAAAAACTCTAGAGTGCTTTGAAACTAAAAAACAATTGTTTTGTATGTCTGTGATTAATCGTTCACACACTTGTCAAACTGACAGATCTCATAACCTCACTTGTCGACAATTAAAACAAAAATACATTTTTATAAAAATATTCATTTATTACCTACAAATACTGTTGAAAATGTCTTCCTTGATGCTGAACACATAAAGCATATCGTCTTCGAACATTATTTATCACATTATTCAGTTCAACCAAATTTTCATTAATTTCATCAAGTTGTTGTATGGGGTCACGTACGACATACGTAACAATGTCATGGCTTGCTACGAGTTTTTTTTTTAACGAACACACATTATTATAAGCCTCACGCTTAGCGGTAGTCGAAGTAAGTAATTCAGTGCTAAAGGCAGCAATTACATAATTTAAGAGAAAATCTGGGTATAGTTGAATTTGGGAATTTATTTGTTTTCATACAGCAACAGTGTCGGATATAAAACAAAAATCAAAAATTTTAACAG
Organism: Tribolium confusum; assembly: GCA_029207805.1. NCBI lineage: Eukaryota > Metazoa > Arthropoda > Insecta > Coleoptera > Tenebrionidae > Tribolium > Tribolium confusum. The sequence continues at coordinate 39,504,746 of JALGAY010000003.1, forward strand.
AACACAAATCTGTGAGTTTTTCTGAGACGTGTTTGAAAAACAGTACTAAAAGAATTTTTTTGCTATTTACTCAAAAATTCACTCTACATTCGTATAGAGTTTGTTACGAAGACAACGAAATCTGTAAAATGATACATAAGACAAAGATTTTTAGTATTGGCTTCTAAACAATGTTTCAAATTTAAAATCGATTTTTGTTAAAAATTTGAATGAAAACATCCGGATTTTTTTAGTTTTTGATATAACTATATGATTTCGTTATAATTAAAACTGAGAAAACGAATTTTAATAGTTGAAATATTTTTCTTACATCTTGTATTATACTCTTTTCCTTATTGTTTCAAAAACACGTGCTATCGTATATTTTGGAACTTAATTTTTCTTTATTTCTATGGATTGCTTGTTGTGTGTTCTGCTGTTGTCGTTATGTTATAGTTTTAATCAAATCAAATGTCCCCTTATTACGTTTAAACCAAAAAATAAAAAATATATGTTTTATCAATTTTTTTCTCTGGTTAAAGGCGGTCTAATCATAAAAAGAAAAATTACAGGTTGGATGTTTTTCAAGTTTTTTGTAATCGCATTTTTTTCAAAAACAGTTTATAAAGCTTGTAAACGTTCTAAGTGACATGTTATGCAAGGTGGTAAAACAAAACAGAGGCTACAAACCTCAGACAAAAAATTTCTCGAAAAAACCCAAATACAGGTTGATTTTGTTTGGACGGGGGACAGTTTTTGGCATGAATTTAACAATTTTGTGTGCAAACTTCTAAGCGGATGATGCATTCTTTCAAAAATTTTAAATCGGAAAAGTGATCGAGATGCACATCTTTTAAATTTCAAAAGTAAACCACCACTGTGTACAGAATTGAAAGGGTTTTCTAAAGATGTGCAACTTGACTCCCTCCACTTAACTATTTAAAATTTTCCGCTTAGGAGTTTGCACACAAAATTAATTAAATTTATACTAAAAGCAGTCCCCTTCCAAACAAAATAGACCTCTTTTGCGTTTTTTTGAGAACTTATTTTTTTGAGAGTTATAGCCTCTGTTTTGTTTTTGTTTGGCCACCCTGTATGTTAAGGGTTAATAAAAATTAAGGGTTTAACCAGAGCAATAGAACAATCTCTAACAAAGAAGGTCGGAATATAGTCTAGGCCAGAACACATATTTGGTGTTAATTTTTCTTTTGTTACTTGTTGACATATGAGGATTATTAATGCACTTCAATCTATTCAGAGTAGTTGGTTAAACACTCTTATTAACGACCTCTTAACACCAACTATACAAATCATAATTTTGACATTTGTAAACTGTCATAATCATAAAAAAATATAAAATCGTATGTTTGAAGATTTATTTTTTATTATTTTTAGCAATAACACCACTAGCAAATAATAGTGACACCACTATGAAACTGATTAATATTAATAACAACTAAAAAATTTGTCTGGGTGTTTTGTAGCTAGGTAACAGAACACAAACTAGATGTGTTTCTAGAGATGTGATAGTAGAGAGAAGCAAGTTGAAGAGAGAGGCAAGTTGATATGAGCAACAGAAAAACGTTATAATCAATGCTTCGCTCACGCGTTAAAATGTTTCGATTGTTAATCGCCTTCATTAACAAACTTGTTGGTTAAATAACTATTATAGCATTATTTATTCTTCTGAGATGTTGAGATGCTGCTTATGTTAATACAAGGCAAATTACTGCAAAGATTGTCAAAGTGAGTATTATAAAGTTGGGAAGACGAATGAAACACACTGGAAAAGTGCTGTTTGAATCCATCAACAATTTGCTCAAAGGATGTTATTTAATTCTACGTTATTGCTAAAAAAATTGAAGAAATAGTTGCAATAGATATTTACACCTATATTATGTAAATACTCTCGATGTATTTTGGATTTTAAGCTCTGTGAATTTACCTATTTTAGGAATTGATAATCGCTTTTTGCCTTCAGCAATGATTGTAGTTCTTATTGGTTGTGATTAGTGATTACCGTTCTTCTATTTATATAAGTATTGTCTCTATTTTTTAAAGATTTTAAAGCAGTTTTTGGTTATTATTTGTAAGACTATTATACTATTTTTTGTTAATAATTTCTTACATTTTTTTGAAAACAATTTGTCTTTAAACACATATTTTTCAATTGTTTTGCATCACAAAAATTTTGAATACATAAGTTCTTTTGTTTATAAATTTTTTTGCGTTCATTTTACAAATTTTATAACAAAAGCTACCTACCTCGCATTTTAGGACAGTCTAATCTAGGATAAAAATCGTTCTACAGATGGTACTTTATGTAATATTTTGTTGCGATTTTTTGACATGCGGTGATTATCTTTTAAACATGAGAAATAAAGCTTTTTTTTACGAGATTTTATTTTGTACTGGTTTTCCAAAAAAAATTTTGCATTGAAGAAATCTGTGGTTTCTGTTGCAAAACTGGCATTTTAAGTTATTTTCGTATTTTTAAATTTTTAATTACAAAGGCGTGTTTGTTTTGATGATAATAATTGTTGATTTCTGTTACTAATTGAAATGTAGCTGGTTACTTTAGATTTCTTCTCTCAACCAACTGTTAAAATCACTCGTATTTGAATATTGGTTTTCTGCAGTTCTCTTGTACTCTTTTGACAAAGATTCATATTTTTGCTTTGTTGACGGTGTCATTTGTATGTTAATTAACAATACTTGTAAAATAAATTTTCTTATTTTTTCTTTATAATTTCTAATTTTTTTGGGGTGTTTTCACAGTTATTTTAAACGACAAAGGTATGCTGCTTGGAGTTATACCATATGTTTATTATAATTTTTGATCAGAGGCTGTCATGAGAAACAAAAATTTTAAAACCGTACGGCGTAACTTATTTCACTTGATAATAAAATCATTTTACTGTCACTCACAAAGGGATTTGTTTTTAATTTTCCAGTACCTTTCTTTCGATTGACGCTGCCGGTCTCTCAAAAGGACGTTATAGTATTTTTCAAACTGGTATAAAAATTTGATTCTGTTATGATTTTTTCTGGAAATTTCTCCCGAAGCTCGTCAAAACAAAGTCTGAATATTACATTCCTACATTTGCTAAGTGCTCATTACGAAAATATGATTTTACTAAAAAAATCTTTTGTTTTGCAGTAAACCCCATAATTCAAACCAAATCTAAATTTTACTTTTGACTGTGACAGCAAAATGACAATTACTAAGTGAATTAATCTAGGCGCTACGTTTTTAGAATTTTTGTTTCTCATGACAGCCTCTGATCAAAGATTATAATAAACATATGGTATTAGCTTAGCCTCTATTCACTATTTTACCTTTTCGATGTTATCTTCAACCAAGGAGTTTCGATTTGCTTTGTTTCCGTCTACCTTTTTATCTTCTCCTTAGAGAAGTTATCGCCTTACTTCTATTTCCTATAGTTTCAAATGTAATAACTTACGGCTTCTTGCTCTTGACAAAACACAGATTTTTTTTACAGTTTCTTTTTAAATGCGTCAATGTTCTTGAATGTGAGTTCTCAACATGAGCATTGGTTTTCTGCTATTGCGAGGATCCAAAAAAATGTGACAACTACGGCTAGTGGTAATTAGGTTTCTAAAAAGTTGACTTATTATTTACTTTCTGTATGTTATTTTAAAAAAATCTATGACAACCATATAAATAATATAAATAATATGAATAGAAGTAACAAAAGTATTCAAAACATTTACTCGTATGTTTAAACTTAGAAACTAGGGAATCTGCGGAGTAATGTTCTTGAGTGTATCAACAGTTTTTAAAACAGGAGTGTTAATGAATTTGTTATTCGCACACTTTTATTAGTGTCTTATATGCAGATGATAAAGGTATAATAGAAAATATATGTGTTATACTTAATTAATATGCTTTTATATTTTCCATTTTAATTAACTTTTTTAGATGGCTTGATCTTGATAAGTATGTTAATTTTCATGTCTTAGTAATAAAGTGAAAATAATAAAATGATGTAAATTTAATGACACAATCTACAGAGTTATACAACTAACTCTGGGAGTTGGTGGAAACTAAATTAACATAACAAGTCGCACATAATTGATTCAAATTTACTTCAAGATTCACTGAATAAAATTACAACTTTGAAAAGTCTTAGTTTTTGCATATTATAAAATTCGTTATGGAGAAAAGTTTCAGTAAATGTAATTATCAAATTTTATTTGTTGTAAACATTAGCGAAAAAATAGTTTTTACTTGTTATCAATTTTAGTAGATATCACTTTTGTAAAATATTCAGAGAAAAAATCTAAAATTGTTTTGATATCATGCACTTACAATTTTAACGCATTTAATTTACTTAAGTTATAATTAAATATCAGTCAAATTTTTGTTTTACATATTATGAAAACCGGGAAGTTTATCGAGTTTTCCCGTGTTATTTTAGACACGCGTCTTTAAAGTTTTAATTAATGTTGTATATTAAGCTTATTAGTTCTAATTGTGAGCTGGTGTTATAAGAGATTTAAGAGATATTTTAAGATTAATTATTAGACGAGAAGTTAAATAACACTGTCTACCAAAAGTGGATTAGGTGATACATGTAGGTAGTATTAAATGAAATGTGATACCAGAGGTAGAAACACGGCGTTAAGTAAAATAAATCTTTCCTCTTGATCACCTATAAAATCCATCAGCTGTATAATCCGTGACATGTTTTATGAATGTGGAGATCAAAAACGAAAAATTATACCTACATTTTATAATTTTTTAAACGTAATTTTATAACTTTGAAGTCTTTAGACGATACGTTTCCGATGGTCTTATTAATGATTCAAGAGATATGAGTAGGTATTAAATTTTATTCATCGTACCTACATAGATATAACAGATGCTTCAAAGGTATGGAGCAATATTTTAGCCAGAAATACAGTACCACGGATGAACAAATTTGTCTTATCTCAACTCATTCAAATTAAAACCTAAAAATGAGTTATTATAAAACATATAACAAAAAATTTGGACATAAAACAACTGCAGGTTTTACAAGCCAAAATAAAACGATCTAAATTTGCACCGTTTAGGGGCTAGAAGACGCCAAAGTTGGAGATTAAAATTCGCTTTTGCTTTTTAAACGTAAATATCTTGAAAACCGTACATTTTTCGTGAAACTTTATTATTCTTGCTTTTTTATTTAGAATCTATTGGCATATTTGCATATTAGAATATATTGGTATCATTTGTGGTGCTGTATATCAGCTCGAAGTTTGTTTTATATTTTTAAATTATCCCATAGAATGATTTACGATTTAAAGACTAAGAAAACTGCAATAGAAATAAGTATAATTTAATAGAAATGAAAAAACTTGTGTCAAATAGTACTTTTGCTGTCAGAAAAGTTAGATACAAATTTTGTTAATTTTGCGAGCTGTAATGACACTTTTATTCTACTAGTTTTGTAAATAATTATTATTTCTGACGTTGTAATGATATTTTCTTTTTCATAAAAACTTTTAAATTCCTAGTTTATATTATGTAATTATTTTTATTTTTTGTATTATTGTTTTAGTGTGAATTAGAAGATTGGACAGGTTGTCACTAACAGTATTAACATTAATACTCTGTCATCTGTCTGATTACCTTAACAAGATGAAAGGTACATTGTTAGATAGACATCTAGTTATTAATCAAACATCTTAGGGTATTAAACTTGCAACGGTAGAGACAATAATTCTATAGTCAACTAGGATTAATTGCAAAACTGATTTCTACATCACTTGAACGAAAATTAAAACAGGTTTCCCATAACAAACTAAACATGGAAATTTATAAAAATGATTATCTTTTGTAATTGTTTGTTAATTGTTATTTAACCGACATTGTTTAAATATTACAGATGTTATCTCAGAGACCTATTTCAAACATCGTATAATATTTCAGAGTTATTTATGTTTGAAAGTATTCGAACAAAAATTAATCGAGATATTTTTTAAAAATAATGAAAAGATTTTGCACTTCTAGCAGTGTTCATAAAATGTTATAAAAATAATTTAAAAAAAAAATGTTACTGACAAATAATTTTTTTAATTGAAAACATGGCTTCAGTATTACACAACCATTTCTATTATTTATTTACCAAATCCTGTTTTTGGCATTGTAAATTAGACATTTTTTTCATGTTTTACTTAGCTGTTTTTTATTAATCACTTTTGATTTTAAATAAAAAAGGGCTTTGAAGTTACTGTAACATTAGAATCAACTTTAAAAAAATGTGTAGAGAAGGTTTTTGTTAATTAGATTTATAATTTAAGACACTATTTTTATTTTTCATGGATAGACTTTACGCCAACTAAAGCAATATCAGCAAGAATTTAACAAAAGTGAAATTTACCAAAACTTACCAAAGAATATTCTTTGTTATTTTATAAATTTACAGTAGTATACTAATGGGCTGATTTTAAGTTGAGATAATAACGGTAGTATCTTCGTTTCCATAGAAAAATAAACAAATTCAGGGCTGTGATTCGCTGTTGTCATGGAAAAGTATTAAAATTTGCGATACTACCAGATTATCTTAATTTGAAATCAGCTCATAAGTGTCATAGAAATGTGAACACCCTATAATAATTGTTTTACTGCAATAATTTTTGGTATACATATTCAGAGGGCCAATGCAAATAAAAAGCTTTATTTCATCATGCGTAGAAGTAACACCTAATAATGAGTAGACCGACCACTATGTGCTACACATATGCTTCCAGGCTACTTGTATGTACCACATGTCAAAGTGCTGCCAATGTTTGAGGAGGGTGAGTTATACAAGACAGCTTTTTTTCGATCATGTCTCATACATGTTCTATTGGTGATAAATCAGGCGATAGAAGCGGCCAGGGCAAAGTAAGAATTTTAGCAGCTGCTAAAAAGTTTAAAGATCTTCTGGCTACATGAGGGCGAGCTTTGTCTTGCTGAAAAATGCCATTGCACACGGTTCTAACATATGGCAGAAAGTAGAGCTCTAAAATTTCGTCGATGTAACGTCAGCTTGTCATGCTACCTCTAATGAAGACTAGAGGTTACCTGCTGTCATAAGCAATAGCTCCCCATACCATAATACCAACAGTCCGGTGTACATGACGCTCTACATCAAATTGTAGAATTTGGCGTTCACCCCGACGTCTTCTCACTTTTTCGACCACCAGGCATCGGCAAACAAAATTTTGATTTATCACTGAAGACTACACTATGTCATTCAACATCCTAATTTAACCGTTTCCTGCCCCATTGTAACCAATTTCTCCGATCTTTTGGAGTAAGAGGTAGCCCCAAATGAGGTCGAAAGGAAAAAAGCCCAAAACTTCTGACGTTTTGATAAGTTGTCTGTATTTTAATCGGCCGTCTTTTTCTTCAAACCATTGATTAGCAATTCCTCTGGTAGAACGCAAAACGGTCTCATTGAGCCTAAAATCTAAAGCGTCGTTCTTGGCGTTCGGTGGTTCTTGAACGGCGCCCTGTGTCCCTCGCTCTTCGTGTTTGCTCTTCTTGAAGCCATGCCTGATAACAACGCGACATGGTGTTTAGGTTTCTTTGAGTTCTTCTTGCAATTTTTTTATACGACATTCCTGCTTTTCGCAGCCTTACAATTCGACCCTGGTCAATCTCGGTTAATTGGCGAAAATTTGCTTGTTTTTGGACTCTGGGCATTGTGACTTCGTTTAGGAAGTGTTTACTATACTTTTCTTAAAGACTAATTCTTGTAAAATGACTAACATCTTTATCCTAACCGTGCAATGTTATTCTGTAAAAAACGCTGCAATGAAAGAATTACTGAACCGATAGTTTAATCGTTTTTTAATATAACTAACATTAAAACAAACCTGTATACCAAAAATTACTGTAGTAAAACAATTATTACTGGGTGTTCACATTTCTTTGTCATTTACTATATAAGGTAAAGTTGTAAACTTAACACAATATTGTGTAGGACATAGGTTAATTGTACACAATGAAAGATGTTTATTGCTTTTTTTGTAATTTTCAAAATAAATGTTTTAATTTCGAGAAGTTTATGATGCAATGATTCTTAATATGTGGTTAAAAAAATAACAAATTTTATTAAATTAACGTTTTTTTAACAGTAGATATATTTAATTTTCTAATTTTTAAATGTTGGTAATTAAAAAGTACTTTCAAATTAATGGCTCGTGCATCAATTGCTCTAATCGTGAAAAAATTACTTTAATACAAGATTTTGGTTACGTTTGTAATTTTAATATTTTAAAAGTTACAATAAATATTTAAATCGAAATAAAACTAATACATAAAAATTATAATTAATAATTAAAAATTAATTAAATGGTTATAAGTTATAGTAAGCTTTTTCGCGTTTTATTTGGAAATAAAAAGTTGTACTTAAATACATCAAATTATACATTTTAATATTTTTTCATGTTTATACTTTTTTTAGACGTTTCGTTAGAAGTTCCCTTTTTTCGCTTATACTTTTGTACCATTTTTTAAGTCTCCTACGTCCTTACAATCATTTATGAAAACCCTGTATATACAAATATTTGACCTCATTTTATTGTAATTGAAAGAGTGGTAAAAAAGCTCAGTGGTGCTTTTATCAAGAGAGAGACAAGAAATTGTAGAACTAGCTGTTTTTAAAACTTTTTGAAGATGTTCAAAAATAAAATAAACAGAAGACAAAAAAAATAATAAAAAATTGATGTTGAAAATTAAAGCTCTGGTTCTTCACATACTTTGAATGAATTTCTGTTTTTCGTTTTACGATTTGTAAATGAATATTACTTATAGAAAATAATATTAATATACTTATAGAAAAAAATACAAAAATTGCTCAAATAAATAACGTAAACCAAAATATTACAGTGATCCTATTTACACTTTACCGTGTAACACACATAAACAAATTAAAATATCAATTCAAACGCGGTTTGCAATGGTAAACTTTTTGGTATTTGTTAAAAATTAGTTGGTCGTTTGTATTAAAATACGTGCCAACTGCAAAACGGAATGAAAAAAGGGGCAAGTGTGCATTGGTTGAGGTATGTCCAATAGAGAATCACTGACTATACTGTTTTTCGCCTACCTTCTATTAAGTCAAACAAAACATTTTAAAATTTTTAACCAGACAGAATAAATGACCAATAAAAATGAAAGCAGATATGAAATTTTACAATTTTCTTTTACATTTATGTTTTAATACTGACACAAAAAATACATTACATTAAACATACATTTGATAAAAATGTGCAAATGTTTTCTCTTTAAGAGGAATCTGTATCTTTTCTGCTGACTGCACCTTACCAATAGGAAATAATGCTTTGCAAGGGTTTTTAAGTCTCCATAAAATAAGAAGTGAAACTATTTTTTTTTAATAAACTTTTGCGGTTTGTTATAGGAAAAAGATGAAGCTATGCTTCTCTAGTGTTATATATATATTTTTTAAAATTTTACTTTTAACTCTTGAAGTACAAACGTTGTCTTTTTTTAGTCATTTTAACAGCTGATTTATAAAGTAATTAAAAAATAATAATTACCAAACATGACTAAAAAAGCATAGCTTGATTTTTTTCCTATAAGAAACTGCAAAGTTTATTAAAAAAAATTTACTTCTTATTTCATGGAGATTTCGAAACTCTTCCAAAGCATTATTTTCTATTGGTAAGGTGCAGTTGGCAGGAAAAGTACGGATTTCTCATAAATATGCTTCCAGAGGCGGTGCTTTCATTGCCTCATAGCACGACACGACCCTAATAGTAACTACTTTTTATAAAAAAAAGACTTTGCTCATACAAATATGTTTGCAATCTAATTTAAAAAAAAATTAAAACCACGGATTATGAAATGTGCACTTTTAAGAGAAAACTGTATTTTTTGTATCTCTAGAGATTTGTATCTGTATTTTTGTATATTTTGGCGATTGACTCAACATCATTACACGATCGACCTAACTGACATCCCTAGTACTGTATAACGTTTGTTGGTGCACTGTGCTCTTTACAGAAATTACAATACAAAACGCTTTAAATGTTTGTTCTTTTTTAGTTTTGAGTTGTCCAGCACTTGAAGAACTTGTATATTAATACTATGCTTGCCGACAAATCTTTTGAGTTCAGTCTTTACTATTGAAATTTCTAAGTTTTGTTGCAGATGTTTCTTACGTATGGAGTGTTACTTTAGTTTTGAATGTTAATTAAACTTTTAAATCTGATGATTGTATAAATTAAAATCTTAACTTGAACTGATAATTTAAACAGTACCAATAAAAAGCCATATTTGTATTTTGTTCCTAGCTACTTTTTTATTTTAACGTGTTTTTTCTGTTTTACCACCTAAGATTAACATACAGTGTCATTTATAATATATATTTTTGTCTATTAACACTTGACTAAGTAAATAATGATGAGAACTACACAACTATATGTTTGAAGATAAAAGAAATTGTTTATTTTGGACGTCAGTACATGTTTTGGATATTAAATTGTCATTGTCAGCCAAAGAAAATAATTAAGATTATGGCCACCCTAACATTAGGACAAAAACCAGCATTGACGAAATCTAATTACCTTCTTTGATTGGGGTCTATAAATGATGATTTGCAATTAGACCTTGATAAAAATCAGTGAAAGCTAAATACCAGATTAAGTTGTAAACAGGAAATATCTTTCTGAGAACTCTACCTGACATAATCCTTTATCAACAACTCTCTATACTAGAACTTAATATCCCAGTTTGTATAGTCAGTTTATACGAGAATAAGAATTTGACTTTAACATAAATTATCCTCTCAAAAAAGTCCTAATTGAGCAATTATTAGTCATGCCGATTTATGATGTTTTAAAAGCTCGAAGTAAATAACATTATGTAATGTAAAGTCAAATTCTCATTTTTAGATAAACCTGCTATAACATGCATTTATTATTTATAAATAAAAGGGTTTATTAAACTGCATACTATACGAGCAAGAAAATTTATTTATACTATTCATATTAGCAAAAAGCATTTAACGGTCTTCTAATGTTTATTATATCATTGACATATACATTGTTATTAGTTAATGCATTGTTTATTAAAACGTAAATAGACAATTTTGTCTTTGAGATATGTTTGTTTCATTTTGGTTTTGAATTTTTACATCTTATAAATTTATGAAATTTTTGTAATTCTAGGTAAGTCTGAGTTTGAAAATCATTTAGTTTATTTATGAAAACTAATAACGATGGATGCGTATTATAAAAATATTTATTGAATTTAAATCAAATAATTTACTATTATAGTAGTTATATTTATACTGTCAGTGCAACTAGCACACATATAGTAGCGAGAACAAAATTTTCGTTGTCAAGCGATTTTTTTAAAAATAATAAAATTTTTAAGCTAATTAATGAAAGAATAAGAATCAGTAACTGACAGTCTAATGCCAAAAGATTAATAATGCTTATGATAATACTTATAAGCACTATGTAATTATTATAATATAATTGAGCATTCCTCTTGGTATCAAAACCTTTTTTTTATTCTCGCGACTGTGTATAAATAATAAAAAAAAATATTTACCTATTTTAAACAGTGGTGTTGTGCTAATTTTTTTTTTACTGGAACGCGTATATACAGGGTGTTCCTTAATGATATGCGAATATTTAAGGGTGTGAATCTACATGAAAAATTATTGTTAGTTTGCTTTATAAACTATGGTCCAAAAATGTTTGCTTACAAAAACTCAGGGTGTTGTAGTTTAAGGAAAAAAATGAAAATTAATTAATATTTTCAGAACCGCTTCAGATGTTTTAGTGATATGTAGTACGTAGTAAAAGTTAATAAAGCTGCATATTTTACAATACAAAAAGAATTTTTAGCTTTAACAGTGGCGTGCGTACGGGTATAGACTTTGATATTTTTTAAGAAAAAAATGGTACGCCAATGTTTTTTTTTTAAATAAAAATTATTTTTGAATTTCCCGTTCAATTTAAAACATAAGATCTCTCTTGAGTTGTTTTCCTTCGATGCTCCATTTTTGAGTAAAAAAATAAAAACCGTTCTATTGTCCGAGAAAATTAATGTAATAATTGAAGAATGCAATTTAGCAATAAATATCTAGTTGCTCTAGAATATGTCACTGGCTTTTGACATCTGACTTTTTCTGGTAAGTCTCTGTTATTCAAATCTGTTCGTTGTGACATCTTTTTCGTATTTAGTCTTTTAGTTTTTCATTTTTTAGTTTTTACTTGTTAATAATGGTGAATTATTCAAATGCAGAAATGGCGGATATGCATTTTGTATATGGCCTTGCCGACGGTAATGGTGAGCGAGCCAGACGTATTTATCACCAGAGATATCCCGGTCGTGCTTTGCCAGATAGTCGAACCTTTTCTAATATTCATCGTCGTCTTGTTGAAACCGGTTCTGTCCGAAAAGGAAAATCTGAAGGTAGACCTCTAAGTGTAAGAACTCCTGAAATTGAGGAAGCAGTGCTGCACGAAGTTGAAGAACATCCTGAAACAAGTACGAGGAAGATCGCTAGACACTTAAATATTTGCCATCAAATTGTTTGGAGAATTTTAGTGGATTTTTTGTTATATCCTTACTATATTTTAAGAGTACAGGCATTACTTCCCATTGATTTTTCAATGCGTGTGGCCTTTTGTCAGTGGTATCTTCAAAATATTACACAAAATCCGCAATTTGAATCAATGATTCTGTTCACGGACGAAGCTAATTTATCTCGAAATGCCATTCAGAATTTTTACAATAATCATTTGTGGGCAGAAGAAAATTCCTATGCCGTAACTGAAACCCATTTCCAACACCAATTTTCCGTTAACGTATGGGCAGGAATTATTGGCAACCACTTTATTGGTCCATTCTTCTTGCCGGGACGACTTGACGGACAGACCTACCTCAATTTTCTTCAACAACAGTTGCCTTTGCTGCTTGATGATGTTCCGTTAGCAATAAGAAACAATATGTGGTACATGCATGATGGTGCACCAGCGCATTTTAGCGTAGCGGTTCGTAATTATTTACAAACCCTTTATCCAAATCGTTGGATTGGCCGCGGTGGGCCCCAAGAATGGCCTCCAAGGTCCCCAGACCTCAACAGCTTAGATTTCTTTTTGTGGGGCTATCTTAAGACACTAGTATACACAATTCCTATTAACACTGTAGAGGAATTAAGAGAAAGAATAGTTGCAGCTTGTGATAGAATAAAAAACACTCCAGGGATATTTCAACGAGTGCGCACTTCCATAAGAAGGAGGGCGGAAGCATGCATACTAAGTGAAGGGGGTCATTTTCAACAGTTTTTGTAATTATTTCGTTGGTTTTAATGTTAAGTTTATGGTGTTAGTTGTTGTTGTTTATTACCCCTAATGTATTTAATTTTTCCAATTAAATTTATAATAACTTTGTTTTTTAATTTTCTCGTACAATAGAACTGTTTTTATTTTTTACTCAAAAATGGCGCATTGAAGAAAAACAACTCAAGAGAGATCTTATGTTTTAAATTGAACGGGAAATTCAAAAATAATTTTTATTTTAAAAAAAACCAATGACGTACCATTTTTTTCTTAAAAAATATCGAAGTCAATACCCGTACGCACGCCACTGTTAAAGCTAAAAATTCTTTTTGTATTGTAAAATATTCACCTTTATTAACTTTTACTACGTACTAATTATCACTGAAATATCTGAGGCGGTTCTGAAAATATTAATTAATTTCCATTTTTTTCCTTAAACTTCAACACCCTGAGTTTTTGTAAGAAAACATTTTTGGACCATAGTTTATAAAGCAAACTAACATTAATTTTTCATGTAGATTCACACCTTTAAATATTCGCATATCATTAAGGAACACCCTGTATAATTATATAGATAGGGCCGATCCTGGGTAAGCGGCCGCTCTGTGCGGTCTCATGTCCCAAATTTAACGACGGGGGGTGATTTTCCATGATAATCCTAGCGGCGACGTTTTTTTTTTAGGTCTCATGTCCCAAATTTGACGACGGGGGGAGATTTCCCCCAATTTTCGCCCGTCGCCAGGATCGGCCCTATATATAGCATAAAAAGGAAAGGAAACGAAAATCATTACGAAACCCATTTTGTGTATATGTAAAATTGTTTATAATAATACATATAAAAATTCGTCAAAAATTAGAAAAAAAAACAGCAATTCTTTTTAATTTTTTTTTCAATACGTCAGCCAATTCTCGTTATCAGAAATCATCTTTAGTTCCGGAACGCGTTCCTGTCCAAAAAGGAAGTACCGGAACGTTCCGGCTCGACAACACCACTGACTTTAAATCGTTAGGTTGGATATAAGAATCACAATAAAATTTATACGAATAAAACTATAATTATGGCAAATAGTGCCTTCTGATTTAATCCAAAATTTTAACCTTTAGAGCAGTTTCTAAGTAAAAACAAAAAGAAGATGCAAGTAATTACAATTATCTCAGTTGAATCAGTTTAGTTAAAACTTTTTTATCTGCAAAAACTCGAAAAAATGGCAAGAGGAATTAGAAATATGTATAACAATTCTTAGTATATAAGAACTTTCCGGCGTCGGTCACTAAGTAACAAATAAAAAAATGTATATATTCTCAAAAAGGATCAGATAATAATCCGTTTTGATCTGATAATCAGGTCAATTTTGTTAAAAAAAACAATATTGTTTGAATAGCAATATTGTTATTGCTAAGGTATACAAATTTTGGTTGGTTGTTGCTATAGTAAATCAATATTGCTGTTTTAACAATATGTATTCCTATTTTTAAATAGAATCGGGTGCGAAATAAGGTGGCGTTTATTGGGGATTAAAATTTAAACTATTAAATAGTGACAAATTCATACCCGTTTATTATATCTGTATAAATTAAAGAACATAAACAGAAATAAGACCATGAAGATGACCTCTCCGTGTGCTGTACTAATTTTTTTAATCAGTGTCATATTTATTTTTTATGAAATTAATCAGAGAAATGTAATATATATTAGTTCTTGTTTACCGTTTTGCGACAGCTCTTTGCAAGATCTCAATCACTGTCTGCTTTAATAATACACCAGCGTTAAAATTCCCAAGACCAAGACGTAATCTTCAACGCTTGTTATTTCTGCCGTAAACACGTTTCTGCAAAACAAACCCTTTCTTGATGCAACTGGTCGTCGCATTATTAAAACCCAAGGTCTCTTTCCTATTGTATGCGACAATAATACGTATATCCATACACACATACAAACACATAAACCTAGAACAGGCTCGTCGTCGTAACTTCAAGCACCAGATTGCCACACGCGAAACTTTCTCAGTGCGGTTCCGACGGACCGTCCGCCAAGTCCTGCTGCGGCTGCCGATGCCTCCTGCTGAATACCAAACAAACCCCGACAACCCACCATATCTTATCAGTGGTTGATCTAATGCATTTACGCGTGTGCATGCCAGTGCGGTTGTTTTGTCAGTCGATTTTCTGTGATTTGTGCAGTGTGAAGTGATTTTTCGCTTGTTAATATCTCAGTGGAAACGAGCGATTCACGTCAGGCACACATTTCGCATCCGGAGATAATAACGCTGTTTTCGCCGCTTTTCACCGAGTTGCAGAATTTTCACTCGGAATTGACCAGTTTCTAACTTTGGCAGAAGATAGTGTAAATAAAATGTTTTTGGATGCTGCATATTTGTTCAAATATTCGAGGTGATTGATTGAATTTAATTGACTACTATGTATAAAGCACTGCTACAGGTCAAGATTCTTTTAATAAAATTTAAGAGAAAATGCATATAGGGAGGGATTGTTTAATTTTTATTTATATTCATATGAAGAAAATATTTTCATATTACTAACTTTTTTTGTATAAGAAAAAAAGCGGTTTTTGTTTTAAATTTAAAGTGTTTTAAAAAAGCTACCATTTTAATATACATAACTATAGATATATAAACATATAAAATTGTCATTTGAGTTTGTTGGTTGGTAGTACCACTGCCGAAAAGATGGACAGTTTCCAGTGAAATGTGAGAACTCAGCCAGAAAACAACAGAGAAACAACAAAAACTCCAATTTGCAAACACATTTTTGAAAGTTTTTTCTGTCTCAACGAACATTTAATTTATCCAGATTCAACCGAAATGCAGATTCACATTTACGAAATTGTGTCTGTTATTCTAAATGTGATGTTCTTCATGTTAATCCAAAATATTAATGGCCCAAAATTCAGAAAACTAATCAGAAAACGCTTTTTTCTTACCATCCCTGATTTGAATCAGCTGATTCTGACATCTCTCTGAAGAGGTCAAGGAGGTTGAATGACAAGAGGTGTTCCTCTCTTTTTAAAAACGCGATTACTACTAAAAGTTAAAAAGTGGTTTTCATCAAGACTCAGGCTCCTTACGTATCGTCAGTTGGGTTGATGCTTTATGCAAAAGTACTCTTTTTTCCTGTATGAAAAAAATCTAGGGAAACCAGGTTTACCACTAGAGTTGTATTTAATAAATTCAGGGACGTTGTTATTATAACGATTAAAAAAATGTGTTCACATTTGATCATTTTGTAAATTTAAAATTACTGGGTTATTACATCATTTATATGATTTTGAATTCAAATTTATGTCATTTTGATGTAAATTTTAGAGAATAGTATCTGTCATTCCCTTTGATGCAAAAAATAGAACGTATATTATTTTTTGATCGATGTGTTGTTATACCTACTTTAACACATTATTTTTATAATATTATTATTTTAGCAACTGTTTTGGTTTTTAGGTATAATCCTGCTGATTGTAGAACTACATCGCTGAAATAAAAATATTAAAGACACAATTTGTGTTGGTATAACACCTCACCAATCAAAAAAATTTCAACAACCTAAGAACTACTCAACCACACTTTAACTATAGCATTTTGCTTGTCAAATAAATGTCCTTTCTCTATTGTTTTCTCGCTCAGCGGTCAATTTTTTGAGTAACATGGTGAACACAAGGCCAAAAATGTGGGAATGTATAATTTAATAGGCTCAATTTTATATTTTTTAATATACATTTGAAGCTTTTTAATTATGACGACAACCAATAGGACGATTAGTTTGTAGACCTCAGCAGAGTTTAAATTTAAATTCTTTTAAATTCTTCAAACTCTATATATTTTTTAATTAGTGTAAATAAGGTTATTTACAATATTCATAAATATGTAAATTACAACATATTAAAATTGCAAAATTTAACGCAATACAGTTCTCTCTGCTAGATCAAAATTATCTTATTTAACTGGTTGAATTTACGAGTGACATATCAAAATTTTGGTTTCGAAGGGATTTTAAACAAATTTTATTTTATAAGACTAATTAAATTTCAAATAGGGATAGAAAATATTAATTTTGGAATTGAAAAACCGGACTTGAACATGAATTGTTTTTATGATGGTCATTTAAAGAGCTTTCAAATGGTATAAAAAAAACAAATTGACTACTCTTACGATTTCCATAAGACTGGGACACTTTTTTATTATAGAAGTTATAAGACTTATAAGCCAAGACAAAACTTTTTTGGGTAATAGTACGGCGAACGCTATAGTGCTATTACAATATTATTATTTTTTTAATATTTTACAAAAACCTAATCACATTCCGTAGTAAAAAGCAATAAACCAATAATAAAGGTCAGTTCCATTTCTAGATGTTAACCAGAGACAAGCGCCGAATTATTTTACGAAGCCTTATTGTGCGAAGTAATAAAAAATTGTAAAATGTTAAAGACCAATTAAGTCGTAATCACACTAAAACTACAATTCATTTAATTTTTGACCTCTCAGTGTACGGACAACTAATTTTTACGACTATTTCAAATCCGGTAACCGGAGGAGTCACCTCTTTCTATTGAATAATAATAGTATTAAATTTATTTTTGATTGTTGTAACAGCAAGCAACAAAATAAGTAAAATTTATTTAACCGTTTATTTTTTATTGACCATTGCTGTTTAAAAATAAACAGTGCCGGGTATTGATTTTCGTTGTTGAATAACTTTTTAATTAATGTTTGTTGTGTAAAACTCTAGAAATTCACGGGATTTATTATTATTTCTACGTAGTTATATTTTTTATAGTAAATTAACTTCAATTACTAGTGACGCATAATATTGTGAAACAAATTTGAATATTTTACTGTTTTATCCAATGCATATATTAGTAAACGTTGTTTAAAAACTTTATATAAATAATAAAACAAATTTAATAAATTTTTTTCGTAAATAATTTCAACAAAGCAGTTCTAATTAAACAATTATTTTTAATTGCGATTCAACTTCTCGGTTTGGAGGCTAGTTTAGTGTGGAGTTATTTATCACTTCGACTATTTAACCAATTGTCAATTATCATAATAACTGAATTATCTTTAATTTTGCTTTTTTGAAATTATTTATTACTTAAGTCACATTTTCATTGTTTTGTAAATAAACATAAACATTTGTAAGTAAACACTGTCATTCTATTAATTTATTTTTGTACAAGGTCCGGCATAAAGAATGACCTATTTTATTTAATTAATAACTAAAAATTAAATAAACTATTTACAACGGTGATATTTTGAAATGAAACAGAGTAAGCTTTGAAGTTTTTGTAGTAATTGTTAACCTGCATAAAAATAATTTGGAATACCTAAGGAAGACCTAGGAATCTTCTTTCTCGAGAAATTGATTCAGTTTAATTTAAAAATAGCTGTTCCAATGTAGTTTCGAGTAAATAGATATCTAGATTAAGTAGCCTTAATGAAAATAGAAGCTGAAACATTTATTGATCAATTCAAAAATATTTTGAACGGGTATCTTTGAATCAAATTGAGAATCAAGACCACTGTTCTATTGTAATTCTAATGTTAGTAATTTTTACAACAAAAACTTTAAAACTTACTTATTAATTTAAAAATACAGTTATTGTAAATAGTTGTTTCAATTTTTAGTTATAAATTAAATAAAAAACGTTTTTCTTGGCCGGATCCTGTACACATATACGTAAACCGGTATTAGTGGTTCATTTTCAAGTAAAGTCTAAGAAAAGAGTAGAGCTATTTCTATGAGTAGATACTGGTCCTAAACTTAAAAACATTTACCACAATTCATGTTAAAGATCAAGAGCGACTGATAGGCCCAACTCTCGCTTACCGCAACACAGACAAAGGATTTGTTACCGCAACTCTTGATCCTTTTAGTGTTTCTTGATTTAAATACGACCCTGCCAAACTCACAGGAAATATACAGTCTTGTAACGATTTAAAAACTAAACTTTGAGAAAATTGAGACTGTGACTCTAAAACAATTAATTAAAGCGATTTATTTCACACTTAGTAATGTCACGTAATGTTTAAAACTCATTGTAATATTAATTATAGTACACATATCTTTACTGAAAATGTCCAGCTCGGGTACCTAGTCTAGATTCTAGAACTCTGTGCGAGGTTTGAGCTCTGCTATGTTGACATCTGACTCAGATTGTATCTGCTTAGAAAAATGTCGTAGATATGCGATTTCCTGGAATTTAGCCTAGCTCACCTGGACTTTTTTGTGAAAATATGTGTACCGATCAAGATAATATATAATATGTAAAGTTGTCCTTATCCTTTAAGGTTATACAACCACCATAAACCTCAATATCTGCAATTAGGACTGTCTATTATAGTGTTTGGACCTATGTGCTCTTGCAATAAATCACTCTTGAAGAGCTGTTGCCTGATGTTCCATCAAGTTCGGACTCAGGCAAATTGTAAACAACCAGGGTTGCGAAATTTCTAACTAAAAAAATTTGAGTTAAAAATTAAAAAAACAATTTTTATACCCAAAGTCTTAGATAGGATTAGAAATTAAAAAAATATTTTTAATTAAAATTTTCGGGATTAAAATTAAAAAAATATTAATTTGAATATTAATTCAATTATTTTTTTAATGCATTGCCGCCCTGTAAACAACAAAAAAAATTTTAATGTTTGTAATAAACAGAAATATAAAAATTATATAAATAAAAAGTATAAATAGTTTTTAAGATAAATTTATTAGATAAATTATGTATATCAGTACATACTCTTTATAATATATTAAATTAATTATTATTTACAAATTAATCCTCGTCGCTACTACTACCATGCTAATTAAAATCATCATCATGATAACTATTTTCTGATGCCAAATTAATAATTAATTTAGAAACCGATGGTAAAAAATATAAATTTTTTACTTCTATCACATGCTCGTTACAATATTTCTACAAGTTGGATCCAATTCTTTGAGTTTCAAGCCTCATTAAGTCAACTATTGCCGCACTTAAGTGTGGAGCATTGTTTCTTCGTCGAATTCTCCGTTTCAAGTCACTCCAAACTAATTCAATTGCATTTAGCACACAATAATATAGAGGTAGTTTTAAAACAGTATGTCCTCTTTCACTTGCCATTTCATCAACAACATATTTTTTCGGAATACTATAATTTTTTAGAATTGCCAACAAATCTTTTTTGGTATTTTTAGGTAAAAAAGGAATTTTATGACTTGTCAAAATTTATAATTTTATCTTTTCGGGTTGCTTGAAACTGTTTTTTGACGAGAAGTTTTGAATGACAGTTGGCATTATCCGTGAAAATTATTGATTCTTGGAAAATATTTTGGTAATAGGTGATTTTGAAACCAGTTTTCAAAAAGAACTTTGTCTACATCTTGATGATAATGGGCTGAGCAGTCCCCAATATTTTTGGCTGATAGAAAAGGAGATCCTTGAATCCAGCCGTTTTCGCTCTCAGCACCAAGAAATATAATTCTTTTTCCATGAGTTTGGGGAGTATTTAGATTACAATTTTTGAACCATCTTAGACCTTTTTTGACAACATCATGAGTGAGTCATAAGTCATACCATGTTTCGTCAAGATAAATTATAGAGCGCGTTTCAGCACAAAGTTTTTGAATGTGGGTTCAAAAAATTCAAACCTTCGTTTTATAAGTCTCGCAGTTTTTATTATAGTTTGACGTCGATCCAATGTTTTATAGAAAAATACTTTGTAAATAGAGGGTGTATCAAATATAAACGGGAATGTTTTTTTTTTAAATTAACAGTTTATTTAAAAATATTTACAGTTGAAGAACATTTTTCTACATAATTCTCTTCGTGTGAAATGCATTTTTGCCAACTGATTGGGAGTTTTTTTATTCCATTTTCGAAAAATTTCTTCAGGCACTCTCTAAGCTATTGGAGCACGAAGACCTCCACCGCAGCGTCTTTTTCGAAATACTGGCTTCTTTCAGCTGCTTATACAAATGAAAATTACAAGGCGATTAGTCGGGACTGTAAGGGGGATGCTCCATCGTTTCCCAGCCTATTTGTTCTAAGTCTTGCCTTGTTGCGTTTGCTACATGAGGTCGGGCATTCTCGTGGAGGAAAATGACTTTTCTCACCGATTTTTTTATTTTTTTCCAGTATTTTTTGCACGCTACTATCGCTCAATTAAAGTTCATTTGCAATAAACCTCAGCGTTGTTCTTATGTCTTTGTTCAAGAGCTTCCGAACTTCCTCGATGTTTTCATCCGTGACAATCGGGCTCGGGCACGATCATGGCTGAGATTTTCTACTTTTCCCCTGTTTTAGAGAATTCTTTGTGCCAAGCAAAAACATGAGTTTTTGACAGGGTACTGTCGTCGTACTGCGCCTGTAATCTACGCAATACTTCCGTCGGATTGAGGCTCTCTTTGGCCAAAAACTTGATAATAATCCGCTACTCCACGGATACATGTATGTACTTCTTTTTCGCTCATTGTCCAGTTTTACACTAAAGAGTCCAAACTGAGACTCTGGCGGTTCTATTCTTTTCCTAACGTTACGGGCTACCTAAAAACCCACCTCTTCCGATTGAATGCTCTTTATGGAACTTTTTAGAAATTGAGTCCTGTTTATATTTGATACACTCTCATATAACTTGAATATGTCTTCACTATAATTTATTTCATATTTTTTTTTCTGCGTTTTTGGAAATTGTGAAATTCATAAATCTCTAAATTTTTATTTATTTGAGTAAATTTAATAGAGGTTCTCTTTTTTATTCTCGAAATTGGGATTGTTAACAATTTTTTGCACTGTAATATATGCAGCTCTGGTTAATTTACTGGTTAGTTTTAAAGGGAAGGGAAAACCTCTTGCACACAGCCCTTGGAAAACATAGTAGGTAAATTTTTCGTTTTGATTCGGGTAAAAGTTATTCTTGTGTTGTGAAATGATTTTTCTCATCAACATCCACGTCACTGGAAACGTTTTCAACCGGTGCACTGGTGCTAGCTTCCGAGTCACATTCTCATGGCCGAAACATTTTTTAATAAAACGTTATTTAGCTTTTTAACTCACACTTCTGTTTGACACAAGTCTTGAAAGTGAAATAAAAATATTGTTATATCGTACTGAAAACAGAAGCTAAGAGGAGTTAATTCTTTCTAGTTTTTCTTTTTTACTTGTCTAATTATTATTTTTTTTTGTATATTAAGGAGATATTTTCTATTTACTCATTATAATCTCTTTGACTTTCTATTTTATATTTGGTCTTGCTTCTCAATTTAAATGTTATTTTTTTAAAAAAACATGATGAATTGAAAATGTGTTTAATTGTACCTGTTCATTTGTTCACGTACTACTTAAATTAAACCTAAAGAATATAGGTAGTCTTATAAAGATACACTGCTGCTGCAATCTTCCTATTTTTAATGTAAGCGTTAAAAAAATGATGTCGTTAAACCGCTGGTGAATAATAAAATATTATTGAAAACAGACACCTGTTATATTTTGATATAAATGGTTCCTTAAAAAACCTTAAACCAATCTTGGATCAATCTTTTTTATTGCGTCGGCTAAAATTGTTTTGAGTTCGGCTCTGTAAACTGTGAATTTGCTGGTAGGTAAAAATCTGCTTGAGTTATTTACGACTGAGGTTACTATCAATAGGATAAAGTTACCTCCTGCACAGTAGGCTCTAATTTTATGACCGTCATATAACCTTACAGAATAAAGGCTACTATACTGTTGATATCACATTTTAGTGCAGTTCAAGATTCAAGAGTAATTTTTAAAACCTATCACAGCGGTTTACTCGAGTCTCCAACATAAAAATATAATAAATAAATGATGATTCAATGTCGGTCTTTAGATTTTTATATCATTTTTAAAATGTCAAGAATTATGATTCTTAATCGCGATAATATGTCAATGCTATGTCATTGATTCTCCGTTAAATAAAATGTCAGATTAGTTATTTTAGTTATTTCTATATAGCCGCATTTTCAATTCACTTTCATTAAAATGTTGTAATGAAGGTTAATACTAACATTTTTTAAAATATATTATGAGTGACAAAATAAATTCTTTTAAAGAAAGTTGTATTTTCTATTTTTAATTTATTAATTTTAGTTTAAATATACATATTTTGACGACAGGAAAAATTCCACATGTTGTATTGAAGTATTGATAACGCTTTATAGTTTTAGTTCTTATGGTTTTGTTGCTGTTTGTTATATGAGTTTCATGGATGCATTTTCTTTATAAAATTCGACACACTAACTTACCTGTAGCAGTGTTTACTGTTTACTTTTGGTGCTTATAATATCTGGTTTGATGTTTAGGTTGTGTTTAAACCATCACTAAAATGCCAAAATAGTGCTACCATAAATATTTAAATAGTCGAAGACTGAAAAGTGATAAAACCATGCTTTAGCATTAAACAAAATCGACATGATAGTGGTCGTTTAATAAAAATAGTGTTGTGATAGTTGGGTCAGAGCTGTTGAATCTGCAACGAATTATGATTATTCAGAGAGATCAGGAAGATATGATGGAGACTATCACCGACGAGGAGACATTGGAGGAATGCAACGGTAATATTTAAGTAATGAAACAATGAGATTTAAATGCGTGAATAATTTTATTATCGCGTTTATTAGAGATTGTGATTTTACTTTGTCGGAATATTGAATATTCTATTAACGAGTTATTTTAAGCATCCGAAAGAGCTTTGATTTTCCCAGACATTAGGTGGGATTGAAATGCTTTGATTTTCCTTGTAATTAATTACTTACGGTAACAAGGCGTTTGTTAATTTAATTATAAAGGAGGTCGGTAGTTATATAGTTTGGTGGATATTTTTCTGAAATAAATTGATTGACAAGTGCA
Source organism: Tribolium confusum (assembly GCA_029207805.1). NCBI lineage: Eukaryota > Metazoa > Arthropoda > Insecta > Coleoptera > Tenebrionidae > Tribolium > Tribolium confusum. The sequence continues at coordinate 39,528,906 of JALGAY010000003.1, forward strand.
ATTTTTCGAATTCCTTTTTTGAGATATTCAAATGACACTAACGGTGCTTTAATTAGCGCGGCTGTATTCACTTAAAGAACTTGTTCTTGGATCAAGATTGATTTAAGTGCTTGCATGACTGATCTAATTTAGCAAATTAATAATTAATAATTTTCGAACGAATGTAGCCTTTCATTTTCACTGATCGGTTCTGTCACATGAAGCAGTTTATTACTTAAGAATTTTAAAATAAATACCTGAATGTATAGCAGTATAGCTACAAGAAGTTCAAGAAGTTCAATTTTTTGGGTTACGGCCACCTAACTGTTTTGTTTTAACTATATGACAATTTGTTATTTACGGCTGCGTTAACTGAAAGAATTCACAAATAAGAGATTACAGTTCCGAATAAATTACACAAATTTTATTATGTTGTGTCTACTTATGTAAATTGTACAACCTTGTTAATTAAAAACTAAACAGATTAACTGTGCATTAAATTATAATGAAATTATTTCTACATCAGCACTCACTATAAGATCATATGATATTGTTTCGAATAAATAATTGGTATTCATTAAACATTTGATTGATTTATTTTTAATGCATTTATTATTGAATTATTCGGACTTATATATTATTTTATTTATGTGGTACAAACATTTATTTTTGTTTATTTGAGTTAGATTTTGTTTTTTTTTTTGATAGGTTCTAATTTCTGACAGTAGCATCAAATTGCTAAAAATACAAGTACAGGTGTAAGGATGATTAATAGTAAATAACTAAATATCAAATTAATACATACGTCTTTAGCGGAACTGAAAACTCATTGAAATAAACACTTTTAGCAATACCAACAATTATTTCTATAAAAAATTAATCTAAATCTAAAATTTAAAAATTTTGCTTTGTCCTGAAAACACGTTTGACGTCACTACTGTACCGGGTGAATCAAGTTATATCCGCACCCTATAAACACGTCTTAAACCGCGGAAAAAGCTGATATCTAATCTACCTCCAAAAAACAATTTTTGTTCTAGCAATTTATTTGACCTATAAAACTGAAGAAAAATGATTTCGGGCAAAAATCTTACATCTTGATTTTTACAATCAGAAATGGCTAACAAAATCAATCTGCAAAATTTATTATTGAAAAAAAATTTAGATTTTGATTAAAATCTATTTTTATATTATTTATTAATTATTTTAGTCTAATTTATGACTTGATGACTTGATAGGTTGGAGTAGTTTTAAATCTCCGGGCAACGCTCTAAGAATTGAAGTAGATTTATGACGTGGGAATTTGTTATCAGGTGCCTTAACTTTTTAATCTCCACAATAGACGTGTGCCATTTTTATGATGAATACCATAAAATTTAAGAAACCACTACTGAGGGGCTTATTTTTGAATAAAAAATACGCTCTCATAAATTATAAGAAAGTAAGTGCTTCAATATTAAAATACTAATTAAAAACAATCGACACATTTGCTCAAAAATTTAATTTGCTACTTTGGTGCATTCCATCAAAATACACATGTACACAAAGAATCGTTAACGTTAATTTATAATCAAATGAGCAAAAGTGAAAAAAGTAACCGTACGACTGCACTTTGAAACTTGGAGAAAATCTTTTTCTATTTAAAAATATTACTTACAATTTTTTTGAGATTTTTGCCTAATTAGAAAGGGCTGTTTCTGAGGTGTGGGTAAAACTTGATTCACTCGGTATATAACGATCACTGAGCCGTGTTGGTCGGGTGGATATAGTCCTTAAATTAATTCGACGCTTAGCGTATTTAGCATGTTTACATTTTGTGATTTACAGATGCGGGGCTCACCACTTTGTGTTGTGAAAAGTGAGATTTCGTATTGTAAATGCAAGACCTGAAAGATGTTCGTAGATGCTAAGTGTTATATTAACACGTCCATAAAAACTGGAGAAAAGACATTTGCGTATTTACCAAATGTATTATGTTTCTACGAGTATGTTACTTTAGTTCATCATAAAACTATGGTCATTTTAAAAACCACAGTGATTAAATTATTATTTAATTCAAGTGATCATGTCTAATCTTGTGTTTATTTACTTCCTAAGGTTTTCTTTTGCTTTACAAATTTGTTTTTAGTAAGCCATAGAGAAAAAAACACCCGTAACATCTGGTCTGTTGGATTCTCTTTAAGCTCTCATAAACAAACACTTATTAATAATAACCTAATCACTGTGGTTTTCAAGATGTCAAAGACGTTTTATGATGGACCGAAGGAACGTAGAAACACTTTACAAACATCAAACAGATAATGCGCCGCATCTGTAATCTGTGCATCCATGAATGGGCTACTCCGATATTTTTACTTGATGGGCCGTAATTAATTAGATTAACTTTTTTTCTGTCTCTCAGCAGCAGAGCAGCTCTACATTTTATTTTGTGATTCTTATTTCAAGTACTTTAAACATAGTATTGTTATCATCTCTGCCATAATATTCCCTGTTATGCTCTTTTTTATTCAATATATGTAAATGTTTTTTGAATATTCCATTACTGATTGTAATTTAAATCTTTTAGTATCTTTCGATTTTCTTTTACCTCATATGGTAAGATAAACAAAAAAAGAAGATTTGCACTCAATATAAAGCTTTGTTTATTTTATTTTTATTCCCATAAGTTGTATCCTTGTAATAACAAAAGCAGTCTTAGTGGAGGCAGTTTTCTTTCTTCCAATTATTTCAAATTCTTAAAGAAATTTTTTGGTTTATCTTTTAAAAGTTTACTTTTAATAACTTTGCATGTAACAGAAGCGTGTCGAATCGCTCTTAAAAGATCTATGCTCTTAAATCGTATTCTTTATTTTATTACATTGTTTTTTTCTAAAAGTTTGTTTGCACCGAATAATCTCTTTTTTTCATTTGAAGACTGGACTAGATAGTACACTCCAAACTTTTTGTTAGATTTTTTTAGTGTGTAGAATAAAACGTAAAGACACCCAATAACACCAAACAATTTACTTTGCACAACGCACTTTTCGACAACAAAGTTGCCATCCTCAGGTGGGAAATTAAACTAAATGATTTACAAAAATTCTCAGCTGATATACTTGTTAACCTACACTTACTAGCCCCGCTCTACAGCCAATGAAAAGAGATAGGTGCAAAATCTGCGTTGATTAGACGTCCTTTGTTCCTGTGTATTTCTAGACTTTCGAAAACATCAAGAAATTTACAATTATTACTCGCCTTGCTAAGTTTAATATTATTTTTATTAATTCTATAGTTTTTCAAATATATATTGGGCAATACTGGATTTTTCTATTTGTTGCCTTCTTTTCTTAGGAAGACAAATCTTTTAATTTTTTTAAATTTTGTATCTTTCAGTTTCGTTTACTTTCACTTCTAGATATCTGTCTTCTTTAAATACTTTATCTTCCTCTATCATAAATCTAGTTTTTTCTTCATTTATTTTTGGTCTTATTTTTTGCGTTTATAATCAGCCTTCTTATTAGTCTTCATAGCTCTTTTTTTATTCTTGTTATAAATCTTACGTCATCTGCAAACGCAAGGGATTGATGTTATTGATGGAAAGGTAAACTTATGGGTTAATTTTAAGTTAAGATACTACCGGTAGTATCGCAAGTTTTAATACTTTTCCTTGATAACAGCGAATCACAGCTCCAAATTTGTTTATTTTTTATGAAAACGAAGATACTATCGCTATTATTTCAACTTAAAATTAGTCCATTTGTTTATATATTGCTTTGTCTTGATATTTTTTTTAGGGCGATTATAAGCAATGTCGAAGAAAGCGGGTCTTTTTGTCTTACGCCATCAAACACTTTAAACTTTTTTGGTATTTTCTTATCAACTATTACTCTTATTACTAATCTCCGAATTTTATTCGTATAAATAGTCTTTTAATGCTTGGTATATTTGATTTCTGTGTATGCAGTCGTAGGCCGTCTTGAAGTCGATAAAAAGAATGTATGTTTTTAATTTTTATTGGTGACTTTACTTTTGTGTCTATTGTAATAAAAATATTTAGCCTACTATGGATTTTTTTTTCTAAAACGACCTTGGTATTCTTCTTCTACTTTTTTCATTGGCTCTTGTAGTTTAATGTTTAATACTGTTGCCATTATTTATTATTTTATATACAGTGTTCAGTAACGCTATTTCTTCTTCGCTCTCCACTGATTGGTCACGTTTATCTCGACCAAATATAGTTTTAGGTTGAAATTTTTGTTTAATTTTTTTGCATTTTTTAATTTGTTGTTTGATTGTTTGTCTAATTAATTTTTTAATTGGCTCTCATTTCTATTCTACTGTTCTGTTTCTTGTTGTTGGGTTTTTTCCATCGCTGTTACATATTTTTGCTTGTTGATTTGTTCGTTGAACTTTATACCTACTTTATAGTATTTTCTTGGTGTCATATTGTTCAGATTATTGTTATTTGTATTGGCTGGTATAATTAGTTTTAATTTTATTCCTACTATAAAATGATGAAAATTTACTTTTGTGCCTCTATAGAATCTTATAATTAACTATCTAGAATTGAAAATTATTTTCACATTTTAACGCCATATCTCTGGTGGGTAGCGCAACTAGTCGTGCTACATTTTACCGATTCGTCGCAGGTTCATAGTGGCATCACAAGAAAAATTTCACATCTTTAATGTGGCAGGACCAGCTGCATCCTGGGAAAATTCACGAAAATTTTTTTATAATATAATTGCTTTTTAGTGTCTTTTTGGGCAGCCTATTTTTAACCATTAGATAATCTCATTGGGTCTACAATGTTTTCATACTCTTACCTTTTTTTGCTCTCTAAAATTTTGCGAAGTATTGCACATTTTTTGTCAAATTTTACTGGGTTAAGAATAATTAGTTAAAAACTGAATCAGTTTGGATCAAGATAAATCAGATTTTACTTTAACAAAAATGCGTTCGATGTACTGTGCTTCTTCTTGTACTGTTATTACTTTTTTACAAAACTAGAAACTATTTTTTATTGCTCAGTACGTCAGTTTCTCTCGCTCAGTACCTACGTCATTTTTTTTGCTCAGTACGTCATTTTTGAGAGAAAAAATGTTTTTATTATTGTTTTTATTTATTTTTGCAAAAATTACTAATTTTTAGTAAAGTTTTAGATGAAATATTAGTGGTAACGCTATACGACTTTTTTTTGTTAACGCATGATGTGTTCCAATAGCTTATTAATATATTTTTACAAAATTCTAAATGCTCATTATTTCTTTAGATGAAGTTGTAATGAATAAAACTCTTTTATACTTGTAATTAAAACGAAACAAAAATTTGTTTCCATACCTGGATTACTAATTAAGGCGCTCCACACCTATTAATTGGTTTTATCGGAATTTAGATATTAAACACCTACAGAGTTGGCACCGTATCTTGTGTTGCAAGAAAATTTTATCTTATTAGTTCTGACCATGAATATATTACAGACATTTTTGTAAAAAAGAATTGTTCAGTTTTCTTGTAAGAATTCTTAAAGTTGGATTATCTTATCGGAGAGTTTATTTACTGACGTGTAACTGTAATAGGTCATATCCATAAAAATAACTATACTAGCAGCCTCGTAAAAATGCATTGACGTCATCAAAAAATTATATTCGAAACTCTGAAACACAGTTTAATAATTAATCACGTTTATAGGAATATTTCTACTTTAAATATTTTTGATAAAATGTCTTAAATTCATACCATAATATTGCAAACCGACATTTAAAATTACGACGTTAGTTCTTGCATATGTGGCGACTGCTAGATACAATAATTATATTTTCACTCACTTTTTATTTTTAAAATTTTTGCATGTAAGTTGGTTGCTGTTTGTTAAGTTGTTTGTATAATATAAACGTATTGTCAGACTCAAAGCATCTACTCTTTTTGAGTTTATTTTCGTTTATCTCATATGCAAATCGAAGTATAACGAATATAGGAAGTAAGTAGTAAGTACTTATTTTTATGCATAAGATCACTCGATGTGAAACTATCAAATATAAGTAAAATACAAAAGTACAGAATATGTCAACTTCAGTGTACAATGCATATTAATAACTTAGTAAGCACAGTTGTGTTAAAAAAAATCGTTAATGCTTAACAATTTTCTTTCTATTAAAAATACATAAATATGTTTAAAAATAAATAATAAACGAATTAGAATTCAACTCATTCATCAACTATGTTTAATCATCAGTGCCTAAATAATAATATAAGAAGAAAAATTATAAAAAATATTACAAAATGTTAGAAGATACCAAATTTTTGTCAATAATAAATTAGAAACATAAAAGAACAAAAATTTACATAATAAATAAAATAAATCTTTATTTTTAGTAAAAAGTTGTTAATTGATCTGAAAGATAAAATAAATAAACAAACATTTCTACACACATGGAAATGGTCTATACTAGGGATATTATTAGTTTACTATATAACTTTATTATATATTGGTTATAACTAAAGTTAAAAATGTTTTTTTTAAGAAAAGATGAAAACACTATATGTACCTAACATATATATGGTTAGGTCTAAAAAACATATTCTTCTTTCGTTTTTTGTTAACCCTCACGTTTTACTTGCTTTATAGACGAATGCAAATGGGTTTAGTATTCTTTAATTATTGTATAAAGTGGACATTTTTTGACAGATAAATTATGCTAAATTATGATACTCAGAGCAGTTGGTACCACGCAAAGCGTTTTCAAGACTTTTACGCACGTTATCGAGAAACAGGAAATGTGGCTAAAAGACATGAAAGACCTCATCATAGGACAATTCTAAATCAAAATCGCTACATACAATTGTAGGCAAAAAAAAATCCTATTGTATGCGAAATTTGTGTTGTACCGTGGACAGTTTAGTCGCCCGATTTTAATTCCATTGAACATGCTTGGGATACGTTGCAAAGAGTGCTTCTTAGGGGCTCAAAGGTGTTTGAAAATAGTCACCATTTTTTCAATGCACTAGAGACACTTGCTGGAGAATTCTCCAACAAGAACTCGATAACTTTGTTCTAAGCATGTCTCGACGTTGTAGGGTAGTTGTAAGTAATTGACGAGGTCGCACCACCTACCTACCTACCCGCAAAATGTTGAATTTGAAAAATTAATAAGAAAATGATAAATTTTAGCCTTCTAAAATTATGTGTTTTTTAGAAGAATTGACGTCAATTTGACATTTGGTTTAAAAAATGAGTTGAAAAAGTGTAAATACTGACAAAGAGAGTAAGGAGACAAGATTATAAACAAACATTCAATTAACTATTGAAGATTAAACTAAGGAATTTTAAGTTTCTAAGTTTACGTTTTTAAACGCAAGTATAGTAGTCCGATAGAAAAGTGGGAGACTTATTAAGCTCTTTTAATAAACAGATCATATAATTAAATGCAGTTATCGCAAACATTAAATAAACCTTAAAACCACTCATAAAACTTGATTTATGAGGGTTTCCAGCTCTTGGAACAATTAAAAATGTAAATAAACCTTGCTAAAGTTGTTGTTAAATGTGAAATGTTTACTCCCACAAATCAAGTTTCCGGTAACTGCAATTATTTTTATGATCTGTTTATTGTGAGGGCTTAATACGTCTGCCCACTTTTCTATAGGACCACTGTACCTACTGGTTCTGAGGCAAATTATTTACTACGTTATGGGAACATTTATTTAATGTTTAAATTTTATGTTAGTTTTATGTTACGTTTTACTTATTATTTTATTAAAATTTTAATACTTATTTTAATTTTAAATAATGCTTAGTTCTATAAGTACCCATTATTTTTAAACATAGTTATGATTGTTGTTAGTTTTAAGTTTGTGTTGCTACAAACGGCCCAATTCAGATAAAATTTACTGAAAATCTAATTACTTTATTTTATAGTTATTGTCACAATATGTAATTAATTAAAATTTTAACGGAACCACGATATTTTTTTAATGAGTTTTTATGAGTACAAAATATTTACATTTATATAAAAAAATGTGACTGTTTTGTAGGGCGTTGAAACACTTTTTAGAGAATTTGTGATCTGGAAATGTAAACTTTTTCTTCCGCTTTGTGCATATTTACTTTTATCGACAATGTCCTTCGTGCAAATAGGATATCTTGAGGCAAGTTATCCTGAACTGTTTCATCTCTTAGATTCCATATTGACAATTTCCAACCATTTGTTACACCAACTATAACTCGATTTTGTAATAGAAGTATTCTGTTTTTTGGTTTGAAACTCTCATAATTTTATTATAAATGGCACAGTAAAAATATACATTTAAAAAAACAATTTTTGAAAAAGTTTTGATTTTTTAGTATATTGCACAGTTACTCTTCTTAGTTATAAAGTTAAAAAGATTAAATAAAATGAAGACTTAGAACATCCTTCAAACCCATTTAAAGAGGTTGATAACGGTTCTTTGCGAATATTTTTTTAAATTACAATTTTTTGAAAAAAATAGTTATGATTAATATTGTGTAGAACAAAATCTTTTACGTTTGTTTAAAAAAAATTTTCTACGATTTCACATATATTTTTGACATTGTTTAATTTTATTTTACTGCAGTAGTCTTTTATTTGTTTTGAAAATATAGACACAGTATAGGAATAAATCAGTATGGACAGCTGATAAAAACTTGTCAAAAGCTGGCATCCCTTCACGTAAAATGTGTAAGATGGAGTCACTGATTTTTAGATTTTTAGGCACCTAGTAATACACAATTTAAATCTAAATGGTTATAACTGTAAATAAAGTACTATAAAAATTATTTTAATTGTTGTTTTACTCTTGTCTTTTGATTATGCATTATATAATTTACAGTTAGAGCCCCTTAAATTAAATCTGTATTATTAATTGCCTAAAAATCTAAAAATCAGTGGCTCCATCTTACACATTTTACGTGAAGGGATGCCAGCTTTTGACAAGTTTTTATCAGCTGTCCATACTGATTTATTCCTATACTGTGATATAGATATTCCTAAATCCACTGAAAATCTTTATTTATTTGACCTTAAATCAAAATTGATTGATTTGAGAAAAAAATTTTTTACTCGGAACAAGTGGAGAATTTTGTTCTTTTCATTATTGATATAAATATTTTTTTAGGAAAAATACAGTATAAACAAAATATTTGAAAAAAATAAGTTTTCAACCACTTTTAAATGGGTTCAGGTTTAGAGAATCGTTTCGAATTTATTACTAAATAAAATAACGATACAATATACTAAAAAATCAAATTTTTCTAAACATTTCTTTTATTTATAAATTTTTGTACTTTTTTTTGCTGAGCTAAAACTAATCGTTGTTTTTTGATGCTATTTTACTACAAAAATTGATACCGAAGTCTTGCTTTAAAATGATCAATTGATGTTGCTGTACACTGGAATGGCGCATTTAACTAAAGGAACATTAATCTTTCTTTGGTCAAAATTAATAGGTTCTGATACCAGTTAATTACTACGTTTATTAAAGCAATTTCGGTTGGCTTTTAACCTTTTTTATGGAAACGCCCACCAGCAGAGAAATAAAGATGCATTTGCTCAATGTAGTCAAAATTGCGTTACCTCAAAAATGCAATATACAGATTATTATTTTAGGTTATTTTTCTTATCCAAGCTATAATATTATATACTTAAAGCATTTATTAAATAAATTCCATCAAATTATGTCTGTATAAAGCAATAATTTTGAATTATTATAAAAAAGGTTGTTTGTGGGCAGCTTAACCTAATAAAGTAAGTTTTGAAACCAGTTCGCCTCCTTTTGAAACACTGTATATGCTTTAACGTTCATAAATCATAGCTACAATATAAACGACAAGTTTTTTGTTAAAAAAACAGTAATCGATAGGAATCGTAAATTATTTTTTAATTACTTATTTCACGGTTATAACATTAAGGTGTGTAAATGTGGGAGTATTACATCAACGTATCAAAATTTAATTATCTAAGGTGCTAATGCAACACTATACAAATTAAGTTGCTTTTGTCCAAATTTGTTTCTAAATAATTTATGTGAGGCACTTAGTAACCTGTTGACAGGTTCAATATTCAGAACTTTAAAACTTGTTGCTTTTGTGTAAATATAAGACTTTTAGATCGTATTAATTTACTTATACTATTTGACAAGAGCACAAAAGGCAAGAAATTTTTCTGTAAATACACCGCGATCAACAAATACTTACTGTATAAGTTGGCAAAATCAAATTTATAATTTTAGTTACTTTAGTACTTTAGTTGTTTTAATCTTGATTTTCATTCATTTTTAACAAATATTTTCATTCTAAATAATTCAGTGAGAAAATTTATCGATCGAATAAGTACACTTTTGATCACTAAAAATGAAATGGTTGGTGTGTCATTTTCGATAATATTAGAATGGAATATTGATTACTCAGTGTTTTAAATAAAGTAAATATGACCTATTTTATTAAATATTTGAAATTACAGAAAAAATACAAATACAAATAATCTTGTTATTTGAAAGTAACGACAAGTATGTTCGGTTTGATTGTCTCATTTCTAGTAATCTATAGAGTACATTTTTATCAAAAATTTTTAGTAAGTTTAATACTAACCTATTTAGTATTTCTTGATTACGATGTATATAAAACGATAGAAGGAAAGATCTAAACATCTATGATAATGTCACACGAAAAGAATTTTTGTCTTGCAAAGAGGTGTAATTTAGATTCTAGTCTGTCTAACTACACAGACGACGTAAAATAAATACAAGTTTTGACACTCCCCTCTTTATGTCTACAATTATTAAGTTGAACAACTAAAATAAATTTAACTCACGTTCTACTTCACAATCTTATAAAATACGAAATAGTAACGATTTGGAAATGCAATTCTTTAGACTAAACAGAAGTATTTTATATAGATGTGCTGCAAACTGACATGGCATTAAATTTTTTAATAGCTTGCCTAGTGAAATTATTGCTTTGCCTTCGAATAAATTTTAAATTGAAATAAAAAACTTTTAATGAATAGAGCCCTATACAACATTTAAGACCTTCAACAACTAAAATACCTGTTTTGTTTAAACTTTATGTCAAATAATTATATGTCTAAAATATAATTATCTAATTAGAGTTTTGACTGATTTTAATTTTTTTACTTTTATGCAGCTATAAAGAAAAAATATAATTGTTACTTTTATAGCCATCTCTTCCTAAAATAATGTTATCTCAAATTTAATAAAAAGTGCCGTCAATGGTAGGGGCTAATTTGGGCACAGACTTTATAAGTTGAAGGCCAGGGTCTCGCAAATCAAGAGACCTTTTTTATTACCAACTAAACAAAAATTGTTTTAAATACAAAAAAATTAAAAATAATGCAAAAATGAATAAAAAGTTTGACAAAGATGTTTTTCCTCTTCTATAGGTGTCTCACGTTGCAATGGTCCACTTGCAACTGTAATTTTAAAATTGGCTTGTGTAAAACTGCCGTTGCAAGTTGTGAGTTTTTATTGAATAATGTGATTGTCACTTTTGTGATTCTTGTGACAAAACTAGTTTGTCAAATAATTTTGATAAATATTAAGAGTACCTATTTTACCAGATAACAAAACTTCTTTAATATTTTTACGTACACACACTCGGTCTAAGAAAAATACTGCTTTTTTACAAAGGATTGTTGACTGTGTGTCTTTATGCATTACATATTGAAATTATTAAAATCGGTTTTGTAATGAAACAGTTATGAATCTTAAATTCAACAAACTTGTCATTTTGGCGGAGGAGCCGGGCAAATTGCGATGCTTCGCATAATGGTATAGGAAATCACTGGAAATCTCAAAAACGGTGCACTTTTGAACAATTACTTTTGACCAGAGATTTTTTCAAAAATGCACACTGTCTAGCAACTGTAAGGATAGGTTTGCTACTCAACACAACACGTTCTTTCTCTAGTTCGAAGTGAAAGTCATCGGTGGTTCGCAAATATAGGTAACCCCATGCAAAAACTGCAGCAAAGCTAGATAAAAAACCATTAGAAATTAAAATATACTGATGTTTGACCGAGAAACGAGTCTCACAACAAATAGCAAAAACAGAAAGGTACATAATAATTTATTAAATAGTTGACTTTATTATAACAAATAAAATTTTAACAGGAAGGTTTCAAAAGAAGTTTTTAATATTTTTGATTCTAACTTTAATTTGTCATATTGCAAACTACTGAGGCTTTTAAAAGTCGTGCTTCTTGTACGCCGAACAATTATATTTGACCGAGAGCTTGCGTGCTTTCAGTAAAACTATATTGAATCTCCTGCAACGATGAAAAAGTTCAAGCTGCTAAAGAGGACATCTTGCTTAACGATATCTCGCCAACAGTAAACTACTCTCACTCAACTTTAACATTCTAATCTCAATTTTAAAGATTCGCCGAGAAATGCCAAAAATTACAACAAAACGTTGGTAGAGAAGAAATACTGCAGCCAATCTAAGTTATCCACAACGTCATCCACACAAAACTTATCTACTATATTCTACACAAGGAGCCTCATTACTATAGTAACTAGAAAATATATTTGTAATTCATTTTAAAAGTCAGTTGATAAGTGCACAATAGTTTATGGTCAAAGGATTATTGATAAATAATAAATAAATAAATGACAAGACACCAGGCGCGTTCTCTAAATACTGAGGTAGACGGATTAAGAAATTTTGGACCCTTTGCAAATCTTTGCATTCTTCTCGGCTTTAACTTGAAATTTCTATTTCGGATAATTGCTAATGGGTATTTAATTTGAAATGTTAAGTATGGTTGACAAATATCTATATATTTTAAGCGGGTTAAAGATTAAGAGAAAATTTTGTTTTGAAATAGGGGTAGTTTCAAATATATTATCAGTTTGAACTGAATCTTCGAGCGAGTCAGTGTGTACTGTACAAGATGTGGCGACCGTGGGAAAGAAAATTTGTTGTTCAAGTAAATCCGGATGAAAATGCAGAGGGTGAAAATGCTGATGTGGAAGAGGATGAACTGCGAACCAAAAAAAAAACGTAACCATTTATCTTACGATGAAAAAAGTCTTATTTTGTCAATTTACGAAAAGAAAAAAAGTGAGATGGAAGAAAGGGTCTTGGAAGAAACTTGCAAAATGTTTGGAATTTCAAAAACTACAATGTGGCGTTTGGTAAAATTTGGACCATCCCAAAGAAAAATTCGGATTGATAACGGAGCATTAAAAAAATTGCTGCCGAGTCAGGAAGATCAAATTCGCCGAAGTGTTTATGACTTTTACGACAAAAACATTGTGCTGACTATTAACTTGTTGTATATCAGTTTAATTGAAAATAACATTTTGTCGTGCTGTACAAAAACTTTTGTGAAATATATAAAAACTATTGGTTTCACAGTCAAACGTATTAATAAAAAAATTTTTTAATGGAAAGTGATGTAGTGAAAAAGTGGCGATATTTACAAGAAATTGAACAATATAGAAAAAAAAAACCGGGACATTTTTTATCTAGATGAGACCTGGTTCGACACACATGAAACAGTTAAAAAAGGGTGGACCGACGGTACTAGAAGATGCATTTTGAATATTCCTCCTTCCAAAGGTAAAAGAATTTCAGTTTTGCATGCCGGGAGTAAAACGGTTTTGTGCTTGATGCATTACATTTGGGGTGTAAAAATTTAAAAGATGCTAACGCCGACTACCATTCTGACATGACTGCATAAGTTTTTGAGAAGTGGTTCACGGAAATCTTAATAACCAAACTTCCAAAAGGTAGTATTATTGTGTTAGATAATGCCAGTTATCACTCTGTGCAAATTGATAAGGTTCCGAAATCCAGTAGTAGAAAAGAAGAAATTCAAGAGTTTTTAATTAAGAAAGATTTGTTCTTTGAAGAGACGTACACCAAAAATGAATTATTAGAAGTTGTTCGAACAAAAAGTTACAAAAAAAATTACAAAATAGATCAGGTTGCGTCTGAATATGACTCAATTGTTCTGCCGTTACCACTCTATCATTGTGTTTTCAACCCGATTGAGATAATATGGGGCCAATTTAAAGAAAAATTAAGGAGGCAAAACACTGGACCAAAATTTAGCAATGCGACATTAAATTTAATTAGAGAAACATTTAAGTCAATTATTGCGGAAGCCTGGAAGAATTCTGTGCAGCACGTGGTGAATATTGAAGACGAATACCGAAAAAAGAATGTTAAAGACCTAATAATCTAGCTAGAAAATGATAGTGACAGTGACAATGATTAACAATAAGTGATGAATCTGTGAAAAGACTGCGTCATAACGTTTTTATTTTTGTGTAGTTTTAAGCAGTTTAAATTTTTTACGAAATTCTGTTTTTTAATTTTTATTGTAAATGTGTATTTTATTTTATATTTAATATCAATATATTTAGTGTGTAAATAGATTCAAATATTTGTAATATAAATAATTTTTTTTTTTGTAAATTAATTTTAAAATAAATGTATGGTTTCACTGTTTTACAAATCCTAATTACCTTATGACTATTAAAAAATATTTGATTCTGCATGCTTGCGTTTTTATTTCAATTCTAATTTAACCGAAAATTTAACTTAAAATATTTCAAGTCCGGCCCAGTTGTAAAATTTACCTTCGATCGGTGGGTCTTTTGTAGTTGACCGTAACCAGCTTAGTGTTTACTTGGGTCTGTCATAAAGAGGCTGGCTACTAATAAATTCCTGCATAAGTCGGGTTCATATATCTTTTCCATTTACTATACTAAATTCTGCAGTAGTATTATACTTATGTCGAGATATGCGTTATTCACAAAACTGACTATAATGGCGAACATCACAAATCCAACGCTCCTCAAAAAAGAGCTATTAAAACTTCAAAAAAACGACTTAGTTGATATATTAATTAATAAAAAAGTTAACGATACAGTGACGGTGTACGACGGTGTGAAAAGTTATATATTGGCTTTGTTTAAACACGAAAATTTGGATTTTGACGAAAGTGACACTAACGAAGATGATGTTTCGCATGAGGGCTGTCGCAACATCAATTGCATCAGGCAAGCTACCCAACTAATATGCATGCAAGAAGAAAAAGTCACATTGACTAAACTAATTAACCATTTAGAATGTAGAATAACTGATCAAGAAATAATCGTAAACCTTTTTTTTTTTTATTTACTTATACATAACACTGTATGATGGTGGTTTTTATCTGCTTAGACAAAATATGCTTTTTCATTTTTTATGTAAATAAAATTATTCGCAAGGCAGTACTTCGAACAGAAAGAGGCATAGTGCGTAATTTGAGAGTTTAGCACCTCCAAATTTTTGCCAGTGCCAGCTAGCTGCAAATAAAAAGTTATACTGAATTTGCAGTCGAATCATGAGGTATGGATCAAAAATTGCGAATGTTTAACACGGATAATCAAATCGCAAAAAAAAAATATTTTTGAGTTTCACAAACTTAATAGCAACTACAGTGTAATGAAAAAAAAGTACTTATGCTAAGATATGTTGAACTTACTGAGCTTAGTATTTAATGATCTTATTAATCTCATGTCTATGATTTTTACTTAAGGAGCAGTGGAAGACAGCAATTTAATGCTAACTAAATGCCGTAAAAATTTACTAACCTGCGGCCGCTATTACTGCGTTTAGAGACTTTAAAGTTTTTTTCCGGTTGGTTCTAAATCTTTATTGCTATGCCAGTGCCGAAATCCGGTAGATGTTTTCCTTGTAAGGTGGATATCTGTTTAGATTTTTTTGCTTATAAGGCATTTATGATTTTGGTTTTTTCTTCTTTCTGGAATGATTGTAGAGATGAGAAATTCTTTGAAAAGGTTAAATTTGCCACCAATGAACTGAAGTGACTAACATTGATGCTTTGTTGTTTTCTGTCTTTGTTTCTTCTAAATTTTTATTGTATGATTTTATTAATAACTTTTCTTTTCTTGGTCTATTTTCAAAAAATTTCTGAGTTTTGTTTTGGTTAACTGATCTTCACTTTGATGTTTATTGAATTGTTCTCGAATTTTCTTTTTAACTCGCGGCTTTTTTATTTTACTGTTTTTAGATTTATTCTTATTTACTTTTTGAGCTTGTAATTTTTTTCTTTTTTTCGGTGTTATTTTTGGGGGTTTGGTGCTTTTTTTTACTCTCGCAGTTTCAAGATTTGGGTCTTGAATTAATTTTTGTAAAACTTTTGGTGCATCTGTTTGGAATTCTTCAATTATAATTTCACCTTGAATCTGATTAACACACATTAGCGTTTTATCTTCCTCTTTTGTTTGTTTGTTTCTGAAATCGTTATTGCATTTTGAAACTTTCAAAATGAACACTTTCTTCTCTACTTTTTCATGCTCAAGATTTTGCTCTTTTGCTAATTTTTTTTTTTCATTGATAAAATTTTGATTTTCTTGGGTTTTACTTTTGAATTGGTTGACATTTTTTTTTTAAATTTTACCATCCCTTTTTGCTTGTAATTTAATCAATCATGGTAAAGATGCAAGTCTGACATTGCTAGAACCCACCTTTGCCAAGTCCTGGATTTTCTTCATCAATTGTATTTTTGTATTCATGCTCTCAGTTCTCATTGTCGTTATTTCTGACTTTAACTTATTATACTCTTGGTCTTCATCAAAGTCTTTTTCCACAATTTTGTCAGTGGCTTTAATGGCGTCTCAATATTTTTTAAATATTGCGAAAACCTTTCATTTGCAACTTTCGCATCGTCAATATATCTTCGCAATCGGTTCAATTTATTACGAAATTTTACTAATCGCTCTAAAAGATACTGTTGTCTTTCAGTTTCCACTTTTATTTTTGTTAAGCCCTTTCTACAACTTTATCACTTTAATAACAATAAATAATTGTACTTTACATTTAACATTTAATGACGTTAATAAAGCTTGATAATTATAATCAAGTTTCCTTAACTGTTACTGCCTTAACAGCAAAAAACTTTTCACTGTCTAAACATCAAAAAATATTTCTATGGCAGCTAGGATTTAATTTGACACTTTAGCTTCTACGCAACTTGCAGCATATTGTTATTTTAATGTCGATGGAAAAAAAATTGTATACTTCCAACTTAAAGCGTAATTTTATCTCTATGGCACGGAAGATTACTTGGCAACAATAACAATTAAATAAAATTTTTTTAGTTTTTATTTCGGAAAATGTCGAAGGAGCATTGACGTTATGGGATGCTTCACCATGCAAGGAGAAATACCCGAATATTTTTATATCGATTTTTTTACAGTTTTTGTTAAATTGCTTAAAATTTTTAATTCTCTTTTGATTCAAAAATCAAAACAATACAAAATAAAATGTGCTACGTACCACCTGCATAATCGTCAATAACGATCATCGGAAAATAAAAGCCCTCGTTTCACGTCGGGCTTTAAACATTCCCTGGTCTCATAATCTTCCTAATACATAAATAACTAGGTTAGACGAAAACATTTCGTGCATTCTTTTTGTTATTGCAATTGATTAAAATTTCATCGCATCTCTTCAATTTTAAACGCGTCAGAATTAATCACTATAATCGAATAAAAAAGATGTTGATGGCCAAATTTAATGTTTAAGTAAATTACTCATGTTAGCCCGCGACTTTCAAAAATAATTAATGTAACATGCATATGATATTGATGATGAAAATAGCAACTTTGATTTATAGATTGTTATGACTTTGATTAAATACGTATTTTCAGGTAATTTTAAAATTTTAAAGAAAAACCTATTTTGGTTCACACTTTAACGAAAACAAATTTATTCACAATTTTATTGTCACATGAAGTAATCACTTGTGGTGTGTTTTTTTTACTAGAGAAAAAAGCAGTAAGCGTTGGAATTTGACATTAGTTGATATCAAAAATTAACAAATCACATACCATATGAGTAGGTATTTCAAATTTGCAAATTTTACTGGTTTCTCCCTTGTAAAAAAATAGATCTTAGGATACGACATAAATATAACATTGACTTGTACAATTTTACTTTAGCTTGGGAATGTTTATCATTCATCGATCACAACACGAGGCATTGAAAACAAACACCTGTACCGATAGACGCCTACACTTAAACGTCATTGATTTTAGAACACCTTGAGTGTCATTTAAAAATTTATTTTTGAATCAGAAGTCGAAATACAAAAATGTACAATTTTGATAAATTTGTAAAATAGAAATAAATATAAATTGAGGTGGACATAAAAGTCATTTTACTAATTTACTAGTCATTTCTTATTCACAATAAAACTAAGCTCCTAGTAAATATCTAGTACTTCTAGTTATTATAAATACGTATTATTATAAGCTTTCTGGGTTTGATATTAATGTTGGCCACATTAGTCACGAAAAATACTCTTAATTCAAGAGCCACAAAGTGGTGAGTGGTTTAGGATTTTGCGTGGGTATCTTTATTCAAAATTAAATTTTTTGGTTCTAAACGCAGCTGAAAAATGACCGTTTTTACATTGACTAAAAATGAGCAATTTTTGATCGCTGAGTCAAAAATTTATCCTAAAAATATTAGTAAAAATTTTTTTTTGTTAAATTTAACTAAAAAAGCCTGTGTATGCTAGAGACTAATGGTATTCTTTTTAGCCTCGCCTGTTTTCTACCTCTTTTAAAAAGTTTCGAAAAAACAATTTTTTGGTCTTGTCACACATATACAGTTTGTTTACTTTTGAAAAAACCATCAATAGTGCAATTTACACCTAAGATACATCCGCAACATGGCACAACTTTTGAAATAACGGTAAAATGACTTTTTTGACAGTGTAACAAAAATTTTTGACAATGTCAAATTTTAGTAAATTTTAATCTTGACAAACCTAATTCAACAAGTGTTGGTTTTTTAAAAAGTAAACAAACTGTAACTACAGTTTCAATTTAGTTTGGTAGGAAACAAACATTCCGTTATTCTCTGATGACATTTTAAATTTTAAAGTTAAAATAAAAATTATGTGAGGTTGTGTTAGCGAAACAAAGTAAAATACAAAATCAAACGTTTTTTTTTTCAATTGAAGTAATAACTAATAAAATGAATAAACATTTATAGTTAGAGCAAAGACCTACAACAAAATTCTAGTTATTTGTTTTTTTTTGTCATTAAGAAACACCGAGTTTAATATAGAAAAAACAGTTGCCAATTGCCAACGAAAATTCGTGTACTTTTAGCTGATTGTAATAATACCAAAGCATTATCGACAGTATCTACGTAACTAAAATGCTGAAAATTGGTGACTGCCTAGAATGTGGTTGATTTGGAACTGTACGGTTTTGTTTTAAAATTTAAGGTTTAATTCAATTAAGTTAGAATTTAATATAAAAAAACCAACTAAATCAATTTGAGAATCAGCTGTCAAATGGCATATTGTGCATGTATAGTAGCGAAGTAAATTGGTATAGAAATAAAATTACCACACTTGATGAATAGATTGCATAACCACACAAAAGTAAAAACAAATGTAATTTTATTTTAATTTAGGCTGGAATGGATTTTCCAGTTTTTTTTCTAGTTTTAGTTGAAAACATGTAATTGATAAATTATTTTCATCTTAAGAGTATAACAAACAAAACAAAAAAAGAAAGAAATTTTATAAGAAAAAGCACTTTTAGTTTTGCTTTTTAATTTTTTATTCTTTCGGTCTACTTTTTCATACTTTCTACATATTTATTATTGTCTTCCTGAATTGTAAAGTTGACTTTGACATATTGTAAACGTCACTTTACACACTAGTGCGTTAAAAACTGCAGTAAAATTATGCTTTAGAAGATGCTTAAAAAATAAATTAAGTATATGACAAGAAAGTTAATTACACAAAATTTTACTTTACACAATAAGCAAAAAACAAAAAAAAAATAAAAGCGTAAATATTTTTTATTTATAAAATTATAGCAACATCTATACGAATTTAAGTACATAAGTTTTTTATTTTTAATCTTTATTATCGACATACCTACCCAGAATGACAGAAAATGATACACAGGTATTACAGGAATAAAAAAATACAGTTACATGTAAATTATTTTTTGTTTATTTAGTTTATTAACTATAATAGTTATACTTATAAGGATTATATAGCTATTTAACAGTGCTATTTGTAAAAATGACAACTGGAATATATGGAAATGGGTCTTGTAATACAAATTTTGCGTAAAAGAGGGTTTAATAACTAAAAAGTAATAGTTAATCAATTATAAAAAACATTGCTGAATAAAGTAAAAACAATTTACAATGGCTGGGACTAGCTTTGTGCTTGTAGTTTTTAGTGTCTAACTTTAAAGTTGCTATTTATTTTGTAAGCTTGTTGTAAATTCTGGTAATAATGACCAGTTTATTATTCAACACATTTAAGATAATATTAAAACTGTTTTATCCTGTTGCTTCCGAATCCACCCAGACATCATGTAGTCTTATCACTTCTACTCAATTGAAAATGACACACTGACGCACCCAGAAGCATGAGTCTGGGAAGGACCAAAGAATAAACTCAAAGTAAAATGATAGTAATTAATTATATATAAAAAAACAACAAAACATTCAAAATTTTTTTACATGAGATTAGCGTTTATGTCGCGATAAATATAAAAGGTAAATAATTTATGAGTTTGATTTATCTGATTAATTTTTTCAAATCAAATTTAGGCTTTAAGTGGGGAGATCTCCTGGCTCTTCCCCTGGGTGCGCCACTGCAAGTGACATCGTGATTTTTTTGATTTTACAAAAGTCGTAATTTTTGTGGAGACTGGATCATTCATATAGATAATTTACCCAATTAACCATCTACCAACTTTTAAAAAAATAGGATTGCCAATTTATACGAATTATTCACATTTCTTTTAAATAAAGAAAAAATGTCGGACAAAAAATGTTATACAAATTTTGTGTGTTAAGTCATTTTACAGCGCTCCAGCTAATGAAGAACGAGCCCGTAGGGCGACAAAGTTGTTGCGCTGTAAAATATTACTATACCACACTCTAATGTAAATAACTATTTCTTGAAAGTATCAGAGAATGTCATGATTCTAGGACAGTTTTGATAAATGAAAGATTCCTTAACAGTACAGTCGGACGGTACATGTTATCGAACTTTTCAACTAATTTTTAGAAAAACTACTGTCAAAAATAAAACTGTACTGAATACAGGAGTTCGAGCAATTATTGAATGTTGAGCAAGTAGTTTTTCTCAAAATATACCTTACTAAAAACTTTGGTATAAATAAATAAAAACTTTTTGTAAAATACGTCTTTTAATAAAGGTCATAGCTGTCGAATCGAGTAATATTATTTTTCTCTCTAAAAATTTTTTTTATGGAAAACGCTCGCTTTCCTCACTCAAATCGCTCGAGAAATGACCTACATTCGGATAAGGTAGAAAAAAAAATGTTATGACACTCAACCTACCTTTTAGGCGTAATAATTTCAACACAATATTTTCGTCGATAAAAATCGATTTAATTGATAGTCGTAGGTATAACCCTAAAACCGTATATTGGAAAATGCTTTCATTAAAGCGTTCACCTTCGCGATAAAAATGCGTGCATTTATATAGCCAAAAACAGAATTTCTATTGTTCACTGAACGTGAATTGAATTCATTTACCGCTTTAATTACGTCTTTCACGACAAAAGCTAACAACACTGTGACAAAGTTGGATAGAGAATGAAGCTGAATACAAAAAATTTCGGTATGAAACGAATCAAGAGAATTTGCTGTTGGTTCGCACTGTTTTATGCAAGCGCGTGCAGGTGTGAAAGATTTGGTAATTTGCATTTTTACTGGGATTACCTGAAGCGAAAAGAAATAAATTTACGGAAAATTAATTGCTGACGGATGAGGTTATAGAAGTAAACATAAACATTGGGGAATAAACGCGGGAACTTTTTTATCGGAAAGTAAAGCTCTATGGACCTATACATTTCTTTTAACCATCAACGTTTAGTGATAGTTTTTTACATTGATCAATCTTTAATAAGGTCGGGTTTAGACTATTAGACATAATAGTTTAAAGAAAAGTAGACAAAATTTTCACTTTCTACTAACCAGTCGCCGTTTTGGATGTTTTATTGATCTTTTATGAAAACTTATCATTAAATTATTTGAAACTACGACAGCAAATAGAGAATATAGAAAATAGTACAATAATTTTTTAAAGAGTAAAAGTCAAAAATTTTTTTGTAATTGTTTGTAATTGTCACATTTTTTTGTAATTTCTGCTTATATTCTAAGAACATATCGCACATAGTCGACAACAGTGTCATAAATTGTAAAACTGTACTTTTGAGATAATAAGTTTACAAAATTTGACATAAAATTATTTCAACATTGTTTTTATTGCATTGATTTAAACACTATTACGTAGTTCTTTTCTAAGGTCCGCTATAATCACCTCACGTGATATATAATTGAATTTTATAAAATGATATTAGGATGAAAAATATTTGTAGATATGACAGCGCTGTTGTCGAAAGTGTTTTTATGAATAGTGGAGATATGCCAATGTTGCTAAAACTGTGCGAAATAATTTTGTAGTCATTGTTAACATTATAATATGGAATAACAAAAAAATAAAAATACAAAATAGCAAACATTTCATTGATATCACCTAACTACATAACTAATATGTATTTAGGAAAAAATATTTAGTATGCAATACAGTTTCATTTTTGTTTTTCGTTTTTTGATGATATTAACGGCTTTGAGTTCTCATTCCTATCTTTGATTTTTTAATCACAGTTTGGATTTTACATCCTAAAGATTGATAAAGTCGTGGTATTTTTTCTTTATGTGATTTTTGGCACACAACTCACTAAGAGCATCTAATTTTGAGAAATTTTTATTAAAATTAATCCCTTATTCCATAAAAAATAATCCTAGATACTACTTCCACAATGTCCTTTATTTCGATATCGAAAAGTTGGCAACTCTAAGTAACGGGCTATTCAATTCGAGCTTGATAAAGTAAATTTAAAAAAACTCAAAATATTCGGAATGTAATGTAATTTTTATTTCGTTTCAATGATTGATCTTTGCCATTTTTAGTTAAACAAAATATCATTTAAAAGTCCTTCACGGGACTTCTTACAGGCCTTGATCTTTTTGAAGTAATTTTAAATGACTTTCCGGCACATTTCGGGCGGTATCTCGGCCATTACATTACGAATATTAGTTTTCAATTCGTCAAGAGTTTGAGGATTGTTTGCGTAAACACGATCTTTTGCGTAGCCCCATAAAAAGAAATCCAAAGGCGTCAAATCGCAGGATCTTGGAGGCCAAATCACACGTCCACGAAATTTCTCTTGCAAAAGGGCTCGATTTGCTTGTGTTACGTGACTGGTTGCTCCATCCTGCTGGAACCACATATCGTCAAGATCATAATCTTCGATTTTCGTAAAAAAATAATCGGTTAGCATGCGGCCATAGTGCTCGGAATTGACGATAATGGTTCGTCTTTGGTTGTTCTCAAAAAAATACGGCCCAATCACATCACCAGACCACAATGCGCACCAAACAGTAACTTTTTCCGGGTGTAATGGCTTCTCTACAATCAATTGTGGATTTTCTGAGCCCTAAATTCTACAGTTTTGCTTATTAACGTGTCCACCAAGCGAAAAATAAGCTTCATCAATGAAAAAAATTTTGTTCGAAAAATCAGCATCGACGGCCTGTTTTTCCAACACCCAATTTGCGTATGTTCTTCTTTATCCATAATCAGCAGGCTTTAGCTCTTGTGTCAAATGGACTTTATACAGATGAAGATGCAAATCCAGATGCAAAATGTGCCATAATGAGCCATAAGATAGGCCTAAATGTTGAGCTAGACGAGGAATTGACAAATTTGGTTCTTTTTCCACACTTTCAGCTACAGAAGCGATATTTTCAGCACTGCGAATGTTTTGATGATGCACAGGCCTTACAATATCAGTAACAGATCCAGTTTGTTCAAATTTAATCACTGTATTCAATATGGTTTGCTTTGTAGGACGATTATGACGACCATAATCTGCTCATAAAACGCGAAATGTGGATACGGCAGAATCACTATTTTTATAACAAGATTTAATAATTTTAACGCGTTGGTCGATTGTTAAATGTTCCATATTCTTAAATGGCAGAATGTCAACTAAATAAATGACAGCGTACTTGACGTTTATATTTAGTATCTAATAGTGTCTAGCAGAACGTCATGAGTGTTATTGTAAAATCCGTTATTCAAAGGCAATTAATTGTCTATACCCTAAAATAATTAATATTTTAGGAAATGTATTTTATATTTTTTTCAATAATTTTGTTTTTACAGGGTTTTTAAAAATGCAGACTTGCGTTAAGAATTGTTGAGTTTTCTCTAAGAATTTCAGACGATTAACATCATCTCTATTTGAGGTATTTTTTATAGATTGTTTATTATAAATTCAAGCATGAATTTTATAGGTTAGAATTTAAAATTTTACTTTTAAAAATTCTCTAGGTCTTGAGCAAAGGTCTTTAGAAATACAAACTCATTGTATTGAATTCTCACAACTAAAACTAATTGCAATTTTTTGCTATAATGCCCTCTTCACAAATGCAAACTATTCACATTAAACGTTCTGTCATTCGTTACAATTTGCTCAACTTTTACAGCAACACTGTCACAAGTGACTTATGAGAGTGTTGATAAAAAGTATGCTATTATTTTGTAAAGAGCTATTGAGTCTTATGCCTCATCTAGAGATAAAATTTTGAATTATATTTAGATCAGTGTTGGGGCTGAATACAATATAACAACAGTTTTTATGACCAATATAACACAATTTATCAAAAGTCGTTTTTTTGGAATTATGACACTGTTGTCCCTCATGTGCGATATAAATAATGACAATAAAAGTCAAAATCAAACTCAAAATATTAATAAAATTTATTTTTTGAAACATCAACATTTTTGTTTCTAATTATTGCTTTTTATAGTATATATATATTGATAGACTGAACTTTTTTAAATATTTTAAGTAAATAATGACAATAAAATCAAAGTCAAAATTAAAAATTTAATCAAGTTTATTTCTTGAAACAGTGTATATCTGATGGAAATAAATTGTGTAGTTATTTTAACCAAAATCCGTGACATGATGATAAATACAATTTTATTGCAACTTCAATAAATAGTGAATAAAGAAGATTTAGCTTAAATTATCACACTATCTTATCTGTGCATTTCAATAACGTAGGACATGAATTTGCATATAAGTTTATGATGCAAGCGTATTGGTTGTTTTTTGGAGTATCAGCAACGCGTGTGAATCAAACTAACAAAATAAAACACTTTTGTGAGTTGTAACGCCAGTTGGTGTGAATTTTATCTGTTTTTGCGAAGTTTTTTCTCTGTATGCTTCATTTTTCCTTCGGCTAATGTCAATAGCAGATTTCCACTTCTTTTACTTTCGCTAGAAGGAATAGGACTGGAATTCTTTTCCAGAGAATAATAAAAATAAAAAAGTGGAACCAGCAAATATAAATGGAAAATATTCCACCGTTAGGGTCGCTTGATAAAAGAATCAATGAAAGTTTGTGTACATAATATTGAAAGAATTGTGTGGTCTTCGATAAATATGAAAATATGTATATCATTTGTTAGGTATAAGTATTGAATGAAATGTGTTTGGACACGATCTTTTCCTTTAAAATATTTATAGGTTTTTTCATAAAAAGGTCATTGAATATAACATTTCAAAGTATGTAATTTAAGGCGTATTTTATTACAAAAGATAGGCGCAAAGGCATCAGGAATATTAAATTTTATAAACATCTTCATTAAAAAGTTCTAACGTCGGATTAATTTAAAGGATAATATGTTTGAGCAAGTAATATGTAAGGATTAAGTTACCTGCTTGCTAAGTATTTAAAATATTTTTTAGTTTTTGTTGAACTTTTTTCATCGTTGTTCACTTACTTGTTAAACTTTTTTGATTATCAGGGAATACTCTTCAATCTTTTAAAGCAAAGATAATTACCGTTAAAACTTCTTGTATATGTAACATAACTCTCAGAGTGCATAAATTTTTTGCAATAATGAATACATGACGACGACAAAAGCAAAACTGATTCAAGTATCTAAACTTTAAATTAAAAAACTTATCATAAATAACAAAAAAGCGATTAATACTGCCACTTTCTTTAAAATTAAAAATAAAAATTGTGCTGCAACCCAAAAATAATAAATAAATTGTAATGTAAAACAATTTTTGTTCAAATTTTACAATATCCTTAACTTTTTGTGCACAATGTATTTTGGTTTCGTGACAGATAAAAGCCAAGTTAATAAACATACATATAAACTTATGACATAAAATTAAAATAAAATATCGGCAATTATAAAATTAAAAATTAGAGGGATATCTTTTGAATGGATTAACAGTTAAACAAACTAACATTGACAATTGTTAAAATTAAAAATTTAATAAAATATAATTATTATTATATTTGTAATTAAAATTGACCTACTTAATAATAATTCGGAGTAAATAGTGACGATTACTAAAAATTATGTACTTCTTTTGCACAAAAATTATTAGTTTCTTTAATAAAAGAGTAAACACGTACAAAGAAAATTACCCTTTGTACTATGCTATCACGTATGTCTGGAGGTTGCAGGCTTTTACTCTAGTATTCAAGTTAGATTTTAGGTATTAAAATGGAAAAACAACAATTTTATTATAATTTTAAATTTATAATAAAGGAATTTTATAAACACTGTAGAAATAAAATAATAGATGTTACGTTGTTTTGTAGTAAATAATTAAATTTAATGAATTTATCAAAGAGATGTGTAAAATTTAATTATAACCAGGAAATTTCAATTTTATATACCTAGGTACTTTTAATGGCTTAAAGAGATTTCTATGCAGTAAATGTATCCAGAATTTAGCTCTAGTGTGTATTATCAAATAATACATTCGAAATGGAAAGTAATAATAATAATAATAATAAATGCCTTTATTTAGAGTAAAATAAATCTAAAAAGAAGCGAAGTCTAGTTAATTAGCTACTCTACTTAACCCCAGACTACAAATTACAAATGAAATAAACTATAAAGAAGAAAAAAACTAAATTTATATTATTCCTAAACATAATAAAATAAAGGAATTGACAACAAAATAAAGAAAACAGAAAAAAATAAAATTAATGAACAAAGATTTGCGCTCATGAAGATTTTAGAGAAAAGTGGATTTTGACACGTTTGTTAAATTGTTTTGATGGTAGTGTTTTTACAGACATTAAATACTAATTAACTTTTCATAAGGTTTATGTTTATGTTTATGTGGGGTAATTCAAAAGTATGGAACAAAATTTTAACATGATAGCACCACAAATGACGAAAATCATCTGCAAAAAATATTTTTTATGTCAAGTAACAAAATTATAGTCCCTCAAATATGGGTATAAATAAGCCGCATAGTTTTTCTATTTGTCTGACGTGTATTGCGACAAGAATTGAAGCCATAACTTTGCTACTCTATCTTTCGATAAAGGTTGTGAATTTATATGCTTGTTATAAT
Organism: Tribolium confusum; assembly: GCA_029207805.1. Classification (NCBI taxonomy): domain Eukaryota; kingdom Metazoa; phylum Arthropoda; class Insecta; order Coleoptera; family Tenebrionidae; genus Tribolium; species Tribolium confusum. The sequence goes on from JALGAY010000003.1 coordinate 39,556,401, forward strand.
GACTCTTATATAATCCCCAAGCCATTTCAGTAGATTGTATTTATAATGGTAAGAGGGTAAATCTAAGAATCTCAAACCCATTGTCGCTCAACAACTCGTCTACCATATTTTTTTAAAGTACGGAATGGTTTAATCAAATTATAATGTCGCGGTTTAGTCAAATTCTCGTCAAACTGAATTTTGTGTAGAGTCAACCGTTCCTTTAATGCTGTCTTCGATGAGGAAAGTGTTGGGTGTTTATCGATAAACACCGAATGATATGGTGCATTATCCATAACCACCACAAACTTATCATCTATCTCTTTCATTGCCTTTTATTACCAATCTTTTTTGTTCATGTCACAAAAATTTCTCTATTCTTTGACTTATGGTAGTCTCTGTCATTGCTTTTGGAATCCAACAAATAACAACACCTTGGAAAAAATCTTGTTAAACATCTAGCATGCAAGATTGTAAATTGTTTTCCTTCAGCTTTAATTTTATTGGAATTACTTTTTAAATCAGAATCGTCGACTCAGTGACGTATTACGCTGCCATTCTGATAAATCCATGTTTTATCTATAGAAAGATAAACGTGTAATTTTTACAAGAATTTTGATACTACAAATATTTTTGTAAAAATTGAATTTTGGCCGAAATAACATGTTTTTGTTCCCAAACAATTTTTTTATTGTTAATTATTTTGTACTTATCTCATGTCTTTTAAAGTCTTCCATAATGTTGTTCTTTCTCTCTGATATTCAAGTTCGTTTTACAAAAAATTAGAAGAGAGTTTAAAGTGAATTTTTTTTAATTTTAAATCCCAAATATGTTTTTGTATATTTTTTCTAAAACAGTGATTCGAAAAAATGTCGCTGGGGCCGGAGTGGTTCCACTCGTTTGCAAACTTTCCAAATTTTTACGCCCTTTTTTTAAAATTTTAATATTTTTTTTGAGACACCTGAAATATATTACATATATAAAGTCCCAGTTGGTTACTCATCACAGCAACAGAGAATAGAAACTAGGTATATGATTTTTGTATAATATAATAATTCTAAAAGTAAATAGATTAATTTGCATAATTTTTTCTATTACTAATGAATCATTATTTGTTTACCATCGTAAAGAGCAACTGACTAAATGATTAACCCTGAGATGCTATAGCACTCTGTACTTACTACCTAATGCTAACTCGAGACTGTATATGTGCTTGTATCTTATTCTATGATATTCTGTATAAAAATGAATTGATGTTGCTAAATATAGATAACAACAATGTTCTTGATATTTCAGAAAATAATAAGATTTTTTAGATTAGAAGTTAATGCAACACTTTTCTCTAGATTAATGCATTGTTGCATACATACGTACACAGGGTGGACCAAATGATGTACTTTGGCTAAACTAAAGAATTTTGAAAAAAACAAAATATAGGCATTAAATGATTAGGAAGATGCTTCCTGAGGTAATATTTAAAAAAATTTATTTGTTTAAATTTTTAAGATAACTATAACAATATTTTTGTTTTTTTGTAAAAATTTTTTTCGATTTTTTTTAAAAACAAGCTGTTTAAGGGAAATGTTGCTGTACAAATTGTTTTAATTTTAACTTTATACATTTTTAATAATAAAAATAAACATTTGTGAATTTTATCTGTGATTTTCGACAAATAATCACAGATATTTCGACAGATAATAACAGTTGTTTAAAACAGTTATAAAAAAATAATTTATCAAAACAATTAATAATTTAACAATAAAAATTAATGTTTTGTAGTGCACATTACGGAGTATGTTGTAGTACTAAGTATAAATAAATAAAATGTAAATAGTACATATCAAGAACGTCTAGATTTTAATTTGATGAAGTTTAAATAAATTGGTAAAAGAAACATTTTGTCAAAACTGTCTTCCACCTTACGCACGCTAGTAGAAAGTCAAGTAGGCGTTCTCTCCCCTTCCCCTGTTCTATTGTTATCTGATTAATTCTAAGTCATATACTTCGGTAGTAAAGATACTCTGGATTAACTTTACATCGGAGTATTTTTACTACCGAAGGATTTGACTAAGAATGGGGTAGCCCGTTAGAGTTGGTATCAATTTTTAAATGAAGATATGATGTACCTCCGGTGTCCATAAAATGTTAGGACAAATTATAAAATTAGATAATGTTCAAATCTCTACCATTTAATCACTTTTTTTTTAGTTTAGCAGTAACTACTAAGTGAAAATGATTTTGTAAATGAAAAGCACATTAATTTTTATGGTTAAATTATTAATTGTTTAAATAAATTATTTTTTTAGACTTTTTTAAAGAACTTTTCTTCTGCTTTTCAACATGCATTACTTGAATTAACCAAAAATTTTGTAGGTTTGGCGAAAATCACAGATAAAATTCAAAAATGTTTATTTTTTTTATTAAAAATTTATAATGTTAAAATTAAAACAATTTGTACACCAACAATTCTCTTAAAATGCTTGTTTTCTAAAAAAAATCAAGAAAAATTTTTACAAAAAAACAAAAATGTTGCTATAGTTATCTTAAAAATTTAAACAAATAAAAAAAAATTAACATTGATTCAGGTAGCATCTTCCTAGCCATTTAATACTCATATTTTGTTTTTTCAAAACTCTTTATAATAAAGAGCTGATGTAAAGTTTGGTCCAAAAACAAGGACTTTTAAATAAAACAAATATTTTAGACCGATTAGTTTCGTTCTTTATTAGAACATCTGCAGGGCGACGATTCTTTAACTAATTTATTAAACAAAAGTAAAACACGTTCATTCTTTTTAATAATCTGGTCTTGCGCCTTAGAAAGAATATACGATTATAATTTTTTTTATAAGACCTAGTATCTTAAATTGTAAATCTTAGTTATAAAGACCTCTCACTTGAGCAATTAGCATTATTACAGTTAATGACGGCTTTAATCTTGTACTGGTAAAACCAAAATTAAGCATTTGGCATGCCTTTTGAGACATAAGGAATCTCAGAATGAAAATGAATTAAGTTGTTCTTTGATACAGTTGTGATTTCTGCTGTTTTTTTTATATAAAACTGCAAAATGAGACAACATTTACGTTATGTGGGACGTTTAACATTGCATTTTTTTAAAATTCTTATTCTAAAGAAAGTAAATTTGGTTTTAATCTGTAAACTAGTTACTTTTTTAAAAATTGGGAGACCCATCTTGTTTTATAAACGTTTATACCGGAATTAATTTTTTCAACATATATTTTATCCTCTAAGGTAGGTAAACTTCAAAAAAAAATTTAGTAATTTTTTTTTTTTCCATAACGGGTTATGATATAAGAAAAAATAATTACTTATGGAAATACCTACTTCAAGAAAGATAATTACCTATAAGATCTTTACCTATATACATTGAATAAAATCGCAAATGAAGTTACAATAATAAATTATGTGAAATATGGTATTTTATTTATGACGTATATAAGAAAATTTTGTTGTACTTTATTGTTTATTTCGTTAATTATACAATTGTTTCGGTATCTCTTAACTTTTAACTATTTGTGAAACACTGTATAAGCAATTACGTTGTCCTATTAAGTTTAACAATTTCCATAATGGGCAATAATTACTACAAATTAGGTAGGTAGCCTTACCCGATCTTGTTCGTCGAAAATACGGTATCAACTTCATTAATTATGTAGGTGGTCAATATTTATTGGTTTTCATTAGTCATCATTAAATTTATAAAAAATAAAAACCTAATTTTTACAAACTGTTTTTACTAAATTTTGTATTCAAGGCAAACGTTAATTAATATGGAACACTCACTTTCATATTAAATGCACCGCCCAGTAAACAATAAATTCTAGGAGTGAGTTTAAAGCGATTAAATTGGCAGTCAACACTACAGGGCTCTTATATTATTTTCTATAATTATTGTTTTTAATTATATTGTTCTTAGTTAAGTTGTTGAATTTATGTATGTGCCCCAGATGTGACGGAAAATCGGAAAATATATATAATACCGTATAATATAATGTAATTATGAATACAATATAATAAATATAATTAATACCGTGCGAACGAGAATGAACTGAATCAGGGTAAACTCTAGCCTGGAATTTTTTTTATATATTTTTTTAATTGCTCAGCCATTTTACATTTATGAACTCACCCTTAACCTGACTAACTGGACGAATTTTGCTTCAAATAATGTATCACAAATGAAGTGTTCTCACCCAAATTACTTTAAGGGTGAGTTTATGTGGGTAAAATGGGTGAATGATTTTCACTTACATCTTGAACCGAAATAAACATTCTTGACATAGATTTCAGTTTGTTTATTGAAAAAAAATCGTTTCAAAAATGACAACTACCAATGAAAATAAATATTTTCAGAAAATTAAAAAGAAATGGAAATATTAATTTCGTGTTTAGAATGCCTTATTTAACATAATATAATTAATTTTTTTTTGTAAGGGGTAGCGTATAATATTTAAAAAAAAAATGTTCAGTAATATCTTAAGACAAAAATGATAACTGTGAACTTTGTCCAGTTTATCCTGTTGTAAGGAGTAAAACAAACATTTTAAGAAAGATATCAAAATCCGAATTCTACTGTTTTTAAGCATTATGAAGTAAAGACCTACATTGCTTTGACTATTATTTTTGATGATTTTGAACATCGGATCCCGTAGGATTTTGCATCATTTATATTGCTTTGATTTCTTGGTTGTCTGGAACGCTTCTGGTGCCTCATATTTTCTTCTTCTAATAATTGGAACAACAATAAAAGAAAGTGTTTATGGATAAATTTTTACATCATCAAGTTACATTTTAAATATGAGGATTTAAAATACATTTATACAATAAAAATAAAATACAAATGTATTTTCCTCGGTTTCTTGCTATTTGGTAATCACTAATCACCTTAGTATCGATGTGCTGCCACAAAAAGCGCTCGAGTTTTTTGGTCCTTATTATTAGTTGATTGTACATATTTTTTATTGTTATTACGTTTAATCAAAATCTTTAACATGCCTATTCAAACGAAAAAATATTTTTTTATTTTATTTTGTTTAATTAAAAGCAAACATAATAAAAATTTGTTTATTTTTATTAAAAATGTAGACATCTAAATAAAATTCCAGTATGGCTTAACATTAAATTATACAAAAAAACATGTGGCTTCATTGATTTTTGTTGTTGAATTAAAATAGTTCAACCTACACAACAACAGAACAAGAGGTAAATGTACTAAAACCCTGCTTGATACTGCATTATTAAGAAAGTACTGTGTCGCAGAGTTATACACGTAAACAAAGAAGTGTAAGACCGCACTACGGTGGTATTTCTACTATTTTTTAATCTGTTTTTACACAAAGTCTGGCAATAGGATTGAAATAGGTTTTTAATAGACTAATGTAAAAAAACAAAACGTATATTTGGACTAAATTGTATTAAACTAAAACACAATTTAACATTATAGAGTCCTTAAAAAGATAAATCGTGTTTACGACTTAATCCGGTATTTATTTAACTTTCACTAAAATTTTATAAATTTTAGCTCTATGCACTGCTGTAATCTATTCATAACATTAAATAAATTATACTCTATTTGCTTGTTATTTCTTATATTATACACACAAATAGTTTAGGGATATTACTAGTTTTTCATATAACTTTATTATACATTGGTTATAACTAAAGTTAACGGTGTATTTTTAAGAAATATTAATAACACTATATTGTAGGTACCGGTTAGGTCTAAAACCATATCTCTTTTGGTTTTTTGTAACCCCTATGTTTTAGTTGCTTTACAGACGAATGCGAATGGGTTTAATATTTTTTTAATTACTGTGTGTAGTGAACATTCTTGACAAATAAACTATGGTAGAGCATGATTTAACTCGAGAACAGATGCTCAGGACCGTCGGTATGCTTGAGGTCGGTTTGCGTCAAACTGCTATAGCGGGCATAATTGGTACCACGCAAAGCATTATCTCAGGACTTTACGTACGTGATCGTGAAACAGGGGATATGGCTGAAAGACATGAAGAACCTCGTCTTAAAAAACTCTAGATTAATATCACTACATACAGTTATACAAAAAAAAAATCCGACTGCAACAACTTCCGAATTAAGATTGTCTGTTACACCTATATAGGCTAACAATTCAAATTGAGTTTTTTTAAATGCATTTTTTTGTTTATTTTATTTTCTATATTCTTGCGTATATTTTAGCAATGGTTCTTCGTGATTCTTCTATTTATATTGTTCTTATATTTTTTGAGTTTTTTTTAATTGTGTTGCAGCCCGTCGGTTTTTTTTAGCATTTTTTTGAAATATAGGCTTTTCTTAAAATAGTTTACAAAAAATGTTAGGTTTGTGCATTAAGAACGCTTTATAGTGTAATCCCAAAATAGTGTTAAGAAAATTCTATCTTATTCAAATGGTTTAAGAAACTGCCTCAATGTTTGTTTTTAGAAGCAGCATATTCTCAATTAGAAATAGTACATAAATTACTAACAAAGGTAAGATAATTTTACCAATTGAGGACAATTGTTTGGAGGATGAGTGAGGCCACGACTCCACTTTGAGATCGGTAAAATGTTTTTAATGTTCGTAATGATTATAATTTTTTTTGCGATTTATTTACATTTAAAAAAATTAAATTTGAATAAATCTATTTACCATTCTAGAACGGTAAATGCGTTTATGTTAGCAACGAGTTAGCAACCCTTTTAAAAAATAAAATAAAAAATTCGGTCAAATATAATAAAATGAGTCTTTTCGTACATTTCGTATAGTTATTTTTAGATATTTTGTTTCTAAATATTTTTTAGTTAAACAAGTTAGAACGTTTTTAAAGCAGAATCAGTTTTAAAAAAAAGATTAAACCTAATTAGTACATATTTGCAAGTTGTGTACTCAAAATATCTAAAAAAAGGCTGATTTTCTAGACCCTCCTATAAACCAAAGAATAGCTATTGATTAATTTATGGAAAGGCACTTTCAGATTTTTTGAGTATACACATTTTTATAAAACTGTATCAAAACAAAGGTTTTGTCTTCTCAAGCAATTTTTCCCTAAATGAGTGTTATTAGCAAACCAACAAAACGTCAACTCTACGCTCTAAGCTAAGTCGATATTCCTGTTAAATGAGTTAAGAGCTTTTTATGCTTCGTTAAGTAAACTGTCTCGAGCTAATGTTGGAAGAATAAAGTTAATTGTTTTTGCGAACATGCAAAATCTCTGAGAAAACGTAGTGATAAAATTCAGTGATTATTTAGTAACAAATACACAAAAGATTTTTTTAATCGATCGTGGAGCAGGCATTGTAATACATGTTATAGAATTTTTCAGTAATTAAATTCTGCTTAAGGCAATTAAACAAATCATTTGAGCGAATATCGTTTTAATTAAACTTTTTTCACTAATCATTGGAAGGAGATTTGAAAGCGTCTTTAAAAGGCAAGGACAGAAAGAAGTTAGTTTCACAGTACCATCCACATTAATTGATGAGCACAAACAGAAAATTATGGGAAATTGCAGCGGATTTAGTTGGTGTAAAGTAGCAAAAGCGAATGTTTCGAAAATAGTTTATTTCCGTCTAAAAAATCGAAAGGTGAGAAGGTAAAAGCTTCCATCAACTCGAGATTTATTTGTGTATCAAATTTTGAAAAGACAATCCATTAGAGAGTATCGATTGGGCTTTTGGAGAGAGGCGATAGACATAAAATTACGAATAAACAGCTCGGAATTTTATCAATAAAATCGATAAATGGGTAGGTAGATTGATTAATTAGTTTTATGAAATTACTTACGTGATTGAGAAAAATTTCGTTGTTTATTTTTGTCAGAAGTAAACATTTATCTTTTTCAACAAAGGCGCAAGTCTATCGGTCGCTAACAAGCCGTCATTATGTTAACGTTCCCTTCTGAATTCTCAGAGTTGTCATTCTGTTTCAGATAGGACAGTCATTCACCGAAAGAGCTCTTTAGCGCTGACACCAGAGGACGAACCCTTGGATCTCAACGTAAGTCAAATTAATTCAAGTGATTCTCTGCTGGTAGTGCTGGTAATTGTAACACTCGTTTTGTGACCGAAGCTAAAAACGGCTTCCAATTAAACGTGGCCATATTTTGTATGTATTTACATTATTATGTCTGTGGCCCAGCCTTGCTGTAATTGCTACGCAAATAAAATTCATCTCGTTAAAGGATTTTATGTGACTGGGACATTTGTGGAATGTCACTACTGGTTTATTTTCATGTAAATTCATGCACAACAAAACAAACTTACTACTTAAAAATGCCAGATTGTTGGAGAAAGAATTTTCTTTGGATTCTGTTGTTGTTAGTTAAATATCTTAGAACTTTATACCTGCTTTACTAAGCTAATAAATAACAAATAGTTTATGTCATATTAATAGTTATATGAAAATATATACAAATAATCTGAGGACGTAATGTTTGTTGCATTTTTGGTTCCATCTGCCAAAATATGTCAGATTTAAAATAATGTAAAACATATTAGGTGTTACACCGAGTATTATAGCCAACGATTTATTATTTGAATATTTAAAGATTTATTATTTTGAGAAATTCATACCAGTTATTATAAATGATATCTGCATAAAATGATTAATTTCATTAACTATGTAATGACCGAAACTGGACTATACTTACCGTCATAAGCTTAAAATTGCGCGCTAAGATCAAATTCAAATAAAAGTGGCTAAAAGTAGTGATCGTCGTTCAGTGGAAAGAAGTCCTACGCTGTGTTTGACAAAATGGCGGCATATTTTTTTGAGTTGTGACTGCATGAGGGTTCAAGTTAGGAGAGCATAATTAAACTTTAATTTAGAAGAAAACATATTTATCTGTTTGTTTTTTGCATTAAATCATGTAAGAATTAGAAAATAAACGAAATAAAAGTAAGTTAGTGGTCAATAACAACCACAAAACAAAACATTCATAAAATAAAATAAGCACATCAAAACACACATAAATAAACAATAAAATATATTCTGTTAGGGCATTTTATAAACAATTAGATTTTTACTGCAAGAAAGACCAGCTAAAACTTTCCTAAACCGTGTCCACAAACAAAACTCAAATATGTTTCTAAATAAAAGTTACATAAACATTTAACAAAAATATTTACAACCATTTTGAGACATTTTACATTTAAATGTGGGGAAAACATGTTAAGTCAGGTCACTAAATTCTACAAAAGTTAAAAAAACTTGCAAAGTGTGACACGAATTTACACAAGTGATTGAAAATATTGGCTCATCAAAGCCACTTCAAACAGTAGCTTGAACAATTCCTTGCGAATGTTTTGGCACGATAATTGGTCATGAAATAGCTCCAATGATTGCCTTCTATCCCCCTCTTTGCCAGTCGAGCCTTAAAAGATATCTATCAACTACGTTTGGATAGCATATGAAACTATCGACGTTCTTAGTTTAACCTACTTTTTCTCACTCTAAACAAAAAGTCTTAAAATTTAAGCAGAAAAATACCTAGGCAGAGCGTAGTGGACATGTGTTCCAGTGTTGTACCACTTAACGCCTTCTATCTTGATTTTCACCCTCCCAAACATTCACCAATAAACATAATTTAAATTATCCTAGTTACCTAGTTTAAATTTTATTAATTTAATCTATTCTTTATCAATGATTCTTCATGCAATGTAAATTTAATTATGTAACGTTTGATTGTTGAAGAATGAATTAAAATATGTATACAAACCTACTACGAAAGTGGATGTCTTATGCTATAAAATAATTTCACGCTTTGCGTTGTAACTCAGAGTGTTAGCTCTGGTTCGGGATCAAAATATAATATAAACAAGAAAATTATACTTACATTAAACCACAATTTACATATAGGTTATTTACATATTTACATATAAGTCCACGGGGCAACACAAACTAGTATTTACCACGCTGTAGCACATAAGAACAGGACTCTTCTCTCTTGAGTAAGGGGTATACCCCACTTTGCGTGTTACTTTGCTTTGCGTATTTGCAATACAACTGTCTAAACATCGAATAGCGAACTTTGATTTACAGCAATTATATTGCAAAATACTGCTTCGTGATAATAAGCTATCCACAAAGATGGTGACTGCTGAAGACACTGCAATTCCTTTAATTATTGGGGATATCAACATGATAGCGATAGATTCTGTAATTTATGAATTTTTTAGGTTAAATGGTTATTTAATTTTAACTAAAATTGGTATGACTTTAAACGAGATGTTGCAATTTAAAAATTGTTGATGGAAATGAAGTTTTGAAATTGTTTCAAAGATGTAAGTACATATATACTTAGTACGTTATTGGTTGAAAATCTCTTACAGTGATTGCATTGTAGGTTTTAATCAATCTCAAGCTCAGAAATAATAAAAAATACTAGCGTTTTATATTTGTAAGTACAAAGGTTGATAACTTTTAATCAAAAAAAAAAAACATGGCAAGAAACATCGTAACACAAAATTATAAACTGAACAATATTACCACATGTAGTTTTAAGTATTATTAGCAAAGATAGGAGGGCATTATAACAAACAATGCTTTATTCAGTTTGTAGCAAAATAAGCAATGATTTTGTATAAAATAAATCAGTTATGCTGAAATTTACTTAAAATAAAAATTATACTAAATTAACTGTTTTATTTGAAATTGAAAATCTTGAAATCCTGAAATATAACTAAGTTAGTTGTAAATCGTTTGGCAATAAACCATGTGATTTAATGCCGTGACCGGCAGTTTAAAGGCAAGGCGCAGCTGAAGTTTTTTAGCCAGGCAGGGCATTAAATCTGCTTTATTGCCAACTAAATATAGGTATAATTTTTTTGCCGATCCTACCGGTGTAACTTTTTTGCTGAAAAATTTTTGTTTGACATTTAATCTCAAAATTTTGTGACAGCTAAAGTGCTGAATTCTTTGGCTGAATTACATCAAAATGTCTTATTTACTGCTTATTTCAGAAAACTGTTGTCGTATTGCCTGATTAATAAATGTGATAGTTTAGTGCGCTTACATTGTCACTAAAATGTGGTGTTTACTGTCGATCGGCAAAAAATAAATTATTTTGATTTATCGTTCTAACATCAACCTGATAGTACTTACTTCCCCAGTACCTAAAATTTTTTCTAGAGGTCATTTTTGCATGTAATTACCGCCGATACGAAATTTATATCTTTTCTTGGTATAAATTGTATTCTAACTATTCAAACTCTGATTCGAAAACTTAATACAACTCGTTTGATTTTAAACGTATGGACACTTTTGCTTGACCGTACCTATACTGTTTGATTAGCAACAAATATTGTTATGATGAGATTTTCCAATGTTACAATGACATTTGAAACAAATAAAAATATTTCTAGATGGTGCTATTGTAGGAACCTGTAACGTTACTAATAAAAAACAATTTTGATAAAATTTTATTAAAAACTTGTCATCTATTAACAGTATTAACATACAACCAAGTAAATGTAAAACATCATTTTCTGTTCAGTATAGACACGAAATTATTTAATTCTGAAAAATAGTCTGTTATTTAAATGTGACAATTTGTTAGTTAGACTAAAGATTAAAGATGCTGTTATTCGACGCAGACGACGCTATTTATTAACCATTTTTTTACTTTGCGTTCGTATTAAGGTTGTTACAGCACGCTTTTCCATTTCGTAATAAAAAAATACCTTTATATAATAATTACATATATTACATATAATAACTACATAACACAGTGTAATATATTTTTCTACTGTTGGTAGTGAAAAACTGTTATTATTGTCAAATCAACTTTATTTAATAATAACAACAAAATTGCAATAAAATTTGTACATACTGTTATTTACAATTTATTACCATATATACAGGGTGCCCCACCGAAAAGGGCATACCCCCTGTAACTTTTTTATTTATTAGTCGATCTAAATAAAATTTAAAACATAAGCATTAATATGTACGGTCTACATTTTGCTGTTAAAATATTTTTTTTATGATGTACCAATTTTGCCCTCGAAAGAATAAAATTATGAAATCGCACAAAATTTCTTCAAAATGCATATTATTATAATGCTATAACTCAAAATACTGTAATGACAAATTTTGTTTTAACACTAATCATTTAGAATTCCTCTAATTGGTTCTTAAAGAACACGGAAAAAATTCGTTTTTTTGTGAGAAATATTGTCATCCATGAAACGGTGTTGTCAGATTGTAAATTGAGAGTTACCTGAATATGAATAAAACGTCAGTGAATTTGTCAGTTTGACAATTGAAAAAATCGAAAAGTGTCTAATCCCAAAAACCGTAAAATAATTTTAGCCTAGAATTTCTAATGCCTGCAGCTTTTTTGTTACGACTTTTGGCAGGTTAAACGTTTCTGATACGTTTCTGTAGTTGTCACCAATAAAACATTTTTTGTGGAAACACTTTATTTCTGTAACACAACGTAACAATTTATTTCAAGAAACAACTTCTAGAAGCTTAACTCACGACCAGAGAGTTCAAGAAGAGAGCACTTTACAGAAGTATTCTACAGCTTGAAAAAGATCGGTAAAGTTGTTGGACTATTTGAAGATGCCAGTTTCAATGGTAAAACCCAAATGTGCCCCTCTTTACCGTAAGACATAATCAAGAATTGGTGCAAGTTGCAGGAGATGTTGTACACGAAGATCCTAACATTAGCAACACAATACTTTAGCACGAATGCTAACACAATATGAGCAAAGAGTTTTAAAGACAAATTAAATTAATTTCTTTAAGATTTTATTGCATCAGGAATTACAGCCTGCATTATTGAGTAGGAAAGGAGAAAATTCATGGTGGGTGCATAAACTATAAATATCGAAAAATTTCTGAAATAAAAAGAATAGTTAATAACGTTTTAACAACGAACGTCTTAGACTTACACATTAAATGTTCAAACACATTTCCATTTTCTTGTAAGCAGCAAAATAATCGTCGCCTAAAATTTTGTTTTACTCTAACAAGAGTTTCGGGTGATATGGCAGCAAACGCTTCTCTTATTCGCTCTTTCATGTCCTCTATTGTCGTGGGAGCTGTTTTGTACACCTTTTCTTTTACAACACCCCAGAGAAAAAAATCGCAAGGCGTTAAGTCTGGAGAACGAGCTGGCCAGTGAACAGGTCCTCCACGTCCTATCCACCTATCAGGCAAGTGTCGGTCTAAATATCGCCGAACCCGTCTTGCGAAATGTGGCGGCGCCCCATCATGCATGAACACAAGCTGTCCTATTATGTTTAACGGAACATTTTCTAACAACTCTAACAGATTTCTTCTTAAAAAACGTAGATATATGTCACCATTTAAATTTCCATCGAAGAAAAATGGACCGATTACATGTTGACCCAAAATACCGCCCCAAACATTTAAAGACCATATTCTTTGATTATCTATTTGGCGCAACCATCGTGGATTTTCAATTGCCCAATAATGCATATTATGTCTATTAACAAGCCGATTACTTTTAAACGTTGCTTCGTCCGAGAATAGCACATAATCAGTAAAGTTATTGTTTTCTTCTAAAATATTAATCATTTGTTGACAGAAAAGCATTCTAAACTCAAAATCAGTAGGACGCAATTCTTGATGCAGTGCAATTTTATATGGGTGGAATTTATTACACTTTAAAATTCTTTGCACAGAGCTTTTGCTCATATTGTGTCTTCGTGCTATACTTCTAGTGCTAATGTTAGGATCTTCCTGTACGGCATCTTTTACAATTTGCACCAATGCTTGATTATGTCTTACGGGAAAGTAGACCCGTTTGGGTTTTACTACTGAGCTGGTGTCCTCAAATAACCGAACAACTTTACGAATTTTTTTTAATGTGTAGCCTACTTCCGGAAAGCGCTCTTGTAGAATCCTGTTGGTTGCTAATAGGTTTCTGCGGCATTCACCGTACACTAAAATTATTTCATGTCTTTCGCGATTAGACATTTTTCGATTTTTTCAAGAATTGTCAAAGTGACAAATTTACATATTTTTTTCAGGTAACTTTCAATTTACAATCTGACAACACCGTTTCATGGATGACAATATTTCTCACAAAAAAAAGAATTTTTTTCGTGTTCTTTAAGAACCAATTAGAGGAATTCTAAATGATTTGTGTTAAAACAAAATTTGTCATTACAGTATTTTGAGTTGTAGCATTATGTAATAATATAATAATAATATAATAATATGCATTTTGAAGAAATTTTGTGCGATTTCATAATTTTATTCTTTCGAGTGCAAAATTGGTACATCATAAAAAAAATATTTTAACAGCAAAATGTAGACCGTACATATTAATGCTTATGTTCTAAATTTTATTTAGATCGACTAATAAATAAAAAAGTTACAGGGGGTATGCCCTTTTCGGTGGGGCACCCTGTATTTGATTATCAGCTTCAGGGATAAACATACTAATTCCCAATTCTTCTAAGATTTTTGAATTTTTTGGAACATAACTTTCAGAATACCGTTTTAAAAGAGCTTAAGGTTTGTTATATTTTGAACTATTAACATTTTTATAATTGCAACTGTGAGTAGAGACATTTTTATAGATCGTAACGATGGTCTGTTCCTTGCACCATTTTTCAGATTCTTCATAATTTTTCTCGTAAATTACCTGCGATTTCAGTAGGCAGGTAGCAAATTGTTTAATGGACTAGTTGGCAAGACTCGTATTTCACGTGGAGTACATTGAAAAATTTCGACATTTTCAGAATTTATTTTTACGAATAAAAATTAACAGAATACCTAATGCAAACAAATGAAGATTATGTCAAACTGGTTTTATTTTATAACCGCGTTTTATGCATCGCGTAAGTCTTGCTAACACAAAATTTTCTAAATCTCGAATTTATTTATTTTTTCTTGAAAATGGCGTAAAAACTTTTTGTTCGACAAGCTTTTAAACGTCATTCATATTGTTTTTCAGAAATATATCAACTAACATCGGCTACCCACCTCCATAAAAGGAGGAAACGTCATTAATACAGTCGATCCATCAACTAATTTACGAATTAGTTTATTAACCTTAACTCTTTACCTTTCTGCATCAGTGAAAAGGGTGCAATAATCTTTTCCATCTTTCCAACCAAAACCTGATTGTTTCTGAACTCATTTATTACAGATGTTTAATTTAAATTTGCATTTAATAGTTAATTATTTAAATAATTAATTTTTTTTTATTTGACATTTTATTATTTATACCTTCTTATACCATCAGCTTATTTTAAATTATTAATAATTGATGGGAAAACTTTGCTCTAGGTATTAAGGATTCTTAAATAATAATGAATTCGTACAGATACACTTTTTGCATTACTATCCAGTTTACCCGCGAAGGGAGTGCTTGACGCTTCGCTTTGCCAACGTGCATATATCTGTTATTTGCTGTTTACATTACAAAGAATCTCATATTGTAAAATGCACACAACGTTTTTGGTATCGGAAGTTACTATCACCACATTGTAACTAAGCTTAGGCGTCTCGGAGTAACTCAGCGCTTGGCCAGCTAATTAATCGGTGCAATTGAGCGCGCGTGTGTTAGTCATTCAAGTGGTCTACACGAGCTCTGAAAACCCAGCAGCGTCGTTGCCTCGAATGTACCCAAAATATATTTTTCTACTTTACGTCGGTAACAGAGTCCTATTTGGGTGCGGTAATAGCCAATTTCGCACCCAAATTGCGTGCGGTAACAGCTAGTGCAATTTACTGTTTTCGGATTGGTAACACCATGTAACACGCTATCGCTGAAATGAAACGTCACGTTTCTGTCGACAATAAGATTACAGTAATTATATTCGAATAAATTTTGTTGCACTTGATGACCAGCAGTATTCCTCAACAAAGTGTTTTTGTGTGTGTGTGTGTCGCAATTAATCTATAAAATATTCGAAAGTGGGGCGGCACAAGCGGCGGTGGACATGCGACAAACTTCAGCTTTTGAAGTTAGAACAGCTTTAAAATGAAACTTGAAACTAAAATAAAGTTTTGAGCCTTTATTTTGACGATTTACAACATCCACAGCATTCGATAATTTACAAGTTATTTGCTAGATGAGTGTATAAATCTGCTTGACTCAAATAACGATGAAATGAAAGGAGTCGCTGAGAACCGCAAATGGAGTGGGAATTTAGAGATAAATGGAGATTTTCCTTACTGTGTTAATGCCAATTGGATTATTCAATCAATAACCGATACGGTAGGTAAAAATGAACTATTTGTGAGTTACTTACACAGAATTTTAGACAAATTTGAAAACATTTCAAAGTTCAATGGCTTCATTGACACTTTAGTGACATTTTTATTACCAACTGTCTCGTATTAACGCAAAAGTCCTTAAAGATTAAATTATTAACTTTTTTACTTAAAAATTACGTAAAACACGTAAAGTAGAAAAAATAGCATAAAGAACTTGTTTTTCAAAGTCATTGTGGCACTCATTCTTTATAAAAACTCGCGCTCGCGCTCCTTTTATAAACTTGAATTTGTGCCACAAAGTTGACTTTTCAAAACGCGTTCTTTAATATACTATTACTGCTTAAATGAGAGAACCTATTATAGTATGTTATTTTATCAAATACTGATTGACTGAGTGAGTGACTGTCAATGTGCTCTTAAGTTGTACCGGCTTTAAATAACGATAAATAAAATGTAAACAATAACGCAAAATCACGCCACGGACAATCCACTCGCTCACGCCTAAGGTTAATTATAACACAACAGATTGTATTAACCTATTGTTTTATATATATTATAAAGACTGAAAAAAATATTCTTTGCCCATCAGAGCAAAAATAGGAAGAGATGTAGAATTAGTATCTTAACTTTCAATCGACAAGAATCGCCAGAAACTGACACCCATGATCTCTAATGTGGACCTATTTCATTGATTTGTCGTTTTTTTGTGTAATTTTGTATTTAGGTATAAAAAAATATATATTTTTTTTAGATGTTTCGTCAGTTTTTAAGCTTACTTCACAGTTTGTTAAACAAATCAAAAATCTTTCAACTGTGTTTTTAGTCTTTGCACAGATCTAAAATTTGTTGCAAACAAACTATATGTCAAAATGTTGCGTGTAGACTACATTTAAAATGCAAACAACTCGGCTAAGCATGGCTAAGCTCTCATGGTTTCAAACTCTCACTTTTCCTACCCATTACATAAATAACTATTACATTTTTAAATATTGTTTTTGCAATTGGACTGCTGATGCCGCGGCAATACGTTTTCGTTTTTTTCTCCGTCAGTTTTTAGGAGATTTATTAGTCCGTTAGTCGGCACTGTGTGAGTTACATTTTTTAACATTATGTGCTCGCAAATACATTATTCATTAATTTTTGAAACTATATAGAAACAAAATTCAAAATTTAATAGGTAGGTAGATGGTTCTTACTTAAAAAGGAAATTCAAATTTGCCTTATAAGTTTTTCTTGGTTAAATATTAATTTAAATTCAAATTTTTAAAGCATATATGTGGCTAAAATAACAAATGTGTATGTTTTCATATTTTATATACCTAAACGATATTTTAATTAATTCATTTGAAGAGTTATAAATTATTCATTTTCTGCTACGGTTGATTAAAATTTGTAACACCATTAGGAATTTTCTGTCATATTTAATAGACTTTTGGACGTGAAAATAATCTAATATGCACTAAACAATAGAAAATATCTTTGAAATAATTTCAAATTTTTACAAAATAAATATCATTAGGCTTATATACCGTTTTTGAAAAAACATTTTATTACAAAGGACTCTTCTTTATCAAGAGAAAATAATTTTAGAAAATTAGTTCTTTGGTTATATACATTTAGTTTGGTATTCTGATCAGTCAGTAATGCTAAAAAGTCGTTCTTGTTTTTCGCAGTTTTTTTAATTCGGCATCATTTCCCGCCAACTCAGTTTCCATTCGTTTAATTTTATTATTACTGTATTCAGGTAGAGGTACTGCTTCTGGCAGATGCATCAAAGCTTAAAGTACTCGTATTCTGGTCATAAAGTTGGAAATTAATTTGACTCAATTCTTCGATTTTTCTCGACGATAATACAAAAAAAAATTGATTAATTTGATTTTTGACATTTTATTTGATTCGTATGTATTTTCTACATACAAATGAATTGACGTTATTATTCAAAATTTTTGATTGCTAATTTTGTGGTTCTAATTTAGGTCACTTACGTTAATATACGCTTTCCTTACAAATGTTAATAAAAAATCTACTAATGCTAAACAAAAAAATTTAAAGAAACTTAATACACCTAATAATACTAAATAATTTAATTTGCACGACGCACGTTACAAAAACAAAGTTGTCATTTTCAAGAAGAAAATTAAACTGATTGACTTACTGGATTAGACTGGATCATCGTTAATTTGGATGAGATTTTTATCTCCTTTACCAAGGATCTTCCAAATTTTTCTCTTCTTTGTGTTTATTTATTTTGGCATTTTTTCTTCTCTTTTGCATGTCAAGTTATTCTTTTTTTATATAAAAGTGTCTTGTTTTTTTTATTCTGGATGATTTGTTTATGCGTAGTTCAGAATTTTTTGTATTATTGGGTTTGGTGTTTTGTTGCTTTTTCGTAAAATTTTTTGGCTGCGTTCAGAATATTGTTGTAGATAGATAGATATTTTTAGGTCGTGATGTAGTTGGTCATTTGTCATATATTAAGGTGCACGAGTTATTTGTCCTAGTGTTTTATTTTGTATTACCTATTTGTGGAGTTCTGAATCTGGTTTTTTCTCGTTGTATTATTTGAGTTTTATATATCATTATCCGTTTTATGCCATTTTATAGATGGTTAGTTTAGTTTTTAGATTTAGGTTTTTATTGTGTAGCAGTGGGTGTAGGTATCCTTTTATTTTTTGGCCTTTTTGGTGATTTTGTTTAAGTGGTTATAAAATGTTAGTTCTCTGTTTAAGATTACTCTTAGGTATTTTACATTATCGGTTCTTGGTATCTTGTTTCCTTTAATTTCTAGATTGTTTTTATTGGGGTAAAGTTTTGTTTCCTGTATAAGAAGATGATGCTTTGGCTTTCGTTACCATTGATTTTGATTCTCTATTTTTCCGACCATATTGCGATTTTTTTCAGATGAGTTTGTAGTTTTTTGGCGATTCCTGATTCGTGATTGGTTTGAGCAATTAGCGCTCCGTCATCTACGTATATTGCTATTTGTGTCTTTTCTGTTTTCGGTATGTCGTAGGTGTATGATGAATAGATAATAGGTCTCAGTATTAAACTCTGGGGTACTCCTGCTTGCGTTGGTATTTTTCCAGAGAAATTTTTTTGTATTTTTACTGTGAAAGATCTTCCTGTGAAATATGTTTTGATGAGCTTTATGTATGCAAGTGGAAATTGCACTTTTGTCATTTTATATAATGGTCAGTTTATCCAGACTTTGTCCAAAGCTTTTGATACGTCTAGTAGTACCATTTTTGTTTTTTTTTTTTTTGTTTTAAATCTTTGTAGGATGTGTTTCTGTTATCTTCATAAGTTGATGCATTGTTGCATGCATTTTTCTAAAGCCAAATTGTTTTTTTGGTATTAAATCTTTATCTTTTATTATATCATTGATTCTTGAATAGATTATTTTTCTGTAATTTTGTTTATTGTTGACAACAAACTTATCGGTTTATAGTTGTTTGCATTACTCCTGTTTTTTCCCGGTTTTGGAATTATTGTTATCATTGCCATTTCCTATTTTTCTATTTTTTTGCGGTTAGTATCGCATTGATAATTTCGGTGAGACAATTGATTGCTTTGCCTGATAGATTTTTTAACATTTTGTATGTTACTTTTTCTTGATCTGGAGCTTTTTTATTTAGATGTTTTAAGATTTCACTTACTTTTTTTTTGTTGCTTCTGGTATTTTGTAGCTTTCTGAAGTGAATGGAGTGTGTACTACCGCCTGGTCGATTTCTTCTATTACTTTGAGATGTTTTGACTTATTAGGCGTAAATTGTTGTTTTAAGATTTTGACAAAACAGTTTGCCTTTGGCGATGTCAGTATTGTTTTATCTTAGGGCTTTGTCAAGCTTTCAAGGGTGTTCTTTTTTGTGTTTATGCTGATGTTTATTCTGTCTTCCTATTTTTCTTGTTTCAGTATTTTTAGTTCGACATGTAGTTGTTTAGTTAATTAGTTGAGTCTTTTTTAGTTGCCGGGTCTTATGTCCTGTGGTAGATTTAAGGCGTTGGTCTTTTTTTTATTAAATTAATTATTTTAGGTGATGAATATTTTTTCGGTGTAATCGTGAATTTCATTGTTGCATTTTTGAATGCTTGGATTATTTTTCGTTCCAATTTGTTGATTGCGCTTTTGATTTCTGTGATTATTTTTATTTGGGTTGGATTTATTTTTATTTCTTCTTTAAATTGTTCCTAACTGGTAATTTGTAGTAGTTTGCTTGTTAATTGAATTGTGTCATTTATATTTAATTTCACTGGAAAGTGGTTAGAGCTAAGATCGTGGATGACTTTACATTCAAAGTTGTATGTAATGTTTTGTATTATGTAAAAGTCTATGTGGTCTGATGACTCATTCGTGTAATAATGTGTGGGTTCTTCTGGTGCAATTATGTACAGGTTTTGGTTTTCGATAAATTTTAATAGTGCTTTTTTTGATGTTTTGCATTTCCAGTTTTGATGTTTACTATTAAAATCTCCTCCAATGATTTTGGTAGTATGTCTGATATTGTTAAGTCAAGTTTTTGTTCGTTTATCTTTTTGTCTGATGGGCTGTATGTCGCCTATCCTTTCATGTCATGTTTTCAGTTGTAATCTGGATTCCTGTCATTTCTATTGTTTCATCTTGATCTAAATTTGATAATGGATAGTGTTTTATATTTTTTTGGATGAGAACAGCTGTTTCTTCTCCTAATTTTTGTCCTCTATTCGGTAACATTAAAGTTTGGAATATTAGATCTATCTGATTTTCTAACGTGGGTTTCTGTTAGTAATATGATGCCTATTTCTTCCATTTTTTTAAAGTTTTGTAGTTTCAGTTTCCTTTGTTTTATACCATTGGCATTTCAGGTTACGATTTTTATGTTTGTTTTACTTATTGTTTGTTTTAGTTTTGTACTAAGGTTAGGATATTTGTTATGTGATTTACGAAGTTATTTCTTTCAAATAAATTCAATCATGATGGCTGCTAGTTCTTGTGTGATTTGCATTTTTCTGATTAATTTACAAAAATTTTTAGCTTGTAAACTAGTTAACGTACCCTTACTAGCCCCGCTCTTTAACCAATGAGACGAGAGAAGAAGTGGGGATAGGTTCAAAATCTGTGTTGATTAGACGATCTTTGTTCCTGTGTATTTCTAAACTTTCAAAAACGTCAAGAAATTTACAATTATTGACCGCTTTTATGAGTTCAATATATTTTTATTAATTTTGTAGTCTTCTCAAAAATATGTTGGGCAACATTGGATTTTTTTATTCTGTTAAATTTAAGATGAGCCATGTGTTCTTTAAATCTAGTGTGAATTGATCTCCGTGTTTGTCCAATATATTTTTGATTACAGTCTTAATTGTAATAATTAAAATTAATTGTAAAGACTGTAATCATATTATTGACACATTAAATAAAGATAAACAATTGGCTACTTTTTTCATGTTGAGTTGTTATATAAATAAATACGATGGCGACGCCTTCAGAAATAACCACAAACCACATTGTATTGTATCACATTTATTTTGAAGTTAGGTTACTGATTAAAGCAAAATATGGTGAAAGTATCTTTTTAACAACATTTGCGTTAAATAATAGCAATGGCAATTTTATAAGAAAATTAGTCACGTGGGTTAAGATTACTTCTGAAGGTATAAACCTAAAGTAATTTTCGTCAGTTTTGGAATATATACGTATATACCAATTGAATTCTCGACAAAAATGAATCTTTTTGTGATACAGATCTAGAAGATCGTAAGGGCCATGTAAAGCCGTCTTATCATTTTACATGCCGAATAAATCCCGGTTTAGCGTAACGTGAATTCTGTTGAGTAACCGAACTGTCGTTGGGGATTGAAAGATTGTGCGCATCCGTTCACTGATCCGTTGTAATATGTCGTATCAAGAGAGGAGATTTCAATTTTTTATTACATTATAATTACTAAAATAGAGTTGCAAACATCACGTCGTTTTAAAGTAAAAGGTAGATGACTAACAAAAGGTATAATGAAAACGCTTTCATCAAATTCTTTTGAAGATTTTAATAAAGTCTGAAGTATTATACATCACAAACGTGGACAGCTAGAAGCTTTAATAATAATCATTTTTCAATATTGCAGTGTTTGCTTTTGAATATTACAGATAACAGAAGATTTTTACTGCATTTTTTTTAGAATTTTTATACAAGAAAATTTTGTTAAATATAACCCAGTTTTAGGTATCTTAATTATAATTAATGTAACTTTTTATTTATTTATTTATTTATTTATTTATCTACAAATTATATAATATATAAAAAAAACCTTTATTATACTCGTAAATACAATACATAATTATTATTTATTATATATTTGTTATAAAATAACATCAATATCATCCCAGAATAGTAGCGAATTTAGAAGACATTTTTTGGCTTGTAATATTCAGATCACCAAACAGTGCGCACACGTCTCGATGACGTGCATTGAAATTTCGATGTAAACAATCAAAGCTACGATTCTTAGATTTCTGATACTAAAATCAATCAATCACAAATAGGTACGACTATTTTAAATTTTCAACGTTTATTGGATTTTCTGTGGCAAAGAAACAGACTATAGCTGGGTTTCTTTCTGTTCCACCTGAGGTTATCACTAGAAAGTAACTAGTGCTATCATTGGGGCTGAAGGTCTCCGCGATTCTCAACAGTAGTCTTTTCCACCACTCTTTGTTCCCTCCAGTTTTTAGGTACATCTCAGTGTCAACCAGTTTTCCTCTGCTGTTTTTCGTCGTTTACAAATCTCTATTCTTTAAGGCAGCAAGTTTCTATTTTTAACTTTACTATGCTTATATTTTACGTTTTAATTTTTTTTTACTTTTTGGGTCGCAGCGGCTACCACCGTGCGTCTCCAGAAGCTTTCAACAATCTAGAGGGTTCCGAACAGTGTCATTGTCATCACCATCAGGTCTTTTTCTGTAAATTATTATCACCGTGAAAAAATCTTAAAAAAATCTATTGTCAAAGAAAGAAGGAAATGTAACGAAGTTAGGAAACTGCCGCAGTAATTTTTGGACGGCTATGTTTTCTCCCTTTCTTCTCTAAGTATATACTCTACACATTCTTTCCAATTTTTTTCTCCAAAATACATTTTTCCTTTCTTTATTTCTACATCTGTATCTTGCAATTATTTTTTTATTTTTACTTTTCATTTTATCTAGATATTTTGGCAGTTCGGTGGTAACAATCTTCGATGGTATGACATCTTGTTATTAATGTGAGGTATGTGCCTGTTTATTTAAAACTAACTTTTCAAATCGAGTTTCTGTATTTGAAACACACACAATTATGTTGTTTTCTAATTCCAATCGGTTATTTATTTCAATGTAAAACACTTTTGTCTTAATGTTTGTCATTGACGAAAAACTTAACTCGCATAAATAAAATGTGCAAACGGGATCAAACACTTAAGAGCTTTGCGCGCCAGCTCGGCAAATTCTGTCATCTGTTTGATTCAAAATTGATCTGGACTACGACCTGCTGTATAAAATTAAAAAATGTTTAAATAGCGGCCAAGGCAAAAGCAACGTTATAAAATTCGCCACCATTTTAAGAGGCGCTGGCGAAACCGCTATTTTAGGGTCACTTGATATAATTAAGGGTAGCGCCAACTTTCTATCTCTCTCTTGGACCTCTCTTTTAATTTGAACTTAAGCTATACTAAACTGACTAAACTAATTACCAAGGTAAGCAACATAATAATCCAAAATCCCTAGAAATGCATTTAAAAGTATTTCTATCTTTGTTTCACTCATGCATGTATATAGCTATCTCTTTTAATTTGAACCCGTCTAGTGATTTCCATTGGCGTTACCTGTATATCAAGTGACCCTACGCTATTTGTCATCAGCAATCAGCATGCTGTCAGCATTGATGTCAGAAATGTCAAAATGATACTAAAGTCAAAAAGTTTAATTATTTTTGAAATCATTTTTAATTGTGGGTTTTTTATGTTTAACTTAGGTAAATCGTCGGTTTTGTGTATGTGATAGTGTGGCACTTCAACTGTGCATATACACCAAAAATTATTGTGCAAAATTTATGTTTTTGCGCTCGCCGCTAAGACGTCTAACTCGTCTTACGTCCGTCGTGGGCCCACAAACAAAATCTAGATTTGTCGGTAAATACAATCTGATGTCATTCTTGCCTCCAATTTACCCGTTCCATACACCATTCTAATCTGCGAGCTCGATGATGCGGCGTTAGGGGGAGGCACCAAAAAGAACGATAAGAACGCACTCCAAAACTACGTATTCGACGATATATGGACGCCATTGAGCCTCTTACATTTAAAGTTTTCCTTCAAGTGTTTCCAACTACTCGCGTTGTTGAAAATTTGTTTCTTAACGCCAAAAGTCTTAAAGGTCGTTCTTCGCGGTCTGTCGTTCTTCCCTGTGATCCAAATCCTCTCCGACGTCTATGGAAACCTTTCTCGGACCATTGTATCCAACATATCATCACTGTAGTTGCGTTACAACCAATTCTGGTAGCAATTTTCCGAAACAAAAGACCACCCTCTCTCATGCAAATAATTCGACCTCGTTCGAAATCATGTGGTTGCCGAAAATTTTGACGTTTACGAACTCTGGGCATTATAAATGACGTTCTCCGCAAAATTGTACAAAAAAACTGATCTAAAATGTATCCATGTTTGCAAAACACGTTTTGATATTGCTATCTTTCCTATATAAAATCTTTCAAAAAACAGAGTTTACGATAATTTTTTTGTTGAAATTTTAATCATTTAATTATTGTATCAAAATTAAACTTTTGTGAAATTTTTATTAAAATTTGACCACAACTTTTTGGTGTTGCATTTTTCATTCAAAGCAGTATATATGGCAGTAATCAAAGCTGAGAAAAAGGGGCAGGTCAGGTTCCACAGGATGGATGATCGTTGAGGATAGAATACTGTTATTCAACATCTTGAGAAGGCTAACGTTAGATTTGTGGTTGTCTGTTACTATTCTTAGAATTTTAAATCTGCAAGAGCTTAACATCCCTAAAACTTTCATTGTCAGATTTAGAAAATCAGAGCTATTTAATTTTCTGTGAAAAAAATATGCTACTGGAGTGGTGCATTTCAGCTTCTGCCTGCAACCTGGCTTCTACCATATGAGCTTTGTTATTAACTGTTTTTGACCAATGTAGCGTTGCAACGTTGTTTGACTTGGAATGCTAAGTATCTAAGAATTGGCATACCTATCGCCTTTTGGTGAAGAAATTCGCCAAGCAATACAAAAACGAATAGTAGTTTCTGACCACCTTGGTTTCTTTTTCCCATAGTTTTGTTATACAATCTAAAGAAAAAAAAGGTTGTTTTTAAATTTAGAAAAAAGAGGTGGGTACCTCAACTTCATTAGTTGTCAGAGGCGATGGAAAAAAGGAACTTGTGCAGGAAGAAGGAAAAGAACGCTGGAGTTCTTTATTGATCTTTAATAAAAGAGAAATGGATTAAATAATAGATAAAATCACTACGTAAGCATTAAAAAATTAAGTACTTTGTAAAAAAGTAGTGCTTTATATTTAGAGTTATAAAAAAAGATCTCAGCAATTTTTTCGAATTCAACTTTTAAATTTTAAATGAGACATCAGTAGATAAAAATGAAAAATCAATGAGGACTTCATGTAATATAATACCAAATAATTTTACCGGAAAAATTGTGGCTATGGCATTAATAGTCAATAATCGGCGTTTCTTGATAGAATGATTGAAACAATTCTTTTTAAAATGTAAATTGCAAATTTTGGAACGCTTTCCCAAAGACACATGTGCTGCATTTTTTTTTTTAACAAATTAAGTAATTTTATTTTTTATTATTAATACTGAGCGATTGCCGTGGCCGCTATAGTGTCATTTTTATTTAATGCAGCAGGTTGTGATCTGGACTATGGGCAAAAAATTAAAATTTTATCAAACCATCCCTTTCTATGTCGATTAGTTTTACTTTTAAGTTGGTTGGCAGTTTAGCCTGTATATAGGGTGTGTCAAAAGTCGCGAAGATCCGTTAGTAGGCTGATTCCCACCATTAAAACAATCCAAACCTTAAAGAAAAAAAATTTCTAACTTCAAAATGTGAAAAGTTATGAGTATCTGAGTTTGCAAAAAAAATTGAAATTGTCTTGATATAATTAAAAATAATTAGAAAAACGAAAGAAAAAAAGAAACAATAAAGCATTTGAAATGAATTACGTATTCATAAATCTCAAGAAAATACCAAAATTTCAAGAAAATACAAAACAAAAAACAATTAAGTATTGAATTTTTTTAAATAAATTTTTGTATTTCCTGAGGGTCTTCCATGTATCCCTCCAAAGAATCTTCGCAGCTTTTGACACACTCTATATAAGAATTTTCTAAAAATGAATTAAATATCCACCTGTAATCTTTATATTTTTGTTGAGTTTCTTCAGGGAACTAGTCACACAATATTAATTTTAAACTAGTCAAAGTATCTATCATCTCTGCAAAAACATGCTCCGCTTGCGTCAAATCGTTTTGCTAAAATTCGACTATTCGTTGTTTAATCCATTCAAATGGGTCAAATTTTTTTGTTTCAATAGAGTTCGACCATAAATCAAGTTTTTTAACAAATGCTTTAAATTTATCTAATATAAACACTTTTTAAATAATTTTATTTAAAAAGGTGTTTACAAATGACAGCAAGAAAAGCCAGTTTGAGAAGCGGTTTTCTCAGATGCCACCAAAGGGTCTAACAACCATAAATTACTTGCGTTTGGTAACAATACAATCTCTATTGCACTAGTAATAAACAGAAAACTTGCCTTTGAAGCCAAGTTGCCAATATTGGTTAGGAACAGTATACTTGCTCTAACTGTATTTTTATGACTGCATTTGACAGTATTGTTGTTGTGCTCGTGTTATTGTTATTTCATACGTTTTTTTAAAGATTAGTGTATTAGAATAAAACGATTTTTTGAAAACCGCCAGTTGTTTTATTTAAAGAAAACTAAATAAAATTAAGATAGAAAAATATTTTTTCTACTTTACGTCGGTAACAGAGTCCAATTTGGGTGCGGAATTAACCAATTTCATACCCAAATTGTGTGCGGAAACAACTGGTGTAATTTACTGTTTTCGGATTGGTGACACTGGGTAACACGCTGTCGCTCAAATGAAACGTCACATTTCACTTTTGTCAGTGTTGAGATTATTGTAACTCTATTCGAATAAATTTTGTTGCATTTGATGATCAATATACCTCACCAAGGTGTTTGTGTGTGTGGCGCAATTAACCTATAAAATATTTGAAAATCGGGTGGACAGCGGTGGTGGACGTCACAAACTTTTCTTTTTAGGTTAGAACAGCGTTAAAGTGATACTTGAAACTAAAATGGAGCTTTTGGCCTTTATTTTGACCATTTACAATACCCACAGCATTTGATAATTTACAAGTTATTTGCTAGATGAGTGTATAAATCTGCTTGACTGAAATAACGATGAAATAAAAGGAGTCGCTGAGAACCGCAAATGAAGTGGGAATTTAGGGATAAATGGAGATTTTCCTTACTGCCAATTGGATTATTCAATCAATAACCCATACGGTAGGTAATAGGTAAAAAAGAACCATTTGTAAGTTACTTACTCTGAATTTTAGACAAATTTAAAAACATTTTAAAGTTCAATGACTTCATTGACACTTTAGTGACATTTTTATTACCAACTATCTCGTATTAACGCAAAAGTCCCTAAAGATTAAATAATTAATTTTTTTACTTAAAAATCACGTAAAACCCGCAAAGTAGAAAAAATAGCATAAAGAACTCGTTTTTTAAAGTCATTGTGGCACTCATTCTTTATAAAAACTCGCGCTCGCGCTCGTTTTATAAACTTGAATTCGTGCCGCAAAGTTGACTTTTCAAAACGCGTTCTTTAATATACTATTGCTAGCAAGTGTTCTTGAATGACATTTTCCTTAACCTAACATGGCTCTGTTAACATTTCAGCAGGGATGTCTTACTGACAGTGTTATACCATAAATCTAGCAACATATTTTATTTATACAAACACTTCAGCTCTCTTTCTGGAATTGGTGGATTTTACAAAGCTTGCAACTTGTTGATGCAAACCATTAATTTTTCTGTTTGATTTTCTGAGATTTAAATTGTCGTAGGCACTTTCCAGTTTTCTCTGCGTCACAAGTTTTGAGACACCTGTATAAGAAAGATAAGTGAAGCTCCCTCTACACTACTCGACTCAAAAGTCATAAGTTTAATACAAAAACAAAAAAAATTAAAAATACGTTTTTACTGTTGTTAATTTTACACATTTTTGCGTTTTATTGAATTTTTTTTTATTTGAGAAAGTAACCATCCTTAAATTTTTTTGAAATGCAGAAGTATTATTGTTATAGCTTGTTTGAGAGGTCTTAAAATAAGAAATATGATCCACTATACTGTCGTTCTCCCCAAATATGTTTTTTTGTTTGTTTTTTTTCAGAAAATTTTGCTGTTTGATATTCAACCTCAAAATTTTGTGACAGATGAAAAATCCTGAACGGCTTTAAATTGTTTGCTTAGTTAGTAAAAATGCTGACGTATTGTCTAATTAATAAATGTAATAGTTTAGTGCGCTTAAATTGTCACTAAAATGTGATGTTTGCTGATCCGCGGAAAATATTATTTTAAGAAATTCTTTATCATTTTATCACATTGTTATCAATTTTATTACCTGAACACATGTCAGATATAGATACTGTAGATTTTATCTAAAAGATTTTGCATGTGTACTTATATTTTTAATCATATATACCTGCATTTTAGTCTCACTTGGACTTAATTTTTAATGATTTAAAAAAAAACACGTAAAAACACAGTACATCTTATTTTAAAGTTCTTTTTTAAAATTGCTTGAATTTAGACGATAACATCTGATTAAATATTTGTGAATATTTTTTAAATTTTGCGGTTTGTCAGTTCTATTTCCTAGGATTGCTGTATTAACTAGACTTTTTGTAGACTAATCAGTGGGAAAATAGAAAGGTGAAAAGGTGTTACATTACAGATTATTAAAACATTTTTTTTTAATTCAGAAGGATTATTTAAGATGAAAAGGTGTCCAACAATACCTACTGCTTTTGTGTATTTTAGTCGTAAAAGTAATATGATACTTGCTATTGGTAAAATACGCTACTTTAGTGAATAACAAGAAGGATTTAGAGTGAAAATAATTTTATTTAAACTTGTTGCTAATAATATTTATGATTGATGTAAAGCAATAATTATTTGTTAAGATAAAATCGCTTATTACATTCATCATCTTCGCAATGTAATCATTTGCAAGCAATAATGTACAGGGCTAATCCACTATTAATCATGGCCACCATCAACGTAATCGCTCGATCACAAACTTTTAATATCGATGGTTTTGAAGTTAGTCTCGCTCCGCTAATAGTACCTCTAAATGTCGTTTATCTAATCAAAACTGATAACAACATACATCATTTATTCTTAAATATAACAAATTTGTTGGACGATTTTCGAGTTGTTAAAGTCGCGAAAATGACTTCCACGTGCAAATATTGCGGAAGCCTTTTGCAGAATCCGTACAATTCAGTAACTCAAACAAAAAAACAAGACGGTGGTTGGTGGTGCTTTAGTAATTTATGTTCTAATAATGGTGTAATCACAGTGGAACAAAACAGTGATACCAACAATGGACGTTATCAGAGGAGAAAAACTATTCATTTTGAGACAGATGTTATCAACACTGGTAGAAGGAAGAGTGCCAAGAGTTATAATTCCATACTTAAATCAATGGTTTGTGTATTTTCTATTTAATTAATTATTAATTAATATTGAATTAAAAATTGTTTCTAATAATTATTAATTATTTTATTTATCGCAAAGAGAATCTATTCTAAAATACTTTTAAAAAAATGTGACTTACAAAAATAATTATACCTACTGTAATGTAGACTAGAGATGCAAATTTCGTTGATAAAACAAAGCCTAATTATCTTTTTTTATTTATTTAGTTATTCTAAATTTTTAAAACAAAATCAAAAATTATTGGAGTTTGTAGGTTCATGAAAAACAAAGTTGACAATTAATTCTGACAATTGTTTTTATTTGGTTTTTTATTTTTATTTAATTTTATCATAATATTAAATTAAATATGACTTGTTTTCACGTAACGACCAGTTGATTTACAAAATAAAAATGTTACTTAGTTACTGTCAAATTTGATGTTTTTCAAATAACAATTAACAATTCAAATTTTACAATTTGAAGTTTTGGGAGGAAAATTGAATAAAGGCTTGTATTATACATACTTTTGGTTAAAATAAATGTTTAACTTGCGGATATTAAAATTGTTGCGGCCTACGACCGCTCGAGTGTTTAAACTGCTCTAATTTCACATTTATTTTAACCACTGCACTGGTAAAATAATTAATTATTATTGTGAATGATTTACGAACTGTACAGTAAAAAAACATAAGTGGCGGACCGAATAATTGCCTACACTACAAAAATCAAGTAACACATTTTTCTTAAATTTTATATTATGTCAATATGCTTTTTTGAAGTTTTATAGAATTTTTTAAAAAAGGTCATATGTTGCAAATCTAATACATGAAGTTGTCACTTTAATTAAAGAGATAGATGAAAGAAAACTTATTTCTAAATTAATCCAATAATTTTAAAATTATTATTTTTTAAATCGCTGCCCACAATTTGTTTCCGTTTAAAGTGGCTGTAAATGGGTAAATCTGTTGGTAGCCCTAAAAATTGATAGCAATTGGTAGTAAATTTTAACTCGTTTTGCGGTTTTTTAACTGTATTTTCAGAAGAACATAATATTTTTATATGCATGGCATATTTTAGAAAAGGTACGAGGAATCCCCAAAATGTTTGAGAGTCTTTCATAGAAGAAACATACCGACCATTTTAAGAAAAGTACCCAAAACAAAATTTTCCGTTGCCTCTCTTTAAACAGCACTGTTTGCGTCTAGTAGATCGTTATTTCACAACAGGAATTGTGAAAAAAGGGAAAGAATTAAAAAAAGCCCTAAAAAATTTGTCAAAAAGTTTTTTCTTCAAACAGATTAGATTTCTCTAATGTATATATAGAATAAGTAAGACACCTTTTATTTATTTTAGCTTCTCCATAATGTAGGCATCTTTAGTTTCAATCTTCCTCATTCTTATTGTAGGTTTAACAAAAGCCACTTGTTTCAAGATTTAAAAAAAATAATTTAATTTCATCTCTACAAAATTTCAATGGTCCAAACTCTAAATTCAACAGATCTAGGACTACGACTAAATTTTTGTTAATGGTTTATGGAAAATTTAA
This sequence comes from Tribolium confusum, assembly GCA_029207805.1. Classification (NCBI taxonomy): domain Eukaryota; kingdom Metazoa; phylum Arthropoda; class Insecta; order Coleoptera; family Tenebrionidae; genus Tribolium; species Tribolium confusum. Next base: position 39,587,936 of record JALGAY010000003.1, read on the forward strand.
ATAACAACGAAATTTTCGACAATACCTTTTTTGTCGACAAGTTTTGATTTCATCTTGTTCTTGTATTCAGGAAGACAAAAAAAAATCATTATTGCGCTTAACCTGAACTGTAACATGGGGAAAATATTATAAAGTCGGTTTGTAAATACAGGTCTTAGGGTGGTACAGATGGTTTTTCAAAAAATTTTGACAGTGACAATTGATTATAATTTTTTTAAACTATATTTGATTATTTAATTTAATACATTTTACAATTATAATAAGTAATATTTAGTAGAGAGCAGAGTGAGCTCTTGCGATTTGTGCCCATCAACCCTATTTCCTTTTGTCTTCTTCATCGCGGAGTCATTACATGCTGTAATTAATGCCAGTGAAAATAAATAAAGCAAGACAAAATATTTAAAGAAATTGTTAAAATTGTGCCTCTTTGTGTTTTTGACATAAAGTGATACTTTTTTTTTGTTTTTCGAAAACATTAACTAACATTTGTGATTCGGTGATTTGGGGGGCCAAATGACTCTAATTATTAAACGATTTCCAAAAATTTCTGATTCCCTTCTTGGTCATCTAGTTGGTCAATAAAGGAAGTTTGAATCTGATTAATGTAACGCTCAGCATTGATTGTAGAGTTAAAAAACGATTGGGCCAATAATTTTTTGCCTAGAAATTGCTAACCAAAGACCAATTTTCTTGGGATGTTTTATTTCTTGTAACATAAGAATTTTCAGCGGACCATATACGATAATTTTGAGAATTTATAAAACCAAGACTCGTCGGAAAAAAAATATTGTTTAAAATTAATACATTAACAAAAATAAAGTTACTAACATCGACAAAAATTTAGTCGCAGTTTTAGATCTGAGATTTAGACTTTGAAGCATTGAATCTTTGTAGGGATGAATTAATAATTTTTTTTTTTAATCTTGGAACAAATGGCTCTTAAACGTACAATAAGGATAAGAAATATTGAGACAAAGAATGCCTAATTTTCGTTTAGTGTTGTTGTTAGTAAACAACTGGGACTTTATAACCCTTCTGTTGTCACTCGGAAAATCTTGGGATTTTATAATTTTAAATAATTACCAGAGCGTTGGTATAAGTGGTACATTTTTGTCAATTTGACATTTTAAACTTTACTGTGTGTCACGTCATTGTCACGGAAATAGTTATTTACCTAACGTATTCGGGAAGATAAATTTCCCGCATGAGCACTTTGTTTGCAGCACGAGCGAATGAGTGCTGCATTAGCGCGAAATAGTGTTAAAATAGTTAGGTACAACATTTATTGTAACGGATAAAACTAACATTTATAACAAAATAATTTAACCTAACTTTGTCGAGAATTTTGTTTATTAATTAGTAGGTTGGTAAGACTGATTAGAAAATTCTGGAAACAGAAGTCCAACCCAAAATTGTTGCTTTACTATTAACGACTAATGGCTTAAGCAAATTTTACTTGTTTCCTTGCGGGAAACAAAATACACCCCGGTGCGGCAAAGCAGTCTTTTGATGCGTCGACGATTACCGAAAAATAGCTGCTCACACTTCACGAGTACAAAAATCTTTTTTTTAATGTCGAGAAAAGTTATTTAAAATTTTTTTTTAGAAGTACGTGGGAAAAATTAATCAAAAACTACTATTGCAAGCACTGATTCTGATTCAGAATTAGATGATGATATAATTTCTGACTTTGATCCTGAACTGGATTATGAAATGGTAATGACGGTGGAAAGTGAAAATGATGATGAGTAAATGAGGAAACTCTGTTAAACAAGCAGGGACAAAATTGTTAGTAGAGTAACTTAAATAAGTTCGATCGTAACCTAATCAAAATTCTGTAAGTGATTAAATCTCACAAAAGTCAAAATTTTAGTGTTTGTACTTTATTATTTTATGCCGGATGTACGGCAGAGATGTAGATGGATCTCACTCTTTATGATGTAGATTAAGCAACGTCGACTATGGTTAGAACTTTAGGGTTGCCAACAGATTCAACCATTTATGGCCACTTTGTATGTTTTCTAGACACCTACCGAATTTTTTTATTTCTGAACCTCCTCTGTACAGTAAGTTATAAGCTATAATTAAGGTGAGATTAAAATGTAACTGAATTAGAGCAGGCTGTGCTAGCGTAACTGTAATGATGTGTCTAATGTTAAAACATTTTTAATTACATTTTGATCTCAGGTTATAAGCTACACTTATAGTGTACCAAACTTTTCAGCATTACGATAAGAATAATGTAACGAGAATGTAACAAAAGTATTTTTTTATTTGCACTAATTACATCGAATTTGTATTGTAGCTGAGCCAGTAATGTCTTCACACCTGCTTATGTGATTATTTGTGATTTTTCAGATAACCGGGCCCGTATCTATCAGTCGGCAATTTTTAAAATATTATAACAAAAATGTTTTATTTTATATCTACTTCTGTTAAGTATTGTTTATACCTGCTTAATGCATTTTCGTCAAAAATAAACACTAATTAAGCTTGTATTTTTTTGATGTTAGTTTAAGTGAATTCGCAATATTTAATTTGTTCAAATTAATTGATCTGTTGATTTACAGAACTGGTAGAAACGAATAATCTTCTCTTAAATTTATATTTATCTTTAGTGGTTTTAAGATAAAAATGAGAAATTGCTTGAGAAATTTAACCACAATCGTGGTCGTTGCACAAATACTCTTTATGGCAGTTTTACAATACGTGAGATAGATTTTTCCCCCACTGCAAACGGTGGTCCTAACAATAGAATAAGAATATTAATAGAATTCAATAGAATGTTTGTACCTCGACCAAGAACCTAACATTGTCGGCATAGGGCATACCAACTTTTCTTATTCTTTCCTCCTTAGACCACACTAACATAAAAGAACCAATTAGGTAACTGGTTGTTTCTAGGTAGAATTATGAGAAAAGCATTGGATAGTTGCTCTATTGCATACAAATGACACCTTTTTAACTTAACTTTTAAAAAATCTTTTTTATTTTAGATTTACGCTAAACGTTACAATCTTACAATAGTTTCTACAGTGTTACCAATTTTGACGAATTTTTTTACCTTATTACAATTTTTCGATATTAAAAATTAAAAAAGGCATTTATTGCAAAATATATCTTAACCCACATATTTTGTGTACTATTAAACAAAATCGCATCAATCCAAAATTTTGGCTTTGTGAATTATGTTTTATACCGCGAATTTGAGTTTTAAAAATGTAGGTCATGTTATATCATGACAATGTTACGTTGACGTCCCACGTCATTAATAAACTTATTGTTACAGCTTTTTATAACAGTGACTTTTTGATTGTCATTCTGATTGCTAACTGACGTACTTTTACGCACTAGTGCACTAGTAAAAGTGATATACTTTTAAGCACTATTGTGTAAAAGTAAGAACTAGTGCTTATGGTAAGAACTAGTGCTTAAAGTACTTATGGTTCTTACCATAATTTTTAGCTTTGAGTAGGTACTCCATAAAGTAGACGGCTTATACATGGAAGATAATTTTGAAAAATAGGCTAAAAGTACCTTTTCTTCAATACTCGATACATTTTTTTTCTCATACCAACTACCAAATTTTCTGTATGTTTTATTGTAAATTTTCTAAGATTTTTCGGGCACTAGCGTGGTTAGTGCAGCTTCTGCATCATTTTCAATGTCGGAATCAAATTCAGAATCGCTCATTTTTGTGTTTTTTTATCACAGAACATAAACACAAAACTCAAGTTGACAGTCTGTAATTCTATAAAAACAATAAACAACGAAATTTACATCCATAGCAACCTGCCGTCTGGCTTCTGCCTACCGTACAATGTAATTTTTCTTAATGTAATAAGTTGTAAAATCGATGTCTTTTAAGCTCTTAACGTGTTGGACCACGAGTGCAACGAGATTCACGTCGCGTGCTTAAAAAACTCTATTTTTGCAACTTATTGCATTAATAGCTATTTGAATAGTAAGTTTTTAAATGAAAATTAAACAATACTCTAAAAACCAGTTTTTTTCTACTAAGAGTACTAATAAGTTAATAATAGTGTTTAAATTTGTAAGTGTTGGATTACTTATTTTGCACTTTTAGGTATTTAAAAGGATAACGCACACATTCGGAAAACTGCTTTACCAAATCCTAATTTCTTTACTAATTTGACATTTTTGAAACTTTTTTGTCAGTGGTTGGGTTAACAGTTTATTGCAGACTTAGCATGTCCTCATGTCCCACGTTTGGTTTATATTGACAGTGATAAAACAGCAGACCAACTTCGTGTTCGTGTTGAAGACTTTTGTCAAAGTACATTACTTAACAGTTAAGACCTTAATTTACTTTATTTAAATGGTTAAATCATTTTGTATATCACATTTAACGATACCTCTATTACTGTGGTTGTTTTTCAACGAGCATGAAGTGGTAAGGGGTGTTATCCATATTTTCTACACATTTTCATTCAATCTTGGTTTTGGTTTTATTCTGTCTTCATTTTATCTCTGTTAGGCGACTTGAAAAACGCTATGTTTAGTTTCTTTCACCTATGTTATCCGTTCTATTCTTTCAAATTTGTTAATTTAGACAAGTGTCAGTTTAATTAAAACTTTGGTGTGACAAAAATTGGAAAGCTTGAAAGTGTCGCCAACTGTCTAATTTAGTAACTTGACCTGTAAGTATCATGAAAAAATTAAAGTTTCTATTGTCCCAATATTACAAAAGTGATCCGAGCATACCTGTAAATTTATTGATTTAAACCAAATTTAATTTACAAATGGATAAAAAATATATGTAAATAATAATTTTAAAGTAACTCTTACACGAAAAATTTACTATACCTTGTCTGCCGAACAGATAGAGTAAGAAAAACGCTCACTTAAACCGCGCTGTTTGAATAGCGGCTCTTCAATGGTCAATTTTTAATAGAGAGCCTAAAGTTTTTAACACACTAGAGCATATTTTTAGAGAGTAAGATTTCCAGGCTTGCGTCTAAAGTATAAGCTAATCGTAGGGTGTGGTTGTTTATCCTTTTCTGTTTTATTTGTCTGAGTGAGCGTTTTTAAAACCAACAATTTCATATTTTAAGCGCCTACACCCACACTTCAAATAATGATACAGTGTAAATCTAACTTCACCGCAGAACGTTCTACGCTGCTTGTCTCCTCCCACTGAATTTTATTACTCTATCTGTTGGGCGGACAGGGTATAGTACATAAAACTGTCATTTTACAGGATCGGTACTATAAATTGACATTTAACTAATGGTTTAACTCATAAGTAATAAAATGATTAACGCCCACGAGGTCAAAAACAGAATTGAGTGCCCTTTAAAATGATGTACTACTTGATCTGTTCTTTATAATAATTTAATAAAGGTTTCGTATCGTGGCAACAAAGATGTTTTTTTATTGTGATTTTATTACAATCAAGTGTCTCCCTCACAAAAAAATTGATCTGTTTGAGCAATTTTTTCTGAGTTAAAAAACAGAGAAGAAAATTTAGGTAGAGTTTTTGCAGTGGGCCACGCGGTATGACCATCGATATCAAATTTTAGAATAGTTTAAATAAATTAGTTTACTATTGAAATATCAATTTTTTTGGAGTACTTTTTTATAATGGCTATGATAAAGCATCCATAAAGTAAGTATGTGATCTAGGATCTGTATCACATGGCCACGTCAATGTGAGAAAGTGTCAGAATGACATAAGGTTGTCTTAAAAGTAGTGTCGATAGAAGTTTTCGTGGCCCGCACAAGACTCTGTTGAAATGCCTGTGGTCTATAAATGTGTTCAAAAGGAAAGTGTTTGTTGAAGTGTTGCGGCGGCATTAGAAACGTTTCATCAACAGCCACGAATATTGTAAAACCAGAAGCAGAACAACCACGAGTGTCAGTTGAAACGCAAGACGATACTTCTTTTTCTTTTTCAAGTGTAGATCTTACTGATAAAACAGGTCAAGAAAAAATGAGCGAAAGCAAAACAAGAGTTCACATAAATACAGAGACAAGGGAAGCGTCAACTTCTATCGATAAGACTTTAATCAAATCGAAGCGACCTTTGAAACGGCTTTATTCTACGGTAAAACACCAGGAAGAAGTAGTTAAGCCTGTAAAGGAACCAAGTCGGAGAATTATTACCGATTCAGAAAGTCGAGAGTTTGGAGCAAGAGTTTTTTCACAAATTGCTGCATCTACTGCCAATTTGTTGCAAAAAGACGAACAGAAAGTTTGGGATGAAACAGCAGAGAATGTCGCAGATCTTTTGAGATCAAGAGAAAGTAAACTTAAACAAGTGTCGGGGACGAATCTTGCACGTTCTACTAGCGACCTCGACAAGTTTATTCCAGCAGTTCTTAAAAAAAAGGTTGCGAAGTTTACCCAATTTCCACGACATTTGTAGCGTAATTTTTAGCATGTAGAACAAGTAATTAAGTGTTGCTTTACTAGTCAGTCTTTATTTAAAATAACATAGAGCTACTTCTACCTATTTTATAAACTTGTTACACCATTGTGTAATTAAACCATTGTTTAATTACATCATTTATCTATTCTATGGCTTATTTTTTATTTATATTTTTATAACTTAATTAACTTAGAAATGCTATGTAAATAACACTAGATTTTTTATTAAACTACATCTACGCTAAGTAGGATTCTTCTTATCTTCATAAAAAAGCGCTTAACGTGAGGACATTATATTTAGATGTTAAGATATAAAAAATTATTAAAACATAATAATGTCTTCATTACATAGTTTAGTTACTTTTAAGTGTTTTATTTATTTTGTAATTATATTTGTGTTTGTTTCAGAGAGGACCACAAGAAATAAAATACGGTTTTATATTACCACCGACTCGAACACCACCAAAGGTATGTTATCAAAAATAAACTGTGATCAACAAATACTCAATAGGTTGGTATTAAAATTACTAAAAATGTTTGTTTGAAATGTATTAAATCAATAGAGTTTTTCACTGAAATTAATTAGAACGAAGATATTTGTTAAAAATGTGACTAAAAACTGTTATCGAAATAAATAAAGTACCAAAATTATAAATTTTGTGTTACCAACCCAATAAGTATTAATTGATTATGGCGCATAATTATTTAGTATACCTGTTATGAAAATTGGTCTGTTATTTTGAAAAGTTTTATATTTTTTGCAGTTGAAAATTAACTTTTGGATGTTAGTGATTATGTAAGAGTAGAATCAAAATATTTTTTATGTTGTTTACGTTAATATTTTGCGATATATTAAAATAAAAGGTAGTTAGAGCTCTTAAATTATTGATAACATTTATGCTTATGTTTTATTAAAATTGTTAAATAAGTAATTCTGTCAGCATTTGGTCACTTTGTAACTTAATTTGTTTGGTAAATTACAAGGCTGTGCAAGATTTTACAAAATTATCTGATTAACAAGGCTTATAAGCTTATGGAAATGTGTTTAATGATCGATTTTCCTGAAATTTGGGATAATGAAAAGCATTCGAGAACAAACACAGTAGTGCCTACTAATTTAGAAAGCTTACAGTTAGTTTCCGATAATCTATAATGAAATGCGAAAAAGCAAACATTTACACAACTTTTCACACAAACTAAAATGGAGTAAATTTTATAACAGAAACTTTAATACTACTGGAAATTACTATTTTTAAAAGTTATTTTTTAAAAGGCGAAGACAAATTGATGTTTGTTAAATTAAAGTTAGTCATTATTGTCGTCTTAACTGTTTGAAATGACTGTTATCAATAATTATAAAAAAATGAAACAGTAATTTTGGCAGTTCTGACATTTTAATGATACACCCTACTACTCTTAAACATGATGTAGACATGGCTCTTTACTATATTTTTCTCTTTCTCCTATGGTTAAACTAAAATTTTAGTACTTTTGAATCGTTCACCTTAAAGGTGTTTTAATACAAATGATGAAAGAGTTAAAATCCAAGTCAATCCTACAAGTTTATTCAAACAAATGCGTACATATCTTTCAACATCAGTGCCTAGCAGATTTGGATTGACGTGAATTTTAATTCTTCTATTATTTATATTAAAACACCCTACTTTGAAAATCCATAGAATTTATTATCTGAAAGTTAAAATATTCGTAGGTTGTTTTGCTTTAAGTAAAATATTTTACAATACAGCCTGATTCAGATAAAATAATGAGCCTGATATTATGGCGATGCATCCAAAAAAACTAATTTTAATTACGTCTTTATCTACTTTTATTTACGATTTGCATTTACAATTACAGTCTATTTTTTTTATAAAACCACCAGCATTGCATTTTCTCTCAAAAGAGATTTGGCAATCTAGCATTTATCTGACATGGGGTAAAATAAGGGTAATGACAAAGCGTGATCTGTGACAGACACGAAGACAGGTTATGTTAGCAAAATGTACAAGTGTTTCAAATTGAGGGGGTCTCAACTCAATTCGAATGGAACGCCATGGACTTGTTTTTTCTTGGGCTTCGCCGTGCCCAACGACTGATGTCGGAGCATTTGTGGTAAAATATTCAAAATAATCTGACATCTGACATAAATTGAGACAGATATATTACAAACCCAACAAATAAAAATTACTATTGTAGGGAAATTAATTTGATACCAACATAATACAACAGGTGGTGGTTTTATAAAAAAAAATAGACAGTATGTTATCTTATGTTACTTTGACAGTGCCTTGACAGTGATTTTCTCTCTCTGGCACAAATGACCGTTATCTGCGCTAATGTCAGAGTGACATAAGCAGATGATAACTTGGATTCAATTTGAAATCCTTACTTTAAATTAGATCAACGGCGTAAATGAAATTTGTTTTTTGGGTTGCATCGCCATATTATCAGGCTTATTATTTTATCTGAATCAGGCCGTATTAATTCAAGTTTTTTTTCAGGTACTATTAGTTTTTACTCAACAAGATCCTGTTGCTGACACTCAGGCAAAAGCAGCTGAAAAACTCGGATTTGATGTGACAATTGTTAATTCTGAAGATGCTGCATTAGAACAGTTTCAACAGAAATCCCATGAACTTGTAATTGTAGATACACGATCACCAAAATCTATTGACTACAACACGTTATGTCGGTGAGTAAAAAATGTTTTTTAACAAAGAGAATACCAAATGAATTGAAATTGTATTTCAAATATAATGAAAAAAAAAAAAAAGAAAAGAAATATAAATATAAAAGGTAATTTTAGTTGTTTACAATTAGGAATGCTTAACCATATTTTCTTATGTATTTTCTGATTTAAGTTAAGAAATTTTTTTCTTTATTTTTAATCCAATTGTACATAAAAAAAATTTCTGATAAAATTGATGCAATTGTTTTGAGACGACTGTGAGTCAAAAAATTAATTTAACAATAGAATAACAGCCACTAAGCCAAAGATACAGTTTTTAACAAATATGTAGCTACATTTATGTACCTACTATAACGTTAAATCTTTTAACAACATATTAATATGTACACAATAACTTAAAACTCAATAATTACACATCTTTATAACACAAGTATATTGTCTTAAATAATCTTTAAGGAATCACTCGGTTTAATCGCTCTCTTTCCTTAAACGAACTGCTGACGATCGACTTATTAAGAAAATATACGGATCTTCGGAAAATACCGCATCATATACAAACTTTGGAACAATAATGAAAAACTTTTAAATTAATGGAGCTAATTGCATAACAACGTAAATAATTAGTCAGCAACAATGGCTCAAGACATTTTGTAATCAAATAATCAAAAATTAGATCAATTGACATCATATGAACGGCCAGTGTCACATTTTGCAAAAAAACTCAGTTTAAGTTATTTTTCATGGGTTTTAACTTTTCTGAACAGCAAAATTACCAAACAAAACCCAGTAATAATTTGATTTTGAACAGAAGAGGCAAAATTCCAGAAGACGTGTAGTAATAAACTAAAATTATTAACAAACAAAACAAATAAAAAAAATGTTAAAATATTATAACAAATGTTCAAAATTGAGGCCATTAGCTTCAATACAAGCGTTAGCTCTTTGTCTCGTCCTTTTCATGAATCCGGCCAAGTACTTCAGGAGTTACTGTTAATGCGACAGCAGCATATTAATTCTTTGCATTAATACTACAACAATACTACTAATGGGGTCAAATCGGGTGACCGTCCAGGCCAAGCTATTGGTCCTTCTCTGCCTATCTATCTTTCTGGATAGTTTTTACCCAATTACTGTTTTATTTGTAAGACAAAATGTACGGGAGCTCCATCTAACTGAAACTAAATTTTCCTAATGGCCGTAAGTGGAAGATTTTTAAATTGTTCTCCAACTTGGTTGTTTAATAAGTTTAAGACATTATTGTGATTTATTCGTTTTGGTAGTATAGTAGAACCAAGTAAATGATTGCCCAAAATGCCAGCCTAAAGGTTTACTGAAAATTGCTCTTGATATCCCCTTCTCCGAATCATATGAGGATTGTGGATAGCCCAATAATGGTTACTTTTTGTAATAAAAACTCCATCTATGGTAAAAATGCATTTATCTATCCATAAAACACGCTATAAAAAGTCCGGTTTTTGTGTAATTTTTTTTAAAGCTAGTTACAATAATTCAAGCGGGTAAGGTAATTCTTCTTTCGCAAAGTCTTAACTTTAGTATATGTCTAGGGATGGTAGTTATTTTTATTAATATTTTGTAAATTGTAGTTTTACCAACTCCAACACTATTTGCAATTTTTCTTATACTGACCTGCAGAAACACCTCTACAAAATTCAAGACTTTTCCTTCTACAGCTACTGTTTTTTTAGTCCTGGGCCTACCAACGTCATTCCTAGTGTGACCAAAACAATCTGTTTCTCGGAGGCGCTGATCTATAGTATATTTTTTCCTGGTAGGCAAAACTTTAATTACAAACGCCAAAAATATTTTTTTCGTAGAAACTTAGCAGAAATTATGACAATTATACTTATTGCATTGTTGTATTAAGGGTTGTTTACCCTATAATTTGTTTTTTAGTTATATAGGATAAAGCCGGCAAATAAGCCCCATATTTTGAAAAAAATTGAAATCTTAAGATACATAAATATATTTCCGTGAAAGTTTTAATGATCATAACATAATACATATATTCTTCTTATAAAAAAAATATTTTTCAAAAAAAAACTACATTTAGATGTCAAAAAAGTACATTTAAATAAAAGCTTTAATGGGGCGTTTTTCACTGGCACCAGTGAAAAATGCCTCACCCAAGAAAATAATAATTTAAGCATTTGGTTTGCATGCGCACTTGCAATATACATCTTCATAACTTGTGCAATTTTTACGTAGCCATTTTTCGCACTTTGTGCACTGGATCCAGTCAGATTTAGACTTCGTTGAATAGTAGTAGTCGCCACACTGTACGCAGACATCTTCCATTTCATCAGAAACTTTAGATTCCGACGAACTTAAAACGGATTCATTTGCAGAACTAGATGAACTGCAATTCCCGCCTTTTTCCTTTGCTTCTTCTTTGAATTTTTATTTGTTTTATTTTTCTCAGCTTTTTGTTTGAAGTAGTTATTTTGTTTTCTACGACAAGGCGTCTTTTTACTCGATTGATGGGAGATGTTAATTCTACCGCCTGCTGTTTACGTTTTGAAACTACCGTGGGGATAAGAAGAATCGGATTGCTTTCTCGAAGAAATTTTGAGGGAGTTTGTTTTTCGACTGATGTTTGTTGGTTTTGCTAGCGCTCTGTAGAGTTGAATATGGGAGGCACGTTTTGATCAATTACTGGAGCTTGTTCGTTTATTAATGCTGCATCAGAAATTGAGAAAAAGTGGTCCGGAATAGCTTCTGGACTATAAGGAAAAATTTTGCAACCTCTGAAACCAGCGACAGCATTTGATACAGTTGCTGCTTTGCACCATGCATTCCCAATCAATGTAGAAATTACTACTCTACAAAGTTTCTTATTTTGGTGTTGTATTATCCAGTTTCTAACCTCCTGGATGAAGTATTTCTTCAAAGGACCAAAAAATGCTTTGTGAGTGACTGGAGTGCTTGAGTGGTATGATTAGGTAAACATAACAGCACCACATCATTTTCTGCAGCAGTTTTTAATAATTCGATTGCATTACAATAAGATGCATGACCGTCTAATATTAACAGAGCTTTTCCTGCACCCTTTCTTGACAAGAAATATTCTCTAAACCATTTCAAAAATAATTCGGTGTTTATGTAGGAAGACTTTGGATTTATAAAAACACCAGAACCAGGCGGAAGTCCATCGGAGAATTCATCTTTTGTGTTTTTCCCTTTGAATATTAAAACGGGTGGCATAAAACACCCTTCTGCATTGCAGCAGGCAACCAAAGATATATTTTCTCCCCTTTCGGTGCTGGTTATTGAATAAACGTCTTTAGTACTTTTGGTAGCAACCACTTTTTCTGGTCTATTATTTACTTGAATTCCTGTTTCGTCTACATTAAATATTTTTTCAGGTTTATTAAGCAACTTATTTTCAGTCAAAATTTGCAGTAATAACTGAAAGTAATTTCCGACGTCTGTTCTACTCATTCCTTTTGCTCTAGAGACAGATAAGCCTTCAGATTTGCGAATTGATAACTTTTTATTGCGACGTAGAAATGCCTGAAACCATTCATCCCCTGCTGAGCGGCGTTCTTTAGAGAAACTGTGGCGGATTTCAAGTTTCTCTGCAAACTTAAGACCACTTTTTTTACCGCTGCAGCATCTAGAGCAAATTCAACTTTTTCCAATGCCTTTATGTGTCTGACTAACTTTTTTTCATGTTCATTCTAATAGTACGCGATGGGATCCCATAGATTCTGCTGGCTTTATTTATTCCTATTTTGCCAGAACCAATTCTTTGCATTGCCTCTTCTAATGCCTCTTCACCCCATTCAGCCCTATTTGATTTTCGGACGTATTTCTTGCCCATGTTTTCTGGAAAAAAGTACAAGAAAATGTCTTTAAAGAACAATTAGAATGTGGGGCGTATTTCACATTTTGGTCTGAGGCATTTTTTCCCAAGTACTGGTGAAAAACGCCCCACCTGCTCAATAAGTCTGACAAGTGTACTGAAGCAACGAGCACGTGACGTTTGATAGGTTATAAACCCTACTTACTCACAACACATTTAGATTTTGCAAAAATTATTAGGTGCAAGAAAAATTGATAAAATACTAAAACTTACCTCAAATTTTTTGTTTTTTGTTCTCCCGTGCGTATTCAATTGCAATAAAAGTCGTGTTAATAAATGAATGGATCGTTTTTTTGCGCCACAACAGCATGCAGGTTGAAAAAACCCACATGCTTTTCGTTTGCGCCGTACGTCCTGACATCTCTTTAACGGAAGTTGTACTTTGAAAGAGTGAGGCATATTCCCCGATGGGGCGTATTTACCCGTTTTACCCTAAATTACAAAAAATAGTGATATTTTGGTGTTTTTTTTTTGTATTCTACAAGTAAAATTTAAATCAATTGTAAAAGAAACAATTACCCGTTTTATAATTTTGTTTTATTAAGCATTATCATTACTATCAAAATAATCTGTAAAACTGGTGTTAGACTCAAACAAATTATTATTTACTTTAATAATGATTGGTTCGATTACATTTTCTATTAATCCGTCCAATTTCCACATTTTGTTTTCCTCACTAGTGACGTGCTTCACTCACTTTTTCCAACAACTTGGTGTAACGTTACTATTTCTTTCTTGTAGCAATGATTTAACAACAGCAAATTTAAAAGAAGTGTTGTTGGCAGCTACATGATTTTCTATTTGGATTCAATTCTATAGTGTTAAATTCGCAATGGTAAGGTGGAAGTCGTAAAATAAGTTTGTTACATTTAGCTGCCATACATATACTGGATGTATTGGTTTATGCATTTTCACTGATTGCAACAATTCACTTTTCAAAATTTAATAAATTTTTAATTCAAGAATTCTTAAATTTTTTGTTTTTTTTTTTTTCATTATGTATTAGGCCATTTTTCCAAAACCCTACTATGATATGAGGCATTATCCATCACAATAACTGAATTGTCTGGTAAATAATTTAACATATTTTCAAATCAGTTTTCAAATTTTTGAGCGTTTATCTCTTCGTGATAATCGCCGTTTTAATTCCTTCAAAAAGTAGTAAATAATTATTCACAAATACATTCTTATTTCCAATATGTAAGATAATCATTTTTGTCCCTTTCTCTGTTGGATAAGATAAACTCGTGGAAAGCCTTTCCTTAAAAGCTTGCCTTCTACTTAGACAAAATTGTTTGATCCATCCATATTGTTGGTTTAGTTTGGCTTGCATTAGGCATGTTTTATCTAAATAAAATATTGGTCAGTTTTGTTTTTTTAGTTCTTTAATTTCTCGCAAATATTTTCGTCTCCAGGTGATGATATCATCTTTATTTCGAAGAACACTTTTTCTCTCTCGTTTACAATACCTGAATGTTTTTTTCTTTAAATAAAAATTACATTTCACTATTTTAAATTTTGAATAAATAATCTGCAGTTGTTAACAGTTATTACGTATAAATTTTAATTACGCATAAATTTTAATTACGCATAAAAGACACTTTCACACATTAGGATAATTATCGTGTGTCGTATCTTCTATTTTTGAAAACCAATAAGTTCAAATGGAACTTGTCACCGACCATCGACACGAAAAAATAACGTACCATTTGTATTGGTTTTTAATACTCAATGATATCTTTTGTCATTATTACAAAAATCGCTTCCATATTAATTTTTTAAAATCATTTTTGATTTCTGAATTCTCATCCTTTCTTTATTGTGATTTTAAATTTTTTTTTTGATGAGTTGTTTTAAGTTGTTTTATAATATCCTGTTAGTGTTGCTATTGTTATTTGTTTTAACGATGACAGTAATTTAGTTGAAGTTTAATTCTTTGAGAATTTTATACAACTTTGACCGACTCATTGAAGGAATTTTATTATTATGTTTAATTTCTACATAGACCATATCCCTTGTAGGTAATCGATTTTCAAAAAAAAAATTTTGTACGGTTTTTTTATTAAGTATTGTTGATGCTCATCCAGAACAATGATGTTTGCATGTTTAGCAATTTTTGGAGACTTTACTGTTTTACTTTTTCGCATTTCCGTTAAAACTCGCTGTACAGAGCGAACTGAACGTCCTAGAACACAATTTACGTAACATTGTTTTATTTTGGAGTTAGATTCCGTTTACCAAATGTATGCAGCACATTTTTCAGCAAGTTTTGTTTTGTTAAGATGAGGATGATCTTTGGCAATAGATTCATATACACTGCTATAACTATACTATAACAATTCAAATGAACATTTGTAACTCAAGATGCAAGGCAAGAATTTTGTCTTGACAGTAATGGCATTTAGTAATTAATGTCACAAATAATAATGTTGTCATAGTAACACCTACAGCAGGAACGCAGAGGAATTTTTCAAATTTGGTCATGTGTAAATCTGGCCAATCATAAAACAGAAATTTATTTTTTTTTAAATTCCGTAGTCGAGTAAATCTCCAACCAGTTGTCATTCTACTCCTCAAACGGTTTTACTACCAGTGTGTAAGGAAACGTCAAGTATACAAACTCTGTTGACACGGTTCAATTCCGCAAAGGAAAATTTTCAACAATGAAGCATAGTTTTGAAATGATACAGTTTTTTTAAACATTAAAAACCAAAACTGTGGCATTAAAAAAACACTTTGATTTAGTTATAATGCTTAGAAAAATGTCAAAAATACTACTAAATGCTTACCTTCTATAATGACCTCATATAATAGATAATTGATAAAAATATAATATTATATCTATTACGTTTTGAGCATTTTTTGGCACCTTAATAAGGGATTGTCAAAATTTATACTAAATTAAATCAATATTTGCCTGAAAAAATAAAATTAAAATATTTCTCCGGTTTGCTTGGAGTCGAGCTTTTGATATGTAAATAATTTAAAATCCTAAAAAGACTCTCTTTGATGTTAAATCCTACCTTCCAGCTTTAGTCACATGCAGTTACTTTATCAGTGCTGCGTCTGATCAGACTATACTTTGATAAAAATAATATTTTATGTATTTACCTTTTTAAAACAAATAATCAGCAACCTATAACTACGTTTATTTCTAATATAGATTTATATCTTTTTGCTGTTAGTTGTGAACTTTTAAAAGTGCATTTTTATTTCAATGGCAATGTGATTTTATTAGATTCGCATTTGAAGATAATCTTTCGAAATTTCCTCATCGGTGAGAAAATAATGACTCGGACTACTTCATAAATGGCAAATAAGTCGAATTCCTCTGAGACCGCGAAAGATCGAGTGGTAACTTCGTTTCGTATAACAAACTTGGCTCACATAACTTTCCGCCAGAGGAAATGATGTTGAGCGTCCCCCATGTAGCGAGGAAAACCTCACAATTTATTCGCTGTGTGTATAACCTAACGAGGATACAAATATTTTCTCTATAATATTCAAACTTGTTAATGTTTGCTGCTTGCAAAAAGTTTTAATAAGAAGTTAATGAATATTATATAAAGTTACTGCCACAACCCAAAATAAAGTGTTTTACAATTTATTGTAGAAAAAAATGAATGTTTTTATTTTTTGTAATTTTATCTAATTGGAGGAAAAATTTACAGTTGAAATTGTTTATGGTTTAAAGTTACAAAGTCTTTTTTTATTTCGAACATTCTATCAGTTTTTGATAAAAGTTTTGATGTATAATTTATAACTCATAAGAAAACTGAAGTTATGATACTATATTTTAAGATTGATCGAGTATAAACCGTGTACCTAAATTTAGTGATAATGAAAGTAACAAAAGTTTTACTAAGGTCTGTTGCCGTTTTAACTTTCTATATGACGCGTTTGACTGAGTAGTAACGTTGCTACCTATATATAATGTTTATTTTTTTATAATCAATTGTTACTGTCAAATTTTTTTGAAAAACCATACTGTAGCGCTATAAAACCTGTTTTTATTTTACGCGTTTTACGTGCTATTTAAGTACAAAAGTTAATTTTTTAATTTTTAGGGACTGCTGTGATTTCAAATTTGTTCAAAATTCTGTGCAAGTAACTCACAAATGGTTCTTTTTTATCTACCGTACAGGTTATTGCTTGAATCTAATTGGTATCTATAATAAATTAAATTTTAAAAACATTGCAACAATTCTTAAATTACCAAATCGCGATGTTTATATGAATTTTCTCATCATTACTTCAGACCAAGCAGTGCTATTTACTCATTAAGCAAATAATTTGTAAATTATCAAACACTATGGGGGTTGCAAGTAGTGGCTGAAAACTGTTTTCAAGCGTCTTTTCTTAAAACAAAAGTTGAAGTTACCTCATTGTCAAGCGGCTTACCGCTTACCTCACTGTTCGAGTGTTTCATAAGTAAATTACGACACACTTGGTGAGAAATAATGGCCATTGGGTGCAACAAAATTTTTTTGAATACAATTATAACCTAATAACGCTGAGACATCACAAATGTCTTTGGAGATTTATGACGTTTGATTTATTTTTTCTAAAGTTCAATACCAGCAAAAGCGTTACCAACCCAAAAAAAATTAATTGCAGTTACTTTTTAGCACGCAAATGAGTGCTGAAATGGTTAATACGACACGCAAATCGATATCGTATTAGGCTTTGTTATTACTGTACATACTAGAGTAACCGTAGTTAAATCAATGCCAAATAATTTTCAAACTACCTGTACTTATTTTCATATAGCTCGACTTTTTTTTATACCTTTTGAAGTATCAAAATGTTTTCTTGTTATATTACATTTTTTTTCATAAAAAATAGGTGTCAAAAAATTAAAATTAAAAACTTAGTTGTAGGTCTGCTTTAGGATTTTGGAGAAATATAATTAAATACTTAAAACTGACAATTCTGGACAATAAACAAAAATATAAAATTTTATCCGGACACAATATTTATTTTGATTTCTAATTCCGAACATGTCCAAAATTTTTTGAATGTATGGTCATCCTACCTATTAAAAGGGTCCTCTAAACGGTGCTGCGATTCTAACTCTGCCCCTTCTTTTATAATAAGCGGCAACCCAAAGTACAAGAATACTATTTCACGAGAGTTTTACCACATGTTACAATGATATTACTAAGACGTACTGTCTTAACGCTGTCTCAAAAAAACCGTCTCTCTCACTCTTAGTGTGAGCTAGTTTGTCACTATTTAATCTCCAATAACAGCCACCTTTTCTTTACCTGGTCCCGACACCTAAATTCGGCACCGAACCTTATCAGGTCAAAACGGATTATTACTTGATCCTTGGACCAGAGTTGGGCGTTAGTCGAATAAAAATTTATCTGATTGAAAAAACCACTAAAAAATTAGTCGGAATTTATAATCGTAGAAACGACTAAATTGAAAACGACTAAAATTTTATCCGACTAAAAATACAACTAAAAAAATCAGTTAAATATTTAGTCGTAAATAATGACTAAAATTTCAATCGCACCAAAAATTACTCGGATAAAAATTTTGTCGAATAAATTTTTAATCGGACAATAAAGTTGGGCGTTAGTCGAATAAAAATTTATCCGATTGAAAAAACGACTAAAAAATTAGTCGAAATTTTTAATCGTAGAAATGACTAAATTGTAAACGACTAAAATTTTATCCGACTAAAAATACAAATAAAAAAATCGGTTAAATATTTAGTCGTAAATGACGACTAAAATTTCAATCGCACCAAAAAATACTCGGACAAAAATTTATTCGAATAAATTTTTAATCGAATAACAATTATCTTTTACCCAGAGTTGGACAAAAATGATCCGATTGAGGTTGATGACTAAAATTTTAGTTGAATTTTTGCCCTTCTAACACTGCGGGCTACTTATTACACTGCGCTAATTATTATTATTAATACCTATCTACACAAATTTAGTCTGATAGAAAAAATAAAAACACAACTTCCACTATAATAATATCCTTTATGACATCACATTATGAATAGTAAGGACCAAAAATTATCACTGCATTGTGATCAATTTTAATTTGAAAAAAAAAATGAATAAATTAGCCAATAAATTTTTAATAAATGTTGAGCTGCCCGGCAATAGAAAATTAGTATCTAATATTTAACTTTAAACAAAAAAATTTAAAATTAAGTGTTAACAAAAACATAGGTATTGAACTAAAAAAGCATTAAAATCGATTTTATTTTACTTCAAAGTGCAAAAAAATAAAATAAATCAATTTTTAGTTGTTAGACATTAATTAGTGTTTAAAAAAAAACGATTACCTTTCAGTTAGTCGTTTTTTTTTAGTTGCAACTAGCGAGTAAAATTTTAGTCATCAACCTCAATCGGATAATTTTTGTCCAACTCTCGGTAAAAGATAATTGTTATTCGATTAAAAATTTATTCGAATAAATTTTTATCCGAGTATTTTTTGGTGCGATTGAAATTTTAGTCGTCATCTACGACTAAATATTTAGCCGATTTTTTTATTTGTATTTTTAGTCGGATAAAATTTTAGTTGTTTCCAATTTAGTCATTTCTACGATTAAAAATTCCGACTAATTTTTTAGTCGTTTTTTCAATCGGATAAATTTTTATTCGACTAACGCCCAACTCTGCCTTGGAAAGATATTTAATTATTTTTAGAACATTTGCATTTATGTGACCGAAGCTTGAAAGAACTATGGATACTTTAAGTGATAAAGATATAAATTGCATTAGGAATAATGTATACAATAAAAGACAAAAAATTTAGCTTACTTTACAAAAAAATACAGTGGAAACAATTAAAACTTTGGAAAATTTTAAACCTCGAAAGTAAACGAAAAAAAAAAACTTTTTATTAACTATTCACTTATGGAGCGCTACAAGAATCTTAGAAATTATTAGTAATTTGTTTAAGAAAAAAAATAGCAATTTATGTTTATAAATTTATAATAAATAAATATATATTTTTTTCTTTTTTTCTTTTGCCTACAAATAATGTTCATACATCAGAAAGTCACCTTACGCAATAAAAATTGACTAAAATCTATTAGCAATTGAGATATCTTTGATTAAAACGAGACGTCACTTTAAGAAAGATATTTACGATAAATAATTGCAATACCGCAAAATGAGGGGCGGTTATTTATGGTTCAATCAGTAGATAGTTTTAACAATGGGCTCTATTTACCTAAAATTCCTTTATGCATATACGATGGGAGACCCTGTACATACATAATGCATTATAATTAATTATTATATTACGAATATATTATACGTATCATATTTTTGTATTATAGAAAACTGAAATCGAAGCTTTCCCACCCTTTAAAATGTTTCATGCTACTACCATAATCTGTGTCTTTGGCGTTTTTCAATTCAATGTATCGTATGTCTTGTTGAATTCGTACGGCGATAAAGCGACATCTGGATCAAATGCTGTGAACCAAAAAAAAGATTTCTTCATTTTGTTGGATAATTGAAATAATTATAATACATTGTTTATTTTAAATTCTTTAAAGTATATCTAATTTATAAATACATTGTGAGCCTGTACACTTATTTCTGTTATGAAGGTACAGTCCGTTTGTCTAAACAAGCGTCATTTAAAAAACAATAATTATAACAAAAAAACAATATATTTTATATAATTTGACAACGCACCTGTCTTTAAAAATGTATTGTACATAACATATTAAAAAATCAATTTTTTTGTTTAGGTTTTAATTACAGAAAAACGAAAAAAATGAATAAAAATAAATTTTTCTTTAATATAAACAATTTTTTTAAAAAACTAACAACGCACCTGCCTAGAAAATTAAAAAAGCTTTCATTTGATGTGTAATTATAGGTAAAACAATTAACTATAAGAGAACTATGCGAAAAAAAAGAAAATGCTCCCCTTTAGAGGACCCTTAAGCGCTTGGTTCAAGCGCTCAACCTGTCATGCACAAGATAACTGGCTGTCGGATAATAATGAAAAGTTTTATGAACCATCTCTGTTAAAAATTTTCGTCAAAAGTCTAATTGTGTCTAATAAATAAATTATTTTTTTTGTTTTTGGTGACTGCTACTTGAACCTACTGTACTTTCTAGCTTTAAAAACAACTTCTACTTTCTGCTCTTTATAAAATAATATTTCACCAAACAAGTTTTTACAAATTTGAACTATGATAACAATGAATAATTAAAACACTTGTTAAAATTATTACTTATTTACTATAAACCTGGAAAAACCTAAATAAAAAAATCCGGAGGATTTTATTTATTTTTAGGATAATAGAGTACCTTCCTACTAATTGAGTAGTAAGAGTGATGAAGATCGTGCAATTTATGATATGAAAAAAAAAAACAGTTATTACAACTAACATTTTACCAGTCAATCGTTTATTTATATTTTTTCTTCTCATCAGATTCTTATAGCGCACTGCGAGTTTTTTTAATAAAAAGTCATTAGTAATGATTAAAAAAATATTATTTTTATGTTTATAACGGCATATAAAGAAACAATCCGATCATGCACTCCCAGTCCCAAGCCATTGTTGAGGCAATTTTTCCGGAATCCACAAAACGTTATTAAATTTTAAGCGAAGCGCAAAACGAAATTGACATCGATTTTGGAAACCGCAATGAGACATTCTCCGCTTATATTCTCTTCTGTATTTAAAAGTTCTTTAGATATCTATCTATTTCTATGACACAAATTTTAAAAAGGATTGTTTCCATTTTAGTTTATTTCGTAGTTATCATAAAAAATATTTCATATATTTATTTGCTAGTTTCGTTAATAGTTGGGAGTAAGATTAGAAGTTCATTGTAATTATACATATCTCTAATGATTCCACTAACCAAACTTCGTGATACTTCCCACATAGTGGCAATTGCATGTCAGATCTTCATTTAATGAATCTAACACTGTCTTTCATTTAAGGTGTTTTGTTATTTGCAAACTACCCTTACCTCTCTAAAAAAGGATTTGTGGGTGTGATGGATCTTGTTTCTCGAAGTCATTGATAGATTCTTTTACTAACAAAGAATATTTTTGACGGTAAAGCAGTCTCTGCACTATTTGAGTAGTGCTAAGTATTAAATGCATATCCATGTATATTGTTATCTGAACATTTGTGATCAAAAAAATCAAACAATAAACTGAACAAAGTACTAAAAAAATAAAGAAAGTAGTCATAAAATAACTACTTTCTGATAGAAAAATTTCATTTTGTTTTAATTTACTTTGATTTGATTTAATTTTTCTTTTTTTTTTGTTTTATCTTCTAATTAATATTATATTATAATTATTATACTGGTTCTTTCGCAATTAACGCATTTCGAGTGAAAGCGTTATACGAGATTTTACCAGAAGTATGAGAAAAATTGTTAAAAAATTCCAGAACTTTTTTTTACAAAAATATAGATGTCTAAAAAAGCAGAATTTGCACTATGATTTCTTTCAATTAAGATTATGAATGTTTATTTTTAATTAATATGAACATTATTATGTGTAATAATATAACTAATAACAATAAAAATAAAATTTTGATAACGGGGAGTAAAAAATACTCGTAATCAGTTTTTGCAATTTTGGTCAAAAAGCAACGGCAATGGGTCTATAATATTATTTTGTTTTTGTGAAGATGACATGGCTAGAATATTATTTCGTTATTTGGAAGAAGGCCGCCAACAATAATTCTTGACTAAAATCCGAAAAATTGCAATATACAATTTGCGCAGTGTTGCCGCATTAAACAAAGTTTAAAAGCAAATACCTTGTAATCCGTGTACCTTGTACGGGGTAATTTTAAAAAAATGTAAAATTTTGCTTACTCCAAGAGGCACTTTTTACAACGCCCTGAACTCAAAGTGTCGAAATATTTAAAATACCTATTTTAAAATATAAATAATTTATTTTATGCATATTATTTTAGTTATTATTATGGATTATTTACTGTCGAATTCGGTACAAGATTTGGCAAAAAGTAAGCGCTATTTTATTTAATAAATAACTAAAAATTTAATAGAGTACATACAATTGTAATATTTTTAAATTAAACAGTAGGTTTTTGAAAATTTTGTTAAAAAATTGTTTATACGAGTATTTATAAAAATAGTGCATTGATCCATAAACAACGTTTTTTTTTTACCTCGAAAAATTTATTCAGTAATTTGAAAATATTACCACTGTAAATACACTGAGCGTTCAATAAATGTTTGGATCTAAAAGGATCTTAAATAGAAATTTGAAAATTTTGTACCATATGTTTATTATAATTTTTGATCAGAGGCTGTCATGAGAAACAAAAATTCTAAAAACGTAGCGCCTAGATTAATTCACTTGATAAATGTCATTTCGCTGTCACTGTCAAAAGTAAAATTTAGATGTGATTTGAATTATGGGGTTCACAGCAGAACAGAACATTTTTTTGGTAGAATCATATTTTTGTAATTGGTACTTAGCGAACGGATAATAGGTTTACTCATCCAGACTTTGTTTTGACGAGTTTCGGGATTTTCCAGAAGAAATAATAACAGAGTCAAATTTTTATTCTAATTTAAAAAACACGATCACGTCCTTTCAAGAAACCGGCAGCGTCAATCGGAAGGAAGGTACTGGTAAAATAAAAACGGTGCGTTCTCCAGATAATAGAGAATGTAAGACAATCCTAAAACGTCTTTAGGAAGAATATTTTTAGAATATTATTTTGAAATAAGTTAGGCGCAACGTTTGTAAGATTTTTGTTTCTCATGACAGCCTCTGACCAAAAATTATAATAAACATATGGTATTTTGTCAGACTTATTGAGGCCAATCAATGATAAACATACAAAAAATTAAAATTTATTACTTTAATAAAAAAAAATGATAAAATGTGGTATCACTCTTTAAACGAAAACACTCTTCAGTACGTAGTGGCTTGCTTTCATGAGTTTTTTAATTTCGTCTTGTGGTATCTTGTTACAAACATTCTGAACAGTTTTCTTCAGATGTTCTAAATCATCTGGAGGATATGGTAATTGCCATATTCTTCTACCCATCATAACCCACAAAAGTTCAATGGTCAATAGTTAGGGGCATCTTGCAGGCCATGACAAAATTGAATCTAATTTTTTTTTTTAAATATTTAGGTAATTTGCGTAGTATGTGAGTGAGCATTATCTTGTTAAAATAGTTTATTAAAGAACGCGTTTTGAAAAGTCAACTTTGTGGCACGAATTCAAGATTATAAAACAATAAGTTTTTTAAACTTTAAAGTGTTTTCAAATTTGTATAAATTCTGTGTAAGTAACTCACAAATGTTTCATTTTTACCTACCGTATCGGTTATTGATTGAATACTCCAATTGGCATTAACACAGTATGGAAAATCTCTAAAAACTTTGTTAAATCATTTCTAAATCACTACACTAATTGCGTTTCTCAGCGACTCCTTTCATCGTTATTTCAGACCAAGCAGTGATATACACTCACCTAGCAAATAACTTATAAATTATCAAATGCTCTGATGGGTGTTGTAAATCGCCAAATAAAGGCTAAAGTTTCATTTTAGTTTTAAGTTTTATTTTAATGCTGTTTGTTCTAACCTCAAAAGTTTGTCGCTTTTTCACTGCCGCTTGTCCGTCCGCCTGCCCCATTTTCGAGGTTAATTGCGACATACACCCACAAAAACACTTCGTTGAGGAATACCGCTGGTCATCAAGTGCAACAAAATTTATTCGAATACCTACAATTATTATAATCTCAAAGCTGACATAAATGTGACGTTTTATTCCAGCATCAGCGTGTTACCGAGTGATACCTATCCGAAAACAGTAAATTGCACTAGTACTTGGTGCACGCAATTTGGGTGCGGAATTGGCTATTACCGCACCCAAATCGGACTCTGTTACCGACGTAAAGTAGAAAAACTATATAAGCGAATTTGACGATAAATAGTTTTAATTGATAGTCTTCTACCCAAAACTCTCGCCCAGTCGACTCCAATTGTTCTAATCGGTTTCTGAGAATTTTTTTTATCTAATCGAGGAAATGTTTTTTTTCTTGCTTACTTAGTAGTAATTTTTCGTTGTCTGCTGCCTACTTGATGAGTTTCAGTACCTTTATTAGTTTAAACAATACAAACTCGACTCACTGCAGTGTCCCTCAAATTGATTGTTCGTGCAACTTCAGGAAAGCTTTATTTTCAGCTTCATGCATCTTTGTAATAACACCTCTCTCGCTCTCTCAAAGAGTATTATTCGATGGTAAAACCGATTTTTTTGTATACAGAATACAGAGTTTTTTTGCAATTTCGGTACAATGTAACAAAAAAAGATGAGTAAAAAAGCAAACAGTTCAAAATCAACCTTTCTTTGTTTACATTCAATTAGGTGCTATTAAGGTAAAACAAAATAAACTGTTTGGTTTTTAAAACTTAAATTTTTAGTTTTTGATTAAATTAAAAACAGAGTGACCAGTATTAAGTATACGCAATACAACATTTAAAAAAATTAATAAAATTTTTATTAAAAGATGAAACAAAAAATATAATGAGTAACTAAAGAACAAATATTGTGTTAAAAATTAAAAATTTTCAGTGGATTTTAAAGCAGGGGACTTTTTTGGGGTTTATGGTAAACTCTTGCCGCTAGAATAGACTAGATAGGATCCAGAAATGGATTTTTTAGGAGGACTTTTGTGCTTTTTTCTCTAACGGGTTTGTCGCTAATAGTATTTATACTGTGGTGAAAACTAACCCTATTCTTAAAATTTTTGTTTATTGTTATAAAGTCTATTTTTGTTGTTTTTATTGAGCTTGAGGACTTGAAAAAATAAAGTTAAACTTTTGTTTCACCTACTAGTTTTTTTACTCTTTTTATTTTGTCATTTTTTAATGTTATTTCTTAACTCTTAAAGAGCTAGGAAACCATTAGGCGAAAGAAGGGTTTTTCTTTATTTTTTTAAGTTCTCAATCTCAATAAAAAGAACAAAAATAACTGTTTTTTATGTTGGGCTTTTAAAAACAATAAACTCTAAAAAGATAAAAATTTGTTTATTTTATGAATTTTTAACTTTCTTACTTACCCTGTGTCTCAAGACTATCTCAAAATGTTTCTCTTTGTTCAAAAAGTTCAGCCAAAGTTGTGCTTGCAAGAAACATCATTACAGAAATTTCATTACATTCTTACATTATTACTTACAATAAAATTATAAATTACAACATTTTTTTATAAAACCAACAGTTTTTGGGTGTACTTGGCGGTATTTGGCTGTTGACTTGGATATAATCAAGCTGTGCCGGGTTGGCTAGTGATGGGGGAAGAACTAGAGGTATAAAATTTGATAGCATATTTATCTCCAAGTAGTGTTTAATGTATATGTTGTTTAATTATGGAAAAATTACTTGAGACACCTTAAAATTATATTTTTACATTTTATCGAAACTTCTTTAAACGAATGACAAATTTATCAACTATTTCTCATCGAAATGTCAACGTTTTCTTGATCCTGTCTTCAAACTCTTAATACTAGTCATCCTGTCGCTCATACTTTTACCTGATCTTGTATTTGTTGTAATTGTTTGTTTCATATGGACATGCATTAATAAATCTAAGAGAAACATGTATTTCTGCTTCAAACTTTAATAGGAGAATAATTAATATCAATTGATTTTCAAACGTTTCCTGTATATAACCAGAGGCCTTGGGTCAAACTGATTGGGATTGTGTTTCCTTTTGTAGGATATGTATTGAGTCTATAACAAATATTCGATGTATAATTTACACACAAACCCTCCACCGAAACTAATGTAGATAATATTTAGACATAGAGATTGTGTAATTGATAGTTGAGAGTATGCTAAATAAACAAACAAAAACATATACTTACAAAAATACTTGTTTAAAAGACGTTTATAATAAATAAATTTAAAAAAAAAATTTAATATATTTTTAAACTGTGTTGAAAGCTCAATTATTGATACTTTTAGCCGCTAACATATCCTTTTTAAATTGAAGGTTTTAGGAGGATAAACCAATATACAGGGTTATTAAAGTAAAGATCTTGGTAAAAAAAAGAACTCGGTAAAAGCGCCACACATTTACATCAGTATGCTTGTACATTTGTTATTATATTTAAAATTGCTGATGTAACTTTTTAGATGGCTCCACTTTATATTTCTGTTTGCAAAGGATGTTAAGCAAGAACAAAAAGGATCTTCTTATTTACTAGTTTAACGTTTTTAAGACTAAGCAATCTAAATATCACTACTTTTTTTAAATCATGACTTTGAAGGGAACTTGCTTTGCATCTCAACTACATTACGACTTTTTAATTCTAAAACCGATTCAAAATTATATCGACACTAAGATTTTTCAACAAGCAGTATTTATTTACCTAACGTAGGTATACAAGAAATTTCTTTCTGCTATACTTATCTGTGA
The DNA here is from genome assembly GCA_029207805.1 of Tribolium confusum. Lineage (NCBI taxonomy): Eukaryota > Metazoa > Arthropoda > Insecta > Coleoptera > Tenebrionidae > Tribolium > Tribolium confusum. Next base: position 39,615,325 of record JALGAY010000003.1, read on the forward strand.
GTAAATGACTTTTTCTTCTCTCCAAATAAGAATGCGGGTATATGTGGTATATAAAATGAGATCACTTTTCAATAAAATTACTCGTAACTTCTAAGTGAACGCAAAGCAATTGCCGTTCCAGAAACCTGCAGTCCCGGGACTATACCATTTAGCCCTGTGGTTAAGGTGGCCCTGTGCTTATCCATGTATGTAAGTTCTGATTACTGAAATCAACCTGATACCTATCTATTTATTACGATTTTACTTTTGTATGAAATAAAGTTTTATCTCTAGGTGTATAATACAAAAAGTAATGTAATTACAACAATTTTTCTTTAAATGACATCATATTAATGGAGATTTTAATAATATAAATTCTGGAAAATTATGGAATTATTTTAGGTTTTTATTTAAAACCAAATTTTCGTTAAAAGTTGTGTTAGGTTTATTTTTTTCTATTCAAAAATTGGTGATTTGATTTAGTTGTAGTACGGTGCACGGAGCGCATAAAACCCTTTAAAAAGTGATTCTGTGGGGGTTGGTTTTAAGACTAAAGGTTGATTTCTTCAGAAATGATGGCTTATGCCCTATATATATTATACGAAGTTGTCTAAAAATTGTCTTGTGCAAAAGAGCACTATTCAAAATTTTCTGGATATTTATACAATGTAGTTTTTCAAAACATAGGCTTTCTTCTACTAAAAGTTCAATTTAATCTGTGCAGCCGTTTTGCCACAAAAAAATAAAATATATTTGAAAATGCATTGGCTCTAATGGGCGTTTGCAAGTTCAAAGCTGAATATCTCCGTTCAAGATCCCGAAAAATTTAATTAATTTTACGGCTTTTCGCCACTTCTCAACGATTATCTCAAAAACAAAGCCTTAATTTAAAAAATATGTCTCTTAAATTTTGTCCCCTCATTTATGATTAGAATGATACCTCATTTAAATTTTTTTCTTATGTCGTTTTCTCAAAAATAATATATTAAATAAACTCTGCACAAATTATTTAATTATGATAGCGCAGCTACCCTCTCAAGTTGTCGATCCCCCACTCTCACTCTCCTGCTCTCCTAGCTGCAAAATTGGGGTTTACGTAGTTAGTAATTTAAACTAGAGAATTTGTTATAAAATCAGAAAGTAATTGATAAATATACAAATGAAAAAAATGAGAGTGAGGGATCGACAACTTGAGAGGATAGATGCGGCATTATATTTAAATAATTTGTGCAAAGTTTATTTATTATACAGGCTTTTCATAAATGATTGTAACAACGTAGGTGGCTGAGGAGATTTTTGATATCACGAATATTCACTGTAATTTCTTTGGTGTTTTACGTCTATTATTGATCTAGTTAAAAAAAAAAATTTACGGGGAAGTGGACAAGGCAGATAAACTATTTTATATAACCGACGTTTCGAATCTTTATTGGATTCTTTATCAAGGCTTATAAGTAATGTCAAAATTTGTTTGGCATGGTACCAACTAGTCTCGGTCGCTCGTCATTCCGGCGATCACTGACCGAGACAAGTTTTTTACTTCAATTTTTATAAAAAAAAGAATACAAACTGTCATCTCTAGCTCCTAAGTTCAGTTAAAAACTTTTATATGGGTAGCCAAAATATAGATTTTTACGTGTTTGAAGCGAAAATTATTGTTATTGCTCCGTATCTACCAAGACTTTTCTCAGTATGTGGCTCGAAAGATTATTCTTTTATTAATCTAGATTTTTTTGATTGTTTACTACTCTTAACTCTCCTTTTTTTAGTAATCGTTTTTTATTATTGTTTTTTTTAAATATTATTTTTTAAAATCGCCTAGAATTTTGTTTCTCTAGGACCTCTTAAATGACGTTTTTTAATTTCTTAAACCTCGTTTTAACGTTTTCTTTAGTTGTATTTTTTTATTTTTCTTTAATTTTTTGGTTTTGTAATTTTTTATTTTTTTTTAGAGGCATAAAATTTACAGTTTATTTAGAATTATCTAAACTACTTTTTTAAAAAAATTTTGTTTTATTTTTTTGTGCAGCATACATATTAATTTTTCAAGTGTTTTTGTCTTCAGGTCATCATTTCTACAAATTTTTATAGAATCTACTTTTTCAAATTTTTCTAGAATCTACTTTTGCTCTTCTTTTTTCATTAGTCGTAATTCTTCTTGCTCTTTTCTCTCTTCTATTAAATATGCTATTTACGTAGGTTTATTAACTTAAGTCTGGATAAAACTTTTGTTTGTTTATACGTTCTTGAATAGTATATTAAAGAACGCCTTTCGAAAAGTCAACTTTGTGGCACGAATTCAAATATATAAAAGGAGCGAAAAGCGCGAGTTTTTTTAAAGAATGAGTGCCTCAATGACTTTATAAACGAGTTTTTTATGTTATTTTTTCTACTTTGCGCATTTAACGTGACTTTTAAATAAATAAGTTAATTTTTTAATCTCTAGGGACTTTTGCGTTAATACGAGATAGTTGGTAATAAGTGTCATTAAAGTGTCAAATGTTTTCAAATTTGTCCAAAATTCTGTGTAAGTAACTCACAAGTGTTTTTTTTACCTACCGTCTCGGCTATTGATTGAATACTCCAATTGAAATAAAATAAGGAAAATCTCCTAAAACATCGCGACATTTTGTAAATTACCAAATTGCAATTCTCAGCGATTCTCATCTTATCGTTATTTTAGACCAAGCAGAGCTATATACTAATCTAGCAAATATTTTGTAAAGTGGTGCCTGAAAGCCATTTAAAAGTGTCTCTAACCTCAAAAAAATTTAAAGTTATCTCATTGTTTAAGCCGCTTACCCACCCACCCACCTTTTTGAATGTTTTATAGGTTAATTGCGACACACACACACAAAATCACTTTGGTGAGGAATACTGGTCATCAAATGCAACAAAATTTATTCGAATAAAATTATTATAATCTCATAACACTGACATAAACGCTGAAACGTCACAAGTGTCAACGAAAGCGTCTTATCAACTCAAAAAAAAATAAATTGCATTAGTACTTTACGCACGCAGTTGGATGGTGATTTGGCTAATACGACACTTAAATCGGTATTGTATTAAGCTTTGTTACAGACGCAAAGTAGAAATATTTATTTTGGTGTGTTAAAAAAGTCTAGACAATTAATTTAATTTTAAAATCAACCTATTAAAAATAGGTATGTTCGTTTCTTTTTGGTAAAAAAACTAGATAAACGGACAAAATCTGTTCTTTAAGTACATGTTAAAGACTAAAAAACAGTTTATCAAATTAAAAAATTATTCTTTGAAACAAGAGACGGTTGGCTACTTTAATCATGACTATGGCTATGTACAGTAGTTAAATTTTTTGGCGATAATAGCTATCTGTCAATGTCAAAATTTTAAAGTTTCTGTTAATAAAATTATGATTTCTATTTCCTGTTATTCTCTGTTTTTGGTAATTTTTTTGATGACTAAATTGTTGAGGTTAAGTAATCTCACAATGAAAGATTTGGAAATAATTTATAAAATACAAAAAATAAAACACAATATTACAAAATAGATATGTTTCTCTTAATAGTCTTAGTTGGAGTCTTTGGTTTTTTTTGAGTTAATATTAATCTAATATTAGGTTTGTTTTAACAAAACTTTAGAACCAGTCCAGAACTGAATTGAGCATGCGCAGTAGATATTTTGGATCGAAAAACGCTACTACGCGTGTGCAGTTCACTTGTGAACCGTTTTGAATTATTGTTAAAACAACTCTGTAAACGATAAAAAATAATGGATGGTAAATTATATGCGGGGTAAGTAAAACAAAATAATAAAAGTTCATATAAATTTTGAGATTGCTAATTTTGTTATTATTTTATTGTTATTTATTTATGTAGTTAACTGGACCAAATAGGTAGTAAATGAAGGCTGAGATCGTCTATTAGCCGAAAAAAATATAGGTTGTTTTCTTACTTTACTTTTACATTATTGATTGGAGTATCTACAACTCTCATTCAAAATATGAAGCGGTTGTAGTTTTTGGCGGGTCAGGTTTTAAAAGGCAACCTTAGCAAATGAATATGGGTTGCCATATGAATAACATTTTTCCTCAAAATTTGATTTAATTTTTGTGCGATCGCCTCTCGCACTTATATTTTAAAAGTTTGTTATATACTACTATCTTCCTACTTAGTTTCTTATTTAACAAATTATTTAATCTTGCACATTGACAAGTTTATTATAAGAGGAATAGAGTCTAAAAAGATTATAATTCACACTATCCTATTGTTTGGAGATATTTAACGGCTCTGATCCAAAGTGAATAGACGAAAGTTCATTTCAGTTCGTGAGCTTTCTATCGAACTTTATAGAGTTGGAAGTGAGTGAAAGGGGTAATTGACTTTCATGGTAACTTCTGTTTTTAGGCTTCTTCAATTAATAATTGATTTAAAATAGGCAGTTTGTGACAAAACTTTGAACATAAAATGAGAAAATATAGATTACTAAGCGTCAAATAATTTCTAATTTGCACCTAACAAGTCTCGCCTCTACAGGTAATAAAGTTATTTTCAATTATTACAAATGGGTGTGAATACCAATGTATACATTTATCAATATGTCATCGTTTATGTCGTCGTTGCTGTACATTTCTTTGTATTATTTATAACGCTACAATTAAACTAAGCAGATAGACTTCTTGCGGCTGGAGAAAAATCACATCGGACACTTTTCTTGCTTATTTTTTTTTTAATTAATGGTAGACCGGTAAGTTAAATGAGAGGAAAAAATTACCAACGTGAAAACAAGATCTTTGCCAGTTTTTATTAACATCTTGTACAAATTTACACACCAGTGCAACGCACGTTTATCACAAATTAAGTTACTTGGTGCTAAATAGCCGTCGAGCAATAGTTTGATGTTACACATTTATATACTCGTATGTAGGTAGGTATAGGAAATCCAATAGAAAGGTTCACTGACCCAGAACTCTCTCAATTTTCTCCTCTTGCAAAATATAAACTCGATAAATCTGTAAAAGACGGGATATTTCTTTTTAGTTACTAAATCTTTAAAAGTTTTCCTCGTTTATCCAACAGTGTTAAATTATATTTATTTTGCCATGCTTTTGTTTGGTTTTTTTGCGGCAAAGTTAATTTGAACTTTTAATACTTTTTTCAAATTGACTGTTTTTTGTTGAATGTAACACGTTAGTATTGGGAAAAATGTGATTGCTCAAAAGTCCAAAACGGGCATTAGCCCATGCTGTTCAGAAATAGTACATTATACAGTGTGAACCATTTATAATGAATAAATTCGATAAAATTTCAGGGATATGTTTTTCAGGAAAACGCTCCGTATCCTGTTTTTCTAACGCGCATTTTTTGACAAAAAAAAATTGAATATGCAAGTGTCTCAAAATCGAGATACGACCCTTAACTTTAAAATTTCAAATGAGAACTTCAATGTTTTTCAGCATATCTGATTTCTACGTATGGTTTTGCGTATTTTTTATGTAGCACACACTATGTCAATTTTTAGTTGTTTTTGAAAATAGACGATAGAGAAGAACGTGTTGTTATTTATTGTTTATAATAATAGTATATTAAGTATGGAGAACGGTAAGGAATGCTTACCGTTCGAAGACAATTGTTTGGAGGAGGAGCAAAGCGACGATTCTAATTATTGTCTGAGAACGGTAATCCTTAACGTTGGACATGCTTATAACGTTTTTTGCGCGATTGGAGTTTCTAGAATAATAATAATAATTTATATCAATACATTTGTGATAATCGGAAAGATTGAAACTGAAAACTTTGGGTGGCTGTTCCATGGTTGCTATGATTTTGTTCCAAACAAGTAAAATTGTCTTTTTGATACAATCATTCCTACATAGTTCTGTTTTGTGGTTCCGTTTTTGAAACAAATATGAGCGATAATGATGATCTACCGGATGATTTAGAAGACGCTTGGCAAGAAGGATGTTCGGCAATAATTCCAGAAAAATCTAAAGCCCGATATGAACAGACATACAAGTTGTTTAAGAAATGGCGTGAAGCAAAGAAGATTTCTGTAAATGAAAAGAGCTTGTTACCGTATTTTGTGGTGAGAAGTGGACACTTGAAGGCCGCAGGCAGTTTATGGGCGGAGTATTCTATGCTGAAGAGTACAATTTTTCTCCATGATGCTATCGATATTTCTAAGTTTGCTACATTAATTGCTTATCTTAAGAGAAAAAATATTGGATATCGGCCTAAGAAGGCTAAAATTTTTACCAAAGAAGACATGGAAAAATTCTTGAATGAAGCACCAGACGAACAATTTTTAATTCAAAAGGTATGTTGTAGATGATGAGGTGGTACATCTGAGTTCTAAGGAAACAATATATTTGCAGGTAGCAATGATATTGGGAGTATCGGGCGCTTGTAGACGAGAGGAATTGTACAATATTAAAATGAGTGACATAAAAGAACGTGAAGAAATGTTTATAGTAAATATTCCAAATACAAAAACGAATATTCAGCGAACGTTCACAGTTATTAATAAAGAAAATGAAGCAGTTCATTATTTGGAAATACTTCGAAAATACATAAGAATTCGACCAAGCAACCCAACGTCAGATCATTTATTTCTGAACTATTGAAATGGCAAATGCACTAGACAAGTCACAGGAAAAGGCACAATTGGAGGCTGGCCGTCAAAAATTGAAAAGTATTTAAAGTTGCAAGCCCCTAAAGGTTTTATTGGACACTCGTTTCGACGCACATCGGCTACACTTTTGGCGAATAACGGAGTTGATGTGTTGGGTCCAAAAAGACATGGTGGGTGGCGTTCATCAACGGTGGCCGAGAGTTACGTGGAAGATTCCCTCCAAAACAAAATTGAATTTGCTCATAAAATTTTACACAGCGATGTTGGTGGACTATTACAACATCCTAGGACTTCTACGTCGGAAAGTTTGTCTATTAACACTAAAAACTCAAATGCGAGTGGTATTACAACTATTAATTATAATAATTGTACATTTAATTTTAATAAATAAATTGCAAAATTGTTTTTTTTTTGGATTTAATTGCTTACCGTTCACTGAACGGTAAGTGAATTACTTACCGTTTTGTTACACGTAGCAGCCAGTAACAGCAACCTACCGTTGTGGAAACAGGCACAGTAAACTGATAAAAACAATCGATCGCGCAAAAAACTATTAACATAAATACAATTGAAGAAAAATAAATTCATAGTAAATGCTCAAAATGTAAACCATTCACTTCCTGACAATATGCAAGCTAACGTTTAAACTTTTCAAGCACATTTTGTATTATTTGTTTAACTTCTTCCCGTATTTTACATTTCAAATTTTCTACATTATCTGGCCTGTTAACGTACACTTGCTTGCAGAAAAAACGACTTCACCAAAAAAATTAAGTAATACCTTTTTTTTAACTTTTTGTAGTATAAATAAGGCTTTTCTTAAACTAGGTTATCTTAGTTGTCACTTTTTTTTAGAAGAGTGGCTTGAAAACTAATTCGCACATCAAGACATTAGGTTAAAACATCTCAAATAAAAACAGCAGCAACCACATTGTGGCATTGTGCCTTCTATGAAGCCCAGTGTTTCTCCTGTCAGCTCCTGTGCGCTAGGCAGTACAGCTGCCCAAAACTAAATGTTTCTGAAAATTGTTTCATCAAGATCAAAGATTTTGACACTATGATTGTAGTCCGTTTGCTTATGGCTTAGTGATAAACTTACAGGTGATTGGTCATACACAGATCCCAGAAATTGAGTTCAAAATATAAATATTTTAGGTCAAAATCTTAGATCTTCAAGAGCATAAAGCATCGTCACTAAACCCTTGTAGAAATGATTAATAGACAGCGTTCGGCGACTGCTTTAAAAAACTTTGAAAAAGAGCTCTAGAAACACGAAACCAAGCCTTATGTGATGAAATGAATGAAATAAAACAAGAAAAATAAAATCTACTACGGCAGAGTTCCTTCTACCACAAAAGAGAAAAATAATACAACTAGATGTTTCCTGGACCTACAACTCATCGTTTATATTCTTTGACGTAAAGCCATTCTTTTGGTGCGATTGAACACATCACCAGATTCTGTGGCTTATCGTGGCTTTTCCAAAACTTAGGTCTCTTAAAAAAATCTTATAAAGGTACTTCTAGGCTTTTCTACCACGACGAAGTGACAGCCACTTGTCACAATAAAACTATTTACAAAAATAGTATGCATTTTTATACATAATTAACTAAAAAACAAAGAACAGTTCTTTAATAAAAAACAATATAACTCCAAACGTTACTCTTAATGTTTTGTCAATGCACCGTTTGCTTGTATCACTGAATAGAATCTTCGAAGCATTGAGTGAACAAAATTTCCAAATAGATCTGGGTTTGCTTGCAAATCATTCTAAGCATTAGTTATCGTATTTCATAGTTGTTCTGCATTTTGGAGTCTAAAATTTTGTCTATAAATTTTTTTGGTCAGCATCCCTCAAAGATTTTCGATTGGATTCAAGTCCGGACTGTTTGCTGGCCAAGGTAACAATTCAATGTTATTATTTTCGAACCAGTTGCGAACAACAACTGCGGTATGGACCAGATAGTTGTCTTTATGATAAATAAAATTATTATTAGGATACACTTGATTAACCGAAGGAAGCATAACATTTTCCAAAATATCTCAATAGGTCTCTCTATTAAAGCGACCTTTAATACGGCAACATGCACCTGGTCCCTGCACACATATCCAAGCCCAAACATTCACAGAAAAACGTCCGGACTTGTTTGGAAGAGTAACATATCGTTCATCAAACCTAGAATTTGGTGGCCTATACACTCGGATTTGACCGTCATTGCTTGATTTTAAAAAAAATTATCTGTGAAAACCACTCTATTCTAAAATTCTAAAAGCCGACAAATGTAGTTTAAACAATAAAGAACTCGCGCTTGTTTATTTTCTTCGGAAAGAATGTTTTTTAGCACTTGATTGATTTTTTAGTTCCGAATCCTTTATTCTTTGGGAGGCTGTAGACTAGAAACCTGGAAATTGAGATTGCACAATGGCATTACGAGCACTTTTAAACGGATTTTTCCGTAAAACATTTAAAAGAGCTTTATCTTGTAGCGCAGTAGACACTTTCCAACAACCAGAACCAACTTTCCTTGCAAATGTATCTTCCTGTTCCCATTTTTTTTTGTTATAAAAACTGTACTTGTAGAAATTCCGAATTCTTTCGCAAGTCTCCTAATTGACCAGTCTTTCTTTCTACCGAAAATAATAGTATTCAAATAAGTCATGATGTGCAAAATGCGGTAGCGCTCCCTCCAGCTAAAACCAAAGACGCCCATCGATTTCATTTAGGTTGCTATCGGCAGGGTATACCTAGTCTTTTTAATGTTGGCAAGAGAAAAGTTTCTAAGATCCGTTGATAGATTTTTGCGTTTGAGGAACCTTCGAAAAAATACGAATCAATTATCTAATGTTCAATCTTTTACATTTGTATTTATGTTAATAGTTTTATTATCAAAAATAAATAACAAAACGTTTTTTTCTAACGCCTTTTTTTCTAAAAAGAACTGAATATTGACATAGTGTGCTACATAAAAAATATGCAAAATAATACGTAGAATTCAGATATGCTGAAAAACATAGAGGTCTTCATTTGAAATTTTAAAGTTAAGGGTCGTATTTTGATATTGGGACACAAAATTTTTGAATTTTTTTTTCAAAAATGCACTTTGAAAAAAACGGGACACATGTTCGAGCGTTTTTCTGAAAAGGCAAATCCCTGAATTTTTATCGAATTTATTTATTCCAAATGGTTTACACTGTATATAACAAGAGAGAATAATGTATATTATTATTTCTGAAGTGCGATTTATAGCCAGAGGGCTATAAGTACAAAATAACAAAATTATAATAAATAGAATAAACATCAATTTTTTTAATTTTGGTTTTGACAATTGTGATATTTTCATTATTATAAATGTAACTGTCGTAGTTCTGAAAAGGTGTCCTATTATTCCCAACTTTAAAAGTGTGGATTTATATTTTAGTGAGTAGTTATAAGTATGTACATATAAACTTAATTACTGTAAACAACATTTATTTTTAAATGTTTCTAACTGCTTAGTGTAATCTTTATTTTACTGCACTATGTGTAAAGTTTCCTGTTCCACTCAAGTATATGCAACTGTAATGTGCTTTTTCAGTTTTTGAAGCCAAAAACACTTAATTTTTACGATTCACAACAATACTACAATGACAAAGTGATGACAATCCGCGGCAACATTAAAATTTGTTTTCATAGCTAATTTTCTAAAAATTATTTTATACAGTATGTTTCCGAATATCTTCTTCTGGCATTGGACCGTCTCAATGAAGTTCTTGTACTCGACGTTTTGCCAATCATCGAAGGTAGCTTCTTCAGGGGATTAATGACAACTGTAGGGTTGGCAGCTACGATGGCTGCTGAAACGTTGAGTATAAAAACTTTATTGACACGGTTCAATCCCGGAAGAAACAATACATATACATGCTCTGGCCGCTTCAGACAGTATTGTACTATCAAGAGATATAAGGAACGTCTATTAAGTCGTAAAAGTTAAATAGTCGTAAAAATTATGTAAACAGGCGTAAAATTAAGAGCATTTGTTTTTGATACAGTCGACCAGCTTTGCTTTCGATGTAACAAAGCGTAAAATAATTAATTATTGTCCAACTGGACAACTATGTCAACATTTCGTTACTAGTTTATCAGGAGTCCAGATGTGCATTTGAAACAGGTTCGGCTTCAAGTTTAAGCTTTACTTCTCATTTTCCGAGGACAGTAGCAGTAAAGTGTTCTCTAGTTAAACGTAATTTTTGTGTTTATAGTGTTTATTTTAGTGGTATCCAGTTGTGTGTGCATTTTATTTGTTTTTCTAGTTCGGTTTTATAAAAAATTGACCATGTTTTTTATATAAATATTTTTAAAGCCAACCCTGCAAAGTATCTGTGATGTATCAAGGACGGTAAAATAAACCAGCAATGATTCGAATATGATGTAAACTTTTTGCACTTAAATATCGAATTATATGTAGATTTTATTAATATTAGATATATGTAGTTATTAGTTTGCTTTAATTAGCTATAATTTAGCGACTTATAGTTAACGACTTGTTGCGGCTAGCTTATATCATAATTTACACCAGCATATCATTATTAAGAGTATATTAGTTTATATTTATTATATTATTAATTATTATTAATTAAAGTCTACGGATATTATATTTCTTGATTAACGAAACGGTTACTCAATGTCCTGTTTTCTGTTCCATCCAGAGTATTGTGACGCGAACGACTCAATTCTAAGAAGCGGTGAATCAGAGTATCGAGTATTGTGTTGTGGACCGCTCACTTCTAGGAACTGAATAGAACTTCGAGTATTATTTACGTTTTGAATGGGTTTATTTATTCTTGTTTACGTCGGCATTGTTTGTCGCTATTGTGATTGAATTCCAATCATCTTGCCGAATTGAAATAATTCAGGAGAAACGCGAGAAAATACTCGAAAGTTCTGGAAAGAGTCGAAAGTTCTGGAAAGAGTCCATACCCATATATATATGCGAGACAGCGAGTCGGTCGGTCTGTCTGGTTTTGGGAGAGCGACATAAAGGCGAACTCCGGCGATATCCAGCGAATTTAGAAAGCGATAAATTAAAGTGTTTTGTGTTCCGTTAGTGATTTAGAATATTAGCTGTGTTAATTAGTTGTAATTAATTTGATTTGTAAATAAACTTGCCGAGAAATTATCTCCAGCTCTTTAAATCAGAAACCCACATATAATAAACGTCACAGTATTCATTGAGTTACCACGATATATGCAGGAGATAAGTAACAGGTAATCTAGATATGAATTTGAAGTTTTGGTCTGTTGTTGTTTATATTATAGTGTTGTTTTTTAATAATCTTGTAGTTGATGCAACTTTATGTCATCTTAAAATTGCATTTTAAATTTTACAACACCAAGATGTAAAAGTATTACTATTTCAATGAATTTGAGATATTACTAGATTAAGTATATTGATGAACATTAACAATAAAGTTTTTAATCAATTAATAGGTATAGATACACTATACTAACAGTGACAGAAAATGGTTTATTTAGCTAAGGAAAATGGATCTGGTTACTCATATAAACGAACATACAATGAAGTGTTTATTTTTATTTCTATTATTATGCAGAGAAACAGCGAAGTAACTTGAGTCTTGTATAATTTATCAGGGAAAAACTTAGTGTAATGTTAACTCGATTTTAATACACTAAATTAAGAGTAAACTTATAACATTTGCCTAATTAAATGTTGCCAAACGAAGCAGAGATCGATCTGTTAACATAATTTCGCCAACTAAAACAAACATCTTTCCGTGCTATTTACCACCGCCAACAAGACGGCAGCAGTTGGCAGTGTGTTAAAGTGTATTATTAATTTACAAGTCGCGGAACATGCTACAATCTGCATAAATTAAATATTTCTATGAACATGAGGAAACGCAACATGTTGCTTTTACGTGACATTTCGTAAAATCCGAAATTTGGTTGTTTGTTAATGAAATACATATACCATATACTTATTACCATCATTTTTAATAGTTTAAAGAGTAAATATAAAAATAACATGTAAAAATACATAAAAGGTTATTTAACATTCTTTTAACAAAGACTATCGCTTGTTAAACTGTGTAAAGTTACATCAAAAACACACTGTATATGTAAATCACAACACTTAGGGCCGGTTTACAGAACACGCCATTAACTTTTTTGGCCAATCAAATGTCAAAAAAGCCGATGTAATTACGAATTAAAAGTTAATCGCAATTAAATATTTAATTTACCTTCTGTAAACTCTTCTCTACTAAGTAGGAGTTGGTGGATTTGAACAAAATTTGGTGAAAATTTAGTAAAATTAAATAAAAGGTCGCTTAAAATAAATTATTGTGATTGTCGTAGAAATGTAAAAATTTTAAGTCGTAAATAATTTGTTTAAATACTTGAAGAAAATCTTAGGACTTATTCAGAATACAAAAATTGTACCTCTTAATAGTCCTCTAAAGCAGGGGTCGGCAACCTGCGGCCCGCGGGCCGCATGCGGCCCTTTGCAACTTTTTGTGCGGCCCGTCAAAGCATTAATATAATTTTTTTTAATAATATTTGTACTCGTACATGACATAAAAGCACTATTTAAAAAAAGATTTTTGTTACATTTGAATCTGTGGCCCGCATAAAAAATTTTATTTTGAAAATGGCCCGCCGTTCGAAAAAGGTTGCCGACCCCTGCTCTAAAGGATCCTAAAAATCCAAACTTGCTTTATACAAATATTTATGGTTTTTGAAATATACGAATTAGAAGTAGAAGGATCAACATTTTTATATAGAAGATAAAGTTGGGTGTTTAGTATCCTGTCAACGAGTACTAGGTATGAGTAATATGAGTACCAGGTAAGATTTCTGTACAACATTTGACTATACCTGTAATATATTTATTGCATGAGATTTAAAAATATGATCATGTTACATCTCTTTTTGAACGAAAGAAAAGGGAACTGACTTTTGAAATTTCTATTTTTACAAAAAAGCAGTTTTCTTTCAGCAGAGTTAAGTCTAATTGAGTCAGGAAAACATAGCTAAAAAGCGGGCCATACTAAGTGAGAATGATTCAAAATTAAATATGTACATAGTTATTTGGACATTTCTTCATTAATTTTTGCCAATTTTTAAGCTTTCTACACATACAAATTTAGTTGTATAAACATTAGGGTAGGCCAAAACAATCGATTATTGTTTTTTAAGTTTCGACACTGAAAAATTGGTTTCTAGGCACCTTTAAAAAATGTTTTTTCAAGATCAGCTCTTAATTTTAATAGAAAAGACTCTCTCATCGCAGTTTTCAATTTTTTTTTTCAATTTTATGTGGCAAAATCCATATCTCGTTATTACTGGATTGTTGAGAAAATTTGTATTTACATTTTTTGTAGGAAATTAAACGCTCTACAAAAAAGTTATCTTACAATTTTTTATAACTCTTACCGTTTAGAAGATATCGGAGGTCAAAGTTTAAAAAATTTAACAAAAGTTTCTTTTTTAATTCTATATTTTATAACTCAGACATAAATAAATATTATAAAATGCGCAACATATAGTCTTGTAGGAAATTAAACGCTCTATAAAAAAAGTCTTTTATGGTTAATTGATTATTCTAATCATTTATGGGCTGATTTCAGGTTGAGATAATGCCGGTAGTATCTTCGTTTCTAGGCAAAATTAAAAGAATTTGAGGCTGTGATTGGTTGTTGCCATGGAAAAGTATTAAAATTTGCGATACTACCGGTACCTATTATGTCAACTTGAAATCAGCACATAGGAAGATATTCGCATTTTAAATACCAAAATTTTATCCCAAATCCTCAATTTTTTTTAAGTGGTTGAAGTAATCAATCAACCACAAACGACTTTTTTTGTAGAACGTTTACTTTTTTACAAAACTGTATGTTGCGCACTTTATAATATTTATTTATCCACGAGTTATAAAATTTAGAAGTGAAAAAGAAAATTTTTTGTTAAATTCTTCAATCTTTGACCTCTGATATCTTCTAAACGGTAAGAGATACTTTTTTAGAGCATATAATTTCCTACAAAATATGTAAATAAAATTTTCTGTACAATCAAGTAGTGACGAGATATGGATTTTGCCATATGGAACTGAAAAAAAAATGAAAAACTGCGATGAGTGAGTCTTTCCTATTAAAATTAAGAGCTCATCTTGAAAAAGCATTTTTTGAATGTGCTTAGGAACTAATTTTTTAGTGTCGGAAGTTAAAAAAAACATAGTCGATTTTTTTGGCCTACCCTAATAAACATTGTAGATTGTAGATATACTAAAACTAGTGAATCAATTTTTCACGAGCTAGAAAAACATTCTTACGCGTTGAATATGCTATTTTTGTTTACTTAAAGAAAATTATTGTGACGTTTATTTATATGTGGGTTTCTGATTTAAAGAGCTGGAGATAATTTCTCGGCAAGTTTATTTACAAATCAAATTAATTACAACTAATTAACACAGCTAATATTCTAAATCACTAACGGAACACAAAACACTTTAATTTATCGCTTTCTAAATTCGCTGGATATCGCCGGAGTTCGCCTTTATGTCGCTCTCCCAAAACCAGACAGACTGACTGACTCGCTGTCTCGCATATATATATGGGTATGGACTCTTTCCAGAACTTTCGAGTATTTTCTCGCGTTTCTCCTGAATTATTTCAATTCGGCAAGATGATTGGAATTCAATCACAATAGCGACAAACAATGCCGACGTAAACAAGAATAAATAAACCCATTCAAAACGTAAATAATACTCGAAGTTCTATTCAGTTCCTAGAAGTGAGCGGTCCACAACACAATACTCGATACTCTGATTCACCGCTTCTTAGAATTGAGTCGTTCGCGTCACACTACCCCCCTCTTAAGAATTGTTCGTCTCGAACAATCATTCATCGTCATTTGAACCCGCATAGGGGGCTAAACGGTCTAAATGCACTACCTTCATCTTAGCCCTGGGGTTCTTTTGGATTCTATACACCACGTCGTTAAGTCGGGTCAGTACGGTATAAGGGCCTTCCCATTTCGGCTGAAGCTTCGGACATCGCCCTTTCTTCCGTTGAGGGTTAAATAGCCAGACCAAATCTCCCTCTTGAAACCCTACCGAATTCGCCCTCAAATCGTACCGCGTCTTCATCCTGTCACTGGCAATCTCAATTCGGTCTCGAGCCAAGTCGTGGATATGGGACATCGTCTCTTGAAGCTCTTCTACATAGCTTCTAACTTCCTTGGGTTCTTGAGTGGGTGTCCCAAACACAAGGTCACAAGGCAAGCGGAGTTCCCGTCCAAACAAAATCTTGGCTGGAGTTTGATTTGTAGTTTCATGGATCGCCGCTCTGTAAGCCAACAAAAACAACGGTAAATGGCGATCCCAATCTCTTTGATGGGCCTCTACAACTTTCGATAGGTGCTCTTCCATGGTGCTGTTAAAGCGCTCGACCATTCCGTCGGACTGAGGATGCAGCGGTGTAGTCCTGGTTTTCCGAATACCCAAGAGATCACAAATTCCTTGGAAAACCCCTGACTCAAAGTTTCGCCCTTGGTCCGAATGCATTTCCATGGGAAGCCCATAACGAGAAATCCAATTATCCACCAAAGCACGAGACACAGTAATAGCTTCTTGGTTTGGTAACGCGTATGCCTCAGGCCATTTACTGAAATAGTCGGCAACAACCATAATGTATTTGTTGCCCGAGTCGGTGACTGGAAATGGACCCGCAATATCAAACGCAATCCTCTCAAACGGAGCCCCAACGTTGTATTGCTTCATGGCTCCCCGGCTACGAGTTTTCGGGCCTTTACTCGCAGCACATGTTGTACATTTCCGGCACCAATTAGCGACATCTTCTCGGCTATTGACCCAATAAAAGCGTTCGCGAACCTTCCCCAAGGTTTTGTTGACGCCGAAGTGAGCTCCAGATCTTCCATCATGGATTTCCCTTAAGACTTCCTTTACGCGACTCTTCGGTAGGGCTAGCTGCATTGTTACCGTCTTTCCATCCGCGCTTTCCCAAGCCCTTTTGAGCAGCCCATTTTCGACTTTCAGGGAGTCCCATTGTGCCCACAACGCCTTCAGAGCAGGACTCTTATTTGAAATGTCATGCCATTGCGGTCTTACATTTCCGTTCTCCTTGCTTTGTAAAATCGGTCCGATCTCATCGTCTTGCAGTTGCTCTGTTCTTATTTCTTCAGCTGTCCATCCGTCAGTAGGTTGCAAAACTAGCCTTCTAAGGTTGCACAGGTGGTCAGCTTGTTCTCGTTGGCTACAATGTTTGCAGTCGGCTCTGCACGGTCTTCTGGACAAGGCGTCTGCATTTTGATGAGACCTTCCCGAGCGATGCTTGATTTCAAAATCATACTGCTGAAGTCTCTCAATCCATCTCGCTGTTTGACCTTCAGCATTCTTCAAATTTAACAGCCACTTTAAAGCGGCATGATCTGTCCTTATTGTAAAATGTTGGCCGTATAAATATTTGTGGAAATGGCTTACCGCGTTCACGATAGCCAACAGTTCTCTTCGGGTGACACAGTAATTCCTTTCAGGTTTAGAAAGAACCTTACTATAATATTCGATAACCCTCTCTTCGCCATCCTGTACTTGAGTTAATACTGCGCCAACTCCATTATTACTGGCGTCCGTATCTAAAATAAACTGACCTTTTGCCCTTGGGTAAGCAAGTATTGGTCCCGTACAGAGTGTAACTTTTAATGTTTTGAAGGCCGATTCACACTCTTTGTCCCAAATAAAAGGCGTCTTCTTTTCGGTCAGTTTATGAAGAGGTTTGGCAATATCGGCGAATCCTTTGACAAAACGGCGATAGTAGGTGCAAAGACCCAAAAAGCTTCGTAGTTGGTGCTTATCATTAGGTCGGGGCCATTCCCGTACGGCTGCAGTCTTCTCAGGGTCAGTTTGTATCCCATTCGATGAAACAACGTGTCCCAAAAACTTGACTTTTCTTTGGAAAAGGCAACACTTTTTAGGGTTAAGTTGAAGACGAGCGTTTCGCAATCGGCTGAAAATTTCTTGCAGGTTACTTTGATGTTCTTCGAAAGTTTTCCCAATAACCATCACATCATCAAGGTACACAAGGCAAGTTCTCCAAGTCAACCCTCGAAGGACAAGTTCCATTAGCCGCTCGAACGTAGCTGGCGCATTACAAAGTCCAAAAGGCATAACATTAAACTGGTAGAGCCCAGTTCCAGTCGAGAAGGCAGTTTTCTCCTTATCCTCAGGGTGAATTCCAACCTGCCAATACCCACTCTTCAAGTCTAAAGTAGAAAACCATTGGGAACCAGCTAACATGCTCAGTGTATCGTCGATGCGTGGAAGTGGGTAACTATCTTTCTTCGTTACTTCGTTGAGCCGTCTATAGTCAACGCAGAAACGAGTTGACCCATCTTTCTTTGTTACTAGTACAACTGGTGAAGACCAGGGACTTGACGAATCTTCAATGACGCCATCTTCTTTCATTTTTTCGATCATTCGAGCCACTTCTTCCTGTTTCGCAAAGGGGAGTCTTCTCGGGGGCTGACGAATAGGTTGTACTGATCCCGTATTAATTCGATGCTGTACCAAATTAGTTCTTCCCGTAATCTTGTCCCCTATTGCAAAAATGTCTTGTTCCTTTCGAATAAAAGCAGTGGCTGCTTTCCTCTGATCTTCTGATAAGTGTTGCCATTCTTCCAGAAAATAATTTTCCAATTCCGGGTTATTTTTACCTTCTCCTTCCTGGTAACTCTTGTTGTCCTTTTCTTCACAACGAACAACTCGTAATGCAGGCTGAAAGAAGCCAATCTGTTCCCCTTTCTGCAACGTAACTCGATTTTCGCTGAGATTGGCTATGCGAATAGGAATCTTTCCACCAGCCTCAACGAGTGCTCTAGCTACCAAGATCTGTTTATTGTGTGTCGCATTCGTGAATTTCGTCATGTCCGGTTCAACAACTCCCGTTCGGTATCCCCCAGGATCTTTTTCCAACTCTGCCAGCACAATTTTCTCAGAATTGCCGGGGACACGAACTGATTCTGAGACGATGATGTTTACATGGTCCGATGAAGCGGTCGCAGAATGTAACAAGATTTCTTCGTTTCCCATTTGTAACATCCTGTTCTTAATATCCAGCACAAATCCATATTTGTCCATAATGTCCAAACCCAAGATCACTTCATCAACTATCTCAGCTACAACCATTCGGTGTACAATATTGAATGGTCCTATCTCAAGTTTGACATTAGCTTCTCCATGTACTTGTGCTGTTTCACCAGTAGCGGTTTTCAAAACGAAGTTACATCTTGTCATGTAGATATTTTGAGATGTTTCCAGCATGTCCCGTCTCACTAGAGAAAGTGTTGCTCCCGTGTCAACCGTCATCTTGGTGTCTCGACCGTTGATTCGTCCATCCAGCAACAGACTATCATTTCCTTTTCCTAGCTGCGAGACGGAGATGATCCTAGGGGCTTTGGGCGTATCAGCTAGCACACGCCCCAAAGTGCTAGCTGAAATTAGTTTTCCTGATGCCGGGAAATTGAGGCCTGTGACATCTTCCTGACCCCTCCTTACATCCTCAGACCTTCCCCGTTGGCGGCAATCCCTTCTTATATGGCCTATCTTACCACAACCATAACACTTAGGCCGTCCTCCAGTGCGTGCTGGTGTCTGCTGCATCTTTTCCAACATACTCTTCAGTTCTTCGCAGCAGCAATTATTTGTTGGAGTTTCCTCTGCGGACATCAATCGCACGCGTTGAGCTGGTCGTCGTGAAAAGTCTTCATTTGCCGCCTCATATTCTAACGCGTGGATAAGCGCGTCAGCACAGGTTTTATATCTATGTAGACGTAGATAACGTCGTAAATCGCCATCTCTTAAACCATCAATAAATGCGCTGGCTTCCATCTCATGGCGAAGGTCTGCAGGTGCGGAAGGATAACCTAAATTAACCAATCTTTCTATTTCCGCGGCATATTCTTGCAAACTTTCGTTGCTTTTCTGATGTCGGGACTTAAGCATCATTTGGTATACTCTGTCCATGTGCTGGTCTCCGTAGCGCAATTCCAAGGCGTTGACCACTGCGTGATAGTTTTTCTGATCACGATCAGATACATTCTGAAGCAGCTGGAGAGCTGGTCCTCGCAGTGCTAACACCAGAGCTGTGGCTTTTTCTTCATCATTCCAGCAATTTATCTCCGCCGCTGCTTCAAACTGCCTCCTATACATTGACCACGAAGACTGACCATCGAAAGTTGGGGGTTTTACTCGTTGCGATGTTACTTCGCTTCCTAAAATTTGTCCTGTTCCAAGTTTCTTCATTTTACTTTCCAATTCTAAAACTTTCTTTTCTAATTCTTCCCTAACTTCTTTTATCTCTTCTTTTACTTCTTCTTTTACTTCGAAAACTTTTTCCTCAAATTCCTTTTTTACTTCTTCGACATCTTTCTTAAGAGCATCTTGTAAGGTATCGAATTTTTCGAAAATTCTTTCTTGCTCTTCCATTCGACGTTTTTCTTCTTCTTCTTTTTCTTGCAGTCGTCGTTTTTCTTGATCTTCTAGAAATTTCCTCTGTTCTTCTTTATCTTCCAAGCGTTGTTTTTCTAGTTTCTCGAAGAATACACGAAGTTGTTCCTCCATGGTTCTTGTCTGACTTCTTGTTGTTCTTCCAGAAGGTTCCAGAGACATAAACTTTTCTTTGTCCACCAAGCTTCTTTAAATCCCACTTCTGACACCAGTGTGACGTTTATTTATATGTGGGTTTCTGATTTAAAAAGCTGGAGATAATTTCTCGGCAAGTTTATTTACAAATCAAATTAATTACAACTAATTAACACAGCTAATATTCTAAATCACTAACGGAACACAAAACACTTTAATTTATCGCTTTCTAAATTCGCTGGATATCGCCGGAGTTCGCCTTTATGTCGCTCTCCCAAAACCAGACAGACTGACTGACTCGCTGTCTCGCATATATATATGGGTATGGACTCTTTCCAGAACTTTCGAGTATTTTCTCGCGTTTCTCCTGAATTATTTCAATTCGGCA
Source organism: Tribolium confusum (assembly GCA_029207805.1). NCBI lineage: Eukaryota > Metazoa > Arthropoda > Insecta > Coleoptera > Tenebrionidae > Tribolium > Tribolium confusum. Next base: position 39,635,956 of record JALGAY010000003.1, read on the forward strand.
AGATGATTGGAATTCAATCACAATAGCGACAAACAATGCCGACGTAAACAAGAATAAATAAACCCATTCAAAACGTAAATAATACTCGAAGTTCTATTCAGTTCCTAGAAGTGAGCGGTCCACAACACAATACTCGATACTCTGATTCACCGCTTCTTAGAATTGAGTCGTTCGCGTCACATTATTTATGTAGTACACAAAAAATTTGGAGGAATAGTTGTTTGTTGGCTGCGACATATACTTTTCTGTCGATCTTATCATTTTATTTTTTTTTTTAGAAAAATTTGGTGTTTGTTTTTTAACTTCAAAATTTTGTGACAGCTGATAAATTCTGAACGGATCTAAATTGTTTTCTTTACTGCTTAGTCAATAAAAATGCTGACATATTGTCTAATCTAGTCAGTAAATTTAACTTAGTGCGCTTAAATTGTCGTTAGAATGTGGTGTCTACTGTCAATCAACGAAATACACTTTTTGAAAGTTTTCAAAAATAGATAAATTTTTTTCAATCCAAAAAAAAAAATGGAACAAGATTTTAAATAGACATACAGCACCACAACTGGTGAATGTATCCAGTAACATTAGAAGTGTTCACGCAAAAAGAATTATTTTTTGAAAGTGATTTTTTAGCAACAAATGAGTAAAATTTAAAGCTAACTTATAGTAACCATTGCAACGATTTATCATTGACAATTCTTCCAAAAAGCTTAAACTTTTAGTTTTTGTTGTCAGTTGTGATTTTTTGCAGATTTGTATCATTTTAGATGCTGTATTTTTGGTCAAATATTGCTCTATATTTTTGAATCACCTGATATATTTCATACGATAATATTTGACGTTACTAAGGTCCAATAGAAACTTTTATTTTTAGTCATTTTTATACCTTTTAGCCAATCAAAACATTTTTACAGTGTTATTATAAATTATGTTATTATATAATTATAAAAATGCATCAAAAACGGTTGAGTACATCGTTATTCGACAAAATTCACAATAAAATCAAACCTCAAAAAATAATTTTTCAAATACCACACGAGAGTTTGTTAAATTAGAAAATAGTTTTTCAAATCTTTTCTCTAATCTGTTGCCGTTAGGAAATACTGTTATACTCTTTGTCGGCCACTCTAGGGTCTTGTGTTTACTATACTACCTGACAATATGTTTTCGAAACTCTGTGAAATTCTTTTCAATTTATTTTCACTTTCTTGTGATATTACAACTGAAAATACGCTTGCAAATGTAAAACTTTCAGTCTTTTGCTTTGTTCCTTCTTCATGAAAGATGAAATTTAGTAGAGTAAATAGAGTAGACTAAATATTTTGTTCTATGATACAAAACTGCTTGATTTTGGCAAAGCGTTGTTTTGTCATATTTTTGAAAAAAAAAATGAAAATACTATTAATTTCCTGAGAGATTTAATGACAGAATACTAAGAACTATTCACGACTTTTTAACGTAAGCACTAATTAGATTATTAGCTTAATAATTAGATTAGTAAATATGTACTTAATTTTTGTACATTTTGTAATGACAAATTATTATTTAATAAACAAATAGATGTCAACTTAAAAGATAGTAGTGATTTTAAGAGAAGAGTCACTATTCACCATTTTTAATTTCTTAACTGACCGCTATCAGATAGTTAATTTTTTTTTAGATACATACATACATTGCATTGTTCATACGTATACTTTGTTGAAGTAAGACGAAACTATTGAATTTTCAAAAAGAAAAAATATTAAATTTATTTAAATCACGTTATTATTACACATACGTATTAACTTTCCAGAAAGGAAGCGTAGGTTTTTGCTTTATTGTCTGTAAATTTAAATTTTCAGCATTCTAGCAGTTTAAAAATACATTATGTGGTGCTTTATTGTAGATACATAAAAACCATTTTAATTTAAAATACCTATTTTAACATTATCCAAACTTTTATTTACAACTTGTGCAATACGAGTAAAGTTTGTGATACATCGTTATGAAACTTTAATAAACGTTTTACTTTTGTCTTACTTTTCCTTACAAATGTTTTGAAACAAAAAATGATGAACATTGTTGCAAGCTGCAAGTGTAATTGGATATAACAAAGTAGAAATCATATAAATGTAAAATTGTTTAATTGTGTTCAAGTAATTAAATTAATTTAAACAAAAATTTTGATAGATATTTGTAATTTAATTAAACAATAAAATAATATTTGTCAATACGCCACCTCTTTGGAGCTAATTGAGGGTTAATCAACTTACAGACATTGTCGAGATGACAAAAATAAAAAGAACTTACGGTATTAAAATCCAATTTGGTTAATCGTTTTATAACATTATTACCGTTTAGTGTGTTTAGTAATTAACTTTTTTGTGATTTTATTGAAGCTGTAAATAGTATTTTAGCACTACTCTACTAAAAATCAAGTGACTACGCACTGAGTGAACAATCGGGATCGTCAATTTTCAATCATCCTCCGCACTAGTGCTGCAAAGAGCACAAGGATTTTTCTCGTTTAAAGAACGGTTTAAAATTATATTAATGTATCGGAGCCCAAGTTTATAATATAACAATGCACTTTACCACTTTTATTCAGATAAAACAACAGAAATGCATTCACAATATTGCATTTAAAGTTTAAGTTTAAGCAGTGCTATCTGTGAGAAATTGTGTAAGATATTAAAATATCAAATTGTGTCAGTAGATTTGAAAAGAATCTGACAATTAGTTACCCACATTATCAACATTAACGCGCTTGATTTTTTTGACAAATTAAAGATAAATTTTAAAATTATTGTTTTTCGGCCTTGTGGAGGATCCGTGCAAAAAGTAATATACATGGGACGTTCGGTAACAGTTTTGCTTTATTCGTGCGACATTCGTCACTGGTGTGCAAAGCGCACTTGTGTAAAAACTGTCGCACTCATATGCAAAATATATGTTCCCTCACTTATCGTGTAAATAACTATTTCTCTCAAACGCATGAGAAGGAGTAAATTGTGTAGCTGCGAAAAGGTAAAAAAATGATAAATAAAGTTACTATATTGCCCGAAATTCTCGCTTTAACTGTCATCTTAATGTTTTAATAAAAAAATTAAATATTGGGTTTTGCCGTTAATTATACATAAAACACTGAATGTGCACACTGCACAGGCATAATTATCCATTTTTTAAAATAATAAAAAATTTAAATATAGGTTTTTGCCGTTAATTGTAGGTACATAAAACATTAATAAATGTGCACGGCCATAATTATCCACAATGGGTCTCGGAAAAATAACCGTCCAGTAATTACATCTTGATTATGCCCCTAAAATTTAAAGTACACTTGTGGACAAAAATTTTCGGACATTAATGTGTTAGTTATATTTTTAGGCAACAATTTACGAGTATACGATGCATTACGAATATAGCTTGATTACCGAAAGAAGTCCGATGAGAAATACGCAAGGACAGGAGAGTCGGATTTAGGTTACTTGTCACTGGACTTTCTTTCGATAACCAAGCGTTATTTGTAGGTATATATGTATAATAAAATTCCAAGAAAATAACCTGAAACAAAATAAATATCTGAAATTAGCTACGACGAAACAGAAGTAAATATTTAGTATTACTGAACCAAGTTTATGTTCCACCTAATCGTTATCTAGGGTTATAACCTTAGAGGGAAAATTAGCAACTAACAACTAGAGCTGATGTGACATTATTTTTCTATTAGAATTCTTCATATTTTAGATACAAGATGGAAATTATTTGATTAATTAGTATTAAAATAACGTCAAAATTTCTGTGGAAAATATTACTACAAAAAAAATTGCGCTTCTGATTGAGATAAAGTATCTATGGCTAATATTTATTACTCAAATACAAAGTAGGTATTAGCAATTTTGACGAATATTTTTGATTGTTTGTCGTAAGTCTATGCTTTTATGTTTGTTTACGTATATTTTGTATTTCCCATTAGTTAACAAAAATTATACCTATTTATTTTGACATTTCATATTTAATTGTTATATTTATTTTTACAAAGTGAAATATAGGATGTTTTAAATTTTTAAAAAATTTTAAAGTCTTTGTTTTACACAAAAATTTTTTACAAAAATACTAGTTATCTAAAAAACATAATTATTTAAATTTTGCGTGTCTTTGGGATTAATTTTTTTAATTATTAGATTGCCAGGAGGGGGTTAAGTGTCTAGAATTGCTCCCCCTCTTGCAGGTGGCTGTGCTTGCTTGCAAAATCTTATTTTGATACATAATAGTAATTCACTTGCAAGTGAAAAGCTTTTATCGTCTTTTATTTTAATTATTAACATTTTATGTAGCGCGTCTGGTATTATAATCATCGCCCAGTTTCATTCATCCGCTCGTGGCATTTTCAAATTTGACTTCTACCTAAAAACTCTCTTTCAATAAAAACCAGATGGAAAAAAATTCAGAGACAATAACTTATGAGAAAATTTTATTTCACTAAACTGATTGGTTTCGTAGTTTTCCCGCTGATGTACTTGAACATTCTATTGCATTTTTATGTCCTGCTTTAAGTTTATATGTACCTATTTGTAGACCTTTTGCGCTTTTACGTATTTTACAAAATTAAGATACTGTAAGTGAAATGCTAAGAAATATGGGAAAAAAACCGATGAAGAATTGTTAAAATTGTTTAATTAAATATGGGAATGCGAACAAATACCTGAGGATTGGGAAGTATGAGCCGATAAATAAAAAAGGAGACAGAAATGAATGTAAAAACTATCGGGTTATAACTCTGACGTGTGTAACTTAAAAAGTCTTTGAAAAAATAGTAGATGGAAGGATAACAACCAAATTAGAAGAAAGTTTTGATGAGGCACAGAGTGGTTATAGAATGGGAAGGAGTACGCAAGATCATATATTTACTGTGAAACAAATAATAGACAAAATTATAGTAGAAAGAAAAACTGTAGCTTTTGCTTTTATTGATTTAGAGAAAGCTTTTGATAATGTATATAGGAAAAAAATATGGGAAATTTTGGAAGTGAGAGGAATTGACACCAAAGCTATAAATGTAGTTAAATGCTTGTATAAGAGATGTACAAATTATGTAATATGTAAAAACAAGAAATCTGATAAATTCGAAACAACTGTCACCGACCCGGCTATCGGTGCAATTTTGTTTGAGTGTGGATTGGGAATGTGGTGAATTTAATTTAATTAAAAGGGAAATAATTAAATTATTAAACGAAGAAAGTAAAATAAAACACAAGTTTGAAATTGGAGACGGCACTGTCAGGCGAACGAGGGTTGAAAGGGTTGAAGGAGAGGTGGCGCTGTGATGCGAGTGAGTAACGCGCTGTTACTCCGCAAGGTGGCGCGCGCGAACGAGCAAGAGAGAAAGAGAGCGAGGCGAGAGAGTGAAAGAAGTACGGATGAAGACAAACTTCATGAATTTGCAATCGACTGCTGACTCACGACTCACGGTTACGACTGACTAGTCACGACTGACTCCCGAAGAGCCGAACCGGCAGTTTAAAGCGAGATTTTTGCCACCTTTGAAAGGTTCGGCAAAGATCGAGGGGTTCCGATGGTTTGTCTGCGCGAATCAAGATCGCGAGATAATTGAATCGCGAGAATGAGATAATGCGTGGGAGGAGCGGAATTGAAAAAGGAGTTGAACAGCGTTTGAATCATAATTTTACGACAACCCGTTCATGAGATATGAACGAAAGAAGCTTAATTAACACAATCAACGGTTTAATAATTAGTCCGCAACATGCGAGAGGGCTGTGTGATGCGAGGTAGGTCGCGAGAAGCCTACCTGACGAAATGAGAGCGAAATTGAGCATGTCGCGGTTCTAATTATCGAGAAATGCGTGAGATGAGTTAATTGGTTAATTAATTGCGGTTTTTGATAGGGTTGTCGTAGGAATTACGGAATGAAACTTATACGAAAAGACTCGGATTAAAAAGAGCTTTTCAGTGTGTGTCTCTATATGTGGATACCTGTGCAGGTGAGCACAGGAGCCGAGATTTCTCGCTTTCTTTTGTTTGATGAAAGTCAGGTAGAAATTTGAGGGTAGAAAGCGTCGGTCGAGGGATGACCTTGCAGCTAAAGTTAGCAAAGAAGGCGACTTTTAACGTTGGAATGTTGTGGAATTCTGTTCAAGTTTTTAAAATTACCGATTTGATGACGTTTGTTAATTCAGGCAACACAGAGAATTTGTGAAAACCTAATTAAATAAAAATCGGATTACGATGGTGGTAACACAGCTAATGGAGTAGGGACTAAGGCAAGGAGGAGGTTTAAGCCTTTTGCTGTTTATTATCTTTATGGATGAATTAATAAAAAGTGTTCTAGTTATCTAAAAAACTAGCTGTGGGTTATAAGAATCTGAAGACAGTAAAAACTTCTGAAGCAGCGTTTGCTGATGACATCGTTTTAATCGCAAAAAATACCAGAGATTTGCAAAACAACATAACCTATTGGAACGAAAATCTAAAAGAGTATGGAATGAATATGAACCTGAGTAAAACCAAAATTATGACAGTCGGTAGGCAGGAACAGAATGTGGAAATAAACGGATGCGAGTTTGAAAAAGTAGATGTTTTTTAATATTTAGGAATTTTACTACAGAACGATGGAGGATAGGAAGCTGAAATAATTAGTGGAGTAGACAATGCCGTCAGATGTTTCTATGCATTAAGTAACAATTTTTTAAGTAAAAAAGAAGTATCAAAAAAAATTAAAATGAAGATATTTAAAACAATATTTAGACCAACTTTAACTTATGGCTGCGAAACGTGGGTTTTAAATAGATGAATGACAAGTAAGATACAGGCTACGGAAATGAAATATCTTAGAAAAGTAAAAGGAGTAACAAGAATAGACAGAATAAGAAATACAAAAATAAGAGAAGAGTTAGAAATTAAATCAGTGATAGACTTATAGAAGAGCGTCAGCTGAGCTGGTGGGGACACCTCCACAGAATGGACGACAACAGAAAAGTAAAACAAATGTGGCAGGACAGAACACAAGAAAAAAAATCAGGGGAGACCAAGAAAAACATAGAAAGATCATATAAAAAAAATTTTTGTTTAAAAAGAAATAACAAAAGAAGAAGCTACAAACATGGCTAAAGATAGGAAAATATGGGCCCAATTTATTTACAACTAAATAAATTATTGTAATTATGATTGAAATTGAAAGTTAATACCACACACCATCAACTAGTAATACTTATGTGGTTCGATAATATATAATATACGGTACGTGCATTAAATATTTTTAATGAGTTTTTTTTTCTGCATCTATTCGGCGACTCCAGTATAGTATCATTTTATGAAATTTATTAATCGTTTTTAAATTTTTACTGACCAGTTTCAGACAGGAAAAACCGATGATTAAAACAATATCATCAATTTGACCTTAAGCTACTTGTGAGAACTTACTTCAACTAAAAATGTCGTGACCTAATTATATCAAGTGTTCAAGTAAAAAAAAAACGCTCTACAGTGCTTTGGAAATAAAAGCAATTTGTGAAGTATGTCGTTAGTGCGATCGGCTTCTGCAACAGCCAGTGTCAAAACTGTCAGATTTTTTGGAGGGGAAGGTTTAATAACACCAACCGTGAGAACCCTGTGAGAAAAGCTGATTTGTAATTATAAAGAACAGTAAACCAAACAAAAACTTGGAAATCACTGAACTTGACACACAACCAGATAAAATCTGGAGGTTATGTTTAGTCATATCATAACATATGAGTTACGACCTACTTTTTATTACCGTCTTATTTTAACAAAATTCTATATCAATCTAGAGCGTTTTTTTACTTGAACACTTTATTCAGCTTTACATGTAGAACTACATACACATAGCAGGTATAATATATACACAAGTAATATCAATGTGTAGTTAATTGTACTTGGGATGAAGTCATGTCCAATACAATTATAAACTCTGACGTTGACCCCTCTCTACATAAGAAATATTGTTTTTTAGATAGATAATTTAAAACAAACAGAGGTTAAATAATGTTGACGAAGGATCCCGAAGATATAATAAAAGAGAGGAAGAGAATATTTGAAAGTGTAATTGGGTTTGTCCCTTATAAAAAATTAAAAATATCGTCGGCATTCTGTAGGAAGACCCGGTGTTGAATGTTCACTTGTTGCTGTATCGATTGTTTGCGAGCGAGTTGCGATTCTCCAGCGACGAACTTATTACTGAACGAAGGATCTTCATTGAAAACGGCGTTTCCTTCTTCATATAAATTTTTCACGCTTTATTATATATGCAACAAGCTTAATGGTTGAAGCGCTTTTATTGGAACTGACTTTTTCATTCACTTTAAATTTATACAATGGTTTTTTCTAGAGACAATATACAATGTAAGAAATAACGTTTTATATACTTACTTTTGTGATTTATATCTAAAGTTTAGTCTACCTACTAAATTTTTAACCTTTTAATGAAGTACAAAAATTTGTGTTCTTTGTACACAAATACTAAGGAGAAAATTTATTTTTAAAATAAAAACACAGAAATTGTAAAAATTAATTAACTAAATATATATTTTCAAATAAAAATTTTAATACTAAAATTCTCAAGTATGTGTAGTACGTATTATCCCTACAAAGATAAAAATTTAATATTATGTACATAAAATATTTGTATCTACTAGTAATATTTTATAGAAATATGAATGAGATTATTTATGTTGTAGGGTCAATGTAAACATATTTGCAGCTTTAAATCTAAAGTCATTTTGCATTTTTATTGAATGTGTGCTTCAAAGCAAACGTTATTGTGTTGACTGAAGGTTTTAATCTGATTGATGTTGTTGTTTATGGCCCTTTTTTGTAACTGCCAAAAGTTGGTGTTTTTTTTTTGTTTAAGCTTTATTTGTATACAGTTATACACGGTATGAGTCAAACAAATGAAATTGAATACAATTTTAAAAAGTTTTATATTTTCTTTTTTTAGTTACGATCGAGCGGTTCTACATTTTATTTTCACAAAACTTTTAACCATTGTATTTTAATTGTAAAAATATCATTGTAGTTTTAACTTATTTTATTTATTCGGTGAGAACGAGAATAAACTGAATTAGAGTTGGCTGTGCGCGCCTTGCTTGTTCGAGGAAATTAAACAGAAAAATGTCTGCTCTAATTAAGTTTATTTTTATTTGCATTGTAATATTTATACCTTTATAGTATTCGTTAGTATTAGTATTTCTATTCGATAAAATTTACTTTTCATATACATACAAATAACCATAGTGCCATTTATGCCAAATGGTAACTTTGGTATAAACGCATTGAGGCTTAAAAATTAAAGTTGTGTACAATACATTTTTTTTTTAATTTTTACCGGCTAATTTTACGTATTGATTTTATTGATTGTTAATTTTGATAATTTTTTTGTTAAATTTTTTTGGTGTGTTGATTGAAACGAAAAAGCATCTACTAGCACTAAACACTTTACTTAATTGCGACAATTAGTTACCAAACTTAGGTGAGAATTGAAACTAAATAAATTACATTCTCACAATTAGTAGATTTTTATCATAATTCTGTCAAAAATGATTAGACGTCTTTTATTTTTATATACAGGATGTAATCAAATATTGTGAAGAAATTTTACTTGGTAATAATCTTTATTGAAAGGATGCTAAGTATCTGAATTTGCCTACAGAAATATTGATGGTTTTTGGGATATAGTTAGGATATCGAACTTTTTTTCCAAAAATTTGTTTTTGTACGAGACACCATGTATGGTGAAATATTAACTAAAATATGTCTCAAAAGTTTACCTGATTATTCTCTTTATTAAAACGCTAAATATCCAGTTTTGTTATTTTGGTGAATCACGTCCATTCTTTTTACATTAGAAATTTGTTACGGGGAAGTGGACAAGGCAGAAAAAAAAACTATTTTATAAGGCCAACGTTTCGAATCGTTTTGATTCTTTTTCAAGGCATATAATAAATGTCAAATTTGTTTGACATGGTACCAACTTGTCTCGGCCAGTGGTCGCCGGAAGAATCCAGTTTTGTCCTACCAAATGTTGATAGTTTTAGAAATACAAGTTGTAGAACCTTTTCTAAAAAAACGTACTATTTTGAGACACTTTATGTATGATAACAATGTTTTAGAGCAAAACTTCTACAATATGTTTAGAATTATTTGGCATAAATTTAACCACAATTATGCTAGATTGGTAGAAGATGAAAGACATCTTCGAGGAGGTTGTTTCCTCTTCTTTCAAGGTAGTTGGCTTGCCCGTTTTAAAATTCCCTCTGAATCTGATCCCTAGGTCTACGTGATCGCGTCGTCGGACGATGTTTTTGTAAATATTTTTATATGGATATACAGAGTGATTCAAAATTACAATTTTAATCTGAATTACAGCACTATAAACTTATCTTGTTGTATCTCAACTGATAACAAAATTACAGATTTTCAAATTAGTAGGTACTTATATATAAAATTATTAAAAACAATATTACGAAATTTGGTAGAAAACAAAGTTATTTATATTCTTTTTATTGATAATAGCGAAACTTTGCTAAATTCTTTTAATTTTTGATTGTAGTAATTCTGTCGCATGTCTTTGGTAATTTTGTGTTTTTTTTTCACTAACCGTCAATTTTTATTGCAAAAATAAATATGCTAAGAGATTTTGAAGACAGAAGAAATGTAAAATGCAAAAACGTACTTTTTTCAAGATATTTACGTTCAAAGTATTAGAACAAATTCCAATCCCCAACTTTGGCGCTCTCTAGCTCCTAAACTTAAGGCAACTTAGTGTAAAGGTAAGTTGTGTTAAATTGCTTTTTTTGGTTTAAAAATCTGTACTTGTTAGACGCCTACATCTATTTGTAATAATACGTTTTATAATGATTAATTTTTGGGTTATAATTTTGTTATTAGTTGAGATACGAGTAAGATAATTTTTTTTTGTACATTTTCATTATTTGTGGTGCTGCATTTCAATTTAAAATTGCGCCACCTAATTTTGAATCATCTTACATATTCTTATTTCTCTGGTAGGCTAATAAATAGTGCATAAAATGATTGATTTAGTGACAAGAGGGAACCAGGAAATCAACTGTGTCATTACATTAAAAATAATTTTTAGTTATATTCTGCTACGTTTTTACCAAGTTTCTACTCGCAGGTAATCATTTCATAAAGAATTACACGCACTCTGCGGACAAAACTGACTTTGGATTGACTCGATCGGATCATTAATAACGAAGACAATTTTAAAAATTATAAATAAGTTTTAAGCTCATCACAGACTTTTGTAATTACTCGCTTGTGCAACATGTTTTTAATGTGTTTTTAATTTGAGAATTTTATGACATTATATTGGAGCCAATGAGAATTGAGTATTAGGACTTGTTTCTATGGCAATTAAAATTTGTAAACTGTCCGCCATAAGCTCATTACAATAAATCACAATAGTTAGGATTACCCTAAGTAATACTATTGTTATATTTATTTACAATCTGTGTGTCAGTTTTCTTACAGAAATGCACCGAGTTTAGTGTCCCCAACCAATATTGGCATATATGACTTTAAAGGCAAGTCATCTGTTTATTACTAGTGCAATAAAAATTGTACTTATTGTTACCAAACGCAAGTAATTTATGGTCATTAGACCCTTCGATGCCATCTGAGAAAACTGCCTGTGACATGCAGATTTGTCACTACTTTAACCTGGAATTAATCTGCTTCGAGCGGTTTTCTCAGATGGTATCGAAGGGTTTAACGACCATAAATTACTTACTTTTGGTAACAATACAATCATTATTGCTTTACTAATAAACAGATGATTTGCCTTTGAAGTCAGGTTAGTCAAAATTGGTTTAGAAGAGTATAATACTTTCGTAGTGAAATGTGCTCTAGCATTATACATTCTACATTAGATAATTTAGTTCGTGCTAATATTGTTCAAACATCTAAAAAACATCGGGCCAGTTAGAGATAAATTTTGGAATTAAAACGTAATATTTATTAATAATATATATTTGTAAAATTTAAAACTCAAAATGACAGATCTTAATTTGAAGTTATTTTATTTTGTTAATTACTCCATGTGACTATGTGTCTATTAGACAAAAATAATAAAATAAATACTCCAACATATCTATGAAATCAGTTCATAGCTTATTAGTCATCTTAGCTTTAAGGGCTGAAAATTGGTTTTTGCCTTTTGCAGTTTTGGGACAACTAATAAGAGCTACAAATGCCTTTTTAACAAAATATATACTTTAGGCCTGCTTATAAAAAAATCAGCAATATTAACTCAAAGTATTAACACTTATTCTGATGTTTAATTTTATAACTTTTTTTAAATATTTTTTTATAATTTTGTTTTTTTTTAGTATTAAAATTTTCTTTTATAGTTTCTTCGGTTTTTGTTATAATGTTAGTATAGTCTCTGATTTTGATATTTTTTTAACAAAAATCATATATACTTAGAACAATAATGTTGTGAATAGGAGTTGGTTTTTCGTTTTTTTTTTTTTGATCAAGTAAAACTTTTAAAAATATGACAGATTAGGGCATACTTTGATTCAACAAATTTTCGTTGTCATTGTTTTAATGTTGTTATTTATAAACGGCCAACGAAAAATATGTTTTATTTTGAAATCGAATTGATAATTCTCGTCTAAAGTAGATAACATTTATATTATTTTCAAGTATTGTACAGGTATAGACGCTAGCATAAATACAGTGTTATTCACGAGAGAGTTAATTCTGAAAAAAATTTGAGCCGCAACCCATAATACAACTTACAAAAGTCTCTTGCTTACATATTGAAAAAACATTCAATTTAAAACCACGAGTACTTTGAATATTTGTTATGTCATATATTATGTCAATTTGTTTTTTTTTTTACAATTTTGAACTTGAAAAGTATTGAACTTCACAAATGTAGATATGATTCTTATCTATGAAGAATGCCAAAAAAATTCAGCGGCTGCTGCTCTTTTTATTTTCAGCGGTACCCAAACCGTTTACATATGGTTCCTGAAACCTTTAGAAAATTGGAAGCCAAGTTACGTCAACACTGGCCCCCAATACATAGGATCTGTCAAAAACTGCTACTGATTTAAGTAACGAAATTACAGTGCTTCAAGCAGTTAATAAAAACCCTCACATAAGTCAAACCGCATTAGCTAGACAAATTGGTATTAGCCAGTCAGCGGTTTGTCGAATCCTTCGTTAAAATAAATTTTACTTCTACCTACTAGTTCAAGTACTAGTTCAAGAACTAAAACCTACAAATTTTCCAAAAAAGCGCAATATTGCCAGTTTTAATTAACTCTATTCTTGTCACTTTTGATGCTTTCATGTCACTGTAATCCAACGAGCAACTAACTTTGTAAAAAGGTATCTAGGTTGAGGCTCAACTTTTTTCAGAAGTAACTCTTTCGTGAATAACGCTGTATACTAAGTGCTGCTATAACTGCAGACTATATCTACATAAAGGTTTTATTCAGAATTTATATAGATGCCAAATACAAATTCTACACTATACATTATGTGCATTACATATTATTTATTAATGAATATTATTATGTTACTGCCACCTCGCGTTAAATAAATTTATTTCTTCTGAGCACATTCCTAAACCTGTACCTACCTACTGTGCAATTTGTAAGTAATTATTTATCATCTTTTGAAGTTGACATAAGAATTTGCACATTAGTAGTGATTACGGTAAAAGGAACGCAATAAAATGAAATAAAACAGACGGCAACAAGTGAAATGTAATATTAACGTTGTCTCGTTTTAACGGAATTATGATTTCGCAAACGGTGAATACCGTGAATAGCTTCGCACAATTTTCTTGATATTTGCATGTTATACGCGCCCCGCTGAATATATTAAATAGGAAGGTTCGAATTGTCGCGCTCAAGCGAATTGTTCGTATTCAAGACTCCAAACCGCATCCGATTTAGATGTGCTAGAAGCTAGCTAGCTATACAACAGTGGCAATGCCAATGCCTGTTACGGCTTTTCATTCACTTCGCTGCTGTTTACCTCATACACAATGCAACCTACAATAATATTATTCCTTTAAAAAGATCCTGTTTTCAGTGTCGAATATAACACGTGATATCGTGTTCGTTACACCGATGACAGTTGAATCTAACTTGCTTTCAAAAACTTTAACGTGCATAGGTAAATATTTTCTAACTTGGTTGACATGCGTATAAGTTTGTAAGTAATTAAAATACCATCAAAGACGAGTTAATTGCAAAATTAAACTGGTGGTTTGTTTTGCGGCGAAAAGTGTGTTCAAGAACATTGGAACATTGCTTTTATATTACATTCACTGACTTTGGTATTTCTGATTTGTTCGGTAGACCAATTTCTGTGTGGGTGTCTAACAATAAGTTTAATGAATGGTCTTTAACTTTTTCAACAAGATTGATGTTACTCCTATCAACAATTTATTTTAATCTCGAATTTGACACATCCCTAATTGTTTTAAACCCCATAAATATCTACAAATTGTCACGTGTCTTTCTGATTTTTATTTACTGAGCCTAAGAGAGCGTGCAAAAGAGGCTAGTTATAAAGGTTTGTTTGGGGCTAATCAAAGACCTAACGAATATTAGTCAGGGCGCCAGAACTCCTTTACGTTAAGTAATATGGTAGCACCGGTTACCAAATAGTTTCTAGAACAATTGCAAAAATAAGTCGAAGAACAGTCTCTAATTTGTTTAAAACTAAATTCAAATAATTTATTTAAACACTAATACAAGTAAATGTTTAAAAATGAAATTAAAGTAGAAAAGAAAGCAAAAAAATGTACGAAACTAAATTTACGTTAAAAAATTATTATTAAAAGTGCTCAATAAAGATTACAAAATAAATATAACAAAACGATTCTCACAAGCTTTGCATAACAAGCATAGACGTTGTTTTCAGAAAGTAAATCGACAACTCATTTTAGACAAAATTTGATCCAAAAATTTCATTTACGATTATCCAGAACAGTCAGGACCAATGGTGTTTTGGTTAACTGAATTTTTCGGATAATCAAGCAGTTACTTTTTTGATTTATTTTACAGGTTTTTTGAAAAACCATGTTATAAATAAAAAAAACTGGAGTACGTTTTATTCAATTTTATTAGATTTAGTAACACATTGCGTCATTTTTAACTGTTTTTGTCCTAGAACATCCCTTTTCTTTCTGCAATGTTTCGCCATCTTCTTAAAAGAAGAAAATCACATACTGTGGCTTCAGACTGTTGTTCAACATAGTTAATGGCAGTTTCAAAAGCTTTCATTGCAATCGAATGAGAAATTTTTGGCACTTCCATGCTGATTTTTATTATTTTTTCGTCGTTACTTTCATCTGCAATTTTATCTTTGTTTTCAGCCAAATTTATTAATTCTTTAATAGTTAACTCCTCTTTAGTTGTATCCATTTTTAACCATGCTTCTGGAGTTACAGTGTCATATTTTGGTATCCGCTTAAGAAGATCAATCAGTGGAATGTTATCGTCGCCTTCTTGAAAGTCGTCGTTTTTGTCAATAACATTATTTTGATATTTAATAAGCTTTGACCAAAACTTCTGCAACGTTGAGGGTAATACTCTTTGCCATCTGCAAGTCAAAAGATAACATCCTTTAGATTAACCCTTTTGGTGGTAGTCATCAAGCATTAATCTTCAACTGATTTCTCTAAGATATGATTAAAGAAAGACCATCTATAGTTTCGCTTTAAGTTCTGTGAGACCTCTTGGTCCATTGGGTGCAATAACGCAGTTACATTTTGTGGAAGAAATATCACCTTAATATCTCCAGATTTTAGTTTGTATTAAGGTGAGAGGGCGCATTGTCAACAACTAAAACTGCTTTGAGAGAAAGATTTTTTGTCCTTAATTTTTTTTTACACCTCATGCGTGTTTCTGGTTAAGAAAATACAGCCGCTTTTCTGGATGTGTTTGAAAACTCTTGGTCTTGCCGATTTTCCGATGACCAGTACAGGCATTTTATGATTACCTGATGAATTACTACAAGCCATAACTGTTAACCGTTTTTTTTAACCTGGTGCGCTTGATTGAGATTTGGATGTTTGGAAGTTTTGAACGATAACATTTAATAGTTCAGTCCTGTTTTGTCACAATTGTAAATTTGATCTAAGCAGTACTTTTCATCCTCGATCATTTGATTAAATTTTGTAACAAACTCTACAACGATTGCTTCGTTTCCAATTTTTTTTTTAACGAGTTAGTCATCCATCACTGGCAGTGAATGTATCTGGAGCTTCTTTGACAGTAAGTTCCTTCCTGATATTGATTGCTTTTTGTTGGAAAATAGGGCCAGATATTGGAACTCCACGTTGACGTCGTTGTGTGAACCATAATAAGTATAATGTGTCATCATTTTTTTCTAATTCACTATTTTTTATCTCTTTTCTTTTTGAAGCGGGTAAGGCCAAAACGCTATTCCACTTTTCTAATTTTTAGCGATTTTTTTCTCCAGTCTGAGACCATATTACCCCTACGCCATAATCTGGTGCTACCTTTTTTAATAGATCGCCACTATCTAAACGTTTAATAGCTTTCAATTTATCGGACATAGTATACTATATCATTATAATGACTATACATTTTCTTTTTTAACTCATGTTTTAACTGAAAACAGACACACAAGCAACGGTGATAGACTAAACACGAGTAAAGAGTAAACACAGAAAACGCGTAATCTGCTTTGTCTGCGTTGCTTTTTTCAATTTTCAGAAATGCATTTATTTGATATTCTTGCAATTTTGGATAATACGGGGGTCGCCTGCAAGCTGTAGTATTTCCGTTAAGAGGAGTATGGATGAATTTCTCTAGTATAGGGATTTCAATGTAAATGCGCAAATTTGTAGCTTATTTATTTATAAAAAAAATTAAAAACGGTTTTTGTTATGAGTATTGTAATAACATTAACTACATTTTGACTTTTTTAAATTTTTAATTCCTTTTGTTTTGATTTTTTTTAATTATTTTTGTAAATACTAGTATTTCAAAAACAATTAAATGGATTTAAAAACTTTGTTACTTTTAGATTCACAAATAAAAATGTTAATTTAATGACTCTTATGAGCCACTATTGTTCTACAGTGCTCAACAATTGAAATAGAACACCCTAAAATTTTAACAAAGTTTAAAGTTTTGTAACTCTTGCAAAAATTTATTAATTGAGATGATCTTTTTTTTCTGGGAAGCTCATTTCTTATACTTTAAGATGTTTAATAGAGCGTTCTTTGTAAATTTGTAATTAAAGTTATACAAGGTGTCAAAGACAGGCTTTGCAAAAAACGAAAAGTTTAGACTGCTTCCATTTTACCAAAAAATATTTTTGAATTTCTTTAATGAGTCTCGGAAGAGCGATGGATTAAGCTCTCAATACAATTTTACAGATTTTAAGCTACACTTATTACTAAAATTAATGTAAAAATGCGGTTAATAAAAAATTTAATTTGTAGATACTTAATTAAAAACGAATTTTGGTAAAACTGCAATTTAGGTCAAAAATTAATCGTACTTCAAAAATAAAAATGTTAAAAAACATCTTGCAAATTTTATTTTTACTAAACTAGGTAAATCATTTTTTCCATTATAAAACAAATTGGCAATTCTGCTCCGAGAATTGAATAGGGATTAGGTTGATGTAAATTTTTACCTGAAAAGTGGCATGAAAATACTAAAATTAAATCTGAATAAGTATCCAACGTTTTTTTACTGGATATGAGAAATGAAGAAGTTTGAACTTTGTTATTAATAGAACAGTATACAGTTCAAAGAATTGTGATTATTTGATGTTTTTTTTGTTCCAGATCAATCAGAAACACAAGAGGAAGTCAACATTCGGTTCTGGTAGCCGTCGTAAAAAAAAGGTGAGCATACAATGCTTTTGTGTGGAATCCTAACAAACGCTTCCGTACTTCATATCCCCACATTTCCTAATACACAATTTTTTACAGTATGTTCGAGAAGGATGATGTAGCTATTATGTCGTTCCTTGACTCAGGATTCAACAGGGTAAAATATTATTCACACTTAAAATAAAATACTTATTACACTGACATTTTTTTTTTAATCTGGAGAATGTTTGAAATCTCTTAACTTTTTTATCAACAAACTTTATTGAAGTACTAAAAATTGAGAACTTAGTTTTTTAATTTGAAAATAATTATATTTATTAATTTCGTCTTATTTGAGTAACCTGAAATTTTTTTCATAAAAATAAATTGTAATACATGCTTCTCATTGGTTCTAATATAATGTCCCACGATTGTTAAATTTTTTCTTTTGTTGATTAGTGAAATAATTTTTATAAAATATTAATACTCCATTTTTAACAGCTGTTTCTTAGTGTATTGTAGAGAATACAAATGTAATATGGGCTGCAAACGAGATCATTCAACTAAAACACGGCGACATACAACCGATGGCACAACACGCGACATGTCAATCCGTGTACGCAGCTTTAGATAAATGCAAAGATGTAGTTATTATAACCGACGATAGTTATAGATGTCAGGTAATTAGAATTTTTCTTCCAGATATAAATTACAATTTTAAAATTTGTTTATTATTAGTACGCCAACAGATCCTGCGAGAAATATTTGAATATAAAACCAGACGAATTGCTAGGTAAAACACTTCAGGAGCAATTAGCTTCCGATCCTCTTCAGATAACAACAATGGGATCAGCGCTGCACAGAGGACGCGAATGGAATGGAGCTCTGACTTTGAAGAAAAAAAGCAATGACCCGATTTTGACGTCTTGCAGAGCTCTACCGATTTCGTGTGCTGGAAGGTAAATGTGATGAGATGAGTGCAAGAGACAGTAAATTAAAAGTGGTGTAAATGCAGGCTGCCAACGCATTTCGTTTTGGTTTTGGATACTTCGCATTCTTATGATGCTATAGGACAATCACGGGGGAGTGTCCCTTCGGTTAGAAGGGGATCGGTGGATGTCAGAAGTGTGGGGAGTGATAACATGAGAAGAACTTCTTTGGCTAAAATGCCTTTAGAAGCTCCTATAACCAAGGTGAGATTAAATTTCGTATTTTGAAACACTCTTTCTAAATTTATCTGCCGAAAATTTATTGAAAAGCAGAATTTTTCTATGTAGCTTTATTCTAATGATTTAGCAAACTGATTAAAAGTAGCCATCGATTAATCGTATTAAAAATGTACATAACAGAGGAAAGTGTTATAAAATGACATACTTTTTTTAGTAGCATATATCTTAATTATTATTAAATTTAAAACCTAAGTTTTTTAATGACATTACAGATCATTTAATAATGAATGAAATACAGGGAACCGAATTCTAAATAACATGAAAAAAAAAAGGTAGAGGACGTAAATCTAAAACATACAGATGTGTCATTTTGTCCCATCGGTGAGACAAAAGTCATATCTTATTAAAGAAACCTCAGCACATTCCAAATGTGCCTTTTTTTACAGGTCATCCACTGTAGCCACTTTTCCCTAGTTCTAAAATATTTAAAAAGTTTGTTACAATATAAACATGAAGCATCGTCGTCTTCGTCATTTTTGAAATAAAGGTCTTTTTCCAAAGAAAACAAATTTTCTTCATCCAGATAATTTTCAGTTTTTTTTTTGATTTCGCTAGTAGAAGTAAAACCTTTATTAAAAATTACACGTGACATTTGGTGAGCACTTAAGTACAGAAAAGTTATTACAATTAATCTTTCTTTTTTTCGATGTTGCAAGTTTTGAGCAAAGTTAAAATTTTTTCGAAAGTTACTCTCTGTGACTTATCTGACTTATGTGACTTATCGTCAGATGCAATTGGTATTTCTATTTCTTCTTCTCTCTTAGTTAAACTTTTATCTAAATTTTTCTTGTCTTCATCGTCATTATTGTCACTTTTTTCTGTAGTAAAGTTTTCGTGAGAATTTCTGTCATTTACTAAATTTTTTTCTTTGTTACTAATTAAGATGTTTTTTCCAAGATTTTGTTCTTTTACTTGATTTGCAGTTACTTCTTCTTGGGCAATGTCAGTTGTATCCGCTGGTTGCAAAAGATAATCAGGGAAAATATTTTTATTAAAAGGTAATAATTTTGTACTGTGGCTGCTTTACCATATGCAGAAGGAAGCAACTCTCCAATTTGATAAATACTGATAGACCTCTTTTTGTGATTTTTCATCTAGACTGAACACTTTTGGTTGTAGTTGGTCTTAAAAGGTTAAAAAAAAGTGACATCTAAAGGTTGCATGCGGTGTGTACAATGCGCTGGAAAGCACACTATGATAATACCATTGGGTCTCGCATATGTCACGGTTTTTAAGGGCTTATGGCTACTGTGTCCATCTAATAATAACTTGTTGTTAACACTTAAATAAAACAAAAGTAAACACTTTGTTGTCTTGAGACGGTTTTACAAAACTACAAAAATGCTTTAATCATTTTACAAAAAGATCTGTAGTAATTTATCAAAATTTATAGTGAACGCTTACAGTTTCTGTTGGTGAGTTCATCCTTTCTGTTCTTTCTGGGAAAGATTAGTGACGAAGGAACAAAGTTTCTGACAGCATTCATGCAACAAATGGCAACAATATGTTGTTCCCTTTCTGCACTGGTCAGAGACTCCATCTGTTTTTTACCAGCAGCTGCCAAAATTTTGGGAGGTTTTTGGATCGTGTATAGACCACTTTCGTCCATATTATAAATTTTGTCTGGTGTTTTTTCTAATTACTGTTTCTAAAATTTTAAAAAAACTTAGAAACTTGAACTTTATTGAACCCCATATTACTTCTGTTGTCGTAAAACCGAAAAGCCTAGATGCAAGTAATTTAATATGATCTACTAGTTTTTTTTTCGGTGTTCTTATTAAAAGTAATTACAATCAAATCTACACAACACTTTTGACACTGCCTTGGCTTTTTGTTTGTATTTTTTACATGCCGCCATAACGTTGCTTGTGAAATCTTGTATAATTTCAAAGCTTTAAGCCTTCCCATTCTTTTCTCCAAAATAGCTTGGATGGCATTTTACGTAGCTTGCTCGCTCCAAAATTGACTATTAGTTTTTCTGTTATATACACGACCCATTTTGAGCTTAAAAAAGTTACTTTAAACTATTATTTAAAACAGACAATAAAAATTTCATACTCACTGAAAACAGTTTTTTTACGGTTATGAAATAAACTAGTAAAAGCCGGCGAGCTGTGTGAAGTTAGCCCCACAAAGTTAAAAAAAACGATAGAAACAATTGTCCAGAATTGTCCATCAATAGTCTACAATTGCTCACTAAATTAATTTGATTGTCTACTTTTGAAAAAGAAATATTTAGAAAACAAAATTGCAAGGGCTAACTTCACGTTTTACCGCTAAAGTAAAATTTTTACTTTTTCTTCTCAGGAATGATTGCAAATCGATGCCCACCATTGCTAAGTCATTACTTTTGATTGCTCATTTCTAAAAATGATGATATAAAACAAAAACCTGCGCGCGTTATCTGCACCCAAGTTGTTCGCCAGTTATAGATTTTTAAATTTTTTCTAGTGTGAATGGTAGTTTGTCAATTGCCTAAGATTGCTCACTAATTAATTTTACATTACCATCCTCCAAAAAACACTTATCTAGAAAACAAAACTACTGGAAAATCAAATGCGGTGGCTATCTTCTCGCTTTTTTCACTAATCAAAATTTTTGCTTTTTCTTGTTATACAACTTCTGGATTTTTTATTATACCAACGAGCACATACAAATGAATTTACATTATTATGCAAAATTTCGAATTGTTAATCTTGCTGTATGTACCGGGCATAAACGAAATTACTCACCTCTTTTAATATGTAGT
Organism: Tribolium confusum; assembly: GCA_029207805.1. Lineage (NCBI taxonomy): Eukaryota > Metazoa > Arthropoda > Insecta > Coleoptera > Tenebrionidae > Tribolium > Tribolium confusum. Next base: position 39,657,785 of record JALGAY010000003.1, read on the forward strand.
ATTTTTTTAGACGGAAAAGCGAAACTCAAGAAACTTATTATGTTAGGAAATCCCCATTAATTGAGAAAAAATAAACTTTTTATCATTTTCGATTTTACAAAAATAAACATGACTTTGGATTTTTAAATAGAACACTATGTATAATTGTACTTTTTTGAAATCTATAACAAATAGAGTCTAGTACACTACTTTTTATAACTTCTTGTAAAAACAAATTTTTTGGCTACATAGCTGTGAAGCTGAGGCCATGCTATGAGAAGAAGAAGAAGAAGAAGAATACATTTATTTTTTTTTGTTTTTTCTAGAAAACTGTGATAGTTAAGAAATATTTCTAAATAATGTAGGCAACAACTAAAAGATAAAATCAGATCCATAAATAATCTAAATTACAAAATACACTAGGTAGTTTAAATTAGTAAAAAAATGTTTTTTCGTTATTACTCATTTTGTTCAAATAAAACAATAGGGACTCACTTGATTTTTTAAATTAACATGTCCAATGACACTCTTAGAGCCGGTTTATAGAAGACATTACCTTTTTGTAGTGTTATAAGTATTTCGTTAATTCGCAATTAAATGTCTATTTTGACCAAATGTTAGAAACGTTAATTTAATCACGAATTAAAAGTTAATTGCAATTAAATATTTAATTGCAATAATTCACTTTCTGTAAACCTATATTTAATATAACTTCTGTAATAATACCAAAATTCTAAAAATCTTCTCAGTAAAGCGAAGATTTTTTTATATTTTTGTAATATTTATAAGAATAAAAAAATTTAATTAAAAAACTTGTTAAGCAAGCTAATAGCTTTTTAGCAATGTTTACACACAAACGAAAAATAAAATAGGCAGTTGTTAAACATAATTCACAAAAACTACTGAATGGATTTTTAAAATTTTGGTACTTATCTAAAAAAAAATGTTAAGTAAGTCACTATTATTCCATTTGAAAACAAATGAGCTAGACCAGAAAAACTATGGTAATTTATTTCATTTTGAATTCTTGTTTTTTCTAAATTAGAGCATTTGTAGAATTGGTTTTATTTGTTAGTTGTTGCATAATTATTTAACAAATAGTAATAGAAATATTTTTAGCTATCACAGCGTTTTTAGTAAAAAAACAAAAACTACAAAAAAGTTTTTTGTTTAACAAAAAGTTTTGAAAATTACTGTATTATACTTAGAATTCAATGTAGGTTTCAAAAATTTAAAAATATACGTAGTGTTCTATTTAAAAATCCTAAGTTATGGTCATTTGCGCTAAAACCGGAAATGATAAAAAGTTTATTTTTTACTCGATTAATGAAAATTTTCCAACATAATAAGTTTCTCGGTACATACAGCAATATTAACAATTCGAAATTTTAAATAATAATATAAATTTATTTGTATGTGCTTGTTGGTATAATAAAATTTCATAAGTTGTATTTTGATAGAAAACGTAATGTTGATCCAATCGTAAACAATCTCAAGTCCCCACTTTTTTTTGTTTGATATCATCAATTGTGGAGCTGGGCAATCAAAAGTAATGACTGGGTAATCAAAAGTACTAAGTGGTACTAAAAAGCCAAAGTTTGCTTGGCGAAAAAAACCTGAAGTTAGCCCCGCAGTTTTTGTTTGATATTTAATAATATCATTTCTAGTACTGAACAATTAAAAGTAATGTCTAGGAAATCAAAAGTAATAAATGAGCAATAGTGGGCAATTAATTTGGAGTCATTTATGACAATAAAAATCAAAAATGTTGCTTAGCGAAGAAAGCGTGAGGTTAGCCCCCGCAATTTGGTTTTCCCGCAGTTTGGTTTTCTAGATAAGTGTTTTTTGGAGGGTGGTAATGTAAATTTAATTAGTGGGCAATCTTAGGCAACTGACAAACTACTATTTACACTAGAAAAATTTAAAAATTAATAACTGTCGAACAACAACAATTGAGTTACAATTATTCCTGAGAAGAAAAAGTAAAAATTTTACCTTTGCGGTAAAAACGTGAAGTTAGCCCCCGCAATTTTGTTTTCTAAACATTTCTTTTTACAAAAGTTAAAAATTTTACTTCTGCTTTTTACAAAAGTGAACAATCAATAATTTGATGAGCAATTGTGGTATTTATCGTTTTTTTTTTTTAATTTTGTGGGGCTAACTTTACACAGCTCCCCCAGCGGCATTGTAAAAGTCTATAATTGAAAATTATACTATTGTGCAGTAGATGGTGCAGTTAATATAGAAAAAAATAAAAGTATGCCATTTTAACTCCTACGTCATTTTATAACACTTTCCCCTAAATACTTTGTACAACCACTCTTGTGAAGGAAACAATGAAAAGCAATGCGTTTTCTAATTTTTTTGTTTATTTTAAATCACAAAAATTGGCTATTCAGTCTTTATTATGTACATTTTTTATATTTTTTTAGCAATGAATATCTATAGTCGATAGGAAACAAAAGATTGAGAAAAAACACTCTTCATCGTCTTTGTTTACAAATACATTGTAAAGTCAGCACGATATCGATGTGGACTTTTAGTATTTTTATTAAAACACTAAAATGCAGTTATATGCAAAAACTTTCCAATAGTTTTTCTGCAAATTTTTAAAATAAATTTCGTGTACTATAAAACAATACCGATATTATTACTTTTGTAAACGAAAATTTATCATTTTACAGTTAATCGCTCTGATTGATCAAGCAAAAGATACAACTCCGGCAAATCCCCAACTGGTGCAATTACTCGAACGGGTGGAAGAAATTCTACGAGGTCCAGAATTGTACGCACCCCAAGTGAAAGAAGACCGGCACGAGGAGCCTATCGTATCGGAGTTGATCTCCGCTTTGCTCTCCGTAAATACCAAAACCTTTATCATTTCAGTGTGAAACCAACTGATTCCAGAAACAATCTCAACCAGCTTTAGCCATTTCATCGCGAAGAAGTAGTAATGACTCGGCGGTATATCGGCCATCAAAAGGTGGAGTAATCAAAGTTCCTGCTGCACTAAGAGAACTTTTGGACACGGCCTTGTCTTGGGAATTCGACATTTTTCGTTTAGAAGAATTAACGAAAAAACGACCGTTGCAGTATCTGGGAATGAGTCTTTTTTCACATTTTGATGTGGCTGCTGTTTTGAATTGCGACGAAAAAGTTTTATATAATTGGCTGATTATTATCGAAGCCAATTATCATACGGATAATACATATCACAATTCTACACACGCCGCCGATGTAATGCAGGTAATATATAACTTTAGTTAGATTAATGAAATACCGTTCAAATTAAACAGTAGCACTTAATAATATTCTGCGAATCAGAAACAATTATTGACCTTTACAATTATAAAAGTAATATTAATATTATTGTATTGTCTACTCTACTTTTACAAAATAACTACTTAGTTTATAGCGGCGTCTACCATTTAGTGCGTCTACGTCATCAATCAAAATTTTAAAATTGTTAAGGCTATGACATGTAGATATTTATTTAGAGCTGGGATGAGCAACACACGGCCCGCGAACCGCTTGCGGTCCTTTAAAAATGTTTATGCAGCCCGCCACAAGCATTTCTAAAATTAAAAAAAAAAATTTAGTCGACTTTGACAAAAACTTGAATTTTTCCGCCTCAAATGCGGCCGAAAAATAACCTTTTTGATAGCGGCCAGAAATGAGCAGTTTTCAGCCGCTGCGTCAAAAAGCTAACTTAAAAATACTAATAAAAATTCAATTTTTTGTTAAAGTCGCCTAAAAAATTTTGTGTGCACCACGGCCAAAAAGTGTTTTTTGTTCTCATCTGATTTCTAGCCTCGGCTTCGCCTCGGCCTTTAAAATTCGACTCGGCCAAAAAACATCACTTTTTGGCCTTGGTACACAAATAACTAATATTTTTTTATTCTAATGTTTATTATAAATAAAGTTTTGTAAAGTAATAATAAGTGTTACTGCAGGTGCGGCCCGCTAAAAAATGTAAAAAATTAAATTGGTCCGTTGATTAAAAAGGTTGCTCACCCCTGATTTAGAGCATTCAATTATTAATACTTAAAGCAATCTGCATAAAAAATAATTGTTGTAATATTAAATTACAGTCCTAATGACTTTTTTGTGACATCAGCGCACTGAATGGTGTCTGACTATCTACAGCATTTTTGTTTTTTAATAGTTCTGTTTTTTATACAATGAAATAATTTTTATGCAATCTACAGCTTTCTGGAGGACACACGAAGTGAAGTTAGTTGTGAGTATCACGTGACTGGCACCAGTGACCTTTAGCGACAAAATGACATAATATGGACATAATCACAAAGCGGTTTTGTTGATTTGGGTTGATTTCGTTGTTATCGCTTCCCAGTTTTGAGAATTATTGTTTGTTTCTAGTATGGTTTTTAGTTTCGTATAAACCAAAAGTTAGAGTTGATTTTAAGACGTAATCTACCTCACAAATTTAGCTAAATTATAACTTCACTTTGTTTGTCCTCCAAAGTGTTACGAATTGCATATAAAATGCCCGAGCCCTTTCTTTCTCCAGGTTATTTTCTTTCTAAATTTCTCTTGAGATTTTCTTTGAGATTTTACTCCACAAGGTAATTTTGTAGAACAGATTCTTTAAATAAGCTGTGCAACGTTTCTAAACATTCCAAGACTTATAGTTTATGCATAAAAATAAATACCTATTCTCATTTCGCTTTTAAACTTTGTTTAAACTTTGATTCGTATGTAAGTTGATGCTCAGATGGTTGATTATAAAAAAAACTACAGTGGCGGCTGGTAAATTTGATATTTTCGTACTTTAAATGCAGACACAGCATGGGACCCAAATTTCGTTGTAAGAGATGACTACGGGGTGGCCACCAGTATTAAGTCTAAACAACATTTTTTTTGAATAAAATTTTTGTTGAAAAATAGAAATCAATAAATAACAAAAGAACAACTATTGTGTAAAAACATTAAACAAAACTTGCAAAATTTGATTTTTAAAAATGCCGTACTTTTTTTATAGGTATTTCTGAAAGGGTTTATAGTAGAACACTACTGATTTATTTGTGATTAAGATCATACATGAACAAGTGTTTTTGTTTCATTCCAAATTTTTGTTTCTATTAAATAAAAAAACAGTTAAAATTTTATTTTATTAATTTGTTTTGTTAATTATCTATTAAACAGCAAAACAAGATATTATTTTTAAACAATGTTCTCACTTGTAATATCTCAAATGCATTAATTATTTCCTAACAATTTTTTCATGCATTTCCAAAACGTAATTAATTCTTATGTTCCACTCGGGCTAATTAATACGTTTTAGAAATGTATTTTCACAAATTATTGCAACGGCACAAACACTACAATGAAGTAATTCATTTCTGTTTGACAGAAAAAAATCCACTTATTAATTTTAGTTAGGTTAGTCTACCTACTACTTAGTAAAAATTTACAAAAAGTTTTGTTGCTTCCTTAGTTATGGTTCGTCAAATAATTTTTCTATTGGTCATTATTTATTTTTACAGAGTCGTACGATTTTTTTGTGAAATTTATTACTTTATTGCTTGGTTACACAAACGTTCATCAAAATTGATGGCTTGTTAATCTCTCATTAACGTATTTTTTTACTACTTGTTTTAGAAGTCAACATTATTAGTATGCTTTCGATTCTGAAAAGTTAAATTTTATTACCTTGAAAAATAACAAACAATTATCTATGTACTAATAGTAAATAATTATTATCTACTACCAGTAGTAGATAATAATACCAGTAGTAGATAATAATAGGACGAATGAAACCAATATTTTGACATCTTGCGTTAGAAATGTTTTAGGGTTTGCTTAAGCATAGAAAATATAGCCCATAAAGTGAGGCTTTTCTGGTGGCGGCTTTTTTTTCAAAAAGCACTGGGAGAGCATTATGGGACATTTTTGTTACCTGTTTTGATCGACACCAATCTTTAAAACTTCTATAGGTTTTCATGTAGAACTCTTTGGATTTTGCAGGTAATAGTTCATTTTCTGTTAGCCCTCTTGCCGCTTCTCGTATTTTACGTAGGGTGCAATCGCTAAAATTTTCCATTTCGTCTTCAACCTTTGTTTGAACACATTTACGTCGAAAAATTCTATGCATAAATAACTGTTCCTTTGTGCCCTAAAATGTCAAATCCATAACAAACTTGTAAATTACGTAGGTATGTTCTTCAAAAATTTTATGATTATTGTCGTCAAAAGTGTAAAAAATTGAGTATGTAAACGCAAATTAAGATACCTACCTCGGCTTAAAAAAATGTCTTCTCTACCTTGGTGTATAATTACTATTAAGCCAATCAGAGCACGATATTTTTATTTAATCAAGTTTAACGGTCCGCGTCAAATTTGATTGACGTTTCTGCAACCTGGGGTAAAACTTTTTTGAATTTAACAGAAAAAAAAGGAGTCATCTGTTTATCTCTTAATAATGAAAAAAGTAGGCACTGTTCTACCTTAACAAATTTTATGTTGTAAAAATATTCATAGATCAAAAAAGTTGAAAACAATTTATATAAAATATATTTTTTAATAAAATACTTTGTATAAAACCGTTCTAAAATAATTTTCAGCTGTTTTGACGAGAATATTAGCTCTTTTCGTTTGCTGAAAGAAATTCTAGAAAACTTCAGTTTTATATCAAATGTTTGTGTTGTATTATTGATGTTTAAAAAAATAATATCAGCATTATTTCGATGATTTCTGAACATTTTGAGTAAAGTATCTAGTATACTTATGTGATTTTTTACTGATAACAGATATTGTTTTTTACCTTGAAGAATATTGTTTACAGATTCTAATGTGGAAGAATAAGTTGAAATTATATACATTATAAGCAAACAATAAAATTTGAAGTAGTGCAAGCATGACATGATACTATTGAAATACACGTTGTTTTATATTCGAAGTATTATGATCACTTGATACATTATTAAGAGCTTTTACTATTTTTTAATTTTTTTTAATTTGTATAATTTTGTATTTTTCCGTCAATCGAGTTTCACAAAGTAGTGAAGTATTTGGAACTAATTTTTTTTATATGTAATACTCTCACAAAAAAATTCATGATTTCAACAGAGTTACAAATCTCACTAACAAACATTGTTTAAGTTATTAATAAGAAGATTAAGAATATACCTAAGATAAACAGTGAAAAAAATTTGTCATTGGAAATTGTTTACGGATTAATTGTTTTACGCTTTGTATTTTTCCTGACAACTGCGCAACCATCGTAATCTTGTCTAACTAATAAAGGACCTATACTAATACTACACTTTTTTAGTGAGGTCACAATTGTATTAGCTAGAGAAACGTCACAACCCCAAAAATTTCTCAAGAATACGATTTTCAATGTTAGATTTTTCAACAAATCGTACACTTAATGACAATTGGGAGTTTTCAAACTTTTATGCAACCCGCCTGACACATTAGCTTCAGGACAACCTTTACATGGTGTTCTTATGTGAATTAAACTTTGGGAATTTTTTTCACGTATTTAGCGAACGATATTCAAATTATTACTCAAGGTGGCATAAAGAGTGGGATTAAGTCTATTTAATAATATAGTTAAAACTAAATTTCTTTCAACTGTTTTTTTTTTAATTAATTATTTTATTACAATAAATTCGCGGGCAAATTTTAAATTTTTTACAGTGATCTGTGACCAATGAGAAGTGTTCTGTGCCAATAATGAGTTTTGACAGTTGTTGACATAAGCAACTTTAAGTTAACATTTTGTGGATTTTTAGGTGTCTTAAAGTGTTTTTAATGCTGTTTTTTATTTTTAAGACTATTTCAAAGGTAGGTAGAACTCTTCCAACCATCAGTGGTGACGATGTTTATTTTAAAGTGTAAAATTTTACAGGAAATCTTTTTCAACTTAATATTCCAAAATTACCCTCTACACATACATGTTATTTTTTAAATTGTTTGTAGCAACTCCCAGAAGTCCGGAAGGAACCACACTTGACCTTGACAACTTGAGGGTACTGACAACTAAGTTGCTCTCTTGCATTAACCGGTCATTCTGGGGGTCCCAACTGGTCTTGTGAGGTACTCATACTCTTCTGCATCGTCAAGGAGTCGCTTTCTTGCATCCTGGGAGTCCCTATCTGGTCAGACTCTCGGTTCGTCCCCGTTCGAAAATAACACCACGGTCTCGACTTGATTGCGAAACAATCTCAACCCATTTATTGTGAATAAAGTAATTACTAGTGTAATTTTAAATTATTGTAAATAAACTATTCTAAATAAAACCGATTACAGTACCTATTTATGATTCAAAAACACGAGTGATTTAAAAACCAAATATCTTGTACAATTTATGCGAAATAGTTGTGGGACTTCTACGTAACAAAGTACAGGATATTTTCGGAGGTATTTCCAATATTCCTTTTAAAGAAAAAAACATGTACTATCTGTGCGAGATCAAATGCTTACTGTTTGTTCTGTTTTAGTAAATTTTTGTCCACCAGTATTTAACTAAAAGAACTCATATCAAATAAAAATTGGATATTTATAATAAATCATAAGGTTGTAGGTAATTATGTTTTATTATAATATTACAGCATATCATTCATTGTATGATCTATTACAAAAAAATACTATCAGAAATTGGCTGTATGACACTGACAATATAATACTAATATTAAAATTATGGAAAAAAATAAAGTTGAATAAGGCATTTAATTTTTAGGTTTTCACTTTGAACAGAACAATTTCGTAGGTATTCTTTGAAAATTTAGGAGGGTTTTATGGTACCCAACTCTCGTGCAATTTATATTTGTTGCATTTCACCAGTTCCTTTCTATTATCGAACGTTTCACAAAGGCATGTAGGCACAACTTTGTCTACCTAACAGAATAAATCAGTATTTGTAATTAAATTTGTAAAAAAGCTTCAATAAAACGTACCTTCTGTGAAGGTACGTAAGTGTGAAGTTTGTGCTGTTTCAATAATATTCACATCTTCAGTGGCTGGTGCTTTAAAATAAAATAATTTGTAATAATGTGACAATTGGATTTTGATCAATATATTTTCTGGAAAATTTTTGCAAACTTGGCTTCATATTCCTGAAGAAAACACAAATGAGGTTGTCACATCATTATGACTTTTCATCTTTAATGAACTGAGTAAACAGCCACCGATTTGCGAAAATATAAACTCACATTTGGAATAGCCCTAACAAAGCATCTATGTTCACGCCACGCATGACTGTAAACATCCTTAACCACCAAAATGAGGTAGACATCCCTACCCTTGGTGTCTGGAGCTAAGTCTGTAAAATCTTCTACACTAGAGATCGATTTCATCATTAAACCAGTAAACAACGAAAAGTCTTTTTGTTCGAATCCGTGACTCCTTCGATCCTCCCTCACACTTTGGTCCAAAGGAGCCGGATCAACCAGCATCATCACGATCGAACACTCAACTTTCAGCTCAGTGGAAATCGTCTTCACGGGAAGATACCACGTCAAGTCGTCGACTTTGAGGTAGCGAAATTTATCGCTGAACTATCAATAGCATCCAGCTCAACCCTGTGGAACTCGTCTTCTTCGGAGGGTGCCAGAAACATCTGTGCAAATCGTCACCAACACCAAGATTATAGGCGGTGGAACCCATCAACGAGCCGTCATTATCGTCCAGACTTCTGGAAATCGCATCTCCCTCACAATCTATTACCCGTGAAATGAAATTTTTTTTGCAAATAAAAGTTACGAAGAAAGACCAGAGATTATGATTCCACTTGTCTCTAAAATGTAAACACGGAAACATCATTCACATCACATGTAGGGTTGTTGACGTTGTACTTACAATGCTTTTCAAATTAATTACTTTAAAAAATATAAAAGTCACTCAAAAGTCCAAAAAATACGATAAAAACACAAAAATAACAAACGTCATTAAACTCTTCACTGACATCTGGCAAAAACAATCTTCACAAGCAACACCAGGGCTGCGTTCTGAAACGCTCGGGTAAAGGTAAGGTTATTTTCACCCAGGGAAGTGTTTACCTACTCTAGGTTCACTCTAAGGGAAAAACTTTTCTGAACGCTTGTAGGTAAATTAGGGGTAAATATAGGAGATTTTTATTTTAATTTAATTATTTATTTTATTTATTTCGCTTTAATTATCAATTTTTCAATTTTCTTTAATTAATTTATTGACTTAAAAAGAGTTATTCTTTATTTCATTTTTATTGTGTTTTCAATCTTCAGTGCAAATCTTAAAATAAAATTTAGTTTTGCTTTATTTAGCTTTATTTTCATTTTGTTTTATTCATTTAATGACAAAATAATTTTGTAAACATAAATCATATGATCACTCTTGTTGAAAATTCGTTTTGCGCAGGTCGGGTAATTTTTAACCATGTCTCTCAGCAGGGTGATTTGGGTAACCCTTGGGTGATTACTATTTATCTTTCTGAACGATTGACGTTTGGGTAAAACAGTTCCCCTATGAAGTTTCTGAACGACACGGGGTTACCTTTAGTATAACTTTTTCACCCGGGTGAACTTCCTGAACGCAGCCAAGCAATCAAAAGTTACTAAAAAAATAGGGGCAAATTTGAAAATTATCAAATTTTAATAATTAATTTAAAAAAACAGTTGAAAAAAATTTAGTTCTAACTACATTATTAGATAGACTTAATCCCACTCTTTATGCCACCTTGAGTAATAATTTGAATATCGTTCGCTAAATACGTGAAAAAAATTCCCAAGGTTTATTTCACATAAGAACACCATGTAAAGGTTGTCCTGATGCTGATGGATGACGTCATTTGAAAATAATCAATTGTTCTATTCTAGAAATATCTAAGTTTTATCTGCCAAAACTGACGAACTTTCGGATTCAATTACAAGCTTTACTATTTTCTCTCAAAATTGTCATCACAAATATCAACTAGTTCGTTTTGCGTTTGGTGGAAAATATAGTGCAATTTCGTTGCTCAATTTCCAAATGTTCCTGCAGCATAACATCACCAGCATCAGCCTTAAATTTTAATACCTAAGTCATAAAACACATTTTTATTATGGGTACTTAATAATTTTGCATTGTTGATTTGAACTATTCTGAATTTTTTATTATCAAGTTGCATTATCACTGTTTTGATTTTATTTTACATACAATCAAAAAAAAATTTGATTTTTATGTAGAAGAACAGTACCAGTTTGACTTCATATGTTCTTTAATACAATTATTAAAGTCATTATATTTTACAAACGGACGCACAATAAAGGCAACTTTTATAAAATACTCTCTTTAATTTTGACGAATAGTTATGCAATGCATAGATATTTTCTCAGCCATTGATGACGAAAACTTTTTTTTCCCCTAAACTGTCTTTTTTAAAATCATATTTATCGTCTGGCTCGCAAATATTCATTAAGGCTTTTTAACGTGTTTCTTTCAAAATTAATACATTTAAAAGTTTTCAATGTCGAATTCGGCTATTGAAGTTGACGTAAATGATGACAGCGGCAATGTTGATAATTGCTTAATTGATAGCTGCGATGCCTGATGACTGAGGTGAAGACTCAGATAGTAGTTTCCTCATGTATTTTTATCATTCTGCATTTTTTCTTAAGGCTAGTATGACCCTAGCTGCGAGTTCTAATCTGCCCCCGCTGAATTTCATCGTTTCGACAACCCGAAATACCTTTGCTTGACCTGATGAATGTCATCTAATAGTGTAGTAAAGCGAAATAGTGGAGTAAAATCGGGCTAAAATAACGTTTATTTTTGAAATGGGGGTATAACCAGATCAGACCTTTACAGTCTTGTAAAGCATCATTTTGGCCATCTGAAATCGCTATCTACAACTTTTGTTAGTATGACACAACTTTGTAAAATTATGTTTTTCATTTCGGAGCAACAATTTCTAAAATCGTGTTTTTTAAAACATACATCACGCTTATAAATTAATTATTTAAGCTAAAATTTTGAAACTTTGTCCACTTATAGAGAAAACCAGAGCGCATCTAACAGTAATAAGAAATTTTAAAAAAAGTTTTTTGTTTTTGAGAAAGAGCTCTTCAAAGTCACTTGTTGCGAAATTGTGCATTGACAATTTCAACCTGCGGGAAGCTATGTGAATTATTAAAAATTTTACCATATAATGTACATTTTCGGATTTACAAAACTTTAAATAAGTTTTTTTAAAAAAAATTATAATAATAAACCTAATGGTTTCTAAAATATAATTTTTTTAAAACAAGGCTTTGCCGCGCTGCTCCGCGCAACACGCCTTCAATATACATTTTCGCACAGTAGTTCTTCGTTTGTACTCCTAACATTCTAACTATACGAGTATTATGAGTTATTTATGACTTACTTGAAGGTAATTTGATAGATATAATTATAAACCACAAAAGATAATTAATAAAATGTTATTAAAACAGAAATATTTTGATGTAAAAAAAATAAAAGCCAAATTTTTTCTTTGTCTTCATCTGATTTGTCGTTGGTCTCTTCAACATTGTTCAAAATGTTGTGTATTGATTGATCTTGCCAGCATTGCAACGTTTATTTTTGAAATGAGGGTATAACCAGATGAGACCTTTAGAGTCTTGTAAAGCATCATTTTAGCCATCTGAAATCGCTATCTACAACTTGTTGTATTGATTGATCTTGCCAGCATTGCAAAATAGTTTTTAAGTTATTTCTTGGTTTATAGTATCTTTAATTTTTTGGAAACAATGGGCAAACATGATTTAAAAAAACGCACTTTGTCTATTAGACGCAAAAGTCGTAAATACCGAAATAATTTAAAACAACGGCTTGTACTACAAACTGCTGAAGTTTCGGACCCCAACGTTTCTTTCTTCTCCAAGAAATCCGAAAAAAGTAATTCTATTTCTGACCTCAACATTTTCTTAGTTTCCATGGACCATGAAGATTATGCGTCTTGTTCGTTTAGTGAAGATCCTACAGAATTTGTTTCTTCGGATTTAGAGATTGAAATTGACCAATCCGTAAACGTAAAAGAGTTTGCAGTTACTGGTAGGAGACTTTGTAACATTCAATATGTTTTTGAGCAAATCAAAATTATACAACATCACTTTTTTGACTGCAGTTTTAAGCATATGAACCTTGTCAGTGAACAGCAACAAGGACTAAGAAGCGCTTTTTATTTTGTTTGTAAAATGTGTAACAAGAAAGAAACCATCTATACAGAAGAAGAAAACAATGTTAATGTTCTGGCTATATCGGGGTCAATTGCTGTAGGAATTGGAGATTCTCAAGCAGATGAACTGTTTTCATCAATAGACGTATCGTTTATGTCAAATAAATGTTTCAACAGATATTCTGAGATGGTTGCAACAAAAATTAAGGAGGCAGCATGGGAAAAGATGAAGGAGGCAGCTGACGAAGAACGAAAACTTGCCTTAGAATGTGGAAGTGTCAATTCCGATGGAACTGCGATTATTGCTGTAATTGCAGATGGTGCCTGGAGTAAACGCAGTTATCGTACCAACTATAATGCTTCTTCAGGAGTAGCCTGCATTATTGCTGCAAAAACCAAAAAACTTCTATTCAAGGGAGTTCGCAATAAATTTTGCACCGTTTGCGACAAACTCAAAGATCAAAATCAAAAATTAACGACAAATAATCATATTTGTTTTAAAAATTATAATGGCACATCAACTTCTATGGAAGCGGACGTTATAGTTGAAGGTATTTAAAAAATCTATTGCTTTACATAATTTGATATATGGAAAATTAATTGCGGATGGAGACAGCAACGTTTACAAAAAAGTTTTGCAAGCTGCTCCATATGGACCCCGATTTCATATTACAAAAATAGAATGTAAAAACCACGTTTTATGAAATTATTATTCAAAACTTAACGAATTAAAAAATAATACTGTTTTTTCCGTAGAACAAAGAAAAATTTTAGGCAGCAAACTAGAAAAATTACAAATAGCTGTCACTTCAGCAATAGCATATTGAAGCAAAAATTCTGATATGCAGTTTGACCAAAAAGTAATAGAACTGCAAAAAGATATTAGCAATGGGCCCTTACATGTGTTTGGTGAACACAAAAGATGTATCGAAAATAATAGACCGTTTTGCACAGAAGAAAAACGCTATATTAAAATAGTAAATGGAGAAATTAATGTTGTTGACATTTTACAACAGAATAATTTCTTTGATGAAATAATGAATAAAAATAAAAGAGTGGCAGGTAACGCTTGGAGTTTGTTACAGAATGTCAACAATAATATGGCGGAATGCTATAATTCAATTATAAGCAAATTTGTAGGAGGAAAAAGGATAAATTTTTCTTTTAAAGGAAGTTATGCAACAAGGTGTGAAGGAGCTGCCTTATCGTTTAATAATAATCACGGCGCTTATCACAACGTGTTACAAAAAAAGTTGGTGAAAGAAGGTGCAGGTATTTACACAAAAAAACATTGTGAAAAGATTATTAAACAACGGAAAAGAAAGAACTTTAGGCGTTATAAGTTAAATAAAAAATCTGCAGAGCCTGATAGCAGTTATGGCTTATGTTCCGACGAAGTACCTGACATAAACCAAGAATTTGAAAAGAAAAAAATTTTTTTATATAAAACTTATCGTCCAAAAATTTTGAAGATGTAGAAGAAAAAACAAGAAATCAAGCATTTTTGCAATTATGGATGAATGAAAGAAAACTACGTTTGATCGCATCAAATTTCGGAAAAGTGTAGTGTAGTATGCGAAAAACAACCTCCTCACAGAAACTGGTAGAAACTTTATTATATGGCACATTTAAAGAAAATATAAGCACAAGATATGGACAAGAAAACGAAGAAAAAGCTTTTAAAAAATTTGAACAGTTTACTAATTCAAGAACGAAAAAGTGTGGTCTCATAATTTTTAAGGATAAACCGTTTTTAGCTGCTAGTCCAGACAGACTCTTAGATGATGGTTCTGCAGTTATTGAAGTCAAATGTCCTTATAGCGCCAGAAACTTGACACCTGAGGAAGCTGTAAAACAAAAGAAAATTACTTGTTGCACTCTAGACCACGGAAAAATTAAGTTAAAAGAAAAACATTTGTACATGTACCAACTACAGGGACAAATGGCTATTACAAATGTTATTAAAGGTTTTTTCGTCTTATATACTGAAGAAGGTATAGGCGTAGAAGAAATTTAAAAAAATGAGAATTTTTGCATCGAAATGTTTGCAAAATTAGAAGATTTTTATTTTAAGGCATTGCTTCCCGAAATTATCGAATCGAGAAGAAGTAGAAACTTACCTTTAAGAGATTTTTATTTTATTAAATATTTATTAAAAATATTTTATTATTTTTATTTATATTAAAACATAATATGACACAATTTTTAAATTTCTTTTCTATATAAACTAAACATGATGTAATCAAATTCGTAGTCGTCTTCTTACGCGATGAGAGCACTTGATGAATAAATGCTAAAAAAACACACTTACCTTATTAATACCATTCCCTAGTAGCACATTTATGTAGGAACTATATAGTTTTCAAATGTAGTTTTTATTCCGAAATGTAACGCTAAAACTATGTAGAAACGGCAGAGGTATCCTATATAGGAACAATGTCGGAACGTTGTCGAAACAACATAGTAAGTAGGTAGTTTGACTATCTCGATCCTATATAAGCTAGCCTATATAGAGACTATATGGGGAGCCTGAATAAATACATAATAATTTCAGCGCCATCTACTGGATTTACGATATTTTACTATTAAAGTGACCAAAAGGTGGAGCTGCTGTTACGCAGGAATTATGTCATTTTTTTACCTTTATCCTATATAGGATAGCCTATATAGATCCTACATTGTTACTTGACATAAGAAACATATTGTCCGAATATTATTAATTCACGATAAGTTTAGCGCCAAATAAGTTTAGCGCCACTGTTGAGTGACAAATAAAATACTGAGGAAAGTGAATGAAACAATTAAGAATTAAGTTTACTTTTTCACATATTTATTAAAGTTTTATATTTACATTATATTTAAGGTATTTTGGCTTTACACTTGTCTTTTGCAGACACAAAAAAATGTATAACAGATTTCATGTTTTTCAAGGAATCCGGAAATCTTCTCCGCAAAACATCTGGAAAAAAATACGATTAGTACTAAATCTCGGATAAAAAGTAGATTTTATGTCTTTAGAAATTTATCTCAAAATAACATATCTGGCAAAAATTTTTAATAATTATGTTATATACTATGTCTCAGTAAGTTGAACCCATATGAGAAAGTTTTTTTTTATTAATTTTAGAAAAAAAAAACATTCTTCATAAAAAGTTTTGCATGTTTTAAAATATGAAAAACAATAATCATCAGATATCAATTTTTTTAGTAGTATACGAGGTTTGTCGCAAAATATAAATTTTAGTCAAGAATAAAGTATCTTTAAATTTCACAATATCGAAAAATGTTATTAAAAAAAGTTGATCAAAACTAAAAACTACGTTTAAATATGTAATTACAGCCATTTGCATCGAAAAAAGTTATTCATATTTGAAATTTAAAATTGTTAGAAAACATTAAGAAACGAAAAGGTTATTATGACTTTTATAACCACAAGAGATAAGTGTTTCTTCAAAATGGAAACAATATTGAACAAGCACAAGACTTATTTTTTCAATGCAAATGGATGTAATTGCATATTTGAGCGTAGTTTTTAGTTCTGATCAACTTTTTTTAATAACATTTTTCGATATTGTGAAATTTAAAGATACTTTATATTATAGCATTTTCATTGCTGCAATTTATTGAAAATTCAACATCATTAATCGAATTTGATTTCTGTTTATTTAAAAAGTCTGATTTTTTATTAATTTTCTTTTGTCGTATTTTTTGCAAAAATCTAACTGACTTTACCTAACTTTGCTGCTCGTATTGTACAAATGGATACTGTAATAAAAAAATTAAACAAACAACAGAATTAGACAACAAAATACTTACCACACATTTTAGGTAATTGAACACTTTTATCACTTCAATCACTGCACAAGATACGTTTTTAAATGCGTCTTTTTATTTAGAAAATTCAACGGAAAGTGAGTGAGCAACGACCCAACGACTAAACCGATATTGTGAAAACCCTATACCTGTAAATATGTTTTCCAATGTGTTTGCAATTTAACAGGCTCTTTTAGTCTCACTTTTACTTAAACATCTAGGTTATAAAATAAGGATAGAAATAGTGTTTTGTAAACTGAGATCTATACAGCTATTTCAACCAGCAACAACGGATTTTTTAGTGTGCCCTTTGCCGGACATCTGGTTCCAATGTGTTTCGTTCTTTACAATTCGCATTGTTATTTTATGAGTTTATGACACATTTTAAGTAAAGCACCAAAAACGTTCGGTTAATAACACTGCATGTTGCCGCCAATCATCCAAACTCTGAATTTTAATATTACAAGTATTCATTTGTTATTTTATAGTCATTTGATTTTACATAGTTTTTGAGCTTGTAGCGACTGGTGTCGGCTAGTCACCAGCTTCTATACAATGAACAAATTTTTCCTAAACCCTAAAACCCACCGACCATGTGTCTCTATTAGAAAATAACAGAGAAAGTTTTAATATCACTCTATTTTAACAATTCGCAACGAATAAAACAACATAAAAAGTAGACAAGTTAGTACACATTAATTTGAAAAAAAATATTTATATTATTATTAAAGAAATAATTTTTGATATAGTTACGCAAATTACATGTGAAATTAACAAAATTGTATAAAACACATTGTAAAACTATAGTCTTTTTATTTTTCATCGAGGTGAAGTCGAAATTTTATTAGGTCTTGTGATAGCAAGCACATCTCATCACATAAAAAAATGTTGCATGCTATTTAAAAAATGCGTGTGACGTCACAGCTCTGAAGAAGATGACGACTCAAATGAGTTCAATAATTTAAAACCAGCACAATTTAAAATAAAAGTTGACATGTTTTTACGTTTTACAAAAATATCATTCATTTTGAAAATAATGAATTTATTTTATAACTAATTTCCACTCTGTGCTTATACAAAAAGAATGTAGGATGACATGATTTATTCTATAACGAAAAACTTCATACGTAGGCAAAGTAAATTCAATATTAATTAGACGATATCGTAACAATATCGCAAATTAATTGATTAAACTACATTTGCATGTGCTATATATATCGTACATAAAAACTATATAG
The DNA here is from genome assembly GCA_029207805.1 of Tribolium confusum. NCBI lineage: Eukaryota > Metazoa > Arthropoda > Insecta > Coleoptera > Tenebrionidae > Tribolium > Tribolium confusum. The sequence continues at coordinate 39,675,953 of JALGAY010000003.1, forward strand.
TCAGACAAGACAAATCCAATGTTGGGTTAGCAATATTAGAACAACGTCGCAACTACATGGCTTAGACTACATTTGGATGTGCTAGGTTTGTCTTACACAGAAACTATATTGACAAACAACGTAAATCCAATGTTGGATTGCCAATATCGGAATGATTTCGTAACCACATCAGTTAAACAATGTTTGGATGTGCTATATACGTCCTACATAGAAACTATGTAGTCTATTGTACGTTGGTTCCAGACATAAAAACTGAATAGAAAGTATATAGTTTCTACATAGTTCCGAGTTTTGTGCTACTAGGGTTATTATTAAAATATTAGTTTTTTCCGGCATATACGATTCGTTAGAGTATAAACAACCTTCCAACTCTCAATGCGCTAGCAATGCCGGGAGTCATTGTTTTAAAAAAATCATATCTTGAAATCCACAAAAAATAATCTAATTCTGACTTTACTAAAAACTTTCTAGATCATTTCTTTAAATTTCGTTCGCTTAATGTAAGGGTCTATCTGTAGTATTAAAAATTTTGTTCGCATCGTCTACAATTGATTACTGTAACACCGGAAGTTCAAGTTTAGGTTATCAAAGAATATATTAAAAATGGAAATAAAATTCTTTCAATTAAACAACCAAAATCGCTCAAGTTTTTGCATTCAAACCCAACAAAAATCAACTCCATGTCTCTTATGGTTTCTGAGATAGCTCGGTATAAAGATAAAAAAACACGAATATTAAAAAAGTCTTAATTTTGATTTTTTTCAAGTTTTGATAATCTGAACCATGAAAAAATGTCGTAGTTGATCATTTCGGATAATCTAATGAAAGTTTCAGCCGCTTGTACACCGAAAAGTAAAAATAAAGGACTTTTATCCTGATTTCCGAGCTGATTTTGCTTTACTATACTTGCGAAGCGTGCGTGCTCTGGCGGCAAACTCTATGAACTTAGCGCTAATTTTAACGTAAATTCACATTAAAAGTACTTAAAACTGAAAAGATTTTTTTAAATTATTAAATGGTGATAATATTCGGCATATTTTTTTAGACAAGTAAGTTTAATTTGATGTTTTAAGATTTTGTAAATTATGAGATATTGATTTGTTTATATTGGCAACAATATTTAAATAAATAATTGATTAATAAAGTTGAAAATAGTTAAGCGCCCTTTATTTTTATATTACCTATTTACAAAAAAAAAAATTACAGTATTTTCTCAAAATTTAGACCTAAAAGAATCTCATAGAAAAAATTAAAACACGTTTTTTTTAAATAATACAATGGTACTTTTTTGTCATTTATGCCAATAGTTAAGCGCCCTAGGCAATTAAAAAACACGTCTTTTGATGTATAATACATTAAAAAAATACCTATTTAAAGGCAAAAAAAATGTCATAGAAAAATTTCTAGGGGGGTCTGACTAGCCTTAATAAGCAATTTAATTACAGTTTCTTCACTTTCAACAACTTGAATTTGTTCAGATTCTCATTTTTGTCATCTGTTAATCTAGATCTCATTTTTTTAATTTTTGAATTCGTGAATTTATGGCGATATGACGATATCTTTATGCAATTGAGTGATCTTGTCTACAAAATTCTTTCGTTTCTGAACTAATACATCTTTTCTCTTTTTTTCCAATTTGATGACAAAAATTTTTCTTGTTTTTTTCTTTCTCGAATTTTTGTTTTAAAGAACAACAAGGGTTTATTGAGTTATTTGGTGCATGGATGTTAGCCTTAGCAGCCTAAATTATTTTTTGGAAATGTTAGAAAGATAAGAACTGCAGCCTCACCGCTCCAAACTAGTTCTTGGAGACAATACCTAGTTCCCAAAAAAGGCACGAAGGACCAAAATTCGATTACAGATGAGGTCTCACATTTCATAAGCATCGTAATCGAAGGAATGAGTAAAAAACTTGGGGTTAATTTCAAGACTACAGTTTATTACCAAATTATTAACATTATATATGAAACTAACTTAGAAATTAAATCATTGATTCTAAAATAACCTTCTTGTTTGATCCAAAACCCTAACCGGTTTTTTAACTTGACGGATTTTTAAGAGACATATTTCAGGTCTAAAAGTAAAAAAATAGCCTTGTTTTTATGACAATCACTAATCATACGCCGTATTTTAATTAATATCGATGGATACGAAGATGCATCCGGTACAAATTTAACATGAACCGAACTCTACATTTTCACGTAAGCAATCTGCAGCAATTATAACACTTTATTACAAGTTCAAGATATCTGATGGTGTTTGTATTCATTTAAATATTTTAATTTGAGCAGTATATCTAAAAAAACAATTTTTTGTAGTGTATTACATATTATCATTGTAAGTGAAAAGGAAATGCTTTCTTTTTGCAGGCAACAGGGGGATTTCTCGAGAGAGAAAAATTGAAATCAATAATGGACCCACTCGACGAGGCAACAAGTTTAATAGCAGCCGCTGCTCACGATGTTGATCATCCAGGCAAATCTAACGCGTTCTTGTCTAACTCGGACAATCCATTAGCTATATTGTATAACGACATTACAATTTTAGAATCACATCATGCTGCCCTCATGTTCAAATTAACTTTAGGTTTGCTCAGCTAGTTTGATCCTACAAAATAATGATACATAATTGTTTTTTTAGGTGACGAAAGGGTAAATGTTTTCAAAAATTTAGATAGGGAAACTTATAAAATTGCCAGACATAACGTTATTGACATGATTTTAGCAACTGAAATGACAAAACATTTTGAACATCTTGCAAAGTTCGTCAACGTTTTTTGTACTAAGAACTCTAGTAGCGAAATAGAACTTGGCGATATGCAAGATTTTCCATTGTTGACGCAACCTGAAAACATCACCCTAATTAAGAGGATGATGATAAAGTGTTCGGACGTTTCGAATCCGACAAGACCTTTAAGATTGTGTGTTGAATGGGCAAGAAGAATTGCGGAAGAATACTTTCAACAAACGGATGAAGAAAAAGCACGAGGTTTACCGGTGGTCATGCCAATGTTTGATAGGAATACTTGCTCGATTCCGAAATCTCAAATTGGATTTGTCGATTATATCATTAACGACATGTTTGAAGCCTGGAACGGTAAGTGTCTTATTAACCCTTAATTACAATTAAATTTGGGAGGTTAAACTACACTAAGTAAACTATTTAAAGTCAATTAGTATTTTTGTTGGTATAGAAGTGGAACTGATATTTTTTTACTACTTTTGCATGTTCTAACTCTTTTAAATTTTTTTTAGCTTTCATCGATATGCCAGATTTAATAACGTATATGAGACAAAATTACATCAGGTGGAAGGAGTTTGACGAACAAGGTCTCAATACCTTATCTGATATTAGTAAACTTCAAACTAGTGTACTTATGTGTCCAATGTTTCCTCTCAAGTCTTCAAAATCCAACTGATGTAAACTTTTTCGTAAGATTTAAATTTTTTTCTGCAAAGTAAAATTGAAGTTAAAATCTTCTTTACAGGTCACAACGTTGACGTCAATAAATTAAAGAACTTATTGCAAAAAGAACTGTGAATGTTAACTAACAAAAAATGTGCATATCGTGTTATTTATATACCTATATACAATTTATACTATAAATAAAAGTATTGCGTACCTCAATATTTAATAATGTGCATGCTGGACGTGCATATTGTATATGAAATATTTTATTAAATTATTTCTTTTAATTTTAATATATTTTTAGTGAAAATGTGCTAGGATGTTCTTACTGTTTTTTATTGACACTGTATTGATGTGCAATATAAAATTTATACAAAATAAAATATATTTTTATTACCTACAAGCTAACGCCACCATAGGGCAATAATTAAGGAGAAAATGTTTAAAAGATAACGGTAAAAATAATGCAAAACTAGGAATAATTTAATCAAAATATATTTGGAATGACAAAGAACAGATAATTATTTACAGTTTATATAAAAACAATACAACAAAGTGATAAAAGTAGGTAAATGCTCGACCGATAAGCTCAAGTCACAAAACTGCTTTTGTTTTCAAATGCAAAAGAAAATCAAGATTTTCAGTTTCGATTATCTTTGACTTTGATATTTATCACATGAAAAATAATTTTATTGGTGAATGACAATGCTTAATTAATAAATTAAAACATGTGAAACGCACATATATAATATTTATAAAGTAATATTAAAGTAAAAAAAAAAACAGAATTCATAATTTTTTGCATCTGTCTCAAAAATGGTATACAGAAAAGTTGTTTTTTTTTATTTTATCATCATTTCTGATACACCTAGTAGAAGGTAATTTATCTACGGTTCAAAATGTTTACATCATACCAAAAATATAATGTTTTGGTATAATTTTGCTTCATGTTGTTATGCTAAAGCCACTAGAATATAACGCAAACCATATAAATCTTGAAGTTTAGAGAATTCACCAATCTTTTATAGGCTGGACGAGTATACTATTTCCATGAAAAGTAGTTAAAATGTCCTAAATTGTAAATCTTAAAAATAAAGTATGGAGCTCTTAACGTTATTACAATTTATGACATCTCAAAAGTAATGCCAGATGTTTGTTTTAGACTCCTAAGATTTACATTTAATTAAAACTATTTTTTATAAATAGGTTTTGGTCAAAATTGATTAGAAAAGTGTACAACAAGTGATGAAGAGTCGCGAATAAAGAGCAAGAGCGTTGATGCATTTTGTTAAAATTAGATAAATTGATCGATCTTACTCTTGTCTAAACGAGAAAAGAACAACTCAAAAAAAACTGTGTACCATTGAAGTATTGAAGATTATAACTAAGGTTCAAAATAATTTCATTATTAAGTATTCATTATGGTATTTATCCTTAATTGTTATACCATTTATTTTAGTTTAAAAAGCAGAAATTTTTTTTAAACGTTATCAGCATCTAACAAGAATTCTAAAATTCTAAAAGAAACATTTGTTATACAATAGTTTTTATTGTTTAGTTTGTTTGAATAATCATTCAGAACAGATTACAATTGAGTGGGCAAATGCTGACTTTGAAAACTTGGATTGGTCAGTGTTTCGTTTCTAAACAAAACAATGTGAACTCTTTTGGACTTTGTTTCATTTTATTTAAAAGGTGTTAAATATAGAAACTTACTCACTTTACAACAGCAACCAAATACTGTAATAAATTAAGAGTTTTAAAACATTTTTGAAACACACACAACAAACTTTGAAGAGAACTGAGGTTAGGTATTTGTTTTATTTGGAACCAAGCAGCTGTTTTCTAAGAATTCTTGTTAGGCTTACGGAATCTATTAGACTGCACTTGCACAGTGGCATTCTAGCAGTCCAAAATCTCTATTGCTTTTGTTCAGTTCAGTTTTAAACCGTTGTAAACTGATTTTAAAATGGTGTTGAAACAAACCTATTATAATTTTAAAGAATGGATTTATAGGCAATAAATTGATAAATTATTTTATTTTAATATTTCTTAAATACTTCAAGCTTAAACTGAATAGTAATTTCAAAAAAGCTAAGTAAACCAGTCTCGGAATGTAAATAAACTAGAAAAATAAGAAAAGTTATAGTTTTACGAGTACCTATAGTAAGTAGCTGAAAAGAAAAATGGTATCTATTTCATGCATGTGTGGGTTCTAAAATCTAATATGATCGAAACTCAACGTCGTAACTTTACTGTACTCTTTATATTAGATGGGGTAACTTTGCGCTACTCCGATGGAGTAGCGTAGTGATTTAGAATTCCAGCATTAGATATCAAACTATAAAGTATTTCAGAGTTTGCTACAGGAACGTGAGTTTCTGCGACGGATAATAACAATGTGAATCTATAAATCCTGAATCTATGAAAAACAAACGTTTAAGTGCTGATGTAGTATATCCATCGGTAGACAATCTTTGTAAAATATCTTAAAAACGTTAAAATTACAAGAAACAACGTAAAAATTTGTAGATTTATGTTGCTGTGATTGATAAATTTTGCCGCCAAGCCTTCGGATTGGTACAATGTGGGTGAAAACCATTGACAGCATTTGCAGCTCAGCTTCAGTAAGTTGATTTTGGTCTAATCTACGGCCGAATTTGCTAAAATAGTTTTAAGATGATGAGTTCCAAAACGTAACCAGTGCAAATTTTTAGAAAGTATTTTGGAGTTTTGGCAGATGTCCATTATTCCAGGTGAATTAGCCGCACCCCAAAAGCATCTTAAAACACGGAAAAAAATTATGAAATTTCTATATTACGTTAAATTAATATTTAATCTACCTTCAAAAAAATATTTTTGTTCTAGCAATTTATTTGACTATTAACTGATCAAAAATGTCTAACAAGATCAAACTGCAAAATTTATTATTGAAAAAAATGTTAGACTTTGATTAAAACTTACTTTTATATCGTGTATTTTAGCCTAATTTATGTCTTTATAATCTGGAGTAGCAATAAATCCCCGGGCAACACCCTAAGAATTAAAGTAGATTTATGGCTTACAAATTTGTTACCAGCTGCCTTAACTTTTAAATCTTCACAATAGACGTGTGCCATTTTTATGACAAATACCATAAATTTCGGAAAACCACCACTGATGATAAGGTCCTTTTTGAATAAAATTTACGCCACTCTTATAAATTATAAGAAAGTAAGTACTTTAATATTAAAATATTATTTAAAAATAAACAACACATTTGCTCAAAAATTGAATTAGTCACTTTGATGCATTGTATCAAAATAACTTGTACAGAAAAAATCGTAAACCTTAATTTATAATTAAATGAGTAAAAGTAAAAAAAGTAATCGTTTAAGTAAATAATTTAAAACTTGGAGAAAATCTTCTTCTATTTGATAACGTTACTTACAATTTTTTTGAGAATTTTTGCTTAATTAGAAATGGCTGTTTTTGAGGTGTGAGTAAAATTTAATTTATCCGGTATAGCCCAATGGGTGCCGGCATTGGTAACACAGAAACTAAATTTTAGCAAATTAATCAATTTATGACTACATTGTTTAATGTAAGAAATCTAGGTGACATATAGTTTATCCAATCCTTAAAGACCAACCATTAATTTTACTATAGCAATGCTTAAAACTAATACACTTAAATATGTAGCTACTTTGCGTTGAATGTCACTCTACTAGAATTCATTCAACTAGAGTGATATCCCTTAGGTGAGTCTGTCACTACACTGTTTAATAATTACAAATTTTATTGCTTTCACGTATGTATACCGGGTGACCCATATTCTATGGTCACTGAACCTCAAGCACGACACCCAGTTGCTTCCGCCTAAAGAAGACTGAATAACGTTGCGGTAAACAAAATTGTTTTATTGCTTCTGAACAAAACAACAAATTTTCACAAAAAAGGTTTTAATCAAATTTCAAGGACGTTAAAAATGACAAGTAAATGATTCAGTTAAACAAAGTTGGCTATTTGTTTTTAAAAAATATACATATTATCAAAATTTTATTACGACACTGCAAAAATTTTGTAAAAAATTAAAAATCGACATTTTTTTTAAAGAAACGTCACAGACTAATAATTACCAAGCAAAGAAGTGCCATTTTTGAAACTCAAATTTTGCAAATTTTGTTTACAGTTTTTGCATTGCAGTGCTCTTATATTTAGTCTTCAATAGTCATCCTTTAAAACAAATTATGGCCGTCACCGCTGGTATATCAGTTTTCAAGCGTCTTCCAAAAATTATGATAAAAATTGTTCAATGTCCTTAAACAAGGCTGATTTAAAGAAAATTTAATTTTCTTCAAATTTTTTTGATTCAATTTTTTTCTAAATCGCACTTCTATAGCATTATAATTAAAAAGTTGCTGCGATAATACAGTAAATTTAGTGAATATTTTTTTATGAATTGGGGTTTATTGGCTAAAAAATGTTATTTGCTACAAACAGTTTGTTTTACAACTTTTCTTTAAAAAGGACTTGTGAGGAAATTTAACAAAAAAAATTTTGCTCAAAAAATTTATGTATACATACAGGCTGTTTCACTAGTGATAAGAGCCTGCGAAACTGAAAATACAACCATCAATACAATTCCAAAGTTAACGTAGTTATTTTTTATTTATTTACAAATACATTAAATAAAAAATTATTTAATCATTTCGTTAACTGAAGACAAACTAATGCCGCTTGTTTGTAAGATCATTCTTTGACTTACATGTGGACAGAACCTACAGCTGCTTTTGCTCTTGGGTTTTTCAAAAGTGGTAAATTTTCACTTAAGGTAGTTTCAAATCGTTTGAATGTGGAGTCAGCAGAAGTTCTTCTACCCGGAAAACGTTGTCTGTACAAACGCACCGCGACAGAGGCATTTTTACCTATATATTAAAATTATGTCAGTTTTTTTATCGTTTGAATACATTCTTTTTTTATCGGTGACCGATTTGACAAATAAAATTTGAAAACAATATCATCCACGTCAACTCTGGAATTGTATTGATGGTTGTATTTTTAGCTTCGCAGGCTCATTATCACTCATGAAACACCATGTATATAACGAGCGTCTAGAAATGAATGACGTCGTAGTGTGGGCTTAGCTTGGCGCACATAGTGACATAATTAGTTTGTGTATTGTCATTTACTTGTTTTTATTTTTTTAAATTTAACTAAAAATGTTTTCACAAATCCACAAAACATTTATGATTGAATCGTATTTCTGTCATAGACATAGACTCGAGGGCGAATGGCAATATTCTATTCCACTATGATTTTCGCCAAAAATTTCCAAACTTGGCATTAATGACAATTCACAGACTAATAAAATCACTAGTCACAACGTGCGCCAAGCTGAGCCCTACGTTTACAGGTCCACAGCACACTAGGACGACATTTATTTCTAAACGCTCATCCGTTACTTCTTTCATAATTATTAGAACTGCGAATTGAAAAACTGCACACTTATTAGTTTGTCTACCTTTCTGTACAAAAAAAAAAATTGTAGTTGGAAAATTTTCCAGATCATTTTTTTATTTTCTCTTTTAATTACTGTACTATATTAAGTGCCACCAGATGGACATTTCGCCGTTGCTTGCTGCTTAAATAACAAAACTATATGTAAAGTGTGTACTTTTAGGAAAGAAAAGACCTAAAAGGTTTATGAAAATTTTATTAACAATGAAAAATTAATAACGTAGGTACAAGTATTAAAAAACAGCCTTAACTTAATTGGGATGTTCAACTTTCGGTTGTGGCTCAGTAACAGGCGTAACTGTGGCTTTAGCGGGTCCTGTCTGAGTGATTGGCACGACTCTCTCCCCTGTAGTTTGCTGAATTGTTTTTTTGGGCGCCGTCACCGTCAAAATCCCATCTGAAGACAACGAGGAAACCACGTCATTGATGTTATGATCTTGAGGCAACAGATATCTTCTCACAAAATGCCTTGAAATGAATCCGTGTTCGTCTTGTTTTTCTTCGTGTTTGCCTTCAACAATAATACTGTTTCCGCTTGTTTTGACCGTAATTTCGTTTGGGGCAAACTGTTGAACGTCGAGGATAACCTGGAACTTATCTTTGTCCTGCTGGATGGTTGAGCCTGAGTCTTGGCGCTGAAGAGCAGTGGAATGCCATGGTCTAACGTAATTTCGGAAAAGAGAACGTCGAGGAAGTGAACCGAAGGTGCTGAGGAGGTCATCTCGGCGAAGGCCTAAGCCGAATTGTTGGTCCATGAGACGGGAAGGACGAGAGAAGTGGAAATCTTCATCGTCCCACCAATCACGGAAAAGAAGAGGCACGACAGACATCTGTTATAAAAAAAATAGATTTAATAAGATTGATTATGTAGGTTTTTAAAATAATTAAATTACTTAAAATTATATAATCATTTTTCAAAAATATTAAATTTTTAAAATGCATTTTTAATCATTTTATTCTAGTTAGTTTAGTGTTATTATTAAAATATTTTAAAAAGTCACTACTTTAAGAAAAATAATTTACCTTGGCTTTTGGCTGTTTCGACTTTAATCTTCAGCTTTAGAATTTAAACTGAACATTCCTTGAACTTGCCCGAATATATATAGCGATTTTGTTGGTAGCCAATCACGGAGAACATTTTCAAATGCATGAGAACATTTCGAGAAAATTCGAATTCTCGAAAAGCGGCTATGCCTCAGACTGTGCTGATTTAAAGCTGTGTAGATAAAGATGGAATGATTTCGTATTTTTCGAGATTACTGAAATAAAGTTTCACAATAGACTAAAATAGAACTGTGAGTAAACACAGTAAGTTTTGGATTTTTTTACTGTTTTTCATTATACGCGATGATGGTATAAATAGAAACCTGTGATGCATCTTGGCGGCTGTAACCTAATTTAGCCATTTTACAGGTATCGAAAATCATATTGAATTAAGCCTTGCCTTAGGAAAAAAAAACAAAAATTAAAATTATGTAGGTTTAGAAAATTTCAAAATATTTTTAGAACTTTAGTAAAATTTGTACAATGGACTATTTTTGCCCAGTCCGTCAGCAATGCAACTCAAGTTTGTTGTTGCCAATGAAAAAATTTAGTGTGCATTTCAGTGAATAATCTAAAACAAGGATTATTTTAGATTGTATAATGATATTGATTACTTTACAACTTTTAGCCAAGAACCAATCAAAATGCTTTATTGGCGGGCCCTACTATGGTACACTATTATGGTATTTATTATTGTGATTATTTTACATCTAGTGGAAAAGAATTAATTTAAATGCTTTATTGACCAACACTACCTGTTTCTATTCGATTGTTATCTATTATGCTACTAGTAGCTGTTGATAGCAATGGAATCTTTAATTATAAGTTTGGTTTTTAATTTTATTATTTATTTTATTATTTTTTAATTTAATGTAAAATAACCTAATTGAATACCATTCGAGTAATTCCAGTTAATTTTCTCATACGACTTCATAAACACCCGTGCAAATTTGTTATTAAAAATCCTCCAGCTCTGCGGCATATTCCCACAAAAAATAATCTAATCGGATACTATTTGAGATCTGAATTAATTTCAGTTAATTTTCTTATATTTTTTGCATAGCGTCTTAAATCCTGTGGATTTGCCAATGAAAAGCCTTCGGCCCTCGGGTTGACTAAATCTTTAATGCTTGAAAAAACTGCACTCTTTTCCGACTCTGTGCAACAAGTATTCGTAAATTATCCGATAAATTTAAACTTTTTATGGTGTATTACTACAGATAAAGTAATAGTGAAGAAAATTAAAAGTTTGATTTATCCTAATAGCTACAACTTTTATGATAATATATGTTTTTGCATAAATAATGACAATAAAAATTAATGTCAAATCCACAAATTTAACCAAAATTCTAGTACATCATTGGCAAAATACTTTTGGAAACTAAAGTTTTATTATTAGTGCTTGATTGAATAACAATGTAAACAGGAATGTTATAAGAAATGTTAAAAAAACTTACCAATCTTTGTCAAAAACGAATTAAAACATTAATCATTAAAAATGTATATTAAAAATAGAATAAAAGGTTATTTTTAGTATAATACTTTTTAACTGACTTAAAGAAAATATATAAATAAACAAATGATTGATATTGGTAAATTGACAAAAAGAAGATAAATTTTAGTTGTCTAGAAAACTGTGTTAACACTTAACATCAATTGACATTTTTAAATAAAATCTTGAAAATTATTACCATACAAATTATTTGCATTTGTTAAAAAAAAATACTTTAACTTTAAAATAATTTTTTCACTAAACGACCGTAAACACCACATTTTAGTGACAATTTAAGCGCACTAAACTATCACATTTATTGATTAGTTAATATGTCATAAAATTTTGGGGTTAAATGCAACGGCAATTGTTACAAAATATTTATATAAATTGGTAAAATTGGTGAAAAATTATATGTTCCAAACGACAATAAAGAAAATTTAATGTTTGTCTGATGGCTTTAAAAGATTGGCTACGCCTTGCTTTTTAACAGCCAGTCACGGCATTAAATCACATATTTTATTGCCTAATTAGACAAGTAACCATTTAACAATAAAAAAATAATTATTTAATAATTTATGAATTATGATACTTGTAATTGTAGCCGATAATCTATGAAATCCGGCAAGAGTTTTCGATTCAGTGATAATTACTCGGTACATACTCGTATTATCCAAAATAAGATTCCATTGTTAAGACTATTTACAACAAAAGTCTATCTTTTTTAGGCAAATGCACAAAAGTGTACTCAAGAAAGACTATTGGGGAAAAACCTTTCCTTCCTCCTCCCTCTCAAACTTAGCTATTTTTGTGTATTTTACGTAGGTAATTTAAAACAAAAATTTTTGAAAAATATATTATATTAGGTGGGTTACAATACGAACGTAAAGTTTATACCTTTTTACTATTGTGCGCTTGTACACAGTCATTTTTACATTTTGCAAAAAAAGTGAAACCCTTCCTTTTCTCGAAAATCACTCAAACCTTCTCCGAAAATTAATCCTGGGTATGTCCTTGCAAATGCGTACAAAATTTACTGATAAGACCATAAAGATTCATGCGATTCTTGTTTGAGCACAACCGCTTTGAGCGACACGCCAATTTTGAAACAGCCTGTAAAACATTGTGTTTCTTTAACTAATTTTTTTGACAATTTTTACAAACCGGTTTTGGAAAAAAAAATATTTTAAGTACTTTAAAATGGTTCTACCCCTATTTTTCTTCATGTACCTAACTATCGCGAAAAAAATGTTTAAAAATATTTTTTTGGTCATAATTGTTATTACGTCATAACGCAAATTAGAGACATTTGCCTAAATTGACGTGTTGCTGAAAGTATATCTGATGTTATTGAGTTAATGGTTTATTCAAATTGTCACCGTGATTGATTTTAAAAATTTTAGTCTTTTCCAATATGTAATTCTAATTTTTTTAGACTGTAGAAATACTAAAAAAAATACTTTGGAAATGATTAGGTCTATTCAACTATATTTTTAAACTTATGCAAAATTTTCTACAACCGAAAATGTACATTATATGCTTAAATGTTTAATAATTCAAATATAGCTATCCGCAAAATAAAATTTTTAATTTTGTTACTATACTATGTTCAGATCGGAGAGTCAGTAATAAAAGTGCCCTCTGGGAAATCGAGTGTTTTTCTATTGGGTCGAGTACTTCACGATGGGCTGTAACCCAGTCCAGCTTACATCGACGAAATTTCCCAATCACTTTATTTCATTTATTCGTTATTTGTTCTTTGCACAGTAACAGTGAATTATCGTATTGCTCATACCAATAGATAATAGCAAGATGTCACCACCAAAGAAAAGAGGCAAAAATTGCTAATGTTGAATTGAGGTGAATATTTCAGAGCTCGTTTTAAGCTCTGTAAAACAGTCTTAAAGCCGTATAGCTCCTCCTACTACCTGCCTCTGCGCGCGTTACTGGCTCTTCGTTTTGAACATAGTTTAGGGACTGCAGACTGTAAATACAATTTTCTCAAAAACATTGTTTTTTTTATCTTCCGCTGTTGCTGTTAGATGCGCCTTCATTTGCTTCATAATTATAAGTAAACAAAAATGACTATTATCTTAAATAGTTAAGATCTCTTTTAGGACAGGTAAATAAAAGATCTTTAAATTCGTCGTGACGTATCGATGATATAGGTATTTCCACTTTATCTTTATCTAATTTTATTTTACGAGGCTTATGTGTAGACTTTTCTTGAGAAGTAGATTTTTCTAATTCTGATCTAGGAATTTGTTCAGCATTTTCTGTCACATTGAAATTTTATTGCTAATCGATATAAGTAATAATTCATAACTAGTCTTACCATCATAACAATTTGCACCTTTTTCGTTGCCAGAAGTGGAGGGTTCAGAATCAGCCACTTCCCTTTTTTTATTAAACACGTATCAATTTTTGGTAGTTTTTTGTTTTTTTCAACTTTAAATTTTTGTTTGTGTTTTGCATTGATCGATTTATGTTTATAAGACACTGTTGTAAAGGGCCACTGATGTCCTCTTGGTCATCTAAAAATATTGTAAAGGAAAATTAAATTTAAGGAATTCATTTTGCGATTTTTCAATTTTTAAGCGTTTAGACAAAGCAAAGTCAATGTAAGGTCACTGGACAGTTTCCCATGAGATTTGACACCAATTAGCCATTAAAAGCTTTTAGTTTATAATATAAACAAATCTTGTGGAGTTGTGACTCACACTCTCGTGGAGACAAAGGAACTAAAGCATATATAAGATCGTCCGATTAATTGGGAAAAAAACAGTATATGACAAGTTATCAGCGAAGTAGTAATTGAAGTTTTCCCTTGTGAGTTTTGAAGTGACAAATTAAAAGTGTTTGTAAAGAGAACCGATCGTCTCCACAAGATGTTGCACAGTAAGTCTCTTTTAATTTAATTTTTCTCGGTGTTTTAAACAACCATGGCAGCTTTTCTAAAGTTTCGTTTGGTAATTTATGATTACCAAAAGCTTATGGTTTGGCACAATAGAACTAAATTAAAAATGTGAACTGTTCGGGGATGGACCTATTGCTTTTATAATTTTTGTTGTTTTAAGTAAGTAATTTTTGTACCGTTTTTGAAATTAGTTTTGGTTTTTCTACCGTCCTTCTAGATTCAGGCAACGCTCGATATAATTATAATATTTTTTGTTAATGAATCAACTCTGTCTGTTATCTGCACGTTTAAATTACAATGATAATTCCGAGAGTCGGAAATGTAAACATTGTGAGCCCGACCAAGGCATTAATGAACTTAAAATTATTGAAAAATTAACTGACATAAATTTTCTTTATATTAAAATACCGTAAAGTACCCACCATCAGTTTAACACGATGGGGGTGATTTCCCATGTAATTTAGTTTTCCTCGCACCATATAATTCTCGTAATGTAATAATTTGTAATTTGATAATTAGTCATACTGTTTGTATCCTCACATTTCTCTTTTTTATTTTTGGTATGTTAAATTTTACTCTAAATTTTGTTAAATTAGCTTAATTTGTATTTGTATAACTTTTATTACTTTTATTTTTATTTTGCTTTATTAAATTTTATAATAATGTTTAATTCGAGTTTTAATAACTGCTCACATTCCCAATTTTTGCTGTCCCTCAATTCCAACATCTCAAAGGGTTGTTCCTACGAAACAAATAAATTTTATTCAATGTAGTGGCAGATCGTGCTCGTGCCTAAATTGCCATTTTCGTAATGAAAAAACCTGCCACACTGTAGTCTCAGATGAATATTTGAGAACACAAAAAAAATGCAGAGTGCAGAAGATGCACATCACAAGAAATATGCCTTATTTTGCTAAACATTAAAGATGCTGACTTTAGTTCGTATTTATGGTATATATTTCTGATATAATATGTTTATATGTAACGTAAAGGAATTCTAATAAATGCATGTTTATTTTTTCGGAACAACTGGACGAGACTTGGTCCTCACAAGAAGACATAATAATTTCTTAGTCATCACAACATTTTAGCAGCAAATATAATTTTTATCTTTTTCAAAAACCAATTTTTGTAAATGAACGAAAGACTGGGCCCGCGGGGGTCTCCTTGGAATCCGGACTCGTGATTCAGGAACCCGCGGAACTCTACAATAAATTGACAGTTATCTACTTAGGCAGATAACATATCTAAACGCGTTAATTAAGTCATTTGTCTTCTTGGAGGTACTTAGGGTGTGCCAAAAAAATCGAATTTTTTTTTTAATTTTCGACATTGAAAAACTGGTTCCTAGGCACCTTTAAAAAATGCTTTTTAAATATAAGCTTTTAATTTTAATAAGTAGGAAGGACCCCCTCATCACAGTTTTCTATTTTTTCTTTAATTTTATTTCGAAATATCCATATCTCACTACTTGATCGTACAGAAAAATTTTATTTACATTTTTTGTAGAAAATTGGTTTAAAGTCGTTAGAGTAATCGATTAACTACAAGAGACTTTTTTGTCGAGCGTTTAATTTCTTATGAAACTGTATATTTTGCATTTTCTAATATTTATTTATCTACGAGTTATAAAATTTAGAAATAAAAATTTTTTTTTGTTAAATTCAAGATTTGACCTCTGATATCTTCTAAACGATAAGAGTTATAAAAAATTGTAAAATACTTTCTTAGAGCATTTAATTTTCTACAAAAAATGTAAATAAATTTTTTTCGTAAGAATTATGTTGTAATCGCAAGTTCGGGAAAGGGGTTTAGCAGAAACACACCTGATGTACTTATTGTCGACTCTCTACAAATTCTCTGCTAGGTGGCTGAATTAGGACTACCCCCCAAAAAGGAACTTAGGTACCAATAATAACAGACCAAAACTACCTACCTTCCTCCTTCTATACAGGATGTTCCTTAATGATATGCGAATATTTAAGAATGTGTATCTACATGAAGAATTAATGTTTGTTTGCTTTATAAACGGTGGTCTAAAAGTGTTTCCTTACAAAAACTCGGGGTTCAACACCGTTTAAGGGAAAAAATGGAAATTAATTTAATTGGAAATAATATTTTTAGAACCGCTTCAGATGTTTCAGTGATATTTACAGTACAAAGTGAAAGTTAAAAATAATAAATAAAAATTGCATTGTTCAATTATTATATTAATTTTCTCGGACAATAGAACGATTTTTATTTCTTTACTCAAAAATAGCGCATCGAAAGAAAACAACTTAGATCTTATGTTTTAAAATAAACGGGAAATTCAAAAATTATTTTTATTTGAAAAAAAACCATTGGCGTACCATTTTTTTCCTAAAAAATATCGAAGTCAATACTCGTATGCACGCCACTGTTAAAACTAAAAATTATTTTTACATTGAAAAATATGCACCATTATTAACTTTCATTACGTATTAAATATCACTGAAAGATCTAAAGCGGTTTTGAAAATATTAATTAATTTCCATTTTTTCCCCTAAACTTCAACACCCCGTGTTTTTGTAAGGAAACAGTTTTAGACCATAGTTTATAAAGCAAACTAACATTAATTTTTCATGTAGATTCACACTCTTAAATATTCGCACATCATTAAGGAACAGCCTGTATAAAGGTACATTACAACAATTCAAATTCATAACATTAGCTTAAAAACTGACGAATTTGCCGATTATCTCGATCATATAGGGTCAAATACAGTTATAAATCAGAACATAATAGATCGTGATAGCAACACTGCTGATTGCTCATCAGACGCCAATATAATTTATTTTTCAGATAAAAACTTATCGAGTCAAGTAGACTATTATAATAGTATTCCTGAACTGCAAATCCAAAAGCCTAAGTTAAGAAACCTAGTATAGCTAAAAAATTTACAACTGAAATTATCTTCAAATTTGGAGCACCTGAAATTATCTTGACAGACCAAGGTACTAACTTTTTAAGTAAAATTTTTAAGGAAACATGCAAATTATTAGGCATTGAAAAAATTCAAAGTACCAGTTTCCACCCCCAAATAAATGATAGCCTAGAGCGTACACACAGAACACTAGTAGAATAGCATTCATTAATCGAGAAAGAAATAACTGGGACGAATTCTTGCCATTTGCAACTTTTACCTACAATACAACCCCACACCTGACACCACTGTTGTAATTGCGAGTTCGGGAAAGGGGTTTAGCAGAAACACACCTGATGTACTTATGCCTGATTTATTGTCGACTCTCTACAAATTCTCTGCTCGGTGGCTGAATCGGAACTACCCCCAAAAACGGAGCTTAGGTACCAATAATAACACACAAAACTACCTACCTCCCTCCTATATAATCCTTCTATATAATTAATATATAAAGGTACATTACAACAATTAAGTAGTGACGAGATATGGAATTTGTCAAACAGAACTAAAGAAAAAATAGGAAACTGAGATGAGGAAGTCTTTCCTATTAAAATTAAAAGCTCATATTTAAAAAACATTTTTTAAAGATGTCTTGGTATCATTTTTTTAGTGTCGGAAGTTAAAAAAAATATTATTATTTTTATTTGGTCCCGGTAAATTTATATACGTATTTTTAAGAAAATGTTGAGGAAATATTTATTAATATATTTTTGGGAAAATAATTGCTATGTTTTAGATTGTATTTAGGATCATTTTATCCTTTTAAATACTGAAAGTAGAGCATTCCATCTTGCTGCATTTTTACATTTTTTAGTATAACCAAATGGAAATTTTATTTTTTAACTTTTTTCCGAAGTAGTGACATTGGCACTTATGCCGAGATTCCCTGAGGTATATATCTCTTGATGACTAGGATCCTAAATTACTGTATTTTGTGTTGCATACCTTAGGTGCAAACGACAGTTTATAAAAATTCTTATCACTATTTTTACCATACTGGGTAGGGTATGATTATGAATATACCATCAAATAACTTGTGATTTTTTTGTTTTCATTAAAATAGCTTGTGTTTTCAAAATCCAAAGCACTCTGGATGGGATATTCATTTATAGCCACTCCTTTACTTATTTTACTTAAAATACTTATCACTATTTTATTTACTTATTTTTAATTTTTATTATTACTACCAGACCATAGATTATACAGTATATTCAACAAAAAGTGTCGAAGTATACTAACCCTCGGTTTACAGAATGTGAATCATATAACGTCATACAAATAACGTTTAATTTCCGATTAAGCTCTGTTTAAAAAACCTAGAATGCATACATGCCATTTTTCTAAATTTTGTACTCATCTTGTTCGTAATTTAAATACAACATTTTTTAAATTTATTTCAAAAACTGTTTTAGATATTATTTAGTTCTGTTTTATAAAATGTTTTAAAATTATAGTAGAATATCAAAGGTGATATTATTTTTTTACAAATTTAATTGCAATATAGTGATGTCATGGTAGGAGTAATAACAGGTTTTCAATAAAATACGTAAATTGCAATAATAATTATATTTATCATCTATTTTAAACATATACATTTTTAACAAAATATTATCTAAAATGGAACATAATATAATCACAATTTTTACTACCAATGAGAATTCACAATTTTTACAATATTAGCTAAGTATAATTTAAAAAGTCATTGGTTTGCTTATTATTACTATAAATAGGATATTGCACACTTTCCATATCCATATTAACATGAATGGGATTACTCAAATCAATATCAAAGCGCTGCTCACTTTTAAAATTCCCTATAAACAATAATATTATTAAATTTTAAAACCAAATAGTTAAATAAATATTTACCTGACAAGGTTCTATTTAGTTCACTAATAATTTGTTCTAGTTGTTGTTGGTTCAACTTTGTCATCACCTTTGTGTTATTTAACTGCAAAGATCTGCGACTTCTTGAAAGTAAAGGAAGTGTAAATTCACTTTCAGAAACAGGAGTTTCATCTGGACCAAATTCCTGAATTAAAAATGTGAAATAATTAAGTACTTTCAATAAAATATTTTTTATATCCTACCAAACACTTTCCACTGACACAGTAAGCTTTCTTTTCTGCGCTACTTCTGGAACAATCAGTGCCAAAAGGAAACCATCCTTCTTCTCCATTAACTAAATAATATCGATGAGAAATATTCTCGTCTTGGCAGGCTACTCGACAGGGTCTATCTGGATCCTCTGTTTAGTGTAGAAATTATATTAGACACAACAACAAAATAAATAAAGGAAATAAAAATTTCATTAGGTTCTCGTATAATAACACATAAGTTCTGTTCAGTCAGTAAAATTGCCAATATCAGCAAATTAAGGAAAAAAACATAAATGTAATCATAAAGTGCTTACCAACAGCGGGAGGTATTTGCATTCCAATCCCCGACAGCCTTCCTACCCTCTCTTTGTATTTGTTGCAAATCATTGAGGCATGTTGAAAAGGGGACTTAATCCGTCCACAACCCTAAATCCGTCTGTTATATTAAAAAAATCTCTCGTTACAAATACTCACATATTGATCAGGTTGACATAACTGAATGCTAGATTTGGAATTTTTACCCTTACTCATAACTAATCTGATACCAGTTCCGGGAGAAATGCAATTAAAGTGACATCCACTGGCACTTTTCCATTTGATAACGTTGGATCTACCTCTAAGACCTGGCCTCCAGAGAAGTTCATTGTCGGTGCGATCGACGGGACACAACTCGGGCATCTGAGCAAAAGGCACTTCTTCGTAAAAATCGCAGACAAAATCTTCGCAACGGCCGTTAATACAATAGCTAGATTTTCCGTAATGAGAACGACGGGTTTGACATACTGTGCCGTCGGGAAAAGTCCAACCGCGACTTTTTGTACCGCCATTGCGTTTTTGACACCAAACGAGACAAGCTTCTTCAGCTGAAAGAATAAAATGAAAATCGGTAAAAATTATTGATTTATTAATAGCAATTGTAATAAATTAATTTTGCAGAATTACAATTAATTAACATTTTAATTAACTACAGTTTACAGTCTTATTAAAGTATTTTGTTAACCTTTTTTTGATAAAATACATAAGAATTTCAATGACGATGTACCAACCAATAATTTTAGTTTTATTATTATGAAATATTATAACGTTGAGCTAAAAATCGCCGCGGAAAAATCTGAACGGCCATTCAACATTTAGCAATTGTGGTATATAACCACATGGACAAAAAAACGTTGTCTTAATAAATTTCTTCGCCTATGACTCATCGTCATGTGACTTTCTGGGATTTTCTAAAATGCCTGGTCTATACTCGTACTAATGCACCATAGGCTTATAGTCATACTTTCCAAATTAAGTACAAACTAATTTAAAAAATCGAAAATTGAACAAAAATGTTAAAATTACTCAGTACAGCCTTGACAGCCATTTCGCCGACATGATATTTTATAATTTATCTCAACAAGTCTACTTTGCGAATCAATCGTAATGATAATGCGTAAGTGAATAATAATTTATTGTTTCTGGTTTTAAAATTAAATTTGATGCACGCAATGAGACACCCAATAAATACAGAAAAAAAAATAGGTTTTTTATTAATAATTTTTTATATACTTCCAATCCAAGCACTTTTTATAACGGTATAGAGATATTTTTTTATGATAGTTGTAGAATACATTCACGTTCGAATGAAGCAAAATTTGTCAAAATCTGTAAAGAAGCTCTTATTTCAAACTGATTTAACCCAGTTAATTTGTTAACTTCAAATACACTAATTAAATATGATAGAAAAATCTTGTTGACAATTTTTGAAATAGCAACCTTTTTTAATCTTTTTGCTTCAGATTGAATTTCAAATCGATCAACAACATATGTTTTTAGTTTGTTACTGACAAAATTTGTCACTGATGAGAAGACACATTTCTTGAATGTTGTTTTAAAGTTTAATATAATAAAGTTATAAAGTTTGTTAAAAGTTTAATTGTGGGTTTGACTTAAATTTTAATTCTTTTTTTATTTACACTAATTAATGTATTTAATAATCTAAAACGACGAGTTAATTTATGGATTAAAAATAACGGTGCACACTTTGAATCTTACCCTTAAATTTTGTTTGTGGTTTTCTATTTTCATTATTTTTCATAAAATATATTTTGTGAAATATATATTTAAATATATTTTCATGAAATATATAATTTTTTGATGATGATTTATAATTTGGTCTTTTTTTATCCTGTAATTGGGTATACCCCGTTGGATATTGTACATTAATAATAATAATAAATATAAAAAATGTATTAAATATAAAATGTAATAAATGATATTAAATTATAATCATCTACAGAACGACAAATAAAACTATTATTAAAATTAACTGAAAATTTTTCACAAGATATTGGCATGAGCTTTGGTGTAGAGAAGTGTAAGATTTTGGCAATTAATCGTGGCCAAATTAAAAACATAAATTACACTACTCAAAACAATGAGGTCATTGAAAATCTTGATCATAGTGACTTTTATAAATATTTAGGTTTCCAACAATCTAATCACATACCTCACAATATTATAAAAGAAAAACTATTTAACAAATTCATATCAAGATCTAAACAAATATTAAAGACACATCTAAATGGTAAAAATATTATGAAAGCTATAAATACATTTGCTGTACTATATTGACTTATTCCTTTGGTATTATTAAATGGTCAAAAACAGATATTAGTAATTTAAATATAAAAACTAGAGCTTTATTTACCAAATTCCGAAAACACCATCCAAAATCAGCTATTGAAAGATTTTCTTCATCACGGCAAAATGGTTTATTTATTATTTTTTATTGTATTTATTTTATTTTTATTGTTTTATTAAATTTTTTTATCATTCAAAATTATTGATGTAAATTTGTTTTCTTCCTTGTTTTTATAAGACTACTGAATAAAAACTCTTTAAATTTTCGGCGACGTTTCATACCTTATTTGTACTTTCTCAAGTCTTTATTTAAAACTTATTTTTTTAATCTTAAACATTGAATTTTGATTAAAGACAATATTGTTCATATAATAATTTCAGCATTTATGTTTCTTAAACAACTGTTAGATACAACTTTTAAACACAACTGTTTTTAAGTCTTTAACAAATTGGCTAAATTAACTATACAGTGTGAATCATTTGTATGGAATAACTTCAATAAAAATTCAGAGATTTGTTTTTCAGGAAAACACTTATCCCGTTATTTTTCAACGCGCATTTTTTGACAAAAATTGGATATACAAAGTGTCGAAACATCGAGATACAACCCTCTACTTTGAAATTTTAAATAGAAACCCCATTTTTTTAGCATATCTGAATTCTACATATAATTTTGCGTATTTTTCAAGTCGCAACACTATGTCGATTTTTGTTGTTTAAAAAAACCATTGATATGAATAAATTCGATAAAAATTTAGGAATATGTTTTTCAGAATAACGCTTAAAGTCGTATTCTGTTATTTTTTAACGCGCATTTTTTGACAAAAAATAAATATACAGGGTATTCCAAAATCGAGATACGACCCTCAAATTTAAAATTTCAAATAAAAACTAATTTTTTTAGAATATCTGAATTCTACGTTCAATTTTGCGCATTTTTTATGAAACCAACACTATGTCGATTTTCAATTGTTTTCGAAAAATAAGGCGCAATTTATTTGAAATAAATTAATTGGATAAAAATTTAGGAATTCATACGTAGAATTTAGATATGCTAAAAAAATTGGAGTTTTCAATTAAAATTTCAAATTTGAGAGTCGTATCTTAATTTTGGGACACCCTGTAATCCATTTTTTTGTCAAAAAAAGCGCGTTGAAAAATAGCAAGATACGACTTCAAGCGTTTCTTGAAAAACAAATCCCTGATTTTTTATCGAATTTATTCATTTCAAATGGTTCACGCTTTTTTTTCAAAAACAACTGAAAATCGACATAGTGTGTGCTACATAAAAATACGCAAAATTATACGTAATATTCAGATGTGCTAAAAAAATGGGGTTCTCAATTGAAATTTCAAAGTTGAGGGTCGTATCTCGATTTTGAAACACTCTGTATATCTAATTTTTTATGTCAAAAAATGAGCGTTGAAAAATAACAGAATACATGTTCAAGCTGAAAAACAAATTCCTGAATTTTTATCGAAGTTATTCCACACAAATAGTTCACACTGTGTAAACAGTATTGTCGTCGATCAACATTCAATGTTTAAATTAAAAAAAAAAACAAGTTTTATATAAAGGCTTGAAAAAGTATAAATAAAGTACAAAACGTCGCCGAATACCTATTTAGATACCTACTACTTTTTATTCAATAGTTTTATAAAAAAAAAACGAGAAAACAAATTTACATCAATTATTATTGTCATTAAACAATTAACTATAAAATTTTATTTCGTACTTTTTTGAGAGGTATAAGGTATAGGTATATACGGGTTGAGTCTGTTAAGAGTTTATCTCCTCTTTTCTCAAAAACTAGTTATCACATCAACTTCAGAGTTTGTCATTAAAAACTTTTTTTTATATTTTTTTATATTTCTTTTAATGAATATTAATTAACTAATATTATTTAAAAAAATACATTTTTTTCTAATGTCATTCTAAATGAAGAGATGTTGAATTATTGTTTTGTAAAAAAATTTTTAAAAAATTGTTGATAACCGCAAAAAGTTTATTCGTTTTGTAAGATCTGTTTTAAAGCAGCATTGCCAGGTTAAACTCGACAATAGGTTAAACATTTACCCTACAGCTTCTTTGTCCCATCCACTTTCTTGAGAATAATGGCGTATTAATGAATCTCCAAAAATTTAAAAAAAAACAATTTGTTTTGGTTTGTCGATTTACTGACAATAATTACAAAAAACGGCAATTTTAGAAAACAAATAAACCTTATTAGTTTTTGCAGTTATCTACAATTTTTTAAAAATATTTCTTTCACAAAACAATATTTCAACATATTTCATTCATTTAGAATGACATTAAAAAAATGTAAATTTTATATTTTTTTCAAAGAATTAATATTAATAATTAATTAGTATTCATAAGAAGAAATATTAGAAAAATTCTGAAAAAAATTACGTGCAGAGAGAAAAAAACAAAGTTTCTAATGGCGAACTTTGTAGTTGATGTGATAACTAGTTTTTGAGAAAAGATGAGATAAACACTTACTAGACTCACTCTGTATAGGTAAAATTTTCTAGTAACTTTATTTCCAACTCAGTCAGTATTTATTGATCACGGTGTACTTTATTATCGATTTATGTGTTTTAATTAATCTATTTGATAATGTAGAATTTTGTGTGGTTTACACATTTGTTTATATTATTGACAACTAAATTATTTTTTAGAACGATTTGATTTACTGCAATAAATAAACAATTCAATATTTCGTCTAAGATTTCACATTTCACATCTAAGATTTCAGTCACATTTTAACACACTTTGCCGTCATTTTGTTAAGCACAACGTAGTGGAGCTTCCTATTTAGATGAGTTTTACAGTTGTGCGCGACTTTGTATGAATTACAATTTAACACACAATTTTAGGTTTTACTTGGTAAATATGTTCAATTTAGGTTATTATAAATTGTTTACGCAAAAAAATGTGATACACATATTAAATTTGATATTAAGTATTTAACATCAGAAAATTAAAACTTACGATCCGAACTGACTTTCTGCATCCCCGATCCCGTCAAATCTTTATCCACATCTCTAGCCCTCGTACAAATTTGTTCAGCAAATTCCCTAATTGTTAGTCGAGGAACATTAAGGCACTGTTGTGCATTACAAGCCTGGTACCTTTTACTTATCCCTTCACAATAATTTCCACTTCCTCTGTAATCTCAACATCAGTAAAACCCACCAACATTTAAATTTACTTACCGAGGATTGTTACATATTCTACTAGAAACCATAATTCCAGTGCTTCCAGATCTTAGCCGTCCTTCTTCGCCAAAAAGACAGCCTGAAGCACAATCACTAAAGGTTTTCCACTTGCTCCAATTTCCAGGATTTTTTTCGACCCGAGATGGCATTTGAGCTGACGCGCTGTAAGCAGCACTCACAGGGTATCCACGAGAAATGCAACGACCGCCTTTGCACCACTAAAGAAAAATTAAATGCATAATAAGTGGTTTATGATTTTAGCTATTTACCATGTTATGACCACACATAGTGCCTTCCAATGCTGGATGAGATGTCCAAGTGTATCGTTCTCGTTCGCAGTGTAAGTCGCGACATACGTCGTCGAGCGGTTGTTGAGATGAGTGGCGACTTCCCCGACCATATTTTAACATACCTAAAAAAGATTTATTATATTACAAATTAAATAACAAGTGTAGAAAGTAGAATAATTGGATTATTAAAAGTAATACAGAAAGTGATCTTGATAGATATAAAATAGTAGAACCGTTATAGGGGCGGTTATTCTAAGCGAACTTCCAGCAATTGATCAAGACGGTTGTAGTGTGTTATTAGATAGGAAAAAAAGACAAGATTTCCTACAGTTTTGCGTATTGCACAAAAATCCGTTAGATAAAAGCAATCGCATTTTTGTTCCTCAATTAAACACCCAAGAGGTTGATTATTGAAAGTGGGTAAATTAACTCAATGTTAAATAAATTATTTGTTTAAAAAACAACTTTTAAATCGTAAGAAGCTCGAACTGAGTTCACATCACACGTCACATTGGTATCAGAAGATTAGACGAGAATTCTAATAGTTTACCTATATGTCTCAGGATCCGATTAAGTACAAGAAAAGAGGATTTTAAATTAAATTGCATTTTACTTATATGAAGCCATTTCCAAAAGTTATTCTGTTTTGTATATACCAAAATGTATTGTTAATGCAATTATTAAATAACAACATTAAAAATTATCTTTCAGGAATACAACAACTTGACAGCACAAAATTGTAATCAGACCAACTGGAAATTATAATTTGTCATATTCAAAATATTGTGTTGAAAAAACAGAAATTAAACTTTGTCCATAAAACAAGAAACATTTGGCAGTTTAACTACGGGTTACTAGTGGTTATAGATAGTTTCATATGTTTAATAAACTTGATGCGTAATTTTATACATATGAGTACTCTTATACCTATAATATATACATTTACCTTACCCCATATATTTTTAAAAGGCTAATAAAAGAAACACTCAGTACATCTTGAAAAAGATCTACCTACGGAAGAGCAAATAATGACTAGGGACTTTTAGGTATATAATTTTATCCACTAAATTTTTTTAATTGATAGTTTAAAAACCGAAACCCACGGCCATGGTTTAAAGCAAGGGTACTTTTGTGGATAAGTTTAAGACATCTAAATAAAGACCTCTACAAAAATTTAGCTTGGCCGAAATTTTTTCGATATTTTGTACATTTTTTGTAAAATTTTACTAGGCTAATAACTACTTTTTTAATTATCTCAAAAGCGATTATAATATAATACATAGAATCTAAAAGATTGAAACTTTGTTGTAGAACACACAAAACCTGTCTTTCATCGTAATTATAAGACGACTGGAAATAGTGGCAATTTCCATATTTTCCACGAATTTTCAATGAGGCCGCCTTCTCAATCATCTGAGCCACTTTTTCCTCTTTTGCAAATAGAAGTCTTTTTGACGGCTGGCAAATCGCCCATACACTTCTAGAATTTATTCGGTGTTGCCTCTTGCACGAGGTTGGTCTGTCTGTGATTTTAACTCTTATAACAACTTTTTTTAACTAGTGGTTCGTAAAATTGGGCACTATGAATTGTTCCAAGAACACACCATCTCACTGCCGAAACAGTTGCTCCAATATCAATTATCATCTTAGAGGTTTTTTCATCAATTCGACATTCTAACAACAAACTAACTTCTTTTTTTTTCTTAGCTGCGAGTAGGAAATGATTCTAGGAAAACTTAACTAGTTCAGGCCTTTATGTGCTAGCTGATGAAGTTTAGTCAGATCTTACGTGGGTGTTGGCCCACCTTGCCACAGCTAAAAAATTTAGGCCTGCCTCCAGTGCAAGTCAGTTTACAGGCCATTAGCATAAGTCTTATGCTTTCTCATCTTGCAGTCAATCGATAAAAGCACTTGCCTTAAATTGATAGCAAACTTCTAAGAGTACATTCGGAAAGACCAAATTAGTCAATCTGTCTATTTCAACAAACTTTATTGATCTTCTGGCCTTTTGATTTTAGCATCGACTGGTATGCCACGTTCATATGTTTTACCTTCCAAGGTCCAGAGTCCAATATATTCGACAATTGCTTACTAATTTGTCGAGTTGTGCTCTGATATGATCTGTGATAGCTGAAAAGCTGGCCCTCGCAATGCTAAACCAATATATCAGAGCACAACTCGACAAATTAGTAAGCAATTGTCGAATATATTGAACATTGGACCTTGAAAGATAAAAAGGTTATAAAAAATAATTATAAAAAAAACAAGAAAGCTGGCTCTTGGAATGCTAACCCATTGCTAGGGTCAGCTTTCCAGCTGAAACAGAATAAAAAAAAATGTTTTTTGTGGTCTTTTTCTTGTTGTTTTAACTGTTTATTATGACAATTGACCGTCAAAAGTTAAGATTTATACTCAAGATGATGCTGATTCAATTTTCCTAATTTGTCCTGCTCTCAATTATTTCATTTTTAACCTTTCTGTTAAAGTCCTTTTTTACTTTTGTTTTTGTTTTAATAAAATTTTGTACAATTTTTTTTTTTATTTTTACAACTATCTGTAAGTTTTTTTTACTTCTAGAACTTACTCTTCAAAGTATCTTTTGGCATCTTCTAAATTATCTTGATAATTTCTTGTTTTTCATTTCAGCGGTTTTATAGTTTTGCGTTTGTTTTTTCTTTTTTTCTTTTCGTCGGTTTTTGTTTGTCTTTATTTATTTAATCATTGACTTTTAATTTTTTTAGCAATTTTTTTTGTTCTTGGGCGTACGAACGAGTACAACGTACGACTATCATTTTTCATCTTTTTGTTTATATTTTTCGGATATTAACAAATTTGTAATTTGTAATCTTTTTTGTAATCGGATTCTGGGACATGTAAATTATTAGAATTCTTAACTAAACTTCTGAGACCAACGTGACGTAGACTTAGTTCAATCTTTTTACGATATAAAGAGTTGTTTTTAAACGAATAGTTTATTTAACATCGAGTTATTTTACACACTTTCAATAATCAACCTCTTGGGTGTTTCATTGAGGAACCAAAATGCGAATGCTTTTATCTAACGATTTTACGTGCACTACGCAAAACTGTAGGAAAAGACAAGTCTTGTCAGAGTGGCAAACATTGAAAAAGCTCAAAAGTCATTTAAAGCTTCTGGTATTCATCCATTCAATCGAAACCAGTTTGAAAATATTGATTTTGCTCCATCACTAGTAAAAGAAGCTTTCATATGTTCTAATTCCAATATAGACCACGAAATCGTTAAAAATATTGAACTAGATTATTCTGACCAAGTTACTTATCCTAATGCGTCTGCTCTACTAAAAGATAATTAAATTAGTAATTAAGTTTCATCAGTAAACTAGATGAAAACTAAATCAAAAATCAAAATTGCAAATATTTGAAATATTACCTAGTAGTTTATTAAAGAACGAACTCGAACAACTTGCTAAAATAAAGAAAGCCAAAGAAAACAAAAAAAAAAACACAAAAACTACAAAACGAAAATTAGTTATTTTTAGTTCACAATCTCAGAAAAAAGTGAAGAAGAAGGATAAAGCCAAGGATGGATATATTAAATGCTCAGGATGTAAAGGATTATATCATACATCTGCTGATAATGATTAGATAAGGTGTGCAGATTGTAATAGAAGGTGGCATAAATCCTATACTACGTCCGTAAGAGGACAATTTATTTGTGTTAACTATACGTCCTCATACTTATAAAAAATATATGTAATATCCATGCATTTAAATTTGTTTATAAATAAAGAGAATAAAATAAAAATGCGTGCTCTTATACAATTATTGGCATAAAAGTTTGCACTTGTGGAGTTATAAAATATTTCGTGTTAAAAAAATCTGTATTAAATGTTGAAAAGTCATCGAGCAAAAATAAAAGTTAATAATTACAGCTATAAAATAATTTCCGAGCTCAAAGTGCAATTTATGCGGTTATTTCATTATACTAAGGCTGTTTTTAAAATAATGTCAAAAATTTTGAAATGATTTAGCTTTTGTTGAAAAGTGCTAAAAAACCAAAGTTGTCTTATACAAATGTTTATAGTTTTCGAGATACACCCTGTAGAACTTTATTTTATTAGATTTTTTTAACGTGACACGATGTATTATAGTCAATTTTTGAGTATACAGTGTCTGATTGCTATATTCACAACAATTTTCCCTGATGATAGTTCCAGTTTTAAAGTTAAAGTCAGATATACAGTGTTTTCTAAATTTTTTGGCAAATGTTACCATGTAATAGTTCTTTTTGAAAAAAATGCTAAAAAACCCAATTTGCCTGATTTAGACAATTGGTTATAGTTTTTATGATATACGCTGTAGACAATTTTTTTCAAAAAATATTATTTTTGAAATACACAATATATGACAACACTGTTTTTAAGTAAAATTTTTTAAATCGTATATTTATAAATCTTATGTTCGAAAATAATGTTGTCACACATCGTATTTTAAAAATAATATTATTTGAACAAAAAGGTCTACAGCGTTTATTTTAAAAACTATAAACATTTGTGTAAGGCAAAATTTGGTTTTTTAGCATTTTTTTAAAGAGAGTTATAACCTGTAATAATCTTTAACATTACTTCAAAAACAGCCTGTATGTATGTATGTACCTACTTATTTACCTTACCTTAAAATATTTTGATTCAAATTTTTGTATATATGTTTTACGTGTTATATGTTACATGGTATAAAATATTTTCAACTTTGTGTGGCACTTCGGTCATACCGGAAACAATCACTAACTTCATTATTTTAAATGGTAACAGATAACTTTTTGATTTTTAGATTCATCTTAAAAAATGTATGCTTTATTTTGCTACCTTTATTTCCGACAGCTTAAAAGATATTAGTTTTGCAGTCATCGAACAACAACATTTAATTCATTAACATTAAACAATTTATCAACGAACTCTTGAGTCGGCAAATTTTAAACCGGTGCAATTTTTTTAAATACACACATTTGAATTTGTTTTACAACTATTTAAAATAACATTTTTTGAACTTATGCCAGTCAGTATTTAACAAATTGCCGTTTAGTTATTAAAGATGTTTGTATATCACTGTTTCCAATTGATTTCTCGGTTACGAGAAATGACACTGTTATTTAAAAGATCAATAAACACTGCAATAAGAAAACTACAAAACCTAAAACGCTAAATTACATAAAATATAAGCATAAAATCAATTATGTAAGTGCAATGAGTTGATATTTCAATCCAGTGAAAGTTTATATCGTCTTCTTTATTGCACTAGATAAACCTTTTGATAAACTTTATTTTCTAGCTCATTTTACAATAATATTTTCTCACAATAAACATATAATTACTTATAGATTTAGAGTTCCTTAATTTAAGTAACTAAAAAAATACTCGATAGATTGGTATTTAGTTTTATGTATTGACAAAACCATTTAATAATAATATACATATTTTATTAATAACAGAAACCTCAATCTTAATTATTAATAAATAAATAAACTTTACGAGATACCTACAAATCAATACATGTATTCATATTTTATTTAAGAACAAATGTTACAACAAATAAAAAACATTATTTTATTGAATAACCTGAATTTAAGTTTATTTGGAACCGGTCTCAGCTTTGTATAGTTGCAATGTTGTATATTTGCGATGTTGCAAATAAAAATTGTGAAGTATGATAGAGTACTTTTAATATCTACAAAATATTTAATTGAGACAGTTCCTATAAAATTGTAAAATAAAAATAGAAAGCTTAGAACAGCCGAGCTTTTTGTTAGAAATGACACTGACAGTGCGTAGATGCGTATGTCGGTTGAATATTTTTCAACCGGGGATTTTTCTACATTTATCTCAGTTATGGAACAACTTTTTAACATAATATGTAATTCTTCCCGTTTTTTAATTATTACTGGTGACTATAATATAAATTTTCTAATCACCACTAGCCCTAAACCCATTGAGTTTTGCGATTTGTTTCATTCATTTAATTTAATATCTTCAATTCATGACAATACCAGATTAAATTCATGTCTTGATAACTTCATAGCAAACATACAAAAAGAATATTTTTTTTAGTTGCGTTAAAGATTATAATTTATCTGATCATTCTAGTATTATTTTTGAAGTCAATTTGTGTTTCGAACAACATCCAGAGCAAAAAAAAACTATTTATCCTGTTACTCCTCAAAGATTATGTCACTTTTATAATGAAATTCAAACTTTTGATTGGTCTTTTATTAATAATGATAACCTAACAATTGATGAAAAATTTAACAACTTTGTTTATCTACTGTCTTCGACCGCTAAACGTAATTTTCCCCCAAGGTTAATTTCTGACTCAAAAAATCGACAATCTGTAAATTGGTTTACTAAGGATTTACAAGCCTTACGTGATTCTATAACATTCTTGATTTCCTTTTATAAAATAACACAAATTCGACAGTTCTAGATAGATTAAAATGTTTAAAACTCACTATCGTCTCAAAATTAAAGAAGCAAAGCAGAATGCGTTTGACAGATTTGTTAATAAAGCAAAAAATAGTTCTCAAGCAATGTAGAAACTTATTAATAATTTACAAAACAAAAATGTTAACTCTCCCTCTCCTCTTTTTTCTGCCGAGGCATTTAACGTATACTTCTCTAGTATCGCAGAAAATGTTTCTAATAAAATTTCTTCCGATAAAACAAATTCTTCGTACTCTTTGCCTCCTTCCTCAAATCTTAATTATGTTTCTTTTCCTAGTTTCACTTTTACTGAATTGTCTTTTAACCAAGTCCGAGATATTATCTCTGGTCTTAAAAACACTTCTACTTTAGATGTTCATCACCTTAATTTCAAAATGATCAAGTCCATACAACATTTAATTATTTATCCTTTAACACCACTTTTGAATAAATGTATTACCTTAGGGATATATCCTGAAGTTTTAAAAAAATCTAAAATTCTTCTTTTTTTAAAAAAGGGTGATCAGAATGAACTAAATAATTATCGTCCAATTTCAATAACACCGGTCTTGAGTAAAATTTTTGAACAAGCACTGCAGGCACAAATTTTATCGCATTTTGAATCAAATAATCTGTTTACTGCTGGTCAGTTTGGTTTTAGAAAAAACAAATCAACAATTTTAGCTATCTCTTAACTAATTTCTTATATCAATAAAACATTTGAACAGAATTCTTATTGCGGGATTATTTTTTGTGACCTATCCAAAGCGTTTGATTGCGTCTCATTTCAAATTATTGAAAAAGTTCTTATCAACTATAAATTTTCAAAAAATGCTCTAAATTTATCAATGTCTTATTTAAAATCTAGGTACCAAATGGTTTCGTATTTGGATGATAACTCTTCCTGGCTACCAGTAAAACATGGTGTTCCTCAAGGCTCTGTCTTGGGGCCCGTTATTTTTTTATTGTACATTAATGATATTAATAAGGTTTTTCCTAACGAAAATATTATTTTGTTTGCTGATGATACTTCTTTATTTAAAAATAATAATAACATTAATGCCTTAAAAAATGATCTATTGCAAATACAAACTTCCTTATCTCAATGGTTTGCGTCTAATAACTTATTTCTAAATGATTGCAACACAATAACATTTTACTTTTTATTAAGACAGATTGCTCTCAATTTTTCCACTCAAGAATCTGTCATCTTTCTAGGTCTTCGTTTAGATGTGCATCTTACATGGCATTGTCATGTTGATTATATTATCAGTCATTTTGCAAAAAATACCTTTTTGTTAAAATCCTTGAGCAACTTTGTTTCTAAAAAAAATTTAATTTTCGTTTACTACGCGTATATTCACTCACGTTTAAGTTACGGAATTTTGGTTTGGGGACATTTTTTTGCTTCAGAACAATTATTTAAAATGCAGAGAAGAGCTATAAGAATAATTGCTGGTTTAAAGTATCGGGAGGATTGTAGGTATTACTTTTCTCAATTGAAAATTCTTACACTTCCATGTGTGTATATACTTTCTTGTTTGCTATATGTTAAGACACACATTGAAGAGTTTACTAAACGGGGAGAACTCCATATTCTCAACTTAAGAAACCAAGAGAATATCCATGTTAACTTTTATAGATTAAAAAATAGTCGTTTCAGCATCTCCTTTTGGGGTCCAAAATTTTTTAATAAACTCCCTATAACAATAAGAAATCTGCCTCTTACCATGTTTAAAACTTGTATTAAATCATTTCTCTTAAAGAAGAGTTTTTACTCGTATGTAGAATTCCTTGAAGATAGCTTAATAGATTTAGTTTAATATTTTCTTTATTTATTTTATTATTATTTTTTCTTCTTTTATGTGACGTGTGCAAACATTGTATATGTACCAACACAAATAAATATTATTATTATTTAAGAAAAAATAGATAATACATAATTATAATAAAAAAAACTTACATTGCTGGTTAGCATCGAATCGTTCACCAGGCAAAGCTCCTTCTGCACTATGATCAAGTTGACCTGCAGAACTTCCATGATCCAACAAGCACCTTGATTGTGAAGTCCTAAAAATAAAACTTATTATTTTTTTTAATTTTTTGATAATCCACCCACTCTAAAAATTTCTGCAAATATCTTCTACTACAAGCAGACCATGTTATTTTACCACTTCCTAATGTAGGCGACATAATATAACTCGCCGGATCACAGTCATTATCAGCCAAAGGCCCATCGTGCCTCATTCCTAAACTGAAACCAAAAACCTTAACCAGTTACAAAAACCGAATTTGTTTTCAACATACTTATGCCCAATTTCGTGAGCTACCACATAAACACTTTCAAAATGTCTACCTTCATTTACAGTACAACTGCTAGTGGCAGTACACATACCAGCGACAGGTGCTAAACCTAAAATTTTATTTAAAAAGTAAACGTAAAATAAAAATATATTTAAACAAACTCACCTACAACTTGATTTGAGATTTTACCATGTTTTCCTCTAACATATAAATCCAGTCCGGTCAAAATAAGAGCATGATCCCAATGTTGAGGTTCCCTATCACCTGCTGGATTTTTCGTTCTTTGCCAGTTACAAAAATTTGATAAGAATCGATCAATATCAGGAGGCCTAACTAAACCCGCCGCTTCTTCTTTAAGTATTTCAAGTCTTTTTAATACGAAATTGACCGGTCTTCCAAGACTTGGGTCGTGATAAAGTAGTTGCACCTAAAACCCAACTGAATAAATAGAACACTTTTTACACTTTTTAATAACTTACGGCATTTATCATGGCAAGAACAAATCGAATCAATTCCCTTTCAGTTTCAACAGGAAAATTCGTTTTCATATGTTCGAATAAGTCTTTATCTACAAAAACGGCAGTTTCGACAAATACAGGTGTGCCTAAAGGAACAGTGTCCCTTTTTGAACGGCTCAGACTTTTTACTTTGGCCTTTATATCTTTGGTTGCTTCTGGAGTATCATTTTTGGGCAGTGTTGTATTTTGATCGTGAAGGCAGGTTTTTGTGTGATGCTTGTGAACGACAATATGGGGGTGGATTGTGTTGTTGTAAAACCTCCTCGGTAAAGGCTGTATAATGTAATATGATTTGTTGTCGAAATACAAAATTCCTTTCTAGAAATTAATAAAATATTAAAATTTGTCCAAAGTAAAATTTTATATATACAACTAATTTTAAATAAATGGTGGTTACCCTTTTCAAGAAACTGTTTCTACTTTGAATACAATACAAAAAATGAAAAAAAATTCTATTGTGCATTTACTCACGATTCCGTTGCATAAACTTAGGGCAGATTTTTCTCCTCTGTAGTGACATTTAGCATCGTCTTGGATAAAGTTCGTCGGATATGACCCATTTTCAAAAGTTTCCACAACGAGAAAATTTTCTGATAAGAGATCTGGATTTGGGACTAGTTCTACGTTAAATTCTTTTCCTAAATTAGGTGTGTCAACAACTAGATTTTTTACTATCTGATTTTTCTTGTCGGTGGCAGTAAAACGTGGATAAGTAATCGAAAATTTCGATCCTGAAAAAGAAAGACAATACCGAGTAATTATTAAGCAACGCGGAATAGGTCGTAAGATAAACAATAGACCCGTTAGAGATGAGTTCGTGCAATTTTCTAATTACTTCCTACAATTTTAGAAATAGTGGTTGAACAAATTGCCAACAACTTACACTCCTTTACCTAATACTTAAATAATAGAAATTTAGAAATACTTTTTTTAGTTTTTAATAAAAATACAAAGAGAGGCTTTTCTATGCACAGTATAATAGCTATTTGTTATACAAGTGTCTTTTAAGGTAAATAAGTCACGAAAGAAATGTTTAGCCACGAAGGCTTGCTCGAGTGGCCTAATTTTTCCTAAGTAACTTATTTGCTGTTAATAAGACATGAGTACAATACACAGTTTTATCCAACACCTCTCTCTTAAAAAATAAAAGTAAAAAGTAAAAGTTCTTAAAAAATCATCAAAACCCAAAAATTTTATATCTACAAAGATTAGTAGTAGTTTATGATTTGGTTGCCATGTTGTTGTTGACAACAAAATTATTATTTAAGAAAAATTTTGCAAACAAACTGTTTTGGAGCTTTGCTTGTAACATTGTTGGAAATGAAATGAAATAGTTCTCTTCCTGAAAAAATTGCAAAAGATGTTGTACCCAAGAAATCCAAGGACGCTTGTTACAAAGAATTGAGTGAGTTCAATAACTGGAAACAGGAAAACGATGTTTGTGGAGTGAACGAAGTTGGGTTACTGCTTCTTTGGTTACTTCGCCAAAAAAAGATTCAGCCTCTTCAATGTGGATGAAATACAGCATGTTAAGATCGACATTAAAGCTTCAGGAAAATACAGTCATTTCACAATATGGCAAGTTGATCGCTTTTTTGAAAAACGAATCAAAAAATTACAAGTGCAAAAAGTTAAAAATTTTTGAAAGAGAGCATATTGAACAGTTTCTAACAGAAGCACCTAATAAAAAATATATGATGGTGAAGGTAGATCGATTTTGTTATTAGAGAATAAAATCTAATTTTTTTACATTACAGATCGCACTAATCTTTGGTGTGTCAGGTCAGGTCAGGTCGATGTTGTGAATTATTGAACATATCAATCAATAACGTAGAAAATAAAGGATCCTATATGTTGGTATATGTATGTACCAGATACAAAAACATATGTTTCACGTAGCTCTACAATTATGGAAGAAAAATTTGCAGTTAATGTTCTGGATATTTGTAGAAAATACATATATGTTTTTCCAACCTAAAAATATTGCTCACAACAGGTTGTTTTTGTGCTATGGAAATGAGAAATGCACAATACAGCCAGTGGAAATAAATAGTCTATTCAAAATACCATTAGTAGTAGCTGATTTTTTAAAATTACCAGAATCAGAGTCTTACACAGAACACAGTATGAGACGCGCATCAGCGAATTTATTGTCCAACGCTGGAGCCAATCTTGGTGGGGTTCAACGTCATGGCCGATAAAAGTCGACAACCGTACGTGACACAAGCGTATGTCCAAGAGTCAATTTTGAGCAAAATAGACATTGCTAAGAAGATACTGGGTGGAAATTCGGAAATAGAAGGCAATGTTATTGTGAATGCTGAGAAGCAAAAATCTGAATGTAGAAACAACATTGAAGTGACAAAAAATGAAGCAAATAAAATTATAGGTATCTTTTAATATAAATGTTAACGTAAATCTCAACAAATGATTTCATTCGAGATTCCTGTTTTTTATAATTGTAATTTTATGTATTGTATTTTTTGATGTTCAATAAATTGTTCTATTTTCTATAAACTGTCCAATTATATAAAAACAGTTTTATTATTGATTCGTAAAACCACTTGTGTTTTATAGACCCCATAATTCAATCAAAAACATCATTTTTATAACGTCATAATAAAGAGGTGCTGGATAAATATATTTATTTGTTTAATTATATAATAAAGCAATAAAATGCCACAACTGACAACTCAAAGAGAAGACGCAGTCGTGGCTTTGAAGTCAGACAAAACATTCAATTTTCTTCTTGTATTTAAAACATAATTATTTCAACTATCTTTCAAATTTATAATTTTTTTAAAGAACATCTGCTGTTTGACAGTAATTTGTTTAAATTTATTATTCGAGTTAAATTTAATAAAGTAAAGAACAATGAATTACAACGTAGTAGCTGAGGGGTTTACCGGTAGGCGCCAACTTACAAATATATTATTGGTCACCGAAAACTAGGTGATTTTTGATAGGGTAACTTATATAATATTAAAACATCAGGCCATTAATCGGGGAATAAAAATCTCTATTAATTTTCACCAACTAACTGAAGTAGACTTCTTTTTGAAAGAATCGAATTGAAAAATTCATTTTAGGGTCAAATTTCTGCAAAGTAGACCCCAAGCCCAGAGAAAGAGTTATAATTTTTTTAAAATATGAAATTGACAACAAACAAGTAGATAAATATGTAAATAGATAAATTAAATGTAATTTTTTTGTTTCGTGTCGGTTGTTATAAAATCAAAGCTACTTTAAACATATATTATACACTATTTTTTTATTACGCCTGCAATGTATCTACCCAACCATATGTCATTTATTAAATATTTTTTACAAAACTTTTAAAGTTACTGTCAGATTAATATTATTATTAATAATTAATAATTTATTGTGTGATTTACACAAACAACATTAATAACAAATACCAAAAACCAGGTAATAGAGGTGTTGAGCAGTAATAAGTATTACATTTATCTGTAGACAAGAATCTAAGCAACGGTCTCTTTGACGATTTTAATAGGTTTTAATATGTTTTTATTTATATTGTATCTTATAAGTTGTAATACAAATTTATAGGTAAAATTTTAAAAGACGCCGTGCTGTGTTAAAGCACGAGCTTTGAGCTTGCTTAAGTATTTTTTTTTACTGTAAAGTCACATTAACATCTTTAGTAGTTTAGTTATTTATTTATCTACTTTTTGCTCCTAAAATCGTTTATCGGTCGTACATACATAAACAAATAATTTGACAGGTGGAAAAGAAATTTTAATTTTTCAATGGCCGCAGAGTCGAAGTCAATCATTCAACATCTTACTATTCTCTACGATAAGTACGATACGTTTACTTTCATTATCTAAAAAGTAAACAATCGTTAACCAATACTTGCCTCTTACTTTAATTTTACATACAGATACTTTATGCCAAAAGGTGTCATAATAACATTG
This sequence comes from Tribolium confusum, assembly GCA_029207805.1. Lineage (NCBI taxonomy): Eukaryota > Metazoa > Arthropoda > Insecta > Coleoptera > Tenebrionidae > Tribolium > Tribolium confusum. Next base: position 39,714,705 of record JALGAY010000003.1, read on the forward strand.
GTTATTTATAACATTTTAGTATCTGCGTTATCTTATCTGAATATAAAATTTAGATAACAAAATTTTGATATGAAACGAAAAAACACCCACCAACACCAAACACTTTACTTTTTCAGGTGTCTGTTGTAATAAAAAAAGTGGTTGGTGTTAGTGCGTGCCTTTTCCTTTCATTCAACGCAGGAAATTCCAACAAGAAAAAAGATATTTAACATTTTTACCATGATGATTCAGTAACATTAAATTGATTATTATAATAAGATAAAATATTAAAGTTTTCGAGAAGTAAAAAAAGGTTTCTTCACTTTTATCAGTCTCCTACTTTCAAATAAGTTCAATAAATTACAGTTTAAAAAAACAATGTTTACTGATTAGAGAAGTTAATAATGCATAACATCTCCACGAACTCTTACACTTAGCAATCTTTCTAGGCATGTTGTAGATAAAAAATTGGTCTATATACACTAAACTAGATAAGTTTATTACACGCTGCCGAAGTAATTTCTCTACTGTGTTTGGAGGGTAGTGTAAGCAACGCTGTGTTTGGTTCATCCTGGCCCAAACAGGTTCAATTGGATTCAAATCCGGAAACCGAGAAGATTGAGGCAAATAATTAATAATCTTCTAAGAAGCCCAAAGTAACGTAAGCAGTCTGAGACCTCTCATTATTCTGCTGAAAAACGGCCCTTAATTAAGTTTGTCTTAAGAAACAGAATCAAAACAGGTTACAAAATTCTGTCAATATAACGACGCGTGTTTAAAGTGTCCGGTACCAACGAAGACCTGCTTTCATAACGTATTACACCCCATACCATAACACCATAACACTACGAACAAATTAAATTTTGTCACTGGCACCTTGATCGTCTAATGTTTACCAGGTCATCAGAATGCCATAAACAGTAAAGAACAACCAAAAATTTAGTGCGATTACAACTTAAGCGGGTGATTATTAGGCTTCCCCTAATTTTTACAACCGAAATCGGTAGTAAAACCTTCACCTGGTAAACCCTTGCCATAAGCATTATCAGACCATAAAAAGTTCAACAATATATTGTAAAAGATTAAACATCTGGCCGACTGCTTTTATTGAGTCTTGCGGTTGACTTGTTATAAAATACTCAAAAAGTCAAAACAATATTTGCACTAAAATTCTGATTGTTCTTTATCTGGATTCGTCGCTGAAAACGATTTTTTATTATTCCTGTTTAAAATAAGGACGATATTATCATAGCCCAAATAAACAAATACGTCGATAATCTGTATTCACACAAATTCTACGACCAATTGCTCTTATCCAGTTTATCCCTATTGTTTGTGAAGGTTCTACAGAGCCTATAAACGTACTTTAGTTCAACAACAGATCTTCACGTTTTTATGTAGTTCTAGGACATCCACTGCCTCTACAACAAGCTTGCAGGTGTTATTTCTGCCATTCTCTCCAAATTCGACAGACAGTAAACTTAATTTGCTCTAATTCAAAGGGCGGGCGTAACAGAAAAAAATTAGACGGCTTCAAACTCTTAGTAGTTTATTACCTAATTACCAACTTGAATTACCACGGTAATTCTACGAATTGTTGGGCTAAATAAAGAAAGATAAAAACATCTGTAGATATATTAAAATAAAGAAGTAGCTTTTTCAATAAAGTTTTGATTGTTTCCAATTGTAGTCATTTTTCTTAGTCTGTATTTACCAAACTTTTCTACCAAATTTCAAAGTCTTACGTTTTCGTTTTTGATGTTGCACTTTTTTTTTGAAACGCATTGTAATTTCATTTAAAATATCGATTTCATAATGTTAAAATTTACTGTGGTAAACAAATTAAATTTAGAGCTGTTATTTGGATATAAATACATTGATTATTTTTTTGCATTCGATATTTAAAATTATAATTTTGCGAATTAAAAAAACGCCGAAAAATACATCTTCAGCGGCCAAGGTCGCTAAAGTTGTTATGGCAACTTTATAAGATTATTTTTGTTGACAAGTCGATAACCTACAAAGAACTATTTATTTAGATACATGAAAATAAAATTCACAGTTTTGAGCATATTGGAAACTATTATCGCTAAATGAAAAAACATTTTCTTTTTCATTTACAGCAGCAATTCGATATGATGAATTGCAAACAGAAGATGATGTAACTGCTGCAGACGTTGACGTTGAAAAGTCAAAACAAAATACAAACAAGCAGGTGTTTCATGAAGATGATGATGAAGATAATCTTTCTCATATTGTTCACGAGATTTAGCAGGAAACAAATTCAAAACAATATTTTTTGCTTTTTTAGCCATTCCGCTTGGATTCATTTTAATTTTACATATATTTTTTTATTTATGATGTTGTCATAAAACAGCCAAATGCCAAACCAACTATGATACTTAAAAACTAATTCTATTATGTCGCATATCAATTATCAATTTTCTTAAGAATCAATTTGGTGATTTAGAGAACTCATGCAAAAAAAATCTTGTATGCACCACGTCTGCAAAATAGTTTTAGGGAAGTAATCTCATTAATTCCAATCCGTCCCCTAAAACTACATTTTGCGTACTTGATACATAATTAGCTATTTTTAGTCTAATACTAGAGGAGATACAAATAAGTGTTTACAAATAATGCAAATTTAAAGCAAAACTTAATCATGCAATAAAAAAGTCGTACAAAAAAAATATGTCAAAATTTGGAAGGTTAACATTATTCAGTACTTTAAAATAACAATAAAAAGAAAACATTGTCATCAGAGTATTCCTGAATTCCAGCAAAATTTTGTGCTAAAATCCATGAAAATCGATAAAATGGTAGAAAAGTTATTTAAAAAACAACAATTTTAATTTCTAACTCTGGTGACCGCTAGCTTCTAAGCGGTGTCCAAATTGGTATAGACGTAATTTGCAATAAATTCTTATATTTTGATCTCAAGAATTTCAATTTGCCCTAAAGAAACATTTGTATCAAGAAATATTTCATTTTTAAGTAGATACTTACTACTATCAAATTAATACATAGTTATTAAAATTATTATATGATGCAAGTTTGTAAGTAACTACGAGTACCTAAATGAATATCTTTCTCAGAAAAAAATACAATTAATTCATTATTGAATGTGTTGTTTACAGTGTTTTACAATGAAATTATTTACTTTAAAAAATTATTATCCGTCATAATAGTAAAATATTTATAATGTTTGCTTGTATTTCCAAATCGTACATATAGAGTGTTCCCCTTACTATTTATAAGATATCAATACTTTAACACGACCCGATTTTAAATTGAAATATTATCATAAATTAAGCGCATTTTGGTTTTCATTATGTTTTGAAAAATTTTCTAAATTATATAGCTTTCCAAAAAATATAGCTTGTCAAAATTTTCCTGGCATGACAAGGTTACGAGCGCAGTAGGTAGGAGATGATAGGGTGTCTGAATAGAAGGTAGCTTCAATATTCAAGTTGGTTCATTTCAATAATAACAGGACTAACCTTAGTCCAACCCTGACAGAAAGTATGTACCTATCCTAGATAAAGTCAGCACATAGTATTTTTTTTTATTCTTCATCCAGGCATCTCAAACCCAAAATTTTTTTACAAACTATACGTTAATGCACTGTAGGTATATTTTACCGACGAGCTTCCTAAATTCTATCCTTAAATAGAACAATTATATGAATATACCAGTATCTTCAAAAATGGTTTTAACACACGTGAGCAGATTAAAACATCAAGCATAACAGTTGGTATCAAATCTTTTAATTTTATCATAACTTCAAAAAAAAAAAAAACATAAGTGATACACAAAAGTTTTATTACTATTTTTTTAGTCACGTGGGCTAAGGTTATTTCTGAAGGAACCGTAATCAGAAATAGTGGTATCTTAAAATTAGAAATATTCTTATTTAAATGTAAGGTGTTAATATTATACACGTATACAGAGTGTCTCAAAATTTGCAGACTAACTTGTTGATACGTTATTAGTAAGAATCTAAGAAACACAAAAAAAAATGTTTGAAATAATTAATCAGTCTTTTAATTAGAGAGATTATGTTGTAAAAACAATTTCTAAAAATGTAATAAAGCGTAGACTAAGTGCTGCAAAAAGACTTACAAAAGTATATTCACAAAACGTTTGCTTATTTAATAAAGAAAATATTTAAAGCTGATTAATATGCCTTTCTAAAAAAATCAAAATTATTATTTAAATAAAATACAAATAGCAACCTCCTTGAAGTTAGCTATCTTTACATCGATCAAATTTGTTTCACCTATTATTATGTCGTTATTTCTATATTCATTAAAAAGTGCATAACATTATTTAAATTATTAATAATAATTGTGACATTCAAAGAGGTCATACACTTTTACTTTTTAACAATCGCTTTATTTCTAGTAACTCACTCCACAGTATGTAATCACAAATCATCACTTGACCCAATTCTAGGAATACATTGCTAAATAGTGCATTACACATAAAATGCTATTAAAAAGTAAGAAAATTGTTAACGGAGAAATGAGTTTGTTTAAACATTAAGTTTTATTTCAAAATTAACAGGTTGTTAGAATTATTCGTTATTTCGTCTCGTAAAAATGCAACATCTGTTGAAAAGGTGGTACCTATAAATGTAAAACTGAGAAATCGTGGTGATATGCATAAAAATACCTAATTATTGTACTTGGAGTTTAATGGATATGAATAATAAATCAAGTTATATGCGATTCAAATTTTTATTTGCTTATATTTCCGAGAAAAATTTATTACAACTTTTTTAGTTGTATAAATTTGCATCATCATTATAATATGTATCTAAACTTAGAGTGCAGCTTAGGAAATTTAACTAAAGTTGCATTTTTTCTAACTCGAAAGAAAGTAATTTTCAAGTAAATAATGAAAGAATTAAAGTCTAAGTCACCACAAGTTTAATCAAACAAAATTTTTACATAACAGTAGCAGAACGCTTTTGAGAACTATGTTTCATTTTTAGTGCCTGAATAATGTAAAAAAGAAAATTATAAAAAAGTTAACAAATGTTAAAAAAATGTTCTAAACTTATTATAGACAATAGTTTGTCATTTACTGTCTCTACTTTAATTAATTAACCCAAAACAATTTACTGCTAAAAACTTTTTAAAAATGATCAATAATTTAGGAAAAATTACTTGTACATCTTGACAATCAAGTTTTTTTTGCGACTGTACTTCTATTAAATACATCGAAACATTCAATGTCAATTCAACCGTAAATTAATAAATTATTAAAATATGTCACTTTTACAAACAAAAGGTACTACTCGTACAAAAATTGTTCAAAAACTTTTTTTTTAATTTCTAAGTTACATATTAAACAAAAGTTGTGCACATGTATGTACTGACATGACCTCACAACTCGGAAATACAGACAATGAAATTGTAAGTAGTTTACGCTAAAACGATTCCATGAACTTCAAAACTTGACTGCTCACTCATTGTAACGGATTTTTTTAACAAAATGTATTTTGATGTATGTAACCTGTACTTAGTGGAAAATCTAAAGAAAATTTAATTTAGGTAGTTTTGTAAGTCTTTGTGCTGAAGGTTAACGAATTCTCGAAACAGCTAATTTGCAATTTTTCCGTGATTACAGACAATAAATTATTCATTTCCGATTTAGTGGTGTGCAGTCATTTAAAAATTTACACATTTTAATCACATGACATTGGCAGTATCGAAAATAAGATCAATAAATAAAAGCACTTGAATAAATGTCAATATTAGTACAAAAACTAAAATCTGTTCATTCAAGTGTACACATTTCTCTTGTGATAGACATTTAAATTTTACCATATTAACTAGACCGAGTATTCGAAACGTTTTGAATTTTTTTGGTCTAGTGAATTTAACAAAAATTTATAATTACCAATGTGATATTTTATCTAGTTTATATTTCTCAAAACTATTTTGACATTTGGTAAAACAATGACAATTTTATCCAGTTCGAACGGCAGATTTGACTATAAAAGCTAAACCCAGATATACCAAGGCGCGAGAAAAAATTTTGATGGCCAAATTGACTTTTTCACACCAAGAAAAATGCTTACATGTGTTAACCTTTTAGCTGTCAGTTACTGGGTCTGTTTTTTACCAGTTGGCTTAAAATCCCTCTTACCCCTAAAAATCCAAAAAAATTTATAGGTATTTTAAAAGAAGAGAAAAAAATAAAAAAAATTTTTGATATTAAATTGACATTTTGACGACCAAAATTTTCCTCTCGCGACTGTCTGTTAATACTGATTTCTTAATAAAATATTAACTTAAAAATTACGTGATTATTCCATATAATTGCGCAAATTTGATATTTTGTTATACATACGTTAATTAAAAATATACGAACGGTAAACAAGAAAGTGTTAAAATAGTTAGAACGTGAAAAAAACCAAAAATTTTAAATTTTTTTCACTAATAAGTTACTCAACGCTTTACATAAACACAATAGTTAATTAATCACTGGTTTGGCATACGATGAATTAGGTAACGAAACAAAGACTTTATATTCTTTAGTTGTGGTTTTTATCTTAATCTTGATATTTGGGTAAAACCAACATAAGTTATTAGAATAGAAAGTTTTCTTTATTATTCCACGTGTGTAATCTTTAAGAGTATCAAAATTATAAATCAGTTGTAGCGTTTTTTTATTATTTCCTAGGAAGTGTTATAAAATATCATAGGCGTAAATCTGTAGATCCTAAAATTTCATTTTAATGAATTACTCATAAAAAACCATGTCATGTGTCGGAAACTGCACTTTAAGTAAACAGAATCGTTCAGAAGTGCTAGTTTTTTTAGTGTTCTAATAGAACTTGAAGGTTACATTTCATTAAGTGAACAAAACTTTTTAATTCCAGCTTCCGCAGATTATGAAAGTAGACATTGTTTGAAATTAGTAATCCTTTTTTCAGGGTTATTTTTTAAGAAGTCTTTAATGAGCAAATCTATACAAGTTTATTCAAAAGCTTAGCTTAAATAAATTGCGCTCAAGAGAAGAAAGAAGGAAACAATATAAACAATATAGATGTTTTTTACAATGTTTATTTTTACTTTACTCATTAAGTATTCAAATACTTTTATAGCAGTCGTGACATAAAAAATTATAGCTGTCTTTCCCCCTCTTTATTTCTTATGAACTCATGTTTTTTTTTAATATGAACGGTTATGGAAACATTAACTATTTAGGAGAATCCAGTTTGGCGGAATGAGCCACATGACGAGTGAAGTAACTCAAAGTGGGTGCAGTAAGGTACAATAATTTATATAACTACTCTAGATAATAATAACATCAGTGATCGACACTATTAAACCAGCATGAACGAAAAAATTGTCAAAGTTGAAGATTTACAGTGAAGTAACCTTGAAAAGTACTTTAGAAGTACACTGATTCTTTCTGTTTGTTTCTATAATAACAAATGATTATTTTTTTGTGTAGTGTAAAAAATGTGCTTTTTTTAAAAAACTGTTCCAAACTTCGATTAATCGAAACAGGAATTTTATAATTTTCCAATAACCGACACCCCAGTAATCGACATGATTGGAGAGACTTGTCTTGAATAAAAGTAGACAAATAGTTATAAAAAAAATAAATTTTAATTCTTTTTAAAACAAAAAAATTATAATCTAGAAAATTAACACCAAAACAAAACAAAAATTCGTCTTTACCTCTTTCCAACCATTGTTCCTCAGATTTAGAATCAGTTGTCAGTAATTTCTTCTGTTTAGTTTTTTTTTGTTTAGTCTTTTTCTTTTTTTGAGTCCTTTTCTTTTTTTGCGCGTATTATTTCAGTATTGCCAATATAAAAAAACATTTCCCTATAATTCACACCATTGTCGCTCAATGGTTCCCCAATAATTTTTGGTATCCAAAAATCAAAACCCTCCCCAATACAAGTTAGAAAACGTACAAAATTAGATTTACATAAACTGATTACATTAATATTATGTACTCTCATTTTGGACATTGATATAATAGCCAAAAATAATTAACAAAAAAGTTTGATGCAATAATTTATGTCACCTACTTACGCTTCTGCTTTATAAAAACAACATTAAAGCACATGCACTGCTTTTTTCGATTATCAACGCCATTTTTTTAGGTTTAAGTTTAGTAAAGTTTCTGTTTCTTTCCCCATTGTTGCCAACATAAATGTGGAGCCATTTACTGCTCTTAGTACTTTATTTTGACCGTAAAAAAAGCATAATATTAATAACAATAGAGAATAATGTCGAACACTAGTGCACTGTCGATTACTGGTGCTTTTACCTTACTTCGCAGCAGTATAATATGCTTTTTCTTTCACCTACAACAAAAAATTAGCAATTTGTAAACCATTTCTCGCACAAGTAAATCAAAATTGTATACTTAGGTAGACCTTCATTAATCGAAAGTCGAAAATATAATATTACACCTGTGGGCCTTTTCCCCACATGAATATTATTCAAAAGTTCAGACTTTTGAATACAGTCACGAAATAAACACACCTTAACTCAAGCTATAGCAAAGGGAAAAGAAACTGACTTATGCAGAAATTATTATTAGACAGCCCTTTTACAACAAATCTCAATAAACACTAATCTTGTTAGGTTCAACTATAAAATAACTACCGATACAAAGAAAATTTTATAGTTTCTTAATCCGTTAGCCCAAGAATTTGGAGATAGCGCCTGGTGTTTTGTCGTTTATTTATGACACCAATAATCCTATGACCATAAAATATTGTGCATTTATCAACAGACTTTTATAATAAGTTTCATATATTTTTTTCATTAACTATACCGTAAGTCCCACTGACGTTCGCCATATCAGAAGTAAAAATTTTCACAAGCAGATTTTACGAAAATTTCATAAATTTTTATGGATTTATTGTCGATGTAAAAATTGATAAAACCTTACAAAATCTTATGTTAAATCCAGCATTTTGAAATTTAAATGTTTGCAGCAAAATTTTTTACTACAAATATGGTAGACGTTGTGGTGTTGTTTGTTTATTATTAACTGTAGCTTAAACTTGTCACAATTGACAGTGCTGTCATTCTTAAGCCTCAGGTCGAAAGAAAGATTACATCTTTTGGTAAAAAGACCCACACTACACTTGTACCTCAGACTTTGATCTCGGCCGTAATTTTTTCCTTTCAGCCCTCTGTATGTAAACATTTATTTTGTATACCTAGTTAGAAAGTCATTAATTTCTGTATATTTTTGCGACCAAAAAGTTTCTCTTTACAGAACCGGTTCTGTAAAATTTTATAGCCAGACGTTTTCCATGTGATTGAGCAGCCTATCGGGAGCGTCTACAGAATAAGAGAACAGTCAATGAGAAATCACTGGTTATATAAGATTTCACTGACTTTTAAGTCCCAACCAATAAAATTATAATATTTGCCAAATGCAGAAAGCGGAATTCCCTAATTGCATTTTTCTAAATATTAAGCTTAAATCTCAATTTATTAAGAATGCTAAAATCAGGCAAAAATGATCTATACGTTCAGACGTTTTTTAGGTAAATTTAGAATTAAACGCGCATTAGAGAGTCGCAACATAAAACCCGCACGTTACCAAACTAATGCACCACCATAAAAGCCTTACACATGTCCAGTTAAAAATTTCCAAAACATCCGAATTGTGGTCAAAAATTTAAGCAAATGAAAAGGTCATTTAAAAAAAATTTGAGTCAGACTTGCGGTCTACCAAATCTAGTCTAATTCCCTAAAATAACTGCTTAAAAATGGTTATAATTAATAAAAATTGTCTAAAATATGTAGTAAAATATAAATAATTAAAGTAAATTTGAGAGAAAAAGAACCTTTCAAAGATCACTTTTCACTCTAAGATTGAAAAATTTTCTTAAAAAATAGATAAAATTAATACCTTTAATTTTTTTGCTTTAACTCTTTTTCGACAAGTAATTTAATGTTTTGTTGACAGTAAGAATCCAAAATAATCCGGATTTAAAATATCTACTCAACTTTCATATTTTAAGAAATTTCAAAAACTTTTCTTTTAGCCAATTAATGACAAATTTTTTTCTCACAGTTGTTTGTTTTTTACGAATGACCACTACTCTTCTAACTATTTCATAACTTTTCAATTATACTGGGTGTATCAAAAATGATGCTCAAAAGTTTAACCTGTGATACCTCTCATAAAAAGAAATAACTTTTCTATATACCATTTTTTAAGACAGATGCTAACTGGGCTCGGTAAGTCGGGCACGCCACGGCTAGTGGGACCCTTTTTTTTAAGAAAAAAAAAATAGATGCTAAAAATTTTGAATTTTGTCTTCCCATAAAATCACAACACGCTTATGATCACTATATAAATTAGGTCAGGTTTAAAAAATTTTATAACAACCAAAAATGCATTGGTAGAATTGTCATTAAAAATCAAATTAGCAGCAAATTGTTATTCAATAACATTGCAATTTAAGCCAAATTAATTGTGCTTTTAATAATACTACATAGACCAGTGGCGGGTATGGTATTTTGTACAAAATTTTTAAATAATTTTATCTTAAGAACGGTTGAGATTTGGAAAAAATGGAATCTAGAAAAAGATCTTTTTTTAAGCGAGACCTATCACTGGCTAAATTTTTGACCATTATTTCTAATACACCCAGTATTTGTATAATTAAATTTTTGATAATTTCTCCAAATGTCAGTCATTTTTTTCCATATTTACTCACTTTTATAAATTTTTTTCTATTGCTTGTTGACATATGAGGGTTATTAATGCATTCCCAAGCATTTAAAAAAGTTGGTTAAACACCCCTATTGACGACCTGTTAGTACTAACCATACAAACCAAAATTTTGACATTTATAAACTATCATAATTATAAAAAAATTATAAAAACGGTACGTTTTAAGATAAATGTTTTATTAAAAGAAACTTGAAATTGCCATAATTTATATTGTGAGTTTATTTTAATAAATACCTGCTTATAGAAAAATGTAAGGTCTGATTAATATTAACAACAAATAAAAAATTTATTTGAGTGTTTTGTAACCAGGTAACAGCAAACAATGTAGATGTGTTACTAGAGTGTGTTAGTAGAGAGTGGCAAGTTACAAAATTTTGAAATAAAGTTTTTCAAGTTTATTCTAATGTGAGCAACAGAAAAACATTGTAACCGAGGCTTTTGGTAATGTGCGATTAATACTCTCAACTTCTATTAACGCATTTGTTTCGCTCACGCGTTGAAATGTCTCAATTATTAATCGTCTTCATTAACAAACTTGTTAATTAAATAACTATTAAAATTTAGAAAAAATGACAAAATTTCTTAAAGGTTTTTTTTGTTCTTAATTTTCTTCTTCTTACTGTTGATGAAACACAGTTATATCGTTGGCCACAATTCAGCGTTATTTAAATCTATTTCAAGCAGCAAGTGTTTAATTGAAGGCTAAAAAATTGTTAACAAATTATTAATAAAAAACAGATTTAAAGATGTGAAATTACTTACAGTTTAGAAATCAAAAAACAGGTACCTCGCACGGTCAATAAAATCGGCAACAGCGTATCTACTAATTTTTAACTGATATGTGTTTATACCATAATAAATAATAACTATATAAACCGTGAAAATTTGTAAAACGTTCAGTTTAATTTTCCACCTGAGAATGACAACTTTGTTGTCGAAACGTGCGTCGTGCAAAGTGAAATTGTTTGGTGCTATTGGGTCACTTCTTTAAATAATAAGTGACGACATTGTCATTGTCAAAATATTTAAATTTTGAAATGCCGCGTAAACCAAAAAATTTACTAAATGGTGCTGCGAAAAAATCTGTAGTAAGATGTTACTAGTTGTTATGAAAAATAAAACCCAAAGTGAGTATAACCATATAACTATAAATTCAACCATATTGAGTTAGCCCAAGCATATTGTAAATCATTTTACAATAAACTTATTAGGGACGATAACAGTGATAAATACAGGGTTACAAACTTATGGTTAGTAGGATTTTCTCAATTTTCTTCTAATATGTCTGCAAATAGTATAAGACATTGTACAAATTTCATAAGCAGTGACTGGAAAAAGAAATTGCGAAATAAGCTGAAAATAAATAAAATACCTCCTATTATCATAAACTTGGCTGAAGACAGTGACTCTGATAAAAAATTTCTTCTTGATTTTAAGTCTAATAACTTCAATGACAACAGTTGGGAATGTAATCATAACTCACAAACTGTACGTTATATACATGTGTAATTTATAATAATGGTATAAACACAGAAGCTATAACAATGGTTAAAAATCGTTTTAATCTAACGTTTCTATTGCATTTGGTGTGTACTTAGCGGCATTGTTGTTTTATAATTTTGGTACAGATAATACATCAAACTAACGAATAAATTCGTGTAAACGGAAACAAATCTCTTCTTCAAGATAAAACTGTTGAAGTGGTGATAAACTAATGAAATAGTATCCCACTTAGTAGTCTCTAGATGTCAGCTGAGCACTGCTAGAGTCCCATATCATTTGGACATGTCAACAGATTTTTCTCATATTGTAGATCACTGACTAAGTGAAAAAGCCGAGTGTATAAACAGAGTCAGCTTTGAAATTATGAATTTGTCAATTCCTGTGGTTTAAACACAGTTTTGTTTATAAAGCAAAATACAAATATATAATTATATATTAAAATACACCCAAAAAACCAGCAGTAATACAAGCCAAAACAAGAAATAAAACAATACTGAAAATAAAACATGTGACTAATTTAACAGGTCATAAACTCCTTGTTACCTGTTAAAAATTAGTTGGAAATTTGTATCAAAGATTCTGCAAACTGCATGTAGAATATAGGAAGAAATGTAAAGTAAAAGGTTTTAAAAAATTACTTTTATTCATTATTTATATAACAATTTCACCGTATCAATTTAAAAAAAATTCTGTTTGTCTTTTATCATGTAACTAGTGTAAAAAAATTTAATTGCTTAATAATAATTAATGAACAACACTCATGTTAAAATCCATTCCAAAAAAATCAGCAAGCAGATCTTGACCGGTTGCCATTGACCCAATATGTGCACAATGGCGTAGGAGGTAGGAGTAAATAAGCTACACACGTAACAATATAGAATTTATAATAGCCGAGGTCACATTGTGCAAAACTGAAAATTTCCCCAATATGCATTAAAAATACTCATATCTAAGTAAAATATGTATTAAAATTTCTCGAGCGATAATCCCAATGCTATTCTTTGAAACAATAACCTTACACAACAGACCTGTGTATTTGCATGAAATTGTGTTAATACGAAAAGTGAATTTCGAGGTGTTGCTAATTTTTAATTAAACGTCCGGACCTAAACAGCCAAGCAAGGACGTGATAGTATAATTATTATCCCACATTTTCACTTAGAATTTATTTATTTTATGCAAAGTCAGTGAAAGTTTGATTATTGTCGTGACCGAAACGAAACTTATTTTTTAAACCTTTTTTGACAAAACAGAAATTGTACATTTTTTTGAATTGCAAGACGTAAACCAATTAAATAAATTAAATTTCTAGTTTAAATATTAATGAAGTGGAGAGAGTTACTTCACTGGAGCAAGACAATCTGAGGAATTCTGAGTTAAACTTTCCTGTTATTGTAAATAATCGCTTCATTTTTTATTTTTCTTCTCTTTATTCATTTTCAATTATTCGAACTCGTTATAAATTTCCCATAACACGGAAAAAACTTACAAATAAAAATAAATATTTGCAACTCACCTGAACTTGAACTTCCTATGAGTGATAGCCACTCGAGTTCGGTTAATAACCCCTTTAAATTCTTTTCCGTTATCTGAAAAAAGTAAAACAAGCATATTAACTAAACTAATTAAATCTTAAATGAAAGAAATAAAATGCAACCAGAATTTTACTTCCGACAATTATTTTAAGCACAAGGCGTTTCGGATGCAAAGATGACATCATCAGGTAAAAAATTGTATCCATTACAATGCAAAAAAGTATACTAACTACATAGTATATTTACCTATATCATTTTCACTTTTTCATGTATTTAAATAAATGTTGGAAGGAGAAGTAGGACATAGTACTAATATCTAAGTAGGTAATACAAATTTGTAAAAAAATACGTAAAAAATTATTTTAAATAAAATTAGCACTTTGCAAAACGTGTAAAACTTTTAAAACCTCTGGTATAAAGCATAAATATATAATATCAAAAACCTGACATTATGTGGGAAAAAACACGTGGCTACCCTCTTTAATTCTCTCTGGCACTTGATCTAATAACCTACAAATTTTAATCAATAAAATGATACAATAAGTGGCAGTCTCATATAACCCCATTCGGAAAAATTGGTACCACTGCACGAAATTTTAATCGATTATGAAAATATTTCCTCTATTTTGAAGAATGCATAGAATGTATTGTCAAGGCGTATTTTTTACAAGATATTTGTTGATAACAACAGTCAACCTTCATGGTATTATACCAAAATTACACCGTCAAATGCATTGTTAAGTCTTTTAACGACTTAAATTACTCAACGTACTTAAGGCAAGAATTTCAGTTTGCATAGTTTTGTAAAAAAAATTGTATTTACGTCATATTCTTACTTAGACGTAATACCGATATATAAAATATTGAAGATGAAGGACGTCTTTCTGATATTGATTTTATTAAAATAACAATACTCTGTAATTTACGTCAGCTGATTGTCGCACGAGAGATATCCCGAAAAATATATTTATTGAAAGAAATTTTTTTAACATAATTATTGAACTAAGTATTAATACAGAACCTTCTTTACTAAACGTAAATAAATTAAATTCATAAATCAAAAATTATAATCAGTCCTTCAAACTTTGATTCTAAATCGTTTCTATGTGCACCGCAAATTTAAACAAAAATTTCACAAAAGTTTAACTTTGATACAGTAATTAAATGATTAAAATTTCAACAAAAAAATTATCATCAAACCTGTTTTTGGAAGATTTTATATAGGAAAGGTAGCAATATCAAAGAATTTTTTTGCGAACATGGATACATTTTGGATCAGTTTTCTATTTACAGTTTTGCGGAGAACATTATTAGAAATGCCCAGAGTTTGTAAACGACAAAATTTTCGTCGGAAAACACCAGAAAACTAAATGATTTTTAACGAGATCAAATTATTAGCATGAGAAAGGGTGGATTTTCGTTTTGGGAAATTGCCACCAGAATTAGTTGTAACCTAACTACAGTGATAAAATGTTGGAGAAGTTGGTCTAAAGAAGGTTTCTATGAACGTCTAAGAGGATCTGGACCACAGCGAAAAATGACAGACCGCGAAGAAAAACATTTAAGACTTTTGGCGTAAAGAAAAAGATTTTCAACCACGCGAGTAGTTGGAAACACTTGAAGGAAAACTTTAAATGTAAGTCTCAATAGCGTCTATATATCGTTGAGTACCTAGTTTGGAGTTTGTTCTTAACGTCCTTTTTGGTGCCTCCCCCTAACGCCTCATCATCGAATAAATGATTCATTTTCGTAATGGGTCGTACTATGCCAAACTTATAATTTAAAATTATCAATCATCACTTAAAGGAAAAATGTTTTTTTCAGAAAAGAGAGAACACCGAACAAATGACGCTAGAAACAGTGGTTAAAGAGCTAAAAATAGTGGTTAAAAAGCTAGAAGCAGTCAAAAGTTATCTCGCAGATCATAAAAAATGACTTGGTTTTCCTAACTAAACTAAATTTTAGGACAACAGATGGAAATGTATAATGTCGGTGCACCTCAAAACCTTTCGAGCATTTGAACAGCAAAAGCTGTCTAAAATAAATCATCTCAAAGTGGATGTCTTCAAAATTCAACTGGGTAGAACTCCCTTAGAATAGTTGCACTTGCACGTTAGTGTTATAAAACGTGAACGAAATAAACTTGCACATTCGCAATCCAAAGAAAGGATTTCAGTTCAACTTTCTTCCATTATTTTAAATAAAAATTTTGTTAAGTGTTTTGACAATCAATACAAATATATAAATACAAGATAATATACAAATATCAATACAACACAAATATATAAATATAAAATTAGAATGGTGTATGGAACGAGTGAATATTTGTCAACCTCATAAATAAAATCAACCTCTTCGAGCGTTTCTTAAAAAAATAGACAAATAGACAAAAAAATAGACAAGACAATATTCCTACTTCTGCTTGAAGGTAGCAAGATTGTTTTCATTGCACTATTGTTTTTGTTAAAATACAAAAAAATTTACTGGCTGTTGCCATAATAAATCAACATTGCTATTTTAACAATTATGCTATTCCAGAACAAAATTGAGGTAATTCTACGTGTTAAAATACTTATTTAAAAAACGAGTGTTACAACCACTCTCTTTGTGATACGAGCGTTACCAAGAACGAGTATCAGAATGTCCTTATTGTTTTATGTATATTTTATACTATTTTTTTATTAGCTTATTTTAAATAGTAAGTATTTGTTATTAATTTTTTTTATCTCTCATTTGCTGTTATCTTTCTAGTAAGTTTTGCGTTAAACATTTTTTGTTGGCAACATTGCAAAATTTTTAATTTTCTTAATATATAAAATTAATCAAAATGAACAAAGTTACTTTGGTAATTTACAGTGCTGGTAACATAAAAGTTACCAAAAAGAATACTACAAAACTGAAAATTGTAACATTGTTTTTTGGAAAAAAGTATTTCAAAATGGCCATAGTAAACGCGAAAACTTTTTAATAAAAATTTTAAAAAAATCTATTGTTTATACTTTGTTTTGCATATCATCAATTGATCTACCGGTATATGTTGAAAAAACGAAGCATATTCCTACACCTACTTTACAATTTTAATATTCATCAAAAGTTTAATCCTTGAGCTAATATTTACTTCCGTAAAAGTAAATTTTTCGAAACGAATAATTTGTACAGCAGTTCCTTTAATTAGGTAACTATAGAGCTGTAAATAATTATAAGTCTATTGGCAAATCCACAATGTCTCATTTAACTTTTCCTATATCTGAAAAATGTTTTAAGATTGTACCTATAATTCGATCAAAAATTAATCAAGATATAGGTATTTAAAATTTTGTTTAAAATATTAAGCTGACAAATAAATTTTCTTGTTGAAAACAGGGCTTCAGTATGATACAGACTGTTATATGTAGAAGTGAATGCAAAAATTTTAATCTAAAATACAACATCACAAATAATATAAGACTGAAAAAAAATTTGTCCTATTTCAACTAATAACAAAATTACAGACCGTCAAAGTTGGGTATAAAGAAACATTTTTTTGTTATATCTCGAAAACCGCATAACCGATTAATACTAAATTTGGTACACAAATGAAGTTGAGTGTAGTCCTTTTATTTCTACTAGCAAAATTTTGCTGCACATCTTAATTTTAAATTACGGCACTTTTGTTTCACATTTTGGGTAATTAACCAATTTTTTTTTTTATTAATTTCTATTCTTTGTAGCAAAAATAAATATGCCAGTAGATTTTAAATAAAAATGCTAAAACGAAATAATTCGAAAAAAGAAAATTATTAACCTGTAAATTAAACAACAGCTGACTGCTGTCAAATCAAACCTCGTGATTTTAGTTCTGAAAAACCTATAAACAAAATTTCGTGGCTAACCAAGAGAAAAATAAGTAAGTGAACGGACTATAGTTATCGTCATCAAAAATAAACTGTTATCAATTGAAGTGATCCACCACAAAAATTGTTAATTATACATTTATTCTTGTTTTTTGTTGTTCTTTTGTACTCTTTTGCCTATCTAAAGTATTTTATAGTCTATCTAGTGGTAGTTTTTAAGTCTTAATCTTAAAAACGGGCTTTTTCACAGTTTTATCTGACAACACAAGCAAAATGAGAATTTAACTGAGTGTATTTTTCAGTAATATTAAAACTGACATCTTAAAAGTAACATTGAAAGTGACTTATCCATAATTTCTAAAGCTTCAACAGTGTTTTCTGACCGAGAATTGCAGCATGTGGTTCACATGGTGCAGGACGGGTTATCTCATCGTGAGGTGACGCGAATTTTTAATGTGACACATGGGGTGATCAATAGAGCTATTAATCGCTTTCAAGAATGTGGAACTCCTCGTTTCAGATATGGTGGAGGTGGTGTACGCTGTCTAACTCCAAGAGAAACTCGTTTTTTACAAATTACTCCTCGCCGAAACCCTACCTACAACGCTACTCAGTTAAATAATGCGCTACGACGAGTTACAAAAGTAGTTATTTCTACTCAAACAGTTCTACGGCGGCTACACGAATATGGCTTAAGAGCTAGAAGACGTGTACCATGCTCACTATTAACCCGGCAGCATCGAGTACAACGGCGACATTGGGGGGAAGCTTATTTGAACTGGACCCAGGACGAATGGTCCCGTTGTATGTTTGCAGATAAGTCTTGGTTTATCCTTCATCGTTTGGATGGGCGTATTAGAGTGTGGCGACGCCCGAACAAGACGTACCGTGAAGAAAAGCGAGAGCACAGGGTATCTTTTGGAGGAGGTGGTGTTACTCTTTAGGAAGGCATTATTTTTAATGGCCGCACAGAGATTGTGACACTAAAGAGAATATGCATAAGTGCACAACATTATAGGGATATGTGTATTCTACCGATTGTAGTCCCTTTTGCCAATAATTTTGGAAATGAGTTTGTGTTTGTGGATGATAATGCATAACCGCACCGTACGTACTCAGATTGTGAATATTCTTAATGCACATGGTATTGAACGAATGGTGTGGCTGGCACGCTCCCCTGATTGCAACCCTATTGAACGTCTATGGTCGTACATAGAGCACAAGTTATCGGAACAAGATGTCCAACCAGAAACTTTTGAGAAGCTTCAAAACATGTTGGAACAGGAATAGGAAGCAGTGCCTCAAGAAGTCATCAATAATTTAACAGAAAGTGTGCCTGGGAGATGTATGGCTGTCTATAAGGCTTGAAGTGGTTCTACTAGATACTAATTTATACAATATGATTAATAAATAAATATGAAAATACAATATGTATTTACAAAATATTGCTGGGGGTATTTACTGTTTTTGTAAAAAGTTGAATAAATAACCAAATATACTGATTTACGATGTTGCGATGCATGTGTACCTCTCTTTTTTGACTCGGCTTGTATTTTAATAACGGTTTTTTAAAAAAATATGATGTATGAAAATAAAATCATCACTTATTATAGAGTGGATCACTTCAATTGTTGAGTAGTTTACATAGTAAAATCTTTGTTGAAATCTGAAAAGTTAAAAATAAACAAATCACCCCCTACTGGAATTCAACTGTTAACAAAAAGTTACTAAAAAGATTTCAGTTTTAAATTAAAGTCCCTGTTGATTATTGTTCAAACACAATACAGAAAAAATGTGGGAAAAATTGAACAATGCCGATATTATATAACAACAACTTTCATCAGACCTAATTTGATCAATAACCTTTAGTCGATTGTATAGGTTCTGTGACTTTGCGCATAGTTTTATAGTGATTATACCGAGGTGTCGATGACAATAGATACCGACCTTGGTAATTAGCGATTTTGGCACAAGTTTCCCCTCTCGATGGTATTATGTATGGGCAACAAGCGTGCCAGAGGACGGGTCAAACACACAACATATCCGCCTCTTCTCGCGGACGCTTCCAACTAGATGCAATGCAAACCATTATAATGAATGGATAGACACTAGATAGCACGTTTTGCTTAATAACACTCATAAAACTTTAATCTATGTTATTATTTTTTAACAACTGTATTTTAATTAATCACCTACAAATGTGGATTCAAAACAACTACTAAAAAATAAATATTGCTCTACGATCGATATCCCAAAAAACCTATTTCCAATAATTGTTTAAAAATAAATACCTGCTAAAATATAAAATGACACAAATTTATGTCGTAATCAAACGATAGATTTGTAATAAAAATTAATACAATGTAATTTTTAGAAGATTAGAAAAGTATGTACACATGCATGTATTTTAAAAGGCTAGTGTGGCAAATCCGAATCATTTTACCCCACTTTCCCTTGATTCCCCACGCATAAATTAGACATTGACAGCCTTTCGATATAAACACAAACGGGTTTGGTGCTTATTCCGACTTATGATCTAGTTGCAGTTAACCTACTGAACCAGAGAAGCGCCCATTCCATAGACCATACAAAATTGGCATTTCTTTCCCTTTTAAGGATGAAACAGGATGTCTCTGACACAAGAATAAACGCTTTTGTCACTTGAACCGTTGCATTATCACCGTTATTCGTCACATGAGAATTGCTCTGTTTAGTACTATAAAAAAATCCTCTAACTCGTTAATGGCAAAAACATGAGCGTTTAATAATCTGAGTGAAGCCGCTTGTTGTAAATTGCATTATTATATTACAGAGCGCATAGTCTCAATTATTTTCTCATTTATGCTTCCTTATCCTCTCCTAATAACACTCTTATGTAAACTGAATTTGTTCGGATGAGAAAGTGTTCTATTAAACTGTTGGGATCGGCAATAAGGCAACTAAGGTTATTACTTGGGTGAATGTAGAAATAACCTTGGATAGTTTTCATATTGTCTAGCGTTTAACCTAATGCACTTCAATCAGAATATTTTTGTTGTTACATTATGACTTTCTACTTAAAACTTATCAAAAATCAGTTCATGTTTTTGGCCTTGACCGACTATGCCATATGTAAAAGTTTCAAGAAAAACATTCAAAGAATGTTGTTATACAAACAATAGTAATAGTAAATTCTTTCAAAATAAAAAATCATTTTCCAATAACCTAAGCCCAGTACGAATATGTTTTCAAGAAATAAAAAAATTCATGTTAAATTTATTTTGGTTAATAAGCCGAGAGATCTCAAAATGAGCACACCAATAGATTGATATAAACTCTTTTCAGTTTCTAAAGAATGACAAAATAATACAGGTATCTAAAAAATAGTTAAAATAGGGTCTACTCAGATTGCAAATACCTATTTTGCTATGAATTTTAAAAAGCTTTTCTTTGCGTTTACTAAAATTAATACTCTCCATTCCACGTTGTTATGAATAACAAACTAGCCCCTTCTATTGTCAATTTGAATATCTAGAATTTTTTTAAATTTGAAGATTAAGATGTTGCTAAAGTCGATACAATGTTGTTAACTTTAGTTTTTAAACCCCAGTACGTACTTAAAAAATGACTTTATGTTACGCCGAGTGTTTATTAAAACTTGAGTTATACTCTCATAATATAAACATGAGTTTAGCGGCTTTGATAACATTTTTTGATTTTAATAATCATAAAATACAAAATTTGTCCTCAATATTTATTATAATGAATCTAATCTGCCTTAAAAAGAAGATTAATTAATACAGATTTTAAAACGTCGTCTTGTTATATTGTTGACGCAATTTACTCTCTCCCGGGAGTAAATTGACTACTTTAGACAACCGTTTAAAGAATTAAAGTACGACAATTAATCTCTTAGAATTAAAAACTCGAAAATTAGCACTAAACTTTATACGCAGGATTAAAAAAACTAATGCAGTTCCTTGGTATAGGTATAATGTACAATTTTGTTACTGTCCTTCTTCCTGTAAAGGAATTGTTTAATATGGAACTTAAAAACTACTATTAATTATAGGTGTATTTAAAAAAAAATTAAGTGCCTCGATATTTTGTATTTTCAATATGTTTAAAAAGTAAGATAAAATACGTTATAAAGCAATAAACTCTGCGTGTAATGAAAGTTATTTTTAAAAAAATTACGTACATACAAGAATAAATTACTTTCTACAAAGTGCATTGTCTGTTGAGTCTTGTATTTACAAATTCAAGTAAGCTATCGCTGTTTTATTACTTACTTCAAGAATTTTATATGACTGAATTAACATTGAAATATTTTAAACTTTATTTTAGATGTATTCAGGTTCAATATTCTACATTTTGTTTTAAATTTAAAAAAAAAAATTCAAAAAATATTTATTAGTTAGCCATCTGGTGATAATAAATAGAAATTTTCTTCTTTACCTTTTGTATTTTGAATGTAATATTGTAATTTCCGCAAGTGAAAGGTAAATCTGTACAATTATTACAAAAAAAAAACATGAAGATTTTTCAATTGTTTCCCTAATAAAAATTGAAATAATAAAATTGCTTAAAATTTCAACCAATCACAATCGAATTGCAGCGACAATTTTGTGAGGTAGAGGTATTACCGATAATTTGTATTAGTGCAGTAATTTGCTCATTATGATTGACTAATATTTGAAACTTTTTAAGCAATTTTATATGTTCAATTTATTCTCATCCAAAATGTTCGTCCTGCGTACTACTGAATGGCTTACAAGCAATGCACAGTCATAAAATATTGTAGATCTCAATAAAATATTAAATACTTTTACCTTTTTAAAACAGCTCAGAAAACTTTCTCAAAGTTTTTTTATATACCAGCTGCATATTGTCTAATAAAAAGTTTGTAAGATTATATAAGATGTTTTAGGTTAATTAATGAGTCCTTGATAAAGTCTAAACTAATTCTGTAGATGGCATTTTCAAAATAAGCAAATCTTGCATTTAAAATTTTCTAAAAAAAAATTTCGACAAACGAGTTAAAAAAATTGCATTCTTTGTAAACCATTTCAAAAACAACATTTTTTAAAATTCTATTTTTAAACAAAATAAAGACCAAACAAATTAAAAATAGATGCAAATTCACTGACTTGATATGGTTGGACAAGTTTGTCTGTTGTAAAAAAGATAGAATAATGCAGATTTATGCAAATAGCACGAACAAAACTTTTGACCGATTTACTTAGTTTCAAAATTTTAATGTAACTAATCATTGATGAAATGTGAAATTATATCTTGCTTTCTGTGTTATTTACATTTTAAAAAATAATCAAAACACTAAGACTAAAACCCAATTTGAGGTTAAGCTGAAACCAAGCATATCTTTGTTTCCATAGCAATAACGCAAAATTAAGAGCTGTGATTGGCAATTAACATACAACACAAGTTGCATGGACGCTACATTGATTTAAAATCAGACTGCGGCTGTGAGTTGAATAAAAAAAAAACTTATAAATTATATTTAGTATATTTTTATAAATTCGGTTTTTTTAATCGTACAAAAAAAGTTATACAATTCCTTATTATATAAATATACTCGTAAGTTATTTCCTTTCAGTTAACAACAAAAATTTTTTGATTTAATTAACAAAAAGTATATAGGTACAGTTGTAGTTAATATTTATTAATAATCATTTTTTTTATTTTTTAATAATTTATAATGTATATAATTTATTTATCTATAATTAGCTCCAAGAACTTCCTTTTCATTTAAAAATCTTGGTTATAAACTTTTTATATAACCTTTACATCCTTAAACTAATCATTCACAAACCTGAAAATTGCACACAGTTCCAAATAGTATCCACGCGGTTATAAACAACCGCGAACACATGCCCCGCATGACCAATTGTTGTTTCTTTAAAACCCATTTATATGTGAGACGACGTAATGACACTACCACAGTCAGTCTCGTATTTGTATTGACGTATTTTTCTTGTAGTGTTACCCATTTTTCACTAATATACACAAATTATTACTAATTTTGAATTTTTCAAACAGCGCGATTTATCCACGATTCAACACGCTCTCGATGGACTTCTTCATCAGCAGTTCGCAAGCACTGAACTAGTCTGCAAAATGCAGAGAGAAGGCTTTGATAGGAGATATTACCATTTCCACTTCACGGGCAACGAACCATGCACTTTGTCTAGTTGCGAACTTGGATACTGGTACAATTTTTTATTTGGTTATAATTATTACCATCCTCCACAACGTGTAATTATAATTCAGTATTTTGTAATGATGGTAATGAGTCTAGTCCTGGCAAGTTGTACCGCAATCTTGAAAGCACAAGTGACACAACACTTTTTAAATTGCTTTGTCTTTTGTTAATTCGTGTAGATACAAACAATGACAGTATTTTTCAATTTGGTGGAACTTGCCTAATATTATTATTTTTTAAAAGGATATTTTACCTAAGATATGTATCTTTAATTAAAAATTTGGAGGTTTACGCCACTTTTAAAATTCATAAATTCATAAGTAATTTCCTTTAGCGTGTTCTTCAGATAGACTATTACAGTTTTTTGTCTGACAGCTAATGTTGTTAAATGTAGTTTTGCCCCAAACATAAATAATGTCCTAACTGTTTAACAAAAAGTATTATTATTATTATTATTGTTATTATTATAAAGTGCGTTCAAGCTGAGGCTGGGACTTATTAAGCCCGCGCTTCGAAGTAAGATATTGCTTAGTTAGCTGCACTGTGTCATATCTCGACTTAAAAAATTCAACAAAATTGGCTAAGACAATATCACAGAGTAACAAATTCTATTTGTCAAAAACACGGTTGGTAATAAATGCCTAGTAGTCGTTCTAAAATTATTCTTTGTAAGCTTTAGCTGACGGTCAGTAGAGCGATCAGATCTATTTAGAGAAAAGAGATACCTTATAGAAGATGATAAACTAATAAAGACTTAAAAGACTATGATCAGGTCGTCAAAGTCGAAAATTTCATAAAGGACAAACGATAGGATAGTTTGAGTGCCCTCTGCCAGAAGACAGTTTGGTAGCACGATGTTGCTATCTTGCAATATCTCGCTGCAAAACAGATGTCCACACACTGTTTGCATATTCGAAATTTGGTCGAACATAAAACTTATAAGCCTTGGCAAGAGAAGAGATGTTTAAGTTGGTGAAAGTTTGACTCAAGATATATACAGCCTGATTTAGATAAAATAATAAACCCAATGTTTTAGCGATGCAATTAAAAAAACAAATTTTATTTACGTCTTGATCTACTTTTAATTACGATCTGCATTTGCAATTAAGTTATCTTACGTTACTTAGACAGTGTTTTGACATTAGTTAAAAATGGTGTCGTATACCAACAACGAAAAAACTGATTTAATTTTAATATACGGAGAATGCAGAAAAAATGATGTTGCTGCAAGGAATTTAGATGCTCACGTTTCCCTAATAGACGACATGCCAGTAACATAATTTTTAAACATTTTGAGAGGGAACTTCGACAAAACTGGCCTCTTCGTAATAGAGTAAGACAACGCACTGCCAGGTCTTTGGAAAATGAAGTTCTTGTAATAGCTTCCGTGACATAGAACTCGCATTTTGGTTTTGGTGAACATTTGGTGTGGCATCTTTGGGAATCGCATAATTGAACCTTTCTTCTTCCAAGAGAATTTGACGAGAAAAATCTACCTAAATTTTTTGCGAAACACATTAGAACCAATTTTAGAAAACTTGCCATTAACCGTCTATCGTGGTTTGTGGTTTCAAAATGATGGGGCGCCACCACTTTACCGTAGACATGTTAGGCAGCACCTTGACCATATTTACAATCAGCATTGAATTAGAAGAAAGGCCTTGGCCACCTCGTAGTCCGGACATGACT
The DNA here is from genome assembly GCA_029207805.1 of Tribolium confusum. Lineage (NCBI taxonomy): Eukaryota > Metazoa > Arthropoda > Insecta > Coleoptera > Tenebrionidae > Tribolium > Tribolium confusum. The sequence continues at coordinate 39,740,186 of JALGAY010000003.1, forward strand.
CCTTTAAACTTTTTTATGAGGTGCTGTAGAGGAGCAAGTATACGCGACATCTTTTGTCACTCTCGAAGAGCTACAGAAATGAATAACCGACGCAGTGCACAATGTTTCGCCGGAACTTTTACAGCGTGTTCAAGGGTTTTTCCTCAAAAGAATAAAGGCTTGCGAACAAGCAGGAGGCCAGCATTTTGGACACCTTCTTCGTTAAATAAATATAATTTTTTGTCTCCCTGTTTATTTTTTCAAATTATAATTTAGAATAGATCTCTTTCTCTACCTTTAATGCTTCATTCTTTTATATATTTTGTATTGGAGTTTAGGTACATCAAAATAAGATTTTATTTTTTCTCTCTAACACATATAACCGTTTTCTGCGCTAATGTCAAGGTGACATAAGCAGATGATAACTTGGATTCAATTTGAAAACCCTAATTTAAGTTAGATCAAGACGTAAATGAAATTTGTTTATTTGGTTGCATCGCCAAAACATCGGTCTCATTATCTTATCTGAATCAGGCTGACTTTATTGACTTTCTTGGTTACATTAGAAATATGTTCTGACCACGAGAGAGAAAAAGTTAAAAGTCTACTTTTGCTAAGTATACATTTTCAATTTTGTAATAATGTTTAGGGTTTTTGTCAACAATATAAAATACAGCATATTTGGCCACAATAAGAGAAAGAAGCCAAAGCCGAGACCACTCATGAATCAGCTGAAAGTCATGGGCTAAATCTAAGTAGTTAAAACTATTGTTGTAAATCTTGATGTCATCAACGTACATTACACATTTAGGTTTAAGTTGACTTGTAATGTATGCTGTATAAATGACAAATAATAACGAACCAAGAACTGAGTCTTGAGGTACTCCACTTAATACATGTTGTTGAGTGCTATATGAATTACTTACCTTGACCTTAAATGAACCTACGTTTGCTAAAAATGGCACCAATTCATTTAAGCAAATTACCTTGCAATCTGTAGTGCCCAAGCTTGTAGAGTAAGCGACATTTAGGTACACGGTCAAAAGCCTTGAAAAAGTCTATGTTAGCAACATCAACAGAGTTACCGGAGTCAACTTTCTTTCAATCATCAAGACAATTAATAATTTTGTAACGTCGATTTAGAAGGCACAAAACCGTGCTGACTGAATGGTATAACACAATAAACATTAAAAAATTTCATTATTTAGTCATATACTATCGCCTTTGTGACTTTAGCAACTGAAGAGATCAAACTGATTAGTCTATCATTAGAAACATTAAATTTGTCGCTTATTTTGTAAATTGGTTTTACGACTGCAGTTCTCCAATCAAAGAGCAAGATGTCGGTATCAAAAGATTGCTGTATCGATAGATTGCTGTATCTATTGGTTTAGCTAAACAAATGGCACAGTTTTTTTGAGTAGCTGCAGTAATATTATCGAGATCAGGTGAATTAGTTATTCCGAGCTTCAGTAGTTTTTAATACAACGTTTCCTGAGAATTGTATACACTGGAGACTAGACACATTTGGAGGTGTTTATATTAAAAATAGAGGCAAAAAAGATTTGCTTGTTTGGGCACTTACAAAATAATCCGCAAATTTGTTAGCGACTTCTAAGTTGTTTCCTTCATCATCTTCAACACTAAGGGTCGGCTTACAAAAGTTAAATTAAATATTTAATTGAGATTAATTTTTAATTTGCGATTAAATCGGCTTTCCTCGTGTTTGATTGGTCAAAATCGGCATTTAATCGCAAATTAACTATTTAATTGCAATTAAAGTTAATGTTACTTGCTGTAAACCGACCCTAGGGGCTAAATTTTATGTAGGCTTAACCAATGCTGTTTTCCAATCGTGAGGTAACTGACTAGTACAATTGTTCCGTAAGAATATAAAGAGGTTTGCACAAAGAACCGGCACAAGATAGTAAGAGTTTCACAGTGATATTGTCGGGGCCTGGCGACTTGGAAGAATTTAACTTTGTTAGTTTAGCAAAAATAATTTCTTCAGAAAAGTGGATATCAATAAGTTCATTGTGGTTAGGAGCGCAAACTGAATAAGGTAGCGATGTGCTTGGTTCGTTGACAAAAACTTTAGAAATAGACTCTGCAAAAATTTTGACGCATTCGGAAGTATCGTCGACAATGAGATTATTAAAGTTCCTTACTTGAAGGGTTTTAACAGGACTCGAGAAATTAGCTTTGATATATTTGAATAACGCTTTTAGATTTTTCCCGTCTGCAATACGCATTTCATATTTAGCTTTAGCTACTTTAACAATGGAAGTCGTTTGCAGAAACGATGCGTTTAAAATTCTTTTTTTTTTAATTTAACGAAGAATTTTGTTGTCTATTTACGGCCTTTTAGAAAACTTTTTGACTGTTTTAAAAACAGTATTAGCAGTAACAGAATTGTTCAAAGTATCTTTGAAAATTTTCCAGTTCTCTTCAACTGACGACCTATTAAGTAAGGTATTCCAGTTAAGTTTTTCAATGCTTTTACCTATACCGTCGTACGAAATAATAGCTTTTTAAAAAGTAATTATTCTGCTGTAAGAAGTATAACAGAGCTGAAGATTAATTTTTAAAGTTACGTGGTCAGATTTACCAAAGGGATGCAAATATTTAAGGTTAGCAGCCAAGCCACTAACTGGTGTAATTATAAGGTCTACGACTGAGTCTTGATGATTAGCTCTGTTGTAACGAGTTGGTTCATGTACTATCTGATGCAAACAACTATTAGCTAACAAATCAATTATCAATTAAAACGAAGCATGAGCGCAATACAAATATTGAATGGGCCACACAAAACTGGGCATGTTAAAATTGACAAAAATAACCAAGTTGTCATAAGTGTTTGCCATTTCAGCCAATGAGTTAAATGTAATGACGTCGTCATTAATATTCGTTGCAGGGGGTCGGTAAACACAGCTCAGAGCAAAGTTGAACTTAGAGTTAGATACCTGCAAAAAAAGCGATTCAATGCCCGAAGTGGAAACATCTAATATGGTAACTCTAGCATCCATTAAAACAATATTTAACACGTAAAGACAAACACCGCCCTCTCGTCTTTCTACCCTGTCTTGCCTGAAAATTGTGTAACCATTTAATGAAACCAAGGCATTCGGTATTGCAAAAGATAGCCAGGTTTCTGTCAGTGCTATAACTAAAGCAAGGCTATTCCAAGGTTGTAAAAATCACGTGATTATTATATTCAGCTAACAAGAAAGCAACATTAGAGTAAATAATCAAACTGGAAATATAGTGCGCCATTTTATAAAATAAAAAAAAATTGAAACAAAGATCAAAATTTAAGGTAGTAATCTAAGATAGACAGGTCAACGACTGCATTATCATCGTTTCTGTCGGTATTAACGCTAGGTACAATATTTCCTAATTTGTCTCCCTTACATTCCCAGGCTTTTTTTATTTTTCCTTAGATTTTTCTACACCTATTTTTTATGACAGAGTGTTCAACAACTGGATAAATGTCGTTAATGATCCCTTCAACATCATCGATGTATGAGCGGACCAAATTTAAAATGTTCTTCTCGCCCCTAGCCATATCAATAAATTCAACAACTTGGTCGAAGTTTAAAACATAGTCGTCAGTGTTGTTCAGTAAATTTTTGTCAGGAAGAAGTAAATCAGAGGTAGGCGTTAAGCTTTTTTCGCTAGCTTTAACTTTTTTGACTTGACCTTTAACAGTATCAGATTTAGTGAGAAATAAAGGGAAGGCTCCCTAGAGAAAAATCGTCCCCCAATTGTCTTTTACCAGCAAGGTTTAATGTAGGTTTCCCAAAAGCACTACTTTGGACGTGACAGTTTCCGAAGTTCCAGAAGTTTCGGACTTATAGTTGTTGGAGAATTGGCAAGAAGTGTTGAACAATCGTTTGCAAAATGACCGGTCATCTTACATTTATAAAAAGTGTCATCAAATGTTAAGAAAATACGATAATTTATATTATCGTATTTGAAAACTGGTCAGAAAGATTGGTTTTATCGTCTGGTTGGACATATATATGCCTACGATAGCCCATCACGTGCTGAAAATCTTTATTTTTTACTCCAGTTTTTAAAAAAACATAGAAAATACCGGCGTAAGTTCAAGAGTCTTGATCTGCTTTTCTATGGTATTGTGTGGAATCAAAGACCACACACTAGATAATATAATTCTGCGCGCTGGATTTATGAGTCGACGTACAGCAATCTTATTTCCTTTTATATTAACTGTAGGGAAATTTTCAATAACATCGTCTACTAAAGATTTTAAACTCAAGAAAATGCATATGCGATTTCTCGATATTTTGGAAGCAAATATAATGTTATTTGGAGTAATAATATTAGAGGAAAGTGGCGTAATATGAAATACCATTTTTGTTATCTCTTCAGAATTTTTCTTTTTTCACTTTTTTTCTAAGTTACAGTGACAAACTTGTGCTTCCCACTTTTCTTTAACAGATACTGCAAATTGTAGGTAAAAAATGGATTTAGATTAGATTTGTAGAATAAAATTTGAAAAGTTTCATTTTTTACACTTCTTAAAATGTGTACCTAATATGGAATAGGGCAAAACAACAGAAATGAAAGTGATAGGTAGACATTTTTAATATGCAAAATGGCTAATAAACAAATTAACAATAATAGATAAATATTTGTGAAGAAAAACAAAAAAATTGAATAAACATAAACAAAATGCTGAACAAATAAACTAATAATAAAAAAATATCTTTTGAAAACAAATGAAAAACACTGCATGGAAAAAGGTCAAAATTGCATGCAAAAAGGTTAAAATTGTAAATTTGCGCTTATCTACAGAAATCACAAATGAAAGTTTCGACTTCAGCGTCAGAACAGTTTTCATAAACCCACAGTTTGTACAGCACACACTGTATTCAGATTTTGCCTCTTGTTTCGTCTGAGTAGTTTGAACCGCAGAAAATACAAGTTGCTTTGTCTTCAGGATTGTCTTCTACCTCAACAGTCCCATTGTCAACATCTGATGAACAATTTTCGCTGTTTTTAAATAGCCCATCTCTTTTGCTCTGACATTTGCCACCGCATGTTTCATTGCTTTACTTTGCCACTTTTTCCTCTTACCTTCTTTTCTTTTTTTCTTCTCTATTTTTAAATAAATAAAGGCTATTCGGTCGATAAAAATCCCAAAAATTTTTAGTAGCACTTTCATAGAGCACATAGATATAGTGTTCCTAATGTGGAATATTCTATATAAGACCTATGTAGGTATTCCATATTAGAACCACTTCACTTGTTTGTTTAGAAAAGTATTTTATTATTTAAGGGTTACAAAAATTTGCAATCTAACATGAATATAGAATGAAATTGACTACAAACTACTATTCCTACATACAACAATTAAAATCAACAATTCTAATTCTTCGTGATAGCAGTAGAACTTACCTGCCAAAAAAAATTCTGAAACAATCAGAATACACAAAAGCACCCAACATCAACAAGATCAGCGGCAATTGACTAAAACGTGTTGGAGTATCTTAATATGCTCCATTGACATGCGCTTAGTGCCTTAAATGTTATATGTCGCAAATGATTCAAAAATACCGAGGTATTCCATATTATGTACATATCCCATATTAGGCTACTTTACTCTACCTATTGCCACTAAGTAATCATCAAGCACTAAATTATCACAAGCGGTAAGAAGTACTGCCTGATCCTTAGAACAAAACACTATTGTGGATTCAACCATATTTATTATATGACCAACTCATTACCCCAAAAGTGGGGTAAGATATAGCGATCTTATCAATCGCCGCAGTCATTCCCCTCAACGTTCCTGAAGAAAAACCCTATCGGTGTTGAAAGCAGGAAACCGATAAGAAATACCACATGCATCAGATTGCTGATGCTTCGTGGAAAACGTTATAATTAAGGGGCTAGGATTAGATATAAACCGGTTTACACTTGAAAATATACTGTTCAAACACCGCTGCCACAATTCTGTGCGATTCAACAATTAAAGCTGGAACAATCTCACCAAAATTGAGCAAAAATGCAAGATCACAAAGAACCGTCAGCACTCACTCGGACTGTCGACGCACAAATGACCACAAAAGTTAGTAACTTCGTGTTTCATGAGAATCTACGGTTTGCTTGAACGTGCTTAAATTCGTCGTTTTGACGCTAGCTTTACGACATTTAAGAAGCCGTGGAACAACCTAGATTTTTGATCAAATTCTCTAGAACGGCGTGAGGGACAGATGAGCAAATATTAGAAATGATGATGCGATGAGCAAGTTTTAACAAATGAGACAAAGTTACAGTAAAGCCATTATTTACAATGGTTGGATGTTCAGAAACAATTTTATCGGCTAACACTTAGAGACCAAGTAAATGAAAAACGGCTGTTAGAAGTTCGTGATGCAAAAATAATATTTTAAGCTGAGACTATCTTGCCGATAGCTACGACGTAATTGGTTAAGGTTATTTCGGCTACAGCATTAGCTATTGTAACTTGGTCTCTCATGGGAAACTAAAACGAAGACGCCGCCATTTCAAAAAAAAAAAAAGAAAAATAGTTAGCAAGCACCCGCCTGTCGAGGAATGCAAGCGACCGTGATATCGAGAGCAAAGAAATTATCGCACGCAAAAACGACCTCGATAGTATATTTGTCCGTAAAATGAAGTTATATTCAATAAATAAGGTATGCCACTCGAATCGGCGCAAGAGGTGCACCATCTAGTGCAGCTGGTATAAAACTGAGTGAAACCAAAAAAAGTTGAAGCGGTTTCACCAAAAACTGATGAAAATCAGAAGCTAGCAAACAACCACTCACTCACTCAATACCTCACTCTAAATATCCAAAAATGAGCAATTACTTTCTTTTAAACGTAAAGATACTATCATAGTAAACAAAACAATGGCTATTATTTAGTTTATTTATAACAACTATGTATATTAGAAAAAGTATCTTACATCTATGTGTTTTTAAAGTTATTTAGAAATTTTAATAGGTGACAGCCTTCGTTGAAAAGATGCTAAAAAACCAAATTTTCCTTACACAAATGTTTACAGATTTTGGGATATACGATGTATTAGGCATTCAGCCTTGTAAGCAATAGTCTTCAAAATCTAGTATGTCATGTTTGGCTGTGTATGTCACCTTACGTACTTTAAATTTCACCAAAAATTATTCAGAGTATATTGTAAATTCGGTTTTTTTATTGAGGTTATGTTGTTTTAACAGTTGTTGGCAGATTTGCATTTTACAAGCTAAAAAACTATAAAAACATTAAAAACAAAGGTAAGAGTAATCTTCTTTCTCGAAATTTGTTTTCCTAATACAAGTTTTTAAGGTCTGTTTTATTTTCTCTCTACTGCTGTTCAGAATGGTTTTCAAAATTATGGCTACTGTAACACTGCGTTCCAATGTTGTCATTGTAAACTAATCGATGGACTCCTGGAATACTTCCTACACTTTAACATGTAAAATCAACTGTCATCTTTTGAAATTGAGTGTTTTGTGATTTGCTAATCATTTTTAATCATGTAGTGTAGGTGTGTTAAAGATTACTTAATGTGTAAAATCAGTAATTTTAGTTTCTTCAGAAGAGTATAAATACAGAGTTGTGTCTCAGAAGAGTTTTGCCTTCCCGAAAAGTGCCTTATATCACTTTAGAAACAATCTTGTTTACCCCACTGAAGATATGATTTTGTTATTGATTTAGGTATTACCGCAGTATTAATTTGTAGGTAGAAAAATAGAAAGTACGACGACTCAGTTTGATATTTTATTAAGTTTGTTCTTCTACATTCGTTCCAACTGCTATGCAAATTAGTTTGTATTTTAAGGTTATGACGCTAAGTCGAGGAATAAGTTATCAGTTTGCATTTACACTCAAATATGTTATTTTGTAGATATGAGTGGAATGACTAGTAATTGGTAAGAACACAGGGATCTCTGGACCACTTGTCTGGTCAAAATATCAAAATTTTCTTTTTAAAACTTTTCAAAACTAAATTGGAAATCTGCATGGGATCTTGTAAATCAATTTTACTAATATAATTTTTGTAGTTCTTATAAAAATCTATTTTTATTCATTGGGATTTAGAGGGCCGAACACACTAATATACAAATAAAGTGAAAAATGGTTGCGATATTTTTCTTTTTTCGTTCAGGTAGAGCAACGAAGTGATGTTTGTAACACAACATTCTCACACTCTTGGACGGTTACTTATTTAAGATCTAACCATAATCAACCTTGCTTAATCAACATTATAAAGAGTAAGATCCATCTACACCTCTGCCGTACGTTCGGCATAAAAAAACAAAGTACAAACACTAAAATTTTGACTTTCGTGAGATTTAATGACATAGAATTTTGATTGAGTTACGATTGAACTTATTTGAGTCACATTACTAACAATTTTGCTTTGTTGGACATACATGTTCAACAGAGTTTCCTCATTCACTCATCATCATTTTCACTTTCCACCGTCTTTACTATTTCATGATCCACTTCACAATCAAAGTCAGAAATTATCTCATTTTCTAATTATGAACCAGAATTATTGCTTGCAATAGTAGTTTTTGATCAATTTTTCCCACATACTTCTAAAAAAAAAATTGAAACATTTTAAATTTCGATTTTTCCATCTTTTTTAATAACTTTTTTCTGTATTTTTTTCAAAAAAAAAGGTTTAACGTGACAATGACGTGACACACACAATGAAGTTTAAAATGTCAAGTTGACAAGAATGTACCACTGATACCAACGCCCAAGTAATTGTTTAAAATTATAAAATCCCAAGATTTTTCGTCTGACAACAGCAGAGTTATAAAGTCCCAGTTGGTTACTCACAACAACAGTGAATGAAAACTAGAAGTTTTTGCTCAAAAACAGTGTGGTCAATCTCAAAAATAATGCTTTGAAAAAAAATTTACTGCGGATATTTCAAAAACCAGTAACATTTTAAAAGACAAATTTAGATACTATTTGGCATCATTTAAACAAGAGATATCACTTCCTAAAATTTGTAAAACAACTTCAACAATACCTTGTATTTTTGATTCTAAGATTAAAAGTTTTTGGTTCCAGATAAAAATGTAGACAAAAAATACAGAGTTAGCTTATCGGCATTAAAAAGTTTACAAGACTTCAACGTTCATTGTTAAAGAGGAAGCGAGAAATATGTTTGCAAAGCTTTTTTGTGGCAAATGTTGGTTTTCCATCAAAAACTTAGCGTTTAGTTATCATAAAAAATCCAGGAGTTGTCTTGTGATGTGCTTGGTGTAAGTTACTTAAAAAATCGGGTTGAAACCAGCACTGAAACTGAAGTGGTGTTTTAAGGTAAAGAGCCATTATTTTGTTTTAAGACAATGGTTATAAAATTTGACAGCAAAGACGACAAAATTTTATGAGGTCTATAAAAAATGCACTCAGTTAATCACAACCAAAAAAAAAATTTTCTATTTTTTTTTTATTTTAATTTTGTACTTAGCTCAGATTTAGATGATTCTAGTTCCGAATAGTTCTAATAGTGGACCGCACTAGTTTGTAGTATATGATTAATTAGTTTGAATAAAATATTTTTTCAACTTATAACTCAAAAAAAGTTATTTTTTCAAACTTGTTAAATAAACTATTTTTTAAGTAAAAGAACGTTTTTTAGCTTTTTTAAAAATATTTTAACAATGGACCAAAATGCATCATCACTTTATTTTTCTGATATACTTTACAAACAGTAAAATTACATATAAATCTAATTTTCTAATAAATATTGTTTTCACGTCAATTTTACTATTTTACAAACAAGGTGTTTTACCCCCTTCGGAAAAATCTGTCGTTTTTTTTTTAAATGAATGTTATCTACATGAGTTTGCCTTCTACCTTAAAAACATGGCATATTCCAATTCTATTTACCAAGCATATCTTTGTTTCCTTAGCAATGACGCAAAATTAAGAGCTGCAATTAATAGTTCACATACAACACAAGTTGAATAGGCGCAATATTAATCTAAAACCAGACTGCAACTGTGGGTTAATTTAAAAAAAAAATATTTATTATATTTTGCATATTTTTATAAATTGTGTTTTTGATGGTAAAAAAAATTACACAATTTTTTATTATATAAATATAAGAAATTTCTTTATAGTTAACACAAAATAAAATATTTTAATCTAATTAACAAATAAGTATATACTGTAGTTACAGTTGTAATTAATATTTATTAATAATCCGTTTTCTTTACTTTTTAATAAGTTATAATATATATAATTTATTTATTTATAATTAGCTTCAAGATTTTTTTTTTCAATTAAAAAACTTGGTTATAGAGTTTTTATATAACCTTTACGTCCTTAAACTAATCATTCGCAAACCTGAAAATTGCACGCAGTAACAAATAGTATCCACGCGGTTATAAACAACCGCGAACACATCCCCCGCATGATCAATTGTCGTTTCTTTAAAATCCATTTATATGTGAGATGGCGTAATGACATTACCACAGTCAGACTCGTATTTGTATTGACGTATTTTTCTTGTAGTGTTGCCCATTTTTCACCAATATACACAAATTATTACTGATTTTGAATTTTTCAAACATCGCGATTTTATCCGCGATTCAATACGCTCTCGATGGACTTCTTCATCAGCAGTTCGCAAGCACTGAACTAGTCTGCAAAATGCAGAGAGAAGGCTTTGATAAGAGATGTTACCATTTCCACCTCACGGGGAACGAACCATGCACTTTGTGTAGTTGCGAACTTGGATACTGGTACAATTTTTTATTTGGTTATAATTATTACCATCCTCCATACCGTGTAATTATAATAGAGTGTTTTCTAATGATGATAATGAGTCTGGTCCTGACAAGTTGTATTGCAATCTTGAAAGCACAAGTGACAACACTTTTTAATTTGTTTTGTATTTTACAAATTCGTGTAGGTGGAAGCAATGACAGTATTTTTCAATTTAGTGAGACTTGCTCAATATTATTTTTTTTAGTAGATATTTTAACTAAGATAAGCATCTTTATAAGCTTTTTAAAATCATAACTTTATGAGTATTCTTTTAAAGTGTGTTCTTCACACCGACTGCTATGTTTTGTTTGTCTGACTGCTAATGTTGAAATGACAAATTTTCGAAACATGTGGTTTTGCAAACTACGAATATTTCCTATACAGGGTGATTTTTTATCTGTTTCCGCCCGAAACTCTAAGAATAGGCAACACATTGTACTTTGAAAAATTTATTTTCAAAATTAAGGTCTTTAGAGTTGCGAATTAATGTCAATATTGTTGATAATACCTTTAACAATGCTTCCAGAGTCAATTTATTTGAATCATTTGTTGCCACATTATTTAATTAATTAACTTTTCGTTTGTATAACGTGTTGCCTATCTTTAGAGTTTCGGGCGGGAACAGATAAAAAAATCACCCTGTATAATGTCCTAACTGTTTAACAAAAATGAGCTTTTAATTTTTTAAATGCGCTGCGAACGGTGCGGTCAACACAATACTGAACATTATTTTATTACATGTATGTTATGTATATTAGAAAAGTTATCTCATACCTGTTATAAGCATACTATATGCATAATTCGTCATCTCGTGAGACGAAAATCAGCTGAATTAGTGCAGGCTTTACTGACTGTACTTGCAGAATTTTATAACACATTTCAAAAATTGACAGATCAGCATTTGAAAATCGTTTTCTTGCGAAGTGGCGTTTATCACCCAACAAAAAGCTTAAGTACTTTAAAGAATGTTACTTTCGAACTATTTATCAGTAGTCATCATATTTTGTTTTAAAACACGAAGTAAAATTACTTAAAACAATGTTGGAAAACAAAGAGCTCCACTTCTCAAAGAAGCCACATTCAAAACCATTCACAAATTAGTTGTAAAGCAGAGGCTAAATATGTTTATTAGCAGCTATTATTGTAGATCTTAATATTTCATATTTTATCGGCTTCCATTACACATTGTCATTTTAATTGGCTTGGAATGTCGTCAGTGTATATTATACAGGACCAAGATCAGAGCTTTGTGGAACACCATTTAAGACTTGTTTTTGTGCACTATATGAGTTGTTGATTTTGACTTTTAAAGTACAATTGCTTGAAAAAGCGTCTGTCCATCTGAGCAGATTGCCACGCAATCTATAATGCTTGAGTTCATAAAGAAGACATCGCTTAGGTACTTTGTCAAAAACCTTCGAAAAGTCTTAGTATGCCACCTCGATAAAATTACCAAGATCTAGTTCTTTGGTCCAGTCTTTAAAACAACACAATAATTTGGTAACAGTCGATTTGGATGGCATAAAATCGTATTGACTGAGAGATATTACACGATGACAATAAGAAATTCCACAAATTGGTTGTATATTGCGACTTCCATGACTTTCATAACTAGAGAAGTCAAACTTATAAGTCTATAATTGGATACATAAAATCGCTTTTATATATATATATATATATATATATATATATATATATATATATATATAGGTCTAACGACTGTGGTCTTCCAGTCATGTGGCAAGACACCGGACTCAAAAGATTGCTAGTTAATGGTTTGCTTAAATGTTTTGCGCAATTTTTTAAAACACTAGCAGTAATATTATCAGGTCCGGGAGATTTGATAACACCTAATTTTTAGAGTTTTGCCAGTATAGAATGTTTAAAGTAATCGACATCACAAAGAATATATACATTTGGTGGTACCTGTATTGAAAGCAACTGCGAATGGTTTGTTTATATAAATACTTGCGAAACTATCTGCAAAATCGTTGGCGACTCCAGCGTCATCTACAACAATATTACCACCACCATCCCTAATACTAGGCGTCTTAGCCAAACCAGAAACATTTAACATCTTTTTTTTAATGAGACAATTTTCGTATTCAGCTCTGACTTTTTTAATAATTGAAGAAAGATTGTTAGAATAGGCTGTATGGCCGGAGTAATCACATTTATTCAAATTCTTTACTTTTCTCTTAATTAATTTTAATTTCTCTTAATTTTCTCTCAATTAATGCAAGATTTTGTTAAAGATAGTTTATATAAAACAGTTTGAAAATTATTGTTCCAAACCAGTTTTGGCACAGCTGACTTTAAGGGCAAGTCTTATGTTTAATGCTAGTGCAATAAATTGTATTGTATTAGTACCAAATGCAAGTAATTTATAGTTAGTTTTCGTAGTTAGTTAGCTGGTAGTTAGTGGTAGTGGTTATAGTTGTACTAGTGAAGAAGCAGCTCCAAAACTAAACTCTTATAGGGTGGTTTTGAGTGACTTAAATATATTAAAATTAAATAAAGTGGTGAAAAGCATAAGTGTCGATAAACTGTGTATTTAAAATTTAGAAATAATTGCAATCTAAGCAGAAATTCCTTTATCACCTTAAGAAGCACTGTGACCTCCGAGCCGTAAAGTTTTTCGTTAAAGTTAGATTGGGCGGTAAAAATTAAAAATACAATGAATTAACATAATGTCAAACGAAAACGAATATTCGACCGATGAAGGCAAGCGGAAGAAATGCACTGAGGAGCTAGTCGGAGTATTTACCAAGAGCAAGAAAACAATAAGAACTAAAACAATGCAGGTAAATTCGATAAGTCAAGAAATAAAAAAAAATAAAAAAGAATATAGTAAATAAATTGAAAAAATTCAAAATGAAAATGTTGAAATTAAAATGGAAAATGCCCATCAACTCAAGAAAGAAATTCAATCAGCGACAGACTGGATACACTGTAAAGAGAGAAAAGAAGAAACAACATAGTAATGTATGCATTGGAAATTAAAACAAATGATAGAAATACCATGAAACAAGATATGAAAAATTTTATTAAAGAAGAATTAGGAATTCGAGTAGAAATAAAAGCGGTAAAAAAATTGGTAATAAAATTTGCTTACTAGAATTAAATGATAACCAAGAAAAAAGTAAAGTTATGGCAAACAAACATAAACTTTAAAACAGCCAAAATAATAAAATTTTTCTCAGTGACGATATGACAAAAACGGAAAGAGAAATAAAAGGAAAAATCGGAAAACTAATGGCTAAGGAAGAAAAAAGCAAGGGCAACACAGTCAAAATAAGGTTTCTGAAAATCATAATAAATAACCTAGTTTGGAAATGGAATCCAAAGAAAAAAAATTTGAAACAATAAATGATCTCCAACGGAGAAAGAAACAACAACCGGATTTAAAAAACTAGTACTAAAAAATAACAAAGACAGATTTTTGGAAACGGCATTGCACGACAAGATATCAAGAAAACAAGGGTTTTCGTCAAGGTTGAGAAAATCCCGAAAGTTAACCTTTTTGTATTTTATAACAATACTCGTAGAGGACGGTAGAGAAATATTATCGTTAGGTTGTACATAAATTTGACGACAGTTTGTAAAAACATGCTTGAATTTATGGTCCTTGATACTGGGTTTCATGTAAAATATTGGGGAGGCCGCAGAGAAGCCCAAAGTTTTAATAAGGTTTTCAAGTACAGCGTGAGATACTATCTTACCGATAGTCTTAGCGTAATCAGTTAAAATGATAGCTACTGACATTTTATTTAGATAATTAACTTCATAGTGTTGTAAACCAATGAGACATTAAAAACAGTATCACATGCACCAATTACAAGTTAGAAATGATTTCTTTAACTGAATAGAATGTATGCTACTTTTCTTACTACTACCTCATTGTTTTAGCATTATCTTAGCAACCATTAATATTTAAAAAATTTATTTTAACAAAAGTAAAAATTTCGCGCTTTGGCAACATTTGATGTATTTAACAAAATTTGATGTATTTAACGTTTGATTCAGTTAATTCTATAACCGAAGATCACTCGTTCTTAACTCTTGTCAGGCAAGATTTTTATTTTTTTTATTCGCACTGATTACTAAAAGGCAATTAAACTCTATCAAATTTTTAGGAAAAGAAACCTCGCGCTCCGCGCTCGGGTCTTTTCTTCAATTTGATCTCGTTTAATTGCCAAGCAACCAGTGCTCATACAAAATACAAATCTTGCCGACAAGAGTTGAGCACTTATGATCTTACTGTTGATAAGATGTGGTTCCATCTCTCTGGATACAAATTCGGTGTACCTATCTAAAGTTACTCTCACTTCCAAAGCTTGTTCCAATTCACCAAATTCTAGTTTTCGCGTTAATATAATAGAAGATTTTTTATAATCAATTGTCAAAGTATCCTCAGTTTGGTATCACCATGAGTAAATAACAAATCGTAATTTCGCCATATAGTGGAGTGCTGTAAGGTTTATACCTCGGAACTCGGATCCACTGAACGGATTTGCATAAAACTTTTTGAAATGGTTTTTTAAAACTAAGTACTAAAATGTTTACCCATATATTTTTACCGATCTAAATTTTTTAATTATTAAAATTAATAATTATTAATTTTTCGGAGTTTTAATTATTTTTTTAATAAAATAGTTTTATTATTTAATAAAACTTAGGATTATTTCTGCTTAAAGTTAAATTTTCTATCGGAAAACTATTACAAACCTGTCTTTAAGGCCTCAAGGGACCTCAGGTAAAAAAGTGAGAAAAGTGAGAGGGGATTATAATTGGAATTGTGAGCTGGATTTATACCAAATTCAGACTGTTAAATTAAGTTAGACATATCCATAATACGTAAAATAAACGGGGCATTTTATATTTGCCAAATTTGTTTCTTCAAATCCACTCCGAAACCCCCAAAATAGGGCCAAAAGTGACAAAAATTACAAATTTTAATTTTGAAAATTATTTGACCTTTTGTATATTAAATCGAAGAAAGGAGACTCTTAAAATAATTCTTGCACGTTTAATAATTTGAAAAAAAATTTCTTCAAATAGTGCCGTTTAGGTTCTCCATCGCTGAAAATAAACCTCTATAAACCTCTGTAACGAGATGTTGTTGGAAAACTGTAATAGTACTGGACACCTTAGAAAAATAGGAAATTTATATGCACAAAGTTTCAGATTTTTTGGACTGTAAATAAAAAAGTTTTTGGTTTCCCCAACTGTCACAATACGGATTATTAGCTGTGCAAGGTGAACTAAAAATTTTCAAATTTTTTTTTAATTCATAGATATGAACGTGGAATAAAAGAGAAAAATATCAATTGCTCCGCCCTTTTATTTCTACAACCCCCAGACGTGGCTTAAATTGACAAAAATTTCTAAAATCTATAAAGAAATCTAGAGCAGCGTTTCTCAATCTTTTTTGGCCTGCGGACCACTAAAATTTAGCGGCTGAAGTATATGTCGCTAAAATTAGTTTGAGAAATTTGTATTTTGATGAATTAAAATGTAATTATTATAATTTTTTTAATTTTTTTCGCGGATAAATAATTGTCTACAAAATAAAAAAAATTTTTAGCGGACCGCTAGTGAATTAGCAGACCACCGGTTGAAAATAGCTGATCTAGAGATGTAATTTTTTTATGGAGAACTACTCTAAATCCTAAGCACATTTTTATAAAAATTAATTACTCCATTTAATTAGGGAATAAAAAACAAGGAGGTGCAAAGTAGCAAATATTATCTACTTTTATTTTGAAAATTATTTTGAACGCCTGTATATTAAATCGAACAAAAAAAACCTTAAAGATATTTTCCGAACTTATTTTAACTTTAACAATTTGAAAGAATTTTGTTTTCTAATAGTGCCGTTGAGGCTCCCTATCGCTGACAATAAACCTCCATGGTCCTTGATAACAGAACGTCCTAGGAAGACCGTACCTAATGTACCTTAGAAAGATCCGAAATTTATATCCCCACAGTTTCAAAGTTTTAGGGCCATATATAACAAAGTTCTACTCTAACCACCTGTTAAAAATACGTTTCTTGAGCTGAAATTGAGCAGAAATGGAACAAAAATTGTCCGATTTTAAAAAAATTTTCTTTTAATCGACAGATATGAATGCGAAATGAAAGAGAAAAATAATAGTTGTTTTGCTCCCTCACTCCTACAGCCCCCACGTTCGGCTAAAGTTGACAAAAAGTTTTATTATTTATAATTAAATATAGAAAACTGCGTTTTTTTTTAAGGAGATACCGTGTATAAACTAATATTAAAGTAACTATAAAACCATCATTTATGGCATATAAAATTGAGATCTTTACTGCAAAAACTTTTTTCTTCATATTTCTCTCATTTTTCACTTAATTGTTGTTATAAATTGTTGCAATCGAGATTGGCAAATTTTGATGGGTAAACTTTTTTATTTAAGCTTTCAACAATGCAATGCAAAAGGTTTTATAAATATCCATTCAGTGAAACCGGATTCCAAGATTTTTACAGTTTTATGTCTTACGGCACTCCACTAGTATTATGTTGCTAGCACTAAATGTCAGTGTCATCGGATTTGTGTCTACAAATATTTGTTAAAAATTAAAGCACTGAAGATAATATTTAGATTTAAAACAAAATTTACTTCATCACCGAACAGTACAGTACATTATTGCTAAACGGTAAAAAAATTCATTAGTGCGCTTAACCTAAACTCTGACATGGGAAAATATAAAGTCGGTCTATAAATACAGGTTTTAAGATGGTACAGTATAATTTTTTAAGAAATTTTGATATTGACAATTAAATTTAAAAAAAAAATACTGTACCTATACCACGACTTTAGTTAATATCTCCATAACTCGATTAAACTTTTAAGTCCTATAAGATATTGGTTTATTTTTGTACAAAAGTTAAAAGAAATGTACATTTACGTTATGTATACTATTCCAAAAAGTGTCCGTCTTTTGTAAATACAATGACAGTAGTCAGCAATCTCTTGTTATTTTTACAGTCAATGAGTAAATCAATTAAAATCAAATTTTATTACAATTATGTTTAGTTTTTATATTAATTCCAATTTCCACAAATAGCGATTAAAATTGCGATCAACAGAATCATAAAAATGTGGAGTACGTATATCAATAGAGAAATCTCAAAGCAGCAGAAAGTATTTTCTAATTGTTATTAATAATTTATATCGCAAACATGTATCTATTTCTTTATATCATCGGCCTAGATACATCGAGTGTGTCATACGGCATGAATAAAATTCTAGCTAAGGATTCTGAAAAAATTTCTTTTATTACAAAATTTTTCATCTAATAACACATCCTCATTCTTGAAATAGGTAATTTAATAAAAATTCAGTCAAAAAAAATTAAAAAACCAAAATTATTGGTTGTATCTAATGAAATTCATTAAGCTAGCTAGATAAACTTATCACTAACGTTAGGCACCAGCGAGTGGTTTTTCTGTGGCGTGATTTCGCGTTATTACTTACACTTTATTTAGCTTTATTTAAAGGCGATATAACTTAAGAGCACATTAACAGTCACTCAGTCAATCAGTATTTGATTATAATAGACTATAATAGGTTCTTTCATTTAAGCAGTAAATATATTTTGGGTACATTTGCTCCTGCATTCTCCTCGGAGAAGTGCATCACGCTGTACCTAACTAACTTTAATTAAATAATACCTCAATAAATAAACTAATAACAATACATAAAATAGAAATATTTGCAACTAATGAAAATCTGCAAAAAAATTGTCTTATCTCGAATGATTACAAAATTACGGGCTTTCAATTTTGGGTGTAAAACAACTATTTTTTTTAGAATATCTCGATAACCGCTAAGCCAATTATTACAATATTTGGTACATAAACAAAATTAAATGTCCTTTTTCCTGATAATAGCAAAATTCTGCTAAATGTTCTTAATTTATGTTTGTTCTTCTGTCACACGTTTTTAATAATAATCCAATTTTTTTAGTTACTAACTCTAATTTTTATTACCAAAATGAATATGCTACTAAATTCTCAATAAAATAGTAAAAACGTAAAATTGCGATAAAACGTACGTTATAATGTTGCTATATACCTTTGGATCATCTGATATATGTATCAAAATACATAACGTTAAAAAATTTTGTAGAAAAGTTAAAAATTCCAATTTCTGACACAAATACTTTAAAAATTTATTTAATATAAATATACACTTTAATTTATACAATTAGATAAAATGTTTAAATTCCATAAGATAAGATTATACATTATACATGTATAAAATTTTAACTTTTGTTTGTGCTAATTATAACGAAAATTCACAAACTAAACAATGAGCGTCATTACACACTAAATTTGGACATGTTGTAATTAGTGTCATTCACGAATATTTTTGGGAGTGTTGAACTTTGCTGTTGCTCATTTTACTGTACTTACTGTACTTAACTGAATAATGTTTCTTAAATTATTTGGAAGCTATTCTTTTTGTTCATAACATAAAAGACTTATCTGTTCAGGATATGCAAGATAAAATCTTAAGATGTAGTTTTCTTAAACTCTGTTTTACATAAATGCTTTATTATTATT
Source organism: Tribolium confusum (assembly GCA_029207805.1). Lineage (NCBI taxonomy): Eukaryota > Metazoa > Arthropoda > Insecta > Coleoptera > Tenebrionidae > Tribolium > Tribolium confusum. The sequence goes on from JALGAY010000003.1 coordinate 39,759,543, forward strand.
ACTTTGCAAATGCCATAAAAGTTCAAACGGCAACAGCTTCTCAACTATAAACAAAAATATATTTTTTAATAATTAAATATTAGTTTTAAAAAATCCGCTATATTTGCAGTATACAATTATCTTGACAATTTTTTCATAGAAAAATTTTTTATTTGTTTAAATATACAATAAATAATTATTAAAAAAAAATTTCTTGCACACCTATTCTTGACTGAACTGAATGTCAGACCATTCTTACTATAATTTTTGTCACAATAAATTATCTGTAAAAAAAATAAAATAAACGAACGGTAAAATTAATGTTTTTTGTCCTCCTTTTAAGTTAGATTGCATCCTAGAACTTGTATTTGTCCAAAATGCTTAGTAATCCACGCTAAAAATGTTATACATTTATTTTTCTCAGAGTGGGGTGTTTTTATATATAAATTGTGAAAAAATTAAAATTAAAGTCCATACCACAAGTTTAATTAAAACAAATTCTTGGCAAAGCGAGATGAGAACTATGTCTCATCATCAATGCCTAAAAAATAATGAAAATACAAAAATTATAAAAAGTTAAAACATATTTTAAAAAAACTTTGACAATAATAAACTAAAAATATAAAAAAATAAAAATGGATATGATAAATACCGTAAATCGTTATTTTTAGCAAAAAAATGTTAGTCGATCTAGAGACATCAATTATATAAATAAATAAATGGTTGCTGATTGGAAAATAAACAAAAACGAATAAATTTTAGCCGCCTAAACATATGTGTGTTTTTTTAGATTTTACAATTTGACGCTTGATTTAAAAAAAATAATTTATTAAAGTATAAATACAGCACAACTTCGATAATCCAGACAGATATAGTTTTCGCGATATCCGGATTGGTGAAATTGTCCGGTCCATTGAAATATAGTTTTCTTGATCTAAAATGCTTTTAATAACAAATTAGTACACTAGATATTTGATTTTATCTAAATATGTATTAAATACATACCTACTTTATATAACATTTAAATATGTAATATAATTACTTATAAAGTTTTAAAAAAGTAGGTATGCAATTCTTTTTGAAAAATGTTTTTAACATGACGCTCTAGCTTCGCCCTGAATTCGTTTTAGTAACAGTGTTATAATTATATGATAGTATATATCATGCCATATTTAATGCAACACTTTCTGTGCTTAAAAAACGCCAATAAATAGATCACAGTGAAACGACTGATGTCCAGACTATAGATGTAAAATAAAAAGTGTCCTGTCCGGGTTATAGAAGTTGTGCTGTACTAAAATAGAGAGTAAGCAAACAACATTATAAACAAATATTTAATTAACTAATAAAGATTAAAGTAGTGAAGAAAAAATAGAACATTCAAAACTCACTTATTCATTTAAGGTTTGCTGAGGAAATTTGTGAATAGATTTAAGGATTTCTAAAGCTTCTAAAACATTTAACAAATAACTTTTACTGCATATGTAAAGAATTTTAGAATTATCATTAAGAGAAAATAAAATGACCACAAAAAAAATTAGAAGCAAAAGCAGATAAAGTGTTATACTTATATCTGCATTTTTGTACTTTTCTAATATCGTAGAGACATTTTAGCCATTTGATCTGTTGATTCCTTAGACGTTGTTCAGTTCTCTCACGGTCTCATAGTGATTAAAATTTTTTGTAATATAAAGTTCTTAAGGGTTGCTTTAAGTAATTATGTTAACAGCTTTAAGTAATTGCTTTAACCAAGTAATAGACTCGGCCTGTCGTCAAGATGTAAAGAGCCTCTTAACAGTTGATAGAGCCTCTTTACGATCAGCGAAGGAAAAAAAATTGAAAATCGTTATGTTAACACAAATAATTTTCTTGGCAACCTTCAAATCTCTAATTTTTTGTCGGTAAAAAATTAAAACTAAAATTAATTATGTTGCTATTACAAAAAATATTGTACAAAACACATGATTCTCTAAGCTACTCATAGATCATGGAGGAATAAATAAGTCTTATATTTATTAAATATACGTCTATAATAATAAGTCTATTATTTATTTATCCATGTCACAGACAGTCAATTTTTTGCGCAGAATGTTGTACAAAGTATTGCTCTTTTCTCCCAAACAAGACCATATATTTCCCCAATATTATTGTAATCTAGATAAGAAATACTCATTAATTTTAAGGTTATGTACAATTTTTTTAATTATTTAATTTAGTGAATAACATTGGTACCAATTCTATGGCCATCCCTAATCAAAAATTATAATAAACATACGATATGTTCAACACGGATTTAATGGCTGCACCTTGCTCTTAAACTGCCAGTCACGGCATTAAATCACATGTTTTATTACTAAATTAAACAAATGGCTATTTTACGCCGCTGAAAGCTTATCTTCTGCCGCTGAAAATTTATATTATACCGATAACATCAAAAATACCATTTTGTGGTACTTTTACTTAATACCATATCATAAGTCACACGTTTAAAAAAAGTTTCATATGCAACAGCAAAGTAAGACTTCTCTATGAGCAAATTTCAAGATGAAATAATACCGGTAGTATCTTCGTTTCTATGGAAAACTAAAAAGAATTCGTAGATGTGATTGGGTGTTATTGGGTGAAGAGGTATTAAAATTTGCGATACTACCGGTAAAATCTCAACTTGAAATTAGCCAATTTGTCTTATAAAAAAAATAGTATTTTGTTTAATTCAGTGCAAAATATCGTTATAGTTAAGTATAACTGGTCCTTGTTCTAGCCGCGAAATTCGTTTCTATTTGTAACGGAAATATTTAATTGCTTACTAAAAAATTGCCAACTAACTATTTGTATTTATTATGATTTCATATGTGCACGGCAAAATTTAAGACATGAGCGTAACGAGTGATTTGATCCGCTAGAAGGTGTAATCCTTTTTTGACCTGAGGTGCCTACAAGCTTTTACATACAACTTTATACAAATACATAAATGCATTTTTGTGTGGTGCCGAATATTTATCAGCAGTATTGGTTACTATAAGGATTATGTGTAAAACAAATCTAAAAATTCAAAATCGACTAATTTAATTGTGCAAAAACATTACATTTTTGTTACTCGGTGCGGTGCTCGGGTTTTCTATACAAATATCTACTGTCCTATAATAATGATAATAATATTATTTTTTTATTAAAAAACTAAACAGCTTGTTAATATTTTGAAAAACTGGCTTGTACACATTTACCTAAATTACGAGATTAAAAAAACACATTTCTTTTTGTTTAATTGTTACTGACTAGATTTTTTTATTTAACTATACTTGTCAATTGTTTAATAAAACATAACAAGGGATATCACTGCCATTGATAGTATTCGTATTATTATGCCAAAAGTCTAAAATAAATTATTCAAACCGCACAGTAGACAAGGCACAACAGAGATATTAGTTTAGCAACCCACTGCTAATCATACTTAATACACCATGGTTTTATTTGTATTTGACAATAAATAATGTTAGCTATCAAAAAGAACTTAATTCAATAAATTAGAGAAACAGTAATTGCATTTTGTATAAATTGTGTTATGATGTCGATAATTATAAATTGATGTCTTTTTTTATAAAAATATTAGCTTGAGATAAGTTTCCACATTGTTTGATTAGTGAAAATAGTCAATAACTTTTTGCAATTAATCCATTATTGAGATTAAAACACGCACAAACTCAATAGTAAGGTTACACCTTTATTCCAGCCCTCCTTTGTTTATCCTATGTGTAAATTAAAAATGGGCGTGAGAGGTGATTGTAGACTGATAATTTTTGGGATTTTCGTGCAGACTTGTAATTATTCAGTGGTTTAAAAATCTCGTAAAATTATATTTTTTAACACATTAAATATGTGTATAGAGAAAAAATATCGTAACACAGGGATATTCTAGACAGTATTAAATTTCAAAGTTACGGTTTAATTCAGTACGTTTTTTCAATAAGTAAAATTCGCAATAGATTTGATCTAATTTTTTTGTACATTTTTTATAAATTGTGTATTTATTGACTATTATTGTTTAGGTTTTGAAAATAGTTAAAAGTCTTGATTGTCATCTGAGATAAAAGAAGTCTTACGTTGTATTTGACAAAATATCGATAAAGTTAAAACTCGATGAAATATGACTACAGGAGTGTCTGAGAAAAAAAAGTAAGTACAATTAAAAACAAAATAAAAATATTTTAAGAAATCATAATATAAAAGATGCTTGAATTGCTGAATGTAATCTTTCAATTTGTCTGATACGAAATAAGAATCGAATTTCTCCTTTACATCATTTAGACGTTCATTATTATTTTTAATTAATTACTAGAACGTAGTTTATATCGGTCAGACAAGAAAAAAGATTGTAACAAGAATATGTAAGAACAATAGCAATGTATAAAAATACAAATAATCGTATAACTATCTCCTTTTGCTTTTCATATTCTTTCATCCGGTTATTTCTTTTCTCCTACTAATAATTTTAAAATCCGTTACATTTGCAATATTTTTTTTTTATTTTTCAATTTTTAGAGATCTTTACATCCACCTACAAACGCAAAAAAAATATTTTATTTTTGATAAACATTTTTATTTTTTATGTGGTAATTTATGATTGCCAAAAGTTTGGTAATTTTTTTTATTTTTTCTATACTTTCTATAATTTTTCTTTTTACATTATTATTTATGCACTACTCTGGAAAACGCTCTGTCACTATTATATTAAAATTTAGTTGAATAAACTTGTGAAATTGACTTGGATTTTAATTCTTTCATCATTTTTACTGAAACACCCATCTATATTTAGAAAAAAAATTAATGTTTCTAGCGAATTTAAATAATTAATACTATAAAACTAATAAATGATTTCGCTACACAAAAAGTAATAAATGTTATTAAACCAGTTACTTTGCTATATACAGGCTGTTTCAAAAATAAATACAAAATTTTTAACCACTTGCAGATCTCGTTTAAAGAAGATTTTTTTCTAGATAAATTTTTTTCCAAATCTCAACCGTTATTAAGATAAAAAAATTTCAAATTTAGTACAAAATACCATACTTGCTGCTAACCTATGTATTATTATAATAGTAACTAGACTATGTTATTATGGTAACTAAGTAGTCATAGGCGTAACGTAATTTTATGGGGAAGACAAAATTCAAAATTCTTAGCATCCGTTGCAAAAATCGTATTCAGAAAAGTTGTTTGTTTTGGTAAGATCTAATACTGGTTATAATTTTTGTATTTATTTCCATATATCGGGTGTTACCAAAATTATACCCAACCTTTTTTTTTAATTTAATATTATTAAAATGAAAAATAAATCTTTGGAGTACTATTATGTTAAAAAATCGCTAACCTTCTAGCACTTTCGGTTTTATGAGAAATAAACCATAATTTTTAATTTTTCAATTTTGGAACGGTGGGGTTTCAAAAAGTCTTAAACAATAATTATTTACGTAACGAGTTTGAAAAGTGACTGATTTCGAGCGAGTAAACTCTTGCAAATACAACGCAGTAATCGAGCCGTTTGCATTTCACGAGCTTGCTAGCCACTTTCCGGGCAGACTCATTTTTTAACGACCCTCAAAAAAACGTTATTTTAAAATTTAATTTTTTAATAAAAATTTAAAATTAAAAAAAAATAATAAAAATTGATCATAGATCTACTCAGTGCAAATTGTCATCCTATTAATTTGTAGATAAAAATTTTCCAATTTTTTTGACACTGTTATTTTTCATAGTGCACAGTTATACAGGGTGGCCAAACAAAAACGAAACAGAAGCTATAACTCTCAGAAAAATAAGTCCTAATATTTTAAATAACTTTTGGCATAAATTTAACAATTTTGAATGCAAATCCCTAAGCGGGGGATGTATCCCATCAAAAATTTGAAATGGTAAGGTGAGTCGAGTTGCACATCGTTGGAAAACCCTTTCAATTCTGTATACAGTGGTAAGTATTTAAATTTTGTAGAATGTAAAAAAATGCTAATAAAATGACACATTAATTTGTTAAATGTTTAAAGTGATTCCTACGTGCCTCCCATACAATAGTACAGATTGTGCTCAAAACGCTGTCAAATATTTTGGAGCATTTGTGAAGTAATTTGACGACATTTGTTCACTATCCGCTGCCGCAAATGTTCGAAAGAGGTAGGTTGAGTTGTATAAATTTTACTTTTTATAAGTGACTCTATAAAAGTCCAACGGAGACATGTCTGACGTACTTGAAGGCCATTCAATAGGTTCTCTCTTTCCAATTCATTATTCTGGAAATCTCTGATCCAGATACTGCCGTGCAGGCAGTGCAAAATGCGAGGATGTGCCATCTTGTTAGAATATCAACGAATTTTTATCATAGCCTTCATAATTTTTGATAATTTCAGTCAAAGTCGTATCAATAACGTCTTCTAATAAATTTAAATACATTTCGCCATTTAAATTATTATTAAGAAAAAAAGGCCAGCTAATAAGTGATCCCCAAAAATGCCCGCTTCAAGATTCAACTTTTCAGGAGTTTGTGTGTGCATCTCATGATAAATTCTAGGATTTGTGTCGGACCAATAGCGGCAGTGGTGGCGATTGACCGTTTACGACAAAAAGCATTCATCTAAAAAGCAGATTTTGAATAGACAATTCTGGTTCTCTACTTACTGCCTGTTTACTCAAAATTTCACAAAATTGCAGACAACAGTCAAAATTGTCTTTATTAAATTCTTGTACCAAATGTATTTTGTATGGATGGTACTTAAGTTTTTGTTGCATACAACTGGATGCTTGAAGAGGTTTGCGTTTCATTTTAATTTAATAGTTCGAAAACTTTTGAAGAATTTTTCAAATTTTAAAATTAAACTACTACTGTGTACAGAAATAAAAAGTCTTATCAACAATGTGCAACTCGATCCCCCTTTTCATTTAAAATTTTTGAAGCGATGCATTCCCCGCTTAGGCGTTTGCACACAAAACTGTTAAATTTATGTTAAAAGTTGCCCCCCTTTCAAACAATATAAACCTGTTTTTGCGTTTTTTCGAGAAATAATTTTTTTTATTATAGCCTCTGTTTCGTTTTCGTTTGGCCACCCTGTATATCATACCAGGTTCAATATGTCTGATTTCCTGAGATAGGCTAGTTTTATGTTAATGACAATTTTTTGTAAACATGGCTTGAAAAATTATTATTAAAACAATTTTTAGGATCCTGGCACAGTAAAAAACAAGATGTACAGCACAGTAAATCGTAAATAGGTGACGGTAAGAGTGTATTTCGTAAAAGTAAATTAAGACGTAAAGCTCCTACACTGGTATCGCCTAAGTTTGACCCGCCTAACGTCATCCTGTTAATTATGCTTTTTTTAAATTTATCTAAAGTAACTTAAAACTCTTCAAAAAAAAACTAATTTTGTCGCACACTATACTTTTTCAAATTCTTTTTTAAATTAAAAACAAGCAACACTATCTTTTAATATAAAATACTTTTTCCTGATGCGTACATTGTAAATAAACTCATACATGCTTAGATACGTAACAGGTAAATGATCAACATCATTCGTTGATTAATTTTTCTTGACGACGAAATGTAAACAAAAACATTTACACTCTTAGGATAATAATATCTAACCACGCATGATGACGCCGCTAAAATTCATTTGTAGAGAAATCATTATATAATGACCCAAAATAAATATGTATTTTATTATAAAATAAACACATATTAATCCCTGTTTTTATTTCTTAAAACTAAACACAAAATGCATCTTAAAACAAAGAATCTTTTAAAGGTAAATTTTCACATTAACAATTATTTTTTAATTTTTTTGACGATCAATAGTAGGGTTTCTCAAACTTTATCATTTGAATCGTTTTTAAATTTTTATGTCCCTAAACGTCGATGAAGACTAGACAACAGATGAATGTTTTTTGGTCATGAAAATAGACTGGGCTTTAATAAAACATTTGCCACAAATTCGTTTTTTGTGTTTGTATTTTACTAAATGTGCACTTATTCAAACAGGGTTTGTTACTTCTGCAGTTTTATTAAACGTGTATTTTGAAATAATTTAAAGCCGTTTTCAATTTTCAGTAAATGTCTTGATTTATTGTATTATAAATGTAACAGCATAAATAAGGTAAAACAATCAAAATAACTTTTTTACAAAATCTGAGTAAATTTTGTTGGGCCAAAAGAAAAAAGTAATAAGCAATACTCAATGTATCAACTGTTACAAATTTAAGTTAAAATATTACAGACAGGCGAGATAGGTATTTTAGAAACATTTACATAATTGACAAATGTAAAAAATCGACTAGTTGCTGATACATATTGTGCTGATACATCAGTTTCCATCATCAGTTTTCCGGGTATTTTTTATTTGTTTTTTTTTTTAAGATGGTATTTTGTGAATATTTTATACTGTGTAAAGTTTCTGAAAATTACGAGAACCTACTACAGTTTTTATTATACCTTTATCTTAAAAATAACCACACTATTAAATTCTATGAGAAATTTTTTAAAATTTTATGTTGATGACAATGTTATACTGCGATTGTTGAATAACTGTGGTAGGTGTAATGACTGTAATGAATACACTATGGGAAAAGTGATTCAATCCTAAAGTTAGAATTACTGTTTTAATACACATAATTACGATATACCTTATCAAAAAATATGAAAGATAAGCAACGTTACAGAAGAAGTAAATACATTCGCCCTAGTTGTTATAACATATATAATTATTATGAAATATTATTACCTATTGTAGTCATATACTTACTATACAAACTAAGATATGTCATATAACATATAACTTACATGAAATTTAAAAAAATAGTTTTTTTTATTTGTGAAACAGAAATCATATGCATTTGATAACTCTTTTTTGTACTCGTCACACCCAGTCATCTTTACGCTCAGGAAAACGGTTTTCCCAAACCGAATTGTTTTTTATTTCTCACAAAAAAATATTAAAAATTTACTTGAATTATTAGACAGTAATGTTAACAAAACAACTTATAGAACCACTTTTCTAGAACACCTTAAACAGTTTAATTGTTATAAATAATAATTTATGTCCTCACAGAGGAAACAATTTAAACCAGACAGAAGGGTTCTTGATAGTCCAATTCTAATTCTCGCTTATTACCCTCAGGTTAATAAACTGTTTAATAAATAAATTAACTATAGTAAGTATTTTTTATACACATTATTAAATGTTTTTTCACATAAAATTTTCTACAAAATATATTATTACTATTACATTATTACAATTTATATTATTTATTATTATTAGTTATGTACGTTAAAGACTGTAAGGACCCAAATATTAATTCAGAGATTTGAGTCACGATAAAGAGGAGCTTTAAAATTTTGTAGTAGTTGTTATGGTCCTTAATAGAACAACCTGTGTACAACGTTTTTTGTCAAAAATATTTAAAGAAAGTTTATTTTAAGCAGACACACAATCAAGAAACCGTAGACCGGTTTCAGGGTTTTTGCCCCATCATCAGCATAGTGCATTTTAGCATAATGCGTCGTGTTTCAAATTAAGTTCGTGCTAAAAAATATGTATGTATATTTGGAAAACCATTTTCCAATCATCCCCGATACTCGAAAAATCAGTTTCTCAAAACAGCAAGATTTTTTATATTTCCCACATAGAAATACTAAATATTTGCTTAAGCCATTAGGCAGTGATAGCAACGCAACAACTTTTGGGTTAGACTCCTGATATCAAAAATCTAAGCAGTCCTGTCAATCTATTAATATATAAAGTAAATTATCTTAAATGTAAGATCTGATATATTATATGTTCTAAAATTTTTAAAATTTTGTTACGAAAAATGTTGTATCTTTCTACCGAAGTATTTAGAAGAGAAAACAGAGTGTTTCTACTGGAGTTTTGGCCACCACACGAGTAACTGCAATGGTGAAAATAGGGAAGACAAATGTTATAAATGTGGGAAGAAAGAACATACCATTAAAGAATGCGAAGGGAGTGAATACTGTCTTTTGTGTCAAAAAAAAGGACATGTCGCGGGCAGCGGGAAATGCCGGCAGTTCAAAGTTGCACTAGCTGACGCTAGAAAAAAAGAAACGTTGGGATCTTGTATACGAAATGGCGGTGAAAATACTATACCAGCGAGCCGCTGGGAACAATCTGGGAAAACAATGGCATGACAACTACCGGGGGGCGACGCAAGCATAGACGCGGCCGCTACCAAAAATATGCTGGGGTCTACCAGCCCCAATAAAAAAAGGCCAGGTCAGGTCAGGTCAGGTCACAGAGGTTCGGGAAACCCACAAAAGTCCCGAAATCCTTACTTTAAACTTCCTATAAGGTTTGTCCAATTAAATACAAACAGAAGCCAGATTTCTCATGATTTGCTATACCAACTGGCTGTGGAACTAAAATGCGATGTATTAATAGTTAGTGAACCAAATGTCCGACCCGTAAGCAATTCAGCATGGCTTAAAGATACAAAAATAGATACTTTTTTTTAGTATCTTATGGAAATCATAAGTGCATTCCAATTAATAATTTTTAAAAACATTCCAATGTTCTTAAAAATAACTTTTCACTTTAATGTTATTACAGACCTTAAGACTTTTATATAAAGTAGAAAAAATTCTGTTTCACGTTTAAAATTGTTGTTAAACAAAGATCTGTGCATGTCAAAATGTTTCGTAAAACAATTTTTTTATTATATTTTTGTGCAATTGTTTGCAAAATGTGATTGAAAATTAAAAAATTACAATTTTAGCTATTAACATACCTATGATCTAAAAAATGTCATAACAGCTACAGATTTTGATTTAAATTCCAAGTACCTACTTTTGCAAATTAGGATTTTAAGTCATCTACTACTAGTATTACATTGTTACATCCGCGGTATGTTCAATATTTTATCTGTTTCCAGTCTGTAAAACAGCCTCGGTACAAATAAGCCATAACTCAAAATCCATTGTCATTTCATTGTCAATTTGACATTTCATAAATTGAACAATAATGGCTATTATTTGATTTATTGCAGCCTCTAATAAAGTCAGCCTACTTAAATGTGCTTCTTGAGTATTTTAACGTTTTATGTTTATTTAGGAACAGAAGCAGATAAATAATAAAATATTAGTTTATGTTATTTATTTTTTACTACCTTTTTTTGTAAATGAAAAAAGCAAATAAAACACTGTGTAAAATAATTTATTCTGTTTCTAAAACAAGTCACTTATTTATAAATTCATCTGCACGCCATGTTCCTAAACCGAATCGCCTAAAATATTAGATTTTTATTTAAGAGATTAATTAAGAAAGACTTAGCTTATCTTTCTCAACAATATACAGAAGTATTACACCCAAATGTGTAAATTTCTTGTCCTCTAAACTTTTCCGATCTTTTTGGTTTATAACCAGAATTTCCTTGTTTTACGAAACGCTGTTAGTTTTAAAGAACAGTTTATAAGTTGCTTCATACCTTGCACTTGAGTTTTCTGCAAATAACTGTTTATTAGTTTATTTCTGTCACTTAGGCAGCATTGTCGCTAATAGTATCTCCATTTCAAAAAACTTTCAATTAGAGTTTCTGATAAATGTTTCATTTTTGACGTTTCTCGTTGATTAAGAGTTAAGAACATCTCCCTCTTTTTCTATTTTTTCTTGTAATAGGCACTTCTGCGATAGAGATATTGTTTGTTTTGTTGTTGGAAAAATTTGGCTTTTGGCACTATTCTGCCACTATTGCCAGACACCCACAGAACAATTAGGTAAGGAAAAAAGTCAAGGACACACGCTTCACGCCTAGGGTTTCCCTTAGGCGACTTTTATTATAAATTATAACACATAAGATTAGGCCACGGATAGGGTTAGGGAAAACAATAGAAATTATAGCATTACATGTGAATATTTGCATCTTTTAAAAATTGATATAGAAGTAGTCTGTATATTTTTAAACTGTCCAAATGCTTAAGTGTTATTATATTTGTTAAAAAAATTACATTTTCTTAAAGTAAGCATTGTATTAATATGTTTTGTGAGCTAATTTCAAGTTAAAATACTACCGGTAGTATCTTTGTTTTCACAGAAAATAATTAAAATTTGGAGTTGTGATTGGTTGTCGCTACGGAATAGTATTAAAGTTTGCGATACCACCGGTAGTATCTCAACTTAAAATTAGGTCACAATGAGCTTTTATTATAATGAGTTTTTATTATAGCGTCATCGCAACTGCAGTAGGAATTTAGTGCAACCTTAATTCGAAATGTTGCGGAAAGTAGCCATAGTTGCTCTTAAGTCTAATGACAGTTGAAGCCAGAATACGGTTACCGATAAAGTATTTGTAAATGACAATTGTCAATTGCTGATTAAGGTAGATGTTTGTATTGGTTTTGAGTAGATTAAACACTCAGTCAGCTGCTTCGTTTCTTTTTATGGTTATCCCAATAAATGTAACTTTGCTTTTCAAAGCATTTATGACCGATAAAGATTTTAAAACTTTTGTTAACAACCAGTTGCAGTCCTGTCAGCTTTTTAGATAATTTTCTATTGTCTGCAAGCGGCTTTAAAGCCAAACAAAATAAAAACGTTATTAGAAGATCTCTTAAATTTTGGAATATTTTCTGTAATCCAGACAAGAACGTGAAAAATTCTATATGCCTCTGTTGTAAAAATAGAAGAGTGTAGAAGCAATTTAAAAATAATAGATATATTTAAACTAGGAACTGCTACAAAAGAACCTGTGCAGATTTTGAACCATCGGTGTAGATGTCCAGATAGAGACTATTTTCATAAACAATACTGAAAAGTATGTTTTTGTTCAAAGTTTAATTATTGCAAAAGGTGAAAAAAAAATTAAAAACTGTAAGTTTCTTATAAAATAGTTGAAAGAGATAAATAGAACTAAGTCTTGACTTTCCAAAAATATTTTTTTTAAGTTTGTGTTACTTAAAGATTTGTCTAGGCAGCTTCCATAATGTATCAATGACAAAATATAAGCTTTAGAGAACATAAGTGCAGTTGCAACATCAGCACCCCACTGAGACTTGTATATTACTTTTTAAAAATTCAATCATTTTTCCCAGATATTTATATTCGTTGACTAATGGGGAGTCCAAGTTCCAAAGATCAATATAAGATTAAATATATGTCTGCTAAATAAAATCACACTAGATTTATTTGGCGAAAGTTTAAAGTTGTAATTTGCCAGCCAATTCTTTAAGTAATAAACCATATATTGCAAGCTCATATAAACACAATTTGAAACAGAATCATATTTATTATAGATGATAAGATCGTCAGCAAACTGAACAACCGTAATACCATAATCCCAAATATTAGTAAGTTTGCCGTGCAAAAGTTAAATAATAAAGAATTCAAAACTGATCCCTGTAGCGAACCATAATAAACCGTCCTAGTTCCATAAATTTTGTTAAATAAGTCTCTAATAAAGAAAATTTTACTACTATATAATTTCACAAAGCTAGTGAAGCTTTTAGATGATAGACCAAATTCGATGTAAAGCTTATTTTGCAATAATGGCAAGCTGAAAAAATCTGAAAAAAATGTTAAGTTTAGCAGGTTGTCATCATTGAGGTATACATACGAGAAATCATCTACAGTAGAAAAGAGGCATCTGCAGTAAATATGTAAGACGTCTGTTAAAATCTGGTGACAAAAGTTTATGAAAGGCTTGTATCTTATATGGAAACAACTAGAGTTTCTTTTTTACAATCTTATGGCAAGCACCTAAAAACAGACCAACTTTTTGAAAGAGGTGCTTTAATAAAGTTGTTTCCATTTGTTATTCCACCTCTTCTACAACTTCATTTGTATAGTGTTGGACGTCCAGCAACTTTTCTGCAAAATTCTTCCAAACAAGCACCAGTAGATATTAAAATTCTATTCTTCTTTAATTTTAACCCCATTTTAAAAATACAATTCAAGAATAAATGTTTTATGCTATACAGTAAACACCATTTGCACTTTTATGAGTTTTTACCAAAAAAATTGAAAGCCTAAAGCTTTGGAAACTTCAATCAAATAAAGCGTTAACACTATCAAAGACAATAAAAATTTGTCAAAACAAATTCCACAGCAAGAGCTGATCTAAAAAAATTTTGAACGGTCTGTACATATCTAGTAATAAAAAAGTTTAAGCCGGTTCCATAGATTACTTAAAATTAAATTAGTAACGCTATATATTCCCGGTGCGGTATCTGTACATTTTTGTAACACACTTAAAATTACCTTAATAGTTATTTACTAACGTGTTCAGAAATATAAAATTTCTTCCCGAAATAAACTGATTAACAATTAAAGTGGTCCACCACAAAAATTGTTAATTATACAGAATTTATTTTTGATTTTTGTTGTACTTTTATAATTCTTTGCCTATCTGAAGTATTTTATAGTCTATCTATTAGTAGTTTTTAGCTGCTAATTTTAAAAACGGGCTTTTCCGCAGTTTTATCTGACAAAACAAGCAAAATAATAATTTAACTAAGTGTATTTTTCAGTAATATTAAAACTGACACGTTAAAAGTATCATTGAGGATGACTTATCCTTAATTTCTAATGCTTCAACAGCGTTTATCTGACCAAAAATGGCAGCATGTGATTCCCATGGTGCAGGAAAGGTTATCTCATCGCGAGGTAGCGCACATTTTTAATGTGGCACATGGGGTGATCAATAGAGCCATTAGTCGCTTTCAAAAATGTGTAACTCCTCGTTTCAAATGTGATAGAGATCGTGCACGCAGTTTAACTCCAAGACAAACTCGTTTTTTACAAATTACTCCTCGCCGAAATGGACAGGGTACCTTTCGAAAGAGGTGGTGTTACTCTTTGGGGAGACATTATTTTTAACGGCCGCACAGAGATTGTGGCACTAAGAGGGTTATGCATAAATGCACAACATTATAGGGATATGTGTACTCTACCAATTGTAGTCCCTTTTGCCAATAATTTTGGAAATAAGTTTGTGTTTGTGGATGATAGTGCTCGACCGCACCGTGCTCGGATCGTGAACAATGTTCTTAATGCACATGGTATTGAAAGAATGGTGTGGCTGGCACGCTCCCCTGATTGCAACCTCATCGAAGGTCTATGGTCGTACATAGAGCATAGGTTATCGGAACAAGATGTCCAACCAGAAGCTTTTGAGGAGCTTCAAAACATGTTAGAACAGGAATGGGAAGCAGTGCCTCAAGAAATCATCAATAATTTAATAGAAAGTATGCCTAGGAGATGTATAGCTGTCTATAGGGCTAGAGGTAGTCCTACTAGATATTAATTTATACAATATGTTTAATAAATAAATATGTAAATACAATATGTGTTTACAAAATATTGCTAGGGGTATTTACTGTTTTTGTAAAAAGTTGAATAAATAACCAAATATACTGATTTACGATGTTGCGATGCATGTACCTTTCTTTTATTACTCGAATTATATTTTAATAACGGTTTGTTAAAGAAATATGATGTGTGAAAATGAAAACATCTCTTATTATAGAGTGGATCACTATAATTGTTGAGTAGTTTAGTTAGGTACAACATTTTTTGTAACAAATAAAAACTGATATTTTAAGAAAAAATAATTTAACCTAACTTGGTAGAGAATTTTGTTTATTAATTAATGGATTGGTAAAACTGATTAGACGATTTTGCAAACAGAAGTCCAACCCAAAGTTGTTGCTTTACCATTACCGACTAATGGCTTAAGGAAATTTTAATTGTTTCCTTGCGGGAAATAAAAAACAACCCGGTGTGGGA
Organism: Tribolium confusum; assembly: GCA_029207805.1. Classification (NCBI taxonomy): domain Eukaryota; kingdom Metazoa; phylum Arthropoda; class Insecta; order Coleoptera; family Tenebrionidae; genus Tribolium; species Tribolium confusum. The sequence goes on from JALGAY010000003.1 coordinate 39,775,295, forward strand.
AAGCAGCGTTTTTACGTCACCAAAAAAATAACTGCTGACACTTCATGAGTACAAAAATAAAAATTGTAGGTCAAGCACTGTAGACTGTGACAGTATTTTGTGTAAAACGTATAAAAAGTTGGGTACAAAAGAAAAAAGAAGGCGCAGCAAAGTCTGATGATTTATTTGTCGAGTAGAGAGCTGTTTTTAGAGTACTTTTTGGTAGTTAAAAGTTACCAATATCGGTGTGGTTTTATTTGACGTAGAAATAAATGTTAGCCAACTGTTTTGAATGTTAATTTTTTTTTAAGTTAGAGTGGTGTTTATAAGCTGCAAAAGCTTTAGCGATAGTTGCAGACATTATAGTGCAATCTGTGTCTCAGCATATCAGTTTTTTGCGTTTGTCAGAATATGCCTTCTTTTTAATTAATTAACATTGCATCAGCGGCAGAGTTAATAATATCTAATAAAAATAATAATTTCGAGGTATTAAAGTTTTCAAGATGACTGTCACGATAAAATTTGTCCAAAGCAGTGGCAAAAGCATTCCAATCGGCTAAAAATTTATTTCATTTAGAAAAAAAAAGTAAGAGTAGTCTAATCACTGACAACCTCTATTTTAGTTAAGATAGAAATATGATCAGATCTCTAGAGGTCTAGAAACATCTCCTAGTTAGCTCTCACAGCTAAACATGCACTTCCAAAAGTAAAATCGACAACAGAAATATTTTGCGATAGAGTGTTAGTTCTGGTGGAACAGCCAGTGTTAAAAACCACTAAGTCGCAGTTATCAAAGGCATCAACTAATTATTGGCCTTGACTAATTGTTATAGAAGATCCTCAAAGATCAGGATAACTGTCACATTCACCAACAATCAACAGTCTTTCTGGAAAGTGCGAGAAAATTGAATTCCAGTCATTTGTTGTGGCTGTTATGTTTGGTAACTTGTAAACTGACAGTATATGTAATTTACAATTACACTATTGTAATTAGTTAGCTCAATTCTACATACTTAAGGCATTCGTCGTTTGAGTGAGCGTCACTGCAAAACTTACACCGCGATTGATCTTTGCATATTTTGGTTGTGTCTGTATCTTAAACAGTTGTAGCACTGTGCTACAAGATAGATATAAAAATTTACAAAAAATTGTACCAAATTTAGTCTCAAGTACCAGTCGAGATGGCAGACACTGCGGACGGTTTCGACGATGCGTCTGGTAGTACTCAGAAGTTGTCAAAGTGTAAAATTTGCAAGATACATTGCGAAGGGTGTTGTAAAAGTGAAGTGTGCAACCTGCCCTGTGTCAATTCATAATACTTGTTTTGACGGCTGGCAATGTAGAAGCTGTGAAAATACAAACGCTGCCGAGCCTATGAACGAAAATTTAATCAGCCAACATACCACGTCATTTCTTCAGCCCATCCTTGAAGAGATAAAGAGACTTAGAGAAGAGATCAACATCCTCAAGAAATCAAATATTCAGCTGATTCATCTGCTCTGTATGTCAAATTTTCATGAATATGTTATGTACATTTACATCATTTACATCATTTTTAGAAAAAAAAAATGTTTTGTACATTTGTGAGAAATGTAAAATCACCTGGCAACTCTGATATCGAAGCGTCAGCTGTCAATTGTCATCTGCTTTCAGAGACTCGGAGTTCATTTTGTATGGAGCTGTGATTTGGAGTGTGTGCCAATAATGGAACAAGAACAAGAAGTATACGCAAATATATTAAATAAACTGACATCAGAGAAACGCGTTGTTCTGAACTTAAAACAACAGTTCATAGAAAAACAAGTAAAGCTCACTGAAGCTAAAAAACAAGTCGAGGTTTTGCAAGTGCAATTAGATGCAAAAGAAACCCAATTAAATTAACCTTAATTTGGCCCAATTAAATTAAGAAAAACTTGAAAGACAAGGGTTTATTGAACTTCGATGATTTATTGAATATTATGATAGGAATTATATAAATCTAGATATTAGCACAAGATCCCAAAGATTTGCACGCTTTATGCCAAATCACCCATCTTTAATGAAAAAATGGGATCTACAACCAAGTGGACTTGAAAAATAGTTTTCTCTTTTTTACGACAAACTAAACCATTACGCCCACCTATTTTTTCAAACAAAAAACATGTTTTCCTTATCAGAGAAAATACTAGAACCCAAAGACATAAAGTTTATTGCATTACTTTGGGATATTGCTCCCTTGCCTCAAGAAAATCTCTAGATAGAGATAGATAATGTCAAGCACAATTTATTAAAATACTATAAAAAAAATACAAAAATTATGAATTCTTGAAGAATAAATCTACAACTACTGCTCTAGATAATTTCTACAATTGCCTTCTAAAGCTAATTGAAGCAGGAAAGTTAACAGATACCATTTTTTGTGACTTAAGCAAGGCCTTTGACAGTGTTCAGCACAGTTTACTTCTATCCAAACTTGAGAAGTATGGCATCAGAGAACTGGCCGGCCGGTGCCGGTGGTTTCAATCATATCTCGAAAACAGGATTCAGTGTGTTCGAATCAACTATAAAAAATTTGGAAAGAGAGAAGTCAAAACATCAGCCTCTAAACCTGTATTATTGGGAGTCCCGCAAAGATCCATAGTAAAACCCATCCTGTTTGTCGTTTTCATCAATGACATCGTGGAAGTCATCAGTAATCTAACGGTGTATGCTGATGACGTCACATCTTTAGTCAATGAGGCAAGTCATAGTGAGTTACTGTTGCAAGTTCGAGAATCGTTTGCGGTACTGTATCAGTGGTTTTACAAAAATGGCCTGTCTCTAAACGTTAATTAAACGGTTTTTTTTAGTACATAAAAGTGGCCCAAGTGTGAAAGTTCCCGAAGACATAGTGAGTTTCAATGAACAGAAATTATCATCTGTGAATCATTATAAATTTTTGGGATTGTTTGTCGACGATAAACTTACTTGGCAAACACACTGTTCAGTTCTGTGCAAAAAATTAAGCTGTCTGTGTTTTCAGATTAGATGTATATGAACATTTATAGATATTTCCGTTTTAAAAATATTTTATTATGCCAACATCGAATCCAGATTACGATATGGCATTATTTTCTGGAGATCAGCTGCAACACACCTGCAGTCAGTCTTTATTATGCAAAAGAAAATAATTAGATGCATAATGGGTGCGACAAATAGAGACTCTTGCAAACCATTTTTAATTTGTTTAAATATTTTAAGTGTTCCGTCCTTATATCTGTTTGTACTTTGTAAATATGTTAGAGCAAATTAGAGCAAAATTTGTTAATTGAAATTGAAAATGAAATCCTCAATAATTGTATCAATATCCCGTATGACACCTTTTCTATGAATAAAAAAATTTAAAATTAAGTTTTTTGACCTTAATGAGTCGTGAATAATCAATTCATTTACTGCTACAGTGGTGCTAAGAATAACTTTAACTTTGTTTAAACCAACTGATTTGATATCGACAACCGAATCCTTGATAAAATTGCAAGAAAAAAGTTAGTGACTAATCCTGACGAAAACAGTCGTCCTAACTTTTTTTCTTTATCTTCTACATAAAGAAAGTAGAGGTCGAAATTAGACAATTTATACTTATTATTAAAATCAATCGGATTGATAGAGTTTTCTTGACTGTTTTTATCGGGTGGATTATCAGCCGGTCGGAGGCCGGCCGTTTCTTTGGTCAGCTCTTACCACTCTCCTGGTTCATTATCTGATTGTGACCTTACTGACAACAATGTGCTAATAGCGAGATTCATATGAATTGTGAAAATGGACCACCAAAAAGTCAATGGAATTCATCACAACCAAAATCACTGTGATAAGGCACTCGCACGAAGTGTACACTACCACGGTCACCTAGCAACTCCTGCGATATAGATATTTTTACAATTTTTCTACCTTGCGTGTGTAACAGATAGCGATTTGGGTGTCGTATTAGCCAATTCAGCACCCAAATTGCGTGCGTAAAGTACTAGTGCAATTTATTTTTTTGGGGTTGCTCTTGATGACCAATTAACCTATAAAACACCCGAAAATAGAATGGGTTTGAACGATGGGGTAACTTCAACTCTTCATCGAGGTTAGAGACGCTTTAAAACGCTTTAGAAATTTGTGTTTATGCTAATTGGAGTATTTTTAATCAATAACCGATACGGTAGGTAAAAACAAACCAGTTGTAAGTTCCTTACACAAAATTTTGGACAAATTTGAAAAGAATTTAAAAAACATTTGACACTTTCATGACATTTATTACCAACTAACTCGTATTAACGAAAAAGTCTCTAAAGATTAAAAAAATAACTTTCTTACTTAAAAAGCACGTAAAACGCGCAAGGTAGAGAAATAGCACAAAGATCTCGTTTCTAAAATCACTGTGGGCACTCATTCTTTATAAAAACTCGCGCTCGAGCTTGTTTTAAAAACTTGAATTCGTGCCACAAAGTTAACTTTTCAAAACTCGTTCTTTAATATACTATTTTGGGTTAGAAAAAAGTGTCAAACTAGTGTATAAGTGTTCAACTTTTTTTAAATTGAGCGTTAAAATTTGCAAATCTAAAAAACAAAATTACCACAATCTGCTGTAATGTAGGTATTAAATATAACTGAAACAAAGTTGAATTTTATGTGTTTTATTTTAACATAGTGATTAACGTAATAAAACCTACCGTTTAACAAAATTTATCCGTCTATGTATTGACTTGTCAATCAAAACGTCATTTGTAACAATTTTAAAAGATATATTTTTTTAAAGTAGAGATCTATACAAAACGAAAGAAAAGTGAAGTTTTGTGTCTTAACTCTCAATCTACGAAAAACTTCAAAAAACTCTGTCAATATTTAGTTTTTCAACAAACTTAGCAACACGAAACAACTCAATAGGGTGTTAATTTTTTTGTCATTTTTTAATTGCGAAATTATGAATTTACCAGAAAAATTTAAATTTTAATTATTGAGGTAGTGAAAGAGATAGTATAGGTACAGTGGCGAGCAAAACTTTTCGGGCAGACTTCAAATTTGAGTGATCTAAAATGTGAATTGAGCTTTACGTGTTAGACGTATTAATAACCTCAATTTAATAACCATTCAGTACTGTCGCATGCCATTTTGACAAATTATCATGACATTTATGACAATAAAGGTCAAACTACATTGCTTTTTTTTTAATGACATATGAATTGCTGCCCGAAAAGTTTTGCTCGCCACTGTACATTACAAGAAAAATAAGTAGTTTTAATCTCGGCTGTCACTCGCTGTGTTCCAGATGCTCCCACACTCTGTAAAAACCATTTATATTCCTTGTAAAGTAAATACAAACTATTATTTAATTTTTTTTCCTATATTCTCTTCCTATAAATTAGCTCTGTTTTAAGACAAAAAAATTTTGCAGCGCAATAAACTATTTATATTTATCTCTTTACCTGCTTTACTCATACATATATAATCTTTAGACCCTTTAAAACCTCTGTTGTAAAAAGACGAAACCAGCAATAAACAGATTATATTTACAACTTAAATCAAAATTCAGTATTATCGTTTACCAACTATACTAATTTAGATAGGAACAGTTTTAGTTGAACAAACTCCCTATTGTAGAAAATTTTAAAATGAACTAAAGTGGGTGTTGCTAAACGAAACTAAAGTGACCGGTCATGAATGCAAATTCAGTTTTTCCAAATTTGTTTCGCACTCTCTGGCTCGAACGGTAAATAGAAATAATGTAAACTGTCAGAAAACTTGTTTTAAGCAGACAATAGTCGTACATTTATTTTAATATTCATATGTGACGCATAGGTGTTGGCAACATGATCAAATTTGTATGCTATCAATTTGTATCAATTTGGTTAAAAAAAGATTGTCGAATGAGATTTTATTATGTGAACATATTTATTTTTGTTAAAAAATAATAGATATGATGTAAACTTAAATATAACCATCATGAAAAATCGGGAATCGATTGCTAGACCTTTATACTTGATAAAAGCATAATACTGAATAAGGAAAAATGCGGTAGAATCAACTTTTTGTTAGATTGATGACCGAGATTAAATTCAGGTCTAGTTATAAGAAATTTCTAATATAAATTTTTTTAGAACTTTAGTTAAATATTAAAAGTTTGTGAGAAATTAAAATGTAAAAAAAATTACTGGAATCCCAATACAAAGATCTGGCATACACCATACTTTAACCTAGTTTTTGATGATATCATAACAGTTTAAACTGTTTAGTTCTTCTGTTCTACTTTATTAAGTGAGACATACAATGTAAGTCATAATTTAAAAAAAATGATTTGCACCGATGTGCACTTTTACGATTCTTAATAAAGTCTTGTTTAAGTTTAAATAATTTTGGCAACATTGCAAATCTAGTAATTTTTGCTTTTATCGAATTTAAACAATGCCAGTTAGGTTCAATTTATACGCTGTTATTCTACATCAATGTTAAGGTAACACACACTTCTAAAAATGTGGTTTATTCAACAATGTTTACATCGCCAGATGGTTCCAAATTTTGTCTTAGTCAAAATACCATTTTTAACAATTTTTTTTAATTAAAACTAAAGATCTGAAACTAGATTTTTGCGTCAATTTTTTATTATTACTTTTTTAAGTTTTCAAAAAATTTTGTATCAACAAATTGAGCAATGTTTCGACGCAGTAACCTAGTTATAAGAATTTTAAGAAAATTATTTTTTTTGTAAATTTTTATCTCAACTTAAAGTGTCCTAAAAACGATTTCCCTCCCTTTTAAAACTTCTGACCGTTTGTAACGCTAGACTCCATAATGTATACTCAGAATATCTAAAAGTGGGCTAACTTTTTAGGTTTGTTCCAACCAGCGGTTTCTGTACGATACACGGGACGATACCGTGTACTGTTTGTACCGTTTTAGTGCGCATGTGGTTACATGGCACTGCCGAGGTTTTTGCAAAGGGTTGGAACAGATTGACCGTCTTGTGATGGTACAGTTTCGCACGAAATTTGAAATGAGAAAGCGTTGGTTGAAATGTTAACAAAATTCTAAAATTCTGTATTTCTTCTTGAAATATCTTCATCCTCATCTTTATCTTTGTCATCATTTTCATGTTGAGGAACTGGTTCATCTATTTCATTAGGTTGTAACCTATTAAATGAAATTTAATCATCAATCGCTCGCTATATTATGCAATACACATGCTGTCCTGAGAAAATGTACCAATACCCTAATATTTTGCAATTTAATATAATATAACTGACGAAATTTTTGTTTTAATATTCCAAAACAGATTTTTTGCTTATTGTAAATTATTATTTTGCTGCCTTTTAGTTAAATTTTCTCTGGTTTTGTATGACTTATGTAAGTTTGCTTTTAATGGAAACCTATCACTAAAGACCGGACCGAGTTGCTGATAAGAACTCAAGGATCGGCGTCTCATAGCCGTGCGGATTATTTTTGTATTAGGGGTCTCATCAATATTAAAATGCATGTTACAAACGTTTTTATTATTAAATGTATACCTATTTCTTACTAATATTTTAGGCGTGATACCATCCCCAGCCCCCGCCACCCTAAATTCGAAAATGTTCTCCTCTACTCTTTAAGTGCGAATCACTGTCATCTCCCCACCAAACAACCCCAAAAAGCAAGTTGCCGCAAACTACACCTCACACCTGACCATTATATCTTAAATTATCATCATATCCTGTAGGTCAGTTGCGAAAAAACTAGCAACAAGTGTAACACGTGTGGATTTAAGTGTTTCTTTCGTTGATTTGTTCTACTTTTTATATATTACAGAAGAATTTTATTTTATTTAACAATTTTATATAGATTATTTAGTTTTGATTTCTGTTATTTGGTAACAGATTTTTTTCAGTTTATTTAAGAAAATTAATTTTTTGGTTTCTGTAGAACTATTTATATTTTTCACTATTGTTGTTATCATGTCTGTCTCACTGCAAGAATTATTGCAAGAGTGGATGGATTAAAGACTACAACGGTATTTTGACTACTTTAAATGACAACGAAGTGTATTGCCATGTTTGTTGTTCAAATATTTGGTGTTATACAAGGCAGAGTATTACTCGGCACTGCGAAAAAAAATTCCATAATGAAACCTTTAGAAAAAATAAAGAGGACACATTAAAATTTAATGAAGAATTGTGTGATGCTTTTCTAATGGCTAACATTCCGCTTCACAAGTTAGAGAACCCTATTCTTAAAAATTTTTTAGAAAAATATACTAACAAGTCTATTCCTGATGAGTCTACCCTGCGTAAAAATTATATTTCAAAAAGTTACGACAAAACAATAAAATTAATGAAAGATAATATTGCTAATAATTATATGTGGGTTAGTGCGGATGAAACCACAGATATTAAGGGCCGTTGCATTATTAATGTTGTAGTTGGTATTTTACATTCTTCAAAACAATATACACCTTATTTAATTACCACAAAAATTCGCCACCAAGTAAATGCAAACACTATGTTTGATGTTATTACTGAGGCACTTAACAACTTATTTGAAAATTCTAGAATGCATTATGAAAAGGTCATTCTGTTTGTTAGTGAAGCTGCTGCTTATATGATAAAAACTGGAAATCTTCTACAAAATATTTTCAAAAATATGATTCATGTAACATGCATTGCACACGGACTCCACCGGATCTGCGAATTTATCCGAGATAATTTTGTCGAAGTAGACAAACTTATATCTAATTGTAAAAAATTTTTTTTGAAAGCGCCATTACGGATAAATATATACAGGGAGATCTGTCCAGGATTGCCTTTACCACCGCAGCCAGAGGCAAGTTTTTTTTATGCGAAAAATTTTGAATCGATTAAGAATGTGGTCGAGAGCTTAGAAGAAGATGCACAAAGTATTAAACAGTGTAAAGCATTGGTGGCAAACGCAAAACTTTTAGAAGAACTTCAATTTATTGCCGACCACTTCGAAAAAATTCCTGAAGTCATTCGTGCATTGGAACGCCAGAATATTCCTTTAGCACAAAATGTCCCATTAGTCGAAAATTTATTAAGTCACCTTAGGTCGATTCCCGAAGATTTTGGTCAATGGTTAAAACAAAAGGTTGAAAATGTTTTTAAGAAAAATGTCGGGTATTCTATTTTAAAAGACTTTTGTGAAGGAACTTGTAAAGGTGACACATTTCAAAAATATGGATATCTCATACCTAATTTTGCAGTCGCTCCAATTACAAGTTGTGACACGAAAAGAACATTCTCGTGGTTTAAAAATATTTTTACGTCACATCGCACTAATTTTACTGACGAAAATTTGGAGAAGGTAGTAGTTGTAAATGTGAACAGTCTATATTTATCTCAATGTGCAAAGTGACCAAAAGATTTAATTTAATTTAATTTACAATATTTATTAGGTACCTTAAAATTTTTACTGTGCGACGACAATGAATTTAATATCAACGCACGAACGTCGACAAAAAAATGCGTTTTCTTTTCCTTTGAAGTGGACCAACTCAACCTTGGTTTTTATTTAATCCTTTTCATTTCAGCAATAACGACTGGGCGATTGTCATTTTTTACTCAAACGATACAAAACGCAAGGGATATACAAAACCGTCGATAATACAGCATTGATTGTGATTGATTTAGCGACTTCGTGCAGTTTAATGCATGGACACCCCTTACTTGTTTCATTCTTATCAGCAACTCGGTCCGGTCTTTACCTATCACTAACCATTTAAAAATAATGTAAAAACTACATTAAAAATCTTTAAAACAACAAATGTTTCTAAGTAATTTTGATTTTTTAGGCGGGGTTTATTTATCAACATTTCATTATCACTACTCAAATCAAATATTGATAAAATATCACTGTCTTTTAAGACCCTTCTCTAAACCAAAAAATAGTCATTGTTAATTTATGAAGACAAACCACCGAAAGAATAAATCTTGATTTATAACAGTTCCCTCAGATGTTTCGCACTCAAATATTGTAAAATACCGGCAGAGGAAACTGTCATAAATCAAGATTAATCCTTACGGTGGTTTGCCTTTCTACAAATTGAACAATTGCTACTCTTTGGTTTACAGAAGGGTCTTTAAAAGTTAGCCCACTTTTAGATATTTTGAGTATACGCATGAAACGTAGCTTTCGATAGAGAACGTATTAAGAAAAAATTTATAAAAGACGAAAGTTTAAATTAGCATATTATGTGAAGTCCTTAAAATGCACAAATTGCTACTACAATGCAATATAATAAATTATTAGTCGCGTCAAATAAGTTTTTAGTTAAAAACTTTTTTGCTATTTGAACGACTTATTACTTTCAGATCAAATTTACTTTGACTATTATGTTTTTATCTTGTTTTAAATTATGGTGTACAAATCTAATAGATTTAAGAAAAATTATTTATCTTTCATAAATTTTAATAAAACTTGACTTAAACTAAAGTTAAACATTATTTTAAAGAAAAGTGATATTAAAATTATAAATTTAAACTATATAAATTACAGCAGATACCATTTTAGTACAAATTAATGTTATTATTTATTCAAATAATTTTTCTATAATATTTGGCAAATCTTGTTGCTGGAGTAATTAAATTTTATTAAAACCACCAAAATATAAGTCATTTTTTTTATTTATGCTTTTTTTGGCACAACTATCTTTACAAGTTTTAAGAATAAATCGTTTATATCAATATAAAATGATTGAAATTGCGTCTTTATAGCGAATCGTAACTTCTAGGCGACCTTCATCAAAAAACAAACTTATTGTAAAATTTTATTTTGAATCTTTAAAATTAAATCGCAAATTACAGAAAATAGTGATATTAAATTAGATTTAAAATTATTCAAAATTATTGCGAAAGCATCTATTAGAGCGAGCCAAAAAAGCCAGACAGTTCCTGAAAAAAATAACGAAGACGGCTAGGAAAACACAGCGTTTTAGCTTTGTAACCTCCTCCTACCATTTCCATCGGTCCGAGAGTCTCACTACAAAAACCTCAATACTTTGAATTCACATCTCAAGTTTTTGTACTTGTAGAATTAATTCAGTCTTACACCTTCTAGAATTTAAGAACAGTGATTAAAAAACCAGAGATTTTGTCAGTTTCAAGTCTAGATTTTAATTTTTATATGTATTTAAATTCAAACGTTTACAATTTCTATATCAATTCAAAATTTTCTGAGCACAATTTTTACTCAAGAATTCAAAATCTATTACATGTTAATTTTGCCCCCCCAGAGTTATATGTATTAGGTAAAAGGCTTAAATACGTCCTTCTCCTCAACGCTATAACCACAGATATTCATAATTTAGCTGTTAACTGTAAAATTGCTATTTTAAATATAGAAAAACCTAAAAACTTTTTATTCTTCCTCATATTAATTCAACTCTTAATAACGCGACTTCTTCAATTAATAACCAGAGATCAACTTCAACAACAGAAAAGACTAACTATTTCAGTAATAAAAATTTTGAAGCTTGATAGTTTAGAAGTGTCATTCTGTCGTTAAGTTCACGTAGGTCATACGTTAAGTCTCCCTGAAATATTAATGCTGCCTGCTGCCTCAGATTTACGGTGTAAACGGCCACTAAGTACTAAACCTGACTTTAGGGTCGAAACAGAAAGAAAGCAGGTTGCCCGCTTTCGGCTTTGAGCGTCGAAAAAACTTCTATATTAATAGAATTAATAGGGATAATTTTCAATCTGCTTATTTATCTGATTGTGTCTAGCTCTCATACAAAAAATATAAAAACAATATAAAGAAATAGCTCTCATTAATATAGAAGTTTTTTCGGCGCTTAAATAGGAAAGCGGGCAACCTGCTTTCTTTCTGTTTGGACCCTTACACAGCAAAACATGGCGTATATACCCCGCGATCAAAATGTCTTGAAATCTCAATTGGCCATAAAATATAAAAGCAAGTATGGTAGTCATGTCTAAAAATTGTGTCTCATTTAAAAGCTCAGTACTAGATTTCCATTCTTCAAATTTGTTTTGTTACTAAAAAGACTATATTTGTAGTACTACAAAACTTCTGTCACACTTCTGAAAGGTGACAATAATGTTTAATTTTAGATGAACAAACCTCATTTTTGTCTTAACCTGCTTTAATTCCACGATTTTCAGATCGCTCTTATTTTGAAGACCACTCATAATAACTTGGAAGGATAAAACTCGCTTCTCTAGTATTCATTAAATAAATTTTGTTAAAAAATGATAAAAACGAGAATAACTAAGATCATTCATTAATTGCGTTTTATTTTACGAGTAGGAGGTACCTATATCAAATTTAAAATTTTGCTTTGTGTTTCCAATTTTTCTTAAATCTTTAAATGATGTGTAATTATCTAAAAAATTTTATAAAAAAACTACAAAATATCCATTATGTAGTAGGTATATTGTTCATTGTCCGCTTGAGTCTATTCAAATCCGTTTAAACTTTGCAAATTCCGCCCCTAAAACTTGTCCCTACTTCCCTCCCTGCCTGCCCTCATCCCGGACTTTTCCCTGATGCGTCCGACTCTCCATCTGTCATGCGAATTTCCGTTAGTAGCAGAACAGCCATCCGATTTCGATCCGGTTAGTTACCTGCCGGCAGGGAACGAAACGGCGGACGGCCAGTTACGTTGTGACTCACCATCATCGAACCGACCCACGTTCTTCAACTCCAACTCCACCACGTCCCAGTCATTGTTTTGCCGGTCGCAACGAACATACGCACATCGGTCGTGCACTCCACTCAAACCTTTCTTACCTTTCTTTATTCTCGATACCGCAAAATGGCGCGACAGTTAGTGGTGCTTCTCCTGCTGGCGGCGATAGCGATGGCCCAGAATCCTGATGACACCACCACGGAGGCGGGCGCCGTCACCACCACCCCCGTGGGAGTTACACCCACGCGCGTCACAGCCAAGACTTCCACCAAGCCGCCGGTGGACCACAGCATGGTCAACGCTACGCAGCTCGCCGCCCCCATCAACGCCACCAAGAAGGGCGCCGAAGAGAAAAATGCCGCAAACACCCTCAGCAACCAACACGTTGTGATAGTTTCTATTATTGTGATGCTATCAGCCAGTGCCATTTAAGTTTTTCAGACTTTTTAGGTTTTGAAATAAGCCTTATTAGAGTTTAGTTCTATCTACTTTTTTAATGGAAAATTATCGGAACACTGATGTGATAATTTGGTATTTACTAAATCATCAAATGTAAATTCTCACCAAAGAATAAATTGTGTACTTAAATTGTTATTTTAGTGTTATTATAAAATGTATTCGAAACTTAATAACGACATATTTAAATAATATAACTGTACAAATCAAATCAAGCTTTTTATTTTATTATTATTCAAGAATTTCAATTTTTACACAACGTTAATGCTGCTTTAAGTATTTACTTATTATTTTCTACAAGGTAAGTTCTACAAAGCACATTATTTGAAAAAAATACGTATAAACCCTTACATACATAGGTAATTACCACCAAAATATCAAGAATCTTTTAGGGGTGCTTATCTTCAACTTTTTCTAATTTATAATATTTGTTGAAAAATACTAGAAAAGAATTGTTTAAAAATGTCAAAATTTCAAATCAAAATGTTTGTAAATTATTTGATGCAGTCACTGTACATATATTAAATTTTCATTTAATTTTCTGATCACCCACTATTGTCATAAATTTCTCCAATAATCTAAATTAACAATTATCAATTATATTGTTCGATAAATGGATTTTGGAATCAATTTTTAGCGATGTGACCTCCTTTAATAACTGTTACCTACTTACAAAACAATGTGGGATATATCTAAAGCGGCTGGTTTTTAGAAAATATTGATTTGACACATTTATTTAAATCTTTTGTTAATAATATTTTTATTGACTCAAAAAAGTAAACTAGATAAATTTAATCAACATGTAAATGAAACTTGATACATAATAATTTAAAAAATTATATCTAGAAATAATGGGGGAAACTGATTAAACCAAAAAAAAATCTCTATTAAGTACGTAGATTTGAATTTTTATCGAAATATTCTATTTTGATTCAAATTTGTGGTTGCCTTTTTTTATAGCCTATTGTTTCTGCTAAAATGAAAAAACATTTTAATGTCACGTTTTATTTTATTGTAAATTTGAATGAATAGATATAAAAAAGTTTAATTATGGTGAGAAAAACCAACACATTCATATTGTTCAGGAATAACAAGATAAATACGAGCACTGTGATGCTCTCTATTGGTAAGTAGTCGTATTTCGAAGAAATATCGTTTACACTGTTTTGTTCTTTTTTTATATACAGAATGATTTTTTATCTGTTCTCGCGCGAAACTCTAAAAATAGGCAACACGTTATACAAACGAAAAGTTAGTTAATTAATTAAATAATATGGCAACAAATGATCCAAATAAATTGACTCTGGAAGCACTGTTAAAGGTATTATCAACAATATTGACATTAATTCACAACTCTAAAGACCTTAATTTTAAAAATAAATTTTTCAAAGTTTAATGTGTTGCCTATTTTTAGAGTTTTGGGTGGGAACAAATAAAAAAATCATCCTGTATAATAATCAATGACTTAATAAATCTGTTTAGTCATTTACCTATTTTATGGTGTTGTTCACAAAATCATCTATGAGGTTCCCATAAATCTTATATTTTTGAATTTGAGAGAAATTCTTAGTTACTTACCCAACCAAGATTTTTTTACATCAACAGAGAGTCACAAAAAAAGAAAATTATGAGATTACGATTTTAAATATCTTTTAAATGAAAATAAAAATGTAGACAGCAAAAACTTTATTGTTGCAAATATCACCCTTCAAAGTACAGAAAATTAAAATTATTTTCTAACCGTTATGTGCATTGTTTTTCCAGAAGAAAATGGTTTAATGTAAAGTGAGTTGTCTAGCTTCAATTACTTTAAAAAGCGGTAATTAACAATCCAGCAGATCGAGAAGCTATTTCAATTTTAAAATCAGGCGTACTGTTGGTTGCGTGTTATTATAGCCTGTAGGGCTCGGTTGCAAATAGCGGGAGGTTCAGAATCTAGCCGTTTCTTATCTAGTTTTCTTTATACTCGTACGTCATTATTATTCGATTTTTTTATAAACTGTTTTGAGGCATAAACCTACTTTGTATAACAAAACTTTTTTAAATAACTAGTTATTTTATAAAAAAAAAATTAAGATAGGTACTATTTTATGGGTTATTAAAATTATTTTAAAACATTTGCTTTTGATCCCAAACAAATACGAGCCAGAGAAAAACGAAAACTATAATTAATTCGATAATTTAGAATATAACATTATTTAATTTTAAAAAATTTTTGTATTTACAGTGCTCAACAATTGAAATGAAACATCTTAAAATTTTAACAAATTTTAAAGTCTTCTAACTCCTGCAAAAATTTATTAATTGAGATGATCTTTTTGTTTCTGAGTAGCTCATTTCTTATACTTTAAGATGTTTAATAGAGCGTTTTTTGTAAATTTGTTGTTTAAGTTATACAGGGTGTCAAAGTCAGGCTCTGCAAGAAACGAAGAGTTTAGACTGCTCCCATTTTAACCAAAAAATATAATTTGAATTTTGCTGATGGGTTTCGGAAGAGCGCTGGATCAAACCTTGGAAACGATTTTGCAAATTTTGAGGTAAATCTATAATGGCCAAAATTCAAAAAAACTGTTTTTTGCATTATAAGCAATAATTTTATTAATTGGTGTAAAATTTTTTCCTTCTTTGGCTTATTCTAAAGGTAAAAGCTCAAACTTGAATTCTGGAAAAACTGGTGGACATACCGTTACATTTCGTGTAACAAAAGGCTCCCAAAAATAAACAGTTTATTAAACAGCTTTGAATTTTAGTTTGGTAAAACAATAATAAAGATATAAACGTGTATTTAAAAACATGACTTGTGTTTTAAATCTCAAGACCCTTGTAGCATAAGTTTACTCAGTGTAAGTTGATGTTTAAATATGGTTTTTAAAGCCATGTTTTTAGAAAAAAATTAAAACTTTTGCTCATCTAAACGGCTTGTTTCCAATTATACATTTGTGGATAGGTAACAGTAGCGTGCGTATCGTGGAACGAGCTGTTCAATTTAGAAAAAGCTTCAATTTTTTCCTAAAAATATGCTTTTAAGAATCACATATAATTACCGACCATTACTAAGTAAAGTAATGCTGCAAGGATGCTGAGATACAAATAACACGTTATGTGTTATTAAACTAAAATTCGGAGCTGTTTAAAAATTTGGTCATCTTCGGAAGTTTTTTTCTACACAGAATGTTAACAGTATGTCTACCATTGCCTTCTAAAATTCAACTTTGAACTTTTATTTTTAGAATAAATAAGCCGAAATGTGGTAAAATTATACATCATTTAACAATACTATTGCAAAATGCGCAAAAAACAATTTTTTTATAATTGCTTTAATTTATAAGTGTAGCTCAAAATCTGTAAAGCTGTATCGACAGCCTAAACCAGCGCACTTCTGGAATCCATTAAACAATTCAAAAAATTTCTTTGTTAAAATAGGGAATATCTAAACTTTAAACTTACAAAAATGCTTTAATAAAAATCTTATTAAAGTATAAGAATTAATCTACTCAGAAAAAAAGATAATTCGGATTAATAAATTTTTGTAGGAGCTACAAGACTTTGTTAAAATTTTAGAGTGTTCCATTTTAATTGTTGGGCGCTGTATATTAATACAATTGAATAAATTTATATTAATTATTTAATCTTATTATTTATCTGAACGACTATCTACCTATATGTATACTCAAAATATTTAAACGTGGGCTGACTTTTCAGACCCTTTTATAAACCAAAGAATAGGCGTTGTTTAATTTATGTATAGGAAAACCACCGTAAGGCTGGATGTTGATTCATGACAGTTCCCTCCGCCAGATGTTTCGCATGTAAATACAAGATTGTACCAAGATTATTTTAACTCTGTAATCCTGTTAATTTTACTTAGAGCCGGTTTATACAAGGTGAATTAAATATCTAATTGTAATTAACTTTTAATTCGCTGTTATAAATAACTTGGCTTTTCTGACATCTGATTGGTCAAAACTGCATTGCAAATAAACTTCTTGATCGCTATTATTATATTTTAATAATAAAAATTTATTTGTATAAAAAAATAATTGAAAAAATTTCAGATTCTGTTAGTATTTACACAAAAAAATTAAAAGAATGGTTACTAAAAATTAAACAGCGCGGCATGTTCAAAATATAGAAAATAAAAAAGAAGAGTTTGATTGTATACAAAATGCGGATTTAGATAATAATGCATTGTTAAAGGAGGATATAACTGATATGTCACAAGAAACATATAAAGCAATTAAAGTAAATTTTTTGAATAAATTAACTTTTTGCGGTATTGTAAGTATTTCTACTGCTACAATAATTGGACAACAAGACAACAGCGAGTGGGACCAACAGAGAAATAACAGATTGACAGCTAGCAATTTTAAAATTTATTAATATAAAATCTACAACCGATACAGCAAACTCTGTAAAAACTATATTAAATCAAGTAGGTGTGTTTAAATTTAAAAAATTGTCTGATTCTATGTAATGGGGTATTAATTATGAAAAAAAACGCAAAAACAACGTTGAACAAATAACTGGTTTAAAAGTAAAATCATACGGTTTCTTTTGATAATGAGAAAAGATTGGTTCAAATTGGTTCAAATAGTATTGTTAAAATTAAATGCCTTTCATGCAAGAAATACAGACATCAAAAGAACTGTAGGACAAAAACTTTTTAAATAGGTACTTAGAGTTAGATCCCCAAAACAGTAACAAAATATTTTTAAAAGAAAAGTATATTTCCGCTTCATATAACAAATCGCGAAACATGTTTAGTTTATATTATACACAAAATGTAATTTAAAATATTTTATTATTAAAAGCAATGATAATAAATATTGGAATGAAAAAGTGATTAATATTTTTAAAAAATGCCATGTTGCCAGAAATAATTAACAACATAGCCGAAATTTACCCCTACAAAGTATACTAAAAAAAGATCTTTAATTATTACTAATGTTATTAAATCTCGTATTAAATTTTTAATTTATAATAAATAATTGAAACAAAATTAGAGTAAAAAACCTTTTCATTTGATTGACACCTTGTCGTGGTGAAAGGATCAGTAGTTCTAAGGGTTCTCCTATAAACATTTTTAGATGCCACATGAGTTTCAAAACAAGAACGAAGCTAACTGCAACCATAGCGTTACCTTAACTTATAAAAATTTATCTTAACTTATAAACTTAGATAAATATTTATAGCTTAAATTTGTGTATCACACAATAATAGTAATAATTATTATTAACACGGTTTAATTTTCTTTATAAATAAGGAAGTATTTACTTGGTTTTTATAAAATAAAAGCAGATAAATTATTAAATGACCGCCAATGTCAGTACTCCCAACATTTTCATATAAGTTAATTCAATTTCTAAATGCTGATATATTTCTTAAATACAAATAAATTACAGTGCAATAGTTGGGTCTATCTCTCGGTTTAGCCCCTGCTATGTCTATCCAAAAGAAACATACAGAAGAATTGACGTATTGTAAAATGGCTACTTTTAATTTAATTATTGTTTTGTATCAAAGAAACCTAATGTCAAAATATAAACTAATAGTGTCTAAGACCTGTAGTTTGCGTTTCGTTATAAAATGCTGTTGAGTTTGTAGCGTTATAATATACCGTTTTCAAAAAATGAGTAAATAAATTTGAACGTTTTTATTCAAAAACTTTTTTTTAATCACTTTTATGTTAACGAAACTATTGAAATGTCAGGAAACTATAGTTTGCTATTAACTAATCATACAAATATTAAAAACTCTTTCGAAGTTAATTTTTATTTTAACTATTAGCATTATTACGAATTACATTTCTAATCTTGCATTGACAAAACCGAAAAGACACTAATGCCACCAGATGTTTATTTGCGTCAGTTCAAGATTAGAGACACTATAAATCGTAGTTAGGAGGTCTTTGTTAGTAAAATTGGCAATTTATGTTACTATTTCTATTTCTCAAAAAAAAAAGTATACTTTTACCGCTCAGTGTAAGCCCATAACAATAAAATGCACTAAAAATTGGTAGGATTATTGAAACAAAACTGATTGAAACAAAAAAATAAATGTATACTAAATATTTAAAAAAATCAACCTTTATTTTTAAACAATTCGTAAAATTTTCCTTCCATACTTTTTAACAAAACGTCTGGTCGGTCAAATTCTACTACACTTCCACTATCCAAAACCATAATTTTATCACACTCCATAACATAGTCCAAATTGTGCGTTACCATAATAACTGTGCACCAAGCAAAACACTTCTTCACAATTTTATACATCAGTGTTTCTGTTTCAGCATCGACATTTGCAGTAAATTCATCCAAAACAACTATTTTACTTTTCCGAATAATTATTCTAGCCAAACAAATAAGTTGTTTCTCGCCCACACTCAAATTGGAATCACTGCTTATTACTCGATCCAAACTGAGGAATTTTTTTTCTAAACAAACAATATTTAGAGCTTTCCACAATTCACAATCAGGGCATTTTCCAGTCGGATCAAGATTTTCACGAAGTGTACTAGTAAATATAAACGGTTCTTGCGTTATTATCGAAATGTTTTCACGGAGAAAATCTACAGAAAGTGTCGCAATGTCAACATTGTCGATAAATATTTTTCCTTCTGGTTTGTAGAGACGAAAAAGAATTGAAATTATAGTTGTTTTTCCAGCAGCAGTTCGGCCCACAATAGCAACTTTTTCTTTAGGTAATATTGTAAAATTAACATTTCGTAAAATTAAATTTTTCTTATAAGAAAATGAAATATTTTCGTATGTGATTTGCCCTGAAGATGGCCAGTTTTGTATCACTAAACCTTGTTTACTTTCTTGTTTGTGTTTGGTGTATTCCAAAACTCTTTCAACTGAAGTCATTTCATTTTCTAACATTGCCCATCTGCGAAAAGCTACTTGTTGAGCTGTCATAAATAGAAAACATTGAGAAATTGCTAAGCCCACTTGACCCATAGAAGCATCTAAACAAAAGTAATCTGTTACCTACACAAAAAAAAACAATTTTTACCTTTATCAATGATTAAAAATCTTGCTATTATTATAATAAAAAATAACGTGTTAAAAATATGTATAACAAAACCATGTACTCTATAGCAACACATAAAAATATACGAAGAAGAAGTAAATAAATCTTGATGATTATCAAACTCCTCAAGAAGAATTTGTTCAGCTGATGAAGATCTGATAGTTGCTAAACCTTCTACAGTTGCTGTTATGTGACCAATAAAAGGACTACGACCTGAAATATTTCTTGCTATTATTCTTTATATTTTCATTTATTATAACAGTTTTACTTGATATCTCAATTCGTTTCAATGCATTTCCTGGTTTTAGATAAAGCACTGTTGTTACCAAAAGTAACCCAAAAAGTATAACAAAATGAATAAGAAAAATTGCGTTTATTGTTGCTATCAAAATTGCTATACCTAAAATTTCAAAAAAGAACTAAACAGAAATTGTAAAAACTCTTTTAAGTATTGTTTACGTCAAATGTGCTGAATAAATCATTGGGAATCTTCTCATCAATATAAGACAAATCCTCCGAAAATCTGTTTAAAATATTTCCTACAAAATGTTCATCAAAAAATGTAATTGGAGCATTTACAACGTTTGTGAAAAGTTGTTTATGTAAATTAGTTGAAGCATTTCGAGTCAATAAAAATAATGCAACAGATTTTGTCAAAAACAAAATCGCCACAGATGCTATGAGGATTGGTAGAAGATAAAACATTTGAGAACGATTTTGAATTTCGGGTTCGTATATTTCGGACTTTGTCGAATTGCGAGACATTAAGGGGCCTTTCCCTAAATTCGGTATATGGAGAAATCAATGTAAAAGTTCATTACTCATAACTCAAAACCCCGTCCACATTTTTGAATGTGGTTTTTACAGTATTAAATTATTTACATTTCTAAAGCAGTGTGAAAGAAAAAAATAAAAAATAACATTGTTGTTGTTAAAAATTATGATTTTTTTATTTAAATTTTTTTATAAATTTTTATTTAGTTGTATCTTGCGACTACATATTGGTCAAAAAAATGTGCAAAAAATTAGAAATTTAAATTTTGTGTAATAGTTTACGAGTAATTGTTATCAACTTTTAAGATTCAATCCATTTTCTATCCTCTACAACTTGTCTTTCTCTTCATCGTAGTGGCTGAAGGGTAGGTCCAGGTAGTAGACCTTTTGTGAAGAGAGCTCTGCGGCAAAGCTATAAATAAAATGTATCTCACAATTGATAAACGAGAAGTAAAATTAAAAAAAATTGGAGAGATTTATGATGGTGTAAAATTTACACTGAGGTGATAATGTTATACTTATTCAACTTTTGTGCTGGCAATTGTGTACATATAAGATTATTTGTATCTATTTCTAATTATTGCAGACAACTTTATAATGCAATTAGTTTTATAAAAAAAAATTCAATGCAGTAGCAGTACAGAGAACCATTCTCAATTGCGGTAATCCGTTTTGTTTACCTGTTGTTTGCGGAAGAGTTTTGTTGACCCTTCGTATGAATTTGGTCGTCGCAGTTCTTTTATCGTGTATCTAATAAAGTTTTTGGTTTAGATAAATTTAGCAAAGTATAAAGTACATACTTTCAGTTTTATTTCTAAGAAAATTGGAAAAACTCGGTCTTTCTGTATTATTGACAATTTATTATCTGTTATGCTAGTTTACCTGATACTAAACCAACGCGATATGAATGGGGTGGCTAATACATTACAAAGTTTATCATCAAATACAATTTTTTTTTGAACAAATCTGTGTCTATTATTTTATTGTGTACCTAATATAGTTCTGGATTTAGATAAATTTAGCAAAGTATAAAGTACTTTCAGTTTTACTTCTGAGAAATTTGGAAAAACCCGGTCTTTGTGGATTATTATGGACTGTTTGTTTTCTTTTATGCCAGTTTACCTGATACTAAACTAACAACAAGAATGGGGTGGCTAATACGTTAGGTATTAACTTGAAAAAATTATTTTGTTGGGAACAAGATCAACTTTCACTGCTAAAAAATATTTTTTATTAATTTAAATATTAATTATTAAATAAAACCAAGGCAACAAATTCTCTAATTAAAAAATTCAGACGTGTAAAAAATTCAAAACCTATTGAATAAACGTTTTCTTAAATTTAGGGTTATAGCTGACTTCATAATGACAAGAATTTTAATCCTGTAAAAACTGGGTTTAAAAATAATAAACCGTTTTTGAGTTATTAGTGCTAAACTGTAACGTCGATTTCGCCTGTAAAGCGTGTCGAACCCTTTAATTTAATTTTTGTATAATTATTTTGTATTAGGTAAAAACTCTTTGTTTTATGTTGTGATGTTTATGTAAATAAATCATGTAAATGTTTATGTAAATAACTTCAATAAAAGCAATCATTTAATAAATGTTTTTTTTTGTATGATTTTACCTTATTTTTATTGAAATTTTTTATCAAAGTACTTTTTCAATTTTCTAAGAACACTATGTACTTAATGAAAAAGAAAGCATTTTGAAATGATTACTAATAGCAGAAGAAAAACTTTTACCCATACCAAAGAGTAGGGATTTTAGACTCTTTGCCCATACCAAAGAGTAGGGATTTACAAAGAGGCGACAGTCAGACAAGAAAGCAAATTTTAGAGAGAGATACCCTAACAACCCAATTTAAAGGGACAGTCGTTTCTGTTAGGTTCAACTCGGTTAGAGTCGTCGCAGCTTCACTTCTGATTTGTCGAGAAGCACGTGACGAGGATAAAGTGGTTGGTGTATCGTGTTTCTTGTTAATTTTCACTTGAGTATTTCAAATTTCGTGCGCATGCACCAACCCAATTTAAAGGGACGAACGTTTGAAGGTCATAGAATTGAGTTTAAAAAGATCAAAGGAGCCGCTCGAAGTGTCGCCTCTTTATAAATCCCTGCTCTTTGCCCATACCAATAAACCGACCCAGGCCTACGATAATCGACCATCGACCTTCATTGTCGTGATGATTTTATGGCATCTGTCAATCATTTTAAAACCCATTCTATTTTCATAACACGTCGACTCAAACATTGGTTGAATTTTTCTTTACGTCAGCTCTTGATCCGAGGCGAGTTGAAATTTACCGTTACGATTTAGGGAAAGGGGCCTTAAAACAAATATCTTCTGTTCTGATTTAATCCTACAATTTAAAAATTAGTTGAAAAAAAACTCAGTGACGTGGAAATTGCAACCCCAAGAAAAAGTACTGTTAAAACTTGTCTACAAACTCGTAATTTAGTAGACATTAATAACAAATGTTTTAAATAAGACGTTCTAGCCAAACACACCAACCAGGGAAACTGTGGTCCAGTTTTGAGGTTTTTGCCCTCATCAACACAGTGTATCTTTGAGATGTGACAATGTGTTTCATAACAGATACAAGATAAAAAAAAAGAAGACTAAGCTCTTCAGAAATCAAATTGTCAAAAATTTTTGCTATCAAGAAACCGAGTTTAGAAACACATATCTGAAAGCCAAAAATTTTTAGTCTTTTTTTTTGTATTGTTCTGTAATGTGTCTAAAGTTACGATAACAACAATTTTTAGCAAAACTAATATGCGCGTTTCTTATTAGTAAAAAAAAATTCTACCAAAATTGCTTAAAAATTGATTAGCAACTTCTTGCAAGTGTTGCAGTTTCCATGTCATTTAAGTATATTTATTATTTAGAACATGTAAGCAAAGTACATAAAAAAATCTGTGTGGCTCATAGATTTATGTAAATCAGCTTTATGTGACGTTGCCGAGTGTCCTGACTCGAGGACATGTAGTCGTTATTATATGTATGTATTCGTTATTACTGATTTTTTCAGCTCCTTTCCCCAAATTTGTATCCTTCTAAAAGTGTTTTTTTTGGCTCACATGTTATAATTAATATATGTTTTTTATTTAAAAGAAAAACTACTGTGGTGCAAATAATGACCCCCTACATTTAATTTTCTACGTAAATAGCATTACATTCTCATCGAAACAATAACAAGATGACATTTATTTGCACCACAGTGGTTTTTAAATAAAATAGCATACATACCAATTATTTTCAACTTTGTGCATACCACTTTTCGAAATTTGATTCAAGCCAAAGATAACAAATACAACAATACATAAATAGAGCCCTCCATATTTAAAATATTTTTTATAAGTTTTAAAAGCAACAGTTCCGTCAAATTTCTTTTCTTCATAAATATTTTTTTGAGGAATAGTTTTCAACAACTTTACAGATTCGCTAAAATTCTTCTCATTATTGTTAAATTCTGCAATCTCAGCCAATTTTTCTTTAATTATCAATTGTTTATTATTGTCATTCTCTTCTGAGAATTCTAAAGGTATAATACCAGTTTTAACATCTTGCTGGTCCAGATTAATTACATTATTAGCTTTAGCAATGTATTTTTTATTCTGAGTAACAAGAATAACTATTTTATCCTTCAAATATTTTTTAATACATTCTTCAAATACAAAATCAGAAACCACTACATCTAAATTCGATAAACAATCATCTAGTAAATAAATATCGGAATTTTTATAAATAGCACGTGCTAAATTTATCCTTGCTTGTTGTCCTTTACTTAAATTAGCTCCTCGATCAGCCACAATAGTTCGATCACCTTTTACCATACAGTTTAAATCTGGTAAAAGTGCACAATTGTGAAGAATATTTACATATCGTTTTTCACTAAATTTTGATCCGAATAAAATGTTCTGTTTGATAGTAGAAGGAAAAAGCCAAGGTTCTTGTGAAGCATACGATATCGTTCCGTCAACTGAAATTTTTCCCTCAATCAAATTATATTCATTCATTAAAATATTCAAAAGTAGACTCTTGCCACTTCCTATAGATCCTGTTATTACCGTTAAACCTGTGGTAATTTCTGTACCAAACTTATAACAAATCTCCCGATATTTAATACAAGTTTTTAGATTTGACAAAATAATTTTTGGATGAGAAATAAATTTAGTTTTATTTCTGGAAATTACCCCATTTTCAGCTTCTAATAAGAAAAATTGTATTCTTTTAAAAGTAGCTTTCATTTTTAACATTTCATGTATCCCTTTTGAAATACCTATTTTTAAAGCTACAGATATTATATCTAAAGTGTTTAGGACAAAAAATAAAGTCCCAGCGTTTATTTTTTCCCGTAAAAGTATTGAAGAGATTATTATGAGGTACCAAGTAATGTGTAAAATCGATTCAGAGAGGGTACATTTCACAGCAAGTAATAAATAAATTTTGTGTAGAAGATGAGTCTCGTCCCTAAAATTTTCTGATTAAATTTATAATTCGATAACAATATCTACTTTCAAGCTGTAATGTCAATATCGCAAAATTTTTGTTTATATAAAAATATACGTTCAAGATTATTAAAGAAAAAGCTGTTAGTAAAAAGTTAAAAATCGTAGTACATAGTCTTCATTTTTTTTAATGCATTATATTTTTAGATGTTAATTGCCTTTTTGGTGCAGTAGCCCTCATTTATTAGATCCCAATAGTCACCTATTACAACAGAATTTGGGTCCCATGCTCCGTTTTCAAAATACCAGACATACGAAAATTCTAACAACGCCCCTGATGCTTGTTAAACAAAATCGGTCTTTTCATAATTGATTACGTAAATTAAGTGGAAAATTCAAAAATTGTTTTTCTGTTAGTTATTTAATCCCAAAACTCTTTGTGATAGTAACTTCTAGGATGTGATACACATATAACAGAATTTTCAAGTTACTTGCCAAACTACAAAACTAACCCTCCTTGTTTGTTAATTTTTAAACTAATTTCAAGTTGAGATACTATCAGTAGTATTTTAATAAGCTTCCGTAACAACAACCAAACACAATTCCAAATTTTTTATGTAATAGAATATAATACTGGTATTACCTACTAAACTTAAAATTAGTCCATTTGATTACTTGTTGTGCGATCGTAACTTTAGTTTCCCATCTTTCTTATCATAATGTATTAAATGTCAAATACATCTTGGCGTGTGAGATGCGCAGAAGCGGAGTAAGGAAAGACATACTACGTGCTCCTTCTACATTACACTTCGAAAGCTGGATTTCAACTGAATTTTTCCACCACGACAAAGCACAGTCTATTGCGCCTCTGACTTTCACCCGCCGAGCTGAATTTGACAAGTTATAACCATGTATTAAATCTTTACTATGTCTTGTGCTGCTTCAAAATAAGTGTAAGTGTCTTAAAACCGCTAAACGTTTGTTTTTTATATACTGGGTTGCTATGAGTCGGGTGACTATTTAGAACTGTTACGTTTTTGTTAAAAAATTTGCAGATTTTGCTTTCTACAAATAGCAGCACAAAACAAAATTTAACTTTTAATATGTAATTTGTACTTTGAAATTCTATCGATTTTAACTTATAAAAATATTTGTTTTCTCAGCATTGTTACGCCACTAGAATTTTATGTTGAGAAAGAACTGTCAGACTAACTTCATCTTTTTTCCAATACAATTTAACCAATAAACGTCACTGTTCTAAATAGCAGAGTATACAAAGTAACATAAATGTATGAAATAAAATTGATATTTTCTAAGTTAATGTTTTTTTTTAGAAAAACGCTAAGACAGGTCAATTTTATATTTTTATTGCGCACGTTTTTCACTTGTTTTCAAATTTTTTTGCCGGCTGTATTTTTGCTGTGACGTAATCGATATTTTTTTTAAATTGCAACCCCTATTTTTGAGTTGAATATTACAACTATTTTTTTTTCTGCGTATAATAAGTAGTATAACATTTGTAGGGTCTAAAATACCATATGTTTATTATAATTTTTGATCAGAGGCTGTCATGAAAAACAAAAATTCTAAAAATGTAGCGTCTAGATTAATTCACTTGATAAAAGTCATTTTACTGTCACTGTCAAAAGTAAAATTTAGATTTGATTTGAATTATAGGGTTCACTGTAGAACAAGATTTTTTTGGTAGAATCATATTTTTTTAGTAGGCACTTAGCGAACGGAGAATGGGTTTACTCATCCAGACTTTGTTTTGACGAGTTTTGGGGTAAATTTCCAGAATAAATCATAAGTTATGATTTATTCATAACAGAGTCAAATTTTCAGACCAATTTGAAAAACACTTTCACGTCCTTTCGAGAAACCAACAGCGTCAATCGGAAGGAAGGTACTGGAAAAACAAAAACGGTGCGCTCTCCAGAGAATATTGAGAATGTAAGGCAAATGTTTTGAAACGTTTACATATAATTTACAGACTGGTGAAAAGGTCGACAACATAACTGTCAATTCTTGGCGCGAAAGTCTAAATTGCAAAGGCGAGCATGCCCTCCGTACCCAATCTAAGTGAATCTCAAAGTTTTTCTTTGAGAGTGACAGTAAAATGATTTTATTATCAGGTGAAATAAGTTACGCGCTACGTTTTTAAAATTTTTGTTTCTCATGACAGCCTCTGATCAAAAATTATAATAAACATATGGTATAAACTTTAAGTAATTTAACCAATTTAATATGTTTTATTAAAGTTTTTAAAATAGACGCAATTTTTAATAGAATTACTGAACTAATTAATTAATTAATTTGTTCAAACAAATCTAAATATTTCCAATTTTTAACATTATTCTAAAAGAAAAGATTTTAAAATATTATTTTGTGCAAAAAATATTTTAAAAAAATGTAGATAACCCCAAAAAATAATAACATTTATTTGATTCCTAAGAGGCGTTTTAGAGCAGCACTGCCAAGCCGAACATGCCGTCTGCCGTAACTTGACAATACCTACCCCTCTAGAGTCCGATCGTTGAACAGGTATAATAATAAAACCGCCCACTTTTGCCCCGGACATTTGAATAGTAGCTTGCAATTGGCTGTTTTGAAAAGTAGTGTTTTGGTATTACCAAGATCCCACCCACCCTCTTAGAAAAAAATGGCGTATTTAAGTTTGAAATTTTATATTTTTTTGAGTTATCTACATTTTTTAAAAAATATTTTTTGCACAAAATAATACTTTAACTTCTTTTCTTTTAGAATAATGTTAAAAATTGGAAATATTTAGATTTTTTTGAAAAAATTAATTATTATTAATTAGAAGGAATATTAGAAAAATTCTGAAAAAAATCACCTGTGTAGTGCAAAAAACAAAGTTTTTAATGCCAAACTTTAAAGTTGATGTGATAACTAGTTTTTGAGAAAAGTTAAGAAACACTTTTAGCAGACTCACCCTGTATAACAAAAAATTGCTCCCTCGTACGCTCATCTGCGCAAATTTCGAGGGAAATTGCCATACTTAAACAGATTGAAATTAGAACTAGAATAAAACCAAAGTTATTTTTCATTGGTCAAGATAAGTACAATGTGATTATATCTAGAGAAATAATCGAGAACCTAGAAATGCGCCAGCACTATATAAAATTAATTAAGATGGATAATAATTTATGGTAGAGTTCTACAAAAACAAAATCGACAAAGGTACTACTACTTATCAGAATTGAATAACAAGACAAATTGACCAACAACTAACCAAGATTTTTTTGGAAAGATTTTGGTGTTAATGAAAATAAAGACATGATCAACGTAGAAGACAAAAAAGCACTCAGAAGATTATATGAAAAAAGTTAGCTGTTTTACAGAATATTGATAGGAAACAGCCCATCTGTGAAAAGACAAGAACGTAGTCTTAGTGCAAATTGTCAGAAAAACAGAACAAATAGCAAAAGGTTATAACAAATTATACTAGCACTAGGTACATATCTTATTTTAAAGTAATTTGAAAAATCTTGGTTTTTGTTTGACGCCACACTAAGGTTGAAGAAAAAAACGTGAATGACCTATCATTGAAAGACTCCGAAAATCATCTGGCTATTTTGTTTAACAAAACAGTCTTCATTGATGCAGACATTTAAGAAATATTGTACTCGATAAAGGTAAGAGTCGAAGGCGAGAATGTCTAAAAATTTATATTGTCCAAAAACAACGTAAACCTGCAGTGATCCTAATACCTATGCTATGCAAGTCATGACATCCCGTCCTGTATGTTTTTTATATTGCACCTAATACAGAGAGTGAAATAAAAGTATGGAATAAAATTCATATTTTCTAACTTAATGTTTTTTTTTTTAGAAAAACCCCAAGACAGGTCAATTTTATTTTTTATTGCGCACGTTTTTCACTTGTTTCCAAATTTTTTTAGCCAACCGGTTTATTGCTGTGACGTAATCGATATATTTTTTTAAATAGCAACTCCTATTTTTGGTGTGAATATCGAAACTTTTTCTGCGTATAAACAGTAAAACATTTGTAGGGTCTGCCCGATTGTACAATGCGCGCTTAAATTTTGGTTTACGAAAGTTGCGATTAAATAAAGTGTTCCCTTAATATATCTTTGTCATCAGTCATAAAACCCATCAATTCTTTTATTTTTTTGAAAGCCAAACTAAATTGACAAAATAAATTCTCTTGAGTAACGCTTAAACTGACAAATACCACCGATCAAACTATATATTTTATATTTAAACTAAAACTCCTAACCTAAAATTTAAACTCACGTTACTAAACGACGTTTGTACAATCAGCTAAGGGCGAGTTTTTGAGTTTAAGTCTAAGTTTAAGCGCGTAATGTACAATCGGGCCTAAGTAATTTAACCAATTTAAAATAATGTTTTATTGAATTTTTCAAATTGACGTCCTTCACTCCTTCTGTTTCTTAGTAATAATACAATTAATTTTCGAACACCGTTAGCACATTATTTATTATTTTTTAAGTAATTAAGCGGTACTGATTTGTGGAAAAAAAACAGAAACTTTACTGGACTTAAATCTAAAAAAAGGCGTTGATAACCGAAAAAAGCAGTGCATATGCTTTAATGTCGTTTTTATAAAGCAGAAGCGTAAGGTAAGTGGCACAAATTATTGCATCAAACTTTCTTGTTAATTGTTTTTGACTGTTATATCAATGTCCGAAATAAGAATACATAATATTAAAGCAATCACTTTATGTAAATCTAATTTTGTACATTTTCTAACTTATGTTGGGGAGTGTCGATTTTTGGATACAGAAAATCATTGGAGAACCATTGATCGAGAGGGGTGTGGATTATAGAAAAAAATGCTTTTTTATTTTGGCAACGCTGAGATAATGCGCGCAAAAAAAAGACGAGAGATAAAAAAATAGAAAATACAAAACAAAGAAAATATCTAAACAGAAGAAATTACTGACAACTGATTCTGAATCTGAGAAAGCGCTTTGCGCTTGTTTTGTAAACTTGAATTCGTGCCACAAAGTTGACTTTTCAAAATGCGTTCTTTAATATACTATTACAGCATTCAATTATTGTTAAAACACTATGCTGACGAGTTACGTTTCAAACTAATTTCTATAAATAATAACTACATAAATAAGGTGTCCCAATAAAATAAGGCACCTCAAATATCAGGAAAACTGTAAAGAATATTGAAAAATGCTAAAACGGGTCAATTTGAAATTAGAAAAAAGAAATTTTGTTTCCAATGGAGACAACACACTTGTGAAATCTCAAATGAAAACTTATTTAATATTCCAAATTTGTTGTAACGGGGAAGTGGACAAGGCAGAAAAAAAAACTATTTTATAAGGCCAACGTTTCGAATCATTCTTTCGAATGTAAAAAGAATGGACGTAATTCACCAAAATAACTTATTTAATATGTTCTCAAAACTTTTTACCAAAGTTGATTAGGTCCAACCGTTCATGAGACATCTGCAAAAGATGGTTTTCCTACTAGTAATTACTTTTAAAAACTATAACAATATATTTATTAATTTTATTGAAATAAATGTTCAAAATGTGTCTTGTTAGATTTTATACAAGGTTTCATATTAGATTCCAAACGCATTTCTAACAGATTCGAAAATTTATGGTGTCAATTACGAATGCACTGGTAAACGATTCTGTTTTTTTAATAAATCGAGTGAGTTTCACAGTTTCAGAGACTTCAGGTGTCCTCATAGAAAGAAATCTAGAAGAGGAAGATCGAGAGATCTTGCTGGCTCTTTGATGAAACCTCTTCTTCCAATCCAGTAATTCGGAAAGTTTGTATTTCAAAATTTTCCCACAGGACCTACATAGTAAAGCAGTGCACAGGTCTTGTTAAAAGATTAAATCATTCTTCGACAATAGGTCGTCATTTTTCTTTACCTCAACAATTTGAGAATAAGTTTTACTGAATTAAAAAAAGAGGGGCTATGAAATGGCAGTCAACACCTTCAGATTTCACTCCTTTAAATTTATTTTTATGGAAACACCTGTGCAGACGAAAGTTTCATCTTAACCAGATTTATTAGAAAAACTGAAAAACCCGAATTGTTGAATTTGTTGAAATGTGTTTGAGTCTCGTCTTTATCTTTGTATGGAAGCCATTGGAACTCATTTTAAACATTTATTTCAATAAAATTAATTCCTAGAAGTAATTACTAGTTGGAAAAATTATCTTTTGCGAATATATCGTTAACAAATGCTTCAATTCAAATTTAGTAAAAATTTTTGAAAAGAATGCTTTCATTTGAGGTGTTACAAGTGGGTTAGTGCTGTCTCAGAAAATATCCCTGGGAAACGAAATTCGGCGTTTTTGCAAATTCTTTATAGGTTAAAATATAGTCGGGTTGGCTCACTTTCTCTGAGGCACCTGTATGTTATAATAAGACACGATAAAAGATGTATCCTGCAAAAATGTGAAATTTGTACTTTTTACTATTGTAAAATACAGTGGTCAACAATTAGCTTAAAATCTGCAAAACCTTTTCGAAAAATTTTAAGGTAATTCTTATCAATTGGTGACCACTAAATATACAGGGTGTCCCATAGTATATGCAAGTGGAATTTTAAACCTTTAGAATAAATAGAAAATAATTAAAACTTCTTATTAACTATCCACTTATTGAGCGCTACAATAATCTTAAAAAATATTAGTGATTTGTTAGTCCGTTTAAGAGAAAAATAGCAATTTGTGCTATAAAATTTTATTTTAATTTTTTTAAATTTTTTTTCTTTTGCCTACAAATAATGCTCATACATCAGGAAGTCACCCTGCGCAATTAAAATTAATTAAAATCTATTAGTAATTGAGATATCTTTGAATAAAAGGAGACGTCACTTTAAGAAAGATATTTACGACAAATAATTGTAATTCCGCAAAATGAGGGGTAGTTATTTATGGTTCAGACAGTAGGTAGTTGGGCTCTATTTACTTAAGAATCGAAGCCGTTTATCCCAAAGCTTATAAACTTTTGTCATTATAAATAAAGGTCTTGCCTTGCGGTTAGCTTCAATTACTATTAGGATACCAATAAATAACGCTTCAATTTAGTTGCTTTTACATATTGGTTAATTTCGCGGCTATTGTTAAAGATTTTTAATTTTAAATTTAGCAAAACCACTTTCTGACTTCATTTTACCAGATAAAAAAAAATTAAAAAAATAAAAATAAAATTTTATTGCATAAATTGCTATTTTTCTCTTAAACGAACCAACAAATCGCTAATATTTTTTAAGATTAGCGCCTGATAAGTGAATGATTAGCTAACAAATTTTATTTTTTTTCATTTATTCTAAGGGTTCAAAATTCCACTATGCATATACAATAGGACACCTGTACATCTATAGAAAGTTATAACTTTCTATAGATATGTTATATTCCTATGAAAAATTAAATAATTTCTTGGATCCTTTGATATTAGTACAGTAAAGATATTCATTAGAACATTTATATAATTTAAGACTTGTACAAGTAATATTAATATTACAGTAAGAAAGTAGATAAAACCACTTATTACAGTAGGTATAGATACAAAAAATGCACTTACCAATTTTGGATTGGTACTTACTCTCTAATTCGTAATACTTTTTTCTCAAAACTATCAATCCACGTGTAGCATTTAATCAATCTAATTGCATTTAAAATCTCTTTTGTTATTTGATATCTCTGATCCGTTTTTGTCAAAGTTTTCGATTTCAGTTTCGTTATTAATGATGCCAAAAATACTAAAACAAGATAAAAGTCTACAAATAATTTGCAAACATAGTTTTTATCTTACACTGCATTAGTAGAATTAAGCAAAACAGTGCAATCAAAACAATAACTAACCATCCAATTTCGAAATAAAGAACAAAACAAATCATTATAAAATGTACAGAACTGCTCCATAAATAAGTAACAAAGAACACAAAACTTTCAAATTCATTAACGTCCCTTGTGATTAGAGTAATAATTTTTCCAACTGAAATGCTATCGATTTTTGCTTGATTCGTTTTTAATACTTTTCTATAAATTAAAGAAGTAAATGCAGCACGCATTTTTAGAGATAATGTTCCGAGTCGAAGTTGAAAATTATCTTCGTACAAAAAAGTAAAAAACACCAGCACAATCAAAATCACACCGTATAAAGTAGAGTCAGATTTAGAAAATTCGCTGTCT
The DNA here is from genome assembly GCA_029207805.1 of Tribolium confusum. Lineage (NCBI taxonomy): Eukaryota > Metazoa > Arthropoda > Insecta > Coleoptera > Tenebrionidae > Tribolium > Tribolium confusum. The sequence goes on from JALGAY010000003.1 coordinate 39,808,804, forward strand.
TTAGAAAAAGATGAAATAAATTTTTTTACTAAGTTTGGTCTCGGCAGCCTAAAACAAAATTTTTAGACAAAAAAGTCGTAAAACACGGTTTTGTACGTTATTGCTAAAGCTACTATTTTAGTAATTGCTAAGAAAAGATACTCCTTTCCAAAACATTTACACAAAAGAACAAGTATCGAAAATTTATTTTCATTTCGTTGTTTTTCCCATGCTTTTTCAATGCGATTTCCCAAATTTTCTGATTTATAAGATGGCAGTATCTCGTATATATCACTTTCGTCAATAGATTTTCTTAAACCTTTTGTCAGAATTTTTCTAGTGTACCTATAAAATGTACTTTTATTAGAAAGATGACACGAATAAATTGCTATTCAACCTACGTAAAAAATAACTGTGAAATAATATTTGTTTTTTCTTCTGGATTTATTAATCTTGGTTTTCTTTCTAAGTAATTCATTTTTACTTTGTTGTTTAAGTCTTGTTACTAGATTGTTATTGTTTCAAAAACTTTAAAAATAATAACTCATTAAATGACGTAAAGTGTTTTATTGTGTGATATAAATAATTTAGCCATTTATTTTTAAAACTAATGAGTGAACGACATACCTGTACAAATTATCATAATACTTTGTTGTGCGTAACTAAATTACAGTGTATAATAATGAAAAAAATTCCAAAAACACTAATTTAATACAATATTTATAAATTACTGTTTCATTAATATTGTACGACGTATTGCGTATGAACTTTAAACAAAATTGTTAGTTTGTATGTTTTATTTAAAATTTTAGTTTTTACATAATTAAATACATATTATATCATTCTTAGTATTGTTTAGATCAAAACTAAAAAAATTTACTCAGCATGTTTTCAGAAGAAATTTCTCAAAATTATCAAATGACAACGAACCCCATTGTATTAAATTTAATCTTGAACATATAAATTTAAAATATTCGCAAAGAAAAATTATAAAAGATGGTGTCAAAACTAGTGATGTGCAAAATATCGGTATATCAACACTTGATATTAATATAATTAATTCAAATTAACATATGAAGTTTACAAAAATATATATATCACATTGATATATTTTTACATTCATAAATTAACGTGTCAAATGATATTATCAAAAATAACTGAAAGAGGAAGAGAGCTTCTGGATTTGATCATTTTTAATTTTCATTTTCTCTATTGAGTACCTAATGACAAAAAATAAATTGGTAGTGGATTAGTTATCATTTATCACATCTGCATACTCTTAACAAAATTTTACGCGAAGTTGCTAATATTGTGCATGTCAGAGTCATTCGACAAAATTACCTTAAAAAAGTCGACCTTATTGCAAATCAAGTAAATAAGGTTAAATTAAAATTTAAAAAATACATTAAATTCATTATTTATTTAAATCAACTTTTGCTATAAAATTTTAAACATATGTTATTTTCTGTAATCAGTTCACATGAATCTAAAAATGCAATAAAAAATATAAGGTGCTATTTAAAAAACAAAGTTGATGTCGGTACCTCATTTTTATGACTCCATGAATCAAAAACGATTATTTCAAAAAATGCACAATTTAAAAATAAAATCGACCTGTCCGAGCAATTTTTGTAAAAATAAATAATTTTAAAGTCATTTTAGATGTTCCATACTTTTGCCGCTCACTGTATTTATATTAGATAATAGATAATTAGTAGAAGATAATAAACTATTTGCTTTTTCTGTTACAGTAATTATAAACAGAAGAGTAACTTAATAAAAGTTAGGTTGTTCATATTTCATTTAGTAAAATATACCATATGTTCATTATAATTTTTGATCAGAGGTTGCTCTGAAATTCTACAAACGTAGCGCCAAAATTAATTCATTTGATAAATTTTGTGTCATTTTGTGTCACTGTCAAGAGTAATATTTAAATTTGATTGGAATTATGGAGTTTACTGCAGAACAGAAGATTTTTTTGGTACAATCATATTTTCGTAATGAGCAGTTAGCGAACGGAGAATGAGTTTACACATCCAGACTTTGTTCTGATGAGTTTCGAAATAAATTTCCAGAAGGAATCATTTTTAAAAAGCCCATCAATGATATTAAACAACTAAAAAATCGTATTCAGGAAGAGATAAACAACGTTATATATAAACAAAAATACTCCTGCAACTCTTGCTAATGTGTTCGAAAACCTGAAACGTCAAATGAGATAATGTATTACCAAGTGAAATAAGTTATGAGTTATTGGCGCTACGTTTTAATCCAAACTTACAGGAAGTTCCTAAATTCGCGGAGCAACTTCATGATACGTTGTCAATTAATGTCCAAAAAAACACGAGAAAATGTTAGCTAATATGACAAATGATAAAGTTTAAAAAGTTATCATGTCAAATAATGTTTTAAACAAAATTAACATCTTAACCTTTTCTAAAAATGTAGTATACTGTAGACTAAATATTCCAAAAAAATTATAATCACTGAAGAGTCTTAATGTAAACACCTTATAGTCCTAATTAAATATTTCCAATCTCCATTAATTATTTAACCCAATCGAAGGCAACATTACACAGTGTAAAATTTTTATTGAGTGGTAATCACCACTTTGCAAGAAAACTATTTTTTAAATCCGATGTAAATTTTTAAAATATGAATAGTAAATCCAATAAGAGACTGAACTTTTTAAACGTCCCAAAAATGTTGAAATTAACAGAAATTTAAAATCTGGGTTAACAAGACGGATTTAGATTGTTGTGATTGATAAGTTCTCGCGCGAAGGTTGCCTATTGGTTTATTGTAGATGACATCGATCATCGATGACAACATTGCCAGTTGAAACTTAATGACTTTATTTTGATCAAATCTACGACTGGATCTACTGTATAAAGTTCCACAAGCATAGTCTGCTTTAATTCAGCTGATTCTCGTTCTCCTTTAAAAACACAAAAAATTCATATTAGGTGTGTCTCGTATTTTAAAAATTAAAAAATTTGAATTTTTTAGAGAAATCAGAAAATAGCGTACCATCTCGTTAGTCCGCTAATTTTGGTTACTTTATATACATAAATTTTGTATGGACTACTTATAAAATGTGACTCGAAATATTCAAATGACAGCTTCACATTTTTTCTTCATGAAATTATTCCGCATTAATCAATTCAAATAACACAAAATATAAAAAAATATTTGGGCAGTCGCGTCGTAAAAGATTCATACTGCAACGTATGTGCAAAATCGGGGTTCTTTTGATTCAAAGAGTTTGATTAATATCGAATAATTTATTTCTACAATGTACAAAAATAAACACATCAATAATTATTAAATAAATGAATAACTCGATATTCACACTGCAATCGCCGTCGCTTAGATGTCGGTCATGTCAGTATCTAATATATCGCTCACTTTAATCGCTATCAAGTTCCACACTAACTAACTGCCCGGTCAATGTTTTCGCTCGTTTATATAACGATACGTCTTTCCAGAATAGGTCCGGAAATTTCGCGACCTTTGACTATTTGTGCGAAGCGATTAAATCCAATTTTCCATCGGTCCATGGGCATGTCTATTAGTGCATTTTTCTCAAACTCTTTACTCGAAACTCTCTTTCTTTTCTTGTTATTAAAAATGTTCGTAACAATATTTTTACGTTCATACTATTTTTACATAATTCATGAAAATATTTTATTGATTTTATTACACAACTTGACAATACGTGTAGATACAAAAATTAAAAAAAATTATGGCGATGGCATACATGTTATAAATATTCACTTTAAATTTATAAAGTTAACAATCAAACATTAATGTTGATAATAAATATACGCACATATCGACAATTACCTACTGTTTAATAATAATAGTAAATACAAAAAAAATATTACGTTTACGCACGTGTATAGGTACCTAAGTGATAATACAAATAAGTATATGCAGTTATATTAATTAAAAGTATGTAGTAGGATACTTTTTTATTTTATATTTATAATTTAAATGATAAGACGATATTTATTCACGCTTCATTATATTCATAAAATTATGATTATCTACACCTTTTAAGATTATTTTGAAAAGATCATTCTACTAGATGATTTGTAGATGCTTACGGCATTTATAGAGATCTGTAGAAACAAATATAAAATAAATAAATAAAATATTGATAATTTTTCATTTTTTACTTTGTGCTTTAATGTTACCATGTGAATAACTCGCATCTTGAACGCAGGTTCTAGTTTTCTTATAACAGTAAGTACTAGTGTCTTTTTTGTGTATTGTCGTTCATCTTGTTCAGAATTAGATGGTAAAATTTTTTTAGAATTTTGGACAAAAAAAATTAAATATTCAATTTATGAAATATTCAAATATTCAAACTCAATTTTCGGATAACAAGTGTAGACACTTTGTAGAAGAGTAGAAGTGCCACATTTCATCCCAAGAAATTTAATTCATTTACTCCTGCTGGGATTAAGTTTAAATAAAATAAAAAATCACGCAATATTTATTACATTACTATCTACTGATACAATATAAATATTGCATTTCATTCGTAAAAAAATTAAAATTAGTGCACGAATGTGTTAAAAATTGTATTTTTAATTCCTCTGGTTTAATTAGTGCCCTCTCTGCTCAGGTATTAAACTCCACCTACGGGATTAAAAAACCTAATTCAATTCCTTAGTATCTAGGCTGTCCCCGAAATAGTTTATAAGTAACGCACAGTCATAAGGACACTGTAATATAAGAGTGTACAAAAAATTTAAAAAAAAATCTAACTCGCTTAATCATCGGCTTGAGTATAATTGTGCTGTAATTAGTTTAGTAATGTTGATAAAGTCTTAAGAATGCTAAAAAACAAACTTGCCTTATGTAAAAAAAAATTCAAAAATCAATATTTCTGAGCATATATATTTTGAGGTATATCTTCGATATACCTAAAACTTTTTGGTTAAAAACAGTGTTGTCATACATCGTGTATCTCAAGAAAATGTTACCAACATTAAATGCTCGCCGATGAAAATAATCATGTTTAGAAAAAATGTCAAAGAAAATAAAAATAAGTCATCAGAAAAAGAGTTCCTTAAAATAAGGTATCACTCGACCCATTTTCCCTATTTAAATTCCAGGAGTAAAAAACGCTGTGCTTAAGGAGATGGCAAAATATTAACCTAATTTTACCACGAAAACATGTTCCCCTGACACTAAAGATCGACCTGTCTCGTTTTTTTTAATCGAAATCGTTACCGAAAAAATTGGTCTAGACTGTTTTTATTTATTTAATTTCAGAAATGGTCCTGCACGTTCGCTGTTGAATCCTATCATCAACACCAAGCGTTTGTAACAAAGCGTTTCCATATTTACCGACAAGATAACGCAGATATCGAACCGTGACGTTATCCGAATACGTCATGCCACTTCCACTGCCATGACGATGACGTACGCTTCCCACCACCAACGCCTTCCTTTTCTCCTCTCGTTTCCCTTGCCTATAAGTAAGGGTATATATTGCACTTTGCCTAAAGCATTAAAAATTTTAAATTAGTATTAAGAACTTTGTAAAATATGATCGAAAAATACATGATTACAAATTACCACAGAACTTACTTGCAGGCGCATTTACCTTGCAAAGTCACTTTCACCAAACACCGCCACCCACTGGTGCATCAACCCAGTGGTTTCCTCCTTCCTGAAACTGCTACACAAGGTGCATTAACCCGTGGGTATCCTACCACTCCTCCTCGACGAGTGCTCGCGAGACACTTAGGCTGGCCGACACGTGGAGGACGAGCTGACAAAGACGACTGGGCCGAAGTGTCGACTTCAGCACTGTCACCGTTTTATCGAGACAGAATTTAGTTGTTTGTTATTAAAAATTATTATTTTATTTCATAAATAGTTTATATTTAATAAAACCCCATCGTAGCTACGTTACTCTCTCTCTCTACTTTACCCAGGACCCCCCAGTAAAGAAAACACTCGTTTGCAAAAACTGCGTCATTCCTTAAATCATTTGCTTTAGCACATAGGTACGAGTATTTGACGTAGATTTTTATAGGCAAGTACGAGTATAAAATTTATTCAATTTTTGTAATGAATAACTAATGGTACCAGATTTAGTAACTGTTGTGTTATGATCGTATCTTTTACTAGTTTGCCTGACGTTTTGACTACGGTTTGACAAATAAAATTAGTTTATTTGTCAGATTTTTCTCTTGATATTGAAAATTTTGGATTTTGTTGTTTGTGGATAAATTTTTAAAAATTCCTTCGGTTAATTAAAAGGAGTTCATGAAATAAACTTAATAAAATTAAATTGAAGAGAGAAAAGTTCTAGAAGAAAGCAACAAACACGAAATATAAAAGCACATTTGTCATCAATCATCATTGTCCACTATACTGTATCTTAAATTTACTAGTCCTCGTCACTGTAGCTACTTGTAAGTTCTTGGTCCAAATCTTCTGCCAAATTTATAATAATAGGCGGTATAGCTTTAATGCTGAAATTTCCCATTAATTTTGTCCAATCCTCTGATATGATTTTTCCAGTGCTTAATATTGTTTTGCCAAATCTAAACCAAATAATATAAAACGTCTTGGTTTGCTCTAAAGCCAATTCTATAAACTTATATTTGCAATAGCATGAAGGCAACCTAAGAACGTCATGACCATGTCCTTTTAAAACTTCATCTATAACATATTTTTTATTTCTTGGTCCAAAAGTTTTGATTAGGAAAAACAACTGCGTTTTATTCATATGTGGTAAAACTGCATGTTATGTTGAACCAGCCAATTTTGCCAATTTTTCTCATCTTTCTAGATGTAAATAGTAGTGATTTATCAACAAGCATCGAATGGTAGGGTGCGTTATCCATAACCACCACGCATTTACCTTAAATTTTAGCAAGTGCAAGAATTAGCTGATTCAATCTCCAACTCTTGAAAAGTTGGCCATCCATGGTTTTGTGATAATTTAAGTCATTGTTATTAGATTCTAAAAGTAAACTACATCCATCTAAAAAACCAAATTTTGATCTTGCTTGTAAAATCGTATAGCGCTTTCCTGGTTGTTTTTAGTAGGTATTGTATGTTTGCCCTCAATTCATTTGTCCATTGTCTAACAGCAGTTCCGTTTCTATAAATCCATATTTCGTCCAAATAAATAAAAGTTACGTCTTGTTCCTTGTATTGCAGATATTTTCTTAAAAACTTGATTTTAAGAAGTATATACTTTTGTTCACAAAGCAGTTAGCTTAGAATTCACAAAGCATAGAGAAATTACCGAGTCCTAAGAATAATTGCGAATTAAAATTAAATAAATTGGAGCAAAGATTAAAAAAATATTTTTCCCTATCAGGGAATGGTCGTAGATTAATGAAATTTAACAGAAACCTACTGACCAAAAAATAATCCAAAAGCTTCCTTTTCTTATTAAAATATCATCAGAACCAAACAAAACAGGAAAAATTCCACCAAAAATAAAATATTGAAATATATGCTAACATTGTTTTTTTTTTTTTTCAGTTTTTTATTCACTAAATTTATTATTAAATGTGTAATCACGTAATTAATAAAAAATAATAATAATTCAATAATCGCCGTTGATTCGCCGATGATCATCGCTCTGTTTTGCCAACTAAACACTGTACTGCCATAGTCAACATCCTCCCATTTGTTAATAATGGGAGTCTCAAGTTTTACCTCCATTCCCTTTTTTATCTTACTTTTTGTCAGAAAAACAATAAAAAAATAGAGTATACTTTGACAAGGGTCTACTTCAATTGTACCTTTTTTATTAAATTTAAAAATAAGGATTTAGCGAAAATTTTGATGTTTCAATTTTTACAAGAATCAATCAAAAATTAATTATAGGATGTCAATCTGCATTTTTACTTTCTACATCAAAATCAATTTTTGAATGAAACCGGATTTTATATTAGCGCGTGACTCATAAATCCCAAACACAAAAAATTAAATCAAACCTAAATCGCAGAAAAAATAAACCGCAAACGACCCAACTTTATTTTCTTCACAAATTTATCACCTTCCTTATAAATACCCCATCAGGAAAAAAATTTTATATCAAAATTAGAATTTAGAGAAAACTATAATTATTTAAAATGATGGAATAACACGGATTAAAAATGTAGCATATCAAAATACATTGGTGATAAAAATTATTATTATTAATTGATAACTTATTGACTAAAAGCCCAAAAACTTCCCATTCATAAAATGATTTCAAATTTGAACAAAATAAACTTCCACAATAATTGTCTGATTTTTTCAGATTTTTTTTAAATTAGTGTGCCATTTAAAGGATAAAAGTATTGTCGGTACAATGTTTATAAGACTCGCCTAAGGCAATTTTTCGGAAACCCTTTTTTGTCATTAAATCTTACACGGTCGTACACTCTTCGCACACTCCCTTTAGATGTTCAAGGCAGAGAAAACTGTTGCATGAGTGACACCGATACCGAGTTTTTCGGTTTTTCTTAGAGTTACAACAGATGCATCTTCCGTGAGTTTCAGTTACGTTTGGCTGTGTTTGTGAGTTATTTTGCCCAAAATTTGATTAATACTTTGGCGAATGGTTCGAGGTAAACGTTTATTTTCTGAGCGTCGCCTAATATGCTCTTCTAGTAGCTCGTGACCCAAATTTTCCAAAAATTTTCTTCGAGCGAGTTTTGTATATTATTGTTTATTTTATAAATTATATATGAGTTGACGCCTGCAATATTTAGCATCTCATAAAAAATTACCATCGGCCATCGAAACGTGCCACGAGCACAATTATAACTTTCACACATTTTGTCCAGTGTATCAACGCCTCCTTTTGTTTTATTATAGTCTGTAATTATCTCTGGTTTTCCAGTTTCTGAATCTATATTATCGTTGAAATGCAATGAAGATAAAAGAAAAACATTTCTATTTTTTTGTGGTATATATGATACCATCGTGCATGCTTCTTGAAACGCAAACATTGAAGTTTTCTCCGCTTTTCGCATGCACAGTTCTAGTGCGATCTGGGGTTTATTTTTTCGCAGTGTACCAATTACTGTTAGTTGGTACTCATTTCGCAACTTTTCTACAGCTTGAACACTGGCAAAAAAATTGTCCATAGTGACATTTCTATGCGAGCCGCGTAGTGGCTCACACAGTCGGCAAACTAAAGATAATGTTGAATTATCAACAGCAAAAGGTCCTGTTGTCTGTTTACCAATGTACACCTCTAATTTTATTGTAAAAAAAAATGGCATCTACAATCGCATATATTTTGATACCATATTTATTAGGTTTGCTTGGCATATAGATTCTAAAGCGACAGTTCCCACGAAATGCGGCCAAAATTTCGTCTATAGTTGTGTACGCTGAGGGATGAAAGTGTTTTGGTAAATTTTCTACGAACAGTTCAAATATCTCTCTACACGCTGCTAATTTGTCTTCGATTTGTCTTTGGATTCTAGTCTGTTTATCATCAAAACGTAAATGAGCCATCAAAAATTTTAATCTTTTTTGCGACATTGTCAATCGGAATATTTCTATAGACATGCCATCTGTACGAAAAAGATCTTCGGAGTTTTGTCTACTGCTTTTTTGTGCAGCACATATATACAACAAACCAAAGAGTGCTTTTAGTTCGACGATATCTGTAGCGTTGTAAGATGTATATCGTTTTGTATCATACGATTTGCTTTGAATAAATAAATTAGTGTAATGTACAATTTTTTCCAACATAACATCAGTAAAAAAATTTTGCCATATTTCCAAACACTTTCGTGCATGTCTTATTTCTCCTTTAGGCCCAGGCAAATAAGCCACAATGTTGATTGACCGTGTTCGAACATGATCTTGTTTGATGCTATGTTTATACCATTTTGTCCCGTCTTTTCCTTCAAATATTGGCACGCGGTAGGTCCGTTGCCGCTGTATTTCAGCTTCTTGTGCTATCTCATCCAGTTCGTTTTCAGAAAATTCTTGTTCACTGTCTGTAGTTTCTTCAAAAAATTCAACATTGTCCTCAGTGAAACTATCATTATCATCTTCAATGTCTTGTTCATTTTCCGAATCTGTTGGCTCATCCATAAGACGCTGTAGGCGTTCTTGTTCTTTTTCCCAACTTGTCATCTAAAATTTATTGCTAAACTTCAATTGAATATACCAACTTGTTAATTTTTATTAAAACCTTGCAGAAAAAAATAAGTTTCACAAAGGGTATCCTCGGTCTATGAGACCGTTTAAATTTTTATTTTAACAAGTAACACGCGCCATACAACCACTGCAACAATACTGGCGGAGAATAGTTTTCTGCAGGAATTTATGAACGCTCAATACGCCCTGACGGATAATTTAAGAACTATTGTACAAAATACATTCACTCGGTCTCAGAGACCGTACCTTACCCACGGAAGGTTAAATCCAGACCTGTATGGTATCAAGGACAGTACCGTAAACCAGCGATGATTCAAATATGATGGAACCGGTTTGCATTTAAATATCGGATTGGTCGTTTGTATTCTCAGTTTCTCTTTTATCTTTCTCCCTTTGCCAGATATATCTTGATGCTACAATAAAACTTGGGACATCCGGTATAGAGAAAAGTCAGTTTCTCGTAGCATCGCGTGTAGTCTCGTATATTAGATTTGAAGATTCTAGAGTGTAGTCAACTAAGACAATAAAATTGTACTACCTTGTATAATAAAACGCAACAAAAATTAAAATAATTTATTTCACAAAATTAATCACATAACATTTCTAACTTTAGAATGACACTTTTAACATCAACCAATTGTCTCGAATTCAATTCCGTTTTAAATAACTTTTCAGTATCACGTTTTAAACAGTCAATTATTTGATCCACGCTCGCATCACTTTCTATTTTAATTCTTTTAGTTTTCGGCATATCAGAATTTGTCAAATCCACACAAAAATGCTGAAATTTATTATTACGTATAAGTTCAAAATATTTTAGATCAAATTTAGTTTCGGTAGCACTTTGTTTAATGTAATCACTGATTAGTTTTTTTACAAATGCAGAACTCGTTGACACTTTTTGTATTACACTTGCAAAATTTCCATTTTCAGATGTTGCAATAAAAGTCTCTAACGCCATCTGGACAACGATGGCATTTTTACTACTCAGTAAAATAAGAAATATTTCAATTATTAAAGAAAAAAGAGTATTTCTCTCAAGAAAGTTATTGAAATTTCTGCAAGATATAGGTCCCAGAAATTCACAAACAAGTAGTAAACACAAAGAATCACTCAGCATCGGTTTCAATTGGCCTAGAATCTTTAAAAAAAACTGTGCAACGTTATAACATTTGTAAAAATACTTACAAAAATTAGGTTTTCTCCTGTTAGATCATGAGCCACAACTGTAGTGATTTTAAGTAAATTTGAAACAAAACATGTAAGACATTTATCGTATGGTGACACTTCAAAAAGATCGAAAGACCACAAATTTAGTAAAGTTGGAACTACTCTTGTTATATTTATCTCAAGATGATTAAAATTTGTATACGAAAGAGTATCAAAACTTTCAATCTACATAAATATAAAGTAGTTAAAAAAATGTAGTAATCTATATACTTACCAAATACATGAAATCAGTGATTGTATAATTTTCTTTACTTACTGAGCACATTTTATCATCAAAATCGCTTAATATAAATTCTAGATAATATCTATGTGACAATGGAATATTCCTAGTGTTTATAATTTTCCAAATTGAAATTTTATTTGGATCGTATTTAGTTAATTCTTCAATTTGAAGATCAACTGGTAAAATGGTAAAAATTCTTTGAATGAGTATTTTAAGAAATACTACGGCTGGAAACTGGTTTATTACATTCACCTTTAGTTGTAAAATTTTATCTATTAGGGCTGTTAGGACGGACCGACATGTTCGTTCAGATGAATGTCTGAAAACATTAAATGTTAGCATTTTCTGATTTATTATGATTATTATTAAGTTTATATTTAAGTTCAGCCACTCTGTGTAGAAGATTGTTTTTTTTATTTTTGGCGTCAAACAGTGCTGCAGTTAGAAATTCTAATTAAAAAGTATGAGGCCCATCCGTTCAGTTTTGTACTTATTAAAAGACTCACCTTAAGATAAAACACCAAACATCCACAGCAATCAATGCCGTCCAAATATTCTCCTGGACAACACACTCTAGTAGTAAATTCTCGACTTGTGGATAAATATTTGGAAATATTAAAATTGCAATAGAAATATCTGTAACTAATTCATCATAGAAATTTTCATTGTCAAAGTAAAACTCTACGTAACCTAAAATTCTATTATTAAAAGTATTAACCACAGTGAGAATGAGAATCTGCTAAATTAGAGTTGGCTTTACATCCCTTGACAACTAGAGAGAAACTATCAAAAATATGACAGACAAGAACTTGCTCTAGTTCAGCTGATTTTCGTTCTCACAATATAACACTAAATAAAATTTACATTTTTTCGTGAGATTTAAAATAAATTGCAGGATCGAAAGGGCTTCAGTATCATTTAATTCTTTGTAACAGTTTGGTTCTTTTATTAAAACAGATGCAAAAACAAGGCATCCATATTCTTCTTTGAGTATTTGACAAATGTTCTCATTAAATGAGCAAAATTTCTACAAAAAAAAATCAGTCACAATAAATTAGTGTTATGTAAATTTACCTTTAAAAATATTTGATAATGAGGTAAAAAACTCAGTAATGTTTCGGAACATAAAGTGACTATAGCATTATAAGCTTCAATCACTTCATCTGAAAATTTGCTAGTTTGAAAAATACAACCTCTCCAACTATAAATCATTATCCAAAATCTTAAAATTTCATAGAAACTTTCTAAAATATCAAATTCACATTCCAGCAACTTCAAAACAACTTTGACTAAAAACCCAGAAACTTTAAAAAAATGAAGTATTTTTCCCGAATCGTTATCATCCTGATAAAAAATGTTAACGCAAAATTTACTAGATAAGCGGAAGTAAGTCTTACCGACTCGGATATACTTTGCAAATTAGCTTCAATTTCTTCAGTTAGTAGCTTAATGGCCAGCGATAGTATAGTTTCAGGAGTTTGTTTTTGTATTAATGCAATAAAAGTTTTCCAATTATCAGTCATTGATTTCATGTTAATGCCTGATAAAGTTTTGCTGATTTCGAGAATAATCTCTAAAACTACATAAGCAAGAAATACAATTTACATGTTCGAAAAAAACATAAATACGTACTTTCTTTGTAGGCCGAAGTTTCATTTTCATTTAAAAAATCAAAAACTAAGTTTCTATCTAAGAAATTCAAAAATTTCGTATGTAGTTCTTGAGTTCTTCTAAACAAATCCACAATTTCGCTAACAGATTTGTAGAAATAATTAAACGTCTTATGACTAGAAAATATAAAGCAAATGATATAAATTACAAAAGAATGGAGAATCGGCACGTGACAGCTATTTGTAAAAAAAAGTAATATACTGAAAGGAACTAGTAAGAAAAACATATTTCTTCATATTTCACTCTTTAAAAAAATTGTAATAATAAAAGAAAAAAACATAAATATTTGCTTGTATTTGAACAAACTGTCAAGGACAAAAAGACGTGTTATCACAAATAAAGTCACCAGTATTCGGTGGCACCACAGCCTGGGGCAGAATGTGGCCGATGTCGGAGTGCATTACGCGGATAGTTGTCAACTTAAAAGTTTCGACTCTTGTGATGTTAGAAATAAGTTTCCACACCACAGTTTCAATGAAATAGAAGTAGGGATAATGTTAATAGGTCAATTTGGGCAATCTGAAACGCTATATCTGCAGCCATTTTAATGTTTAGCCAAAGAGATAGAATGACAATAGCGAATTTCCTATCTTACCACTACTGTAAACCGTCCGAGTTTTAAAGTTTCTATATACTGTGAGACTGGCATTGGCTCAACCACATCAGCTTTCTTTTCAACTCTACTTCTCTGTACATTATTGTATCAACTCTACTTCTCTGTATGTATATTATTATTTATACAGTTTGTGTAAAAAGAACTAAAACCAATTAATAACTTTTAAAAAAATTATATTTCGTAAAAATCCTAAAACACGTCGATTGGTATTTAAAAAAATGCACAATTTAAGCTGTTCAGTTTTTTAAAGCTTTCTTCTTCCTTACTCCACAGCCAACTTTGAATTTTTTTAAATGACACCATACCCTTTATTATACCTCAAATAAGAGCTTATTTAGTAATCAACTTGTTAGTGTAATTAGTTTTAAAATTGAATAGTTTTCACAAAAAATACTTTGTTTTTATTTTGTTTAAAGCATTTGGTTTTAAATGTTTCCCTAAAAGCATCCCCAAAAATTTAATGTCTGGATAGGAATGATCGGACGTTTTATTATGCCCTTTTTATAGACGGTAATTTAACCTCTAATATTTATTTAGATTTGTTGAGAAACAGCACAGTTCACGCACTAGCGGCAATTTTTCCTGGTGAAGATCCACCTCCTCATTATGGAGAACAGGAGAACAAGTAAAGTAAGGGCGTATCTCAATGAAGTATTTTCGGAAAAATGGATTGGTCGAAGAGGCAGGATAGAATGACCACCTCGATCACCTGGCCTCACTCCATTGGATTTTTTTGGTGAGGTCATTTAAAGAGAAAAGTCTATTCAAACAGACCAGATAATTTAGATGTTTTGCAACAAAAAAATCAATAAGAACTTGATAGAGTACCACCGGACACATTTAATAACTCTGTATTTGAAATTTTGAACGTCTTGTCCATTGTCCAGCAGTTCACGTCAAATTTAAACATCTAATTCATTAAAATACTATTTTATTTTGTTTTTAGCATGTCAGTAAATTAAAAGCGTTTTGCTCAAGTTTTTTTTTCAGTTTTTGTAGTAAATTTAAAAAATATTAGATTTACTGATTTATTACAATCGTTTTCTTTGTAATAAAATATTATTGTTTAAAAAGATTAAAAACCAAGTGACATTTTGTTTAACAATTAACAGACTGAGGCACAGAAATGTCACGGCGAGAAATTTAAGCGGTGCGTTCGCTACACATTGGAGTTTGGTGTGCACATCGGGGCAAACCGACTTATTAGCTACCTACTTATTTAACGAATTTACAGAAATTTGAATATAACAATCGAACTGCCCCTCGTCTCTCTGATTTTACTTTCCAGTTATAATTTTCGTGTTATATATATTAGTAATATACATATAATACGGTCACGCACGGCAAGCCTAGATTCGACACTTCAGAACACTTGCGTGCAAAACCGGATATATCCACTTTTACAAATTTTTCAGGAGATGAAAAAAACACCCTACATATTTGTTTAAAAAATAGTGTTACTTAGCGAAAACAGTTTAAATTTAATAGGGTTATGCAAGTGATTAACATATATTTTTTTGTATAAAAAATAAACAATTTGGCGTTATTACACAAATGACATACACTGAGCGAAAAAATTATTTATTTTTCTTGAAATAAACAAATTTAAATTGGTATTTGCAAAGAGAACAAAAAAATTAAACATGTACTGCAGCCTCTTCGTTCAGGTTATCGCATAGCTTCTTGGGTTTCATTCTGTTCTTCGTTTCTTCCCCCATTACTGTTTAATAATTTTTTATACCACAACAGGTCTCCCCTCTTTAGCTAATCTTCCCCAAAATGTTTTTTTTATTAAATGTTTGAAGCTTTTTTTCTTCTTATCTGGATATATCCGCTGTTGTTTGCAAAATTTAGATAGAAATAACCGATTTTGCTCCAAATGTCAAACTTTACTTAATGCTTTTACGAGGATTTAAACGGTTTTGGTTGGAAACGCATATATGGGCCTAGAGATATCACAACTTAGATCCAGAAATTACCAAAATATGATTTTTTGTGAAAAGTGGATATATCCGGTTTTGCACGCAAAACCGTTTCACTTATGGCTTCAGCTGACTGCAAGCGAGTGCAGTGAGTCTGTGTGACATTTCTATGCCGATGTCTGGCAATTAAATATTATTCTTAAACCCTATTATTCCCTAATAACATTATTATCCTAATAAAATTTAAAAAAAAAATGTTGCACTAAAACAGGGACTAACATGATCATAATTAAATATTAGTTAAAACATCTTTTTAACTTTTTAAAAAATGTACTTGTAAAAACTATTTATTCAAATTGAAAACTAATTACACCAACAAGTTGCTTATTACATAAGCTATCATTTAAGGTATATTAAAGGGTACAGTACCATTTTAAAAAATTTCAAAGTTGGCTATGGAGAAAAGAAGAAGAATGCTTTAAAAAACTAAACACCTCAATATACACTTTTCTAAATCAAAATCGACGTGTTTTAGAACTTTTACCAAATAAAGTTTTTTTAAAAGTTATTAATTAGTTTCAGTTCTTTTTACACACACTGTACTGTGGCTCCAAAAATTAAAAAGCAGCCAAACGGCATCATAATTAAGTTTATCGCAAAAATGAAGATAGAATTAAATTTCGCTATAATATATTCAAGGAGAGAAATTTAAGAAAGGTATTTGGGGGAGTGAAAGACGAGGAAGGCAACTGGAGAAAAAGAACAAATAAAGAAATAATGGATATATATGGATATAATCCAAAAGGTAAAGGGTTAAAGAGTGCGATGGTTAGAACATGTGGCGAGAATGGCATCGAATAGGCACACAAAAAAAAGCGCTGCTGGGAGGAGAAGAAAGTAAAAGAAGAAGAGGGAGACCGAAAAAGAGATGGTTGGAGATGGTTAAGGAAGAACTAAAGGGAGTAGGAGTCCGGGACTGGATGGAAGAGAGCAAGAACAGAAAAGAATGGAGGAAAATTGTGAAAAAAATTAAAGTCATGAGCCCGAGGGCCTGAAGAGCTTTGAATATAATATAATAAAAAGTTAAAATGTAATGGAAAATGTTGTTGAAACTGTAAATTTCAATGAAGTAGATGTTTAAAATGTTCACCGCGAACGTCTTGGCAACATTTTTCATTACATTTTAAATTTTGAGTATATTATAGCAAAATTTAATTCTATCTTCATTCTTGCAATAAACTTGAAAACAATAACATTTTTGAGTAGAGAATAAAGAGACCTTTCAAACGATATATCACAAGCCTATATTTGCCATTTAAAAAACTGAGGGTTGTACCTGTCATTCGACGAGGGTTGAAGGTAGAGATCGCATTTTCACATAGGCGAATGTCAATTTATAATTTAAATTTAAGGTGTTTCGAAATTTTTTATAAATATGTACAGTAACCGAAATAATGAATTTATTCTATTTGGCTTTTACACACTGTATGTATTTATACCTTCCATTTAAAACTCAGGAAAAAAATATATGATTCTCATTACTTAAACTTGACTTTATTTAGCCTTTGAATGATTAAATTAAGAAAAACCATGCCGATTCCCCATCGAATTAACTTACCAATATTTACAATGTTCAAATGTTGAGCATATGATGTTGGCAATATTTACAGGAACACTCTGTATTTCATTAAATGCTACAGAGCTGGGTGCCATCACATGGCCCAGTACTTGGTTGGAAATACCAATGAAGTCTAAAGTAATCTAATTATGAAATAAAAATTAGGTTTTAAAGCAAAAACCTACTGTAATAAATACCTGAAAATTGTTTTTAACAACAGTCAACACCTGTCCATCACTGTTAGACTGCACAAGCATATTATTTTTGCTATAAATCTAAAAACCAAATTCATATTCACTAATAAATATTTTACCATTATTTCGAGTTACATACGTGTTCTATTGTCTTTCTAATAACTGGAATAACATGCTTGAAAACCTCCTCCGACTCTGTAATACTGAAAAATACTAAATTTTCAAGTGCTTCTTTAATATGTTGAAGGGTAACTTCTGGTTCGTTGCCATTATCTAAACTGTATCAAAGGTTAAGAAACAACATGAAATAATTAACAGTAAGAGCAGTAAAAAAGGATATTATTATTGTAGATAAAGTTTGGGCTTTTTGGGATAAATCAAAGCTTTCGTCACTTATGCTCATGTTGATTGCCGGTGAAAATTTGAAAACAACACAACATAACCTAAAACGTCATGCGTGATGTGTACGACTTTCACCGACTTCTGATATCTACGAATGCCCAATAGCTAAATCTTATTAAACTAATCTTGTCAAATTTTTATAATATAAAATAAATTAACAAAGTTAATATGTTTAAAACAAAAAATTGTTTTGTTAATTTGAAGTTTGAATAATAATGATTTTTAATTTTAAAAAATTCGAGCAAGAGAAAGAACATCCCGGTATATCATTTTCGTCCGCAAGATTATTCGGTCGCTATCACACGGGTGGTTTATTTTTATGCGCTTTGGCGCGTTTTTAACCAACGGAGCAGGGAGGGGTTGTCTGGTTAAAGCTTTCTCTGGCGGGGGTCAAAATCGAATTAAAATTGAAATTAACGGACAGGGTTTTGTTTATATTTACAAAATGCAAGGAAACAATTTAGTGTGTGGTTATTTGGATGTGAAAATCTCAGCGAAAAGTAGACGAGGTCTCACACCTTGGAAGGTAAATAAAACTCAATTTGATTTCAGTAATAAGTCAACAAACTTTTACAGGCATGGCAGAAACAGTGGTGTGAGTTAAAACGTCTAGACAGTATAGAATATGGGGTTGAATTGAAATTGAAATCGTCAATGGAAGGTTCAGTGCTGAATTGTGTGCTTTTGCCCAGATCTTCAACAGTTTGTAGAACTGAATCACGCACCAAACAATACGCTTTTGGTGTTTTTACGTTGGGCCGTACACAAAAGCCTCTGTTATTTTTGTCAGGAGCGAATGAAAGTGATGCACAAAGCTGGATAGCATCAATTAGAAAAATGTTATGTGTGGCTTCATATTTACCAGGTTTATTCAACTTTTAATTTAAAATACGTTTTTTGATAATTTTTGCTTTACAGTTGGTGAATCAAACTTCCACGTTTCATTTGTTGACAATGTTCATTCAAGAGCTGCTGGTTTAGTTGGACTACATGGAGTGCTTGGGACTAATTCACAGGAAATTGTTATTTCTGACCCATGTACTGGAGAGCCCCAGCTGTGCTGGCATTGGCATCAGTTTCACCAGTTCCATTTTCAAGCTCCTGCTCAGACTGTTGATGATAAGTGCATTATTGTAATGCATACCAGTGGGTAAGTATCAAAAAAAATTGTCCTTTATTTTTAATTTAAAATGTTTTATGTTTTTCCGTATATACAGGGTGAGTCTGCTAAGAGTTTGCGATTAAAAACTTTGTTTTTTGCGCTAGGCAGATGAATTTTTTCAGAATTTTTCAGAAAAATATAAAATTTACATTTTTTAAATATCGTTCTAAATGTTGAAAAATTGTTATGTGAAAAAAATATTTCAAAAAAATCGTAGATAACGGCAAAAACTAATATTAATTGCGACCATATTATTTCTATTGGGTTGAAAACGCAATGATAGGGCGAAAGACGAATAATTTGAAAGCCGGCTTTCGCAGGTTCTGTATCGGCTTCATACTGTTTGGTTTTCAAATTTCTAGAAGCTGCTTTTTTAAATAGTTCTCTTCATAAAATAACTCATGTTTTTCCAAAAATTCCATTATTTCTATTTTACGAGTTGTTGTCCATTAGGATGACGCTGTTTTTGGTTAAATTTGGAAGTAATTTTTTGCGAAACCAATTCATAACATTTCTCCAGGCATGTCATCATGATAATCTAAGGCTGAGTGCTTTATATTTTTGGCACTTAACGATAAGCCATTTTCCGAGCCGGCATGAAGAATGATAGTGTCCTTTTTCTGGTGGTATATCTAAGGCACATTTTGTTTGACTTATCAACCCAATTCTTTTTCACTGTGTCGTAAGAATGAAACCATGTTTTATTAAAAAAAATTACGAGTTTATCATTATCGCGTCTTTTTTTCACTTCAGATAGATTCTGTAACGCCGTTCGCTTATAACACGACTTTCCATCAACACGTTTCTTTTATTTAATGTTTCTTACAGTCTTCCGACACACAAAAACACCTGTCATTTCACTAATTTTTTCTTGTACTATTCTTAACGTAGATACAAAATTTTCTTTATATGAATCATCAACAATTCCTCTTACTATGTGCGCATGGTTTCTCTCGTCTAATTTTTTAGAATTACCACGGTCTTTTATAACTTTTCTTAAAGACACTTCCTTGTTGAGAATATTCCACACTAATGAATAAAAAGTTTTGGTGAGTCGAGCAGTTTCTTTTATTATTTGATTAGAAGGAATGATATTGTCTTCTTTCAATGTCTTCTATACATCTACAATCATCTTCTTAGCATCATTTGATAAAAAGGTGTTTTTTTTTCTCTAAGCTTGCTTTTTTACTATATTTTTATTATTTTTATTTAAACAAATTTTTCTTCAGAAATTACCATACCAATAACATAATTAATTTTAGTCTTGCCTTTGAGCTTTAGGTAAAAATTAAAATAATACTGAGAGAAACGTTTGGTTTAACCACTTTATCTTAATCCGGGTAGTAAAATTGAAAATGCGGCTCTGTTTATTAATTTAGTTGGCGACTTGTACCTGGGGATTAGTGAGGAATTGAGGCTGGGTTGCTAACCACTTTTACGACAACCCTCGTTAAACGGACAATAAACCACTTCAAGAATCGGAAAGTCATTTCGGAATATCGATGGACGGAGTTTAAAATTCATGTACCGTTATTGCTACCCCATTAAGAGAAATTTGTGATTTATTCATGTTGATTGAACCTAAATACATTAGTAACACGACCTAAAATTAGGGTTGGGGTCTTCTGAAACAATAGTTCACTAGCGTATCATCTAAGATTAAAATATGGGAAAAAGGAAAATAATAGTTTTTTCACAAAAATTAAATATGTATTGCTAACTGCTAAATTATTAATAACGAAAAGTTGACGGTATTTGCTGCAATAATAATTTTGTTTCTATAATTTATTTACAATAACTAAATTATACTTGAAACACAAAAGAAACAGAACGTCCTTACTGTGTCCTTTTTAAACACAGCTGTCACTTTTAAAACTAATCAACCAAAAATCTAGAGGGGGTACACACACCGCATGCCTTGACATTTTTACCACTTATTAGCGGTAACGGTACGTGAATTTTACTATAATTGTGTTCTACCACTCAAAATCTATCAAATAGAAAAAAAATAATGCCGAAATTCGATGCCGTAAAAGTAAAACTTCAGTAAGTATAATTTGATGGCTATGATTAATAAAACCATTACCTAAAACGTATTACGATATTTTGTGACCAATCACTGTTTCTGAAACATAAGGTCGATTTCTCTACAGAAATTCAGCTCGAAACTCGACGACGTAGTTTTTTCTCGTCGCCTCTTGTTCTAAATTGAGAAGAAAACGTGGTTTGTACGATTTTACTTGTCATTTTCAAAATTGGAGGTCCAGAATTTTTTGTCGCAAATTGTACTACTTCAACCAAATTATATGTACAATTTTTATTTCAATAAATTTTTTGTGTAAATTTTGAGATGCGGATCTGCTAATAATGAGAACAACTCACAAAACAGCGCAGCTTCTCACGGAAAAAAATTGAAACACCTATTTTAGCGAAAAGTTGTTGCGGCGAATAAATGTAATAAAAGTAGATATTTAAGTTTTTTGAACTTTGTTTGTTGCTTGTACCATAATTAATTACGAATCAATAATTTGGGAGGCCTGTTTTGGTGCAGAATAATAAAATTGCTATTAAAAACAATAAATTAATGAAAATTAAAACTAAATCATTACTTTTAATAATAAATAAATACTTTTTATAAAAAACGGTTTTTGTAATTTCAGTGAATTTCCTGCTGGCCCAGGTCAAATTTATCTCTACTGCGAACAAGGACCCCGTCTTTTAAATCACTTAGTTACCAGAGGAAAACGATCCAAAGCTAACTATGGTTTAAAAGCATCCAAAAGACTAAGTCGCAGCGAGGGAGATCTTTGTAACACCACAACCACCAGCAAGTGTTCTTCAGATAGTCCAGTATGTGTTCGGAGCCAACTTGGAAGCGACGATTCTGGTGTAAGAGTATCAATATCATCAGATGATTCAAATTATTTGGTCAAACCAAAGGTACAAATTAACATTTTCCTATAATTTACATTAGTAACTTAATTTTATTTCAGACTGCTTCAAGTTTAATGAGTATTGGGATGGGTGTACTCACAAAAACACCAGGTGGAAGTGAAACTAACGACGATTCCTTACAAGACTTGACGAATCTCAAGGACCAAGCATCACTGTAAGAAAAAAACTTTCTAAATTTGGCAGAGCAATTAGTTGTGGCAATTTAAAATTGTGAACGCACTATTAAACCAAAAATTAATGGAGCACACAGAGTAACGCTAAATTTGCAGAAATGTAGGTTGCCAAACAAAACAAAATATAACCTCCTGAATTTTCTTGCTTTGTAATTATTAACTCAAGGAAGAGTCCTGTCAGGCTTAGGGGCTGATTTCAAGTATAAGATAATACCGGTAGTATCTTCGTTTCCATGGAAAAATAAACAAATTCGAGGTTGTGATTCGCTGTTGTCATGGAAAAGTATTAAAATTTACGATACTACCGGTATTATCTCAACTTGAAATCAGCCCATTAGACCTCACAACGCCACCAATTTTATCATAATGTTATTAAGAAGATTTAATATAAGTAACAAAA
Organism: Tribolium confusum; assembly: GCA_029207805.1. Taxonomy (NCBI): domain Eukaryota; kingdom Metazoa; phylum Arthropoda; class Insecta; order Coleoptera; family Tenebrionidae; genus Tribolium; species Tribolium confusum. The sequence goes on from JALGAY010000003.1 coordinate 39,831,501, forward strand.
TTTAAAAATTGGGGCGCATTCACAACATTATTGTCACTGCTAAATTTAAAAAATCGCAATTCTTTTATATACTGAACTTTATAATTGGGATTTTCAGGAAAGGTATCCTACCACGTCGTGAATCAGGAGTTTCATTGGCTTCGGGAATTTATGAAGAAATATCTGAAGATGTCATCAAATCGCCTTTAACAGTAACGAACCATATCTATGAAAACCCCATAGACTTAATTTTAGATTTAAATTCAAAATTAAAAAAACACACGAAACCGCCTCCTTTACCACCACGAAAGTTCGATTTTGGACTTACGGGTTCGAAATTATACAACGGACAATACAAACATCGATGCAATACTCTCCCCGCCAAAGACTTGTCGAAAATATCCCAAATTTTTACTGCCGAATCGGAATACGTCGTGATGAGTCCGTCGAAAACTCCAGACAAAACCAAAGAAAAATCCAAAATTGCAACAATTGCGGAAAGTTTATACATGCCTATGTCTCCCGTTATTAGCTTGAAAAATAAAATTGAGAATTGCTACATGATCATGAAATAAACTGATTTCAACATATACATATCCGAATATATCAAGTACAAAATTAAGACGAAATTACGCAATTGCTCAATTTGATCTCTTAAAAAGCTTTTAAGACTGTAACTAAGATTCGAAACTTTCTTTTCAATCGAGTGATTGTATACTAAAATCAATCTTTCAATGCCTTGCTTCTTGCCTTTTATTGTTGATTGTTATTGTTATCTAACTATGCCTTCTTTGCTACTACTAGGCGTAAAATTGGGAGCACGGTGAATTGCGTTCAGTTACCGAAACAGATATAAACCTCGCTAATGTATAAGGACGCTAATCTTCAAGGTGGAATACGTTCAGTTGGATCACAACTTGATACTTGAAAATTTTTTAAGTAATAAATATTTTTTTTAGCAAAATTTAAAAAAATCATTTGTGTAAGGGAAAATTTAATATTTAGGCCCGATTGTACAATGCGCGCTTAAGTTTTGGTTCACGAAAGTTGTGGTTCAATAAAGTGTTCCCTTAATATATCTTCGTCATCATTAAAAAAAAACTGCAATTTTTTCAATTTTTAAAAACCAAACTAAATTGACAAAATAAATTCACTTGAGTAACGTTTAAACTGACAAATGCCACCGTTCAAACTATATATTTTGGATATGAACTAAAACTCTTAATCTAAAACTTAAACTCAGGTTGCTGAGCGTCATTTGTACAGTCAGATAAAGGCGAGTTTTTGAGTTTAGTGCAGGTTCAAGTTGAACGTAAGTTTAAGCGCGCAATGTACAATCGGGCCTAAGCATTAAAATAACCTGCTCCGCCTGAACGCAATTCAGCGGCACCCTAAAATTCCTTTCATTGGATTTAATTGTTTCAACTTTGAATTTTATGTTAATGTGATCTTGTGATCGTTCTTTGTTACCTATTTTATTTATAAGAATTTTGTGTTTTTTTTATAAAGACGAAATCAGTATTATATCACTTACTCGTTTTGTAAAAGCATTTATTGAAAAAGTATTTAACCAAAGCTTAATAAAGTTTTTTGTACAATACATGTTCTTTTTTTTAACCAAATGAAGAAATTGAGGTTTTCTAAGTTTCATTTTAATCCAGTTATTTTTCATTTTAATCTAATTTCCTCGGATATAGCATATATGTATAAATGAAATTAATCTTTTATTAAGGTGTTAATTCATAAAATCAAAAAAAAAAAAATTTCCCACTTTTCCCACAGTTTCCCACTTTAGTGGAGTAACTCGATGCAAAAACACAGTGGGAATTTTAGTAGAGTTTAGCCATTTTTGGGAATGTGTTAATAATAAGAAACGTAAGAAATCCTCAAAACTTTATTTTTTATGATTGACGGAACAAAGGTTTTGAAGCGAAAAAACCCAAAAACGAGGCTTTTTCAGAATACGTTTTTTCTTATCTACTTATTGTTAAATTGCTAACGCAGCAACAATATTAGTACCATTTTAAATTCTGTTGAAATTTTATAAGGTTTATCTCCTTTCTTACAATATACAGAGTGTTAAAGATTTTAATAGGTGATAGCTCTCATTGAAAGGATGCTGAAAAATGTTCGTGGTGAACGGTGAAGTATACATGCCTAATTGTTATTGGAGTGATACCACATATTTTTATTGGAAGGCACACTCAAAAATCGAATGTTTGGGCACGCATTCCAGACGACCGCATATTGGGACACTTTTTATTGAAGGTACTTTGACTGGTGAGAGTCATTTGCAATTGTTAGATGACCTTACAGACCTGTTAATCACCCAAACAAAGGAAGACGATTTAAATCTTCAAGACAACCAACTTTTCTTTCTTTTTTCTTCAACTCTTCAAGTGCTTTAAAAACGACTCGTTGTCGAGCACTTGAAGTGCTTGATCACGCCGAAAATGTTGCAAGTTAAACAAGCTTTTGAAAATCGATTGTACCAATTATGGAAGTTAGGGGTGAACCTTTGAGCAATACATTCGTTAAATTAATCTTTTTTTTTTCAAAACCACTTACACTGGTTGTTCTTCTCATAGTAAAGGCAAGGTGTACAAAATGATCCTCCTAAGGAAAAATTCAAGTTTTTACTTTTTTTTAAATGAATATTTTGATTGTATGTACATTTGATTAGTTAAGTTTATTACTGTGATAATGGCATACCTAAATTCTTAATATCTATTTGTTTTTGCTAATTTGTTATTGATTTTACAAAGGTATGCAAGAGGATTGTTTTGTACACATAGATGCATAAAATGATCTCACTGAACTATTTTGATATCTTTTGTTAAGGAGGAATTATTATCAATAAGGCGTTTATGCTACTGTAAAAAACAAAGTTTGATAGTAAATATTTTTATTATTATAAAAATAAACAACTAGAAAAAACTCAAAATTGACTTAAAATATACCTATAATAAAACAAAATCAAATTAAAACTAGAAATTTTTATTTAAAATTTTTTGTCAGTATGAAAAAAATTGATACAGCAACATTTTATTTAAAAAGCTTGTTTCAGGAAGATAAAACCAGGATAGGTTTCCATTAAAAAAAATATTTTTTCAAAAATTGTAATTAAAAAAGTACAGTACTAAATACGCTAATAAAGTTACATTTTTATAGCCATTCGACTTCCATATAGGTATACTCATATAGCCGTAGTTTAGCCGAAAATCGCTTGGTTCATTATATTTGTCCAACCTTGTGTAACAGGGTGACATAAAATATGGAATAAAATTCATATTTTTAAAGTTTTTTTTTTCGAAAAACGCCAAGACAGGTCAATTTTAGTTTTTTATTGCGCTCGTTTTTCAATTATGTATTTTCTTTTTTTTTTTTGTCAAACCTTTTTTTGTGGTGACTTTTTTTAATGGCAACCTCTATTTTACTGTTAAAAATCGAAACTAGTACAACAGTATAACATTTATAGGGTCTAAAATAAACATTGTTTTAATGAATTTTTCAAAATAGACGCAATTTTTAACAGAATTACTGAACTGAATGTTCAAGTTACGTCTTTCTGTTTCTTGGCAATAATACAACTAATTTTAGAACTCTGTCAGCACATTATTTATCATTTTTTGTCTAATTAAGCTGCACTGATTTGTGATTCTTTCTCTTAAATTCTTGATTTTATTTTTCTTGAATTCTCTAAATTTTTTAGTTTTGGTGCAAATACTTTTTATTTTAGGTAGTCTCATAAAAATGTCAAATGGATTTAACTCAAAAAAAGACATAATGGCCCATTTGGGTCGATAGAAAATTCACACTAAATGATAGAAACCCATACTGAGCAGCCACAAAAATTGAATATTTAGCTTGGTTTTTTATCACATTTTAGGATTTTTTTGACGGATTATTGACTGGGCAAGTATATTTAAATTTCCTTTGCGACAAGTTAGTACCAACATTACCGGAACTTGGTTCCAATAAAGAAGATCCAGACATACCAGCAGGTGATGTATGATTTCAACAAGACGGTGTACCTCCACACTACGCTCGTAATGTCAGTGTGTCAGAGATTATTTAGATGATGTTTTGTCCGTTTTTCTGATAAATCCGAGAGATTTAGAGGATTTAAGAGAAAGAATCACAAATTAGTGCCGCTTAGTTAGTCAAAAAAATCTGTTAAAAATTGCGTCTATTTTGAAAAATTCAGTAAAACATTTAAATTGGTTAAATTACTTTAAAGTTTTTATTTTAGACCCTTCAAATGTTATATGTACTTTTATACGCAAAAAAAGTAGTTCTAATATTCAACACCAAAAATAGGGGTCGCTATTAAAAAAAAAATTGGTTACGTCACAGCAAAAAACCAGTTGGCCAAAAAAAATTGGAAATAAGTGAAAAACGTGCTCAATAAAAAAATAAAATTGACCTGTCTTGGCGTTTTTTTTTTAAACATTAACTTAGAAAATATGAATTTTATTCCATACTTTTATGTCGCTCTGTATTGTAGAACGTTGAATGAGGATCCTCATTCAACGTGTGCATAGACAAAATAAGCCCACCGCGCGTTAGTTAGTATAATTTGTCTATGAACGTGTACTCGTGTAGGAGAATAGTGAATAGATGAAGAAAACCTTACAAAATTTCAACTGAAGGTTTCTTGGATTTAGGCAATAAAATGGTACTAATATTGTTGCATCGTTACTAGTTTAAGTAGTTAAAAAAAAAAAAACGTAGGTTCCATCAAAAAACCTCATTGCTTCATTTTTGGAGTTTTTCGCCCCAAAACTTAGGTTCCGTCAATCATAGAAGTTAAAAATTTTGAGGATTTTTTACGTTTTTATTACTATGGTCAGAGAACAATATTAAAATTAACAAAGTAGCTAAACTTTACTATTTAAAAAGGTGATAACCCGACTGTATTTTTACATCCAGTTTACTTCCTTGGTGATTTAAATTTACCGCTATAATGAAGGTCAACTATTTAAATGCCGTCACTAGAGGCCGCCACAATAAATGACATTTGACTTGGTTCTTTTAGATTTATTACTAAATTTAAAAAATCAAGTTGATATCATCGTTAAAAGTGTTTTCGTTTTTCAACAAAAAGAAAAAACAAGAAACCAATAAAAAGCCTTTAAAACTTTTAAAAAAATTTGAAGAGCAAAAGTGTTGGCTAATTTGTTAATGTGTTTAAAGTGTAATTAAAGCAGAAAGTTTCTAAAATTATGTGCGACTCCGAAGACGACCTTTTAACCCTGTTTAAACAATTTAATATTAGAACTGGCAAATTAAATCCTTGCAATATAAAAGCCTGGTTTGATACAGATTGTGCGGATCTATTGAAATGGCTTTGTTCTTCACTTACAGAAGACTGTTACATATCACCTCAGGAACAATTTGAGTCAGTTCACTTGTCACAAAAATCTGTTAAACTTAATAAAAATTGAATTTTTAGGTATTCACAACTTGGTGGTGTATTAACAGGTGATCTGTTAACTAAGAAAACTGAATCAGTTGAATTAGAACACCCAGATTTGTTTGAAGTTGAGAGAAATTTACTTGAACAAGAATTTGCCTGTGATTTGATTCAAATATTGGAAGAAGATTTGCAAGATCGTTGCCATCAGCTGACTATTAATCAGTATGTGATACTTAGAAATAAACATTAATTCTGTATTTATTTTATTTATTTTATCTATTTGCATTCTAGGAAACTTAGTCATAATTTGGCTGTAGAATATTCAAAATTACAATCTGAAGAAATTCAGTTACAAATTGAATATGAAGAGGAACAACAAAAATGTGAAAGACTGAGTCAAGAACTTGATAGAATTAATAATCAAACATATAATCAAGTAGTGAAATATAATTCACACTTGTCTAACTACGATTATGTGAGTACAATTCAATTATATTATTTAATTAGTTAAGGATTAATGTTTTTAGGCAGAATTTATCAACAACAGCGACATTACGGAATTTGAAGAGAAGTATCATGATATTATTACTAGTTTTGAATCAGTTACTAACGATTATACGAATTTATTGGAAACGAACAATAAGAGTTTAATAGTTTCAGAGATGGAAAATCGGTAATTATTATTTATTTTTTATTATACGAATTATTAAACAAGGTGCTAAGGCCAAAAAAATATAAATTATCAATTAAAGCGAGGAATAAAAGGTACCGAGAATGAATGAAAGAGCGTGACTTTAGCCAAAGCATTGGCGCACAGCGATGCTGTACCCCCAATTATTATGTAGCGCTGCATTGACCCGATGCCTGCAATATGTTTAATATTTTTACACTCGATCGCATTCACTCTACGCCAGGCGCCACTGGCACAGGTACCTTTTATTCCTCGCCTTAATTATCACACATCGTAATGAGTTTTTAAATTCCACACTTTTTTATTGACGAGGTTCAGTAGTGGCCATTGAAAAGTGGGACATATGGACAGATATACTCAAAATATCTAAAAGTGGGCTGAATTTTAAAGACCCTTCTATAAACCAAAGAATAGCCATTGTTTAATTGATGGAGAGGCAAGCACCGTAAGGATGGATCTTGATTTATGACAGTTTCCTCCGCCAGATGTTTCCCACGCAAATACCAAGATTATAATATATCATAAATCAAGATCCATTCTTATGGAGGTTTGTCTCTTTATAAGTTAAACAATGGCTATTCTTTGGTTTATAGAAGGATTTTAAAAAGTCTGCCCACTTTTGGATATTTTGAGTATACAAATTTTCGACTTTCTCTGAATTTCTCCTAAACCTGCAGCATTTTGACCTAAGGCAACACCTATAATTTATCAAAGATGACATTTTTAATCATTTACTTGGTAAAAGATTAATTTACTGGGTAACAATTTTAAAATTTTTGGAGAATTTTACCAAATTTAGCGTTGCTTTTTTCTATGACCACTACCGAATCATACTGTGACAGCTCAACCCAGTACAAACATTATTGCTTTAAAAATAATTTTAAGTGAGATTAAAAAAGTATTTGAACAACAAAAACTTTGAGGAAAATGTTGAAAAAAGAAAAAACAAAAAAAGCAGTGTAAAAATGGTTTAACAGAACTAGACAGTATAACATTTCTAATAACTCTGTAGGTAGTTATGTTTCTACAGTACAACTGCTATAATCCTAATTTAATTCAAATTGCAAATCCTCGGCCTTTAATAAGAAAAAATCTTGATAATACGAACTTTTAGCGAAACCTTCTCTGCGATTATTGCGGATCAGCAATTACAAGTTTTTGTAGTCTGTCTCACAAAATGATTACATATGCAAATTAGATTTTGAGGCCAATTTAGTCCTTAAATTACTAAGATTTTTATATAAGAAAATTATACCGCGAATATCAAGACTCTCCTATTTTTGTAATATCTAGTTGTTAGATTGTTTTAATAGAGCGACAGCCCGTGGCCAAAAGTGCAAGAGTGTTCTAATGGTTCAAAATTTAATAATACCTTGCATTTAGTGTATAAGTAGAAATAGTAGCGTCAATAGTTTGGGTTACGGAACATCAAGTAATAACAAACCTGAAGAGGAAGAGGTGTCAAGTGTTCAAAGTACTGCCTAAAGTATATTAAAAAAGTTGAAGTTTTGTTAATTTTATCATATAACGTTATATAAGATTTCTTTAACAGTACTAGTGTGATTATAAAAAAATAATATTTATTCAATTTTAACATTATAAAGTGACATTATTAACTCCATAGTAATCCATATAAGCAGTTTATTATTCACTAGTGAATTAAAAACGTTTTTACTAATGATTTAAAAAAAATTTAATGAAAAACAACAATTAAATGTACACCATATGGGCAAATTCATATTTTGATTTGACACTAATTTTGACGCGAAAGTACAGGCTTTTCATAAATGATTCTAACAACGTAGGTAGCTGTGGAAATTTTTGATATCACGAATATTCATTATAATGTCCTATTTACGCAACGGAACATTGGAAAATGGTTTCTGGAGTTACTCATTTGTCTAATAATAATTATAATAATAGCTAAAGTCTTTGTCTTTAAAAGAGAGAATATTTTTTATTATTTCCACAGTCGCCTACGTCCTTACAATCATTTATGAAAACCCTGTACATGCTTCCGAATTTGAGGTCGTTTCGTTTGAATGATTGTTGAAGAATGGTTTATGATTTTTCTTGAACTTTTAATTTTATTATTATAGTAATCTTCTATGTATTCTTCCACAACACTATTTGAACGCCATCCTCCCGTGTTTCTTTACAACTCCTAAACCTGCCTCAGAGTCTGCCAGTAAAGTTGCACTTGAATATTTAAAGCTATGCCCAGTATATTCTTCTGGATTTTGAAGACCAAGACTCTAATTTCTGAACAATTAAAGACCAGTTTCTGTAATTAATCAACAACCGTTTGTGTAAAATACTCTCGGGTCGTAATTTTTTGTACTTCCGAAAAACGTCAATGGCAGAAATAGAGTGACTTCCATTGTTTAAGTAAATGTTCTGGGCTAATGAGTCTTTGTGTGAGGAATATTGACCACAACTGACATGGAAACCAATTCACCTGTTAAACAGCCTCCAAAAACTCCCACAATTAGAACCACTTTTTGGAGCAAATATTCATCATCTGAATGTCCAAGAACCTTTCCATTTCTTCGAATCTGAAGACTTTAGATTTTTTGGTCTGTGCCCTACAGAGTGTTGTTTTAGGAAAGCAGATACCTGATCAAATTTACAACAGTTATCTAATAGTTCAAAACTTATAAATAATATCATCCTCACAAACCTGCTTATGTCAATATTTTTCAATATCAACAGATAACATTTTCTTCAGTTGGGAATAATACGCCCACAATGATGAAGATTTCATTCGGAAATATAAGCCAAAATTATTCTCTCGTCTACTCTCTTTCCCTTCACTTCCTCCATTCACAAAAATTCGCATACTCTTTTTCGTATAATTGTTTAGATTTTGTCGGCACCACTTTATTTATACCATCTGAAGCTTCTTGAATGACCAATTCAGGCAAACCTGGTTTTCCTCTTTATAGTCGCAGATTACAGTCATTTTTTCCATACGCGTAAGAATTCTCGCACTTTTGCAAAAATATATAAAACACATGAGTTAAATGTGTTTATTTGCTCGAAGTATTAAATATTCTTCTCGCAAATAAACAATTGTTTAATTCACTTATTGTACAATATTTATTATATTAAAAAATCAAATAAAAATAATAAACGAGAATTTATGAATTGCGTAATACCCATTGTTTCCAGAATATTTCATTCCCATGTGAGTCTAGTGGCTTTACAAATGGAAATCGAGGCTGTAAATTCCACACTAAAATTTTACGAAAAATTTGATGTCGATTTATATCCATTTGTTGATACGTAAGTAATTCACTATATGTAATTAATTATTTCACAATTATATCAATTGTTTATTATATTTTTAATCTAAATTAATATGTTGCAATTATTATTAATAATAATTATTATTATTATTATTATATATTTCAGTAACTTTATTCAAGTGAATATAGAAGAAAAAAAATATGAACAAGTTGGTTTGATAGAAATGGTTGAGGCATTATCGTCAAAATATGCTGAACATTGTGTCAATCAACCATTTTTGAGGTGCTTTGACACTATTCTTGAGTCTTACGTGTAAGTACTTAATAATTCACTTTGTCTAATTATTTTTTAAATTTTCTTGAAGTTCTAGATTAAAATGCTTAAACACTTTTAATGAAAATCTGATGAAAATTTTGATTCATTTTATTTTAATGTATAATTTATATTTACAAGAAAAGCTGGATATAAGTAGCTCTAGAAAATTTTTGAAAAATATAATCAATTATATCGAAAAAAAATTGAAAAAATGTCACAATAGGAAGGTAAGTTTTCATCATTTATCCGATTTTATTTTGCAAATTGATTCTAGCAAGCAATGTTGAAAATAATTGAGGAACATAAGGAATTTGATTCTACACCAATCGAGAATAAATTTAAATTAATTAAAAATTTTGATATTGTTTTTCTAAATGATGCAATTACGTTAAGAGAAGCGGTAGAAAAAGTTAGTGGTTTAAGAAATAACATAAGAAATTTAAAAAATAGACACTTTAATTGTATTGACCATTGCAAGGAGTCATTAAGAGTAAACACGTAAGTAATATCCATATCACCAAACAGTGCGCATACGTGATTAATTTGCTTTATCAAACTGTCAAGTTTGACAATTAAACGTGTATTGAAATTAGAGTTTAGAGTTTATTTAGAATTTTAGATATCAGTATTAAAGAAACACAATAGCTTATATGTGTCTACTGTTTGGTAATCTGGACGATATTAAAATCGCTTTTTGCAATAATCAATTTTGTATTTTTTTTTTTTAGAAGAGTGGGTGTAGACATCTTACAAAAATTTTTAGTTTGTGGTCCAACTTGTCAAATTGTTACTATACCGCACAACTTACAAATGTTAATTTTGCAAGTGGATCAAAGTTTAGCCAATCAACACTCTTCTCCAAAACTATTAGCTCAAGTGGTAAAAGAAACAAAGGATAAAATTGCAAAAGATAAATGGTTACAATATAGAAATCAATTGTGGATGCTTTTCCTTACTGACCCACAAAAAATGACACATTTACTTTGTCAACTTGGTGAAAATAGTACTTCAGAATAATAATTTTTACACGATGTAAATAGCAAAGCTTAAATAAAATTTAAATTTTGCTTTTAATGTTGAAACATATCTTGACAAGTTTTCCAAAGGCACCTCTCCTTGTCCGAATCAAAGACCGTCTCCAATTCTATTCTGCCTATAACTGTGCATCATCGTTGTCACAACCATTGTCTATAATAATTAATACTTTTGTTTAAGGAGGGCATTCTCTCAGATCTCAGACGATTCATTAAAAGCGGCAGTTACTCGCATTACTCCGTTCTTTAAAGCAAGAGACAAAACTGATCCTAACATATAGAAGAGAGAGAATATTTTGTACTTGCGACAAGCACATTGAAAAAAAGCTTCACCTCTTTTATTGCTATACCGGACAAAGTTATTTAAATGGACAATAATAAGTTTTGACAAAAGGAATTTTTCAAAAAATACAGCATTAAAGAACAATTTTCTATAACGATAATCAAAAAAATTCATTGAATAACAACACTTCTTCCAGCATGTCTCAGTTTTAATTAATTCTACTAGTGCTGACGTCATCACATTTTTATGTGCATGTAACCCATTTTGCTGAGGTTATGTTCTTGTTTTAATTGGAAGACAAAGACGTTTTTCTAGGAATTTTACTTCACATTTGGGCAGAACTTAAAAATAATAAGATGACTTCCTTAACTAAAAGCATTCAGCTCAGTTCATCTATAGAATATAATACTTGATTAGTTATTAAGAATAGATGAATATGAAATTGTAGATCTTTATTTTTAGATATTCATCTATATTTAATGCAGGAATGAAATATTTTATTGTATTCTTGCCGATTGTTTTTAGTTGGGTTGGACATTACTTTTTAGGGATACTGTACACTGACTGTGCGTACAATCAATTCTCACATATGAATGACAACATCGTTGACGAAACGTGGGTCGTGATATTCTCAAATGGTTTTCACAAATAAATTTATTAGGTGAGGAATAAGTATCTAAATCTGTGTATCTATTATACTATGTGAACAACAGCACAGGCATGTATTGATGGTATACGCGTATTGACGTTTCGTTTTCTACTTTATAATTTACGTTTATATGAATGGGATGGGGATACATGTTAGGAATGGCGGTTCTAACATGTTTTCGGAATTACAGTATTTTAAGCCTAATTTGTTAAAAATAGAAAATTTTACACTAGGAAAGTGTACAGCTAGGTCTATTTAATGTATTCTTGTGCATATCATAATCTGTGTTTACTTTTGTTATTTTACGTATTTGTTATCACTTATCACAATTTTATCTGTTTTACTTAAAAAAAAAGTACAAGGCAATAAGATGTGACAATAAATTATAAAACTAAAAATACTAAAATAATTGTTGTATAATTGAGATAAGTGTACCTATATAAGTTAAAAATATAGAATTTGTTCTTTATTAATTAATTTACAATTAACTGCTTTAAGCACTACATGTCCAAAGGTTGCATTTAGTTTAAAGTTCAATTTCGGCGCAATGGCTTTAAAAATGTTCAGATCTGTGATTCTGGGGGCTCCTGCGTCTGGTAAAGGTACCATTTCATCCCGCATTGTGACAAATTTCAACCTGGAACATATCTCAAGCGGCGACAAACTAAGACTGAACATAAAAAATCAAACACCCATTGGTAAAGAAGTCGCAAAGTATCTTAAATCTGGACAACTGGTGCCTGATGATTTAATGATAAAATTTATAACAGGAGAGATTCAAGCAGTAGGGAATAAGCCATGGTTACTTGATGGGTTTCCACGGACGGTCAACCAAGCCAACGCACTATGGTCTGCACAACCAGTGGATGTAGTATTGAACCTGGTGGTGCCATTTGATGTCATCATCGAGAGAGTCAAAGGTCGGTGGGTCCACTTGCCCAGTGGGAGAGTATACAACACGGATTTCAACGCACCAAAGGTACCCGGAAAGGATGATATCACGGGAGAGGATTTAATACAGAGAGAAGATGATAAACCAGAAGTAGTGAGGAAGCGGCTGGAACAATATGAGCAAATGACGAAGCCTGTGACTGATTATTACAGAAAGAAAGGGGTCCTACAGGAGTTTGAAGGGAAAACATCAAACGAAATTTGGCCAAAAGTGTTAGATTGTCTTGCCACTTATATACCTCTTCATATCACCGCACAGAAATCAAATATTTAAGTGAATTAAGAGCAAGTCTTGTAATATTTTTTATTTTTTAATAAAAAACGAACTATACACAACAAATACCATGTATAAATACCCTACTGTCTCTTTTTATTCTTTTGTGACTTTTTATTCTGTTGAGTGTTAGTGCTGGGTCCTGCTAAAAAGTTCGACAACTTATCAGTCATATCTCCCATTTCGAAATTAGTGAAACTTTGGATCTGATCGATTTCCTTCTTGGTCTCAGGATCATTCATCATTTTTGGCAACAGCATGACCAGAAGCAACGGCAGAACCATCATCAGTACCATTGGATTGAAAATAAAATCAGTAATCCTCCACTGTTCCCTCATTTGGAAATATCGGGTTTTAGCCAGTGCCTTCATTTTCAGAGGATAAGGCACTTGGATAACCTGAGAGGTCTGGATGTGGTTCACTTTACGGGCTCGGTATTTGCCTTTGGAGTTGATCTCCACTCGGACTGGTTCAAATGTATACTCAGGGTTCAGCACTTCGACAATATACGACCCTGAAGGGACGTTATGTACCATGAAAGAGCCATCTTTTCTGACGAAACCGATGAATTCACCACCGTTCACGTGAATTCGAGTATTGGCCTGCCAGTTTGCTTGACTCGTCTGGTAGTCAGACAGGGGGAAAATCCTGCCCTCGATGGTGTAACGACCGGAGGCCGTTTCTTCTTCGAAGCTTTGGCAGAGGACTAGAGGAACGTTAAGCACGACAACAAGGGGCCAAAGTAGCAGCATTGTGTAGATTATTTAAATTTAAACGATTTAAACAAGTCAAAATATTGAACGAAATGCCAAATGTCAATTTCTTCTAGGGAATTTAGCTGTCACAAGTGACAGCTGTCAAGAACCGGCAATTCGCAAAATTCAAATATATTTTTTAACTTATACACAATTCCTTGATGTTTTTATTAAAAAATATAATGAAAATGAGAACTTGAATATTTTAATTGTTTAATTTTTTATTTATGACTTTTTTTAAAAAAATAAAGTAACTAGAAAGTGGCGCATGCGTGTTGTTTATGTTGTTGACCAGACAAATTCAGTTAAAATTTGTCGTCGAGTGGTGGAGGTGTGTTGTGATTCCACCAATAATATAACCTGTTTCCTTCGTAAATTCACAACAGTAACTGATAAAAATGATGGTAAATGAGAGATAGTGGTGTTAAATCGTGGCTGATAAGATAAAAGCGTGTGATGTATGTACTATATGTGTGTTTGGTAAATAAACAATATATTTTTGAATAACGAACGCGGGAATTGGTCAACATTATTTTACATCTCAGGTAAGCATTTTATGGGCGTTAACCATTAAATTAACCTGAGAGACTACCATGAGTAAACTGACCACGGATTCATGGTACGCGTGGATATTTCAATATTTACCCGGATTTTAAAAAATATATCTTTTTACAGATTTATTAAAACAATTGAGTTTAATTGTTACTTCTCTTGGGTGTGTACCTGTGATGATTTGTCGTGACTCATTTTTAATTTAACAACTGTTTACACACTTGTTTCTTGAAATTCCAAGTATTTTCTCTTCAAAAAAGCCGCAAAAACCAAAATTTTTTCATTTTCCGAATTTAGAAAAAAATCTCAATACCTTTGGCCCAACAATAATAATATGACAGTTTATATAAAAAACGTCATTTAAATGTCATGTTTATTTAGTCTGTCAAATTCCAATTAAATATAAATTAATTATGTAAATATAAACAATTAAGTTATTTCGAAAAATCTAATTTTGTTCGGTTGAAAGTGGTAACAAGTTTTTAAAATTCGATTGTTATTATCAGCCCTTTCTCTGATAGTGGTCCCTCGAGAGTCAGAGGGTGGTAGTCAGTTAATGTGAGGGGTGTTTGAATGCGAGGGAAAAATCAGGCGTAGGTCCGAATGCAGATTAATCCAGAGATATATCACGCCAAATGGTCAATACTAGGCATCTGTTTTAAAGCTGAATTCATTTGGGTCATCTGCCATAAATTTGGGGCTAATCAAATTTTTATTTTCCAACAGTTTTTGGGGGGCAAATGCATCTATTTTTAAAAATATGATAGTCCACATCGGTTTGTAGAGGGTGGAAGCAGAGTAGAGTTGCTTTTAGAATAAGTGATGCTTGAGTAAATTTATATAATAGATGAGCAAATAAATTGATCTTCACACTCAAGAAGGATGTTCTGGTATTATTTCTGTAACAAATGTTATTCGAGGAAAGGGCATATGGGGTCAATTGCAAAATTATTAATATTAGAACATGTAAATATGTACATTAATCGTAAAATTAATTGATGGAAGAATTCTATGGAAGTCTATGGAAGAATTAAAATTTTCGGTTCGTTGTCTGTTGGAAGAAAATAGAAAGTTGCGTGAAGAAGTGCGAGACTTGAAAAAAGTATCAGTTGAAGGTGATAAACCATCCTTTGCGGAAGTCGTCAATCCGACATTAATTAAAGGTCACGATAAGGGGAAAAATGTTACTGTTCCCATCGAATCAAATCCTGGTGTTAAACCTCAATTTAATTATTCTTTGCCATCTTCTAGTAAAACTTCTACACAAAAAATGGGAATTTCATCAGTGTCCTTGGAGAATAAAAATTCAACATCTCGTCCTGTCCAAGTAATTGGCAATACTTCTGCAATTTCTAGTTATCCTCGTCGAGTTGTTAAAGCAGCGTCGGGTAACTCGAGTGAGTTTAAAGAAGTAGTACACAAGAAAAAAAGGAATCCGTATATAAGGGGTAATGTCAAGGATTCTAATTCGTCCGTTAAAGCTGCTTCCCACAAAAGATATTTGTATGTGGGAAATCTAGATTTATCAGTCAAAGAAGAGGATTTATTGGAACTTCTTCAAAACAAATTTCCTGGGGAGGAATTTGATGTTGTAAAATGTCCTAAACGCGACAACGCAAAAAGTATTTCGTTTAAAGTTGCTGTAAGCAGCAATATATTTTCAGATCTATTAACTGCTGATCAATGGACAGAAGGAGTTAAAGTTAAAAAGTTTTTTTTCCCCAAAGAAAAACCAAATGGAGAACCTCCTCCAAAATCTCCTCTTCTAGGCCAAGCTTCAGCGAACAGTCTAAATTCTCAATCTACTATCAGAACGTCAGAAGCTTAAGATCTAAACTTAATGACTTCTACTGTGCCTGTTTGTGTGAGGATTTCAGCGTAGTTGTACTAACCGAAACATGGCTATCTTCTGACTTCTCTAGCCTAGATGTAATTGATAATCGGTATGAAGTTTTTAGATGTGACAGAAATGAAGCCAATAGTACAAAATCGTCTGGTGGTGGAGTGCTTATTGCAGCTAATAAGGTTTTCAACCCCTGTGAGGTGTCATGTAAGTGTTCTTGTGTTGAACAAGTTTTTGTTAAAATGTGTATTAACTTTCGTGATGTAATCATTGGTGTTGTTTACTTACCTCCTGGCTCCGATTCAACAAAATACTCTAGTCATGTCGAATCTGTGATAGATATCTGTGATCGCTTTTCAAATGCCGATGTAATAATTCTAGGCGATTATAATTTGCCTAATGTCATCTGGCAATCAGTCGACAA
Source organism: Tribolium confusum (assembly GCA_029207805.1). Taxonomy (NCBI): domain Eukaryota; kingdom Metazoa; phylum Arthropoda; class Insecta; order Coleoptera; family Tenebrionidae; genus Tribolium; species Tribolium confusum. The sequence continues at coordinate 39,847,919 of JALGAY010000003.1, forward strand.
TTTTCCAGGATTTGTGCCTCTTTTGTCAATTAATAAAAATGTTGAAGATGTTGTTGATGGATTGTCATCATGTTCTCTAAATCAATTTAGTAACATAAAAAATAAATGTGGTAATGTATTAGATCTTTGCTTCTCCAACTGCGATAGTTTGAATTTGTTCATATGTGATAACGCCTTGTCTGTGATAGATTCTAGTCATCCTCCTTATGTTATTGAATATGATGTAGTCTGTGATATTTACAATGATTCTGCGATTTATTATTTTGATTTTAAGTGTGCCTGTTACTCTAATATATGTAATTACCTTAAGTCTATTGATTGGAATGGAATTTTTAAAAACCTTGATACAGAAGATGCGACTGGTGTTTTTTATTATCATATTTATAAGGCGTGTGAGCTATTTGTTCCTTTTAGGAAAAAAAGTATTACAAGTTATCCTGTCTGGTTTGATCAAAATATTATTAATCTTATCAAAGCCAAAAAAGCTGCTCATAAAAAATATAAGATTTCCAATTCCACTTTAGACTATAAGGAATTTGTTAATCTGCGTAAGTTATGTAAAATTTGTATAAAAAATGCATATGACTCTTACATCCGAAATGTTGAAAATGATTTAATTTATACTCCTGGTAAGTTTTGGAAATTCATTCGCAAAAAAACCAATAATAATCAAATTCCTCTTCCAATGAAGTATGGTGAAAATTTATTTTCAACATATCATGATGTTTGTCAAGCTTTTAGCAATTATTTTTCTTCTGTGTTTGTTCAAAGTAATATCACTAATTTTAATGTTTCCTATGATTCATGTGTTAATATCAATAATGTAAATGTTCATGTGTCTGATGTTATTCACGTTTTAAGGAATCTAGATACCAGTAAAGGGGCAGGTCCTGATGGTATTCCTCCCAGATTTTACCGAGAATGTAGTCAATGTTTGGCGCTTCCACTTCAACTAATTTTTAATTTGTCATTAAATTCTGGTACCTTTCCGTCGGTGTGGAAAGAAGCACATATTGTTCCTGTATATAAATCAGGTAGTAGAGATAAAGTTGAAAATTATCGACCAGTGTCAATTTTATCCACTCCTTCTAAAGTTTTTGAATCCATTGTTTTTACCAACATTTTCTCAAATTTTAAAAACATTATCACGCCTAAACAACATGGATTCTTTAGTAAGCGATCAACTGTTACAAATCTCTTAAATTTTACTAATGACATTGTGAATGCTATGAGTGAAGGCCTGGAGGTTCATGCTGTTTACACAGACTTCAGTAAAGCATTTGACAAAATTAATCATCATATTCTGTTAGCTAAATTATCTGCTTATGGAATATCTGGCTGTCTGTTTAGCTGGATTTGTAGTTATTTGTTTAATAGAACTCAAGTTGTTAAATTACATAATAATTTTTCAGATAAGCAACATGTACCTTCTGGCGTTCCTCAAGGCTCTATATTAGGTCCACTTCTATTTTCAATCTTTATTAATGATGTTTGTGATAATTTTACATGCAATTTTGAACTATTTGCAGATGATCTAAAAATTTATAAAGTGATCAATAACGTTCAGGACGTTAACATTCTACAGCAGGATCTATTTGTTTTATACCAATGGTGTCTGGTAAATGAAATGGTACTAAATTGTGACAAATGTCAAGTAATTAACTTTAGTAGGAAGCTAAAACCTTCTAGCCCCCAATACAAAATCGGTGGTAAAGATTTGAAAATAGTGTCTACAATCAAAGATCTGGGAGTCATACTTGATTGCAAGTTATCTTTTAATTATCACTATGAATATATAATAGCAAAAGCAAATAAAGTCTTGGGTTGTATAAGGAGGTTTACTAATGAATTTACCAATATTCGAACTATTGTTATTTTGTATGTTACATTTGTTAGATCTATCTTAGAGTATGATTGTGTAGTTTGGGCTCCTTTTTATGCTACACACATTGGACGAATTGAGAAGGTTCAAGTAAAATTTATTAATTGTGTTAAATATAGATTGCCGAGAACTGTGGGATGCTCGTATAATATGTGTTTGAGTTATCTTGCTCTGAAAACGTTAGACTCTCGACGTAAATTCCACTGTGCTTGTTTTGTATATAAGGTATTAAATAATCTGCGTGATGCTCCGGACATTCTCGGAAAAATTGGTTTTAATGTGCCTCAATACCATCTCAGGAATAGTCCCCTATTTAATCTCTCTCACTGCAGCACTAATTATGCATTATTTTCACCTTTAAATTCAATTTTATCAATATGCAATAGTGTCTGTAGTGAAATTGATTTTTTTGCACCATCTTTTAATAACTTTAAGAATAATCTCAACAAATTTATAACATGAATCTTGTAATCTTTAATTGTTTTGTTTATTGTAAAGGCTGTAAATGATGATGCCGTTAATAAAGTATTATTATTATTATTATTATTATTAATGATTAATAAGAACAAAATTGTTTGGGTTTTGAGATTAATATAATAACAGTATCTATTAGTGGTATGGGATGCATTTTAAAAGCAAACATCTCAGAACACACCTTTTTCTCTTTATTGTTTTATGTTGGGAAAAATGGCGTTAAATTAAATTTAGGTTCTTTTTCTCACAAATACTTTATTTCATTAAAGTAATAATTTGTTCCGGGTGAATCAAGTTTTACCCGCACCCCAAAAACAGCTATTTCTATTGTGTATTTTGATGCATTGCATTAAAGTGAGTGGCTAATTAAATTTTTGAGCAAATGTGTCATTTGTTTTTAATTGATATTTTAATATTGAAGCACCTATAACTTGACCCAAGTTCTAATGGCCACTCTGGCTTAAATTGTAAATCTTTACATAATAGATCTCCTGCAGTGGTGTCAATTGCAACTTTTCACTATCTCTTATTTACTTAAATGAGAAACGTCTGTGATCAGTAGGATTTACCTGGGGCACAATCGTGGCCAACTAAAGTACATGATAGTTGCAATTGGCACCACGACAGGAGATCTGTTATGTAAAGATTTACAATTTAAGTCAGAGTGGCCATTAGAACTTGGGTTGATAGGACTTTATATTTATGAGAGTGTCGTAAATTTTATTCAAAAAGGACCCCATCAGTGGTAGTTTCTTGAATTTTATGGTATTCGTCATAAAAATGGCACACGTCTATTGTAAAGATTTGAAAGTTAAGGCAGCTGGTAACAAATTCCCAGGTCATTCAATTCTTTCCAGTTTGTAGAGGAATAACTCAAGGGTCTAACCTAGGTCCACTCTTTTTTGTCATATTTTTTAATGACGTTGTCAATACTCTTCCTTGTAATTCATGGATTTATGCCGATAATTTAAAAATTGCTCTTGTCACGTCTATAGATGATTGTTTATCTTTGCAGGACAGTTTACATCATCACGTTTACAAAAAAAGAAACGAATATTTACTTTAATTATAACATCAAGGGTTTTGCTTTAGAAAATTGTACTTCTATTTGTGATTTAGAAATAACCAGTGCCGCAGCTAAATTATTAGGTTTTTTGTGCAGTAATATTAAAGAATTCAAAAATCTAGAGAGCATAAAGCAAATTTTTTATAATTTGGTAAGATCAAAATTGGAATATTGCTCCATTATTTGGGCACCGTATCAGCAAATGCATATCAATCATATAGAAAATATTAATAGAAAATTTGCTAAATATCTCTACTTTAAAATGTTTAACAACTATCCCATTAGACATATTGATCAAAGTCAACTCCTCTCTGTTGTAAATGTAAATTCTTTAGTAAGCAAAAAATTGTTAACGGTAAGATCTGTAGTCCAGAGTTATTAGGTAATATTAACTTTCATGTGCCGCGAATCCAAAGTCGTCATCCTTCCGGTTTCTTTTAAAAATTCCTAATATCTTCCATCATCTCAACTGTCTTCTCCTGACATGTTTTAGGTTCTACAACAATTGTACTGGTAAAAATTTTAACATATTTTCTGATAATTTTAACAGAAGTTCACACAAAATCAAACTCCTAGATAAATTTAATTGTGCCAGTGGCGTTTTAATCTAAACTTTTTTACCCATCTTTCTTCTTTATTTAGTTAAGTAATTTTTGTGTCCATAAGTTTTTGTTTTATGTAAAAGCTTTTGTACTGATTTATTATATTTCCACTATGGACTGTAGTCTGTTGGAATAAACAATTATTATTATTATTAATAAATTCACAGATCATAAATCTACTTCAATTCTTGGGGTATTGCCCGGGGATTTATTACTACTCCAACTTATCAAGTCATAAATTAGACTAAAATATTTAATAAATAATATCGAATTGGGTGGTTTTAATCAAAGTCTAACATTTTGTTCAATAATAAAATTTACAGACTGATTTTGTAAGACATTTTTGAAGTTGATGAAAAAAAACAGGACGCAATATTTTTGCCCGAAATAATTTTTTTTAGTTTTATAGGTCAAAAATTTTTTTTGGAGGTAATTTAGGTATCGATTTAACGTAATACATAAATTTCATAATTTTTTTCTGTGTTTTAAGACGTGTTTTTGGGGTGCGTATAATAACTTGATTCACCTGGTATAGCGATTTTCAGTCCTAAAACGTAATTTTACCTTTAAGGTGGAGTCCATCACCCGTGTTCTGATAGAAAATGCAATAAACAATTTATATAAAATAGCTTAAATACAGTCCATACAAAATATGTATATATTTTTTTATAATCAAAAAGATCTTTTGTCAATAGTAAATTAAAATATAAAGTTTTAATAATAACTTGAATTTTTTTTACATTATTATTTAGACACCGATGATGAGATAGATATACGAGTACTACTCTCGAAAGCGCTCTGCCACTTTCATGTAAGAATTTGTCAGATTTTAATTCTTTCATCATTTATATTAAAACATCTCACTTTGAAAAAAAAAGGTGCATCTAGCATTTATCGAATTTATTAGTTTCTTATTATATTGGAAAATACGAGGGATTCCTACTTTTATTTTTTTTTTTAATTTAGATTTACTCATTTCTGTTGGAATGTTGGCAATGTGTTGTGTTCTTCATATTGACTTTTAGGGTAAATAAATAGAATGAACCCCTCTTCAACATGTACACTTTCAAAATAAAAGCGCCGAAATTTATATTACTTTAAAAATAACATTCTTTGAACAGGAGAGCGTAAGTAAATATTTCTAAAAAAAAATAATTCAATTATAAAAGCAAAGTCAACTGGAACCCTAGTTGCGGTTTCCAAATTTTGCATATCAACACGGTATGTGTGTGTACTGGATCTTATCGTGTCCCACCGGGCTGCTACCGTATTTGACAAATTTGTATCACATTTTGCTCTTATTATTCAGCACGCGTTGTAGGGGTAGACATCGAAACAGCTGTACCATTGCTCAATGGGCAACGGTTCCCCAACATTTTTGCTTTGATGCATTGCAACCCCCTCTTGAAATGGACGTTTATTACTGCTTTAGTAAACCCACTGCTGTATTATTACGTTGCTTCCTACTATAAATTAATTCACCTCCGACACATCGTAAAAATTTTCAAATCGCCTGATTTAATTAGGAAATGTGTATTTCCGTGTTGTCCTTATTATTAGCTATGTATGTTTAGTGTCATCGTAAAAATTTATATTTGCTTTTATTTGTGGTGTTTATTTAGGATTTGCTACTGTAAACACATGGTTATTGGGGTATTAGCTGTTAATGCTTGTAAAATGTGACACTTGAGATTGAGAATATCGAATGTCACTGTACTCGTAAGTTACTGTATGTATTCGTTCACTTGCGGTTTTTACGTTGCCCATTATTACATAAGGCTTTACTATGGGAACATATTAAAAGAATATACCTATTATTTCAACAAATGCATATCGAATGTACTAATTTAATTTTAAAAAATGCAATAGATGCAATCACTTTCTTGTCCCATATACTCGTAGATTTTAACATTAATCAAAAACAGTGACTGACGTCTTATGCTTGCTTAAACTATTAATCATTATGCGAGCAGGGAAAATTTGACATTATCAGCATCATCTAGTCTTTAGTGGATGTTGATTTTCGCGATTTTTGACAAAAGGAAACATACAGAGTGAGTAACAATTATAACTCGACTTCTATTAGTTGGATCGAAAAAATACAAAGAAACGTTGCAACTATTTTTAGTTTTCTACATTATTTTTTCATTTACACGGATTTTCCTGCCCATTTGAGGGAGAAACTACCTCGCAACTTTTTTTTCTTAAATGAAAAAATACCTATTGTGGTAGCTCGTTTAAAAGATTCTAAACAATGAGTAAGTATGGTTCATTATAAATTATTAAAATACGAAAAATTTGCAATTTTTGTCTTTATTAAGTGTTAAATTGTTGAAAATAATTTTTATTTCCTGGCGGAACACCATAATCTAAACTTCATTTCGATCATTTTGAAACATTTCTGGGGTTTATTCGATTTTTTGCGTTTTTTTTTCTAGTTGCTTCGTTATTGTTCCAAAATACGAGCTTTTACATATATAGTAAAAATTTTAAATTTTTGAGGCAGCTCGCAGCAATACCCTTACGCTATGCCTTCTTATCGCGCTACAAATAGGAACACTAACCTTCTTGGTTCCTCTTTGTTTCATATTTTATTTACTTACATATAATTAAAAATGTCAAAAAGCTAAAAGAATGAAGACAAATTCAATGATTTTCAGCAGATTTGTGGTTAGTCAAATTTAAGACTTTAGCTACTTAAATACCACTAATTCCGTTTGGGTTGCACCTAAAAATCTATTACGAGTGCTGAATCATTTCAAAAAAATTTAATCGACAATTCCTGACTCCACATAAAGTATACCTTATTCTAGACTGAGTTTCTGAGTTTTCTTTATAGCATAACTTTGTAAACACAATTTAATGTTTAGAGATTAAATAAGGATTAATAAAGGATTTTTACAATTATTGATATACAGATACTGGGTGATTTTTTTATTTGCTCCCGTCCGACACTAAGAAATAGGCAACACATTATACTTTGCTAGTTTTTTAAATTTAATTTTTAAAATTAAGGCATAAAGGGTTGTGAATTAATGACAACATTGTTGACAATATATTTGACAGTGCTTCCAGAGTCAGTTCCTTTGGATTATTTGTAGTTTTCCTAAAGTTGCTTATCGTTTGAATAACGTGTTGCCTATTTTTGAAATCTCGGGCGGGAGCAAATAAAAAAATCACCTGTATATAGATATTAATAGATGACAGAAAAGTGACAATTCTTGAGAAAGTGATCAATTGGGTATTTAACATTATTTCAATCAGAGTTAATACCTGATAAAGTTTGTAAAGATAAAGACATTTCAAAAAGAAACCTAAGACTTACTAATTGCGCTTTTATTTCGTTTACACTAAATAATAACGTTTAAAAACTATTTATCGTAACCAGTTTCGTCTTACGACATCATCAGGCGTGTTCGTCACAATTAAAATCGATTCACTTTCATACTAAACAATTTAAATTTCAAATAAAGATCGTTCTTTTTGATTTTGGATGATAAATGAATATAATATTAATATTAAGTTATAACACCTTAATTTTTTAATCCTGCTGATTGTTGTTACTGGGGTTTTTGGGTCACTAAGAATTGATACATTTTTTTTTTTTTGGCTTTGTCACATCATTGGTCGATTAAGTCTTTTTGACCCACTTTGCGTAATAGTTCTGTAGTTTATTGTTAGAGTGATAATAGTTTTTTATCATAAACACGAATTTGAATCTCTCTTTTAAATTATTGTAACTTTTAAGTCTGAAGAAATTTTTGAAAGACTACATTGTACGAGAATGTTATCGTATTTATCATGTTGTTAATGAAAGGTCAAAATATTTTTTATTAAGTTTAATTTTTAAATGATACTATAACATTTTTATCCTAAAATACCAGTGAAATATAGGCAAACGACCACAGTCATTTTGTATAGCTTCACGGCTTGTACTGTGGCTTCTTTAGAATACTCATATTTAATCTTAGAAAGAGTTTGATCCTCTTTTTACAAACTTTACGTCCGCACGACTTAAAATTAACCAAACCATAAAATAAACAATTTCTAGAAACGTTTAATAAATCCTGCGTCCAAAGAAAATATTGTCGTTTGATAAATTACGAATTTGTAAAGAATTTATTTTTAACCATTTCAAGCATGTTCAATTAGAGCTTTTTTCTCATTTTTGCTTAAGTCACAAAGAAACTTTATACTGTAATATTTACTTTGCTCGAAATGCACATTTTTCTGTTTGTTTATTTAAATTATAATGTTTAAAATAGTTTTATGGTATTTTCAGTCTATTGAATCTACTTATTGTACACGTAATGTGGTCAGAGAAAAATATTCACTTACGCAATTGAATGACTTCTTTAGATCGTCTCAATCTTGATTTTTATCACTTCATTGCGTATTGCCTTCTTCCTCTCAACTCATTATAATTAGTAATGTTAAGAAATATTTTGATATCTCAATTTTCATACAAAATTGTTATTTTTATTACTGAATCGATCTTTTTTGGTGGTTTTAAATAGTGGAAGTCTTTATGTCGGTTATTTATAAAAGACCACAGAGTAAATTTGGAATTCTGTAAAAATAACCCAGATCATACTTTATGTTTACTGAAGTAACACCCACTGTTTAAAAAACAGTTTTAATTAAAAAATTTTAGGGGAAAACAAAATTATAAATCTGGTTACTTAGATACACCTTAAAATATACATAGATTATTTTTACATTTTTTTAAATAATTAATTGAATAAAAGTTATTTTTCAATTCAAACTAATTTAATTTTTTTCTATCTATAATTATAATGTCGTAGGCTATTACAAATTTAGTCGTTTTATAAAATGCCTAGTTGTTTTGTAAACGATTAAGCGAATTGTAAGTTATTAATAAATGGAGAATATTTACAATGTGATAAGAAATTTTAGGTGTATTATAAAACGCCGGATAATTTATTGTAAAATACAATTAAATCGAACTAACTCTAACCTTAGAGTATGCCTTAATTCTTTTTGAATAAAATAGATTACGGGGGAAAAGGTTTTAGGTAAAAGCGTAAGCTCGAGGATGGTTTTAAAGTGAAATATGTTTTTGTAGGGGGTCGCGAAGCGCCGGCTGTAATTAGAATTTAATAAATAATTATATGTTTGACAAGGAAACTGACTGTAACCGGTCATATTCTAAATAAGGGCTTATCAAAGAGAACGTTTTATAATAAGACTTTTATTCAGCGTTTTATAATACGTCTAAAATTGTTGGTCGTATTTGCAAAAACTCTATTTATTCATTATTTACCGCATAGTCGTTTACAAAAAGACCAGGCGTTTTATAAATTGAATGAATTTGTAATTAGCATACGACATATTCATAATTAATGTTTTTACATAATTAAATAGGAGTCAAGATTTTGAAATAAATATTTCGATGATAAACTAATGTGAGACATTTTTTTTAACTATTGCACATACGTTATCTAATATTGTTACAATACTTAGCAAAATTCTTTTTTGACTTCCTCCTCTTTATAAATTAAGCTAACACAGTGAACTGACTGGGGTGAAAAATAGCTTGTTAAATAAGTCACAAACACATTCTTGACGAAAATAAATTTGCAGAACGTCTAGACTAACAAGACTACTTCATTAACCTGGATTTCTTTCGAAAATCTACCAATTACAAATCTGACAAAGCACATCGATAATCAGAAAAGCTTTGTGGCATTACTTTGCTTCTGGTTCACACGCTAAAACAAATATCCTACAAGGGGTGGAGTAGTTAACTTAATCGGATAATGGAAAACGGAAGTTTTTATTCCGAGTGGAATTAATAGTCTAAAAAGTTGAATTGATTTCAGTGAATTAACCTGGCGCCCAATTGTTAGTATTGAACCAGCTGCCGTCATAAATTTTCTGTGTTTGGTTGAAATAATAATGAAACAATCGCTACTGATTAAGTCTGATTTATTTTTAACAAACAACCGGAAAAAATAATGTTAAATATCAGAGGAGTTATTTTCAGATTGGTCGGTGTCAGTGTCCCGCGAAGTGACCCTTACATTTAAAATACTTTTAGTACTTTTTTTTTAAATAGAACGTTATACTCGTACATGAGTTGTATGACACCATTGACATCTGAATGTTAAGGTTACTCAATTTAAATCTGGCAGAGTTTTACCTCAATTTTAAGAGTATTATTTTTATCAGCTCGAAATTTTTTGTATATTTTTTTGTATTTATATCCTGAATTTAAAACTGAATACGTACATCTTAAAATGTTTGAGTTTATAATTTTATTTGTAATAAGTTTATTTTTACTTTACCAACTTTACAAATTTTATATGATTAATTCTTTGTCTTAAAAACAATTAATTGAAGTTTAGTCACATAATCATACATAAGAGTTGAAGTGTTCGTTTCAACATTAATTGAAAACAGCAGTTGAATGATAAAAACAAAAATGAAGAAGTAGATAATTACCTAATTAGATATTGTTTTTCAGCGGTCTTTTAATTAAGCAAAATGAATTAAATAAAACTGGAATTCTCAGGAAATACTGCGTGTTTATTAAAAAAATGGTAGTTTATAAAATATTGTGTGCTTATTTTATATCGTGGACGCGGCCAACGTATTAACTCTATTCTCCGTAATTTATAATAATGCTGGTTTATTTCGGATAATTGAAATTTGGGATAATATGGATCTTTATTGTTTGGTTTTTATGTTAATTTTCTGTCAACTTTTTTGGGGTATATACGGCTCTTAGAGGCTTTTTTAAGCAAATACGTAATGTAATTTTACGTTTTTATTAATAAATTAAACCTAAAAAAAATTCAGGTTAATATTACTTTTTGTGGCAGGTTTGACAAGCAACAACACATTAAAAAGTTGGCTTTATTATGAATACTTGGTAATAAAATGTTGTTTTAAATTATTATAGGTGTATTAAGGTGCACGCGGCTTTGTCAATTTGTGCTATTTTTAAACATTAATATTTTCAAAATCGTGAGTCGTACTAAAATTTAAAGGGATATTTGCACTTTTGTTAATGTTTTCTAATACCACCTTTTTGAATTACCCTGTATATTAGTTACGTATAATAAATTTTGTTTTTATATTTTTTTATAAAAAGTAAAGACAGAAACAATTTAATAAGTCAAAATTTGAAAAAATAAATCAAAATTTCATTTACAACTTAATAATACTGGCACTGAATGATATTTGACTCGCCATACGTAACTTTAATAAGAAACCACACTAGATAAGGGCTAATTACGTAGAGTTGCATTTCATTTAAATAAACTACAGACTTTATAATCTTTTGTTGAGTATTGTGATTTGGTACTAAGACATTGAACTATTTTTTTTCTCACAATTTTTCCACTATTTTGCTAAAAATAACGCAATTTCGGATAATTTGGTGGCAATTTGCAATTCTTTTCGGATAAAACGTCGAAATTACCATTTGGTTTTGTTGCCGAAAATGCAGCGTTTGGGATAAGCCGATTCCAGATAATTGGGTTTTTACTCAAGAAGAATGTTTTTAGTTGTACGTGTTTGCAATATTGTACACATTATCAGTAATGTGCTAATTGTCATGCTTACAAATAAACATTGATATAGTTATTATAATTAATTAATATTATTTTAATTGAAAATAATTAATTTGTGCTTATGATTAATAAGACATTTTTACTAGAATTTTTTGTTATCATATCTGGGTTAATATGTAATACGGATATAAGATATAGAGGACATTGAGAGACACTCTTTTTTGATAATAAAAAACAAAAACAACTAGAGGATAATATATAACTGATTAGTGATTGTGCTTGTAGTATGCAGTTTTATGCTTCATTTACAGTTTAACTACACTTTAAGATTAGATGTACACTCAGCATAGAAAAGAATGACTTCTATAAGTTATATTTAATGGTTACTTTTTACTTAGCAACTTATAATTAGGTATGTATTTTTAAATTTTGTGCACCTTATAGATCCTTCTTTAAAGTATATCAAATAAAGTAATAGTTTTGATATAAAAGTTTTGATGGCTTACAATCAACTTGATTTTAAGCCATTTTATACGGGTTTCATTCACTTTGACGCTTACTATACATACTATACATATAATCATACTTGTAGTTACATATTTTTATTACCATTTTATGATTACTAATGTTGCAATAAAAACTGTACAGATTTTTTTATAGTTTGCGTTTCGATGGAACTTATTCAAAAACTTATTCTGCATACATTTGTAGCTATTAGAGCACACATATTTTTTTATATAAAAAGATTAGTACGAAACACAAATTATAAAAAATATGTAGTATACCGACTGTCCGACTCGCCCCGAGCTTGTCTTATAAATTTGAATTCGTGTTACAAAACTTACTTTTTGAAACTTATTCTTTAATATACACTAGAACTCGCTTATAATGGACCTGACGGGACCGTCAACATTAGTCCATTATAACCAAGAGTCCATTTTAAAAGCATTGAATTTTTTGACTAAAATAATTTTAACATACATATTATTATTTATAAATGATTCATCTATTGATCAAAACATATATGCAATGAAGATACAACGTTCTAAATAAAAATAAAAGATACATTTATACATTATTTTGTATATTAAAAATAATACACATATAATTCAATTTAAAAAGTTTTAAAATGCGAGAATTAAAAAAAAACTAATTCTAGTTTGTTTAATTTTTTTTGTTTAAATAAATGTTATTTAAAGTACTTTGAATTGAATTTAACTGACAAAAAGTTACATAGCCATCATCTTTTTGCAGAAAAAATTGCTACAAGATTCGAAGTGATTTTAACGCATCTTGAATCGTAACTTCAGCTATAACTCTTGCTGTTCTCCTTCTTTTTCATTTTGAATGCTGTAATTTTGACTAAATTTTTACTGAAAATTCGCTTATAATGGACCTCATTATTTTAGAGTTCATAATAAGCGTCCATATATACGAAATTACAGCATATGGAATTAATGTCCATGTATGTATATGAGTCCATATAGAGAAGTCCATTACAGGCGAGTCCATAATAAGCGTCATAGAATACAATGTTTAAGATAGTAGTTGAAACGGGACCGTGAAAACTGATCCATATTTTAGACATAATAATTACGTTGTTTATTTTAAAATTTTGTTATTCACACGTATCAATAATTTAGGCTGAATTTGCTCACTGCTGAAAAAAGCCCACGTTCCCACATACATATTTCCTAAGGGACATCACCTACTTCTTGACATTTATATAATTCAATCAGTTTGTGGTATTTAATATGATGGCTATTTTCAGTGGTTTCTGGAATTAAAAGAATAATGTACTACCTAATTAGGTTAAGATAACATAAAAACGCTCATACAGTTATGATCAAAAAAGATTATCCTTTAGAGAGCTATGACTTTGTTTCTTTCCATAGAATATATATGGAAAAAGCATTCAAACCTTTCTAGAGGATAATATTTTTTAAACATATAGTTTAAAAATAGTTCTTTGCAGACCATTTATTAATAAAATTTTTAATATATGATTTGTTTCACTAAGTAATTAATCGTTAATGTACGATTTTACATTTATTAATGATTTTAAAGTTGTAAAAGCGGATTTTTATTATAATATTGAAATAACGAAAAAATTATGGAATCAACTTGTATCTTAATGATAATGAGTTAATGGGCGACTAATAATATCGTTAATTAAAGAAATTCACTCGCTATCGCTTGTTTTGCTTTAACACCTATTAATTGGCTTCGTTATTACTTTTGTTTATAAAATAACTGTTAAAAGTTTGTTGTCGATGTAATTATACTATTTACAAATGATATTGAAACAAATTCTATGGAAAATTGTGTTTTTTTTATTAAAAATAATGTATACCTTTTTTTAACTGAAAAAATTACGAGAGGTTAGGAAACTGCAATTATTTTCATGTTAAACGGTTTATAAATCTACTTTACGGCATAACAGTGGAAACATTTCCGACAGAATTAGAACAAATTGTTTTTACTAATAATAACAAGGAATAAATCATATTACGATACAAACCTGTAATATTTCCCCCATTTTTATTTATCCCCAAAATTTAAATTTAGAACTTTCATTAAAAATTCTTTAAATTTGTCCATAAATCTAACGACTTCAACCCCAACCTTATTCCGAAGTAAACGAAGGGAACAAAAACAACTCCCAGTCTCTTCCGTAAGTCCGAGGGGCGTTTGAGTTTCCTTCCTGTGATTTCTGCCATTATTTAAGATTAGGGGATGCACATGCACGTGCCTAGCAATGCCGGTATTTGTATATAGCTACTAAACCGGATGCTTATTTTACCTACCACGTTTTCAGTTAGTTTCTTAAAATTTTCGGGTTCCAGTTACAAAATTGTTTATTCAATGGCAATACCATTCCATTTAGGTAAACCAGAGGGAATATTGAAACGTTTTCCCTAATGCGTCTGCTTCAATTCTCGTTAATAATAGCAGTGTCGGCATCTATTTTCTTGTCAGTTTAACATCCTCCTCAGAGTTTATTTTTCTACGGTTATAATGTTTGGATTTATGTAGTGTTGTATTTTTAAACCGCAATAAATTGATCAAATAATTATTGAGTCAGGTCATGTTTAAAACATTCGACTATCACTTGATAAATTGATCCTCAAACAATTTCATGGTCTACAAGACAAACCACCCACCATAAAGTTAATTACAAATTTTAACAAATCTTATTATTTGTATGAAATATTGTTATAGCTCTGTTATTTTTGATTGTAGTCGCATAATATTGAGTCTCCTAAATAACTTTATTATTTTTGACAGATAATTGTACATTTTCTGTGCAGAAATTGCCAGAAATTGCTTACAATATAGTTTTTTTAAGAGCAAAGTATTGCACTCGTGGTTATTCTTCTTACCACAAACCAAATCTTTCATTTGTTTATTAATCTAAGCTGTGTTGTACGCGTACTTACTGTTTTAAAGAATGTTTTATGCATTGCATTTTTGTTTTATGTAAAATTGTCTACCACAGTTTACAGTTTTAATAAACGTTATTACTATTATTTGCAGGAAATGAAGTTCGAATTAATGTCATGGAGTTGGATTTTTTTGATCGCCTGCTGTGCGATAGCCCAAGACATCAACATCAACAATAATCCAAATCAACAACAATTCGATGTAAATAATCCATACAGTTCAAGCACGCCCAACTACGATGTAAATAACAATCCCTTTACTCAAGAACCACCATTCAATGGAGACCAGTTTGGAAATAGAGACCAATTCGGTCAAAATCAACCGTTTGATCCCAATCATCCGCAACGAGGACAGTTCGATACGAATAATCCACAATATGATCCACAAGGAAACCGCTACAATCCGGATACTGGTGTATATGAACCAGGAGGCGGTCGAGGACCGCCATGGAGGCAGAATACGTTAGGGTACAGACCTGGATCGAACGAAATCGACCCAGCAGGATCGGCCATAAAGGAAGCGTAAGTGAGAAATTTGCTAAAAAAAAATGTGACATTGAGGGCGGGTTTACAAAAAATAAATGATATATGCATTTTACATTTTTAAGTCTATTTGAGGGGTCTAAAACAGTAAGGAGGAAGCTTTGTTTTTCAAAATTGTGTAGAAGTGAGATGTGAAAAAGCCAAGTTATTTAAATTAATCGTAATCAACTTATTTAATTTAGCTTATAATGATTAAACGTGGAGCAGCGCCACTTTCCATAAAAAAATAGAAACAGTCATATGTACAATCCTTGTCTGTCATTTTCAGTAAGCCATGATTTAAAATATTAAAACTCATTTAAATTTTCCCATTTTTTAATACACTTTACGAGTACACTTACTTACACGAATACATCAACACCACCTCAACAAGAAAACTGATTAACTTAATTTTGTTTTGACAGATCGACATCATCACATGCACAGTTTGTTTTCTTTATAAGTATGGAACAAAATTTTAACCTGACATACAGCACCACAAATCACGAAAATTTGCAAAAAAAATTGGTCTTATCTCGGTCAATAATATTATTACAGGCCTTCAAAGTTGGGCATAAGAAACTATTTTTTGGAATATTTTCGAAAACTGCTTAACTGATTACTTTAGTCTACAACTTTTTTTTTGAAATGAGACCTATATATTTTTGTTATATAAGGTCTATCTCAACTTAGAAAAAATGTTTAAAAAAACTCAGCACGTCAAACTTTTAAGATATTTAATAAGAAAAATATTACAAAAGAAACAATGAATAAAAAATTAAAAATGTAGAGTTTAAGCTAATTTTTTATAACTACTTGCATCTGTGTTTCTCACAGCAGACCAACAATAATCGCCTAGTATGTTCTGTTCCCAAAAACCTTCATTTTTTGTCAAATACTTTCAGATCTTGATGAAATCGCTCACCATGTTCGTCACTCGTACTTCCAAGGTTTTCCGGAAAAAAAAGTATGAAAAAATGGTGTTGCCGCTCATTAAATGAATAACTTTTTTTTAAAACAATTCTAGAAGGAGTATAGTCCAGAAAAATTGACATTTTGCGAATTTTGCCCTGGCCGAATAGTTTTAGCAGCAGTGGCTATTGAATGGAAGAAACAAAACTGTTTTAAGTTAACACCTTTTTTTGGCTATAACTTTTAAACCGCGTTTCTTAGAGCAAAAACTCTTACAGCAATTTAAAGACTATGTAATTCTGCGACCAATACCTATCTTAGACTTAAAATTGGTCTAGTAATATAGTCGTTATCGACAGTCAAATAATGACCTCTTATATGAAAAAGTTAAAAAGAAAACATTTTTTTAAGAATTGTGACGTGCCAGCAGAAATCAAAAGATTGTTATTAACTCCCATTTTTATTACAAAAATAAATATGCCAATGGATTCTAAATAAAAAAATAAGAACGCAGTATTTCGCTACAACTTACCGTTTCCGAACTATTTACGTTAAAATATAAAAAGAATTTTATTCTTCAACGTTGACATCCTTTAACTACTAAACGATGTAACTTCGTATAGAGGTAAGTTGTGTCACATCGCTTTATTTTGGCCTAAACAACCTGTAGTTGTTTTATAAAATTTTTTGTTATATGTTTGTCATCATTGAGATAGGACAAAAACGATTTTGCAGATTTTTATTATTTGTGGTGCTGTATTTTTAATTATCTTTAGAATCACCTGATGTAAAAGTATCGAAAGCAGTTCCGAAAGTTTCACTTGAAATTGTCAGTGACTAAAATTAGACGAAATTTGCTTTACCAACTGATAAACACCGTATAATGGCTTTCTTTGTTGGTGCATTTAGTAAGATTTTTGCTTTTCAGTGTATTTTGTAATAATCAGACTTAAAAATTTGGCATTCAATTTTAAATTAATTTGAAGTGTCAAAAGTGATGAAAGATTTTTTTGTCTGACCAACTATTTAAACTAAATTTATTTTGTAAAATTTTGTTACTACCAATATAATTTAACAGGAAGTTTTTTTTTAATTTTGGGACAAATAATACAAACACATTGACAATTAATTATATAAAAAAATAGAGTTTTGAACTGTTGTGCTGTAATGTGGATTTTTGGTGTGTGCGTAGACCATCTTTACTCAACCTGGGAATTGTGACAATACAGAAAGGTTAATTCATTAAGATGAGACATAAAATTAATTAATAGAACATTAGTACGATCATTTTTATTTAAATTTATGCATTAGAACTTTTGAATAGAAATTATACTTCAATCTTTTAATTATTTGGATTTTGTCTCAATTTTCAATAATACCTTACATTCAAATATATTAAATGAGGTCTTCTAAGAAAACAATTTGCGTTTTAGAAGTAAAATTTTTTAACTAAGATGTCATTATATTAGAAATAATGAGAGACGAATAGTATGATTTATCTATGGAAATTCAAATTTCTCTGTAAATTTGTTACACAACTGAAATAAAACTATGTAGTAAGATTTTAGAAATATTATAATCTTAAGAAAAATAAATAATTTAGTATTTTATTTAGTGTAAAAAAGTTTTATTAGTCAAGAGACATAATTACTGGACCCAAAATCGTATCAAAATCAAATCTTTTGTTATGGTAATCCTCTTGCTGAATATCACACGTACATTGATTTCTTTCCAGAAATGTTTTTTCGTACATTTAAAAAAATTAAGAAAGTTTTTTTAATGCAAAAATAAAAATTTCCGGAAAGACATCTTTACTTCTGATATTTATAACTGGTAACATTCGTTTCTATATTTTTTATTGACAAGATGAAGAACTTTTTTCATTACGATAAGTAGCCAATCTAAATTTTTAACTTATAAACTAGGTACATTCCGCGTAAGAAAATTCATTCTATGAAGTGGCATGTTTCTTTAAATGCAAAAATAATTTTATGTATAATTAGGGGGTCGTGAGGTCCAGTATATACAGGGTGTTCCTTAATGATATGCAAATATTTAAGGGTGTGAATCTACATGAAAAATTAATGTTATAAACTATAGTCCAAAAATGTTTCCTTATAAAAACTCGGGGTGTTGAAGTTTAAGGGAAAAAATGGAAATTAATTTAATTGGAAATAATATTTTCAGAACCGCTTCAGATGTTTTAGTGATATTTATTAGTACGTAGTGAAAGTTAATAATAATAAATAAAAAGTGCATTCTTCAATTATTACATTAATTTTCTCGGACAATAGAACGATTTTTATTTTTTTACTCAAAAATGGCGCATCTAAAGAAAACAACTCAAGAGAGATCTTATGGTTTAAATTGAACGGGGAATTCAAAAATAATTTTTATTTGGAAAAAAACCATTGGCGTACCATTTTTTTCTTAACACGTACGCACGCCACTGTTAAAGCTAAAAAAAATTTTGCATTGAAATATGCACCTTTATTAACTTTTACTACGTACTAAATATTACTGAAATATCTGAAGCGGTTCTGAAAATATTAATTAATTTCCATTTTTTTCCTTAAACTTCAACACCCTGAGTTTTTGTAAGCAAACATTTTTGGACCATAGTTTATAAACAAACATTAATTTTTCATGTAGATTCAGACCCTTAAATATTTGCATATCATTAAGGAACAGCCTGTATATATTTTTTCAAGCTTGCTAGGGTGTCGCGGCACCTAAAAGGTTGAGAAACCGTGGCGTAGCGTAGACTAGAATAAGCTTATTTCAAACATTTTCCTGCGATAAAACTGAATTTATGTTTTCAATTTGGATAACCAACACTCCTTAAATTTTATTTCTTAACCTAAGTTATAAAAAAATGTAAAAGCATCAATTACATTGTAAAATAGAACAAAAAACATGTTAAAATTTAGATGAAAAATCAAAATGAAAAATTTACAATCACAAATTTTTAAGGCCAAACGAAGATTAGAAGTTACTTAATATAAATTTTTGTTTTTGTTATCTTTATTTTGTGAGTGTTTTTTTGTATATGTAAATGTAATTTTTTGGTATTTATATTTTAAATTTTATAATTTATATTATTCATTTAATTAATTAATATTATAATACATCATTAGTATAATGATAAACTAATAGCTCTTAATGTTAATATTATTAAAGCTCCGAAGATGGCCTCTATTAAGGGTTGAAACTACTTGCTGTATTGGCAAGTACATTATAATTATTTCTTGAAACCAAAAGAATCTTTATTTTTAGAGAAGACTTTCTAGAATCACTAAAATTAAAATAAAGCATAAAATTATTTTATCGTTCTGAAAAATATACACACTTTTTTACACATTCACAAATTTGGCTTTCGCGAAATTTCGTGAAATAGCCTCAGTGTCATAATTTTATGTCGCAAATTGTGTTATTTTAACATGTACCCATTAATAATTTTTACAATAATATAAAAATTTTGTTTCAGAACATATTTTGTAGTTGCTTCAAAAACTGTCCGTCCCGGTCATTTATACAGGGTGGCGGTTACGATTCTACAAGAAGACGAACCTCTCACTGTACGTGCTTCTATCACTCGAAATGGTGTTGAACTGACTGAAGATCATAAACGAATTAAAGTTGGAGTACCAGAAACCCTTCTGATGAGGGTTCCACCTACTAGCGTCTCAGGCGAATACAAATTGAGAGTTGAGGGTTTATACGACGATATTTTGGGCGGGATTTACTTCGTCAATGAAACGAATCTCATTTTTTCACAACGCTCGATGACGATTTTTATCCAACTTGACAAACCTGTCTATAAACAGGGAGAAATAGGTATTTTAGTAGCTCTTTTAATTTTCTCTTTTTGCATGTCTTTTAGTAAAGTTTTTTTTATTTTTTTGGCGTCGAACAGTGTCATGGCAGACTGACACATTCAATGTTATCTCGAAATTTTTCAATAACACTGCGGCTAAGCTTCAGCTTGATAGTGAAAAGAATAACAATTTACTTGAGTAAAATTCAATTTTAAATTAACGACTCAGATAAATTGACAGATGTAGGTGTGGTTTGTTCTCAATCAAACTCTTATGGCACTTTCGACGCCAAATTAAAAAACACTCTTTATTTATTAAGATATTGCTGTAAAAAATTCTATCAATGTTACTTATTTTAGTCCGTTTTCGAACAATTCCAATTAACACTGAATTAAAAGCCTTTGATCAAGCCGTTGACGTGTATATACTCGATCCGAGTGGCCACATTATGAAACGTTGGTTGTCTAAACAATCAAATCTTGGAACGGTTAGTTTGAACTACGAATTATCCGATCAGCCTGTTTATGGAGAATGGAAAGTCCGAGTTATTGCTCAAAATCAAATTGAAGAATCAACATTTTTAGTAGAAGAGTATTATCAAACTAGATTTGAAGTAAATGTAACAATGCCGGCGTTCTTTTTGAACACTGATGAATACATCCATGGCATTGTTATGGCAAATTATACAAGTGGTGCTCCCGTTAGGGGTAATCTAACGCTTAAAGCTATTGTGAGGCCTATTAAACCAGTAGATAGATATAGACTGCCACATAGAAATAGGAACAGAAATAGGAATCGTGATAGATTTTATGACAATAGAGGTTATAACAGATTTGATGATAGAATAAGGTATGGACCGCAGAGATACGACGAATTTGAATATCAGTATGACGAATATGAACAAGATAAACCGATCGTAGAGAAATATTTCAATTTTGTAAGTATAATTTTTTTTATATATTTTTTTGAAAACATTAGTTTGAAAGTTAAAAGTGATTTTATGTCAGTAGAGCACCAATACTGGAATTAGATAATATTACTGTGCAGTTTATACAGTCATAGCCTACTATGATGACATTTATTTTGAAATGAACGTTGCATATAGCTTCTCAACTTCTTGTTGGATCTCCTTGGTGTGTAGAATGAAACAAAAATTTTCGACAACAAAGTTGTCGTCGTCAGGTGTGGAATTAAAATGAAAATGTTTAATTCCCCACCTGAGGATGACAACTTTGTTGTCGAAACGTGTGTCGTGCAAACTGAAATTGTTTGGTACTATTGGGTGTTTTTTTACATTTCTTTGCATATAGCGTTTTCAATTAATTGAAATTGATTTCTTTCCAGAACAACGAAATGTTGCTGTATCAAAATTTTTAATTTGTAATTACATTAATGGTTTTAATTATTTTAAGTGAAAAAAAAAACATTTTCAAATAATGTATGTTATCTAAAAATCCTTCCAACTCACCAACACCAATGAAACCGAAGTGGGTGTTAACAAAAACCACTGAAACCTTTATTTCAACCGGACTTGATTTACCCCTTTAAAACCTCTATCTCAACCGGACTTGATTTATTCCATTAAGTACCTAATGGTAAAATAAATAGTTATTTTTTGCCTAATTGGGCAATAAAGCATGTGATTTAATGCCATGTCTGGCAGTTTAAAGACAAGGCATTAAAGCCGCTTTATTGCCGTATTGGACATATAATTTTTTTGAAGATCCTCAAAATTGTGTGACAGGCTTTTAAGTGTCTGCTTTACTGCTAAGACAATAAAAATGTTTGACATATTACCCAGTCAATAAATGTGATAGCTTAGTGCGTTTTTTTTTAATTGTCACAAAAATATGGTGTTTATTTTCGATCGGCGAAAACAAAGTTTTAAAGAAAAACTATATAATATCCGAAAATTTTTAAATATTGGTACAGCAATATTTTCTTTAATCATTTATTTTGGAGAAAGAGATTAATGTAGACTTGTTTAAAAATAATATATTAGGTACGTCGCAAGGGTAGAAAGTATTTATTTTTCTACTACCTATTTTTCGCTTACCTTCAATAAAATCAAATAAAAAATACAAAACTGGTTTTCTTTTTAAATCAAAAGCATTAAACAAATTCTCATTCACACACGACAAACAAAAAATTGTACATTTTTTTTATAAAAACACTGTCTTATTTAATAATAATATTACATAACACAATAATATTACATAAGGATTATCTATTTTGGATTATTTATTTCTCCAAATAAATGAAACAATACTACGCAGTAGAAAACGTTAATAGAATAAAATGTCGGCTGTATCATAAAAAAAAAACAATGAAGAAAATTGCAGGTTAATGACTTAAGTTGACAATCCTATACCGGGTGTCCCAAGTTTTATCTCCTTCTCCCTTTTGTCTCTTATTTCTTATCGCAAAAATATATAAAAAATATTTTTATTTTAACATTTAAAAAATAATAAAATTAAAAAGTATTTTTTGGCATCACTTTATTTCGGCTGTATTATTTTTGAAAATAATGCTGTAGGATATTTTGAGGATGGACACCTGGAATTACATATGAAGCATGTCAAATAATAGAGCAAAGCTTTGTTTATGAACAGAGTTCTTACAACATTGACTGTTTGCTTTATATACATTTAGGGGTTGATTTCAAGTATAAGATAATACCGGTAGTATCTTCGTTTCCATGGAAAAATAAACAAATTCGGGGTTGTGATTCGCTGTTGTCATGGAAAAGTATTAAAATTTGCGATACTACCGGTATTATCTCAACTTGAAATCAGCCCATTATATACTTAAATTAGTAAAAAGTATACAGTATGTTGATTATTTTAGGATGAACAAATGCCCTTTTGGTTTAAAGTTACGAACTATTACGAAGCAGTTCCTTCCCTCAAATACGTAAGTTAAGTAATTTTCCAAAATAGTAGTACTAATAAAAAAACAGTTTTATGGTGTCTACGAATTTAAATACCCAATCCGTGAGCTATTACACTACGTTACAAGTCTCGAAGGAATGGAAGTCGTTGTCGTCGCTACAGTTGGCGATCGTTTCCTAGACGAAGTAATTGAAGGTTACTCCACAGCTAGAATTTTCAACTCCTCTATAAAACTATCTTTTCTTGGTGGTTCCCCTCAAGTTTATAAACCAGGAATGCCAGTTACAGCATATGTAAATAATTTTTAGAACAGTAAGAAAAATGATTTTAAAAACTTTGATTTATAGATAGCTGCATCCTTTCATGACAGTTCTTCTCTACCGGTCGAAAGACTAATGAACGGTGTTATGGAAGTTTTTACTTATGTAGAATCAAGTGCTGGCCGACGGGATCTACCTAGTCGGCAATTGTATATGCTGGATGGAAGTCCGGGAGTTTGGGAGTATAAATTTGATATAAAGAATGAATTGGGTTTGGAAGGGACAAGGGCGTTTGAGGATCCGAGTCAAAGAGGATCGTTGAGGATTCAAGCAAGGTTTAGGGATGGGTTGGGACATGTGGCAGAGACTGAACTTTTGATGTTGTCGCATTACAGCCCGAATAATCAACATATTAAAGTGTTTACAAGTACGCTTAAGCCACAGGTGAGATAAAAATCTAATCCAGAGAATGAGTTTTAAGAGTGTTTTTTGTTAGGTTGGTGCTAATATGATTTTCCATATCAAGAGCAACTTCTTTATTCGAAAGTTCAATTATATGATTGTTGCGAAAGGCATTGTTTTGGTCAGTAGTGATCAAGATATGTTTGATTATATCAGTACGATGGCTGTGACGTTGAGTGCGGAAATGGCACCGGTTGCTACAATTATTGTCTGGCATTTAGGACAATATGGAGAGGTGACTGTTGACAGTTTAACATTCCCTGTCAATGGAATTAGTAGGAATAAGGTGAGTTATTTAAAGTTCACTAATTAAAGTTAATTAAAAAACGGAATTACGTGCCTTAATGTTTGCAACGATTTGTTAGTATTATGTAAAATGTGTTCAATAATTGTTATGGTCGTGGTTTGCTATGGTTTTCCCTTTTTAGCATAAACGTAGGTTGACGTGATAAGTTCATATGGTTTGCTGTCAACTGTTTAAATGTTGTCTTATTTTTGCATTTAGAAGTTTTTGATAAAAATCACATTGCAAATCATGATAATTGTATGCAGATGTTTAAGACCTTACTCTGCAAGCGTTATCTCAGTTGAACGTGTGAACTTTTGACCGCATTGCACTGACAGCTGTCATGTGTCATTATTTTGTAATGTTAAACGAGACATACGTTTTTTGAGACAATTGCCACACCCAGGCGATCTGACCAGAACAATTATTGAACACATGATATAACGTGCAACCGAAAATTTTCTGAATCAGAGCAAGCTGTGGTCTGACAATTTTGTACTTAACAACCCGTGAAACAATGACACCTCTTGCAAAGACAGTTTGAATCTTTGGGTGTGAAAGGGTATTTTAGTAGTAAAGTAGAATCTATTAATTTGTATACCAATGTAATCTTTTTTACACAAATATTGCTTTGTCTAATAGATCAGTTTGATGAATTTAGAAATAAAAATTCTGTTTAAAAAACTCATTGATCTTTACAAATTCAGAGGAAATGAGTATTTGTTAAACACCAAAATAGATAATAAACAATGATAGTGGATTGGATTACTCCCTTGAAAATTAATTAAAGAACTGACGAATTGTTTTATCCAACAACAATGTCCTTTATGAGTGTGCATTGTTTGTGAGCCATTCTAAGGACACTCCGTATACTATTTTATAAGTTATTTAAAATTCTCAGTTTTTTCACTTGCTATTATTACATTACAGTTCAAAGTCTACATTAACAACAAGAAAGCCCGAACCGGTCACAAAGTCGAAGTAGCCATCTACGGTGAGCCGGGTTCCTATGTTGGTCTTTCCGGAATCGACCGTGCCTTCTACACGATGCAAGCTGGCAATGAACTGACCTACGCCAAAGTCCTCACCAAGATGGCTTCCTTTGACGAGAACATCAATGGTACCCATGAACACAGCTGGTTCTCACACGATGGCAACCCAGACGATCTTGTCTACTTCCCTTCATCTACATATGGCATCGACGCAAACCGCACGTTTGAATATGCCGGTCTCGTCGTATTTAGCGACTTCGAACTGCCTCGCCGGTGGTCGCGTTGCAACGCATCGCTTGGCTGGGCCGAATGTCTCAATGGTGCCTGCTATCGTATGGAAAAACGCTGTGATTATTTCCAAGACTGTACAGATGGCACTGACGAAGCTGGATGCAAGTACGATAATGGCACGGAGTTAGCTATGTTCAGAAAGTACAGGTAATAATAATGATCGGCTGACGCCTCGTGTGTCAAACTGTTTTCCACTTACATTCCATACTTGGAATTTATGGAAAATTAATTTATTTGTTATGCTCCAATAGATTCAACCGAATTCAAAGACAATACGAGAACGTCTGGGTATGGAAAGACGTGAATATTGGCCCTCACGGGAGATACATTTTCAACATCCCTGTCCCAGCACGCCCAGTACATTGGATGGTGTCAGCGTTTTCGATGAGTCCGTCTTTAGGCTTTGGGATGTTGAATAAGGCAATTGAATATATGGGAGTTCTTCCATTCTTTATCAATGTAGAGATGCCCACAATGTGCATGCAAGGAGAACAAGTGG
Organism: Tribolium confusum; assembly: GCA_029207805.1. Taxonomy (NCBI): domain Eukaryota; kingdom Metazoa; phylum Arthropoda; class Insecta; order Coleoptera; family Tenebrionidae; genus Tribolium; species Tribolium confusum. The sequence continues at coordinate 39,873,857 of JALGAY010000003.1, forward strand.
GAATTCGCGTTACAGTTTTCAATTACATGATGGATGCTATGGAAGCTACAGTAGTGCTTCTCGGCTCGCCCGATTATAAGTTTGTTCATGTGGAAGAGAATGGGGTTGTAAGGGCATATAATCCAAGGACATCATTCGGTGAACATCAATTCTTTATTTATATCAAACCACAAGATGCTGTTATTGTTTATATACCTATTGTTCCGACAAGGTTGGGAGATATTGATGTAACAGTGTATGCAACCACTTTGATTGGAAAGGATCAAATTACAAGGAGATTACATGTTGAGGTGAGAATTTGGATTATACAAATATTTACTTATCCAGTTTGTTTATGTTTATCCTCGCCAATTATTTCGTCATATACGTTTCGTATTTTTTTAATCACTTTTCGACTTCACAACTAACAATCTGTAACAAATATGTATTTTTTTCTAGTCGGATGGTTTGCCCCAACACAGGCACCAATCTATGCTCCTCGATTTGAGCAACCGAGCTTACGCCTTCCAATACATGCACGTGAATGTAACTGAAACTCCTATAATTCCGTACGAGTATGACAGATACTACGTTTATGGTTCAAACAAGGCCCGAATTTCAATTGTGGGCGATGTTGTTGGTCCTATTTTCCCAACAATGCCTGTAAATGCAACAACAATTCTACATCTACCTATGGATTCAGCTGAACAGAATATGTTTTCGTTTGCTGCTAATATGTATACGACTTTGTACATGAGGTATACGCAGCAGAGAAATAAAACATTAGAGAAGCTAGCTTTCTACTATATGAATATCGGATATCAGAGGCAGCTGTCTTTCATGCAACCTGATGGATCGTTTAGTTTGTTTAGGAGTGACTGGTAAGTAGATTGTATTTTATGTATGATTATCAGACCTTGTTAGTTTCAAAAGTGACATGTCGACACAACAATAATTTAGAACAAATAACCATAAAACTACAGATTTGTTATTCGGCGACTAGTTTATTTTCTTTATTTCGCGATAGAACTCATTAATCAATCAATACTAAACAAACTCCAGCGCCGTTGCTGTTAGATCGATAACTATTAGATTGTTTCATATATGGTTCATGTGCAAAATCCCAGTTCAATATCTTCTTTTAGTTCCCTATGTATTTCTGAGATCCCGTTAACATAAGACACCAAAAAAAAAAATATGTATGTACTCGGTAAAAAGCTGATTTTTCTAGAAAATACCGGTATGTTTGAGATTGTTTTCATATCTAATATGTTAATAACAATTATGTATATGGGTAAAAGTGTCATCTGAGTTAAAATTTGACTTTCCATTTCAGGAACCAATCCGATTCCTCCGTCTGGCTAACCGCCTACTGTGCCCGCATATTCCAAGAAGCCAGTTTCTACGAATGGGAAAACTATATCTACATCGATCCCGCCGTGATCGCAAAATCCGTTGAATGGGTCCTCAAGCATCAGAACGAACGCGGTGCTTTCTACGAAACCACTTGGCTTCCCGACCGTAAATACAACTCATCACTCAACTTCAACAACGACCCAATCCGTCAACGCAATATTACTCTCACAGCACATGTCCTGATCATGCTCGAGTCGGTGAAAGACCTCACCAGCGGCCTCAGTTCCAAAGTGGCAATCGCACAACGTAACGCCGTGCAGTGGCTCGAACGCAATATGGACCTGATTAGAGCGCGTGGTCAACCCTTCGACGTCGCTATCGTCGCCTATGCTCTGATGAAGAGCAAAGCGGCAATAGCCGAAACCGCCTATTTGGAATTATCGCGGCATCGGCGTGAAGAGGGCGGTCTATTGTACTGGGGCCGCAAAACTGTTCCTCAACCTCCGTATAAAATCGAGAACCAGAAACCCTTTTCACTCCCCAGGCTGCCCTATGAGTACGATTCGGAGAATATAGAAGCCACAGCCTACGCTTTGATGGTGTATGTGGCTCGACAGGAGATCTTCATGAACGATATTGTCCGATGGTTGAACACGCAGAGATTAACGGATGGAGGTTGGGCGTCCACATCGGATACAGCTAATGCATTGAAAGCTCTCATTGAGTACACTTCAGCCCAGAGAATTCGGGACATCTCCAGCTTGTCAGTAACAGTAGAAGCAACAGCTTTACCAGGAAAAACACAAGTTTTACATGTGAATGATAAGAATCGAGCTAAATTGCAATATATAGATATACCAAATGCTTGGGGGACGGTGAAAGTCCAAGCCAAAGGCACGGGTTATGCCATTTTGCAAATGCACGTACAGTATAACGTCGATATTGCGAGATTCCAAACAAAGCCACCAGTACCAGCGTTTGATTTGTGGATTCGACCGTATTTTTACGGAAGGAATATGTCACATATCACGATGTTTAGTTGTCAGAGGTAGGTAATTGCTTAGGTTGAAGACTTTGTTTGATTTTTTGAGGATTTCAGGTGGACTCATTTAGACGAATCACCAAGGTCGGGACTTGCTGTGCTTGATGTCACTATTCCTACAGGGTATATTATACAGCAACAGGATTTGGATGCATATATTTTGTCAAGGCAAGTGAGGAACTTGCAACGGGCGAGGTTTTCAGAGAGGAAAGTCTTGTTTTACTTCAATTATGTAAGTATTTTGACTACTTTTTTTAATTTTATATCAAATAACACCCGTTCATTTAAAAGCAACCTCTCTTGTGGAATTGCAAAACAATTGTTTTGGATATCTTCAATAATTGTATCAATACAATTATTATTGTCAAGATGAGACGTCAATAAATTTCAAAACTTCATTTTTTGACTTTAAAACGAATTATCTTTTACAAACTGTTGAAAATACTGTAACTATCGCTCAAATTCGGGTTTCCTGCATTAATATAGTTGGATTTTTGACGAATAAATTATTTAACCATAAATGATTGCACCGATATTTTGTTTTCTGCAGAATACTGATTGGCAAATCATTCCTTTAACTACATATTTCCATTCCAAAATTATCAGTTTTGAAAAAATGTTGTAGAAAAAATTCTATTCACGTTAAATAACAAAATTTTGTTGTAAATAACGTTATTTTTAGTTTTGATTTTTTTTTATCCCAGAAAACATTTTGCTTGGAATGGCTGACTGATCAAATTTCGATAAATTCTAGTGTTCTGATCAGTAATAAGTTTCATTTATTCATAATATAGAAATAATACAGTTAGAACGAGAATCTATTGGCTTTACGCTCATTTGATATATTTCATGATAGTTTCATTAACTTTGTAAACTTTTCACTTCCTTTAAAAGAATGTCAGATTTCTAATAGGCAAAATCACGGTAATACGAGTAACTGGTTTACACCTAAATTTTAAAAAAATACATGAGGCACTTCAATTCCACTACGAACTACTTCACAAGATAAAATTGAAGTAGATACATATAAAAGATTTAGAAACTATTATCAGCGCGAACTTCGCAATGCTAAACGACTTTCAAATGATCAATATATCACATTCTTTGAATAAAATGAAGGCTATGTGGGAGATCATAAAAGATAATAAGAGTAACAAAGCTCAATCCACAAACATTAATACTTGTGCTGATAATTTTAACAATTACTTTGTTAACATACCCTCGGTGATACAATCGCAAAAAGATCAAGACTCTTTTAAGAAATATTTAACACCCGTTAACAAAAAATTCGAGTTTAAAGAGGTAACGTTCAACGACGTTCGATCTGCAATAAAAATTCTAAATAAAACCATAAGCAAAGACTGTTACGGAGTAAATGCAGTTATTATGAAAAATATGTGTATGTTTTATATATTCCACTCACTATAGTCTTCAATAAATGTATTCGAGCGAATATTTTCCCTGATCAACTAAAGACAGCTAAAGTAGTGCCGATTTTTAAAAAAGATGATCCAAGTCAGTTGTCTAACTATAGACCTATATCTCTCATACCGGTCGTGGCCAAAGTATTTGAAATCCTGTTAAAAATTCAAATTACAGCATTTTTTGAAGAAAACAATATTTACAACTCGTCTCAATATGGGCTTAGAAACAATAAATCTACGACACTCGCTATCAGCTCTATTATTAATGAAATTGTATACGGTTTTGAACATAAGCTGCACTCGCATTTACAAGTTTTGATTTGACGAAAGCTTTTGATTCAGTTAACCATCGTACTGTGCTAGAAAACCTTAAGAATTATGGTTTTCAACCTAACAGTTTAGCATTAATAGAATCCTACTTATCAGACCGATGTCAATACGTATCGGTCAATCAAAATAAATCAACTTTGTTAAAAATTAATAAAGGAGTACCACAGGGTTCTGTTTTAGGCCCTATCCTGTTCCTAATTTTTATTAATGATCTACGGAATGTTAATAAATTAGGCTCTTTTGTGATATTTGCTGACGACACGTCTTTTATCACATCGCACAACTGCATTAATTCTCTGAATAATGTAATTTCTGATGCTTCTAACAACATCATCGAGTGGTTTACTGCAAACAGTTTAACATCTAGTAGAAACAAATTGCAAAGCATAATCTTTTCCTTAAGGTTACTACAGATTAATCGCCAACACATAACATTTCTTGGGTTGCAAATAGATTCTACATTATTGTCGTGGGAACACCATGTGAATTATTTGGCGGCTAAAGCTTCATCAAAAATATTCTTGCTGAGACGTCTTAAAGGAATTGTCTTACCAGAAGTGGTTAGATCAGCTTATTTTAATAGCATCCACCATTTGCTTTCTTATAGCATATTAATATGGGGCATACACCTCATTCTACAAAATTATTTGGATTACAACGTAAATGCATTAGGATCATCGCAGGCCTTGGCTATTGGGACGACTGTCGTTCATTTTATCGGAAACTCAACATACTCATGTTGCCTTCAATGTACATCTGGCAATGTTTACTATACATGCATACGAACATTTACAATTACGCATCGCATGAACATAAGTACTCTACTAGACACAAGTTTCTTATAAAATTAGATTTTACCAGGTTAAATAAATCACGATATAGTCTTTCATATTTCTGCACCAAATTTTACAATGCACCGCCTATATGAATAAAAAACCATAATTTCAAAGTCTTCAAAAAGACTATTAAGAAGTTTCTAGTTAACGAAGCCTTTTACAGCTTTGAGGAATACATTGAATCGGTACCAAATTATATACATTAGACGAGTGTAAATTCATTTTGTAAATTTTAACACAATAAATTATTATTATTATTATCATTCACCAATCGAGCAAAACTATAAAAAATGTGACAAACCAGAGCTTGCTGTGATTCAGCAAATTTTAATTTGCCCGGTAGTTATTTAATAAACAGGGATGTTAATGAAAGTGATTAATAATTGAGACTATTTAAAGCAAGAACGAGCATTAGCGAGTTGAATGTTCTTAATTATTGATATTATTAGTCTCCCATTATCATACGAGTTAATTGAAATGTTTTTTCGTTGACCGTAAACCATTTTATCTTGGAATAAAAAATCTTTTAAAATTATAAAATCATTTAAATGTAAAATCATGCATTAATATTGATATTAGTGGACGTTTTTGGAGAAATCATCCATTAATGCAAAATCAAACATTAATGAACTATTTTTTAGCATTCTATACACTTTTTTTTCTACTGTATTTCTAAGCAAAGAGAGTCAGAGCACTTTTATCTCACTAGATTTTCGCTCTAAACTACGGGCTAATTTCAAATTGAAGTACGGCCAACAGAAACTTTCTTTTGATTGGTTGTTATGATAGAGAAGTTGTAAAATTTGGGATATTGCCGATATTATCGCAACTTGAAATTAGCCTCGTATATCTTGTATGTTTGTTGTGGTGGTTTTGTGTATTTTGGTTGATCACAATTTAGAGACTAGATATCAATCATTACTGTTTTTTTTCACACTGAAATCACAATAGCGCATAACAGAAAAAATGAAACTCGCCAACTGAAAGATTAAACAAATTATGCTTTCATAAAAATATTGTTTTGATATGATGTTATGTGTTTTCAGTTGGATAATGAAGAAACCTGTATTAACTTCACCGTGGAAAGGTGGTATCCAGTGGCCAATATGTCACGCTATCTACCTATTCGTATATACGACTATTACGCCCCAGAACGATTCAACGAAACTATATTTGATGCCTTATCTACCTACAATTTGGACATTTGTCACGTGTGTGGTAGCAGCCAGTGTCCATATTGTTGGATTTACAACGCAACAGCTAGAGTTACAATTCCATTCTTTACGTTAATCTTCACAAGCATATTTTTCATAGTTAGATATTTTGAGGTACAAGACCACATAATTTAATGTCACAACAAATTTAGAATTTGTTAAAAATAAAAATCTGGAATTATATTAATTCTACAAGTGTGTAAAAGTTATTAACTGATGTGCCTGACTATAATTAAAGGATTGTTATGTAAATTTAATATAAGCTCCAGATTTATGCTTTTTGTTTGTGTTCATTATTTTTAGTCGTCTTGGAAAGTATAGAGAGGTATACTGAAATGACTATAAGAGAGATAAATGAGAGTTACTTATGACACATTGTGTATATTTTTGTACGAATATCATATCGGAAATACTCAAAGCAAATTATTTCATGTTGAAAGTGGAGCTAGAACGCTCATAGTCTCATATTAAACCGTCCAAGTGCACTGACTTAGTTAGTGTTTTATATTGTAAAGTAATTAATATATTTGGTTAGTTTTTTTATACCTTGTTATATTTTTATTTTTTATTTTTTTGTATTATAGAACTTTTGAAAGTAAATTATTTCGTCAGCTATTACTACTGTTGATGTAATCTAGAATTCATTCTGACTAAATTTAAACTAGTTTTTTACTTATATTAAGATCTTGCAGCTGTAAATATAAATACTAACTTGATTTTTGTGTAGTTTCTCCAACAAAAAGTATTTCAATAGAACTAGTTTTAGGTAGGATTTAACGTATTTGTACACATGTTGAATTGAATAAAAACGATTTTCTTTTGATAAATATTTGTTTTATTTCTTTTCTTCTTCATCTTCGCTTATGTACTCGTAATCTGGTTCCTCATCGTAAACTTCCAGATTTTTAAAATGTTCAGCTCTACGTTCTTCAAATTCTTCTTTCATGTACTCAAGATCGGGAACATAATTCTTCTCGGCTTTTTTCTCTTTTGACCTCATCAGCTACAAGCAATTTAATTAAAATATTAGTAAAAACTAAAATTTTTTCAAATATTTACCTCCCTCTTGGCTAAGAAAGTTTTAAAAGCCTCTCTTCTTTCTTTGTTACTCTCGTATTCAACCGGATTTTCAGTAAGTGTATGTACTAAACCCGATTCTTCATTGTTATGTCTATGCGTCGCTTCAGATTTTTTCATATTTCTTTTTATCTGCAATAATTGTCGGTGTGTAGTTTTTAAAATTTGTTTTTGAATCTTCTTACCCTATTCAAAATTTGGAAATGATTTAATCCCAAGACGTCTTGCGGCATGGGAGGCATTACCTCTTCAATTATTTCATCATCTTCCGATTCGTTTTCTATGTCTTGCAGTTTTTCCTAAAAAAGTTGTTAAAAATTTTTGCTCAAACTGATATAATTTAATATTACTTTAAGGTTTGGTGGTAACGAAGTAAGTAATTCTAATTGTGTTTTCAGTTTAGTTGCCATTTCTATAGGAACATGGTCTTCACCAAAATCAGCTTTGGCCAATCTAGCATCTAATTCAACAATTTGGGCATAACGCTTATCTAAGAAAAGAAACTAAATTTTTGATAATTTTTCTAAAATCTAGGGAACCTTTAACAAACTGTATCATTGGTACTACTCCCATAACTCTCAAAGATGATAGTTCATGTCGTAGAAAGCCAGCATTTTTCTTTAATAGTTTTTCAGTAATTTCATCCTCTTCTGTACCTTTAGCCACCCAAAATACATTTAGTGCTTTGTAATCTGGAGCGATTTGAACCTAATTTCAGAAATATAATGGAAGTTAATAAAATTTATTTAAATAATACTCTGTTTATTTCAATTCCAAGTCCTGTAAATTCTGAGGAATATTCACCAGTTGCCAATAAATCAGTAATGTGTTTCATAAATAATTTATTTAATACAGAAACGCGTCGTGCACTACCAGAATATTTTCCTTCTGTACTTCCTTTACTGAAATCATCAGCTGTTGGAAGAATTCCACGTTCCGAAAATATTTTTTTCCTAAAATGAACAATAAAAATTGTCAACTATGTATAATAATGGTCTCAAAAAAAAGTACAGTACATTATGGCGGAATTTTAATCCATAAGGGCATAAGACTTTTCTTATAAAACTTAAAAATGCTGTGATATAAAAATGTGAACGCAAACTACTTCTACGATTTATGGGATGTTTAAAAAACATATATCTTTTCTTCCTTCAAAAAGGAAAGTGCGACTCATGAAAAAAGTTTTATACTTTATAAGGATATGTTTAAAAATCGAGACATGTAGATTTTTCTATTATTTCATTTTACTCTATTTACTTTTTAGAAGTTTGTCCCAAAACTTTCTTCATCACTCTTCCCATCTTCGAATTCCAGCATGACGATGTATGAAAGCAACGAGAATTGGTTAAAATACTTCGCAACATTCTTACTTTAATTTGTTTCTGAAACAATAATTAGATATGAGACTTAAGTATAATTATGTATTATGTCCTATTGGAAATATAAATACAAAATACAAGTAACCCAGTCCTCCAAGGAAGTTTAATATTTTTGTATTTACTCATTCACTTCGTCTTCTTCTCTTTAGATAATAAATAAAGTTGATAGATATACTGGTGGCTTACTTAATTAAAATTAAAAGTTGATTAGTGACAAGCGAGACAATGAAATTAACAAGAAATAATACGCGCTCTAGGTAAACATTGCAACTAGTGAGCACGTGCGTTATTGAGGGAGAAAACCCAAATTTTTGGCGTAAAAGACATGTGAACTGCCAATTGAAGACACTCTATTATTGGTACACATTCCATTAATTGCTGATTAAAAAAGAATTTGCCAGTAATCTAAATACATAGCTACAAAATAGGAATAGGAACAGTCGAGACCACGAGTATATAGTACATTCCACAAAATAAAAAAACAAAAAAATTTTTTTTGTTGACTAACCACATAATTTTCTAAGTTAAATTTTTTTTTTAGAAAAACGCCAAGTTTTAAACTTTTTTTCCCAATTTTTTTCCAACCGGTTTTTTGCTGTGACGTAATCGATAATTTTTTTAAATGGCAACACCTGTTTTGGAGTTGAAAAGTGAAACTACTTTTTTGAGTATAACAGTATAACATTTATACAGGGTGTTATGGAAATGAGTGCAAATATTTTAACCTGAAATACAGCACCACAAATAATAAAAATCTGTAAAAAAAATTTTGTCCTATTTCAACTAACAACAAAATTACAGGCCGTCAAAGTTGGGTATAAAAAAACATCTTTTTGTTATATCTGGAAAACCGCTTAACCGATTAATACCAAATTTGGTACACAAATGAAGTTGACTGTATTCTTTTTATTTCTACTAGCAAAATTTTGCTGCACATCTCAATTTCAAGTTACGGCACTTTTTTTTCACATTTTGGGTAATTAACCAATTTTCTTCTTATTAATTTCCATTTTTTGTAGCAAAAATGAATATGCCAGTAGATTCTACATAAAACTGCAAGAATGCAATATTTTGCTAAAACGTATCGTTTTCGAGATATTTACGTTTAAAGTATGAAACTGACTTTTCATCTTTAACTTTGGCGTCCTCTAGCTCCTAAACGGTGCAACTTAGTATAGAGGTAAATTGTGTTAAATCGCTTTATTTTGACCTGAAAAACCTATGATTGCCCTATGTTAAAAAAAATGTTATACGTTTTGTAATAATTAATTTTTAGGTTATAATTTTGTTATCAGTTGAGATAAGACAAAAATTTTTTTACAGATTTTTATTATTTGTAGTGCTGTATTTCAGGTTAAAATATTTGCACTCATTTCCATAACACCCTGTATAGTCTATAATAAAATGAAATCTGTAAGTAATTTCATCAATTTAAATGTTTTATTAAATTTTACAAAATAAACGCAATTTCCAACAGAATTACTGAACTAAATGTTGACTTCCTTCCGTTTCTTAGTAATAATACAACTAATTTCCGAACTCCGTTAGCACATTATTTTTTATTTTTCGACTAATTAAGCGATACTGATTTGTAATTCTTTCTCTTAAATGCTCTAAATTTCTTGATCTTGTTGCAAATACTTTTGATTAAGGAAGTAGCCCCCTTAGAAAAGCGGGCAAAACATCATCTAAATAACCTAAAGAGCGTAATGTGGAGGTGCACCGTCTTGCTGAAACCAGGCGTTAGCTGCTGGTGTGTCTGGATGTTCTTTATTGAAAAAAACGTTCCGCTAATGCTGGTACTAACGTGTCGCAAAGGATATCTAAATGAACCAATGACAACACCACATCAAACATTCAATTTTTGTGGATGTTGAGTAGGGGTTTATCTCATTTAGTACAGATTTTCTATCGACGCATATGGTATTTTTTATTTTTATGGGGCAACTTAAAATCAAAACCCTTAACTTACTTTAGGTAGGTAAGAAAATAGTTGATATAATCAAATTGAAGGTTACCAAATTCTACTCTCTATAAGTATTTCTATTTTTGCGTAAGATAAAATCTATTTGATCAACGGTTTATGTGTCAAACGTTTTTTATTTCTCCCGAAAAATTTTGCTCGATGGAGATGGCCGGTTTCGAAACTAAACCACTCAATTATTTAATTATATTTTAATAAAGTATTACTAAATTATTTCCACAATATTAAATAATGTACTGGCTAGTGGCAGACCATAGAGGGAGGAATAACGGGAGTTGGCATAAACATTGAAATTGTGGTCGAGGCACAAACAACTTTTACAGCCGTTTCACATTATCCGGGATAGCACTTTCCCCTACTATAAATTTGGAAATGGTGGTCTTGACAATAGCATAAGAGCATAAAAGGTGTTTGTACCTCGACCAAAAACCTAACATTGACGGTATAGGGCATGCCCACTCCTCTTATTCTTCCCTTCACGTCGCATACCTATTATTTAACACTCTGTACATTTGAAGTAGTTTATGCCCTTTTTTATACTTTTGATGTATGAAGCGCCATCTATAGGCCAATGTCCAAGTTAATCCAGAAAAAAGGCCTTAAGAGTTAAGATAAAAAATTTGAAAAGAAATTCTCAGTCCTAACAAGTAGTTAAGCACCCACTTGTTTCTACGTACTTTGAAATAAAAGCCACATGATTATAAATTAAATATCCTCAGAGGAATGTTTATCACAGTTTGTGAAAGAACAAATTATATAAATACGTACTTTTATGATGAACAGTTCACTCAATGTAAAGAATCAGCACAATTTTACAGAATGATGAGAACAATTAACTTCATTTGTTTAAATATAATTAACAATTTCAAAATTTTTGTAAAATTTTGTAGTTTTTAACATCTAACCTCAAATTTTTGAAACTGTCAATGGTGGTCAATCACCAATATAAAGTCATGCGCATGGGTGCATTGACGTCTTTGGAACATCTAACTTGGGCCGCTGTACTTTTGATGCTGCTAGGAATAGTCAGCATTTTTATTGATATCTTCACTGACTGACGTTTCGAGTTGACGTTTGTGAGAACCCGAGAAGTGACAAAACAAAAACCCATTAAAACTTTCTAAAGAATACAACAATAATATGAGCGAAATGTTTAATTTGTTACTGTCAAACAATCAATTTTTATTTATAAAATGTGAATAGTTGATTTGTAGCATGATAGTGTACTAGTGAGACTTACAAAATGTACTTCCCTAACGGTTGGCCAAAAGTTATCAAAATACCAAATTTAGGACAAGCAAGTATCAAACAAATAACCTGTAACAGGGATAGGATCTTGTTTGCTATATTGACCGACGATACCATCGCAATTTGGTTTTGTAAAGTAAATGTTTTTTCGATTTTTGTTTTCAGCTGTACATCTCATATTTTCTAGCCATGTGTTCCCATAGTATTCTATCGTCGAACCCCACAATCTATAGAAAAATTTGGGACAAATATTTTAACAGAATGGAAGCCAGATTCAAGCATGATCGCTGTTGCTGTATGTAAATTACCAAAGACTTCTACTTTTAATGCTATTTCATCTAAACTTTCAGACATCAGAAGGTCACTTGTTGTTATTTAAACTAGGAGTTATAGCAGATAATAAAGGTTTATACGTTCAGACTGATAGCCCCCATGCCAATTTACGACGAGACAGTGCTGAATTATTCATTAAAGAAATTATACCTCCTTTACACCTCACATTGGTTTGCTACTTTTGCTCACAATGTAACATCGTTTCAATATACTTTTTAGCAACAAGAAATTATGGTCTGGGATGGTAAAATTACAGGAATTGTTTGTATAACAATGTCGGAATTTATGATCTCAACAAGTGAAGGTCATGTCTTGAGGTATTGGTGGGATGGGCAACAACACAGAGATTATAACTTAGATTTGAGAAGAATTCCATTTTGTATTAACCAGCAAGTGTCAAAAGGTACAAGTCTTGATATCTTTTTCAACGAAATTGTAATTATTAACATTTCCAGCAATTCCAATTGTTGAAGAAAATACCTACATAGTTGATATTGAATATTCACCATTAGTTGGAGGTTTTACAATTGTTTTAAATGATGGGAGAGCTGCCTTTTTAACTGCTTCTTCATTGAAATTTGATCCAAATGTAAGTATGAAAAATTTATAAATGATGTTTAATTATTTACTGTAAGAATTAAGATTATGGATATGTTTTTTCATTAAAATTTAATTTTACGTAATAACTACATTATAATATTTAAGATAATAATCAGCATATGAATTGCATGATAAGAAAACACTTACGACTTGAATACATTTTTAGTTTTTTATCAGTACATAAACTTTTACTGATTAAGGTAGCATACAATTTTTTTCAAAACTATTTGCTTAATGACATTTAAATATAATATTGTAAATAGTATAACAGTGCATATCACCAAAAAAAAAAAAATGCAAACATGTATTATCTCTTATCCTGACAATTCTAGTGTGTCACCTGTTGTTGGCATTCTCATATGTTTTTAACTTTACTGAACAAAAAAATACCAATATATTAACAATATTCAGTAAAAACATTCTTGTTGTGCGAATGTTACATGAACAACTAATACTTAAATCAATTGAGAATACATCATGTATAATAAGTGTTTTATTTCAGTACAGAAGTATCTATTAGAATTGCTGAATCGTAAACAAAAACGGTTACTTTAATTATGTATGTTTTTGACGTAATAACATACATAAAGCGTAACTGTGCAGTGTGCAAAGGAGTAATTCTTTGTAAAATCGCGTATAAACTCAAAGAGAAATAATGTTTAGAAAATACAACACAAATGAGTAGCCTCTCCTGTGGTTTCTAGATGTCTTCACTAATGGTGTTATGCATTGGTTATGGTCTAGGACGTCATAGTTTTTAGTCAGGGGTATGAATAAGGTCGATCGCCGTAAATATTTAAGAACAGAAATTGTAGCTTTTTAGCAACTTTTGTAAGTTGCTCTAAATGCTCTTACATCTGTCAAAAAATTTAAAACGCCAATGATGTCCAAATAAGATTAATTCTTGTTACAATATTAGAAACATTAGAAATAAAGTTACACTAAAATTACTAATAACTTAACGTTCTTTTTCGGAGATCGATTTCGGTAATCTTTGGATCAATCTCGGGCTAGGATCGAGGCGGCATAGAGTCCTCAGAAAGATAGTTCGTGTTTACGACTTAATTCGATATTTAACTTTCACTAACTTTTATGAAGGTCTAACCGCAAACCATCATTTCTAGACCCCAATAAAGGAAGGATTTTCTTTTCCAAGTACACTATCAAAAGGTTTTATCAAGAAGGTTACATGGGAAGGAAAGTGTACGCCTTATGCTACCCGAATAAACCGTTTGGTATCAGCTCGGTACCAGTTTATGATAGGTTTAAAATAAAGCGCCGACTCGACAAATCATGTTCGGCCGTGTCTGATTTCAGTGGCGTAGCTGACGTAGGACGCTAATGTTTATTTGGTCGTTTACAAAGAAATGTTGTCTTGGGTTTTTTATTGAATTTTTTTGATTAGTGTGAATTGATTGTTAATATTCTTTGTTATTGTTGTTGTCGTTTTATTGTGTTTTTGTCCTTTGTTTAAACTTTTTACACTAGATTGTGTGACACGACCAACTCCAACCTCGTGGTGCGCCTGCTTTCATTACCAGTTTATAGTTTTGCGCAGCGAAGGCGGCAAACCAAGTTTTTCAAGCCGTACTCCCTCCTTCTCATTTAACTTCTTTACGTTTCTTTCTTAAGTATATGCAAACAGATTTTGATTAACAAAGTCGATCTTGTATAAAAAGTGCCAGGTTTTCATAAATGATTGTAACATCGTAGGTGGCTGTGGAAATTTTTGATATCACGAATATTTATTGTAATGTCCTATTTTCGCAATAGAATATTATGGTTTCTGAAGTTACCCTATTGTCTAATAATAATTATAATAATAGCTAAAATTATTGCCTTTTAAAGGCAAAACATTTTTTATTTTTTCCACAGCCACCTACGATGTTACAATCATTTATGAAAACCTTGTAGTTGACAGCCCCTATTCTAGATTACGTACAAGTATTCGTAATTCGTAATATTCGTTGGAACGATTGTGGTGAAACAACTAAGTTGTAACTAAAAAAAACTTGTAGCTATTTTTGTTATAAATACGATTATTTAATGAGGAAATGATATCAAGATTGTCCTGATACGAATAGTGTTTTTCTAACACAAAATTTTATTTTCTGTGAAAAATACTCGTGTCTGGTAAAAACATTTTTTTAAGTGAGAAAAACTGTCTGAAACGCTAGTTAATTCTTAAGCTAAATTCTCCACTACTTGAGAGCTGTACTTTGACACAAGCTGAGTCTGACGTCAGTTGATCATAATCCATTGTGTGAACACGTCCTAGTGGTGGAACCGTAGGTGGGCTAGGGTGAGCATAAGCTCACCGAAAGAAGTTTTTAAATTATAAACAGAAAGCATGAACTGAACACAAAACAAATATTTTATTTAATTACAAGGATTATATATTTTATATTAAAATAGTGATATTCAATTAACTTTGATATTAACGATATGATAAAAGAAATGAAATGCTAAAGCCCCATACCCATTGTTTTAGCACAATGCACGCTTAGCTTAGCATAGCGTTTCTGTGTAGTTTGTTATTATGAGATAAATTATTATAGATAAATTATTTAAATCCTGTTAGAATCACTTTACAAAAAGAAACACATTACGACTTGTCAAAACTACTTATAACGACAAATTGCTTTAATGACCAATTTTGTGTAAATTTTTGGAAATTACACCGACTGTAATAGACGCCTTTAAAATAAAAAAATGCTTAATTTAAAAAATATAAAATTTTAAACTTATAATTTAAGCACAGAATCTTGTATAATGTATTGTATATGTTTATACAACGTTAGTTTCATAATCTGTTGGCAATCTAATAAGGGCAATAACTTGCTCTAAATGCTCTCACATGTGTCAAAAAATTTAAACCGCAAATTATGTCCAAGGATGATTAATTCTTGTAATTATTTACAACATTAGAAACGTTAAAAATAAAGTTACATTAAAATTACTAATTTTAACAAAACGTTCTTTTCCGGAAATCGGTACAGGCTTGTCCAAATGTAAGGAACCAAGCGATTTTTGGTCAAACTATTTGTTATTTTTAAGAAAATAAACTATGAATGTTGAATGGCTGTACAACTCAACTTCTTTAACGAATTTAGCATTTCTTATTTATTGTAATTTTTGCGACAATTATTATATACCTACATATTTATATATAAACCTACACAGATTTTTTTCTGAAACAAGCTTTTTAAATGAAATGTTTCTGTATCATTTTTTTTAAATATTAACATTAAAGGTTTTAAACAAAAATGAAATAAATTTGCTTCTTTGACGTCATATTTCCCACTTAGGACAAGTAGGGGCCACAGATAAGTAAATTGCAGAAAATATTTGTAACTTAAACTGTACGTACTTAAGAAAAGAACATTTCAGACCAGTTAGAATGTTTTAAGCGATTCGTGTGTATTTTTTATAATTGTTGTTACTATTTTTTTTGAATTGGTGTATGTTTTTAATAAATCTCACAATTATATTATGCAAAATATCGCCGGCACTTGTCAATTTTCTTTGGGGTGCCAACTTTGAGATAGTCTCAATTAGTAAGTCGTGCTGACTTTTTAGACTGATCACAAAATGATTAAAAAATGGAATGTTTTGTTAAAGCACAAAATGTTGAAATACAACTCTGGTACGTTTTTATGTGGAAAATATCTCGAGAAAATTTCTTGAATGAAGTCTTCTTGTGAAGTCTAAAACAGTTTTAAAACATTAAAATGTTAAATAATATTTTAATCATCATTTTAAATTGCGATTTTGTTCATTATTGATTATTGAATTGCATAAGTTGTTGAGTTTTTGGACGATTTCATTATTATTGTTGAAATCCTTTTTGAAAAAAAAAGGGGAGGGACGAGCAGCAGTTAATCTCACGAAACGTAGATTGTATTTCTTGAAAAATTTTCAGTGATAAAGTTGTCCTAAAATTTAAAACTTATTTATTTCTTAATTTAAAATTTTTTTTTCAAGCATTTTTGTGGATTTTTTTAAAGTCAATTTTAATAATTTTTTTAAATAAAAAAGAATGATAATGAAGGCGAAACTGTTTAAAGCAAAAACGAGCGTTAGCGAATGATTTAACTGTTGATATTATTATAATTTCATTTGGGATAAAAATCACTTTTTAAAATTTTAAAAACGTAATTAATGTACCTATACCCTATTTTTAAATTAATACCTTTGTCTATCTCTTTTCAACAGATTGTTGTATATGTTGCTGCCATATAAAAAGTTATGTGTTGAACAGAGACAGACAACAACATATAAATTAAAAACGGAGTATAAGTGATTTATTGGCGAATATCGTGCATTTATATTTATATTAATGAATGATTAACAAAAAATTATTTTATTGTTTACTAGTGAGAACTTTTATTACCATCAAGGTCATAGTTTTTATAATTTCTTTAATTTAAGGTAGGGCTGGGCGATACCTGTTTTTAGGTATCGGGTATCGGTACCTGCAAAATATCGATACTTGCCAAAGTATCGTAAGTAACGAGGTATCGGAAGTATCGGAGATATCAAGGTATTGGGGGTATCGAGGTATCGGGAAGTATCGAGGTATCGGAGGTATCGAGGTATCGGGAAGTATCGGAGGTATCGCGGTATCGAGGTATCGGAGGTATCGAGGTATCGGAAGTATCGGCTGGCGATAAATAAATATCGCATCGAATAGCTTGTGAATTTGTTTGTTTTTATCAAAAGAGCTTGTGTTTCCAACATCCAAAGCACTCTGAATAGGATATTTATTTATAGCCACTCTTTATCAAGGTATCGCAGGTATCGAAGTATTGGAGATATCGGAAGTATCGGAGGTATCGAGGTATCGGAGGTATCGGAAGTATCGAGGTATCGGAGGTATCGGAAGTATCGATACTTCGATACCTGATTGCAGTCGGTATCGGTGTACGATACCTGAGCAGGTATCGATACCTTCCGTAAGTATCGATACATTACCCAACCCTAATTTAAGGTACTAACGATGTCTTTAATTCTAACACAAATTGTAAAAAAATAAAATAAGTTTTTTACAAATGTATTTCAATTATTTAAACTGAAGCAACTTATTGTGATACATTTCACAGCAAGTCCAAGGAATCTGGGCCCAGGGAATCGAAGATGCTACTTGTACCGTGATGAATCACAAATATCGCTTAATCACATTTGGACGTGCAAAGTAAAATTACTTTTTAAATATTACAAATAATAGTTACATGCTTGTAAATTTCAGTTCAGAATGTGTTGTTTACTACGTTGATGAAAGCACTGGTGGTTTGGAAATTTCTCATAACTGCGTTTTAAGCAGTAAAGATTATCCAGGCGATCCTGGAGCTGTCGGTCAAGTGTTGTGGACTCCTGATGGTTGTGCTTTAGTTGCCGCTTGGGAAAAAGGTGGAATTGCAATGTGGTCAACGTTTGGCTCACTTTTGATGTGTTCTCTTGGTTGGGATTATGGTTTAAATATTGATCTTCAAACTAATAATCCATTACAAATTAAATCGATGCAATTTGCAACTGAAGGGTACCAGTTATGGATGGTTCACAAAGAAGTAACGAATACGATAGAAAATGACGAAGTTAATAGGAATTCTAATCAGACTACGAGTTTGTTGCAGTTGGACTTTATGAAAAGTGCATTAACCATAAATCCATGCATGGTAAGTATTTTTGTACCAAATTTTAAATTAATAAGTTATACATTAAATGGTAATAGGTTTGTTCCAATAGCAGTTCAGAACGGTTTACAACTGTACTGCACATGCGCAGTAACACTTTGACTTCTTGAAATCTGAATTGCACATGCTCAGTACAGTTCTAAATTGTTGTTGGAACAAATCTTATAATAATTATAATTTAATAATGTTTGGTAATGAATGTTTTCTTTTCTGAAATACATCTAGAGTCACCAAAGTCACTTATACCTTCAAGGCGAAGATAAACTATACGTAAATTCCGCCGATACATTGATCAAAATGTTTTCGGAGCGCTCAACTAAAGATGAGGGTGTTTTTGGTGAATCAATTTCAATGACTTCCACTTTGGCTGAAGGTAGACAATGGCTTGTAATTCCCGTCCCTTCAACTTACTCAGCAACGAACTGGCCTATACGAGTAAGATTATTTTCTGTCGCGAATTTGATATATTAATTTTTTTATTTAGTATTCAGCTATTGATTCAGACGGCCAAAATATGGCTATTGCCGGCCGAACAGGCCTTGCTCATTATTCAATGCAGACAAGACGATGGAAATTGTTTGGAAATGAAACTCAAGAAAAAGATTTTATTGTTGCTGGAGGATTGTTGTGGTGGAGAGATTATATCGTTATGGGTTGTTATAGTATTCCAGAGAATTCAGACGAGCTTCGGTTCTATCCAAGAGACTCGAAGCTGGATAATAAATTTGCAAAAATTGTGACTTTGTTATCTCCAGTACTTTTAATGAATATACTACAAGATCAGTTGATTACGTTTGGTTCTGATGCTCAAGTCACGATTTGGGCCCTCAAACATAATCCTGCAGGTTCTTATTTTTTACCTAATTATTTTTATTATTACTTATCAATTTTTAGTTGGAAATGTGGACGTATTCAAAGTACAAGTGGTGGACATATCTGCTTTGGCGGTCCATCCGGCATGCATTGTTTCGGTGACCTTAACTTCATTGCGTACTGAAACGGGTCGTGGTCAGCAGAACAATTCCGAAAGTATTGTTTTGAATGTCAGTGGACGACTTCTAATGGTTCAGAGGGAAGTAAGGAATGGTGAACGATATACATGTTCAATGCCAACTGTTCTTGCCAGTTGTGTCGAAAATGTTTGGGTTCCGAGTAGAAGAAAGGCTGAAAAAGCGCATTTGACTGAAGCGCTTTGGTTGTTTTGTGGTTCTCATGGTATGAGAGTTTGGTTGCCTTTGTATCCAAAAGATGGGGATAAAACTCATACGTTTATGTCGAAAAGAATTATGTTACCGTTTCATCTTAAGATATATCCTTTAGGTAATTGAAATAGTTCACTTTTATATGTGATCTAAAATATTGTTTTTAGCTATTCTTTTTGAAGATGCAATAATATTGGGAGCTGAAAATGACACAGTTTTATATTCGTCCGATTCAAATTCCCCATTTTCATTACCATTTAGTGTGTTACAACGTACTGTAAGTATTAAGTTTCTAATATTTTTTAATCTAGTTTTTTTTTCTACATAGAGTCAGGTGTATCTTCATCAAATATTACGTCAATTAATTCGAAGGAACCTCGGCTATCATGCATGGGAAATAGCACGAAGTTGTATGAGTTTACCATATTTTCCTCATTCTTTGGAGCTATTATTACACGAGGTTTGTGATTTATTTTTGTTAAATTATTTATTAAATAATTTTTCTTAGGTTTTAGAAGAAGAAGCAACAAGTAAAGAACCAATTCCTGATGCTCAATTACCAAGCGTGATAGAATTTATAATGGAATTTCCGGTCTATTTACAGACAGTAGTACAATGTGCCCGAAAGACTGAAATTGCTTTATGGCCATATCTTTTCTCGGCCGCTGGCAAACCAAAAGATCTTTTCCAGGAATGTATGGCGAAACGACAACTCGATACGGCCGCTTCCTACCTCATTATTTTACAAAACTTAGAAACCTCTTCTGTTAGTAGACAGTACGCAACTTTGTTACTCAATACAGCTCTAGATCAATCGAAATGGGAACTTGCTAAGGATTTAGTCCGGTTTCTTAGAGCGATAGGTAAGTTTGGGCGTTTTTTGACTTTTTAAACTAATTAAAAGACAATCTTAGTTTTTATTGTGACATTTAATGAAACTTCGATATTTTAATTTTATACTATTATAATTCATGTACAGTCTTATTCACTCTAAAAAATTGATAAAAGTGCGCCCTTATACAAAAATTTTTAACATACTTTTTTATCATTTCAATATTTTCTTTTTTTTATTTCATCTTTTTTTTATGTCGTAGAAAGGTTTTTATTTACTAATTGTAACGAAATACTAATGAAATTTATTTTTAAACATTTGATGTTTTTCATTGTTTTTAGCAAAAATTTCAAAAAAAGAGATAGAAAATCAATTATTTATTTAAATTCTTTTATTTGATTGGTTCATTTTAAATTCATTTTATTTGATTGGTTGATTTAAAATTGCCTGATATTTCACAAGTGACATATGACATAATAGTAAAAAAAAATTGTATTAATCATCAATTAAAAGTGATTTGATTAAACGTAACAATTATTTTTTATTAATAGGAGCGATTTAGTAAGTATTTAACTCAAAATCATCCTCTTTGTTGTTGCTACAACGAAAAAAATTCATACAAAGATTACCTAACCTAAAAATTTTACGAAACTTTTACTTTCAGTGAGTGCCTAAATAAAAACTATTTTAAACGTTTAAATTCTAATAATAACAATAAAAAAAGCCTTTTTAGAATTTTTAGGCTATGTACACCATTACAACATTTAGAAAATTACAGTTTCTCCAAAAGGATTAACTACGAAGAAATTCGCCCCCTTGAACCATAAAGAAATCGACGATATTGGTGATAAGTGACATTTAGCAAAATGGTACGTTGAATATAAGACACTTTTTAGCAAAATGAGAGAAGAAAATCACTAAAAAATCATTCAAAATTACATTTATTCCTGACCAAGGGGGCTCCTGTTATTTTTTTGTATAACATAAAGACTGAAAACAAGTACATACGTACATTTTTTGAGGAAAATATAATTTATTAATAATAATTAAAAAATTATTTGTCGCATTTGATTGGCTATGTAAGATATGACAGATGACAGATGTAAACATAACCTCAAATTTATGGTGTCGAAATATCGAATAAAAGTGAATTTAAATTTAATTAAACGTGATTTAAAATGTTTTTTCTACTTCACGAAGGGTTTTTAATAATAATAGGATCAAGATAAATTCATTAAACAGGGGCGCCCCGAAAACTTACTTCACTATGGGGCCCCTTTTTTGTTCCCAGTCCAACAAAGATAAAAATATAAAATAACAGGTAGGTGTGCATTATTTATTTGCCGTGTCCACTAAAAACAACACTAAATTTTTGTTGTCAACACAATGTAAAAAAAATGAATAATAGTATAATATGTAACCTAAACTAAAAATTCTAATTCTAACAGTATAAAGCCTCTAAAATCATTAGATTTTCTCCATGAGGGTGATTCAGGATTTTCTCCAAGAGGGTGAATAAATGAGCCCCAAAGACTAAAAAGTCTTTCCATTTTTGACAAAAAAGTGACATTTAGCAAAAATAGAACGCTGAATAAAGAGCATTTTTTGTAACAAAATTAGGGAAAAATTACCAGAAAATCATTAAATAAATATTTAATTAATTCCTGACTGAGGAGGCTCTTTTATATATGTAATATCAAGACTAAAAAACAAATATTTAATTTTGAAAAAAAATTATTTAATTCTAAATGTCAAACGTCATTTTTTAAAGTTTATAATTTCGTTTCTATAAATTTTTTTTAGCAATATCACAAGGAAATTTCAATGAACGGAGACCATTTAGTAAATATTTAGAGGCCAAAGTTGTTTAATTAATAATTATCTTACAGTTGATAAGTAATTGTTTTTTGCAAAATAATAAAATTTTAATTAAAATACGTAATTAAAAATTAATTAAAGAAAAATAAATAAGATAGGCAACCAAGAATACAGTTTCTAATATGATATATTACTTTATATACGTTAGAATAATTTTATAGGATAAGTGTCCCATAAATGAAGAAATATATGTATACTAGGTGTTTCAGTAAAATTCTTATACACTATAAAAAATGTGTAACAATAGAAATAGAATATTTTGATCTTATTAGGGTGTTTAAAGTATATAAAATTGAATAAAAATGTTTGTTTTAATATAATCTCAATCACAAACATAAGAGTCTACATATCTATTGTTTCCAAATTTGATGCTATTGTTAATAATCTTTTTATTTCTTTTAATGTTTTAAAGTTACTAAAATATTCAAGGACATTTAATAATAAAAATTTTACTATTAACTAAGTTATTAAATAATTTTATTTAAAGCAATAAATATTGTTCGAATGTACCCACACTCACACGCCAAGATTTTTTTTTGTAAATAATAAAACAAAAATGTATAGTAAATTTTTACCAATTTATAATTTTTTTAATATATTTTATAATATTAACATATTTTACTAAACTTTCTGTTGTAAAACAAATTTTGGTCAGATACACATACTTTCGCAGGCGTTTTGCACGCAATATAGTGTCATAAACGTCATATAATTTAAAAACGTGATCGAAAATATATGTTATTTAATAAATAAAAAATTAGACAACAGTGATTCATCTACATTACATTACATATTTGCTTAAATAGTAAAATGAAAAATTTTTTATTTGACATGTAATAATTTGTTTTTAAAGTAAATTTAATTATTGTTTTTTTATTAAATGAGTTAGGGTCACAATGAATTATGTTACGTGACTACAAACAATTGCTAAATGGCTAAAGAAGATCAATTTTTTAACCAAAGGCCGAATATTATTGCGCCCCAGGCGTGAACGCCTGTCCAAGACTGAATATTCATCGCGTTGCAGGCGCAAATGTCCAATCTAAAGGTGAATCAAGAGTCGAATATCTATCTAACGTTTAGACGAAAGCCGAGTATCGCCGAGAACGTCTGGCCAAAAGCCAAATATCTATTGCGCTGCAGGCGCGAATTCCTGTTCAAGACTAAATTTTATCGCGCAAATGTCCGGCCAAAAGACGAGTATTTATCGCGCCACAGGCGCGAACGTCTGACCAAAAGCTGAACATCTATCGCGCCGCAGGCGCGAACGTCTTGCCAAAACGCAGGCACAGGCGCGATAGTTTGAACAAAGGAGGAATATTTATCGCGCCCCAGGCGCGAATATCTACCCTAAGGTTGAATACCTATCGCGCCGCAGGCGCAAACGTTTGATCAAAGGCCGAATATCTATCGCGCTGCAGGCGCGATTGTTTGAACAAAAAGGCCGAATAAGTATCGCGCCCCAGGCGCGAACATCTGGCCAAAAGCCAGATATTCAACCAGATATTCAAGTTGTACAAACAAACAAAATTTTTTAGACTCCAATTGAAGGCGGCGCTTGCGTCGCCACACATCGCTTTCGGTTTTAACCGAAAGCGGCGCCAGTAGCGCAATATCGCCTTCGGTGTCAACCGAAGGCGGGCGCCAGTAGCGCAATATCGCCTTCGCTATCAAGCGAAGGCGGCGCCAGTAGCGCAATATCGCCTTCGGTGTCAACCGAAGGCGGGCGCCATTAGCGCCCTGGCGCTTGCGCCTTTCGCCCGGAGGGCGAAAACGCGGGCCCGCGTAAAGGGTGGCCGTAAGGCCACCGTTTTAAGCGGGCTCGTTTTTTAATCAAAAATAGCAACTTTTTTAATTTTATATTGCGTGCTGCAATTAATTGAAATGCTCAGTCACATGTTATGTTTACTTTGTGACGTGACTATTCAGGATGGCTAAACGAAAACGAAACAGAGGCTATACTCTGAGAAAAAAAAATCTCGAAAAAACTCAAAAACAGGTCTATTTTATTTGAATGGAGGACAGCTTTTGGTATGAATTTAACAATTTTGTGTGCAAACCCTTAAGCAGGTGAGTTGCACATCTTTCAAATTTCAAAAGTAAACCACCACTGTGTACAGAATTGAAAGGGCTTTCCAACGATGTGCAACTCGATCTCCCTTCCGATTTAAAATTTTTGAAGGGATTCATCCTTCGCTTAGAGGTTTGCACACAATATTGTTAAATTTTTGCCAAAAGCTCTCCCTTTCAAACAAAATAGACCTGTTTTTGCGTGTTTTCGAGAACTTATTTTTTTTGATAGTTATAGCCTCTGTTTCATGTTCATTTGGCCACCTTGTATACTAAACATATTGTTCTCTAGCATAGGGATGAAAATGGCTTTCTTGTTACGTAAAGAGATTGTGCAGTACTATTGTGTGGGAGTGCAATAATAAAACATTCAAATAATGAGTTAACTTTATCTTATCTATAATTTTATACAGGGTGTTATGGAAATGAGTGCAAATATTTTAACCAGCAACACAGCACCACAAATAATAAAAATCTGTAAAAAAATTTTTGTCTTATCTCAACTGATAACAAAATTATAACCTAAAAATTAATTATTACAAAACGTATAACATTTTTTTTTAAAATAGGGCAATCATATGTTTTTCAGGTCAAAATAAAGCGATTTAACACAATTTACCTCTATACTAAGTTGCACCGTTTAGGAGCTAGAGGACGCCAAAGTTAAAGATGAAAAGTCAGTTTTATAATTTAAACGTAAATATCTCGAAAACGATACGTTTTAGCAAAATATTGCATTCTTGCAGTTTTATGTAGAATCTACTGACATATTCATTTTTGCTACAAAAGTTGGAAATTAATAAGAAGAAAATTGGTTAATTACCCAAAATGTGAAAAAAAGTGCCGTAACTTGAAATTGAGATGTGCAGCAAAATTTTGCTAGTAGAAATAAAAAGAGTACAGTCAACTTCATTTGTGTACCAAATTTGGTATTAATCGGTTAAGCGGTTTTCCACATATAACAAAAAGATGTTTTTTTATACCCAACTTTGACGGCCTGTAATTTTGTTGTTAGTTGAGATAGGACAAAATTTTTTTTACAGATTTTTATTATTTGTGGTGCTGTATTTCAGGTTAAAATATTTGCACTCATTTCCATAACACCCTGTATATTGTTTAATTATTTTAAATACTTAAAAATTTTAGATATCACATTTATCGAAAATTTTAAGTATTCACCAATTAATCACTTCAATAATTAATCAAAAAATAAGCAAATGGAGTAAACAGCAAAATATGTTGAAATTATCGTTAAATATAGAAAAATTTTGTTTAGAAAACAAAGATTTTTAACGTTTTCATACAGTTTGCGCCAAAAAATTTAGGACATCCAATTTTGACATATACAGGATGCCTCACGGTGATGAGGTTTTAGAAGTATCTTTGACAACTTAAAGGAATATTGAATCTAAATTTTATACATAATAACTATGTTATTTTAAATATCTCAAGGTTATTATACTACTTTTTCAACCATCTGAAAAGAATATTTTGGTATTCAAACCCAATTTTTACTAGTTCACATTTTAAGAAATAATTTAAAAATAAGTGAAAATAAAGGACAAATAAATGTACTTTTTGGATGGTTGAAAAAATAGGTTTGTTTCAACAATTTAGAAAGGTTCAGAATTGGATTACACATGCGCAGTACCTTGTTAGCGGTTTGAAACCTCAGTATAGTTCTGAACTCTGGTTCTGCATTGTTATTGGAACAAATCTATTAGTATAAACCTCGAGGTCGTAAGCTCTTTTTGTGGTCTTGAACGCTTTGAAAGGGTATTAATTTGCTTACGGCCCTGGGAATCCTTAGCAACCATTTCTATCTCATTACTTTATATGGGCAGTATTTGTTGTTTATTGTTGCTGTTAATGTAGGATTAATTACAAGCTCATGAGACAGGTGGTAAAAATAGTATCCATATAATAATAATTTATAACTAGTATTTACACGAACACCCAAACAATAATTTGAAAATAAATAACCCAATCACACAGTATACGCCTACGCGTTTTGTTGTTTAATAATATCGGTTTGCTTCCGAGAATATCACTCCGATGGATCGCTGAACTGTTGCTATTCGGCTTCTACTGACTCGTCATTGTCCTATCCTGCTTATATACCTATAGGTCGCTTTCTAGTATTTACTTCAGTCTACTTGAACACTCAACGTAACTCGTATCCAGTGATTAAGGTCTCGCAGAATTACGCGCTATAATGTGAGTTATAGGGCGATGTCATAATTTCGGAAGTGTTATAATGAATAATTTGTTACATTATTTTATATTCGGTTTTCTGACATGAAAATCATGTTTCACAAATCTTAAAGTATTTGTATTCTGTGTGCTTGTTTATCAAATGTGTTTGCAAGCAGCTAACTTGTTTATCAAATTGTGTTAAAATTGATTATAAACTAACTTTAAGAAAAAAATAATATTTGAGTTTTTAACAAGGAATTTTATTAAGAAAAGTTTATTTATATTACCTTAAAAAACATTGTCATGTTGTCGACTATAATTTTATGTCATTTTTCAAATTAACATTTTGGCATAAAAACCTGTTTAAAAGAATGTACCATAACAAATTCTAAAATTACTTGGTGCTAAAATTAAAGAATAGAGGATGGATATGGAGGAAGAAAACCGACAATTTATGAATCCTGTTTAAGAATTCAAATTCGAAGCAAGTAAATTTAAACAACGTAATTTTTCTTTATGTCTTTTGATTTAAAAAAGTGATTTTATTGTCATTTTATTTTAACAAATATAGGTCATTTTTTATTTATATATGATTTATGTTGTCTGTCTTTTTTCAACACATAATTTATATTACATAGCATCATATACAACAATGTGTTGAAAAGAGACAGACAACGGTATATAAATAAAATATGATCTTTATATGGTTGCATTTATCAGACAATCAAAATAATTGTTTTGCAATTCTACATTCGCATTCTAGAGGTTCATATAATAAACATTTGTTATTTATGTATATAAGATTTATTTGTCTGGTATTTCAGTGAGAGGTTATTTGGAATTCGTAATTAGCATAGAAATTAGGTTTAATTGCTATATGAAAACACCAATGAAATTTCGTAAATTATAACAACAAACCAAATATTTTCTTTAACCTGTTACTAAAATAGCCACCTTTAATCGGACAAATATTTCTGACACAATTTTAATAAAAAAAGAAAAGACAAAATTACTTGGGAAATAATTCGTATGTTTTTGTTAGTTGAAATCATATGAATTATCCTCTGATTTATTATTATTAATTGTGTGCAGATCCAAACGACGTGGAATCACCTCGTACATCATTCATTCTTCCTCCCAAACTCGGAATATCTCAACAGACGCCCCCCGTCAGTCCCAACGCCGAAGATCTATCGCTGATTCTTGGAAACGTCCAAGGACCTCGAGTTCGTAGTTACAGTACTACAATATCACCAAAACTTGTCGAAAACCGCAGCACCAACTCCAATACTAACCATGTGGAGTCTCCCCAAACCGGTCGAAAAAAATCAGTTCCAAGCGCAGTTGGTTTAAACAAACAAGAAAATCGAAATTCGCCTAACAACACAGCTGAAGAGTTTTTCATAGATGTGATTTTACAAAAACACGCTAGAAGACTACTTTCAACACGACGCTTAACCGATCTTGGATACTTTGCCGCTCATTTGGATTTTCATCTAGTGGTTTGGTTAGGCAAGGAACGAGACCGAGCGGCAAGAATTGACGATTTCGTTCAGGCTTTAAAGCATTTACATGAGGAGTTTTCCTGGCCGTACCCTACACCAGCAGTGTTCTCATTGCAGAATTCTGGGGTTGACTCAAATCTAGAAGACCGTCTCAAGTTGTTGAAAATCGACGTCACCCATCCAACGACGTCAAGTCGCGTCGGTGATAGCGGTTACATGAGTTTTCAAGGGATACCATGTACGGGATTAATAACTCCCATCAACACTCTTGATTCCAGCAGTCAGATGGCCGAAACAGAACTCGGGGATTTATCTCAAAGCGATACGAATAAAATCGACGACAAGAGCGATCTTGCTACTTGTTCAACATTTTACGATAAACGCATTGATTTGGCTCAGTCAGTAGGGCGTGCGGACGATACAGTGATGAGTTCGGTGAGTTCGGTATGGGGCGAGGACCGGGACGTGTTGGGGAGTTCGAGTAATGATAATTGGGAGGTGCCTTCGTCACAGATCCTAGAACAATTGTCGAATACGGATAATAAGGGATCACAAAGATCCGAAGTGCAATTGCGCTACTTGTTACAGTTGTTTATGGAGGCAAGTTGTTTGGAGTGGTCGTTGATTATTTCGGTTCTTTTGAGAGATGCGATGGCTGTTTTGAGAACAGTGAATGCTGCGAAAAGTCCAGATCAGTCGATAGAGGCCGTGTCGAGGTTGAGGCAGGGACTGTTACTGTTGCAATATTGGACTAATACAGAATGGTAAGTTTTGTGTGAATAAAGTTTATTTGATATATTGAAAGTTTTACGTTTGTAATGAGGTTTTTATGAGGGTTACATTGCATTACATTGTGTTAAACTTAATTATACCGACAACGTGATCATTAAGTACTGGGGTTGGCAGCATTGAAGTATCTCTTGAAATTGGCTATTCTAACCATACTTCAAATTCAGATTTTGACATTTCAAAAATTTGATTATTAATAAAGCTACGTTTGGCTTTGCTACTGCGAGTGCACCGTCTCTTTCCTTATCTACTTCATTGAGTCTATATATCACTATCTCTATCCGGTGACCAAGACACTGTGTCCAAAACAACACATGCTCTTTGTGCACCTAGTTATTAGAAGGGGCAGAAGGAGCTTACGTTGTCATGAAAACAGTCCTTATATTAGTAACTTCTGAATTCAAATAATGCGACGGATTTATCTGTCCTGAATGAGACAAACAAAGACAGAGTCGGGACACTCGGAGTGGCAAAGTCGAAAGCACCTTATGTTGTCATTCGTTGTCGCTAAACTTTTGTTGAAACAGTCTTAGAATTAGAACATGATACTTTTATTGTAACGGCGTACTTCAAATGTGAAGTCTACAATAAAATTAATGGCTGACAATATTTCTTGGACTCAACGTGCGTCCAATTGTAACAAACTTATACCGAAAAGGTAGACTGACAGATGTCAGATATAACCTGTATATGTAGTCTTAACAAACCGACCGACAAGTTGCAAAAAAATTCTATTTAGTAACTTTATTGCCAGCTCAGTCAGTATTGGTTGATCACGTTGTATAATCAAACTTCTCGGTTTTTTTCTAAAATGAAGCCTAACTTGAATTCAGGCACGTGAATTTGATTTACAATAGATCTCAAAGATCTTCCTAACTGCATTACAATTGGTCATAATCATAATTACAACTACAATGTCATAAAAACCACGGTAGAAACGTATTACTTTACTTTTATTTATTCTACAGGGTTTAGTATGTTTTCTGAAGACGTTTTTACGCGAAGTTCATGATATCAAAATTACGAAATTAATGTGTTCTACTTACAAAGTCACAATTTTTGGAACCTAAACCTCACTGAATTATTTAAAAATTTAAATTAGAAAAAAAATCACGAATTAAATTGGTGGTTTAATGTATGAATAATACAAATGTGAAAATTGTTCTTTCATTTTGGTTTTTTATATACTAGGAAGTAAATTACATTTTAGTCGTTACTTGCATATATATTTGCTTATTTTGATTTTAAAACAAGAAAATAGTTATTATTCTACACTATAAAAACATGTTGTTAAATACAAAATATTTTTTTAAATGGATGCTGAATCTACAGTCCATTACAAAATGATTTCACTGACTGTTAATAGGACAGTATTGGGGTTAACTAGAAGGTGAAAATAATACACTGCATAATACATTTACATTTCCACTGTGATCAACAACTACTGGATAAGTTGGTCTTGAAGTAATTAAAAAAAAAATTCAAAATGTATTAAATCGGTGGATTTTTTCAAGGAAATGATTTGTAATGAAAATATTTTTAAAAGATACGACTAAAAACCATGATTGTAACAACTAATATACCAAAATTATGCTAGTGTTGCCAACCCAATCAGTATTTATTGATTACTGTGTATAATGAAACAACTTACAAGTATACAGGTATTTGGCTAGTATTGGTACTCTTGATAACTAATTTCATAAAACGTTCTTATAAAAGGTTTTTTTTCAATTTGGCATTATAGTTGGCGATAATAATAAGATTGTTTGCATTGCAATTTTTAAAATTATTGGTATTAAAATGTACAAAAATAGCTACTAGTTACTTACATCTTTTAATAATTTATTATAGTTGTTAATCAGTAATTAGTAAGGAGCGGATGGATTAGTACCGTCGCAGGGACGTCGCGAATAGTGGAGCTATGCATGCGCGTACGCTACACCGAAATGAATTTACTATTACTATTTTATTATTTATTCTCTTGCAGCCGACCACAGTCTTACCCACTTACTTGATATGACACCATGTGATAAAATTAAGCAATTAATTTTGTTTCCGTTAACCAGAAAAATTTGGTTATTACAAAAATATTTGCGGACGCCACTCTTTTGGGAATCTCAAACGCCGGTACTGTAGACCGGCTAAATACTCACAACGTACACCGCACGGAATACGGCACGGTTTGTCTGACCGACTAAGACAGGTACTAAAGAATTTGCTCTTTAGTAATTAGGTACATTTCAATTGAGAAATTTTATAATAAAACTAATTTTATTCAAATCTAATGCGTGGATTTATTTGTACAAATATTGTATGTTTTGTGATATACCTACAGGGTGACAAAAGTATGGAATAAAATGCATATTTTCTAAGATTTTTTTTTTAGAAAAACACCAAGACTGGTTGACCAAGACGTTTTTTTAAATGACAACTTCTATTTTTGGTGTTGAAAATTGAAACTACTTTTTTACGGAGTATTTATAGTATTTATAAATATAATAGTATTTATAGGGTCTAAAATGAAAACTTTAAGTAGTTTAACCAATTTAAATGTTTTGTTGAATTTTCCAAAATAAACGCAAATTTCAACTAATTTGCTAAACTAAATGTTCAAATTGATGTCCTTCCGTTTTTTGGCAATAATACAATTAATTTTCGAACTCCGTTAGTACATTATTTATTATTTTTTGACTAATTATTTGCAAACCACAATCTTTTCAAGATTTCTTCAACAGTTCAGTCTATAAAACCACCTCTTATTAATAAATGCACTATAACTTGGTAGTAAGCGAAAACCTTAAAACCCAAGTATTTATAGTCAATCTGTAGCTGTAAAAAACCGTCATTTTGACTTTGAAGGGTTTCTTTCGAATCACAAACAAGGCAAGACATGACTAATCACTCTACTGATTAAGAAAAAAATAATGCAATGTGATAGACGCCCACGAGAAGCACAACATGTATTTGAAAAATTTTCTTGTCAAATATACAGGGGTGTCCCTAAAAGGTCGGTATCAGGCTACCACATATTCGTAAGGTCAAAATAAATGCACGTTTTCATTGTGCATTAAAGCATATTTTTTTTCTATCTAAACTAATGCAAATATCAAAAATTTAAAAGAAACAAAAAATATTTAAAACAAAGTTGCCCATCACTAAAAAAAAGTTTCAGGAATATCTGCGTACTGGTTAAAAAAATATGGCCATTTGTGAATGTTGATGACCAATTTTTGATCACTAACGTAACAGCTAGAATCAAGTTATTAATGGTAAATAAAGCTTTTTAATGAAATATAAGAGTACGTACACACCAAGCTTTATTTAAATTGCCTAAGCCGTTTATTTTTTATAAGTAATAGGATTTTTTTTAAATCTTTTGCGCTATATAACATTTTGACGTCAGGAATATGTGGTAGCTTGTTGTACAGACCTATCAGGGATATCTTGTATAATTACATATTTTAAGATTTACCGGACGACTGCCAATACAAATTACCAGACTTAGACAAAGAAATGTCACGGCGGGAAATCCAAGCGGTGCGATCGCTACACATTGGCGCGCGCCCCGAACTAGACCGCCTTATTAGCTACCTACTTATTTAAGGAATTTACAGAAATTTGTTTATAGCAATCGAACTGTCCGTCGTCTCTCGAATTTTACTTTCTAGTTTTAATTTTCGTGTTATTATATTAATAATATATAATACGGTTACACACGGCAAGCCTAGATCCGACGCTTATGGCTCGAGCTGACTGCAAGAGAGTGCAGTGAGTCTGCGTGACATTGCTATGCCTATGTCTGCAAATTACATAAACATTCTAAAAATAAAAATCTACTTTTTTTCTACAAAATTCTTTGACATCCAGTCTTTTGCTGGCTTATTTTGGTAAATAAATTACAATATTAAATATTATTGGTGACATATCTTCAAGTACATTTTGATTAAAATAATACAGTAGAGTCTCGATAACGTGAACTAATTAATGCAAGCAGTGTTCACGTTTTCGAAATGTTCACGTTACAGAATGCGCAGATAATGATTACGGATTTAATTGTTATTTCTTGCAAAGGTTGAAAACACTTAAATATATTAAAAGTAACATTTATTTGCATAAGTGTAGGTATAATGTACGTACGTATGTGATTACAATTATTTATACACAGCTATGTATGTACGAGCAATTACATTCACACCTACTGTTGTTTGGAAAAAAAAATTCAATATGTTAGTTTGCCGAAATATTTGTTTAGTTGAGAGTATAGTCACAGTATAGAAATGAATCAGTATGGACAGCTGATAACAACTTGTCAAAAGCTAGCATCCCTTCACATAAAATGTGTAAGATGGAGCCACTGATTTTTAGATTTTTAGGCAACTAATAATACACAATTTTAATCTAAAGGACTGTAACTGTAAATTATATAAAGAATAATCAAAAGACAAAGGTAAAACAACGATTAAAATATTTTTTATAGTATTTTATTTACAGTTAAATAAAAAATAAAACTTAACTAACGAACAAAGAAGAAGTGTTACGCAATGTTTTATTAGAAATTTTAATAAAGATAATTCGCAATGGCTGTATAACAAAGCATTTGACTTATCAGTAAATTCTTAATTCTAACGTATATTGGTTTTTGGCACTTCTTATAAATAACAAAGTTATTTGTGATTTACGATTGTTCATATTTTAGACCCTACGGAATTTTAAATGTTATGTACTTTTAAATTCCAAGGGATTAAAATATCACTTAAGTTCCTTGGAACTAAAAGTGGTAGTTACGTCTTCTAAGT
Source organism: Tribolium confusum (assembly GCA_029207805.1). NCBI lineage: Eukaryota > Metazoa > Arthropoda > Insecta > Coleoptera > Tenebrionidae > Tribolium > Tribolium confusum. The sequence continues at coordinate 39,907,620 of JALGAY010000003.1, forward strand.
AGGGACTAAACTATCAGCTTTAATCTTGGAAGTACGAACATTTTAAATGTCGCTTTAAAAGTGGTAGTTTAGGTTCTTTCAGAAGGGACTTACGTATCAACTTTAGATCCAAAAGTGCAAAAAACTGTCGTAATTTTAATTTCAAACACATGCGACACATATTGCGCTATAGGTTGTTACCTCCGCAATCAATCTTTTAAAATAGTAATATTTAAATTTGTACCAAACTAATGATTTTTTGTTCAAGTATTAAAAACTGAAAAAAAAAACACATTCAAATATCAAATAGAAGCCCAGCAATTACAAAAAGTATACATTTTTTTTATCGCTCATTTTTTTTAATGTTTTTGGAAGCGCTGTTTTTTCAATTTTACTCATAGCGTTCCCAATTGGCTGCACCAGTGTACACTGAGTGTATTTCCATTTCTATCTGTTACATGTTATTAATAAGAGATGCATATCACTTAGTGCGCACTCGAAAACGCTATCAAAACGAATGGGCAATTAATAATCTCGATAATTAAAGAGACTTACTCGTCAACGCTCATTCTTTCTTTAAAATTGTTAATCGCTTTATTATAATCCCTATTTAATAAATAACTATTTATATGTTTCACTGCATTCATTTTTTTGATTTTTTGATGTCTTAATTTAATTTTATTTTAGAAGTCTTTTTAAGATCGTGTTTTCTAACCATACAATAAATACGGGGTGATTTTTTGAAGACATCTTTGCATGGTGAAGTTACGTTGATTACATCACCCCCTTCAGGTTTTTTCACCTTTAAGATTTGAATAAGAAAAAAATGTCAAATAATACAGTTAGTATATCCATCGATATATTGAATTTCTGTGAATATCCTCCAAACGTTAAAATTACTAGAAATACTGTAAAAAATACGAATTTAAGTTGATACGTTTGACAAATTTTTCTACCAAGGGTCTGTATTGTTGCAATGCTGGTGACACCATTGGCAGTTGAGTTTTAGTAACTTGATTTGGGAAGAATCTATGGCAGGATACCCCATTTTGAAATACAAAAAAAAACCAAACTAGTAGAAATGATGTTTAAAGACCTTCAAAATGAGGTATTGCTTAACCTTTTTTTCCTATTTATATTCTAATGGGCTGATTTTAAGTTGAGATAATACCGGTAGCATCGCAAATTATTATTATTATCTATTATATCTCAACTTGAAATTAGCCCATAAGTGTGTAAGACTCTGTGCGCAAGGGGGTGGTGTGATTAACGTGATTTTATCACCAAAAGATGTCTCCCTCGCAGTAAAAATCGACCTGTCTCGGTATTTTTTTTAACCGATATCATGACTGAAAAAATTGGGGTGGACTGTCTTAAAAAAATCACCCTGTATATGGTGTACCTTTTGCGGAACTTTAAGAATAAAAATAAAAATTACTGAAAAATAATGTAGTGCCAATATAAAGTTAAATTTTCAAAACCCACTACTCTGCACATTAATCTGAAATCAAATATACTCTTATCAGTACCTTGATGCCAAATTCTATTAAACTCTTAAAGATAATGATTATGGATTCAAAGTTGTTTAAATAGCTTCATCTTTGCTTTTATTTTATGTCCTCATTTTTATGCCAGACGCTGTATATTGGTAGCATTTTTTACAGCAAAGCAGGCATAATTTGCATATTAAAGTTTTCATAACATAAATTTGAGTTATTTCTACATACATATGTGACCTATAATTTTTTTGTTTTATTTTATTTTTACATTATTATCGTCTTCACAAAGAAGAAATAACTGAATTAACAGGTTTTGATTGCATGTTTCATGGAGAAACCTCATAAAATTTACATATCAGAATCGGCTTTAATTCAAAATTTAGTTGAGTATTTTTTACAAAAGAACTGTTGGCTCAAACATATTTTTATAATTATCTTTTTTTTTTCAGTTTGGGCTACAAGGCATTTATGCTAGCAATACAAAATCAGATTTCCGTCCTATCAAAAATACTCGAAACAAAAGTCCAACATCAGAAGATCATTGAGTATCAACAAGCAGTGTCAGCATCACTCAATAAACTATCAACGCCGATTCCGGCCCGATCTCGTAAAACCAGCTCGAATCACGATAGTTCTAGTCAAAGTGGTTCGATAAAAGAGAAGAAAAACATCAACTTAACAAATACCACAAACGATAAACTCAATGAAATTAAGACAAATTCAAGCAATGTTAACTTGAACCAGGAGAAAGAAGTCGAGGATGCTTTAGTACCGGAAAGTACCGGCTGCGTAATATCATAAATCAGTCCGTTTTTGATACAAATAAATTTTTGAGTGTGCTTTTCAAATTTTGGAACTGCCTAAAAAGCTCTAATCCGTCTTAGAAGTGATAGGTACGTAAAAATTCGTATTTGCACTTGCGACAATTTTTAATTGTTTTTACGTAAAAAATTCAATTGTGTTGTGCCTCGCATTTATGAAACGTGCATTCCGCTGGAAGAAATATTTTATGATATTAAATTTTGATTAGAGAAATGGTTTTTCAGCAATAACACTAGTTACTTGTAGCAATTCGTTTTGATCAGTCGACATGGGTGATAAGGTGTTAAAATTAATGTTGTAGGTTTTTAAATCTGTTTCTAATAATATTGTTGGTCAATTTTTATACAGTGGTAGGAATTTATCTAGGCTGTCATTTAAAATCAATACTCCACTATATATTGTTGTATAATTTATTTATATATTATTTTTTCAATAATTTTATTTTGTAACATACTAAAAATAAATAACAATTTTATTCCGTTAAACCGTCTAAGTGGCCTTCATCTCTTAACCTCTGTTGGGCCAGTCGTTCCCGGTCATACCCGTCAATCCCTAATCCCAGTCTTTCTATAGCTTTGGCACCATATTTACCATTGAGTTCCTGATACTGTCTGGACCGCCTAATGGCAACATCGGGATCAAAATCCCATGTGGATTCCTTGTGCAGCACTGGGTGTCCAGCGATATTAAATTGCACGAAGTCTTTAACTATTTTTACACTACATACACTATACGAAACTAAACTAAGCAGTATAATTATCTGAAGAAAAAAAAATAGAAAAAATAAACACTTTTTTTGTAATTACCTTAATGTATGAAGTGCACATTTTGAACCGGGTACTTGGTGTTAGAAGTGTCACCACGTTCTGCGCAAAATGAAGAGAAAGTACGTGTGCTCTATGAGTACTCCTATCGGCCAAAAGAAGTGGAAACATTGAGTAATGGAGAGTAATTATTGCACAAATGGGTAGGTACCTATTTGCCAATGCAACTTAAAAACAAATTAATACTGACCTGAAATTTTGAACGAATTTTCGACACGAATGGCAGACGTTTGTGTAGTTGCAAACTCGACCACCGACTAATCATCGAAAATTACTCAATTAATTTCATTAAAATTATTTTCATTTCATATCAAGTGCGAGATTTCACGTATTTCTTTACACAGGATTGCAATTTATTTCGTAATTTACCCTGTGTTATTGGTATGTACATTTTTATTACTAAACAATGGAAAATACATGTAATAAATGAGCTACCTCTTACAATTTTATGACCTTGCCCTTTTAATTGATAATTTTGTATATTGAGTTTCATAATAATTTGTATAATGGGTGGCATCGAAAGTTGGATTTTGTTGGCCGTACTGGCTAAAACTTGATTATTAATTTTTTATTGGCAATTAAAATGAGCGCTGAGGGCGCCACATCAAGGGGAGTAATAATTTCCAATTGCCATGGTTTAGATATTTTGTAATTTTTAAAAGTTTTGTTGTGTTTCAAAACTATTTTTTGTTGTGCTTTGTATGCGGAAGGTTTGTGTTATGTTTTTTGTAGCGAAGTAGCGAAGAATAGATTTTTTGTAGCTAAGAATAGAAAAATGAAAAAATGCAGAGATAGATCACTGCCTTTTCTTGAGTGACTTTTTCTACATGCTTTTATCATTTTTCGTTAGAGAACACTATTTATATCCTGAAAGAAATTACAAAAATTACTGCACACATTGAAGGGTAGTAATGTTATAAACAAAATTGTATAACTGATAGGTATCGACATGGTTTTTATATTTTTATATACCTAACAATGTCAAGAAATTTGTTCGATTAGTTAGGTGCCGTATGGTACATTTCATTTTCCTATATCTTTATAGCGTCCTTTACTAGAAGATTTTTTTGGTAAATTCTGTAAGGTCATTTTGATTTCCAAAGTCTACTATATAATACTAGATCTATATTTCTATATTTTAAAATAAAATATTGGCAATAATTAACATGAAGCTATCTGTTTAATTTGAAAGTGCAATTTAGAACTAGTGTGTTATTGAGGGACAAAATTCAAATTGTAGATTGTTAAAACAATAGTTTTTAATCACGATTTTTGACACAAAAATAGACAAACCAATAAATCATTTATTTTTAATTTTTTAGTGAACGCAATAAATATGAAATGCACTTTTTTCAGTAAGTACTCTTACATAATAATTGATAGTGCACTGTGAAAGTTACGACCTAGTGAATTAACGACAATAACAAACAATTTATTTTGCGACCATCAAAAGATCATTAAAAAATAATGATCTTTTTCATTATGAAAAAATTTTCATTATTATGCATTTTTTTTGTCTTTCTCAAACGGCTTTTTTCTTCTATTTTTGGTTAAATTAATCAAGAATATAATCTCGGTCCGAGCTGTTACGTTATTTGTTGTTGTTTAAATTGGGAGTTACTTTTTTTCAATGACAAGATGTTACATCAGCGTTGACCTAGAACTGTTACGCTCAAGGACGTTCATTCAACGTCCTTGAAGCTACGGTCGAGTGCTGTGCAGTGTGGGGCATTGGAAAGGCATGCTTGCCGCAAACCACGTGTTGCAATACCTATCACCTGTTGAATGTGAACTCAAGTCCACGCCTTATTGCTAATAAATTCGGTCCAGTATTTACATTTTTCTTCATATTTGGTATTTCGTTGAACCTTTTACCAAACTTTTGATCAGATTGCGTTCGGAAAAATACTCTCTACCACCATTCACTGTTGCTAAATGTAAAATTCAGTTGCTTAAATTTTTTGTAATCGTGCTGTTTACCAATAAAACAATCGGTTTCGAATTTTTTAATTTGTTCTTGAATTTTATGGTCGGTAAAATGTTTGAACATTAGAAATTTTACTAATTTTGTGTATGTTTATTATTATGCATTTTACTTATTTTTGTTTTTGTTATTAACGAGAACTGAATAAATTGGTGAGTTGGTGTTCAACTGACTAAAATTTTTATTCAAATTATCGGGAATATAACTGAAAACCATGAAAAAACCAATAAATGATTAAAATTATGCTAAAAATATTAATTTTGTGTTGATAATCTTTTCAGTACTTGTTGATCTCGTGTAGGTACGAGTATATCAACAAGTTCAAAATTTGAATAATGATTGTAGACATACGAATTTTGAGAGGGGATTATAATAGTTGTCAGTACCACAGTACCTACATTGCAAAGATTTCTACTAACATCTCAGATTAGTATAGTAACAGAAACTGTGGGAGCATATTGTAAATTACGTTTTGTGAATAAGTTTAAAGTGTTTAGAAAGACAGCAATTTATTAGTAGTATCTTATCGAATTAATAGTTTTTCAAAAAATTTTTTAAATTTATTTATTAAATTCAGTGTACTGTATAACAAGGGAACTAAGTTTTACTTTTATGTCTATTTTGAAGGTATTCTGCGATCTTTTAATTTTAATTTTTAAATTCTTATTCATACATTTTTTTATTTAGTGTTGTGAAATTATACAGTGTGAACCATTTGTATGGAATAACTTCGATAAAAATTAAGGAATTTGTTTTTCAGGAAAACGCTTGAAAACGTGTCCTGCTATTTTCCAACGCGTATTTTTTGAGAACAAAATTGGATGTACAGGTGTCCCTGTAAAAAAGATGTTCCTGCAAATCAAGATACGACTCTCAACTGTCAATTTCAAATTTTCAATTGAAAATCCCAATTTTTTTAGCATATCTGAATTCTACGTATAAATCCCTGAATTTCTATCAAATTTATTTATTTCAAATAGATCACGCCTTTTTTTCAAAAACAACTGAAAATTGATATAGTGTGTGCTACATAAAAAATACGCAAAATTATAGGTAGAATTCAGGTGTGCTAAAAAAATTAAGTTTTCAATTTGAAATTTTAAAGTTGAGGGTCGTATCTCGATTTTGAGCCACCCTGCATATTTATTTATTTTTGTCAAAAAATGCGCGTTGAAAAATAACAGAATACGACTCTAAGCGTTTTCCTGAAAAACATATCCCTGAATTTTTATCGAATTTATTCATTTCAAATAGTTCACGTCTTTTTTTTAAATAACTAAAAATTGACATAGTGTTGCTAATAATAAAAAATATAATAAATAATAAAAATTGGAGTTTCCATTTAAAATTTCAAAGTAGAGGGTTGTATCTCGATGTTGGAGCACCCTGTATATCCAATTTTTTTGTCAAAAAATGCGCGTTCAGAAATAAGAGTTCAATATACAATAAGCGTTTTCCTGAAAAACAAATTCCTGAATTTTTATCGAAGTTATTCCATACAAATGGTTCACACTGTGTAAATTAACACATTGTTGATGTTGTAACGATGTAACCTCCATTTATTTTTTCTCCTTTTTTATTTTGCGACTGTTGGACAGAGTGTAAATTTAACCAAAAATTTTTATAGTCAACAGTTTCGTCTTTTATTTGTTGGCTTCTCCAATTTTGATTGTGAAGGCGAAACTGTCGACAATAAAAAGTTTCGTTAAAATTTATACCCTGTCCAAGAGTCCCAAGATAAAAAAGAAGGATAAATTACTACGTTTGATTAATAAATACATAATTACATAAGGAATCATTTAGCGTAAGATTATTTGATGAGGAAGATAATATAAATATATTATTATGTAGTTGACGTGATTTTTTTAATTGTGGAACAGCAGGAACTTTGTGTCTTCATCAAAATTTTTAATAAGTCAATTAAAAAATAAATTCAGTGTTTTGTTAGTATTATTAAAATACGTTATATATGTAATGTAAACAGTAACAAAGCGAAATAATATATAATTAATAAATTATAAGCAGAAATAAAATTACAAACTGATTTAATAATTAGGTACTCTTAAAAAAGATAAACGAAATTTTTGCAAAATCAAGTTTTTTCAATGTTATGCTGAAATAAGTTGAAGTGTTTGATGAAATTTTGGTCTGTAAGTTTTATTATTATTTTAATTTTATGTTTGAATCATAATTTTTTTTTATTTACATTTAATTCTGTTTGTTGCCCGGAATGATCACTTTCGACATGTAATATTTATTTTGATTTTTGCTTTCATTAGGGTGTCTCATGCATAGTGTAAAACAGCCTGTTACAATTGTAGAGTGGATGAGCTAAATAATGTAAGTGCCAAAAACCAAATGCTCGGAAAATGAAAAAATATGCACGAAATAAGACAATTTCCATTAAAATTTATTCAAAAAAAAACATTACTTAGCAATACATTGGCAATGATTAATAGATCAGTTTGGTCGAAAAAACAGAAAATATTTTTTTTATACTTAGATTACTTAGCTCTGCCGCTCTACAATTAATTTTTAAAAAAATGTATTTATGGTGGATCATCTATTTGTTAAACCCCAAAATATTATTAATATAATAATTTGACTTTGTTTAGCAAAAAACACGGTTATGATCGTTGCAATATTTTTTTTTATCTAATATATTACTTTCATTTAACTAGGAGTGTTGATGTATCGAAATTGCCTTACGAAATTAGAAATAAAAAATATTAATTAGAAATCGAGAAATCTTCAGTTTGTCATTTTTAATAAGTTATTTAAATACTGCAAATACTGTAATTATTTCAATACTACAAGCCGAAGAGTAAGTTATTCGCAACCCTACTCCCTGCATCTTGAGCATTCACTTGTCATTGTGCCGTTTTCATAAATCTTCATAACCATAAAAAAGGTCTGTGTTTGTGGTTAATTTCAATCACCAATAGATTGATCATAAATAAAACTTGTAAATTCTCTTTTTAAATAATGAATTATTACTCGGTAATTATGAATTTTTTTAATTTGTGATTTTATAAAACTGATAAAACTTTCAATTTTTAGTCCCAAAAATTAATCGACAATAACAAATTAAAATTAAAAATTGCTTTTTCCAAAAAAAAGTAATTAACATATTCAAAACGATAGGTTAATATTTGTCGCGCTTATTATGCTTATTGTAATGCGACATTTTCTGGTTTTGTATCTTTATCCAAAATTATAATTTTTCTACTTTTTTGTAGATAAAATTTTATTCATTATTTGTGGACTCCTGCATTTTATGATAGTAACTCGTGTGATTAGTGATTACATAAAAACCAGGGCTCCGCTCTCGTTATCTGTAATCTTCCCATTCGTAGGGCTGTAATAATGTTTCTACTCCACTAATAATGTAAATATCTGTAATATCTGTTTTTTAAAAAATTACTATTTATTTTGAAAAATTTGATAGGCTAAATACGTTTTGAGTGTTATAGGTTTGCATTACGTTTTTTTTTTTTAGTGTAGCAGGCTCAGTGTAAATTCAGATTCTATGATTCTAAACCACAAACTTTATTTATTAAGTATTTGAAAAATTTTGGAAAGTATGTAGTACCATACCCAACCAAATATTACAATAAACTGTTTCAGTACTGTATTCTGTATTTTGATTTATAATAAATTATTAATTATTAATAAAAAGCAAAAAAATTGTACAACATTTTTATGAAAGAATCCTTCAGGCAATCATAGTTTAGATTGCTTCAATAGATTGCTTATTGTATTATCTTTCTTTTAAGGTATCACAATTAAAAAAAAACTAGATAATGGCGGGAGAGGGAAGGGTTGTAACTATATTTTCCACCTCCAAGGAACTATGTGCTTTGTTACTAATTAATAAATGTGTACGTATCAAAATATAATTTTATGTAATAAATTTTAAAATAATAGGAAAATTGAACTAGTACTATAAACAGTCTTTAAATTTTTTCGTTAAGAAGCAGCATAGCAAATATTTTTAGTATAGCTATCATCATTATTTATCACTTTTATCAGGTATATTTCATTAACTTTCCCTAATTTATGTAAGTGATGAATGATTATTATCATATATTTCTATTTGTCAAATGGAATAATAGTTACGAGTAAAAGTGTCATTATGGTACAATAACACATAATACACACTACTTACTGAAAAAATGTTTTATAAAAATTTAACAGACATTGTCGTCAATTTGTCAAAATAACGGAATTGTATGCAAATCTTAGTATTATTGTTAGTAAATTCACTATAAATTAATTTTTAACATTTCTAATATTTTGAACAAGTACAATCACTTGACTGCAAATTTGACTTTTTAAATTTTTTTTTTTTTTTGAGGAATGGAAAAAAATCCATCAGCTTTCGTTTTCTATTGTATGTAGGTACATAATTTTTGAGGCTATGAAGGTAACTGATATTTATTTTATATCGAAAACTTTTTTAAGTGTTAAATATTTATTGTGTTATTCAAAAATTCTTTCTTCCGAAAAATTGGTATTTCGCAGTTGTGCATGGTTTTATTATCGTAACAAGCACTCGTGCTTATCCACCGACAATTTTTGTAGCAAAACGATACGGACTTGTGATATTTTGCGTGACGATTGCAAAAATCATCAAAGATTTACAACAGTAGGTTGTTGATATTTTCAGATTTCGAATGAAGTGTGTTTCGAAAAACTATTTACCAAACTTTAAAATCTTCTTGTGTAGGACTTATTTTACAAATTTTTAAATTACGAATACGAATATAGGTTCGTATGTTATTGTGACATTTTAAACAGCAAGTCGATGTTTTAACTATTAATACTAGTTTTTAAGGATTAACTATTCATTAGTTTTACTTGAACGATGTTAATATATAAAACAATATTTTATGAATAATATAGTAGAAATATCTGTGGAAAAATGCAATATCCGCTGTCTCAACTGATTCAACCATCCCATCAACGGAAAGTTCTTAGAAACTGGTTTTTAACATTGCACCAGTTGTGTTTGCAACATTTGTAATAGGTATGATGTATGGATCAACTTAATTTACACAAGTAAAACGGTGTAATATGTATGTATGTCAATTAACCGCATGTAGAAACTAAAAAGGTAAGTGCATATCGTATCGCAAAATAAATAATAAATAAACATCTGAATTACAGAATATTAAATTATTTAATAAGATATATTCTAGACAAATTTTAGATGAATGTGTAATATGGGTGTATCTATGTACACATACAATATTCGCGGCCCCATACTGGTGAATTTATGTCATCATTCAAAATTTTGAATTGCTGTTAGAGTGTGTCTATATTTGGATGAATTTTATGACCCAATAGAGGAATTAACTTTTGGGTTTCTTACCGATAAAGAAACCCCAGTCCCTGAATTTTAAGTGGATTGTAAAGGTCTGGCGCGTGGCACCCGTTGTTTGTTTCGTTCGAGGGTCTAGCCGACCGCTTAGGTAACAATAGGGTTCACTTATCTTTACATCCACTTTTATTAAATCCCTCATAAACTAGTTTGTAAGTCAAAATAATAAAATTCATCCAAATATAGACAATCTTTAATGTGGCATGAATTTAAAGCACTTACTAAAAACTAATATTCAAAGTAAAGTTCATATTTGTGACACTAAAAGATTTTTCTTATTTAAGACTTTTGTGGTTGTACAAATCTTTCGTCATCATTCGTGAATAACCCTGTATATTAGGGTGGGCCAAAAAAAAGACTATTTTTTCTTAACTTTCCACACTGAAAAATTGATTCCTAGGCACCTTTAAAAAATGCTTTTTTAGGATGAGCTCTTAATTTTTACAGGAAAGACTCCCTCATCGCAGTTTTCCATTTTATTTTTTTTTTCAATTCTATATGGTAAAATCTATATCTCGTTATTGCTTAATTGTACAGAAAATTTCTATTTACATTTTTTGTAGAAAATTAAAGGCTCTATAAAAAGTTATAGTACAATTTTTTTCTATCTCTTACTATTTAGAAGATATCGGAGATCAAAGTTTAAAGAATTTTACAAAAAAATTCTTTTCTACTTCTAAATTTTATAACTCAGAGATAAATAAATATTATAAAATGCGCAACATACAGTTTTGTAGGAAATTAAACGCCCTATAAAAAAGGTGTCTTGTGGGTAAATGATTATTCTAACCATTTAGAAGATATTCGCATTTTAAAAACCAAAATTTGAAACTAAATCCCCATTTTTTTTAAATGGTTGAAGTAATCGATTAACCACAAACGACTTTTTTGTAGAGCGTTTAATTTCCTACAAAACCGTATGTTGCGCTTTTTATAATATTTATTTATCCACGAGTTTTAAAATTTAGAAGTGAAAAAGAAATTTTTGCTAAATTCTTCAAACTTTGACCTCTGATATTTTCTAAACGGTAAGAGTTATAAAAAAATTGTAAAATATTTTTTTAGAGCGTTCAATTTTCTACAAAAAATGTAAATAAATTTTTTCTGTACGATCAAGTAGTGACGAGATATGGATTTTGCCATATGGAGCTACCAAAATTTAGCGTCAATGTGATTTGGGCTCTTATAAACTCCATAATGGCCATTTTTGGTTTACTGTAGTTTCTTATAAAATCAGACCACTTAAATGTGTTTCAATTATACTTTTGCCATTGAAAATTTAGGGCCAATAAAATCTTAATAAAGAAAAAGCTATTTCCAGTTAAATTTATTCTACAAACCTTATAAATGACAAATTAGGTTTTTGCATTTTGTATTAAAGTTTTCATTATCAAGATGTAGGTACCTGAAGTATATTTTGTTTTATATATTTATTTTATAAAGTTATTCATATATCATATCGTATTAAGTAAAGGCTTCTATATTATTTTATGTTCTATTAATTGTGTTGTTGTTTCATACTTAGTGATCTTACAGAATATTCTTGTAGGATTTATTTACGCTAAGCTCATTCATAGAGAAACAAGTCATGCATCTCCATTTGGAAATCTTATTATTGTTACTGTTATATACACCATAATTATTACGAAATTAAAGTCCTTCAACAGATTTCATCTAATTTTAAAAATTTGACATGAAATGACAACTGAGATGAATCAAGAGCAAATCTGCTACGGCTGATTTGTACGGAACCTGACATTTAACTTTAATTGCGATTGAATAGTTAATTCTCGATTAAGTGTCACTTTTAAGTATTTAGGTAATTTACAGTGCTTAGACTTATCTAACCCTCGCCTTTGGCTCGGGCCTGAAACTATAAGTCTATCCACTGCAAATTTTACCTACCGTACTCTAATGTAAACAACTATTTGGACTTCTGACAGGTAAATTTCAAATTAACGTATAATTGAGACCAATGGAATTACATTTAGAGGTGGCGGTGTATCTTACCCATGATTTTGCAGCAAAATTTATACTAAATTATTATTATCTCCAAATACAGAATGTCCACGAAATGGTTTACAAGCAATGCACAGTCGTAAAGCACACTGTAATATACATACATCTAAAAAAATGTGAGAAAAATTGTAACTTAATTAACCAAAAAAAAAAAAATCTGGAAAGTGTTATCTGCAAAATTTGCATGTTTGAAAAATAGGATAAAAAAATGAGTTCAGTCATGTGTCAAGGACTCATTGGTAATCCTCAAAAACCTTATATAATCTTACAAACTTTCCTAATTGAGAATATGCAGCGTCTAAAAAACCAGTAACTCTGAGACAGTTGTAAATAATGAAAGAAGTAAAAGTCCAATACAATCACACAAGATTTATCAAATTCTTACATAAAAGTGGCAAAGCGCTTTCAAGAGTAGTTATTTCTCATCATCAGTGCCTAAATTTTTAAATCTTTGTGGTTTAAAAAAATGTCACTCTGTTAGTGTTTTTATGACAAAGTAATGTTTATAATAAAGAAAATCAATTTGGGGGATTATTATTTGCACCACCACTATTTACTAGTTTACACTATAACTTTTTTTTTTAATTTATGTTTTTATTTAACGGGTTATGTATGATGTTTTTAATAAATAAAAAAGTTTTCCACTTGCTTAAAATTTTATTATAAAAAACTACTTCTTCTCAATTAAAACACTGTTTTTTACAAAGTATTTAAATTTTAGTTAATATAATCCTTTAGATGATATCGCTCATATATTTGTATTTATATAAAAAAATATTGCGATTGATTTACTAATTACTACCAATACTATCATATGGCTTTATAAATCTTGAAAAACTATAAATTAGCCGGCAGTAAAAGATCTCTAGCTACAAACTTATTGGACTTTCTAAACCAGTTTTGTGAATATTGTGCGGCCTAGTCTACCTAACCAGAAAGTGATTTCTCTTCACCTAATTTGTGCACTAATATAGTAACTAAATAATTTTACTAATTGTAAGTACAAAATAAATTTAACGTTATTAGAGGGAACTAACAAAGTTTGCTTAATTTATTACTTATTAGTTAGCTACAGATATAGGAAACAGTGATATATTACCATACAAAATTGAAAGAATTCGGGGTTGTGATTGGTTGTTGAGATACTACCGGTAGTATTTTAACTTGAAATGAGCGCATTAGAAATTTCACTACATAATTATCACTAATGTCAATAAATTTTATTAGTCCTTACCACCAAATTACAAAACACTCCTCCAAAACCATGTTTTATGTGCTCCCGTTTGTTTATTTTATTTTGGAACTATAATCTACTTTATACGCCCGCAAATCAGGGCGTAATCTTCATTTTTATAGCACTGATTTTTTTAAAGTTGCTACCTAACAATAACAACTAAATAACTGTACATTCGTCTAGCTGTCAAATAAACGTCTTAAATTTTGTAAACGTTACTTTTTACATTAAATAACAATTATCATGAAAAATCATCATTTATTTCAAAAACTGTTAAACACTACAAACGCTTAGAGCGTAACACAGCTTTTTTTCTCTTGAATTTTGGGCTCTTACCTGTTGTAACATTTCTCTAGAATACACTTTTTCACACACAATTTTTACCAGTTTCCAATTTGAAAAATCGCAAAACAGAAAATAACAACATACCGTATCCTGGCAACGACAAACTAGTCAATTAGTTAATCTAGATTTTTTTCATAGTTTAAAAAAAATACCGGAGTGTTGAATATTATTCTTTTGATTTGAAAAATTAAAACGGTTCAAAATAAAACGTTTTATGCACCACGGGCGTAATCGTACTAATGGCCCTCGGGAAATTAAAAGCCCTTCTACGTTGGGCTTTAAACATTTCCTCGTGTCATAATCCGCTTGATTACGCCCTTAATACATAAATAACTTGTAAGTTTCCATGCTCCAATCGTTCGTAAAAGCACATGCCAACTTTGGCTACTATCATTTTCAAAATGATTTTTTTAAAATAATTTTTGATTTGACTAATTGAATAAGTAGTTTTTATTTCTTTATTTTGATGTTCTTCCAGGGAGAGACACTATTTCATTGTTGAAAAATATTATATAAGTTATAAGAAAATAGTAGAAAAAACTTACCAAACTTTGGCCAATGTATATTGTAAAAATGAATACAGGATAAATTGTTATTTTTAATAAAAATATATTGATTGATCTAATACATCAAATAAATAAATGTCGTACAAACATCTTTATTTTGTATTTGATTATAATTAAATAAGTAGTTTAATAAACTTTATAAATAAACACATTTAGGAAACTGGCTTAAAATAATATAATACTTATATTATGTTAACACATAATAATACACATAACGAGCCCGCTTAAAACGGTGGCCTTACGGCCACCCTTTACGCGGGCCCGCGTTTTCGCCCTCCGGGCGAAAGGCGCAAGCGCCAGGGCGCTAATGGCGCCCGCCTTCGGTTGACACCGAAGGCGATATTGCGCTACTGGCGCCGCCTTCGCTTGATAGCGAAGGCGATATTGCGCTAACAGCGCCGCCATCGGTTGACACCGAAGGCGATATTGCGCTACTGGCGCCGCTTTCGGTTAAAACCGAAAGCGATGTGTGGCGGCGCAAACGCCGCCTTAGATTGAAGTATAAAAAATTTTGTTTGTTTGTATAACTTGAATATCTGGTTGAATACTGGCTTTGGGCCAGATGTTCCCACCTGCTGCGCGATAGATATTTGGTGTTTGGTCAAACGTTTGCGCCTGCGGCGCGTTAGGTATTCACCCTTAGGTCAGATATTCGCGCCTGCGGCGCGATAAATATTCGGCCTTTGTTCAAACGATCGCGCCTGCGGCGCGGTTGGTACTCGGCTTACGGGCAGATGTGCGCGCCTGCGGCGCGGGAGATTTTCGTGTTTTGGCAAGACGTTCGCGCTTGCGGCGCGATACATGTTCAGCTTTTGGTCAGACGATCGCGCCTGTGGCGCGATAAATACTCATCTTTCGGCCGGACATTCTCGCCTGCGGCGCGATAAAATTTAGCCTTGAGCAGGCGTTCGCGCCTGCAGCGCAATAAATATTTGGCTTTTGGCCAGACGTTCTCGGTGATACTCGGCTTTCGTCTTAACGTTAGATAGATATTCGACTTTTGATTCACCTTTAGATTGGACATTTGCGCTTTCAACGCGGTGGATATTCAGTCTTGGACAGGCGTTCACGCCTAGGGCGCAATAGATATTCGGCCTTTGGTTAAAAAATTGATCTTCTTTAGCTATTTAGCAATTGTTTGTAGTCACCTAACATAATTTATTGTGACCCTAACTCATTTAATAAAAAAACAATAATGAAATTTACTTTAAAAACAAATTATTACATTTTCAAATAATATTTTTTTTATTTTCCTATTTAAGCAATATGTAATGTAGATGAACCACTGTTATATTTAATTTATATATTTATTATATTTAATAATTTTTTATTTATTAAATAACATATGATATTTGTAATCACGTTTTTAAATTATATGACGTTTATGACACTATATTGCGTGCAAAACGCCTGCGAAAGAATGTGTATCTGACCAAAATTTGTTTTACAACAGAAAGTTTATCAAAATATATTAATATCATAAAATCATAAAAAAATTATAGATTGGTGAAAATTTACTATACATTTTTGTTTTACTATTTACAAAAAAAAAATTCTTGGCGTGCGAGTGTGGGTACATCCGAACAATAATTATTGCTTTAAATAGTATTATTTAATAACTTAGTTAATAGTAAAATTTTTATTATTAAATGTCCTTGAATATTTTTGTAAGTTTAAAACATTAAAAGAAATAAAAAGATTATTAACAATAGCATCAAATTTGGAAACAATAGATATGTCGACTTTTATGTTTGTGATTGAGATTATATTAAAAAAAAAATTTTATTCAATTTTATATACTTTAAACACCCTAATAAGCTCAAAATATTCTATTTCTATTGTTACACATTTATAATGTATAAGAATTTTACTGAAACACTTAGTATGCATATATTTCTTCATTTATGAGACACTTATCCTATAAAATTATTCTAACGTGTATAAAGTAATATATCATATTAGAAACTTTATTTTATACAATTTAAAAAAAGCGTATTCTTGGTTGCCTACTTTATTTATTTTTCTTTAATTAATTTTTAATTGCGTGTTTTAATTAAAATTTTATTATTTTGAAAAAAACAATTACTTATCAACTGTAAGATAGTTATTAATTAAACAACTTTGGCCTCTAACTGGTATTTACCTTGCTACTGAAAAAAAAAATTCTAGTTAGATAATTTTTTTATTTTTCGCACATTTTTTTTTTTATGTTGTTGTGGCAAGAAATGGATATTTTAGGTCAAATACTTACTAAATCGTCTCTATTCATTGAAATCTCCATATCGTATTGCTAAAAAATTTTATAGAGAAGAAATTTTATAAACTGTAAATAATGTTGAAAAGAGTCCTTTCAGTCAGGAATAAATTGAATATTTAATGATTTTGTGATTTTTTCTTAATTTTGCTACAAAATATCTTGTATTCAGCATTCCATTTTTTGCTAAATGTTATTTTTCAACAACATCAAAATGGAAGACTTTTTTTAGTTATTGGGGCTCATTCCTTCTTGAATTACTCCAAGAAAGTCGAAGGGTTTTAGAGGCTTCTTACTGTTGTAATTTTTAGATTAGGTAGTTATTACTTATTGCACTTTTTTTTTGTGATAGCAACAAAGCGATTATATTGAGTCAAAAAACAAAGCGATTATATTGGGTCTAAAAATAAAGCGATTATATTAGGTCAAAACAAAAACTCGGTGTAGTTTTTAGTAGACACGGATAATTGAAAACACACACACACACACACACACACACACATCTGTTATTTAATTGTGGGAGCAACAAAGGGGCCCCATAGTTAAATTAGTTCTTAGGCCGACCCTGTTTGATGTTATCAAAAACTCACTGTGAAGCAAAAATAACATTTTAAATCACGTTTAACTAAATTTAATTTAATTATTTCAAGTCACTTTTAATTGACTAAAATTTGAGGTTATGTTTTTATGAAATGCAAAGAATAAATTTTTATTTATTAACAAATTATAATTTCTTTCAAAATGCACGTACTGGTTTTCAGTCTTTACATTATAAAAAAGGGCCCCCTTGATCAGGAATAAATAGAATTTTGACCAATTTTCTGTCAATTTTTCTCTGTTTTTGTTAAAAAATGTCCCATATTCAGCGTTTCATTTTTGTTTTTTCTAAAAGGTCACTTTTATTTGTCATTAAAATGTAGGACTTTTTTTATTTATGGAGGCTAATCATTTCTCCCTGAATCACCTTCTTGGAAAAAGTCGAAGGATTTTAGAGGGTGTTTACTGTTAGAATTTTTTTAGGTTAGGAAATTAAAGTGATGATTTTTTTCGTTTTGGTGATAACCAAAAGGGATTATATTGGGTCACAACGAAAACTCAGTGTTGTTTTTAGTCGACACGGCTAATAAATAACACAGACACCTGTTTCTGTTATTCTATCGTTCTTGGGCCTCGGGGGGGCAACAAAGAGCCCCCATAGTGAAGTAAGTTCTTGGGCCGACCCTGTTTGTTGAAATTATTTTGATCTTATTATAAACAATCTTATGTGAAACAGAAATAACATTTTAAATCACGTTTAATTAAATTTAAAATCACTTTTTGTTCGACAACAAAAATTTGAGGTTATGTTTACATCTGTCATATGTCACAGCATAGTATAAAACCTAGTAGCGACACGAAATTGGCGGGAAAATTTTGGTAGGCTTTATATTCACTGTATTAAAGCACATTTTCGCTTCCATCAAGCTCGGAATGAAAATTGGGGATTGAATGGGGCCACGTCTTGCCTCGCTTCCCCGTCTCCAAGCCTAGCCTCGATATACTGTGGCCTCGCTTCCCCCTCTTTAACCACACTTGCAATCTAGTTACTTTTCGCCTTGTCGTCTATGTTCGTCGTTCTCCGCAATGAATGGGGCAAAAGCATCAATAGTGGGACGTAAGCGCCGCCTACTCCTTACACGAAAATCGGCTTTCTGTCGCTACTAGGTTTTATACTATGGTCACAGTCACTTAAATAGCCAATCAAATGCAAAGAATAAATTTTTAATTATTATTAATAAATTATAATATTTCTTTCAAAATGTACGTACTTGTTTTCAGTCTTTATGTAATAAAAAATAACAGGGGCCCCCTTGGGCAGAAATAAATGTAATTTTGAATAAATTTTAGTGTTTTTCCTCTCATTTTGCTAAAAAATGTCCTATATTTATCGTGCCATTATGCTAAATGTTACGTTGATAATTTTATGGTTCATGGGAGCGATTTCCTTCGTGGTTAACCCTTTTGGAGAAACTATAATTTTCTTAATGTTGTAATGTATTGTATAGCCTAAAGATTCTAAAGAGGCTTTTTTATTGTTATTATTAGAATTTAAACGTTTAAAATAGTTTTTATTTAGGCACTCACTGCACTCACTGAAAGTAAAAGTTTCGTAAAATTTTTAGGTTAGGTAATCTTTGTATGAATTTTTTTCGTTGTAGCAACAACAAAGAGGAAGATTTTGAGTTAAATACTTATTAAATCGTTCCTATTAATAAAAAATAATTGTTACGTGTAATCAAATCACTTTTAATTGATGATTAATACAATTTTTTTTTACTATTATGTCATATGTCACTTGTGAAATATCAGGCAATTTTAAATCAACCAATCAAATAAAATGAATTTAAAATGAACTAATCAAATAAAAGAATTTAAATAAATAATTGATTTTGTATCTCTTTCTTTGAAATTTTTGCTAAAAACAATGAAAAACATCAAATGTTTAAAAATAAATTTCATTAGTATTTTGTTATAATTAGTAAATAAAAACCTTTCTACGACATAAAAAAAAGATGAAATAAAAAAAAGAAAATATTGAAATGATAAAAAAGTATGTTAAAAATTTTTGTATAAGGGCGCACTTTTATCAATTTTTTAGAGTGAATAAGACTGTACATGAATTATAATAGTATAATTATGTTAACACATAATATAAGCCTTTAAGTTTTTTTTATTAGCCATCCCAAGCCAAGCCCACTGGAAGCATTTCCCCGTTGAATTGCCAGACTAAAGTTTTATGATAAAAATTTCTGAGCATCTCTCGCATCTGTCTTCAGTCGTAAAAGGTTTCCCAAGGTGCTTTGGCCTCCATTTCTCATGGACCGAAGGCTTCCTTGTGCTTGAAGGACTCCGCAGAAGCAGCAGCTGAACCAACGTTGGAACAGCTCCCTTGAAAATGGGTTGTAGTGACAGTATGGATCCAAAACAAACAGTTTTTTTTTAATTAACGTTCTTATGTATATGCTTTAAAATCCTTGTAAACTATCATTTTTGACATGACTCGTTAAACTAATAAATTAAATGTCATTACGACTTTTTTTTGAATAAACTGCTCATGTAGAGCCCAGCTAATGCATATCTTTCTGCTAATGGTGCATCAAACAACACACAACAAATATAACCATTTCATAAAAATTGTTGGTGATATAAGGTTTACTTACTTCCACCTTGTCTCATACAGACTGAGTCAGTTATGGGCTACTTCTGAAATTTTTCTAGATGTAACCAAAAATACTAGTTCACGTTCACGTTCAATTACTAGACAGTGTCACACTTTTAATCAAACTTCTCCTTCTTCTGCACTTCAAGGATTAGGCGTGCAGCCTGTTCTTTGTATTCATGTTTGCCATCGTCTTCTGGGCCTACCTACGTCTATTTTTCCTCTTGGTCTATAACGTACTACTTGTTTTACCAGTCTGTTTTCCTTCATTCTTTCAATATGTTGTTTCCATTCTATTATATTCAGATGTATTTTATTCATTCATCAAGAATATGTTCAATTCAGCCCTTATTTCTTCATTTCTTATTGTGCAACCTTTTGTTCCTCTTAAAAATTTTATTTCAGCAGCTTGTATGCGTTGTCTGTCTTATATTCGCAGAGCCCAAGTTTTACTTCCGTAGGTTAATACTGGTGCTGCCATTACTTTATAGAATTTTTGTTTTGTTTTTTTTTGCTTGTCTTATTTTGCAATGTCCTTTGTATAATGTCACATATCATTTGGTATTTATGTATTTTATTTGTAATATCTTTTACATAATCGTAGCTTATGTCGCATCCTAGATAATTAAAATATGATACCTGTTCTATGGGCATTTCGTGTAGTATTATCTCAGAACGTGTGGTTGCTTCCCTATAAAAGCCATAACTTTTTTAATCAAACTTAATCAGCAAAATAACAAAGTAAAGGAAACTCAAAAACTAAAAAAAAATTGCTTAAAATGCATTATATTTTGCAGTAAATGAGTTTGAACTCTGTTTATAAAAGACCCTTGAACGTGGCGTAAATCGTAGTTCCTGCACCAAGATAACATGGTGTGGGTGGAATTTATTTCTTCGAAGGATGCGTCCTACCCTACTGATGCCTGGCTGGCTGATCCCGCTTTGTCGAGCTATGGTTCTTTGACTCTCATGAGGATTATTTTCCTTCGCTTGTAAAACAACAATTTCGCTCTGTAGATCAGTGGCTGTTATTCTACGTTTTTTTTATTTAACTCAATTTTCTCGTAACTTAATTCTGAGTTTCCTAAATGTTTTAAGCGGCTACAGCATTTGTACGACACTACTCATAGATGAGTAGCATGTTTACTTTCTCATTGCTCGTGTAATAATAATTCATGATACAAATTTGAGCAAACCTGTGTTTATGAAAACTGGCAAGACTAAATTGACAATAATCCACGGGACAACGCAATCGTGGATTCATTTTCTAAATTTTAAAAAATGAGTAATCTAGTGAGTGCTGAGGGTAGTATTTTTGGTTGCATCTAATAAAATTTCAGAAGTAGTCCATAGCTGACTTACCCTGTACATAGAAAATTTACAAAATAGGTAATTAAAGATACAATAAACCAAGATGTACTGAAATATTTTTTAAAATCTTATTTTATTTTTCGTTCGTTTGTTGTAATCCACACTTCCAATCTCGTACAAAACGCATTTTTCAGGATAATTTTAATTTTAACATAAGACTTTATAAGTTACAGGGGATATTTTTCTCCTTTTTGCAATCTTTTGGGTAAATAAAGGTAACATTTACGTGCTCCAGGTTGTAACACCATTACTCTTTATAAAGAATATAATTTTTAAAATAATGTCATTGTACGAGTATTATTGCCGTTTCTAAATCTTTTTTTTGTTACTTTAAAAAATCTCCATTTTACCTTTTGGGAAAAATCTACTCAAGTATCTCTTATATTTTTTTATATGTAACAAATTGTGTCTTCAAGTGTTAATTTTCTGTAAGGTTAGTACTGCTTACAATACAGTCAGTCTCTAATAGGTTTGTTTAAATAAACAAATTAAAATTAAATGGCTTTTGAGAACAATAAAATTTGTCAATAGCCCAACCGTCAAAATTAGACTGTCTTTAAAAATTTAACATCCCACTGTTAAATTTGTAAAATACTATTCTCTATACAACAATTTAAGGGTCTACTTTTAAAAACACTACGTTAGTTTTAAAATTTTGAAAGTATCGAATACCCAACTTTTAAAAATTAAAAGGATTAATTTAAGCATTTTGGTACAGCACTATTAAATAACCAAAAAAAAAAGTTGAAAAAAATTTCTTCTACGTTTGCATAACTCTCACTTGCGAATACTTTATTCAGAAAATTATTAACTGAAGACACAAATGATTACACAACAAAATAAAAGATTAGTTAGTGTTAAAGTACATCCAAATATTTTTAAATTAAAATGGTGACAAGATTTGTTTTTCGCAAAAGATAAAATAAAAAAAGTTTTTAAGGCACCAAGAAAAAACCTTTATCTATGCATAAGTTTAAATAAAAAGGTACAAAAATAAAAGTACACTAATTGTTGTAAATAGCTTTATTTTAAAAAATGTATTCTCTAAAAATAGAGTAACTAATGGTGTACCTATTACCTAATGGAAGAGAATAGCACCAACACTATTTATAAAAACCCAAAGTTAGAACAATTCTGTGTAATATGAATATCTATACTCGTAGATTAGGAACGTTGGTTATAGAAAACTAATAAAAAACAATATATAATAATAAAAAAAAGGTTTTATAACATTTTTATCTATTGTATATTCAATTACCTCCTTCATAAATGTTTTAACTGAGAAAAGGTAAAAGACAGAATCCTTACATCAAAAAAGTTTTACGAAGCGATTATGTGTACTTGTTCTGTGTTGCCTTATGCATTTCTTCCCAAAAAAGCCATTCGTTAGCTGACCTCTATTTCAACAGGAATTCAGCGATTATAATTTTACTGTATATTAAATAAAAGTTTTTTCGAAAAAAGTATTTCATTGTTAGAAGAAAGTTTTAACAAACTTAAAGTTTTCTAAATGCCTTTTAGGAGCTAAAATACAGAAATAACAAGTAAGTTTTTTATACAGTTTTGTTTGAATGTAACTGTAAACAAAACGTTTCATTGAAATTAAAAAAAAAACTGACAATTTAGAAATGTTGTGTTTTTTCTTGTGCCATACCTTAAAAATATGATATCGAGTCTTATAATGTTACTTTTGCAATTATACAGAACTTAAAGTTACTGCATAATTGGTTTTAATTGTAATAATTTTAGAAAATTTACTGATTTTGCACAAACGACGATCATTCTCACTGATTTAATTGTTACAATAAGATAACTGGTAAGGAAAAGGAATCCGTATATAAGGGGTAATGTCAAGGATTCTAATTCGTCCGTTAAAGCTGCTTCCCACAAAAGATATTTGTATGTGGGAAATCTAGATTTATCAGTCAAAGAAGAGGATTTATTGGAACTTCTTCAAAACAAATTTCCTGGGGAGGAATTTGATGTTGTAAAATGTCCTAAACGCGACAACGCAAAAAGTATTTCGTTTAAAGTTGCTGTAAGCAGCAATATATTTTCAGATCTATTAACTGCTGATCAATGGACAGAAGGAGTTAAAGTTAAAAAGTTTTTTTTCCCCAAAGAAAAACCAAATGGAGAACCTCCTCCAAAATCTCCTCTTCTAGGCCAAGCTTCAGCGAACAGTCTAAATTCTCAATCTACTATCAGAACGTCAGAAGCTTAAGATCTAAACTTAAGGACTTCTACTGTGCCTGTTTGTGTGAGGATTTCAGCGTAGTTGTACTAACCGAAACATGGCTATCTTCTGACTTCTCTAGCCTAGATGTAATTGATAATCGGTATGAAGTTTTTAGATGTGACAGAAATGAAGCCAATAGTACAAAATCGTCTGGTGGTGGAGTGCTTATTGCAGCTAATAAGGTTTTCAACCCCTGTGAGGTGTCATGTAAGTGTTCTTGTGTTGAACAAGTTTTTGTTAAAATGTGTATTAACTTTCGTGATGTAATCATTGGTGTTGTTTACTTACCTCCTGGTTCCGATTCAACAAAATACTCTAGTCATGTCGAATCTGTGATAGATATCTGTGATCGCTTTTCAAATGCCGATGTAATAATTCTAGGTGATTATAATTTGCCTAATGTCATCTGGCAATCAGTCGACAATTTTCCAGGATTTGTGCCTCTTTTGTCAATTAATAAAAATGTTGAAGATGTTGTTGATGGATTGTCATCATGTTCTCTAAATCAATTTAGTAACATAAAAAATAAATGTGGTAATGTATTAGATCTTTGCTTCTCCAACTGCGATAGTTTGAATTTGTTCATATGTGATAACGCCTTGTCTGTGATAGATTCTAGTCATCCTCCTTATGTTATTGAATATGATGTAGTCTGTGATATTTACAATGATTCTGTGATTTATTATTTTGATTTTAAGTGTGCCTGTTACTCTAATATATGTAATTACCTTAAGTCTATTGATTGGAATGGAATTTTTAAAAACCTTGATACAGAAGATGCGACTGGTGTTTTTTATTATCATATTTATAAGGCGTGTGAGCTATTTGTTCCTTTTAGGAAAAAAAGTATTACAAGTTATCCTGTCTGGTTTGATCAAAATATTATTAATCTTATCAAAGCCAAAAAAGCTGCTCATAAAAAATATAAGATTTCCAATTCCACTTTAGACTATAAGGAATTTGTTAATCTGCGTAAGTTATGTAAAATTTGTATAAAAAATGCATATGACTCTTACATCCGAAATGTTGAAAATGATTTAATTTATACTCCTGGTAAGTTTTGGAAATTCATTCGCAAAAAAACCAATAATAATCAAATTCCTCTTCCAATGAAGTATGGTGAAAATTTATTTTCAACATATCATGATGTTTGTCAAGCTTTTAGCAATTATTTTTCTTCTGTGTTTGTTTAAAGTAATATCACTAATTTTAATGTTTCCTATGATTCATGTGTTAATATCAATAATGTAAATGTTCATGTGTCTGATGTTATTCACGTTTTAAGGAATCTAGATACCAGTAAAGGGGCAGGTCCTGATGGTATTCCTCCCAGATTTTACCGAGAATGTAGTCAATGTTTGGCGCTTCCACTTCAACTAATTTTTAATTTGTCATTAAATTCTGGTACCTTTCCGTCGGTGTGGAAAGAAGCACATATTGTTCCTGTATATAAATCAGGTAGTAGAGATAAAGTTGAAAATTATCGACCAGTGTCAATTTTATCCACTCCTTCTAAAGTTTTTGAATCCATTGTTTTTACCAACATTTTCTCAAATTTTAAAAACATTATCACGCCTAAACAACATGGATTCTTTAGTAAGCGATCAACTGTTACAAATCTCTTAAATTTTACTAATGACATTGTGAATGCTATGAGTGAAGGCCTGGAGGTTCATGCTGTTTACACAGACTTCAGTAAAGCATTTGACAAAATTAATCATCATATTCTGTTAGCTAAATTATCTGCTTATGGAATATCTGGCTGTCTGTTTAGCTGGATTTGTAGTTATTTGTTTAATAGAACTCAAGTTGTTAAATTACATAATAATTTTTCAGATAAGCAACATGTACCTTCTGGCGTTCCTCAAGGCTCTATATTAGGTCCACTTCTATTTTCAATCTTTATTAATGATGTTTGTGATAATTTTACATGCAATTTTGAACTATTTGCAGATGATCTAAAAATTTATAAAGTGATCAATAACGTTCAGGACGTTAACATTCTACAGCAGGATCTATTTGTTTTATACCAATGGTGTCTGGTAAATGAAATGGTACTAAATTGTGACAAATGTCAAGTAATTAACTTTAGTAGGAAGCTAAAACCTTCTAGCCCCCAATACAAAATCGGTGGTAAAGATTTGAAAATAGTGTCTACAATCAAAGATCTGGGAGTCATACTTGATTGCAAGTTATCTTTTAATTATCACTATGAATATATAATAGCAAAAGCAAATAAAGTCTTGGGTTGTATAAGGAGGTTTACTAATGAATTTACCAATATTCGAACTATTGTTATTTTGTATGTTACATTTGTTAGATCTATCTTAGAGTATGATTGTGTAGTTTGGGCTCCTTTTTATGCTACACACATTGGACGAATTGAGAAGGTTCAAGTAAAATTTATTAATTGTGTTAAATATAGATTGCCGAGAACTGTGGGATGCTCGTATAATATGTGTTTGAGTTATCTTGCTCTGAAAACGTTAGACTCTCGACGTAAATTCCACTGTGCTTGTTTTGTATATAAGGTATTAAATAATCTGTGTGATGCTCCGGACATTCTCGGAAAAATTGGTTTTAATGTGCCTCAATACCATCTCAGGAATAGTCCCCTATTTAATCTCTCTCACTGCAGCACTAATTATGCATTATTTTCACCTTTAAATTCAATTTTATCAATATGCAATAGTGTCTGTAGTGAAATTGATTTTTTTGCACCATCTTTTAATAACTTTAAGAATAATCTCAACAAATTTATAACATGAATCTTGTAATCTTTAATTGTTTTGTTTATTGTAAAGGCTGTAAATGATGATGCCGTTAATAAAGTATTATATTATTGTACATTGAGAAAATATTTTTTTAAGCATTTAAACCAGTTATTTTTTACTGTAATTATTTTAACTCGTGCAAAACCTACTATTGCCCTCTCATTAAAGACTAGGTTCCTAGTATCACTTCGTCCTTGATTAGTTAATTGCGATTTGTCCCCTAAAACTCTATTTTGCGTACTTGATACATAAATAACTATTATATTCTATAGGGTGTGTCAAAAGTCGCGAAGATCCTTTGGAGGGATACATGAGAGACCCTCAAGGAACACAAAAATTTATTTTAAAAAATTCAATACTTCTTTGTTTATGTATTTTCTTGAGATTTTGGTATTTTCTTGAAATTTATGAATACGTAATTCATTTCAAATGCTTTATTGTTTTTATTTTCGTTTTTCCGATTTTTTTTAACTATATCAAGACAATTTAAATTTTTTTTGCAAATTCAGATACTCATAACTTTTCAAATTTTGAAGTTAGAAATTTTTTCTCTTTAAGGTTTGGATTGTTTTAATGGTGGGAATCAGCCCACTAAAGGATCTTCGCGACTTTTGACACAGCCTATATTCCCGATTTCGTATAACTAAAGCGACCTCTGGGGGCGTTTGGAACAATCACATCAAAGCGTACTCTATTATTATTGTTGTTTACGACGTAAACGTCTAAATTCGCCGTTTCGTTTTTAATTTTTGTGTAAAATGTCTGGGACAGCAAAAAATACAAAGAAAAATAAGACTAAGTGTCGTGTTTATGGATGTCACATACTTAAAAGTAAAGAACCTAGTGTCAGTTTTCATTTCTTTCCACCGCCAAACAGTTAATCGTTAATTTTTACGGTACTGAAGAATTTGTGGACAGAAAAAAGCTTGGAAAAGAGCCTTATTGATAGAAAAACGTTCTACAAAGGATTTAAGAGTGTGTGAAAAACGTTTTGCTGATAAAGACTATATTTGTCATTCAAGGTTGTCTAAAAAAACGTTTAAAAAAATCAGCTGTGCCTTTGCTTAACCTACCAAAAAGGAAATTTGATCAATCATCCCATAAAAATGAATGAAAAGAAAAAACAACGTCCTCTGAAAAAAAAATTCTAAAAAAGTGAGTTTCAAATACAAGAGCAAAAAGAACTAAAAGAAGTTGCTGTGAATCATTGTGATAAAAATATTACATCACTCACCGTCAAAACAAGCTTTTTAGACACAGTTAGTTCTTACTTTATGGATAATAATTAATGAGCTAAAAATGCAGAAACAAAGACACTTTATACGTTAACACACGTTATGCTTTTACACGCGGTATGTTTTTCTGATTGTCAACTGTCAAATGTGTGTCACACATCAGCTGTTCGAAATTGCGAATATTGGCTTCGATTCTTGGTCATTTATGATCACGTGATATATCAATTACCTACATTGTTGATTTATAATAACTAAATTTCTGTCAGAAGTTAGCCCTCTTATTTGTATTTATTTTGCTGTTGGTTATCTTGTATACAGGCTGTTATGAAATAAGTGCAAATATTTTAACCTGAAATACAGCACCACAAATAATAAAAATCTGTAAAAAAATTTTTGTCTTATCTCAACTGATAACAAAATTATAACCTAAAAATTAATTATTACAAAACGTATAACATTTTTTTAACATAGGGCAATCATAGGTTTTTCATGTCAAAATAAAACGATTTAACACAATTTACCTCTATACTAAGTTGCACCGTTTAGGAGCTAGAGGACGCCAAAGTTAAAGATGAAAAGTCAGTTTTATACTTTAAACGTAAATATCTCGAAAACGATACGTTTTAGCAAAATATTGCATTCTTGCAGTTTTATGTAGAATCTACTGGCATATTAATTTTTGCTACAAAAATTGAAAATTAATAAGAAAAAAATTGGTTAATTACCCAAAATGTGAAAAAAAAGTGCCGTAACTTGAAATTGAGATGTGCAGCAAAATTTTGCTAGTAGAAATAAAAAGAGTACAGTCAACTTCATTTGTGTACCAAATTTGGTATTAATCGGTTAAGCGGTTTTCCACATATAACAAAAAGATGTTTTTTTAATTTTTACTAGATTTACAATTCACACTTATATATTTTCACAATTTTATTATTCTAGAAAGCAGTTTATTTCAATCAGCAGTGTATGAATAAATAAAGAACACTTTCTGTAAAAATAAATAGAAAAAACAGTAAATATTGTAAAGCAACTATTTAAAAAAAAACAATTCTGTAAGAATATTTGTATTTATTTAAATTATTCATCCGAATGCATTTTTCCTTTTTTGTTTGGCATCATGTTTAAATATAAGAAAACATTTTCACCAGCATGGGTAATCATTTAAAGTTCTAAATAATTTATTTATTGAAATGACGCAAAGTTTTACGCGATAAAAGTAAAGTAATTTTTATGAAAAAAATTATTCTTTTACTAAACAACCACAAATGTAGGTGAAAGATTATAAAACTAACATTGTTATAAAAGTATTAACATAATAATTAATGAGATATCCGTTGATATTATATCAAAAATTGCTTGATTGTCTTTTAAATTCTCTTTTGCAGTGGCCAACATGATCACGTGATCTCAGTCCTATATCGACAAATTAAAGCAAACCATTGGGTGATCACAAACTTTCCAAATAAAGTCTTTAGTCAAATTATGGAAAACTAGTCGAATCTGCCGTTAATTACTACTCAAAATTTAATTTTATTTAATTGATTTAATGCTGTGTCCATTGCAGCCAAAAGATCATAATAATTAATGGTATCCCATTCATAATAATGTTGCAAGTCGCTCTATTACCTTCCACGTACATTTGTGATTGTTTAGTAAAAGAAAAAAAAATTTTCTTAAAAGTTTCTTTTTTTTTCGAGTAAAATTCTATTTCATTTCAATAAATAATTTTTTAAAACAATACTGATGAAAATGTTTTAGTATATTTTTATATATGTAAAAACACATGATATCAACATAAGGCAAAATACATTCA
Source organism: Tribolium confusum (assembly GCA_029207805.1). Taxonomy (NCBI): domain Eukaryota; kingdom Metazoa; phylum Arthropoda; class Insecta; order Coleoptera; family Tenebrionidae; genus Tribolium; species Tribolium confusum. Next base: position 39,937,160 of record JALGAY010000003.1, read on the forward strand.
AACAAAAAATTAAAAAAAGAATGAATAATAAAATTACTTTTTTTTTTAAACAGTTGCTTTACTTTGGCCCAATACTGTATAGTGTATGTATACATACAAGTGATAATATTTTTTTAATAAGACCATTATAATCTAACTTTTTTTATACCATGTGAATCTAAAATAGTACTAGGGGAGTAACGAATTAAATACTCTTACGTATTTAAGATGTCATTTAAGAATAAGAACATTGTTGATATTAAAAATCCTTGGGCGATAATCTCCTTTTATTATACCTTAATACATATCTAAATGACAAGGTGTTTTTGAAGTAATATTATAAATTTTAACAGGTGATAACCCTTGTTGAAATAATGCTAAAAAAGCAATTTGCCTTTTACAAATGTTTACAGATTTTGAGATATGCTATGTAGAATTTTTCGCATAAAAATGATATTGTCATACATTGTGTATCCCAAAAATAATGTTTAAAAAAATCTACCGTGTGTATTTCAAAAACCAGTAACACTTTAAAAGGCAAATTTGGATATTTCGCATTGAACAAGAGCTATCACCTGTTAATTTGTCAAGTTATTTCAGAAACACCCTGTATGTCTGACTTTAACATTAAAACTAGGACTAGTACCAGTAAAAATTTCTGCTTTCTGCACATATCTATTTTAATCACACACTGTATATCAAAAAAATTGCTGTAATAAGTAGAGTACATACAGTACATCGTATTTCCAAAAATAATTTTTAAAAAAATGTTCTACAATGTATAACTCGAAAACTATAAATAGTTATATATGTATAAGAAAACTTTTATTATTTAGCATCCTTTCAACGAAAGCTATCACCTGCTGAAATTTCTAACATTACTTCAGTAACACCTTGTATATAAAGATATTTCAAAACAATTATTATAGAATAAAATAAAAAGTGTTATGATATACATAACATTATTTGCTATTTACATTGCTCGAAAATTGATAAGAACTCGCTTCTGCGATATTTCTATAATTCTACATTTCTAACACAAAACACTAACTTTCAAAATAAGTTTTAGTTTTTTATTTTCCAACAGAATTTCGCACAATGATTACTGACATCTAAGATGACAGTAATAATTAATTTTTGCTTCTCCTGCTACTAATTGTAAGTCTATGATGCAGCCCTAGCAACGATACGTGTAAGTTTACGATTAGATTTGTTCACATTTTTCCCAGGCAACGGAACTTAATAATTTGAAAAAGTTCCTAGGATAATAATAATTCACGACCGTTCAAAAGTGTTCAGTTAATCTAGAAATTTGAACGATTTAAAGTTAACGTTTTTATTAAAAAAAAGAAAGAAGACAATGACTAATAATAACAAATTTTTTAAGGCACCATTTTTTGAAGGATTCGTATGCAATTTCATACCTATTTCTAGATTTTTTAGACGATGCACTTACACAAGCAATCGTTGCAGCATTTTTAATGGTATCCACCTTCATTTCGACAAAATTTCAGATTGCGAAACACACACACATAAATCATTTTTTCTTAATTCTCAAAAATTTCTCAAAGCGGCTTTGCCTTGGCTTGTACATGCCTGCCTCATATGTTAATAGGTCCTTATACATTCCTTGTTACTTAAATAGCTATTAAATGAACAAATCCCACTTTACTCTAAACCTGCTTTGATTCCATGACTTTGGTATGGACCCTTATAATCAAGAAAATTTATCCTCTGGAAGACTGTGAAATGTTTTTGGCTAATGTAAATTATATGGAAAGAAAAAAAGTTGTATAGTTTCCTAGAGAATATTTTTTTTACGATACTGTAGTATGGTATTATAAAAAAAATAATAACAGCGTATTTGATTGACCACATGTATAGTGCGTACTCAGTGCATTTTTCTTTAATACATTTTGTTTATTGTAGTTAAATTCATGTGTGGGTACCGTTAAGTCATAATCATAAAACTATAAAAGTGTGTGAACCGCCTCTAGATTTTTGGTTGATCAATTTTGTATTCGTTTTTAGGCGCATTATACTCTGGAGTGCGCACTAGTGCTAATAAATCGAAAACACTGTAAGTCATAATATAGCTGTGAAATCGATTTTATATTTATTAAATTATAATAATAATAAAAATATGTAATAATATCTAAATGAATACTCTAAAATAATTATTACTATTATTACAGTTTCTGCAGTTTTTGTATAATGATTATGTCATTTCCCAAAAGCTAAACAGTCTATTTAGTTTTTTAAATATTTGTTTACTCTTCTTTGCCCATCTGAATATAAATTAGCCTTATTAAACCCAGTAGTAACAAGACTGTCAGGTGGGGCAAAGGTAATGTATACTTTCTCTTTCATTTCGTTGAGTAAGTTTCACTCTTTAATGTTAGTCATTTGTCTATCAGCGAGAGTAAAAGTTTCAATATGAGCAAATACTTTTCAGTTTTGGTAAGTCTGTAATTTAAAAAATCTCTTATAGCTTGTTAAATCTTCGTTCTTCAGATTCTTCTAATCGGATTGTGGGCAACCGTATCGATGGCGATTCAGCCACGCGCCCCCAATTTCCAATATTTCGAACGGTAAGTGTATAATTACGCAACATTTATCTTTCAACTATAAAATATTTTCTTTTTAGACCGAAGTACAGATATCCGTACTACGATGAAAATGGTGTTGGACGGCTGTTGTATGGTTACGGAGATGATAAACTTTACCAGTACAAAACTTTCACACCTTTGGAAGGAATACACTGAAGGGTGGATGTTTTTCTTAGCAATTGTGTTAACCATTGTTGTTTATAATTCAAGTTTTGCTATAGATTTAATACTTGAAATATTTTTTTATTATCAGTAGACATCTATTGAACTGTCATGTATTTACTAGTCAATAAAATTTTAATTTTGTTAAAATTAGGTTTTTTTACTGAACTGGTAAGTATGGTATGTGTGACGAAACTTAATAGTATATTAAGTATTAAGAACGATCAAAGACAATTTGGTAAAAGTTTGCTAAAGATGCTTATGACATATTTTGTGCGATTAATTTTTGTTAAAAAGCATATCTGATAATTTTGAATAAATTTAGTTACTATTCTAAGACAGTAGGTAATGCTTGCCTTCAAGTTTTCGTTCGCAATAAGTAAATAAATTGTCTTGGAAACAGATCGAGTAAAAATCATATACAATTCAATCGCATAAAAAGTATTCTTAAATAACTTTGTTGATTTTGCAATTTATTGTAAAAGTTGGTATATCTATCATTTATCAATTTGTTTGTTCGGTAAGAACACAACAAATTTCATGCAACTTCCTTGAAATTGATACATTTAAATTACTTGCTGGTGCTCGTAATTTTTTTTATGTTTTTAGTATTAAATATAATTCAAAATTTTGGATATTTACCTGCCTTTTTGTATCTGATTTGGAATAATACAATGTTATTATTAACCTTCAAATACTATCGTGTGTTATCGTGTTCCAGTTACTCTTATAATACTAGGTATATTAAAGCTATCATTTATTTTAAACTTTAGTTGAATAAATGTTTAAGGTTTATTAAAAATTAAACAAAAAAACTTTACATAAAAATGTGCAAAAAGGGCATACCAAAGAGAAAACAATTCTACAAATATATTCAAGTTTCTTTAAAGTTGTGATTCGTTTTCAAATTTTCAAAACTCTGTTTTGAAAACCTCTCTAACAAAATTTCTATTAGCATTACGCATAAAAATTTTGACTACATTGATTACAGGTAGTTTTTACCTTGCGGTCATTTTTGCGCTTACACATGTGGCATCTCTCGTAGGACCTAATTCTCGAACTTGCGGAAAGAGATGATCAATCTTCAGCTAATGAGTTATGGTTAGATTAATGTCATATATATGAGAAATGTTCTAGCATTTTTTCTAAATCGATAACTTAATTAACACTTTTAAACCATCGCCTTCATTTTAAACATTTTAAACCATCAACCAACGCCGTTCTTCAGGAGGTTATATTCGAAACGCAATTATTTTAGAATTACAATTCCTAGTTTTTTACCAATTTATACGAGAAATATAGCCGTTTATTTACGAAATATCCTGTATATCGAACATTGTTTGTTTATCCTTATTTTGACAGTGCCAGTGGATAGAAAAAAAATAAGTATATCGAACCGCGGATGCTTTACATAATTTTGCCCATTCAGCTTCATCTGTGGGTTTAGCACAAAAAAACACTTCTACTCTTATTGATACAATCTACTCTTTTTACAAATTATTGGTTTTAGGTATTTATATCTACATTCTACAAGATAATTATGTTCAGTATAGTACACTTTGATATGATCTATTTTAGTTTTTCGAAAAAAATGGCCGTCCCAGTACCCCAGTATAGTATAGTCGCGTTAAACTTTTTAACATTATTTATTGGAAGATTTACTCTATGCTAAATTTATTTATTTATTTTAGTCACTTGAGTAAATCACAATAATTATTTAAAAAAATTATAAAAATATTATTATAAATTATTAAAAAAAATGGAACAGTTTGGCAGCCAGAAGACGTTACCACCAATTATTTCCCAACCGAAGAATCACGCATAGAAGCGTTTTTTAAAGAATTGACCGGCAATTACGGGAATCAGGAAATATCACCTATCATAATTTTAAATGAAAACCCCATTTTTTTTAACACATCTTAATTTTGCGTATTTTTATGTAGCACACACTATGTCGATTTTCAGTTGTTTTTGAAAAAAAGACGTGAACCATTTGAAATGAGTAAATTCGATAGAAATTCAGGGATTTATTCGTAGAATTCAAATATGCTATATGCAGTATCTTGATTTTGGGACACCCTATATATCCATTTTTTTTGTCAAAAAATGCACGTTGAAGAATAACAGGATATGACTTCAAGCGTTTTCCTGGAAAACAAATCCCTAAATTTTTATCGAATTTATTCATTTCAAATGGTTCACGCCTTTTTTTAAAAAACAACTGAAAATCGATGACATAGTGTGTGCTATAGGTATAAAAAATACGCAAAATTATACGTAGAATTCAGACGTGTTAAAAAATGGGGTTTCCATTTAAAATTTCAAAGTTGTGAGTCTTATCGCAATTTTGGAACACCTGTATATCCATTTTTTTTGTCAAAAAATGCGCGTTAAAAAATAACAGGATACGTGGCTAAGCGTTTTCCTAAAAAAAACAAATCCCTGAGAATTTTTATCGAAGTTATTTCATACAAATAGTTTACACTGTATATTGTTTCAATCAAAATGAGTTTGATTTTTATTATGCAATAGGCATATTATTGTAAGCAATAGGGTGGGCCAAAAAAAATCGAATATTTTTTTAACTTCCGACACTGAAAAATTGGTACCTAGGCATCTTTAAAAAAATGCATTTTAAAGATGAGCTCTTAATTTTAATAGGAAGGACTCCCTCATCTCACTTTTCTATTTTTTCTGTAGTTCTAATTGGCAAAATCCATATCTCGTCACTACTTGATCGTAGAAAAAATTTTATTTACACTTTTTATAGAAAATTAAATGCTCTAAAAAAAGTATCTTACAATTTTTTTTATAGCTATGAGCGTTTAGAAGATATCAGAGGTCAAAGTTTGAAGAATATAACAAAAATTTCTTTTTTACTTCTAAATTTTGTAACTCAATTCTATTCAACTTTAGTGTTCAATTTTATACAAAAAATGTAAATAAAATTTTTCTGTACAATCAAGTAGTGACGATATAGAGAACAAAAGAAAATATAGAAAACTGAGATAAAAGATTTCTTCCTATTACAATTAAGAGCTTATCTTTAAAAAGCATTTTTTAAAGGTGCCTAGGAAAGTGGGAACCAATTTTTTAGTGTCGAAAGTTAATAGTATATTATGCAACAAGTTTTATAAACGACATTTTAGTCTTTTAAGTTTTTTAACGAGTGTTTAATAAACGAGTGTCTAGAGAAGTTTATAAAACATGTTGCATACTATACTGTTTCTACGACTACAACAAATTACAAATCCGGCAAAGCGTATATAAGCAAAATCAAAATTAATTTAAAAGTTTACAAATCCAAATTTATTTATTTTGACTGATTGATGCCAAGCGAAAACTAGATAACTTGATTTAATTTCAGCGCTTGTTTGATGCTCATGCACTTGCCAAGCCGTGAGTAAAATGCACGAAGTCACAGTTTGTCAAGCTGTATCTAAAAGGTTGTTTAGCGTCATATACCTTAAATGGCGTTTTAAAGAGTAGGAGTAGAAAAAAAAATTTCGATTTTTTCGGCCCACTCTAGTAGGCATATTATCCTGATGTCCGTTTCTTTATGTTTTCTGAACCTTAGTAACACTTAGCTATTTCAACAATTGACAACTAAAACATAGTATTAGTTGTTTTTTTTTTTGAAGAAAAATGTATTTAATTTTTAAATATACATATAGTTTATTTCAATTTCAAAATGAGTACATATGTGTAAATGTTGCATGTACCGCTGCGCTGTTATGTAAAACACGTGAGGCTAATCACGAACGGCCGGAAACTGTATGTATGCATGTGTATACATAGTTTTTTATACTATGTATTTCTAATATATTTGTATCTTCAATCTCTAACTACTGCGAGCAAAATATATTTTCGTTAATTTGCATATAATTTTTTTAGAATAAACATAAAATTTTCATTATTTTACCAAAAACATCTTTTATTTTTCCTTTACATTATATTCTCGCTTATCTACAGAATTCCGAAAAATAACATTAGTTACTAGATTTACAATACTACCCTGCATACATTTCTGGATATGTCAGAAAGTACAATAGTTTTTACTCAAGAACTTCCTATTGTTAAAATAACGAAAATACACCCTCAGTAATAAGTCAAGACTTGAGAATATATTATTTCAAAATAACAGATATCTGACTCTTATCATAGCAGAGATAAAATAAATAAAATCTGAAAAATAGACCAAAATCAATTTTCAAAATTTGAACAAAAATAGCCAAAAAGGCATTTTTGCGATTACAAATATGATCGCAAATTCAAAATTCGCACTCGCCAGGTCATTTTACACATATTCTTGGAAATGTTCACTATTTCCTGGAATGACCCTAATCTAAAACCCATTTAAAAGGAATAAAATTTATAACTTGAGTTTTATCAATTTAATTAAAAAGTATGATTTTCAGAGGTTATTCATCCGATTACCAAATAACTAAAATGTAAAAATGTATATTAGGACATATTCCTTGTTTTAAGCCCTTTCAATGGAGCTATCACAATAGACATTTGCATTTTAAAAATTAAAAAAATGGGTAGGGTGGTTAGTGGTTGGGGAAAAAAATTCAGGAAGAACATTGTGTCAAATTGAAAACTTGCTACTTTTTATATTCAGTTGATACAATTCGGATTACAAGATTTATTTCAGTTAAAACACACATCCTGTTATATACAATACAGTACCCACAAAGCATCGCTATATCTATTAGATATATTTTGTTTCTTGTTTGCTTCTTGGATTGCTTATTCCGTTCTCTACGTAGTTTATATACTCTTCAACTTTCTTATTTTTTCAGTAACAATTACATTCACAAGATTTTCTTAAATAGTCAGAGAAAGTTTTTAAACTTGTATGTAACAAATAATGTGGATTGAATGCCATGGTCACATAATATATTTTCTTATTTAACAAACGGAACTTAAATAATCTTTACGCTTTACGTTTTCTACATTATAATTATACAGAAAGTTATAAAGATATGATATTGAAAATTTTTATTCTAAGTTGGTTCAAATTTCTAAGCACCCGTAATGCTTTAATTTCCTCACACCGCAACTTAGTAATGTCAAATAGCACTAACCCACTTGTGACTCCTCAAAGTAACACCTCAAATAAAAGCTCTTTTAATATGTTTTTCAAAAGTTGAATCGGACCATCTGTTCATGAAATATCCCCAAAAGATAATCTCTTCAGTTAGTAATTACTCGTACTTCTAAAAATTATTAGAAGAAATTTATTAATTTTATTAAAATAAATGTTTAAAATACACTCAAACCTTTCTATAGCGGACTCCTAATAAAAGGAAAACCTGTGTCTCGCGAATTTTTTCAGTGCCATTTTTTCCTATTGTGTTTTTACCTGGACAAGCCGAAAAGAAGCAGAAACAAAAGAGAAATTTGATCCCACGCGAGTAAAAATAAGACTCTATTGGACGAAAGCGTTAATTTTATGCGAAGTTAACGATGATTGGTAAACTGCATTTATAGTCAAAACCCTATGTTTAAAATGTCAAAAATCAAAATATTTTTTTAATATAATGGAATAGTTATTCGGAAGATAAATTTCCCGCATGAGCACTGTGTTTGAAGCACGAGCGAAGGGACTGCTGCATTAGTGCAAATGCAGGAAATTTCTTCCCGAAATAGTTAGGTACAACATTTTTTGTAACGAATAAAAACCTAAAATATATAATAATAAATTAAGGAAAAAATAATTTAACATAATTTAGTCGAGAGTTTTGTGTATTAATTAATGGGTTGGTGAGACTGATTGGAAGATTTTGGCAACAGAAGTACAACCCAAAATTGTTGCTTTACCATTACCGACTAATGGCTTAAGCAAATTTTAACTGTTTCCTTCAGGGGAAATAAAAACACCCGCGGGAAAGCAATCTTTTCATGAGTCGAGGATCACCGAAAAATAGCTGCTCACACTTCATGAGTACAAAAAGGATTGATCTAGTAGTGTTTATCGAATGTTAGAAAAATAATAAAAAAAATGTTTAAAAAAATATTTTTTTTTGTTCAAAACAGGGCTTTAGTAATAGACACTCAGATCTGTTACTTATTTACCAAAAAATTGTAATTTTGTTATTGTAAATTAAACACGTTTTTTTAGGGCATACTCTATTCTGATTTTTGTTATCAACTTTTAATTTTTAATAAAAAAAGATTTGAAGTTACCTTAAAATAAGAACCGAATTCAAAGCTTTTTTATCAAAAATTTTAAGTTAATAACAAAAAGCTAGTAAAAGCGGCTAAAAAAATGGCATACCCTAAGAAAAAGTGTTTATTGTAATTTACAATAGGTACTCACCAAAAACAGAATTTTTTTGGTAAATAAATATTAAGAGACCTGGGTATCTATTATTGAAGCCCTATTTTCAACAAAAAAAATTGTCAGCTTGAAAATTTAATCAATTTATTATTATTATTATTTTAACACTCCATAAAAATTAATAGATCAATCCTCCTCATTATTTTGAAATAATATTTCGATTAATTTTTGACCGAATCATAAGTACCGCAGACCCTTAAATATTAGAATGCTTTGCAAGAAATGCATTAAAAAAAGTCACGGTTCTTATTAAAAACTACGCAAGACCTTCCGGACTGTTGTAGAGGCAAAAGTTTCACATACTAAAAAAACTCTTGATGATTTTTGGAAATATATACATTACTATGTGTCTTTATTAAATAATTTACATAATATTTTTAATAAAGTTATTTCCGTTTTGTTAAGTTTTGTTTTCCGTCATAGCCAGGTTACTTGAAAAGGTGGAAACCTGGTCAAGTCAAAATGAAATTTAGGACCCAAGTGATTCCGGCTTAGACAGGTTGATAGGACAGTAACTACTGTAAGTCCTATTAGCTTCCACACAAAGATAAAGACGAGACTCAAACGCATTTCTAACAGATTTGAAAATTTGGATAGTCAATTGCCTATCACTGGTGCATGATATTGCGGCGTAGTTCTAATAAATTCGGTTGAGTTTTATATACTTTTGACTAAAAAACTTAACTTAAAACTTCAAATAGCACTAATCTACTTGGTAGGTATTATACCTCAAACAAAATCTCTTTTAATATGCTTTTTAAAAATGTTTCCCAAAGTTGAATCGGGCCATTCGTTCATGTCATGAAATATTCGCAAAAGATAATCTTTCCTATTAGTAATTACTTCTAAGAACTAGTACGAAAAATTTATTGATTTTATTGAAATAAAGATCCAAAATCCTATTGGCCTCGACACAAAGATAAAGACGAAACTCAAACGTATTTCAAACAGATTCGAAAATTTTGGGTGCTAATTTACATAGTAATGGACGATTCTGCAAGATAATTTCTTAAATGTATTTGATTGAATTGAATTTCAATTGACTTTTGATGTCCCCAAGTTGGGGAAACCCAACTATCGATCTTCAAAAAATGAAGAAATAATTGTGAATGTGAAAATGCTCTTTCAAAAAATTCTGTTCTTACCTATACAAACTAGACAGAAGATGGATTTAAACACGTCTGCCCTAAATCCGAAATTTACCATTTTCTTTTTGGAATATAGCTCTCAAAGTAAAGCTAGAAACGTATAAACTGCTTATTTGTGCATCATTTCGCCGTTCTCCATGGGGTACCGATATCTTGCAAATTCTAATCGTTGCGTGTCTTTTTGAGTATTAAAATCAATAAATATTGAAACTAACCGCGGCGAGCATTCGTCCAACACCCAATAAATAGTAATAAGCTTTATTACTGCAAGGGTAGTTTTTTCCCTACCATCTTCTGTGGTAATTCTAACAGTAAAATGTGAGACCTGGTGTTTTTCTCATTTTTACCGCAGTTTCTGAAAGTCCGGCTTACTATTGGTAGATGAACAACTGTTTCTACAATACGGGAGGGCAAAAACACTTTTTTACGCGTTGAAGTTGCTATTTTTTTTGTTACTTAATGAAAAATAGAGAATATCTAAATATTAACTAAATATTCATTCAAAAATAGTCGTCAATGTTTTTTGTCTTTCATAGTAACCACAAAAAATTTGGAGTAACAAAAAAAATAAAGTGTTGCTATCGAAAAAAGTCGCAGACTGTTTTACTGGCTGTTTTCAATTTAGTAGACTGTACCTACTCAAAAAAGCGATATTTGATATTTTGTTGTTAGATCAAAAAATGGTTCGGCCATTTATTTTCGAAATTTTAGGTTCGATACAGACTTTCTTACGTTTTATACAACGAATATCTTTGCTGGACAGTGTATTTCAATTTGATATTTTATATGCGACGGAAACGGATAAAGTGTACGATTTTTATAAAGTTGGCAATACTGTAATGACCCAAACTAGGCCATACTTACCGCCATAAACCCAAATTTGCGAGCTAAATTCAAATTTAGATAAAAGTGGGAAAGTGGCCAAAGTCGTGATCATCGTCTAGTGGAAAGGTCCCTCTACGTTGTGTTTAACATAATGGCGGCAAATTTCTTTGAGATGTGACTGTATGAGGGTTCAGTTGGGAGAATACAATAAAACTACAATTTGGATGGAGACATTTATTTGTTCGTTTCTTGCAGTAAATCATGTCAAAACATAAAATAAACCAAATAAAAATAAATCAATGTACAAAAAAGACAACCAAACAAAATGCACATCATAAAAAAAAACAACAAATAAACAAAACAATCATAATATAGGCACATCAAATACACACATAAATAAACAATAAAATAGATGTAACATTCTGTTAGTGCATTTTTACAAATAATTATATTTTTACTGCAAGGACCGGATAAAACCTTCCCAAACCGTGTCCATAAACGATGCCCGAGTATTCAAGTTATAACAATTTAAATGGCCTACAATAATTGTAGTTTGCATAAAAAAAACATTTAAATGTGGAGAGAATCTTTTGTTTTATCATTTAATTCAATATAAGCAAAAACGGATAAAACATAATGACATGAAATAAATGTGAGGGGATCGGCCACCAAGTACTCATTGTTTTAGATACCTATTCGAATCCGAAACCTACATAAAAAACAACAAATAAAAAATGACTGGTTGTAGCGAGAATACTTAGACCAAGGCAGGTTAAGCATGAGTAGAGTTCCAATAGTCTACTACTTAACGTCCCCATCCAGATCCTCGTCCTCCCAAGCATTCACTAAGAAACGCAATAGTGGAAAGCTACCAATTGATGGAGTTTTATAGTCTTCTACTTGTACATCCATCAGAAATAGTTCCCCTCCACCACAATCGACTACTTTTGAAATGATTGAGACGCCGCGGTAACAAACAAAATAAATGAATAAATATAAAATTAATAACAACGCGACCGATAAATTAAATTCTTAAATGACGAAAAACATGGCGGTAATTCCCACGAATATATAAGTAACCGACGCCCCCACATGAAATAATTTGGAAACCCCCCTTTTGAATAATCAGAAATACTAGAATCAAATAAAAATTTACATTACAGAACGTTAAAATACGAATAAAACACATTGAAATGGTTTTTGACCCTGAAAATATTCCGCTGACTCAATGCCTGGGAACCACATGGTAGACAAAATATGAATTATCTTTAAAAATCAGTCTTTGCAAGAAATGCACCTGCCATAAAAACAACATGCACACGGTAGCACGGTACTACGTTCGCCTATCGACTGCCTCTGTCATGGCCGACTTCCGATCACGCTCCTCCAGCTTCCCTCCAACGATGCTGCCAACCTACCAATCTTGAATGCACTAGCGGCAACCCGGGAGATTCAAATTTGAAGTGGGATATTTCAATACTTACAAAATTAGGATAAATTAGTAAGTAAAAATTTCTTAAAAATTCCTGGTGATAACTGAGCTGTTGACAATATAAACATTTCTGCTGGAAGTAACAATGAGAAACACAAAAATTAAACAAGTTATTGTAGTTTGGAAAAAGGAGTTTAAGAACATGTGAACTGTTGTACTAATTTTCGAAATTTTAGCTTCGATACAGGTGTCCTTACGTTTTATACAACGAATATTTTTGGTGGGCAGTGTATTTCGACGTTTTACTATTTGAATAGATCTTCCTTATTTTGATAATTAACTTCATAGTGTTGTAGACCCATGAGACATTAAAAACAGTGTCACATGCACCGATCACAAGTTAGAAATGATTTCTTTAACTGAAAAGAATGTATGCTACTTTTCTTGGCGCTACCTCATTGTTTTAGCCAAGGACGTTGTATGATCATTCAACGTCCTTGGTTTTAGCATTATCTTAGCAACCATTAATATTTAAAAAATCAAATGTCATTTTGATAAAAGTAAAAATGTCGCGCTTCGTTCGCTAATTGTACTTTTAATTATAACTGTTCTCATAAATAAAGTTGTTAAAAATTTGATGAATTAACGCTTCATTCAGTTAATTCTCCAACCGAAGATCATTCGTTCTCAACTCTTGTCAGGCAAGACTTTTATTTTTTTTATTCGCACTGATTGCTAAAAGGCAATTAAACTCGATCAAATTCTTGGAAAAAGAACCCTCGCACTCCGCGCTCGGGTCGTTTCGTCAATTTCATCTCGTTTAATTGCCAAGCAACAAGCAACCAGTGCTCATACAAAATAAAGATCTTGCCGACAAGCGTTGAACACTTATGATCTTACTGTTGAAAATTTGTCATTTTGTGGATACGGACAGTGTAAAATTTTTATTAAGTTGGCAATACTTACAAATTAGGAATAAATTAATAAGTAAAAATTTCTTAAAGTGACGGGTGAAAAAAATTCCTGGTGATAACTGAGCTGTTGAAATATAAACATTTCTGCTGGAAGTAATAGTGAGAAACACAAAAATTAAGCAAGTTACTGTGGTTTGGAAAAAGGACTTTAAGAACATCTGAACTATTGTATTAAAATTTAGGAAGTGTTCCATTTTTTTCTTTTTTCGGTTTAACTGGTGCGTTATTTCACTTAAGGATAAAATGTTATGTCGCTCGCTCAAAAGCGTTGTATAATAAACTTTGTAAGATAAAAAATTGTTTAAATAAAAATAAAGAATGAAAACATGTGTAAACTAAAAGGTTACTCATGATGTAATGATAAAATATAAACTACACACAACTTGAAAACATCTTCTGTATCTTACATAAAGAGTACAATTTCAATTTACAGAAATGCAAAGCATAAAATTTAAATTATACAAGTTATTTATTTTTCACACTATCAAGGCAACTGGTCTCAACAATTTAAGCAGTCTTCAACATTTAAATTTACAAATAGTTATTCGTCTTACATACATATATGCAAAAAACAATTAATTAAAAAAAAATAACAAAATAATTATGATTTAAAAAGCAACAACTAGTTAGGGACGGTTTTAAGGAGTAGTTACTTTCGAAAAATGACAAAATAAAAAAAAACAAAAATAAACAGAATATAACATTTAATATAATAAGAAATATAAATAAAATTAACAATGTAAACCATAAAAAAGACTTTTATCTTTTAGTACATAATAGGCTTATCTTTTGTTTGATTTCTAACATAAGCAGTAAACCTCTTCAAAAATTTTGGGTATTCTCGTTTATATACTGCTCGGAGTACCGACGCAGGGGCCCATCCGCCAGGATTCACTGCAAGAGCCATAAATTACCTCTCAAATTCACCCACAAACAAATAATTAACTTACCAACAGAACAATAAGTTATTTTACAAGTAATGTCATCTCTAGAAACCGGCGCTCCCGCTTTGGGTGGGTCTACTCGAGTTTGACATAAAAGACACACCGTCAAAAATATTCTTACACATTTACCCGCATTTGCCTAAAATTAAAAAAATAATTAAGTATACCTACTTTTTTATTTAAAAAACCACCAACACCGCAATTTATCATAAAATACAACTGACATTAACATTGTAGAAAAATCATAGATAAAAGAGTGTTTGTTGAAGTTATGTTATTATGCAAAATTTTTTGGAAATTTGTAATAATTACACCAAATGCGATCACGTATTCATACTTGGGACGTAAATTTATAATTTTAATTTTTTTCCCTACTTCTATAAGATAGGAACTCGCGGATTTAGTTGTTGGATAAACCCTGATAAACCTAAACCAGAGCTCTTTCAATAAATTTTACTGTCAAACAACGAAAACTGTTATCGTTTATTTTTAACTAGAAGAGTTTAAAAAATAGATTATTTTTAACTAGAAGAGTATAATATCTAGTAAAAAGTTCAAAATCGGATCAAAGAACGAACCCTAGTGTTCAGGCTGTTCTTTTTCTTCCACCTTTATTTCTAGATGGTCTCTATTGTTGTGTGGATATCAAATGCCTATTATTGTTGAATGAGACAACGAAATGGTTAGGAAATATATAAAAATATTGAAAAAACTTTTCTCTAGAAGCTTCACTTGAATTTGTCAGTGGCCAAAATTAAGACGAAATTTGCTTTATCAACTGATAAACGTCGTGTAACAGCTTGCTTTATTTATTGTTTTAAATCAGTTTGAATTGTCAATTCAAAGTTTATTTAGTAAAATTTGGTTGCTACTAACATAATTCAACAGATGGTGGTTTTTTAATTTCTGGAGAAATATTATGTATAACATTTTCAAGTACTACATACGGGATGATCTGGATGTTCAGTGGAATTGTTCACCACAGTCCAAATATCAGGGCCATCTCTGTCTTGATCGTTGGGTAATCGTCGCATGTGTGACCAAAATACTACATCTCTCTGACTCGCTGGCCATATTCTTTTGTGTGTTTGGTGGAATATCAGAGTGTCTTCAGATATGTTTTCGAGCACGTTCATGTGTTCCAAAGTGGCTGTAACCAAGTAAAAAATATACTTTAACCAAGGAGGTTAGATAGGAAGGAGAGAGTACAAGTTGAAAAAAATGGACTTGCCGCCTTCACTGCGCAAAGCTATAAACTGGTACCGAAAGCAGGCGCATCACGAGGTTGAAGTCAGTAGCGTCACACAATGTTGTGTAAAAAGTTTAAACAAAAGATAAAAACACAACAAAACGACAACAACAATAACAAAGAATATTAACAATCAATTCACACAGACCAAAAAAAAAATCAAAGAACGTTTGTTTGTAAACAACCAAACAAAAACTAGCATCCTGCGTCAGCTACGCCACTGTGCGAGACCAGACACAGCCAAACATGATCTGTCGATTCTGCGCTTCATTTGAAACCTGTCATAAACTGGTACCAAGCTGGTACCAAACTGTTTACACGGGAAGTATAGGGCGTACTCTTTCCTTTCTATCTAACCTCCTTGACTTTAACACATTTAACATTTTTGGGGATATTTTGATTTATGTTCGTAGATAGGCGAAAAAAATTAAATTCTATTCTGATAGGGTTTTTAAGTTATACACAATTCTCAGACCTGACCACTGTATATATGTCCTTTTCTCCATTAACTTTGGAACCCGATATTTTTCGAAGGTAAATCGTTCATAAATGTGTTTATGAATCCAATCAAAATGTACACAATACGGTGAGAACGAGAATATATTGAATAATTAGCTATGAGTCTCTCGACTGATCGAGCAAATCTTTTAAAAATACGACAAACCAAAGCTTGCTCTGATTCAGCAAATCTCGTTCTCACGGTACTTTACAATTAAAAACAAATTTTGGAGACTCGACTTTTTAGTATTTGCGAAAATTCGAAATTAAGAAGATTAGAGAAAAACGAGTGACATATTTTCGAGCTAGTTCTTTTTTCTAAATATTTTTGTAAAACCACATTTGGCCATCTCTTTTGAATTGATTTATGAACAATAGTTGCTGTTTTACTAAAATTTTCAAAAATTTATATGTTATTATACAGAAGATGACACGTCTTACCAATATATAATTTTAAATTTTTGCAACCCCTAATTTGACAGTGCTTCCATGAGATCAATTTCAAGTTCAAACAAACCACTTCGCCCTCATAAAAAATTAAGCGTTTTTGCGTCCAAAAAATTGTTCGCCATTCGAGATTTTTAAATAACTAGTTTTATCTTAATAACGGTTGAGATTCAGAAAAAAATTTATCATCTAGAAAAATCTCTTCTCTAAACGAGATCTACAAGTATATAAATTTTTTCTATTCATTTCTGAAACAGCCTGTATTATTGTGGGCAATCATTTTTAGAAAACTCCTGCTTAGCGCTTGTTTTATAAACTTAAATTCATGCCACCAATACTGACTTTATAAAAAGCGTTCTAATGTACTCTTATTCTTTTTAATATGCTATTTTTTTGTATTTTTTAATTTTTTTTTTGTTACTTGTCTTTTACATTTTATTGCACTGATCGTCCGACTGATTTTCCAAATAATAAAATAAATTCAATGACTTTTTGGAAAAATATTCGAATTCCCTGACTTTATGTGAAGAAATTAAATTCCTAGGTATTTACAGGTTTTCCAGGTTGCCGAATATCCGGATACAGAGTTTACCAAAAGAATGAACCAAGAGAATAAAAAAAAAACAAAACATAGAATCAGTTAGAAAATTACAACTTAATTTCGTACCTTATTTAACTTAGCCTCCGTACTTTATTTTCTTTAAAATATTTATATTTTAAACCAAAATTGTTTAGTTCATAGTTTTGGACAATCCTCTAAAGCAGCGTTTCTCAACCTTTTTTGGCCTGCGGACCATTAAAATTTAGCGGCTTTAGTATCTGCCGCTAAAATTAGTTTGAGATATTTGTATTTTGTAATTTTATAAATTAAAATTTAGTTATTATTTTTTTTAATTTTTTTTCGCGGATAAATAATTGTCCACAGAATAGTAAAATTTCTTAGCGGACCACTAGCGGTTCTCCGGACTACCGGTTGAGAATAGTGGCTCTAGAGCATTTGTGATGTCTATTTTAAAATAAACTCAAATTAAGGCTTGATTAACGAAAAAAAGTCCGATAACAAACACGCAAACGTCTTTGTCTGCTGCTTTATATGCAAAGACTTCGGACCTTCAGAGTTGTGAGAGGAAAGTGGGCCGTTGACAATTATGGAAGACCGATTCCTTTACATGTATTGTACGACTAAAGATATTCTGCGGTTATTATTTTGACCCTTTAAGTACTTTATAACAGTTGGACCGCAAATCCCCAATAAAAATAGTGCCGACCAGATGTTGACAATAGGCTTAAGAAATATCTACTTTGGTAGGTAAAGAATTTTACAGCGGACTGTAGTTGAGCGTCGTAAAAATTTGGAAAAGTTAATCACAGGATTATGTTGTAAACGCAGAACTTCTAAAGCAGCGGAGAGGAGAGGCAGATTTGCGTGTTCGTCATCGGACTTCTTTCAGTAATCAAGCTGTATTTATTGCAACTCCACAAACAATTTGAAAAAAAAAGACTCTTAAAACCGAATTATTAGCCATAACGATAAAAAAATATATAAAATTTTTCTGATTAAAAATGAGTCAAAAATAAAAAAATATATCAAAAAGAGTAGAAATTTTCATAATGTAAATAGAACTCACTTTCCCAATCGTATCGATACTGGGGATTAAAAAAGTAGTGACACAGTTCGTGTCCCGTGATACCCTTGACCACGTGCACAGCCTTGAGAGGGTCGACGACCATTCCGTCGACTTCTTCTTCCCTTCTATACATTCTCATTTCCCCATCTTCCGCAAACAATTGCCATCCGGTGCCAGATTCGCCTACACCTAACCTAGCCATAGCAACTTCTTGTTTAACGACTTTTTCGATCTGAAATTATATCATAAAATTGTAATTTCTAATTATAATATTTGCTATTTTATATATTTACCTCCTGCCATAAACGATGCGAGGTCGCTGGCGATGTCGGAGGTGGCGTGACGGGAATTATCTGTCCGCTTTTCAGTCTCTCCCTTAACTCTTGCTCCTCCTCCATTTTATCTAAGCCGGATTCAACGGCATCGTAGAATTCATCGTCGGCCAAAACACTGTGAGGGCCTTCCTGTAAACAAAAGATTAATTTGATTATTTTTTTTTAAGTTAATTCGTACGAATCCGTTTTTTAAACATGTCGTCGACATCGTGATATTCTAAAGTAATGAAAGAAAAATATATCTTTAGAATTGATAACTAATTTCTTAGGTCAAAACTGATAATATAAAAGAATATACAAGATTATTAATTATGTAAATATAAACAACACAGCTTAAACATTATATGCAGTGAACTATCTTTAAACAGGGAAAAAATTTACAAAAAATTGCTGATGCTTGTCTCTAACTTTAACTGATTGCTATTTTCGCCAGAGTAAGTTGTAAGACTTACGTTTACATAATTGTTTAAAAATTTATTACCTCCTAAGTGATAAGCTTTGTTTATATTATCAAAATATTACATAATTAACATAATAAATTACTTTCAATCACATTTCTTTAAGAAACAGAAACATATGCACGTTAATAGTAGCTTAAGATAATTATTACGTTTAGCGAGTTAATTGTAAATAATATCACGTACGTACGATATTACATGCCTATAGTTAACGGAATTAATTTGCTATTAGACTAAAATTCAATTAACATAATTACAATTTTTTTCTAAAAATAAAAATTGCACTCTTGCAATTAAAACTGCTGAAAAACGGGAAACAAACAAAGAAACAATAAAACCTAAAACAAAATTAAAAACAATTATCGGATGTTTTAAAATTATTAGAATTTTTAAAATTATAATGACATCAAATACCGTTATAGGTTTAAGTTTTAGTTCTTTTGAACTACAAAATGACTGTATAATTTTCAGAAAGCCCTTGTTATCTAATTCTCTATATATTTTAGTTATTTTTTAAGTCGTTTTAAGGCAGTTTTTAATTTTTTTTCAATCTATGAACCAGAAAAATTAGTTTAAATTATTTTTAGGTGAAAATTGTTTCAAAAGAAAAATGTGAGATTAACAATATGTAAAGAAACGTAAAATACCCACTAACACCAAACACTTTCCTTAATACAAGGCACTCGGAAATCTAAGATCCTTGACTTCTAAAGTCCGCAATAAACCAAATAATGGCCATTGTTGATTCTAATGGTAAACTAATTTTTAGTGGTAGGATATTTATGTAAATTTCACTTATGCTTAAGTTTTACGGTCCCTGCCGATGCCTCAGGTAGGGAACTACACCGCCCAGATGTTAGCTTACAATTATATTTAACAATGGCCATTTATTGGTTTACTGCGGACTTTAGAAGTCAAGGATCTTAGATTTCCGAGACGATTATAAAAATTTTAATTCCTACCTGAGAATGACAACTTTGTTGTCAAAACGAGCGCCGTATTAAGTAAAGTTTTTCATCTTAGTGGGTATTTTACGTTTCATTTAACACACCAAAAAGATCCAACAAGAATATTAACCAATATGTGTTTCTTTGCCGGTGGAATTTAGAACTAGTTAACACATGGATTAAATGTATTATTATTTGTAATTTATTGATTAAAAAACATGGTGCATATTTTGCATTAGCATAATAACCAAGTTTAACCTAAATTTGCTATAAAGTTTAATATTTTATTAACAACATACCACAATATGTAAAATATTTTAGTTTTCTCCCTTAATAACCTTCATGTACACAAATTCCACCAAACGAGTGCGTATAAAATTGCCAATAGTTACCCCATGTCTTAGATTAAACTACAACAAAATTTTATTTAAAATATTGTTATCATATTCTCTTTTTTTAAATTGAAATGTAATGTTTCTGCACTCTTAATATTTTCATTTGTCAACTTTCTATAATAAAAACAGTAGTTTTTGTTGATCATGTGTTTAACTGTAATAAATTATAAAATTGATTAAATGTAATCAATGAAAAAAATTTAGAGCAGAACAACGTAACTTTATTTGAATCATAGCCTTGTTGGTATTCACTTTATCATTAAATTATAATTTAAGGAATTTACATAATATAAAATGAGCAAATTAGAAAAAAATGTCTTGAATTTGCAGAAAAACATTTCAAAACAATAAAATTAATGCAATTTTTTTTATTTCAGTCATTAGATTATTAAATTTTTAAAATTGTTACCACGCCATCTATAACAAAACTGAAAGTAATACTTTTGTTGTAAAATTTTAAAAATATATTTATTGTTTGATTAATTAAATTAAGTGGGCCAGAAACCGCAACGTTGCGCAAGAGCAAAATGCAAATAAAATTTGTAGATGCTGTTATAACAAAATAATATTTTTATAAAGCTAAAAGCAGAAAAAAAACTCACATGTTTGTGTTTACACCGTTTCAAAATTAACTCTTTCACCTTCATTTTGAAAAAAAGTGTTCTGTTTAACTTAAAACAGACAACAACTTATAATTGAAAACTTAACACAAACACGCTTAATGAATGACTACTATAAAGTTATGTGTAGATTACTACCACATTTTTTACACAAAGCACGTCTATTTTTGTATGACTAATCATTATTCATGAAATGAAATGGTGTGATAGTTTCGTCATCAATTCGCGTTACATATTATACAAGCAAATTATTGAACCTACTTAAATTTAAAGGTAAGGTCGATTTTAGAGTTTTATAATTCCAATTTTAAACCTTTGTTAGAAAATTTTAATTATGTCATTATGATTTTATCGATTTTATTTTTTATGAAACCAGCATTAATTAGTATTTAATATTTAACTCGCTTGGTACGATGATATTTCCTAATAAACGTTCAACATTGTAGTTGTAGTTTATTTTTATAAAGGATGTCCCAAGGTTTAACTCCACCCCATTCTGTTGCTTCAATTCTTACAATAATTATAGTTCTCCGTTGAACACCCATGAAGTACAGCAAAAAAGGGCTGTCGGTGACTAGCCCTACGCATCGTCAGTCTATTATTACTCCTTTTGGCAAAGATTAGATAGCATGAGATGGTTCGTCTTGAAGAAGAACGTAAAGAAACTTAAATTTAAGTTTCCTCTAACTCGGTTATATTCGGGACGATCATGCTTATCTTAGCACATACAAGGTCACAGACATAAGGTTACAGAATATCTTATAAAAAGAAATACTGCAGCAAAAGTAATTTACAACAATTTCAAGAATGGAAGTTTAAAGAAACGATTTTATTTCTTTTTGTGATAACTAATCGTGGCCTAAAAACCAGAGGGTTCCAAGCGACAAAACGTTAAAAATTAATGTTTTGTTTCAATTTGACACCTTGAGGTAGTATTTACAGTTTTTTATAATTAGTTTTATAAATTTTTGCACGGCGGCTGCGATCCAGCTTATGTAATTTAGTTTCAAGTAAGAAAAAAGTTGTCAGGTTAGAACCACAAAGTTTCAAGTGCAAGAAATATGTTTTCTTACAATTGTGATAGCAATAATAGTGATAACAATGATTCGGATCATAAATATAGTAAAAATAACGATTCTGAAAATGAATATCTTCCAGAACAAACAAGAAAAAAAAATGTAGGTTATATATTTTGAAAGTTTCGGTCTAATTTATATCCAACTTTTAGAAGGTACACGTTTTCAAGCGATGATGAACAAAATGAAGTGCTTAACAGACAAAGCGAAAATTTCCGGCTTGTTCCTTATAGTTCATTTTCGGAATCTGACGATAATAATAACAAGAGGACTTAAAAAAATGCTAGGAAAAGGAAAAGAAATCCAAACTCCTGGAAAAAAATCTTCGAAAACAAGCATATCAAAATGGCAAAACGCACATTAATACGGTAGGAAAGTTAGTACCGACAAAAAAAATTGACGAAAACAAGAACTGTCCAAAAAGTTGTAGATACAAATGTTCAAAAAAAATTAATTTGGATCTGCAACATTATTTAAAAAACTGTTATTATTCTCTAGATCAAAACGCAAAATATAGCTTTCTACTGAACAACACAAAAAGGAGATTTATCAAGCGAAAACGTAGTGCTGAAACTAATTATAAGGCATTTAGTTTTGAATATTATTTAGAAAAAAACAACGAGAAGTTGCGGGTTTGTAAGAATTTTTTTTTAAACACGTTGTGCATCAGTCAAAAGCCCGTTTATAATGTACATTTAAAAAAATCTGACAGTGGAACTTTTCAACCCGATAAAAGAGGTACCCTCACGAGAGACCGAATTTCCGTGGAAAATAATGAAAATCTAAGGCGACATATAAGTTTATTTCTCCAGGTAGAATCTCATTATTGCAGAGTGATCGATAAAAAAATATCTCGATCCATCACTTAATCTTCAAAAGATGTATGTTTTATATTAGGCAGAGTATTAGGCAGAGTTGATAGAAAAACTCCTCTTTGTGTAGTCAATATGCTGGAAACACAGTTTTACGATTACAAAAATACTGCAAGTCTTTTTAATTATAATAAAGTACCTTTTAGCAAAGATTGCCAACTAAGATTCTCGCAGGGGAATCCATACCTGGTAGAGTACAAAATAAATAAACATAACGCAGAATTTCTGAAATACTACATTTCGCCAAGACGCAACGTGAGGTCAAAAAATAAAAAAGAAACAACGGCAGTGACAGCAAATCTTTTGTTATAAAAGCTGCCCGAAAAACTCGGCCTGGATCGCTAACGGCCTCAAAAATTAAACATATAAAATTTGCTTTTAAATGAATGCCACTTGAGGACCAAACTTATATGAAGAAGTTACTTTCGGATATGAAACAATAAGTTTTTTTTTTCTCAATTTGTTTATTCTAATCTTATGTGTATTAAGGATAACTGTTTTTTCGAAATAAATTTTGTTTGATTTAGGTGAAATAAATTTCTTGTTGTTACAGTGCCCTATGGTTCCAAGTACATGAAGACTGACAACAAAAATCAATTATTTTTAGATCTTCTTTCAATAGATGAAGCTGAACTTTTGTACCGTGCTTGCTAAATCCCTGTTATCATACCTCCAATTTATAGTTTACTTCGTTTTAAAAAAATACTAAAACTATTTAATCCTATAACTTTAATTTCTATGTAGCCAAATTTTTAGAAAATGTCGCTTGGAACCCTCTGGTTTTCAAGCCACGTAATGTCGAAAGTTGCTAATTTCGTTCCCGGACATTATAGATTTTTACAACCACAATCCGAGTCTTTGTCGCACATTCTCTCCTCAAAGATCTATGGTAATCTGATTATTAGATGTTAAAACCGAATTGATTGACTGAATTTAAAACGCACGCGCCTTAATTGTTATTTATGTATTAAGGGCGTAATCAAAAATATTGTGGCACGGGGGAATGTTTAAAGCTCGACGTAGGAGAGCTTTTAATTTCGGGAGGGCCATTAGTGACGATTACGCCCGTGGTACATACAACGTTTAATTTTATTTTGGATCGTTTTAATTTTTTAAATCAAAAGCCTATTCAAAATTCCGGTATTTTTTTTTAAACTGTGAAAAAATCAAAATTAACTAGTTGACTATCTTGTAGTCAGGATACGATATGTTATTTTCTGTTTTGCGATTTTCCAAAATGGAAACTAATAAAAACGTGTATTCTAGAAAAATGTTACAACAGGTAAGAGCCTAAAATTCAAAAAAAAAGTTGTGCCACGCTTCGGGCGTTTGTAGTGTTTAACAATTTTTGAAATAAATTATGATTTTTCATGATAATTATTATTTAATGTAAAAAGTGACGTTTATTTGACAGCTAAACGAATGTGCAGTTACTTATGTGTCATTGTTGCGTAGCAACTTTAAAAAAATCAGTGCTATAAAAATAATGATTACGCCCTGATTTGCGGGCGTATAAAGTAGATTATGTTTCCAAAACAATAAAATATAAAATGACCAAAAGTTTTCTGGAATTTAAGTCTGCTCTTGTTTTTGTTGAGTTACGATCTTATGGACTAACTTAAAGTTGAGATAATACCGGTAGTATCTGTTCTTATAAAAAGTTAAAAAAAACTAAACTTGAAATTAGCCCATTACTTATGCAAGTCTGATGTGTTAGTACTTTAAAGTAATTTTATGACAAAATATGACAAAATTTTATGGTTTTAATTGAAGTCATCAAAAATATTTGAAATTGCTGCACCAACAGAACTCGGATTCAAACAGATCAAGAACCATCTTAGCTTTCAGGTACTCATTTGAAAAAATCGCTCAGGTGTTCTGATGCTACCGGTAATCGAACCCGGTACCACTAATGTGCTTCGTAGTGAAATACTATGCCACTATTACTAGTGTATATAGTGTAGCTACTACGAGTGTATTGAAATTTATTTTATTAATTAAAAAAGCAGTTCGGGTTAATTATCGATTTTTTTTTAATATTTAATCAGGATATTGGGTTCCTTAGAAAAATGAAACGAGATTGTTTCGTCAACCTTTCGCGATCCTTTATTTTCCGCTAAGTCCATTCTAAGGGATCAATTTTAAGAATTTATTACAAATTATCAAAAATACATTAATATTTTTCGCCATCTTGTGTTTGTCAGTTTGTCATTACAAAATAACCATCAAAATATCAGGTTTAGATATTTTTAAAAAAATTAGAAAGCAATCCAAACTTATTTTTTTAAGAATGAAGCACTAACAAAGATGAAAACTAAATAACAAGTTTCACTGATTTATTTTGTACCACGTGACCAGAGCGGTTTACACCAGAGCAAAGCACAGGATGTCCCTTACTTATCAAATAGCATAAGTACCTTAAGGATAAACAGCCAGATATATACTACTACATGGAACATTCTATGCCAAATTGATCTATGAAATACATTGACATCAGTGGTATTTTTAAAATTTTCTATTTTTTTTAGTACCCATTAAAAATATTCACGCAATTTTTGAAAAAAATGATGTCTTTTTTATTTAAATGCTTGTAACGTAGCGAAAAATTGAGCTATTCCAATATATTTTTTAAATGGTGTGTTTTTAAATGTACTTAAAAAATGGAACATTAAAATAATAATAATATTTTTTTATTTTTATATTAAAATTTCATTTTTGAAACTGAGTGTCAATAAATTTTTGTCCTTTTTTAGTAAAAACTACTATGTATTTATTCTATAATTTTCAAGACCAAGCTCATCGTGGTAGTTGCAAACTTTAATTTTTGAAATCAAGAAAAATAGGTACATCTTTTTTTCTTCAAATGTCCGTAACTTTGCGAAAAATGCAACTGTTTTAATATATGTATATACTTCTAAATCTTTGTTTTTAAATATATTTTGCGAAAAAAGATTGTAGAGAAAGATTAGACACGTTAAAAATACATATTTTTTAATTCTTGAATTATACAGGGTGTGCCAAAAGTACTGAAACCAATTAATAACTTTTAAAAGAATTATATTTGATAAAAATCGTAAAAATCGTCGATTTTTATTTTAAAAAATGCACAATTTAAGAGGTTCATTTTTTTATAAACATTCTTCTTCTTTACTCCACAGCCAACTTTGAATTTTTTTTTAAATGGCACCGCTCCCTTTTTTACACCTCAAATAAAAGCTTATTTAATAAGCAATTTGTTGATGTAATTAGTTTTCAAATTGAATAGTTTTCACAAAAGAAATTACATTTTTTAAAGATTAAAAAAATTGTTCTTTTATCGCATTTCAATAAATTATTTGCAGAAAGATGGATTGGTCAAAAAGACAGAATAGAATGGCCACCTAGACCGCTTGATCTCACTTCACTTGATTTTTTTGTGTGGGGTAATTAAAAGGGAAGGTGTATTCAAACAGACCAGATAATTTAGACGTTTTGCAACAAGAAATGAGTACCATTCAGAGTTGGGCGTTAGCAGAATAAAAATTTATCCGATTGAAAAAACGACTAAAAAATTAGTCGAAATTTTTAATCGTAGAAACGACTAAATTGAAAACGACTAAAATTTAATCCGACTAAAAATACAAATAAAAAATCGGTTAAATATTTAGTCGTTAATGATGACTAAGATTTCAATCGGATAAAAAACTAGTCGGATAAAAATTTATTCGAATAAATTTTTAATCGGATAATAATTATCTTTTACCCAGAATTGGACAAAAATTATCCGATTGAGGTTGATGACTAAAATTTTAGTCGCCAAAAATAATCGTACGACTAATTTTGTTGGCGCTAGTCGCAACTAAAAAAAAAACAACTAACTGAAAGGTAATCTTTTTTTTAACACTAATTAATGACTAACAACTAAAAATTGATTTATTTTATCTTTTTGTACTTTCAAATTTATTGATTAATTTATTAATTCTTTTTTTTTAATGAAAATTGATCACAATACAGTGATAATTTTTGGTCCTTACTATCCATGATGTGATGTTATAGGGGACATTATTATAATGGAAGTTGTGTTTTTCTTTTTTATATCCGACAAAATTTGTATAGGTATTAATAATAATTTGCCCAGTGTAATAGTCTGCAGTGTTAGAAGAGCAAAAATTTATCTGATTTAAAAAACGACTAAAAAATTAATCGAAATTTCATCTGCTAAATGACTAAATTTAAAATGTTTTGTTTAACCAGTCAGAAACTGATTTCATCGACTATTCAAAATTGTTATAAGGAAAGAAAATCGTTAAACGGGGAAAATCTAAAGTAAAGCAAAAGCTTTTTTACAAACATTCATGTTTGGTTCAGGAAATAATCTTAATAAATCCAACTTGAACTTGATAAATTAGCAACTAGCCAAATTTTACTAGTTAATTTTTTAGTCGGGTTTTCAATCGGATAAATTTTTATTCGACTAACGCCCAACTCTGGTACCATCAAACACATTTGAACAACGTTTTGTCCATTATGAACCAGTTGACAGTGCCCAAATTGAACATTTGATTCATTAAAATATGACCTTATTTTGTTTTTAATCATTTCAGTAAATTAAAAGTGTTTTGTTCAAGCTTTTTTCACTTTTTGTAGTAAATTTCAAAAATATTACTTACATTTACTGATCGTTTATTACATTCGTTTTCTTCATAATAAAATGTTATTGTTTTAAAACTTTTATAACATTAAAAAGGTTAAAAACAAATGAAATTTTGTTAAACAATTAAAATAATTAGTTAAAACATTTTACAAAGTTATTTTTTTTTTTGTAAAAACTATTTTACAATTTATTATAATTAAATAAGCTTTCATTTGGGTTATAAAAAAAAACGAATGTGGTGCCATTTTATGATATTTTATGCCATTTTAAATGATTTTATAAGTTTTAATTTTCTGTTTTGATTCTTTAATTTCAAAAATTCAAATGAGATAGTAAAAATCAATTACAAAAAAAAACAATTTAATCTTAAAATACGTAAATAAATAGTAGTTCTTGTCAGAAAAATATAGAGAAACATCGATACACTCCGTTTCAAAAGAGAGACATTATTATATAATTAAAAAATTAAAAAATAATGAATTATCATCGATTCTAATCTTTTTCTACTCTTTTTACGTAAAATATAGTTAAAAATAAAGAATTTGATATTTTTTTATATATTTACAATTTTAGCGAAATTACAGATATTTAGAAAAAAGACATAGTTGTCTAAATATCATAAATAAAAATAACATTGAACCGATGAATTATTTACGATAAGATTGTTAAAATCTATTGACACAAGTTTCAAAAATAAAATTTTAATATAAAAATTAAATAATATTTTGTTAATTTACCTTCTTTTTCATTTTTCAATTACAATCAAAAACACAATTTTAAACAAAAATTATTGAGATAGCTCAATTTTTCACAAAGTTAAAGACACCATTTTTCCAAAAATTCATATTTCATAAATGATTTGAGGTTAAGGTCTGAAAATTTGCATAAAAGCTTCTTGCAATGAGTACTAATAAAATTGATTTTTTTTTGGAAATGTCTGTTCAATTGGAAAGTGCCATTTTAGAGATGAAAAATTGAACCACCTATTATAAAATTTAATTCAAAATCCTTTGTCTAAAGTATGAATGACTTTACAAAAGCAGGAATTATATCTTAAAATTATACTGTTTTTAATTAAAAACTTGTCTCATAATACGACAGAATTCAATTTAATTATTTTGGTACTTCAACATAACTGCAACTTCAACGTCACAACAGTAGGGAATAGTAATTTTAAGAAGTAATTTAATTTAATGAATAAAAATTGTATTATATCTTATATAATTATACCTGAAACGGTAAGTACATATAAATACTTGTAAATACATTATTACTTAAATTGCCAAACACAAATATTACAAATAATAAAATTTTCTACATGATAATAAGCAATTATTGTCAAAAAACTAGAATAGTTTAAAATTATAACAATTGATGTCAGAGTTCAAATTCATCATTGCTAATTTCGTGGACGTTTAGTATTGATAATACGATGATTTTAACTTTTTTAAGCAAGACGCAAGAGACTGACAGTTTAAAGTTTTCACTATTTTCTATCATCAAAATTTTTAGGAAAACTATTTTTAAAAAGTCGAAAGCAATTCCTACTTTTATAGAATCACCCATATCTTAAATCTGAACAAAATAAATTATATTGTACTAATATAAAGCAAAAACAAACCCTTTACATGAGTTTTGAGTAATTTCTTGATGAAACCTCTTATATAACTATGCATTTCAAAAAGCTGGACTATGAGACACTATTTTAATATTGAAATCTGTCAAAATTTAAAACATCACATATTTCAAATTGACAAACATATTAAAAATGTTGATTAACATTGACAAAATAATAATGCAAGTATATGCAAATTCGGTATTCTTTTAATTCAAAAAGTTGGATTAATAAATTATAAACTTAAATTAATATTAATAAATAAAATTATATTAATAAATAGTTTATTTCTGCTATCTACATGAATACACACAACAATAATTTAATAACTCGATATTCACACATTAATTACGATTGCTGTGGATTCGATATACCACTCACTCTTAATCACATCCTTCCAGAATATGTCCGAAAGTTTCGCGACATTTCTCCACTCAAGAGAAGCGCTGACATCATTCCTTTCGACCAAAATTCAGGACACGTGACACTTTAGGGCGCGATATCTTTCTGGAATTCTCTCGAACTATTTACTCAAAACTCTTATTGTTATTTTAAATTGTTTGCAACAATACACTACTCAAAACAATTAGGAGAATTTTCAATTTTTCATTATAATTTAAATGTAAATTTTAATGATAATTAAATTTTACATTATTTTTATAATAATATAAAATAATAATAATAATTTATAATAATAAAAATTTAAGTGTAAATTTTCTTGAGTCGAAAAACTGTTCACAAAGGTGAAGTAAACAACTGTTTATCATCATTTTCAAAAGAATAACGGTCTTTTTTGTTGAGAAATTTATTCTGTTTAATTCAAAATAATAGTCTTTGAAAGGTGTTCACGAGTTGATCCCCAATTTTTTTTCAGCTTTTCTTACTTTCTGAATTCATTTTGAAACGCCTTGTTTTATGTGTAGCCTTAATAAAAATAATCTAATGTTGAAAAATTTGGAAATCAACTCGAAAACACCTTTGAATGATTGTTGTTAAATTAAACTGTATAAATAATCTCTCAAGTAAGTAATCTGTCACGCTTAGTAAATTACATATTTTTTTATTTACCTCTAAATCTGGTCCTGGATGTACAACTCTCGCCTTCTGCAACTGCGCGAAATAACTTTTCGCCAAATTCTCACTTCTTTTCCTTCGTTCTATTTCCTTTTCAAGTCGACTACGCCATGATTCTTCTCTCTGTGCCACCAAATCGGCACAATGCTCTAAAGTATCTAAAACAGCCTTCGTCGTAGTTTTAAACGTTATCGCTTCACCTTTAAAATCAATAACTGGCAATTTTTCTGTAAATTAAAACAAAAATATTTCAAAAGAATTCTATAATTTTGTTATGACTGGTTGTACCTTTATTTGATACACTTTGTGCTTCATTGTCCACACAATAATCAAAATATTCTTGAAGAGTTTCAATTTGTCGACATAAAATATCTTTAAAAGTATCCAATTCGGCAAGTTTTTCGCGCAAATTGCGAGATGATCTCTTGAAGCTGTTTCCAGAGGCTGTACTGTAAGTGTTAGATTGGAGACTAACGGTCGACCCATGCCGTTTTAGACTATTTTCGGAGCCGGTACCGTAGCCAGACTCCAACTAAAACAAAAAAAATGCAAAATTTTAATAAACTTAATAAATTAATAAAATTATTTTTTCTTTTAGGGTATTTTATCGCTTATTTCAGTAGTTGGCTCATATAAAAAGAATGCATAAGCGTGTTAATAAAATATTTTATCTCAATTATTTTTAAAAGGGAAATGATTAGAAACCTGTATTTAAATGATGCGCAATAAAGCGTTGTATTGTTATACATTTACGTCGCATTATTCAAGACCCACATATGGCATATAATGCAGTTTGAAGGTTGTACGTGTTACGTGCAATCAAATTGGTACATATTTGTGAGTACAATGTTCAATAGACATATTTAGGAAACGATCACATCCAGATGAGTTTTCCAAGATTTTATATAGATAAATCCTATACATAATTAAAAAGTGAATCATTCAATCTTTCAAGGTAATACAATATGTAGATCAGCATCAAAATTTAATTCATAATATTACACAGAAAATATAGAATAGAAAAAATTGGAGTAATTACACAAAAATATAACATTTATTACCCTGTACAGTTTCTTAAAATTACGTATTAGATCATATATGACCCTTTAAAAAATATAGTAACTACATTTTTTTTTTATTATAAAACTGTTTTTGTGGAAAAAATTATCTTTTATAATATCATAAGAACTTAGATTCTTTCCTGATTTTTTTTGAGTGCATTTCAAAAACGCCATAATTAATTCGCCCGTGTGGAACGCTTAATAAATAATTAAATTTGTACTAAAATATATGTTTTTGATAAGATTTTGTGTCCAATTATTATATTTCTTGATAAAGAAGCTCTCTTGACACTAATTGTAAAACTCAGTTTTTCTCAAATTTAAAAATAATTTCAGTTAAGTATTATTTTGGTTGGGTAACATGAAAATTTGAAAATACTTCCAGTAAATTTTGAATTTCCATATAATCAAGTCGTAATACTCGTTTCTGATTGGTTCTAATATAATCTCATGAGACCTTTCACAGTTTATGAGGTGAAATCTAAATGTAACTGAATCAGAGCAGGCTGTGCCAGCGTAACTGTAATGATGTGTCTAATGTTAATACCCACTTCCACGGCTTGCTCTAATTCAGTTACATTTCGATCTCACGTTAGTATTTAAGGTTTAAAAATATTTTTATAAAAAATTATTAACACGTAAAAAAACACAGACACTTAGCCTAATCAAAAGAGTACCAAAAAGAGACTTGCCACCCTACTATCCATGTTTCCTAGAAATTCCTAGAAAATAGCTACTTGGTTTCAAACAAAACAAATACTTAACCCACTACATCCTCTTCAACGTTTATTGTGTGCTTCAAAACTGATTTAAAACTCTTAATTTATTACATTGGTGGTTGTTGTAAGATGAAATTTTGTGAAAAAAAAACAACTTTTAAACACTTGTCTCAAATTCTTAAAAAAATAGATAATAAAGCGCAAAAGTCGTTCCTATAACTGTTCTCTGTAATGATACGTAGAATCTTTGGAGTTTCTACTCTTCAAATAGTTTCTGTTGAGAATTAGGTACAAAAAATTTTATTAATTATTATTTGCCTTTTAAACCCCATTGTCAAATTGAACATCAAATAGAAGTCTATTTCTCCAGGTAAATTACCTGCTACCATAGAATGTTAAATTAACACTTAACACTATATAACACTTAACCCGAAAAATAAGTTTTTACACCATCTAAAAAGTTTGTAAAAGTACATACATAAAAAAGAAAAAAGTCACTACAGTACAATGTTCAGCTTTCAAAACTGTCCAAAATAATACAAATTAAAATATTCTCTGGATCAATTTGACACATCCTACCAGTTAACTGATAATAACACAGGTACACAATATTTGAGAATTTTTTGTCACTACACAACTACACCTGTACAACTACAACTACAACTACTGCCATAGTTGTTAAATTGTCTTATCTACATTTTTTAGATTTTATAATCAAACTACATATTATTTAAGCTCAGTATTATTACTACTTACAGTTTTCTGATAAGTTATATAAGACTGTTTACATACGTTCTAAGAATCCATACTAGAAACTAGGTATAGGGTGTTTTTTTAAATTTGACGTCAAAGTTGGCAGTGCATTGTCGTTTGTGAACGCACCACATAATAATATCTAACCTCACTTTTGTAATTATTTGCAAAGTAGCAAAAGTCAATAGTCAAAGTTTGAATAATTTGAAAATCTCCATTTTCGAACGCCCAATACATAACTTGGACGAGTTACGACATCGAATTGTTGGAAGAATTAATAAAATTAATGAACATCCTAACATGCTGATGAACGTTGCTAATGGAATGTGTCGACGAATCCAAATGTGCCTAGATGAAGGTGGTGGACATTTCGATTATTTGTTATAATTTTTTTCGATTAAATTGTAATTATAAACCGTAAGTAGAGCAGTTTTAATTTTAATCACAAAAGTGAGGTTAGATGTCATTATCTGGTTTGTTCACAAACGACAATGCACAGCCAACTTTGACGTCAAATTTAAAAAAACACATGATATAATAAAACAGGACTTCTCACTGTCTCTGATAACGGCTTGCTAGCGGATAATAAATGTATTACATCGTTAGATGTGACGCCATCGTCATCAGAAAAAGATCAAAATTTTCAATTAAAATTTTTCAAAACAAAAACAAAATTGACATGTACAGTATTAATTTTAAATTTGTATTAAAAAAAGTTACTGAAACATGATTAAAAAAAACATTATAAAAGTTTTAATTTGTTCAGCGCCGGCTTATTTAAGAACGCTGCGTAAATTTTAAAAGCTACAAAAAAAAGAAAAAGTTACAAAAAAATCGTTTGTATAATAAAGTTTTGGAGGCAATAATTATTTATCTTTAATAATTTAGAACCTAGAGACTCAAATAATAAACTTCTTTAGCACTAAATGAAATATTAAGTTTATCAATAAAACACAACTGTAATGCAGTTTTGAAGATCAAGATTGGTAGAACTACATTTATGTTGTACACATCTGTATAATCAAATTAATACTTTAAAATTATGACAATGACAAATAAAATGATTAGTGCTGTTACAAACTTTTTAGGTGCAATGCACTCCACTTATAAATTTTCTAAAGGTGGCTAATATGTAATAAAAAATAAATATTTATTGGTAGTAAACTAATAATAAAATCTTTGTATGTTCATTAACCCCTTAAGAGGAGTAGTTACCAATTTCTCTAGTATAGGGATTCCAATGTAAACGCGCGAATCTGTAGCTAGTTTATTTATAAAAATAAATAAAAAAGGTTTTTGCCACAAGTATTGTGATAACATGGACTACATTTTGACTTTTTTAAATTTTTAATTTCGTTGATTTTAAATTTTAATAATTTTTTAATAATTATTTTATATTATTTATAAACATTTTTTTAAAAATCACTTCCAGTCATTTTGTAGTTAATAATGAGAAGAATGATTGTGCCAAATTATGTAAAAATATTTTCATAAATAAAAGTGCTACAGATTCGCGCGTTTACATTGGAATTCCCATGAGAGAAATTACCTCCATACTCCTCTTAAGTAGTAAATAATACGACTAAATAAAGCTAAAACAAACTAGACTTCATCTTTAATTATATCCTTACTATTAGATCAATGGTTTTCTTGAAAGTAGAATACATGTTTTAACGTAATGCATACTTCCATAAAAAACAACCATAAGATATAATTAAAAATAAAGCCATATCTGTGAAAAAAAAAATTGTTTACAATCATAAATAAGAAATACTGGTCTCAACTTAGGAAAAAGACATTTTTTTAAAGATGTCATTTGCACAGCTTTATTTATAAATTAACTAAATGCTATTAATAATTTTAATGTTCAAACCCACACCTTTAAATGGCATGTTAACGAACTACTTTTTAAATTACTCACCATAGCGTTACTCTTCGCAATATTTACAACCAACTATCCTAAGTATTTAAAAACTTATGTTTGTAAAATTTCTCCTAATGTTATAGCTGTAGAAAATTAGCACTTAATATTGTTTATATCGTAACAAATTCAGGAATGTGATACTAAAATTGTTGTAAATGTCATTCTTCTTGAAATGATTATAATTATCGCTCGATTTTTAAATATATCCTCAAGAAGTACAAAGATATTGGCATGTTATTCACTTCTCTTTCTAAATAAAGAAAAAAATAAGCACATTTTTAAGCTTCCCACATAATGTAAATGTAGCTTCCATTTCCAAATTTATAAAAAAATAGACGAATATAACACTTTTAAGTTTAGGCACAGGTTTAAGTGAGTCATAATCATAAAGATATAGATAAAAATCTTGCCATAGATATTACATACCATACAATAATTGTTCAAAAATTACTACATGCAGACAATGTTTTAGGAAGAGTCAATCAATACTTTTTGAAATATACCTACAAAATTTATAATACATACTCGTTTGTACATAGAACTTCAAGATCAACTAATTGCAATTTAATTATAACCCCGTCAAATAATTATTATCAGAAATTCAAATTAATTTTGAAAATTGAAGATTAAATGTCACTTTTGACAGTGACATCGTCGACGATTCTGACTCTATTCTTAGAAAAATGATCAATCTTCTGTTCTATTAAGAGGCCATAAAAATTAATAGCAAGAGGTAAAAAACACATTCCTTATTAATTTCATTAGAACTCATTATCATTTTAAATGTATAAAAAATTAGTTAGAATATTAAGTAAAGAACAAATTATTTTTTGATGTTGCCCGTGATATTGCTAAATGAATTGTTAATTTTTATAATCGAGAATAACGAAAATTATTCCTTACTTGCAAAGTTTTATAGAAAATGATTGGTCGTTTAGTTCTAATCCCTAATTGATTACGACAAATATGCGAACATCGAAATGCTGAACGTGGATCTTACACATGTTTATATTATACGTTTCATAATTAAGTAGATTTATCATAAAAAATTACAATTTGGTAAATACAATACGTTTGAACAATTTTTTTAATGTTTTACTTAAATTTAAAAAGAATAATGGCAAGTAAAAGTCCGTTATTAGAGTAACCTTTACCGCTAAGCAAAATATTTTGTGAGACGAGCTCGAAGAACGAGTCAAATAAAGCTGGCGAGGTCGCAAAAATCCTAACGAACAATAGGGCATAATATTTTTTGTAATTTTTCTATAATTTCTTCGTAATTATGCAGGGGTTCTTAAAATACGTTATAAAAATGCACAGTTATAAAGAAAACTGTAATACACAGGTGTTTTTGAAGGAACTTTCGGCCAGTGTAAGTTGTACTTTAAACGAGCAATATTGTTTTTAGTGGGAAGTCTGTCGGAATTGACAGATGTACAAAAATAGATTAGAATCATTGACGTATTT
The DNA here is from genome assembly GCA_029207805.1 of Tribolium confusum. Taxonomy (NCBI): domain Eukaryota; kingdom Metazoa; phylum Arthropoda; class Insecta; order Coleoptera; family Tenebrionidae; genus Tribolium; species Tribolium confusum. The sequence goes on from JALGAY010000003.1 coordinate 39,973,350, forward strand.
TAAATATTTGTTCGACTATTTAATTAAATTAAATTTTTTAAATTAATATTTTCACTGCGCTTGTGTGAATTAGTACTACCAACCAGTGCACTAAAAAAACTAGGAATAGCTGCCAACCTAAGAATTTATCAAGTAGACGCTGTGAAACTGCACCAGCAGAAGTGTTCTGTACAGGGTAGTATAAACGTATGGAATAGTTAATTTCTTTTTAGCAAAACGCCAAGACAGGTCGATTTTATTTTTTGTTGCGCACATTTTTCACTGACATTCAAAAAAAATCCAACCGTTATTTTGCTGTGACGTGATGAATGTTTTTTTAAATGGTAACTCGTATTTTTGGTGTTGAAAATTAAAACTACTTTTTTTGAGTATAACAATATAACATTTATAGAGTCTAAAATGAAAACTTTAAGTAACTCAACTTTAAGTAAAATTTAAATGTTTTATTAAATTTTCCAAAATAAATGCAATTTTCGACAGAATTACTAAACCAAATGTCTAAATTGACATCCATCCGTTTCTTGGCAATAATACAACTTATTTTTAAACTTTGTTAGCACATTATTTTTTAGTTTTTGACAAATTAAGATGTACTGATAATTTTGATTTTAAGTAGGACCCGCAGAAAATCGTGTAAAATGACACCACGAGCGTAGTATAAAGGTGCATCGTCTTGTTGAAACAATACATTAGCTGCTCGTATGTCTCGATCCTCTTTCTTGGGAAAAAGTTCTACTAATGCTGGTACTAAGGTGTCGCAAAAAATATCCAAATATATTTGTCCAGTCAATGAGACGTCAAAAAAATACGGTCCTAAAATGTAATCTGACCAAACCACACCAAACATTCAATTTTTGTGGATATTGGATATGGGTTTCCCTCATCAAGTGCGGATTTATTATAGACTCATATGGGCAACTATGTCTTTTTTAAGCTAAATTTATTTGACTTTTTTATGAGGCTACTTAGAATCAAAAGTATTTGCAACAAAACCAAGAGATTTAGAGAAATTAAGAGAAATAATCACCAATCAGTGTCGCTAAATTAGTCAAAAAATGATAAAAATTGTGCTAACAGAGTTCGAAAATTTCTTGTATTATTGCCAGAAAACAGAAAGAAGGACGTCAATTTGAACATTCAGTTCAGTAATTCTGTTAAAAATTGCGTGTATTTTAAAAAATTCAATAAAACATTTCAATTGGTTAAATTACTTAATGTTCATTTTAGATTCTATAAATGTTAGACTGTTATAATCAGAAAAAAAAGTAGTTTCGATTTTCAACACCAAAAATAAGGATTGTTATTTAAAAAAAAATCGATTACGTTACAGCAAAAAACAGGATGTCAAATTTTTTTTAGAAATAAATGAAAAACGTATGCAATAAATAAAAAAAAATCGACCTGTCTTGTCGATGTTTCATCATTTTAGTATAGCGGTATATTTTCTTTTCAATCGGTTCTCAACACCTATTCCAAAAGCCAATCTTTTATGACCACTCTGTATATTATTACCAACTTTGCCGTTTCATTGATTTTGCAGAGTGACATATTTCACTTTCAATTCAATATGATTTTCAACGCCTACTCCTAAAAACAACATTCATTTCAACTATTCAGTATTGTAAAAATGACACGAAATTAACGTTTATTAATTACACTATCGGACAAAAGTAAAGCAACTATTTAAAAACAATAGTATATTGTGCACATTAGCTAGAAAGAGGCAGTTTCCAAGCCAAAGAAAGAGATGCACCTCCTGAGACTTGGAAAAACCTCTTTATTGATGAGGTGCACACATTATTTTTTGTCCTACGCATAATAAAAAACTTTTTACGGTAAAATAAGCTGACAGATAGGTGACCTAAATATTTCGTAATGACTTGAATGAAATAACAATAACTCCCCAGAGTTTTTATATTTTTACCTGAATGTTGTTAAACATGTTGAATGTCGAGGCACTTACATACTGTGTAAAAATCAAATTTTTCAAACAAATACAATCGCTGCCGGAAAATTTGAAATTGAAAGGTGTCAAACTGAAACAATTGACCGACACTAATTACGTTGATTACAGCATAAATTACAGTACGGATGGTAATAAATTTTTTTTTTCTCTTCATTACTTTGAGGTTATGTGTTTGTCTGACAAGCCAGGCTTTTTTGCACTATTTTAACCTGACTTTCGTATTTCAGCACTCGTATTTTTTTGTATTAGATCTCGTATTCTAACAGTAGAAACCACATTGTTACGTAAACTTTAAAAAACTACAAATCAGTACCGCTTAATTAGTCAAAAAATGATAAATAATGTGCTAACAGAGTTCGAAAATTAGTTGTATTATTACTAAGAAACGGAAGGACGTAAATTTGAAAATTAAATTCAGTAATTTTGTTAAAAATTGCGTCTATTTTGAAAAATTTAATAAAACATTTAAATTGGTTAAATTACTTAAAGTTTTTATTTTAAACCCTACAAATATTATATTGTTATACGCAGAAAAAAAAGTAGTTTCAATATTCCGCACCAAAAATAGGTTGCTATTTAAAAAAAATATCGATTATGTCACAGCAAAAAAACAATTGGCCCAAAAAATTTGAAAACAAGTGAAAAACGTGCGCAATAAAAAACAAAATCGATCTGTCTTGGCGTTTTTCTAAAAAAACATTAACTTAGAAAATATGAATTCATTCCATACTTTTATGTCACTCTGTATATAAAGCTGTAACAAAAATTAAAGAAATCGCTGGCGAGAAAAATAGTGAATCCAAAATTATAGCTAATGTTGTAGATATTTTTTCGGTAAGTTCAATATTAAATAACACGAAACTTGAAATTGTTTTTGTAATTATGTAGGTATCCGTTCCACAATTTTACAAAATTATGAACGAGGGGTTAGAAAACGTAAAACCAACAATTGAGGGACGAGGTAATAACAAAAAAGTTTTTATTTCGTTTTTTAGAAAGACTTACAAAAAAATTTGGGATTGTCAGAAAGAAAAAAAACATTTTACTAGACGACCCACTTATTTTTGCAAAAAACGATTTGGAATTTATTGATGGGCAAACAACGCTCTAAAAAATTTTAAGATCCATCAGCTATAAATACAAAATTGCTAATAACCGCAAACTGCTTTGTGAACAAAAGCATATCTAACCTCTTAAAATCAAATTTTTAAGAAAATATCTGCAATACAAGGAGTAAGACGTCACTTTCATTTATTTTGACGAAACCTGGATTTATAGAAACGAAACTGCTGTTACACAATAGACAAATAAATTTGAAGACAAACATACATTACCTTTTAAAAAACAACCAGGAAAACGCTATACGATTTTACATGCAGGTTCGAAATTTGGTTTTTGATGGATGTAGTTTGCCTTTAGGCTCTAATAACAGTGACTGAGATTATCACAAAACCATGAATAGAACACTCTTTTAGACTTGGACATTGAATCTGTTAATACCTGCACTTGCTAAAATTCAAGGTAAATGCGAGGTGTTTATGGATAACACACCCTACCATTCGATGCTTGTTGATAAACCACCACGATTTGCATCTGGAAAAGATGTGATGCAATATTGATTGGTTCAACATAACATACAATTTGACCCATATATGAATAAAACACTTTTGATGAATTAGAACTTTTGGCCCAAGAGATAAAAAATATGTTATAGATAAAGTTTTAAGGGTACATGGTCATGACGTTCTTAGATTGCCTCCATACCACTGCCAATACAACCCTATAGAATTGGCTTGGGGACAAACCAAGACTTATTATAACAAAAACGTCGACTCCATAAAAGATATTGACAAAGTTTTAAAATTATGGCGTGAAGGACTACAAAAGTGTACACACCAGATTTGGCAAAACAATATTAAGTACTATGAAAAAATCATATCAGGGGATTGGGCAAAATTAATGAAAAATTTCAGCATTAAAGATATAGGTACCGCCTATTATTATAAATTTGGCAGAAGATTCGGACTCAGAACTTTCAAGTAGTGACAGTGACGAGACTAGTAAATTTAAGGTACAGTATAGTGAACAATCATGACAAATGTGCTTTTATATTTCGTGTTTGTTGCTTTCATCTTGAATTTTTCTCTCTTCAGTTCAATTTCATTAAGTTTATCTTATGAGCTCCATTTAATTACCCGAAAGAATTTTGAAAAATTTATCCACAAACAACAAAATCCAAAATTTTCAAAATAAGTTGCACTAATTCGATCAAGAGAAAAATCTGATAAATAAACTAGTTTTATTTGTCAAAATCGTAATTAAAACAATGCTAGCCAAACTAACCTAACTTAGTAGAGCCCAAATTTTCGATATTTGGTTGCTAGTAAGACACGAATCACAACACAACAGTTACTAAATCTGGTAACTTTAGTTACTCATTACAAAAATGAATAAACTTTACCAAAATACATACACAATTACTTTTGTTTTTAAATAGTTGCTTTACTTTTGTCCGATAGTGTATATTGATTAATGGACTAATTTCAGATACCGGTAGTGTCGCAAATTTTAGTACTATTCCATAGCAATAACCGATCACAGCCTCGAATTCTTTTAATTTTCCATAGAAACGGAGATACTATAGGTATTAATTCAACTTGAAATTAGCTTGTAAGATTCTATCGATCTACGTAATCCCATAACCAAAAGATAATTTAATGAGCAAAGTTATAGAACACACGTCATTTACCTTAATTGGAGTTCATTTTAATTGTTTACAGGACGTTTTTGATAAAAGTTTTAATAATAGAAATTATTATTATTATTGTCTTTTGTTACAGCCATTTCCTCACATGACAACAAGATGTTTTACTCAATTGTTGAATTCATACCTTGTAGGATTCCAAGGCATCAACCCAGATCTGTTTGGTTTCAACCGAATCAGCCCGAAGATACCAGACACAATCATTGACAGAGACATCAAACCTGCATTCATCAAATTCATGGGGCTGAAACAAAAGAATAATTTGAAAACAAATTCAATACCGGTCGTCAGTCAACTGTCAAATGTACAGAAAAACAATAAATAACAAATAACATACTTTGATAACAGCTTTTGCAAGTGATAAAGCTCCTCTACATCCGTACCCGCTTTCCTGCTCGCTTTTATAATACGATAATGTCCCATTTTTCAAAACAATATAACGATCCTGCCATCCGTGTATATAATTTGTCCATTTACTTAACACACCTGCCAATTCCTCTTGGTTGTCGTTGTCGGATTCTTCGCTGCTGTGTTCGTCGGCCATGCTAATTTCGGATCGACGATTGTTTTGCTTTTTTAACGATGGGATTTCAAGTCATTTCATGGGTGGGAGTTCCGTATAGATCATGCGACACGTTAGAACGGCATTGGGATGGTTGTGCGTTTATCAATTTGTTTTTATCACACCACGAAATAGAAGCGGTTACACTCAAATTGCATGCGCCTTATGACGATTGTTGGCCTTGATATAAGCGGGAAGTTTGAAAATGTGGGTCAACGTCGAACCGTTCCTGTATTGCTGGTTGTCTGCCTATTTTCATTTACCAATAATAATTTACTTTTGAATGGGTCTCCAACAAAAACTCAAAAAGATTCCATCATCCACCTAACCTGATCTGAAAAGTTGCACATTTTCCTCATTTATTCGCCCATTCCTCTTCACTTACAGGTACCAGAGTAATTAATTATGAATTTGATTATTCTGGTTATGTAACATCAAAAACTGATATTGTCAAATTTAAAGGGAGCGCCAACTTAAGTAAAAAAAATTCATTTTTAGGATACAATTTATTAACAATTGAAATCTGTGTTTTTCAATAAATATTCACTTTTTGACAATTAAATTTCTTATTTGAGGTTCATTCTGTTACCGACAACAGTGATATTCATTTGAAACCTCGTGAATCTCCGTTGTGTTATTTCTGTCTTTATCTATCTCTATATTTTTGAATTTTAAGTTTTTTGTTTTACAATTTAAAAAAATAAAGTAAAAATAGATGTTTTAGTGTTTTCAAAAACGAAATAATCTCAACTCACAAGACACATTTTCTTTTAAAATTTAACCACAAACTTAATATCATTTAAGGGCGAAAGCTCGTTTTCAAGCATATAGGGAAAATCAAAAATCAATGCAATTTTCTACAAAAAAATAACTCATAAATAAATAAAAGTTTTTAATTGCAGTTTCACTATACAGGCTGTCCCAACGGTCCGAAAAAGCTCTAAATCTTGTTTATTTTAAAAGATATTGATTTTTCTTTTTTTAGATTATAGTTGCGTTTTTGTTGCACTTTTTAAAAATATTGCGGTTTATATATAGTGTGTTCCAATACTAAAAAAACACTAAGGTTATGTTTTTAAAAAAAAATCTGCTCAGATTTTATTTTTCAATTCCATGCTAAATTACAAATAACTTTTGTAAAGGTTTTTATTTATCTGTTATCAATTTTGATTTGTGGCGTTTTTTTACCAGAATTTTTGAAATGCAGGGGTCTATCTAAAAATTCCTACGATTAAAATGCTTACACACAAGTTAAATTATGTAACGCCGTTTGATTCCTAAATGATTGCTGCGTCTTTTGAATTTTTCTCAACGATCTGCTCAGTGGCATGGGGCCTACTGCGATTTTTTAAATATGACAGATTAAAAATGTCAAAAACTCATTTTTTTTCATATGTCACTTTTTATTTATTATTGTACCAATCAAAAGATCTTTTGACAAGCTTTCTATCAACATAAGGTTTGTATAGTCTAGTGTAAAATTCTAAGTTGCTATCTTACATTAACTAAATCTCGAAAAACTTTTCTGTTTTAAACAAAAACAAACGAAAGTATAGAATTGTAAATTCTTTGTTGCAAGAAAATGTACAATAATGTTTCGTTTGAAAATTGTCGAACTACTCGATGATAAAGTAGAGAGGCTCCATACTGCTGTAGCCATATGATCCTTTGCGTATGCAAATCCAGATTTTCATGAGAAGTGGCAGATTATTTTGAAGGAATTTTTGATATTTTACTCCGTTTAAAAAAAAAAAAAACGGACCGATCACGTAATCTCAAAGAATTTTACCCCAGATATTCAATGACCATCTATTTTGATGATTAATTGTTAATAGTTAATGCATGTTGTGTCGATTAACAGTCTCATTACTCTTAAATGTTGCTTCATCACTAAATAAAATTGTGTGCGTAAAGTTCCAGTCGTTATTAATCAAATTATCCATGTTTTCACAAAAATTTACTCGATTTTGAAAATCATCTCCATAAAGTTTCTGATGTACAGAGTTGATCATAGCAAATGAGACTCTCGGTTCGGCTCGGATAGGTTTCGAGAGGCAACAGCTCACATTCTAACAACACATCATGGAGGAATAAATAAATAAGACTGGAGGGAAGAATGTTTAAAAAGTTGAGATTTCGCGCCAAGCGGCAAAGTCGTAAAAGGTGTTCCAATATGGTGCCGGATTCCAGAGGCGTAGCATCAAATCTTTTTCTGGGGGCAAGACAAGTTAAAAAATAAGTTTGAAGAAAATTTATTTATAATTTATAATCTTATTTATTTATTCCTCCATGCAACACATCAGTAAATACGGACATTCGGTTTGTATCGTGTCGCTGATTTCTTTCTTTCGTCAACTGAGGACCGAAATATTCAAATTGAGATAATATCGGCAGCTCGACCGGTAGTAAATAATTTTCGTTGAAAAATCAGAAATCAGAAAATTCCGGATTTACGACTGCTTGTTGTCGAAGAAAGGTATTAAAATTTGCGATATTCTCAATGACACTTTAACTTGAAATTAATTAATAAGAAATTTTTTTAGAATATTTAAATAAATTTATTCAATAAATTTTGATTACGTATTTAATGATGATTATAGCAATTTTTTTATAGCAAAAAAACATTAATCCAATTTTTTTATTTTAATTATTTTACAGAAAACAATACTGTAGAAAAATAAACAACAATTATTATTAATAAATGGTTTGAAATAAACTTAACAGACAAGACTTATTTTACATTCTTATAATTAAGACGAAAAATTCTTGAGAATTTGTTTTTAATAAAAGTTAAAGGCTTTGTTTATAATATAATTTTTAAATATAGTCGGTGGATACTTATTGACATTTTATTGTTATGTTTGCACTAAAATCCTTCACCAATACAACGAAAGAAGCAAATAGGATGGGATTTTTTTTAGGTAAATAAACAAATAATAAAATACTATATTTGTGTGACTGTTTACTTACTTTAGTTACAAACAATTTTAAAGAAAATATTAAAATAAAAAATTACCTCTATAAAACAAGAAAAAAATATAAAATTTAAATTTTAACCTCAGGTATATTCTTCATAACATATATCGCTGACATAATTTTTTTAAAAAATATATATAGAGAAATTAAAAATCTGTTAAGATTTAACTGTAACTTTAACAATAAATTGTTTAATTGTTTAGGTCCAGTTGCATAAACGTCAATTAAAGTTTGATAGTTATCAAAAAAATAATTTGAGATTTTATTGGTCTAAATTTGAAAAAATTTGAAAAAAATAATTTGAGATTTTATTGGTCTAAATTTGAAAGTAGTTACACGTTAGCCAATCAAGTCGCAAACCAACTTTTAGATGATCATCAAATTTTGATTGGCGTTTATGTAACCGGCTCTCACTATACCTACTTTTTCACATTTTTTTCATTTCTTGTCAGATACATATCATTATACGTTAAAGAGTTTATAGACTCTAGAAAATTGTCATTTTTTAACAAACGTATATAAAAGTGATTATTTTTCCTAAATAAAACACATTGCAAAGTGGCAGATTTTTTTAGAAACTAAATATTAATGAGTTATCTAATTTTATCAATGAGGATGCTTAGGATTTTTTAATTAATTATTATTGACGTTGGTGTTTCATACTTTGTTTCGTATAATATGCCATCGCCTGATTCCTCCACAAAAGCTGTATTAATCCTCAACACACCTTATCAAGGGATTACCATCATTATAGAACCTCTAAAGAGTGCAGGTAAAATCTTGCAGTTCAAGTAGGTATATCTATCTGATCAATGAATCTTCCTAAACCAGACTTGTACCAAATGGAATCTACAACCTACAATAGTAGAGTCAGGCCATGCCGTTTTACAAATCGAATGGAAAGCTATAATATCTAAAAATCTATAACTATCTTTTTTTTTTAGTTTTAAAATTAAGTTATGTTTTGCGCAATTTTTCTAAATGATATTGAATAAATTGCTGTAGGATACAAAATTTTTGTTTGGCAAAAGAGCAAAAACAAACAGTCTGTAATAACTTTTTATAATATTGTTAACTTTTTAATAATACTATTTTTTTTTAATTTTTTGTTTTATTTTATTTATTTTGTTTTTAATAGTGTTTTTTTATTTGTTCTTTTATATTATATAGTAAGTTTTATTTTAAAAATAAATTAGCTTAGTTATACTTTTTTCTAATTTTTTTTTTGTATAAAAATTTTTTTTGATATTGCATCGTATTGACATAACCACAGTATAGAAATGAATCAGTAGGGACAGCTGATAAAAACTTGTCAAAAGCTGGCATCCTTTAACGTAAAATGTGTAAGATGGAGCCACTGATTCTTAGATTTTTAGGCAACTAATAATACATAATTTTAATCTAATGGGCCACAACTGTAAATTATGTAATAAATAATCAAAAGGTAAGAGTAAAACAAGGATTAAAATAATTTTTATAGTATTTTATTTACAGTTAGAGCTATTTAGTTTAAATTGTGTATTATTAGTTGCCTAAAAATCTAAAAATCAGTGGCTCTATCTTACACATTTTACATGAAGGGATGCCAGCTTTTGACAAGTTTTTATCAGCTGTCCATACTGATTTATTTCTATACTGTGACATAACTATTCTTTTTGTTTTTTCTTTTTTTTTCAATAAACATTTTTTAAAATAAACTAGGTATAGCAGTTTAATTTCAACGTTTCAACTACTGTCTAAATACAGAAAAAAATTTTCGGTATAAATATATATTTGTAACAACCCTCTAATCACTTATGCTTTTTATTAACAACTAAATTTAATTAATCTTAATTGGAGTGTCGGTTTTGGTTAAAATTAATTTAATAATGTTTCTAATAATTATTTGTTGCCAGGTTTTTTAAAGATTACCAAAAAAATGTGAAGTTGTTTATTTTAGTTACTAAATTGTCAGAAATTAAATATCCTTTGGGTTATATAAGTACAAAAGGTAATCTTTCTTCAACACAGACTAAATATTTACAAGGATTTAGATATTTTTCTGACACAGAATAAGATAAAAGTGGTAATGCGAGTTTGCCAACAGACTCAATCATTTACAGCCACTCTGTATATAGTATAAAATGCCAATAAGTAACCTTTAACTATATTTGAAAATAATACACAAAGCCTTTAACATTTAATTAAAACAATGTGTCAAAACTTTTTTGCCTTGATTATAAGAATGTAAAATCATTCTTGTCTCCTAAGTTTATCTTAAACCATTTATTAATAATAATTTTTGTTTCTTTTTTTACGGTATTGTTTTTTGTAAAATAATTAAAATAAAATGTCGGGTTATTTTTTTTTAATTACCAAATTGCCATAAGAAATATTTCATTAATTGTCATTAATACCTAATCAAAATTTATTGGATAAACTTACTAAAATAATCTTTAAAAAAATTCTTATTAATTAATTTCAAGTTAAAGTGCCATCGAGAATATCGCAAATTTTAATACTTTTCTGCCGCAACAAGCAGTTGTAGATCCGGATTTTTCTGATCTCTTATGGAAACGAAAATTATTTACTACTGGTCGAGCTGCTGATATTATCTCAATTTGAATATTTCGGTCTTCAGTTGACGAAAGAAAGTAGCGACACAATACAAACCGAATGCCTGTATTTATACGTATACCGTGGTGTTAGAATGTGAGCTGCTGGCTCTCGAAAGCTATCCGAGCTGACCCGAAAGTATCATTTGCTATGATCAACTCTGTACATCTTGTAGCTCTAGGTGGTAGAGATGAAACATGTGTTTTAAGGTAATTCGATTAATACTGGTTCGCGACATGTCAGTTTGTGCCTCAATTTCTCTGCAACTCAATTCTGGATTTTCCTGTAACATTGAAAGAACTTTCAGGTTTTCGTCTATTTTTCGTTCTAATAATTTTATTCGGCTCGATGGAAAGTGTCGTCTCTGTTGTTAGGACTAGGAAGGAGTCTATAAATTTCTGTTGTAAATCAAAATGGTGATCCTAGACCCAAATCTTGCTCTAATTTAAAAAATTCTAAAAGTTTTTATTTTTCAAATTTATTTATTTGTATTTTGTAATTTGATAAATTAAAATGTAGTTATTATTATTTTTTCAATTTCTTTCGCTTATAAATAATTGTCCACAGAATAGTAAAATTTCTTAGCGGACCACTAGTGGTTTGCCACGTTCGCTCTTGTGCCGTTTTATTAAGCGATTTTATAAACTAAAACCAATTTTCAAGCGAATCTTATTACGATGTGGCTTATTTGCCGTTTTACAAAAAATGAATGCAAAAATGAACTATGGTTACTGCTAGTACTGGAGATATAAAGCGGTTTTTAGATTACTTAATTAATTTGGTTAATCGCGGTTTTGCATGAAACCGAAAACCGTAAATCAATTAACCAAAAACCGTTTATTTGAATAATACAGTGCTAAAAATACGAATCGGTTTTCGGTTATTGCTTGCGTTTAAGCCTGGGGATAAACTCTATTATCAATTATCTTATCATACATCATACAAAATACTTACATGACGCACATGTCTGCCGATTTGTGGCCGCTTTAGGACCTTTAGTATAATCAGTTTTTGTTTTCTGAGCTGTAATAATGTGTATTTATTTTTTTTAGAGCTATCACCTGTTAAAATTTGTAAAGTTATTTCTAAAACACTCTATGATTATTTTTTTTTTTGTTAATAATTTATAATCATTTTTCGACAATGGGTCATATCTAACATACCATATCAAGTACGTATTTGAAGAAACCATACCAATTAAAGTTTAAATATTTTATTTTTCTAATAAATTTCAATTGACAATTGCATATAAAATGTCAGACAATAAATGTCTTCGATCGGTAAAGTGTTCGTACTATTGATACCTAATATAGTACATAATATTAGATTTTGCATGGCTCGAATTGAATAACATAATAACAACATTTTTTTGGATGCTTTATCCAATTTAACTAAAGGCTATCGTCCATTTTATAAAGTTTAATCAGAGAAGTCTGCTTTTGCGGCAGCAGAGTTGGTGTGGCGGTAGGGTGGTAGGACGGCGGTGGCTCTCGGTAGGGGATTAAAACAGTTGGCGGGCGATGCGACATGGTTTCGACATTACTGTGATTGCTAGGGACGAGGACGCCTCTGACGTCGGTTGCCCACATATCTGTTGCAGGCATTCCTGCTTTGTAACTGCTGTTAACCCTTTTTTTTTTGTTATTGTTGTTAATGGTAAAATCCACCATTGTAATATTTATAATTATTTATTAATTTTTGTTTTTAATTGAAGACAAGTATATGATAATATATGTTTTTAAGCAATCAATGATTAAAAAGTAAGTAAAAATTAAAAAAAAAATTTTGTGTGGAATAATTTTGTATACTTACCTACATGTACGAGTATCTCTTATGTTAGTTTTCGATGTAATGAAATCGCATACATATAGCTTTTGAAGGGGCTGTTGGCAATCAGGGTTTAACCTTCTCCCCCGTTGAAAGCTATCAGAAACGATTTAGGACAAGTGATTGCTTAGCGGCAAATAGTATAACTTGAGTTACGGGCTTGTATTGTATTTATCGCATAGAACCATTTCGTGATTGCCCAGATCCCGAAGACGTTTATGAGCGACGGGGGAAAATGTGATGATTGATTTAGGATTAACTATTGAATTGAATGAAGACAAATAAATTGGGTTTTGCACAGATTTCTATTTTTGGACTGAGTTTATTGACAGAGGTACATACATACATACATCAGATGATTCAAAATTGTGGAGCAATAGTTTAAGCAGAAATATAGTACCACAAATAAACAACAAAATTATAACGAAATTACAAGCCGACAACAACAAATTGATAACAAAATTACAAGTTAAAAATTAATTGTCATAAAACGTATAACAAAAATTTTTTGACGTAGGACTTCCACAGCTTTTTTTATATCAAAATAAAGCGATTTAACACAACTTATTTCTATAGCAAGTTGTACCGTTTAGAAGCTAAGCTGTTTTATAAGAGAAGAGTGTTAATTTTTACTGTAAATAGAAAAATGTTTGGTTTGTATTTTGGCTTATTTTATAAACACAAATTTGTAAAAAAAACTTTGACAGTGTAATGTGATAATTTGTTTTGCATATTTACGTAACTAGTTATGAAATAGTTATTTACTTAAAATCAAGTACAAAATTTTGATTTTTTTTTGACAAGCTTAATTTTTGCTAACACGAGTAATAAGCGTAGGTAAAAATTGACGTAGAAACTGGCATTTCTGTAAAAATATTGAATAATCTATTTATTAAGAGATAAAATACCAGTAAATTATTAAAAAACAACTATTGTTTAACAACATATTAAGTAGGTTTTATAGAAGCCTTCTTACAGTTACAAACATTTGATAAAGTCTTTCGTCACAAAATTTTTAAGACTGCAACTGATTTTACTTACTTTTTTACTGATTTTTTGCCTAATACAAAAAGCAATGGTTATTTTAAAGTCTCTAAATTTTGTGTGAGACTTTGCACAGACTTTGCCTTGACGATATAAGAACCAGTAATGAATCTTCTAGCAGGACTAGAACAAAATTCAAAAGTGTTACAGAATTAATTTTCCTTTTTTAAAGTCAGGAATCAGGAATGATTACTTTATGCAGTTTTTATGCAGTAATTCTTAATTCTGTAGATTGCAAGATCTAGACAGTTTTAGAGAAAAGAGTTTGCACTAAGTCCAACAAAATTTGAAAGCGTTAAAAAAACTTTGAATGGGACAAAATATCAGTAAAGTAGTTGCGGCACATGGCTAAACGTTTGAGGTTCTTTACTCGAGAAAAATTGAATCACTTTAAAACCTTCAGAGTATGTTGTTATCTAATTTTTTTATAATTATTAGCAATAATTAGTTATTCACTAACTTCTTTTGCTTCAATTTTATTTTATTAAATTCATTTAACTAAAAATATTTTGAGGTTTCCGTTTGTACAAATGTCAAACATGATATTTAAGTTTGCACTAAAATTTTCACCAACGAGAGAAATAAACTGAGCTTAATTTTCAAAAAATGATAACATAAAATGCACAACATTTCGGTTACAAAACTTAGATGGCGAAAGACTAGAAGTCAAAAATGTTTTTTTTTAAAGCTGCATAAACAATATTTTATTTTTATAGTCTATACTAGTCTGCATTTATTATAAAGCAACATAATTTGTATAACATTGTGATTTGTAGTTTTGGTTGTATTATATTTTTTAGCTTGATAGTTCTATTATCTTATGTGAATAATTGTTACTTTAATAAAATACATGTAAAACTACAAAAAAAAACAAAAAAAATCGCAGAATTTAAGAACTTAGTCTATGGATTATTATAAAACATTAATTACACTGGCCATCAATAAAAATAGTTTTAATTTTTTTCTCCGATGTTTTTGCAGAGGTAGGTTCAATTATCTATTCTTTTATCTAATACAAAAATAACTTTTTTCTGATAGCTTTAGTTTTAAGTTTTTTGTCAACTACCCTCAGTTTAGATCGTTTGTACAGATATTAAAGTTTAACATGACACAGAATCAGTTATTTGCTAATTTTATTTAAATAATCGAGACAGTTTTTGTTATATATGTGGCGAGTATATATTCAAAAAATTTCGAAAACTGATTTTAAACTTTATTAAAACAACGTATTTACGATACTTTGAACAAGTGATGTGCAATCTAGATGAAGTGGGTGCCTCATATTGTGTGTCAAAAATGCGTCGTGTGTTTACATCAATGGGACAGTGGAAACAAAACTGTTATCAAGTATAAGACATTAATGATATGAAAAGAACCTCAAAACACCACGACGACTGCTACTTTTTTGTCGTAAATATTAAGAACATTAATTCTAAAAATCGCAGTCAGTGGCTATATTCTAACCTGCACTCTGCTTAACGACCTCTTCTACATTCCCCTGATTAAGAAAATGTACCATCATCACCCATCAGTTCCGAAGAAACACATTATAATACGAAAATTGATACCGATAAGGATTCATATTTTACAGTTGAGTCAGACCCCAACTGTTTGTTCAAAACGAATTAAATGCTTTAGTAAGAGATCTAAATTTATCAAAAGAAGCTTCAGAAGTTTGGCATCTCGTTAAAAAAAAAGAAAAAATACTTTAACCAAGCACAAAAATTTCTTTTTACCGTACCCTAGAGAAGAATTTGTTGCCGTTTTTTTCAGCAAAAATAACTTAGATTTTTGTAACGATATCGGAGGTCTCTTGAAAGAAATGTGCTGCCAAAAATATGCTCTAAATGATTGGCGTCTGTTTATAGACAGTAGCAAGATAAACTTGTGAAGTGTGTTCTACTCTATAATAAAAATAAGTATAGTTCTATTTCAATCGGACATTCCACCTCTATGAAAAAAGACTATAACGCAATTTCGTTAGTACTGAACAAAATTAAATACCGAGATCATTGAATTGGGTAATTTGTGTAGATATAAAAATGGCCAACTTTCTTCTCAGGCAGCAAAGTGGATACACCAAATACCCATGTGTTATGTGTCTATGGGACAGCCAATATAGACAACACCATTGGTCGCGTTTGGCTAGTACGCGAGAATTTGACGCTTGGTACAAAAAATGTTATTAACTTGCCCCTGGTAAGTCGACATTGCATTATATTGCTACCTTTACATATTAAACTGAGCATTATGAAACAGTTTGTAAAGGCTTTCGACAAAACGGTAAATGTTTTGCATTTCTTACACGCCAATTTCCAGGAATAATTACAGAAAAGTTAAAAGTGGGTATCTTTGCTGGCCGCAAATCAGAAAACTTGTAAAAGATAAAAGGTCGATAAATGAAGTTGAGGCTAAAGCTTGAGAAGCATTTATTCTGGTAATAAAGAATTTTTTCAGAAATAATAAGTGGGCCAACTATTTAGAGTTAGTTGAGAATATGCTATCTAATTTGAAAGACTTGCGTGTATGACTATCAAGCTTCATTACTTGGACTCGCATTTAGATCGATTTCCAGAAAATTTAGGCGATTATAGAAAAGAGCAAGGTGAAAGATTCCACCAAGACATACGAACAATGGAAGTACGCTATCAAGGAAATTGGGATACCCATATGATGGCCGCTTACTGTTGGAACTTACAAAAGAATCAGCCTTCAAGAAAATTATATAAAAAAGCATTTTATAGTATTTAGTAACAACAACATCTTAAACATTTTTGTATTTTTGATAAAAATTGTAATTTTCTATTAATAAAAAACTGAAGCTGAGAGACTGAATCTAGTACTTTTCCGTAGTCAGTGCCTTTAATATGTCCTATATAGTAGAAAATATTTCAGGAAAAAAGTATGTGTTGACCAGTGTTATACATTGGTGAAAAGTTGTTCAAGTTCAAATGGGTAAAATCTACGATCAATAAAGCTAATTTGAAAAATTGATAATTCATTTATTTTGGTAACATAATCAAATCGTAGGTAATCGATACGAGTGGACTAATATATATATGGGCAGGAGTCTTAAAATTAGGACATATTGAGTTCAAAGCGTTAAATAAGAAGTACCCCTTGTTCTTTAAAGTAAGTAAAAATGTTCAGATTATTTTTTTAAATTGTCTTCTTACACGGTTTTTACTTTATTCAATATAGCGTCATTAGGAAAACTGTGTTTCACATCTTTTACAAATTTATTGTTGGCAACCTTTTCCCAAGTAGCAAAATGATATTCTACTCATGCGGTCTTTACAGCAATAAATTAATATTCTAGTCTGATTACCTTTTCTGTTTGACTAAAATTTGCGAAAATTAACATTTTTTTTCGCGTTAAAGCTACTTTTTCAAAAAAAAATTATTGTTATTACTATAGCGAGGACAAAATGTGCATTCTGATAACTAAAATCAACAACAACAGTTAATTTTTGTTTCAACCATCTGGCTTATAAGCACGTCATTAATGCTTTACTAACAGCAACAGTAAGCAGCAATTATACTGCCCATGGAGTGACTACTACTAAAACGATACTATTTACAAATCCTAGAGTGGTAAGCCCGAGTTCTAAAGCGGTAAGCGCGGGTCGTAACCAGATTAATGCTCCCTTGTTCTTTTAGGTGGTTAAAAAAATAATATTTAAATCTTAAAACCTTTCGTAGTGTAAAGGCTTAGAAAACCTCGGGCTTCGCTCTCGGTTTTCTAAACTACGTCTTCGACTACAAAAATTATGCTTTCTTAATTAGATTTAAGAGTCTAATATACTATTTTGAAATATTTATATCAAAACGTAGACATCTGTACAACGGCTATCTGCTCTTTGTCTACTAATTATAGGTACTAACTAGAAATTTTAATGTATATTATTATTATTATCTGTTTTTTCATTGAAAATAGATTAAACTACTGAACGATGTTAAGTACAGTAAACTTTTGTCTGCACAAGCAATATTTGGTGTAATAAAATCAACGTTTGTTATCTTTATTTTACCATTATAAAAGAAAACTCCGTCGAATGTATAAATTGGCAAATGAGTTACTGGTAGAATCGCGGAATTGAATGTGATAGTAATGGGTGACAATCTCTTTACGCCTGATCCAATTTGTGCCTGATTTTATTTGACCCGGTAATTCAATCACGAACTCAGCAAGCATTCACTCCTGCACTTCTTTCAACCGAAGCTTCCTATCTCCACCTCCTTCCATCCACGTTCACAATTCTAGACGAGTGTTTCAATTCTTTAACCAAAATTTGTTCATTTTTCTTCTTAAATTTTATTTTAATTAAACAATGATAGAACCATAATTTCTCATTCCAAATAAGGCTTTCATGAAAAAATAAAATAAAGTTGAGAAGTTGCCCGAAAAATTGGAAAATATAGGAATAACTAAATAACTATATTTTTGTCTATAAAAGTAGTTTTTTGTTTTGATTTTTATTGTTTTAGAAGAGTTTAGAAGAAAAAATTGGTATAATTACAAAGAAAAGTCGAGAAATTCGAACAAACTGCAAAAATCATAATATTCTTGACCATAACTGATATCAGCATGTCAGCCATGATTAAGAAAATTATGAAAAAGACATAAAACCGTCATATTTGGTTGATCTTTTTTTGTTTTGTTTGTAATGCTTTTGAAATAAATAATCAAATTTAAAAAAAAATGAAAAAATTTGTAGAAAAATTTAGAAAAACGCATTACAGCTCAAATTAAAATAACATTACATTTTTTACTTTTGTGTTATTTTGCGTTCTATTTAACAAATGTAGTTATTATAAATTTTTTTTTTTTAAATTTATTGCACATTAAAACAAAAACAAAAATGTACAAGAGGTTAATGGCAGACACAAATCTGATTTAATAATTTAACCTAGAGAAATAGTTAAAAATATACCTACAATAAACATAATACAAAATAATACAACATATTAAAATTTGCTAAGATCAATTGCTAAAAGTTTTTGCGACAAAATTAGTTATTTACATTTTTTTTTTAAATACACAGGGGTGTCAACTGTTAGAAGATCAGAGCAGTTACTTAATATATATGGTACAATATATGAAAAAGACGTCTGAAATAAAGTAGTCTTGTGTGCTGGAAAGTGAAAATGCTTTTCAACAAAACGTAAATTTCTAAAGTGTGTTTCACAGCGTTTGATTAATTTAGCATACAAATAATCAGGAATTTTTAACTTTAGTAATTTGAAACAAAAACATAAATAATGAACAAAGCATTGCTCATTCAATTTAAGCAATCCTAAAGATCTTAGGTAGGGAGTAACATGTGCAAAGTGAGGTATACTAATCACAAATCGTAAACAGTAATTTTGAATTTTTTGAAGTTTTTGTTTGTTACTTTCAGTTAGGCGCGGGCCATAAACAATATCACAGTAATGCAGATTGGATAAAACTAATGAGTTAATTAAAATTAGTTTAGTCTGTTGATTTAAAATCTCTTTAAACTGTGCAAGTTGCTTAAATTTAAAATAACAGTGTTTAGATAACTGGGTAACATGATTAGTAAAATTGAGTTGTGAATCCATACTGACACCAAGATTTTTGACTGTACTTTGGGAAGGAATTTCTACATTATTAATTCGAACGGTGTGTTTTAAATTTTCTGCTTTATTCGTTGTTCCAAAAAGTATGTTCTTACATTTAGTTGCATTTAAATATAGTGAATTACATTGGGTCCAATTATATATTTCATTAAGGTTAATTATATTTTCAATATTTCGTATTTCTAGAGGGTTAAAGCTTAGGTAGAGTTGAATATCATCTGCAAATAGATGTATTTTGCAAAATTTAGTTGCATACTGAATATCTGAAATAAAAATAGAAAAAAAAAGTGGGCCTAACACCGATCCTTGAGGAACTCCTGTTAAAACATCTTTAATATCTGATAAACCTAAAGTTGTTCGGCATGTCTGCTTACGATTGTGTAGATAACTATTAAACCACTTGAATTTATCATTATAAATTCCATAATACTCTAATTTTTTTAGTAAACAATTTATGTCAATTGAATCAAAAGCTTTACTTAAGTCTAACAAAGCTAAAAATGTTATTTTTCCTTTGTCCATATTTGATAAAATTTCATCGGTCACCGATAAAAGGGCAGTTGATGTACTGTGTCCCATACGAAATCCAGATTGCACTGAAGGTAAGATATTAAGAGAACATACGTAATCGTTCAGTTGGTTATAAATTATTGACTCTGCAAATAACATAGAAGCCGGTTGAATACTTATGGGTCTTAGATCATTGAGACAAGTAAGAACAGATTTTTTTGGTATTGGTGTGACACAAGAAGTCTTCCAGCTATCAGGAACATATCCCTGCTCAAAACTAGTATTAATTATGTGAGTTAATGGTGCAGCTACAAAAGGCAAAGAAAGCTGCAGCATGCGACCTGATATACCGTCATAACCGATTGTTGATGGTTTTATTTTTAAAATCAAATTTTTATTTCTCTATACTAGTTATATGTTATTTCTATCACAATTTATTTCGATACTGTGTTCGCAAATGTCGTTTGGCAGCTTACTGTTAAATTGTGAATTAAGCGAATCGGTTACATAGTGACAAACCATTTTTAGGTTGTTTATTTTAACATAAAATTCTACATATTTCAACAAAGAGTTTAATTTTAGAACTAAACCAAATGATCACATTCTAGGTACACGTTTTCACCATTTTTGCGGTGCTGCCTGTAGAATGTATCTCGCATGTAAAATATTTCATTAGTGTTAAATAATTCTGATTATAACGTATTTTTTTTATAATAGTAATTGTTATTATACCAATTTCGTTACTGAGACCTAATTGTGTAAAAGTGGTTTAACGTTAAGTAGGGGATTTAAAGAGCTTTAAATTAAATTTGTGTTGTACCTACTAGAATTAAAAATTTTGAATTACATTTTTTGACTTTAGACTTACTGATATGGTAGTTTTATATCTTATACACTTCTGGTCAACAATGTAAAGATAAAGAAAATTGTAGGTTTAAATTTAATCTTTTTTTATACAATTGGCTATTAATGTTTTATATCCTGTCTACTTGTCATATTGTCAGTTTGTAATTTATCATTTCTTATTGTTGTATCTTTATACAGACTGTTTCATGAGTAATAATAAGCCTGCAAAATTGAAAATACAACCAGCAATATAATTCCACAGTTAACGTGATGATATTGTTTTCAAATTTTATTTGCCAAATCTGTCACAGATAAAAAAAATATATTCAAACGATGAAAAAACGGACATGATAATGATATGTGGAAAAAAATGCTTCTGTCGCAGTGAGTTTGTAAAGACGACGTTTTCCGGGTACAAGAACTCTTGCTAGAGTGGTTGGATTTTGTCGTGGGCGATGAGTCATTCTGCGCAAAGTACGAAAACACGTCTTGGTTAAGCGCTATTCACTAACGCAAAAACATTTTCATTTCCTTTCGTTCTTTCTTCTCGAACGGTTGTAGTTAAGCCTGCGTGTATTGACAGATTTGTAATTTTATTTCAACAGTATTTTTCAAGACTCTGTTTTTTTCGTGGTTTACAGTTTTATAAGTATACCTAGTACAATTTAGAAACAAGGATATAAATGTGTTTTTGCAGAACATACTTTGCGACAATATGATGGGCAATAACGGTCGTGTTGTTCATAGTCAAGAGAAGCAGATAATTTATAACGTTTTTTCGTTAATGAAAGAGGAAAATGATAAAGATGAAGTTATAATTCCCTTAAGTCGTTTACAAGAACGTGTTGCTAAAGCCACTGGTGTTGGTCTTAACACGGTAAGGAGAATTATAGAAGAAGGTAGCAAGAAACCTGAAAATAGCAAATTTCAATCTCCGCGTAAAAAATCAACAAACCATCGCCAAAAAGCACATTGGATGAATGGATGAATTCTAAGAAGAAATAGTTCGAAAAGTAATTTATAATTTTGCCGCCATTCATAAAAGGATATCGACAATGCAAGTTTTATTTGAGGCAGTGAAACGTGAAGGTGTTAATTTTACTGGGAAAATAGATTCATTTAGACAGTTCATCCGAAAGCTAGGTTTTCGTTGGAAGAAATCGACAGATAATCGAAAAATCTTAATTGAAAAAACAGACATCAGGTTAAAACGAGTTGAATATTTAAGACAACTTAAAAAGTACAAAGAAGAAAGTCGAAATATTATATACTGTGATGAAACCTACCTGCACAGTTCCCATACTGTACCGATAGCATGGGATGATGGCACAAATAACACGCTTAAGGCACCGATAGCCAAAGGGCGACGTCTAATTATTTTACACGCTGGAGACGCACAAGGTTTTGTGCCTAATGCTTTAAATATATTTAAATAGGGATCTAAAACAGGCGACTACCACGATGAAATAAACAACAACAACTTCACCAAATGGTTGAAAGAAAAATTTATTCCCAACTTTTCAAGGAAATCGGTTTTGGTGGTGGATAACGCGTTCTATCATAATGTGGCAATAGAACCTAGTCCGAACTCATCATGGAAAAAAGCAGCAATGCAACAATGGCTAAACGAAAGAGGAATTTTTTTGGGACCAAAGAAACAAAGGGAGAATTATATAAGAAAATTGATTTGAATAAACCACCGTATATGCAATTTGCGATCGACAAAATTCTGGCAGAATGTGATATGCCAGTTTTACGGTTGCCTCCATATCACCCGGAGCTTAACCCTATCGAAAAAATTTGGGCATTAGTAAAAAATCATGTGGCCGTTCACAACGTAACATTTAAATTAGAAGATGTCTGAAAATTAGCTGAAGACAAGTTTGCTACGATTTCAGTGGAACAATGAAGAAATATATGTAACCACGTAGAAAAAACCGAGGAGAAATACATGGCCAGAGAACACATTATGGATGATATAGAACACTTCATAATTTCTGTTAGAGCTGACGAAAGTGATAACGATTCGGAATTTTACATTTCTTCCGACGAGGAAAACGATTTAGGTTGCGCAAAATTGCAAGAATAATGCAAAATCTTTTATGTCAACAGAATAAATTTTTTAAAACAAATTTCACCCTCTTTATTTGATCTTTTGTTTTTTAATAATCGCTGTGCAATCTATTCTATTAAATTTGTCTTTTAGTTTGTATTTTTGTTGTATTATTGTACAAAATACAACAAACAACGGGTCCCTGCCTGCGCATTTCATGCAGACTTTTAAATTTGCTGCAATCTGAAACTAGTCAGATGTTTTTGGGTTTCACTTATCGCATTTAAGATTTTACTTCACGCAGATCTGTTTAAGGTCATCACCCACGACAAAACCCAACCACTCTAACACCATATTCAAACGACTTGAAATTACCTTAAGGAAAAATTGGCCACCTTTAAAAAGCCAAGAGCAAGAACAGCTACAGGTCCTGTTTACATGTAAGTCAAAGAATGATCTTACAAGCAAGTGACACTAGTTTGTTTTTTGTTAACCGAATAATTAAATATTTTTTTTATTTTTATTATTAATTTGTAATTATGTTAACTTTGGAATTGTATTACTGGTTGTATTTTAATTTAGCAGGCTCATTATCACTCGTGAAACGGCCTTTATATACACAAAAAAAGCAATGAAGACAATTAAGACTTTTAAGACTAATGTTATGATTTTGTAATAATGGCTTTTATTTTTTGTTTTTTATAAATCATAATTTGTCGTTAATTGTTAATTTTTTAACCTCAATAATCTGTTTATTAAAACTAACAAGACATAAATTATGTAGGGACCATAAGCATTACCAACAAAAACTTTGAAATTTTAACATTCACAGTATTTTACAAAGTGTCTTGGAAAAATCTGTAACAGTTATCATAAACCACATAATATAATCCTAAAAAAACTATCACATATTCCTGACGTTAAAGAGGTGATAAACCAAAATTTTATAAAAGCGTCTATAAATTCTTAAAAAATATCTAAGATTAAAAATCAAAACCGCAAGTTGCTACGACCTTTGGTTTTTGAACAGCGAAAGAACAAAGTTGAATGCGTGATGTCATACTGACATCGATCTGTGCGGGCATTTGTGTTTTTTTTTGTTACTTGTGGTTGCTGTGGTTACTGTGGTTACTAAAAGTTATCAAAAACGGCAAACTTTAAGAGTCGAAACTTTAAACTATGTTTTCAAATGCTTCGTGGTATGTACTACAGTCGTTTTCATTTCTCACATTTGTTCTCAACTCTAGTTTATTCTCAACACAACATAAATATTCTTTTGGTTTTAAGATTAAAAAATAATAAAAAACTGCAAAGTTTAATGACAGGTGAGATGACAGGACATAAACAATCTCACAACATATGAGATGGAACAGAATATGTCGGTATGACGTCACGTCAACGTTTTTCACACTTTGGTCTCTAATATTTCTAAAACGGCAAAACGCACGTATTTGCCGTTTGGAGATTTGTTTTTAGAATGTTATGTATCACATTTTTGTTTTTGGTATATAACCTCTTTAAAATAAAACGTTTAAACCAAACTTACCTAAGTATAAAAATGTACCATTTCCGCCAAATATTTTAAAATTATTTCTATTATTTGTTATAAAAAATAAACGGCAATAAGTAATTTAACTTGATGTGTATGTTAGCATTATCAAAGAACTTTATTTATTACCAACAATATCATTATTACTTTGATTTTAGATATTACGTAAATGATCAAACAAACGGTATTCTTTTGTAGGAAGGTAAGTTTGGTTTAGACGTTTTATTTTGATCTCAAAAATGTGTGATAGCCTGTTGTACAAACCTTTTAAAGACACCAATAGAATAAGAAATATGTTATACTTCCCAAATTAAATATCCATGACTACAATAGTTAATAAATACACAACAATTACTCAAAAATTCGTTTTGTTTAATTTATTTCTTGTTTTCACATTTGTGATAGCTTTTTAGAGATTCCCAAAACGATAACAATGAAATTTATCAAAATTTGGTCAGAGGACGTTTGCTGAAGACGTCAACTAGTTTAAAATAAGTAATAGACATCAAATGTAACACAGTGATCCCCCTTCGCTTTTATTATTAAAAATAAATCTCATATTAGAATTCACTTCCACGAATAAAAGTTTGATACAGTCATAGGTATATGAATTGAGGTAGATGGAGTGCCCTATCAAAATGCACATAGAAATGAAGGAGGGCAGGCGTCGGTGGCGCAATGCATCACCGTGGTGTAACCGTAATGTTAATCAAAGATAGTGCGGATCTGTGTCCACTGACCCCATCGGTCGACGACGCCTCACTTTGCCGATTGTCGACTTCATTATACAAAAACGGTTATGTAGCACTCCCGTCCGTCGAAACAACTTTACCCGTAAATTTACATATCGTAATATACTGTAGTGCTTAGCGAGTTTGGCTGATGAATGAGATTTGCCTCTAACGCCTTCACATGAAAGCTGCTTCAATTACTGATTTAGAATCGGAAATTTAATAGAGTAGAGAAAAACAATAAACTTTTTATTTTAATTGAAGAACAACTACAGTATTATTGATACTTCAATAAATCGTCGGGTGATCTGTATACTTACAGTGTATTTTCGAAAATCGCACGGCTTTTTACTTACAGAACCATTACAAAAATACACTGTAAATCGTAATCAACAAATACTGCTAGGTTTATTAGTATCACAATTTATAATTTTAACATAATTTTTGTACTTTATTTGTCTCATTTATGGTTTTCAATCACATTTTTAATAAATGTGTTTATTCACAATTACCTTATAATTGAAGTTTTATCCACACTTACAAACCGTATAAAGTAACACTTTATTCCACTAGTGGAATAATGAAAAAATACAATCTTAAATCAATCGCATTCCATTTATTATTAACATTGACATTTCGTTTTTTGTTTTATCATGTCACTTCGTTTCTATTAATAAGAAGCTTGTAGTTGTTATCGGTTCCAGATTGAATAGTAGTTGTAGGAACAATGGACGTCTCCTCTAGTAAGGAACGACTAGTACCAGGAGAACCTTGGATTTTCTTTACGATATCAAGCTTATTAAATACAGAATCTTTGATATAAGTTTCTGCTATGGCGGAGCTCCTCCACCCCACCCACCATGTCGTTTAATTGTTGTAAGATTAGCACCGACACTGGAAGTAAAGTTGTTGAAGTGCGCCTCATAAATAGCCGGTATAAGCTTCTGCGTTCGCCAGATTCAAAAACAAAGCAACTTTAGAAGAAACTTTCGATAAAGTGTTAATTCCAACAGGTTGCGATGTAGTACATACATTTTTGATTAGCGTATCGTAAAAAAATCTCTCAATAGATAACTTTTTCGAACGTAAGGACATGTATTTCCTACACTTCTCCACAGTGTTGATAGAAAATCCTTCTTCTATAATTGTAAATTTTTGTGAAACGCCCGTCTTGGTATCTGGTATCGAAACAATCATGTATGTATCTTGTCTTCTACATCACTGATTTTCAAATTTGTCAGCTCACAGCATCGACAGCCACTAGACGCCTCCATTAATGTAACTTAAAATATTTTAAAATTTATTATCTACAATGTCTATATAATGACCAAGATTACCTCGATTATCAAATATTCTTTATCGCAAGCCCTTGTCAAAAATTCTTCCACGTGTGCCCTTTCCAATATTGCAGCTTTCATCGGCCTGAATCCTCTTGACTGATTTTTCAGATAGGCCATGAGCTTTCTATATTTTCCAATGCCTATGTTTTTATAGATCTTTATAGCGGCCTTCAGCATGGAGTACTTCAACCACATGGATAAAATTGCGTACCTCTTCTTCAAATTTAAGAAATACGATAGCAGAACTTCCTCATTTATTGTCATTACATATTGTCTCCGTTCATCTTTCCATTTAATAAATTCTGAAAATACTTTTACGTAATGTTTCCTAAACTTCGCAGGCAATAGCTGGCGAGTTTCAGCTTCCTCAATAATTGTCTCAGGAACAGTATTACTTTCTTCCATTTTCACCAACTTGCACAGCGTTTTGTACAAATGGAAACGATAAACAATCGAAAATAAATAGCAACAAATTAACACCTCTTATGTTTTTTAGTTAATTTAAATGATTTTTGAGATGGCATCAGCTGTCAGAGTGTAATGTCAAATTATTTTTTGATGAAATAAAATGAAATTTTGGCGATTCTGATTTTAAATCGCTGTAATCGTGGATAAAACGTTATATTGGATTCCTGTTTTAGTCGCGTTTTATTCACTTAAGAATATTCTTGCGTGGATAAAACGCTATCAAAAACACTTATACAATAAATGTAATTTATGCACGATATTCAAATTTGGTAAAAAAATCGTTTGGCATAATATAAAATTTTAAAAATCAAAATCATATCTGATGCAAAATATGTCAACAGTGACAGAACAATAATTTGAATCAATCAAGGACGAAAACGTAATAGATAGCGTTTTTTAATAACATAAAAACTAAAAATTTTTGTTTGGGTGTGTTAGGTAAAATAAATGTTATTTTGAATAATTTTCGATTAATTTCTACTTATTAATTGTATCATGTAGCGTACACAGCGTGTCCCACAAACGCAAATATTTTAACCGTAAAGTAAAAACTAAAAATAAATCTGTGTGCATTTTTTATATTTTTTAGAACAAATGTTCAATTCGAAATTATTGGTTAAGTGTTTTAATTGGTAGGTACCAGGACCCCTTAGCCACTAATTGCTTTATAACTTTTTAACAAAAATCATAATCATTATTTAAAAATCTGTTCTACTAAAAATAGCAGTCCAGGGGCGTATTTACGTATAGGCGTTGTAGGCGAGCGCCTATAGCAGCAATTTATTTGAATAAATATTACATGAAAATAGTTACTGTATTTTTAAACAATGAATAATGTTCCAAAAATGTGTACTATTTTTATTATCATATCAAATTTTTATGAGACGGTTGGCGACTCAGGAATGAAATTTATGGTCGATTAAGATCATGAGTAACCCAAATAAAACTGTAGAGTTGACGTCATCAAAATTTTCTGATAGAGATTTTCTTATAAGCCAAAATTAGTTGTTCACAAATCGTTGATGACAAGTGTACTTTTTCGATCTTCAGATTTCGCAAAGGTAATTACAAGGATAAAAACATACCAAAAATGAGGGGTGGTAAAAAAAATTAAGTGGGGCCCAATATAGAAAACAAGCCAAAGAAAAAATTGACAAAGTAGCAAAAACAAATAAAATTAATAAAAAAGGGTGTCTGAGACCGAGGATAAAGAAATTTCCATACTAGGATGTTCTTCAAAAACTGAAGAACTTGAAAATGTACTTAAAAATATTCTTTTACTGGGTTTTCTTCAAAAACTGAAAATACGTGTGTAAATAATAAAATTTGTGAAAGTGGTAATAATACGAAAATAAGTGAGTGTAAAGACAATAAAATTGATCTAGTGAGTGTAAGCTGTGATTCTGCAAAATGGATAATTGACGAACTAACACCAGATTACATCGCTATTTATGGATTTTTGCAAAATGGTGATTGTGCTTTTACAGAATCGGCAAAACAATACAATGATGAGGTAAGACATTTGATGAAAAACGTTTTCCAAAAAAATTTAAAAAATGGTGAAATAAAAAAACGGCATTACGTAGTTTATTCAAAAAGAAAGGGTCGAGAGGTTAGAGCATCGAAGGTTGTTACTAGATTTTAAAAATCAAAGTTACGTAAAAACACAAATTGACTCGCAAATAATTACTGAATTAGAACAACAACAAAATTATTGGCAAAACGTTTTAGAAAGAATTGGGGCAATTGTTAAATCATTAACGATAAAGGGCCTTCCTCTAAGAGGTAAAGATAAATGTTTTTAATCGGTACGGAATCGAAATTACATGATGTGTTTAGAAGTAATAGCTGAGTTTGACTTTTTTTTAGCAAAGCACATAAGAAAATTCGGTAAAAAGGCAAGAGAAGTATTTCTTATCTTTGGTTGCTACTTCTAAAGAGTTTGTAAAAATCGTGTCAGAAAAAGTTATTGCAGAAATACTTAACCAAATAATCTCTTTTAAATACTATTCAATTATAGTTGATTTAACACCTAATATATCACACGTTGATCAGTTATCTTTTATTGTTAAATATGTTTCAATGAAGCTCCAGTTAAAAGATTTTTGAAATTTATTGGAAAAGTAGGACACAAGACTGAGGAACTAAAAAATGCGTTTTTATCTACTTTGACTGAACTTAATCTTACTTTAAACAATTGCCGAGAGCAGTCATATGACAATGCTAGCAATAAAGAATTAAATCCTCTTGTGTTTTATTTACCCTGCTTAGCACATTTACTAAATTTGATAGACTCTTCAGCCGTAGAATGTTGCAAAGAGGCCAGTGTTTACTTTTTACTGCTTCAAAATTTGTATTTTTTTTATCGTCTACAAGTAGGTGGGATGTTTTAGTAAATTAAATGTTATTAATAAAGGTTTCTCAATCAGAAACTTTTTCTATAAGAAGTTTGTTCCAAACACGTTGGTCTTTACGAAATGATTCAGCTAAAGCTTTGTACAGTGGCTGGACAGCAGTTGTGAATGCTGTAAATCTAATAATGGTAAGTGGGAGATCAGAAAAACCTTCTACTCAATGTAAAGCATCTGGTCCATTAAAAAGGCTACAACGATTTAAAACAATGGTTATAAACAAACTTTGGAATATTATTTTAGAAAGATTCAATGCAGTTAGTAAAAAACTTTAAGCCACTGATATAACCGTTAATGTAATTGTGAAAATGTATAATTCATTAATTGAATTTTTAAGATAAAATAGAACAAAATTTGATCAGTTTGAAAAAGAAGTCGCAAGAAAATATAATATTAAAAATATCATATATAAAACAGAATCGTTGCGTAAAAAAAAGAAAGTTGCATTATGATAAATTCAGCAATAGTGAAACTAAGTTTTTTGGTAAAGAAATTTTTCGAATCAATACTTTCCTTGCTATACACGATAGCTTAATCTTAAAACTTCAAAAGCGTACGGTTTCTTGTAAAAAATTTTGCAAAAATTTGGATTTTTTTGAGAACATTACTGAAAAAAGTAACAGTGATCTAAATTGAAAGCAAAAGAATTACAGGAATGTAAGTAGAATGTAGAATGTATTGTCAAAGAAGTTCAACATTTTTCTAGACGTTTTTAAAGTAAAAATAAGTAAGAAAATAATATAAAATTAAGATTCAGCAACCAGAAAACTTCAGAAGAGACGGTCCCGGAGGGTAGGTAAATCTCGCTAGTATATGTCGTCCTCTTGCTGGACATAAACAACTATGTGGCACCAACTGAACACAGCACCAGGATACGCTGAAAGTAACAGAAATATTTTTATTGTTACATTAAAAATTTTATAGATTGGAAAATTTTAATTAAGAAAATATGTTAGGAGAAAGTACAAATACAGACTGGTCCAATGAAAAGTTTGCACCTAGCGTTACTTTTGTTTGTAAAATTTAATGCAGAAATTCTCGGACAGGTCGATTTTCTTTTGAAGGAGCACACATTTTAAGAATATTTTTCAACCCATATCTTAAACTATCGTACAGAGTTGATCATACGAAATGAGACTCTCGCATCGGTTCGGATAGCTTCCGAGAGTGAGCAGCTCACATTCTAAGAATACGTAAATACGGGCATTCGGTTTGTATCGTGTCGCTGCTTTCTTTCTTTCGTCAACTGAGGACCGAAATATTCAAATTGAGATAATACCCGCAGCTTGACTAAGGTTGAATTTACAAAGATCAAATTTCAAGCGATGAATAAATACACTAAATAAAATAAATAAGACCTAAAAATGTCGACATTCGATAGCCTAAACATTTTGTTTATTGATAAGTCACGAATTACAACAAATTTACACTTAATAAAGAATTTAATGGAAAATAAAATGTTCCATGCACAGATTTCCTTCATTTCTAAGCTTTAACGCAGGTCCAATATGAACGAATTCCAGCGAACCATGCCGAATGCGAGCAAATCCCCTCCGACTTGCCCGCGCATCTTGTTATTTGTATGTACTCGGCCATCTTCGGTAGTTGGTTTACAGCTGTTCGGGTGAGTTTGACAGCACGAAGCATGTACAGTAATTTCTATTTTCGATTAATTTCTTAATTCTAAAATAAACTAATTTCTAAAAATAACTTGTGTCTGGATTAAAACTAGAATGTCTAGAGTATTCGAGTTGAGTGTTTTTATGCCTTATTTGTGTTTCCATATGTGATTTTTATTCGGTCAAAGTTTAGCTGTTATAATTTCAACTTTATGTATTAGTGCAATAAGGGCGACTTTTTTAAGGTATGTTTTCAGAATGACAGTGCTTCAAACGTTCGCGCTAAAATTACGACACACTTCTCCAGCCCATAGTTGTGTTTTATATTTAACTGATTTATAAATTATTTTTAATTTATTATGCAAAAATTCAAAAACTTAATTTTTATTATTAAAGTAATTAATAACACAAAGCATATTTAATTTCAAAATTTAGTAACTAAAATCAACAACTTCACATTTTTTGGTAATCTTTACAAAAACTGGCAACAAATAATTATTAAAAACATTATTAAATTAATTTTAACCAAAACCGCAGAAATTAAACTGCTTTACACAGTTTTATTTTAAAAAATGTTTATTGAAAAAAAAAGAAAAGTTATGTCAATACGATGCAATATCAAAATAAAATAACAAAATAAAAAATTTAAAAAAGTATAGCTATGCTAATTTATTTTAAAATGAAACTTACTATATGATATAAAAAAACAAATTAAAAAACAATATAAAAATCAAAATAAAAAAATAGAACAAAAAATTAAAATAAAACAGTACCAAACATTTCGCACAAATGTTTATCATTTATGGTTACAAGAATGATTATTACGTACTGTTTGTTTTTGCCTTTTCGCCAAACAAAAATTTCGTATCCTACATCAATTTATTCAATATCATTAAAAAAAATTGCACAAAACATAACATAATTTTAAAACTAAAAAAAAGATAGTTATAGATTTTGAGATAGCTTTCCAATCAATTTGTAAAACGGCATGGCCTGATTCTACTGTTGTAGGTTGTAGATTCCATTTGGCACAAGTCTGGTTTAGGAAAATTCATTGATCACTTGATCAGATACCTACTTGAACCGCAAGACTACCTGCACTATTTAGAGGTTCTATAATGATGGTAATCTCTTGATAAGGTGCGTTGAGGATTAATACAGCTTTTGTGGAGAAATAAGGCGACGGCCTATTATATCA
Source organism: Tribolium confusum (assembly GCA_029207805.1). NCBI lineage: Eukaryota > Metazoa > Arthropoda > Insecta > Coleoptera > Tenebrionidae > Tribolium > Tribolium confusum. The sequence continues at coordinate 40,005,410 of JALGAY010000003.1, forward strand.
AACAAAGTATGAAACACCAACGTCAATAATAATTAATTAAAAAATCCTAAGCATCTTTATTAATAAAATTAGATAACTCATTAATATTTAGTTTTCAAAAAAATCTGCCATTTTGCAATGTGTTTTATTTAGGAAAAACAATCATTTTTAAATACGTTTGTTAAAAAATGACATTTTTCTAAAGTCTATAAACTTTTTGACGTATAAGGATATGTATCTGATAGGAAATGAAAAAAATGTGAAAAAGTAGATATACTGAGGGTCGGTTACATAAACGCTAAATCATTTAAAAGTTGATTTGCGATTTGATTGGCTAAAATCTAAATACTTTATGTACATATAGAACATAATAAACTACGCACAAATGAATAGGAATAGGTATTGCTAGAATTTCTACTTTTACTTGTAAATAAGACGAGATTTTATTTTAAGTAACAAAATGGCATCAAACATTACAAATTAGAATAGATTTTGTAATTAAAAAACTAATAAAAAAGCTCAAAAAAAAATAAAATCGTTGTTGCTTGTTTATGCAGTTTTGATGCTGTTGATTTAAAGTCACTTTTAACATCGAGTATAATGTCCACGGTTATAAAGAACTTGCTGACATCTTTCTGGCATACTGTTAATAATGTTATTAGAAATCTTTAGAGGGATTGCGTTCAAAAGGGGCGGTAACGCTTCTTGTAGTTCATGGAGGTTTGAGGGCCGTGGATAGTGATCAGAAAGTCTCCTTTGCAATGCATCCCCCCTATGTTTAATTGGGTTAAGGTCTGGTAACATTGATGGCAAAGGCAAATGTGAAATTTGATGGTTTTCCAAAAATTGATGCTCTATGAGGACGTGCGTTGTCGTCAAGAAAGCAAAATTCTTCACCAATAAAGTTCCTTGTGAGTAAACACTTATTTCTACACAATTTTCTGAACATAACACACCCCTGTGAAGTTCCCATCAATGATGTGTAGGTTTGTACGGCTTCCAGAATAAATGCTAGCTCTGATCATAACACCATTGCTTTGAAACCGATAGACAGGCTGCACAAATTACGGCATGGTGCGCATTCCTCGTTCTCTGTACACTCTTTGTTGTCGGATGTAGCTGTGTAGACAAAAACGAGATTCGTCAGTACACATAACAACTTGCCAGTTTATGTGCTCGGTCAGCCGCTCGCTACACCATTCTCTTGATAACCGCCAGTGACGTTCTGTTGCGGCTGGTCTTCTTAAAGGAGCATACAATAACAGTCCAACTTTTCGTAAACGGTTCCGAATTGTTTAAAGTGCAATAGGCCGCTTAGGAACATTTTGCAATAGATTTAGAGTCTGACGCGTTGTCAAAAAGCGGTTGCGTCTGGCTTCTATGACTATGTTACGATCTTCTCTAGGGGTCGTAACACCTTGGAATCCGCTACCAGGCCGCCTAGCAGTAGATCCTGTTTTCCGAAAACGTGTGAGGGTGTGAGAAACTACCCTTTGGGATACACCGATAGTTTGACCAATGTCAACTTGTCGGTAACCCTCAGTATGTTTTCGCACAATAATTTTGCCAAGGTTGGCTGGAAGATGAAGCCGTTTCATAATTTAACCGTATACTGATACGAATAAGTGGACACAACAAAAGAAAACAAAATTTTTTAAGAAAAACTCAGATCTTCAATGGAGCCTTTTCTTTCAGGCCCTAACCTTACCAAAAGAAAAACGATTCATTTGGTTTTTAGTTTTTAGATAAGCTAAATGAAGGTTAATTAATCACATAGTTTTGAAAAAAAAATGGTTACATCATTAAAAATATTATGATTTTTTAGAATATCCCTATTCATTTGTGCGTAGTTTATAAATCTATTGCTCATGCCTTGGTCAAGACTAATAAATGATTATTGAAGTAAAAATGTTCTGCACGTGACTGATAATAGTCAAATCAAAGTAAGTTACTGCGAACAATAGTCGTTAATAGATAGTACGTCATCTGCAAGCTTCACCACCTGGTGCGAAGATAGAAGAATTTTAATAACGTCAAACACTCTGTCTCTCTTTGAACATTTCTACATTTGCAATGTGAACAACAGAGACAAACTATAGAGTAAAAGCGCACCGTTTTGCGGGATGTAGTCAGTACAACGTGGTGTGTTTTATTATTGTGTAAGGGGCGGTCCTGTCTGTTGACATAGCCCGTGAACACGAGTCTCATGCATATTGTTTGATTATTTTGTTTTGACGTACGTCATAAGCACGTATATAGAGGTAAAATAATAATTCAGTCGTTCATCGAATTGAACGTTCTTATTTTTTGAAACTTTAACCCGGAATGAACGATAACGACGCGCCCCTTTCGGTGCCAATTATTGACTGGTGCTGGAACAAGCCTAGAATGTAAATTAGGGGAACTTCACATCGAATCAAAGCAACAAGCCGAGAATCTGCCACTTCGCTCGCCTTTGTTCAAACACCTCCGCACTTGAACCAGGAACGCTGCTGTTCATTTTGATTTCAATTGACTTATTATTTAGAGAATGCAAGGGGAAGACGTTATGCTCACAAGTTAATTTTGATTAAACAAATCTTATTATCGCTTGATTTCTGAACAAAATCTCAACAAATTTTATTTTACCCGAAATTAACGTATTCGAAAAATGTGATGCAATATTATAATTTACGATTTGCTATAAAAATTTAGTAGCATCCGATTTTTACACAGACAAGAAAAATTGTGTGAACTAATTTTTTTGTAAAAATTCTAACATTAATTATTGCCATCGTATTCGATATTGTTAATATGCTTGGTGTAAATCAAAAATTTTGAAGCGCTTTACACAATTTTTTACGTTAACATCTAAATATGAGCAAAAATTAATTTGCTAATATTGTGATATAAACTCCGAGCATTTAATTGTTAACTTACAAAAAAATTCGATGTATATAAAATACTAAACAATATACTAAAATATATACATATAACACATGTTTTGTTGTAAATCTACGTTTTGATTATAATTTTTTGTGACGTCACTGCATTCATATGTGGCCCTTGTTATAATTTATTACCAATACCTATTTGTTCTTAATAAATTACCTATTCACGCTTAATAAAATAACAGAAATTATACTTGTTGACTCGTAAAGATGCATTGACGTCATCAATAAAATTAAAATCAAAACGAATTTAACACTAATCATCACTTTCATCAGAAATATATCATTTACTGTCACATCTTTTTTTGTAATTCACTTTAAGTAGCTACTCTTGATTTAATCCGAATGTAACAATCCCATACTAGCTTTAGACGTCTTAAAATTGTCATGGGCAATTATTTCACTCGGAATTTAAATCGAAATCTTTGCAGGTAATTTTTCTATGTTTAAAAACGTTTTTGAAACTAAATGTGAGAAACCGATGTCAGAGAAAAAACTGTTTTAGTAAATCTATTTAATAAACGCTAAATTTTTTTTGGGTATCAAGGTAATTTTGACTTGCTAGAAGGCTCATTTTTGTTGGCGTAAATATAGCGTGTCATACTTTTCGTAATGTTAATAACTTTGCATTTTAAATCAAACAAATAACTCTCCTTACAACTATGAAACTTTGCTTCACTTTAATTTTTTTCATTATTAAATATTTATATAAAAGTATTTTTTACAAAAACGTCTTTTATTTAAAGACAATAAATAAAGATTTCTTAAATTTTAACTAAGAAACAATAACTTAAATATATAAAAATACATATGTATATTTTTGAATTAAAACAAAATAAGCTTTTTAAGATGTTAAAGCCAACTAAAACTTATATTTAAAAAATATAACATAGTTATTGTGGCTAAATTACTAGTTAAAAAAATATTTAATTACTTTTTAGATTTTACGTAAAAATGTGCCTAGGTATATATGTAATATTTTGGTTTCAAATTAATATCGCTAATAATATTTAAGATTTAAAATGTTTTCTAATTTATAGCAAAATGTTAACTTTTGCCTATTCCAAGGTGGATCTCTATGCTTTGTCCCAAACCTATTTCTAAGTAGAAACCTATTTCTAGTTGCTTGATTAATGTTTTTGACAGTTAGTTAGTTGACATTTGTTTATAATATCTGTGCCACAATATAGATACAATATCAGCTTTGTATCTGAAGCGATGTTATGCTATGGCTAATTTTTAAACTGTGTGTCGTAATTGTTCATAAGGTTATAGTTTACTTTAGCTGACCACACTAAAAATGCATAAAAAAATCAATCGGGGTTTTAGCTAAACTTACCTAAAATGATCCTTAGAACACGGATCCGATGGCGGAGGTTTGATTTTTTTAACATTTTTCAAAAAAGAAATCGTTTTTTTGGTGAAAAAATTGTTCGGTTTTTACAACAAAAAAATAGCAAATTAAACGTCATGTACCTATCTCGTCATTTTTTTACGTTTTCAACCTCTTTTACAATTTTTTAAATAACATCAATCTTAATTACTTTTTTTTACATTTATTTTAAAACACCAAATAAATGTCAACTGTAAATTACAATTTATTTCATCCTGTATCAAATTTGCTATGTTTACCTTAATGATTTCAGTCCGGGAAATGGAGCTTTACGGTACTGAGTCTGGTAAAACTTTTTACCGGACTCAAATGAAATAAATCAATAATCAAACTATTTATTACTATAAAGATACAAAATTAATAAACACGATAATTAGAAACAAACTAAACTTTGACATTAACATTAATGGTAGAATCTGTATTCCCAATTATTTCGAGTCTCGGTATGACATCATGAAAAGTGGAATTGGAGGAAGCACTTGTAGCAATAATCTCTTGAGATTTTTCGGATGACTTGCACAAAACTTTCCCTTCTTTGGATCATTTTAGCCACTTTTCTCTTTCCTTCCAGTGAATCCTCTATATATTTCTCTGCCACAGAGGCACTCTTCCATCCTCCGTGTCTTTTAAAAACGGAAAGTTTCGCCTCTGCGTTTGCTAATAAAGTCGCCGACGTGCGGCAAAAACTATGACCAGTGTACAATTCGGGATTTGCTAACTCTAGAAATTGGGCCATTTTCTTAGGAACTCTATAACTCACCAACTGTATGAATTTCAACTCGCTGGGAAATGCATTTCTCATTACGATATCCAACAAACAATTTGTTGTGACCTAAGCCTTGGGCCGCAAGGTAACGTATTTTCGGAAGAGTTCCAATACACTTATGCCGTCCATTTCATCAATGACCGTAAATACTCTTCTTTTATTTGTTTTGGGGAAAGGGATTGTGATTACCAATTGTGTAGAAGTCTCCTCGATGTCATCCAATAACATTTCATATAACTCTTCGCGGTAACATCTACCAGCCATGCCGATTAAACTATTAATCTGACAAAAACACAAAACTGTCAGCAAATATTGAAACGTACATCTAAAATTATTACCTTTGCCAGAAGATATTGTTGATCTGGCGCCTCTTTCACAAATTTTACCACATCGTCTCTGGTGAGTGTCTTTGCCTGCTTAGGTTAATAACCAACAGATTGTTTTTTCAAAAAAGCTGTAACTTTAAAAAATTGTGTTACATCCACGTTTTCATGAAATTGTAGCATCGCCTTGACCATTGAATATTTTGACCACATTGAAGAACTAGACATTCTCTTCGACTATAAAAAGACCAATAATGATTCTATTAAAGGAATATTAAAAGTCACTTACCAGATCAAACAAATATGCCAACATTATTTCCTCATTGATTTCACTGACTCTGTTTTCCCTTTTCCATTCACAAAACTGTTTATATTCTTTGCCGTATCGTTGTGACGATGTTGTTGGAATGAGGAAGCTGCTAGCTTCATTATATTTACGCAAAACATTATCCGGAATATTACAATTTGCTGCCATTTCGTCTCGACAAATTCAGAGAAAAAAAAAAATAAACAAACAAAAGCAGTAACTTTAAAAACTAGCTTTTCATAAATGATATTTTCAATTAAAAAATTTCTATTTTTTTTGTAGTTTTAAGTAATTAAGATAAACTTTTACAATAATTCGTCTTAACATACCAGACTCGGCTCCTTCGTCGCCTCGTCCGTTAACATTTTCGACTCATTATTGTAAACATGAGTTTACCGGATTTATAACGTAAATAACTATTACAAACATACAATCGACGAAATAATGCAAACAAAAATATTCTGTCAGTTTCTGTAAACTTCAAAACTACAGCGGCCCAGCTAGAATGCTAGATGCTTTAGAAGCGCCGGTACGCATCACTTTTGTATTGTTTGTACAAAATTTTTCAAAATTATTTGACACAAATAATACCATCTTTATTTTTTTTATTACGGTAGGTCAGGTCAGGCTTTGCGGAGCGTGTGACGGTATTTAAAAACATGTGCTAACTTAGGTTACCATTTACAGATTATGAGGGAAAAAAGCGGTTTGCAGCGTCAGCTCTAGGTCGGTTATAAAGTGGAGTATGCTTGCAAGCCGCCTCCGGGGCGTAAGTTAATAATGACTTAAATTATGCTTGATGTTTAATTATGTTTCTAAAGCATCTAGCTGAGCCGCTGTAGGTTTGAAGATTTCAAAAACTGTCAAAATTTTTGCACCAAAAAAGAATTTAAAAAAAAAGTGTTAAATAAATCAAACCTCCGCCACCAGATTCGTATTCTGGAGATCATTTTACGTAAGTTTAGCGAAAACCCTGATTTTTTTATGCGTTTATAGTGTGGTCAGTTAAAGTGAACTGTTACCGTTCATAAATATAAATCTTGTAGAATAAAGAGTCACAACAGAATACCTACTTCCAGAAAAAAGGCATAACGCCAACTCAAATTTATTAAAACATTATTCTAAGTATTCTAAGTATTGAGGAGTCTGTAGATTTTTTATGACAGTCAAACGCTGGTGGAGAGATTTTAAAGACGGAAAAACATTCTATAAAAACCAGCATATCGAAAACCACAAACAAAATATTAAAAAAATGCACGACATAGTACTGCAAGACTGACGAAGACGCATCAGGGAGATTTTGGTCTTCCACTACTGGCTTATCATATCATGTAGTTCTTCACATACTTACTAAAGAATTAGTTACGAAAAAAATAAGTGCAAGATGTGTGCTTCAAATGTTAATTACTGATCAAAATAAAAGAAAATTTGTGTTTATTTCTGAGCATTTTTTGGAAAAGTACCAAGCAAACAAAGATAATTTTTGTAGTCGGTATGTAACGATTGTAACCATACACAAGTCGTGGGTGCACCACTATGCTCCCGAAACCCAAGCACAAAGTAAAGAGTGGAAACATATTCTGGGGTGCTCAAGAAATCATTCTGACCGATTATTTGCAAAGAGAATAGAGAATTACAAGGGCTTATTAGTTATTACGCACAATTAATTTCTAAATTGCGAGACGCTCTTAAAAAGAAACGCTGAGGAAAGTTAAAGAACGGTGTGTTGTTCCATTAAAAAAATACTCCCAGTGGTATATCTTGTATTGCCATGGATGCTATACACCAAGGAAGCTTTGAATTAGAGTATCCATCATCTTTGCCAGATTTTGTTCCCAGTAATTACAAGCTATTTTCTAAATTAAAAGAAAAGTTACGTAGAATTTTTTTTTCAATAATAATAAACTGGTGCAAGCTGCAGAGAGGTGGTTTACACAAGTCAGATTTTTTTTTTCAAGAGGCTGTCGAGATGTTGGAGCACCGACAAACCAAGTGCATTAGTGTAAAAAAAACTATCTTTAAAAATAAAAAATATAATGCTACTGTAGTTTTACTGTAAGCGGGCTAGAGGTGCAGCATAGGAATTTACTTTCATATATTTGAAACAAAAAACAGTAGCAAAAGTAGTAAATTTTATAGTTTTTAAAATATTCTATATAATCATTTAATTTGCTCTATCTTGTAGAGCATGTTTCAAAACAGGCGTGGCAAGTTATTGATGCGCTATTAATTGGGATTCAAAGATTATAAAAAAATTTAAATCTATTTTTTTTAGTTTACAAAATATAAGGCTTAAAACACAATTTTTAGTTTTATTTTTTAACATCTAACGTTAATTTTGTGTCTTGTAAGACAGAAAAAAAGCCATTTTTTATATCTTTTAGTTGTAAAATCTCAAAGCTACCACCTTGACATATAAAGTAGTAACTGACTAAAAGAGTATTGCATTTTTAACTAAGACTCTTGAACGCCTATAAAATTATCTTATCTTAAATTTTATTTAAATTTTTTTATGACAACATAACTCATTAAACTTATAATTTCAGCCATTTTATTAAATTTTTTTATTATTTTAAATGTCATTATGATTGAACGGTCAAAATAGAGACAAATAATTTTTTTAAAAACATTTTTCTTGTGTTCCTTGAACTCTTATTGATATAGTATCAATTGACATTCTAGTTTTAAGACATTTTTTTAAACTACTTTTGTAGTTTAACATCTAACCATAATTTAAAAGAGTCAGCAACAAAATATTTAATCTTTTAACATTAATTAATTAGAAAACAAATAGACTCAAACATTATTAAGTTTAGGTAAACTTGATTTATGAATTTATCATTAATAATTAGTTTTTGTTTGACACTTTTTGTTTGCCTTTTTTTTGTAAAATGTTTATGTTTTTCGTGCGAATTTCTGACCAATTAATCTGTCTTCGTGCATTGAGTATTCCTAAAATTTTGTTTTTATGGAATTTTGCAACGTAATTGCTCTCCATTGCGTGCATGTCGTGCAATTAAAACGTTACAAAAATTACACAAAAATTTTTTTCGAAAATAACCAATGCACTCTGGAGATTATAAGTGAAAATCTTTTAGTTTTTTACTTTTGTTTAAGCTTATACATATGTCTATGGTCTGCTGTTTACCAGAGCGAGACTAGTAAGCATTAGATATTTATAATAGTTATTTGATTTGTGACAACTTGATCTCGAAATCAACGAATCACAAAAGAGTATTTCAAATTTCCAACGCTTACTAGTCTCTATCGTAAAAAACAAATTATATCTATATTTTTTTTATTAAACAAAGCTATTAATTGGTAGTAGAACTAAATTATATAATTTATTAATAATATAGGGGAAAAAACGTTTTAATAAAGGCAGCATTGCATAAAACAAAATAAAATTCAACAAGCGAATAAATATGATCATGCGGTCTAATGCGTTTGAACAGATTCACATAAAGCAAGAGAATATAAAAATATTACAACACACATAATATGTTTGCTTTGTCACATTAAGGGAAATTGAAACGCATGTATATCTACTTGAAATGTTGTTAGGGTAGGTAATGATGCCGCATTAATTATTATTACTCCTATCGCTTACATCTCCAATTACATTTACCCATTGGGTTGATAATATCACTTGGACTGGATAGTAATTGTCTACAAATTACGGAATATGCTTAAATATGTGTATACAATTGTTTGTAAATAATGTTAATAATGCATCTGCGATTATAAAGAAATACTAAGTATTGCACTCTTTGTATACAGGGTGAGTGTGTTAAAAGTTTATTTTAACTTTTATCAAAAACAGTTATTACACCGACTTTATTAGGGTTTGCTTTTAAAACTTTGTTTTTTCTCTACGCATGTGAATTTTTTCTGAATTTTTCTAATATTTTTTTAATGAATCTTAATTAATTATTATATATTAATTTGTTGAAAAAAATATAAAATTAGATTATTTCTAATGTCATTCTAAATAACACGATGTAAGCTACTTAAAATTATATAAGTATTTACAACAAAACCAAGAGATTTAAAAGAATTAAGAGAAATAATCATAAATCTGTGCCGCTTAATTAGTCAAAAAATAGTAAATAATGTACTAACAAGTTCGAAAATTGGTTGTATTATTGCCAGGAAAAAAAAGGACGTCAATTTGCATATGCAACTGAGTAATTTTGTTAAAAAATGCGTCTATTTTGAAAAATTTAATAAAGCATTTAAATTAGTTAAATTACTTAAAATGTTTATTTTAGACTTTATAAATGTTATACTGTTATACTTAAAAATTAACTTAAAAAATATGAATTTTTTTCTATACTTTTGTGTCACCCTGTATGTAATTTTAATTTTCATGTTCGTTTTCACTCTTACTTTAAGACTAAGTTTAGAATACTTAAAATTTACTTACAAGTTTTGTAATTAGCAATATTATTAATATTTATTTACATTAAAAACATTTTTTGTTTGTTATTTTTGCTTTTTTTATTTTTTGATATTAATTAACAGTTTCAAATTAATTTCTTTAAATTTGTCAAAAATATTAGCACATTTGTTTTTATAGTCGGCTATATTTAATTCACCTTTATGCTTTCTTACATTTTCATTCAATTATTATCAATACATTTAAAAAGGCTTAAATTTACCATTTTATTTTGTTTAATATAGTTTGAAAAATTTAATAAAACATTTAAATTGGTTAAATTACTTAAAGTTTTTATTTTAGACCCTACAAATATTATACTGTTATACACAGAAAAAAAAAGTACTTTCAATATTCAACACCAAAAATAGGAATTGCTATTTAAAAAAAATATCGATTACGTCACAGCAAAAAACCAGTTGGCCAAAAAAATTTGAAAACAGGTGAAAAACGTGCGCAATAAAAAAACATAATTGACCTGTCTCGGCGTGTTTCTAAAAAAACATTAATTAAAAAAATATGAATTTTATTCTATACTTTTATGTCACTCTATATATGACTTTAGTCACATTTTTATTTTCTAATATTTAAAAAATAATAATCTGTATGGCAAATGGAGTTGTTTATTTGAGTATCTGACACCTCGTGACAAAAAAGTAAAAGAGTTTTATAAACGTCTAAAATTTAGATTTTTCTGAAATAAGTTTTTAGTAAAAATAATTTCTGATAAGTACTTAAAACTTATCATCAATATATTTTGTTATAATACAAAATGTAATTTAATGTTGTAGAAAAATTTTACTTAGTAAATAGTTTCTATTGAAAGAAGGCTAATGGTCTAATTTCAAGTTGAGATAATACCGGTAGTATCGCAAATTTTAATACTTTTCCATGACAACAGCAAATCACAGTCCCGAATTTGGTTATTTTTCCATGGAAACGGAGATACTACCGGTATTATCTCAACTTGAAATCAGCCCATAAGTACCCAAACTTACCTTACAGTGGGTGTTTATAAATGTCTGGGCATCAAGTAAGCTTTAAAATTTTTGTTAAATTTGCCAATTTGTTGTGATGTTGATATTGTTAACCAATGTGTTGACTTCAGAAATCAGAAATTATAATTGTAGCACTAAATGGTTGTCAAAAACATGTTAACAAAATTTGTAAAAACCAACTTGATACCCAGCTATTTATAAACAGCCTGTACAAATAGGTACTCTACAATTCTGCATGCATCGCATTTTACAATCGCGAATGCAATACTACTTTTTTTATTTTCAAACTATATAATTAATAAATACACCATTTTTAGATTAAGTCAGAAAGATAAATATACCTACATGAACATCAGCAAACTAATAACGCTTCTCTAATTTTTTAAATAAATTTAAGCATTTGCGGTTAAAATTGTAATTTTTATAAAAATAATAATGCTTACAGTCATTAGTGTAAACAAATTAGTAAATTTAATACACAAATTAGTAATATCTAAATATTTAACCATGTACTTATTTTCTATAGATATTTTTTGAGTACAATAATAAATTATAAAACAATACAAAAATGTGTATTTGGTCTGTAATAATAAAAAATATTTTATTATATAAATGAGTAACGAAGGAAGCAATTTTGTCATTGATTATAGTACTTTAAATATAGTATTATTGGCTGTAAGGGTAGGTATGGATAATAGATATAATCGAGAATATAATAAATCACCAAGTTAGAATGTTGTTTAAGCATGTCGGAAAGCGAACAATTTGTACAAAGTAGCAACAATCCAATAACAACATTTATCACGTACATATTTTATCAGTCGCAAAGCGAAGGGGAGGAAAATTTTGTGTCCCCGGAGTTGAGGGCAGAGGTCATTTAGCATGGCATGGAGGGGCGCCAATGCGAGTAAAGAGCACGTCAGACCAATGGGATTAGCGCGGTTCAGCCAATAGCACGGTCGTCCCACCAACCACCACGGTTCACAAATCAACCCCTCTACGGCGTGACCAGCTCTTTAAGCACCTTAGGCGAGGCGTGCCAATAATAGTTATTTTATTTTGTAATTTACAAATTGTAAAAAATTAGTTTAAAGAATTGAATGTAAAAAAAAATTGTTGGTGATTCTTGGAAGTGGTAGGTAAACGAAAGTAGAAGACTGCGGTTAAAAGAATTGATAGCGAGAAGGAAACAAGGCGCAGCCGCGTGCTGCGACAGAAGTTAAACACAGGGTAGCGAGCTCTGATCCCGCCCATGGATGATACACCACCTAATACATGTTACCCCTTAACGTCGTACATCGCTCACTTCGATTCACCATCGCCGATAGCAAACATCAAGTGACCACTAAAAATACTAAGCCCATAGATGGTGTTTTTCACTAGGCAATTAATTGTGAATATTTCGCGAATTTTATAGTTAATTGTGTAGATTTTTTGCCCAAATAAATATTATTCTAAATAAAAAATTGTGTAGATATTTAATAAAATTAAATTAAAATAACAATAAATACAATGTGATTTTAAAAAACTATTATTTGAATTGTGTATATTTTAAAATAAAGCAATTTAATATAACTTGCAAGAAATAGTTAAAAGTTTCACCTTGTTACCCTCCACGATAATCGACGGCGGCCATGGATTGTTCTGTGTCACAAGCAGGTTCGATTCTGCCAACTTTGCACCAACCTTGTTCACCAGAACATCATTCGCATCACCCTAACGGTAACGTAATTTTCGCTTTACTCTCTTATTTTAGTTTTTAATTTTGGCGGAGGCGCCGGGATATTTCAAAAATTTATGTTTACACTTGAAATTAATCAAAAATTGTAATACAAAAATAAATATGTTTAAAAAAAATTATATGCAAATATTGTAATATATGTACATTTTTTTAATATTAAGATAATTAAATGAACAAAATATACAAATCAAATTAATTTTTAGATTTTTTAAAATTTACTATTTTTTATTTATTGATTTTTTTATTGTTTTTATGGTACTTTTAAAAATTTTATTTTAAAAAACTTTATTTAATTGAAAAATAAAGTTATTTTATTTATTAAGTCCTATGGAATTTTTAATAAACTTAAAGTGTTGTATATTAATTAATTCAGAAATCTCTACCAAATAATCCATAAATAAATAAAAGTGTCTATTTAAAAAATAAATGCGGCTATTGTTTATTACAGTAAGTCATGTTATAAAATCAAATATGTAATCATTTTATAAATATATAAATTACTGAATATGTTATTTAGTTTTTTAAAATCGGATAATAAATATCGTTATAACTTATGGGCAAAATTGAAGTTGAGGTAATAATGGTAGTGTTTTCGTTTCCATAAAAAATTTAAAAAAAATCGGGGTTGTGATTGGTTGTTGCTATAAAAAAGTATTAAAACTTGCAATACTACCGGTCTTATCTCAACTTAAAATTAGACCATTAGACAATTTTTAGAAAACAATTTAAAATTTTTAGAATTTTAAAAAACAATTTGTATACTAGAAGTCTCTAAAACACAATTAATACAAAGTTATAAAAGACACTATATAATACAGACTAAACCAAAATTTGTGGATTGTCTTGTTGTAAAATGTTTGAAAAAATTATCTTTGTTTTGACGGTTACAATGATGCTAATATTTGACATAATGAAAATTTAAATTAAAATCAGCAAAATGATGAAAGTTAAAAGTTATATCGTTTCATAATTTTTTAAATAAAATTAACAAAATTATTTCTAAAAATGTAATAAATCATAGTTTATAACTCTAAGTTATAACTACGGTATTAATTATGCGATGTTAAAAAATTCCATAACAAAATCAATAACTTAAACAAATATAAAATAATTTTACATTTGATTTTTTGCTAAATTTTGCAAAACTACTTATAATGTTTTAAGAGCTTTCATGCAAACATCTTTTATTTTAGTTGTAACAATAAAAATTATTTAAAATTTATGCTTGAGACTTTGCGTTTTAAATACCTACTAATAGAGCTAAATTTTTTGAAAATTTTTTAAAAGTTGTTTTGAAACATTCTGTATATAATGCTATAACAAATTTATTTCTTGTTTTAATAACTTAAAAACTACCTAGTGTCTATGATAACAAATGCATTTGTTGGTTTTTGATTTACCTGCAGGACATAAAAGTCTCTCATGTAAAATTTGTTACAAATGGAGTTAGGACACTATTATTCTAGGCAGACAAACAGTTAAGGCGGCGACAACAAGACAAAAAACAGTCATCGATTTTCGAGATGAATTTTCCTGTGATAATAGTTTATCGATAATTAAGGTTCCTAATCGTCCTATATTTTAAAGTTTTTTAATTTTATAAACTTTCCTTTAGTCTTTAACATGTTCTTAAAGGACACAATTTGTCTTTTATCTAGTTATTTTTACCAAAGAGAAACAAACAAACGTTAGAAAATTGATATATCTATTTGTAAATGGTTAATTTTAAAAAAAAATTAATTGTGTAGACGTCTTTTTAAGACATTAAAATAAATTTTAAATACGTGTAAAGAAACAAAAGTTCTATCCAGAATTGAGTTACATACCATTAAATCTCATTATAAATAGGAGATTTAATGGTATAAAGAATAGAACAATAAGAAGAACTACAATTAGTAGGAAAAAATAAACAAGAGTAGATTCTAGAAAAATTCAAAAAAAGTATAAATTCTATAAAAATTTGTAGAAAAAATGACCTAATGACAAAAAAACTCGAAAGATTAATATTTATGTTGTATAAGAAAAAAAACAAAAAAAACACTTTTAAGTAAACTGTAGAATCTAGGTTTATAAAAAAATTACAAAACCAACGATTGGAAGAGAAGAAGAATAAAGATAACTAAGACAAACGATAAAGAAATATTTAAGAAGTTGAAAACGTCAATTGGGAGGTTCTGGAAAAACAAAATTGTAGGCAAATTTCAAAAACAATATTTGGAGAAAAATAAAAAAACAACTACTAAAGTAAAAAATGTTAAAATAGTAAAAAATCAAAAAAATTTCAGAAATGTTAAGAATAGTAAAAAACCAAGAAAAATTCCAGCTTAATAAAAAATAATCTTTTAAGCTGTATATTTAAAAAAGTCTTGGTAGCTACAAAGCAATTACAATAATTTTTGCTTCAAATACTCAAAAATCTTTATTTTAGTTATCTATATTACAATTTTTAATAGAATTTAGGAGCTAGAAAAGTTTGTGCTCTTTTTTTATAAACATTGTAGTAAATTTTAATTTTTGTAATAATTACCGCTTTTAGTTTTCAAAGTATAATATTTATTGGTTCTTCGAGCTAGATGAAGAGAAACCTCTTATTGTTAGTATAAAAAAACAATTTTTTGCGACCATTTAATTTTAGTTTTTTTTATAAACACTACAGAAACATTTTTTTATATTAATTGTTTTTTGGCTCCCAAAGTGTGTTTAAAACTGTATGATCCTTCAACGGGATGTAGAAAAAAGTCGGAGTATGGACGAGACATTTTGCAAATGTCTTATTTATAGCACTTTTTTTAGAATTTTATTCTTGTTTTTGTTACTTTACACATTTCAAGGTTTATTAATCCTTATATGTATATACTGAAACATTAAGAAAGACATATTTTTTATAAACACATAAACAAAAATACCAAACATAAAACATAGAATTTTCGAAAACTTTATATTTTTATATTTTTTCTATTTTAATATAAAAATTGTGTTAAAAATTGATGATCCTTTAAGCAAAATATTGAAACAAGTCTGACATAAGAAGAGTCAATTTACAGTAATTTTCGTTTCCGTTTTTTAAAAATGTATATTTTAAAATTTTTAATAAAATTGAGGAACCAAAGGTAACATTTTTTATTTGGTTATAATAAACCTTGTAAAAACATTTGTTTTTGGAGTAATTATCGCTTCCGGCTCCTAAATAGTTGTTTAAAAAGCCGGATGTAAAAAAAGTCTAAGAACCTACCCAAGGGAAGAGTTCTAAAGACTATAGTAAAATGGTAAAAAATAATCTCAATCCTCCTTGACTCCTCCTTCTACTCCCTAAAAAACAATCCTAGATACGCCTTTGACAATGTCTTTTATCACAATATTAAAAAGTTGGCAACCCTATCGATAATACAAGTACATTTCAGAAGTTGTGGTTCGCCTCGAAATAATAATTATTTTGGTACGTTTTGCGAATGACCGTTTTAAAACAATAACAAAAAAAACTTGTCATCTTTCTTTTTTATTAACAAGAAAACACTTATTATTGCCAAAAATTAATTATTTATTGTCTTTTTGTTACTATGTAATCAAAATTATTTCTGAAAAAAGTTTATTGTGTGACGAGTTGACTTTTTATTTTTAAACCAAAATCAATTTATCATTTTTTAAAATTTTGAATGTCCCGTCAATTTATTTATGTTGTTATTAAATGTAAAAGTAAAACTTTAATGGACACCAGAAATGCGGTCATTATTTAAAACATACCAAGATATTTTGTAGCCGACCATTACTTCTGTAACATACTATCGATGTACTTTAGAACTGCTATCTTTAGAAAAAAAATCAGCTTGAAACTCGGTGACTTAGTATTTTTGTCGTTGTTTCATGTTCTATTATAAAAATAATTCAATAAAATAATAAAAAAATACATCTACTAAATGCTAGAAAATCATTCTTATCTTAAAATTTCTGTTATTAAGGAAAAATTTAGAAAATATTTGTATTGCACGTTTTAATGATTTATACCCTTTATTATTATAAATATTAACAACAATAACAAATAAATATTTATAATATTTACTTTTTCTGTAGATTAAACTTATGCTTAACCTATATCCGCTTACTTCTAATATTTATTTTAATCGGTTGGGCCTTTATTGTATTTCAAACTTTCCGTGTGGTGCAACGTTGCCAAGTCACTGTCTCTCACGTGTCAGGTTATAAGAAAAATTTGGATAATCATTAAACTTTACAATTATTAACAAACTTTAAAAATTATTTATAAAAAAATAAATACTGCTTGTTTTTGTTATTCTTAAAAAAATTGTTATTATATCTTCAATTAATTATTTTCAGTTTTTAAAAAAAATTCTAAAAAAAGTACGGTTCCTATTAAATTAAATGCTTATTCTAACTACGGTTGGGATAGGGAATACATTTCAAATGTACGATTTTTAATTGTTAATATTTCGAAATTTAGGTCCGCAAGGACTATTATAAAAATACCTGAGTATGAAGAACAGTTAGAAGTATGTGTATTTAAAAATTGAAAGATATTGTAAGAAAAGTGATTTTTCACGGAACGTCCTTAAGCCTTAGGGATATACATATTTACAAAATAAGTCATAGTTGTTAATACTAAATATGTTTATGTTTGTTTATGTTGTCAAAAGTTAATTAATAATGGGGATAATATTCTCAGCGGGTATCGATTTTTATTTACATAAAACTATTAAAATAGAACATATTCAATTATTTATAAAATCATCTCGTACTATTGACGTTTAAACCCTTATTTACATAACAACATCACTATCCCCTAGCACCAGATAGCAAAATTTGTGCCATATGTAAAGTGCTCGAAAATATTTTTGGCTTCTGTGTCATGCCCTTCTAACAAAACTATTAGACATATAACAAAAGAAAGAACACTAAATATTATTTTCTATGCACAAGACAAAGATACCAAACTATCAAGGGATTACAGAGTGTCTCTATTTAATACCAGTGTATTAATTTGTATTATACGGGGATAAAGTGGTGGCATTATGATAGAAAGTTGGGTTAGGGTAGGGTAAATCTGAGGGACCTTCAATCGTTAACATCGTACCATGTGGTCAAGCAAATTAAAAATCTATTACACGCTGCAAGGATTTTAAAACCCTATACAATAAGTGATTATAAGCAAATATAACCTGTAATTGTATCACTTTTTAAAAAAAATGTAACTTATAAAATAAAAATTTAAATAACTGAAAACTTGTTACAAACATAAAAAATAATGCCCTGTTCTGTAGATATATACTAAGTTTTTTGTGCAACTGCAACAAATATTTAAGAAAAAAGCTTAATTAGGTAATTCTGATATAAGTAGACAATAAAAATTACTAATGAAATAATAGCAAAAAATTCTTTCTGAAACCAATAGCTGCAAAGTGGATACTGATGGCAATGGTCGCAAAAATGCTTTTGGCAGCCGCTGTAGTTGTCGTAAATCATGCGTTTCGTTTAAAAAAGTTTTTTTATTTTAAAGAAAATTAAAAGTTCTATTAATTAAAAATAAGTTTTACAATCAACAATATAAAACTTTTTTCTGAATAATTTTTTCCGGTTAATTACTTTTTTAACCTCAAAATATCTGCCTAATATTTACGACCCTCTTCTACGTGTCTGTATTTTGTAATTAGAATTAAAGCGACACATCGAAGGGCGTTGGTAAATATTAGGGTGTCCAAACTTTGACATATGGGTTCCAACTTGTCCCATTCAGATGATAATCAAGTACACTTGATTAATACCCTAATATCAATTTGACTGTAAGTGATTTCATAAAGGCGATACTCTAACGTGCAGTATTCGCTAGGGAGCACTTATGTCCCTGAAAAGTGAAAGCAACTCGACTTGAAATACTCTTGATTGACAGATTTGAGAACATCACCGGGAAGCGTCGACTGCTACAGTTCGGAAGGCGATCATCCTTTGGCGCTGTGTCTACCCAATTCCCAGACTTTGGTGCAGGCGTCGAGGACACCGCCGCCGCCGTGGAGTATTCCGACAAAAAAAGGGACTCCGGGATTAATCTGCGTCGTATGTGGGGACACCAGTTCGGGAAAGCATTATGGAATTTTGGCGTGCAATGGCTGTTCAGGGTTCTTTAAGAGGTCGGTCAGAAGGAAGCTGATATACAGGTAATTTTCTCAAGATTTAAAGTATAAAAAGTTATAGCGTTAAATTACTTAACAAATTCTTATTTATTGTATAAGCGGGTAAAGTAAGTGTTTAATAAGTGAACAGATTAAACATTCGACCAGCCGTAAGCCGCATGTGTTTCAATATCCAAACATTAAACGTTTATTTTAACTGAAAGTGTAATACAAACTTTTATTCAATTTTACCTGCAGAGTCCTAAATTTTAAAATTTTGTTCTAAATTTTACATTTCATTTAAAAATATTGTTATCTTGTAAATTCAAAATAACCGGTTGTTAGCTGGACTTGAAGTCATATGCGAATAGATATTTAAAAAAACAGCAAAATAAAATGTTTAAACCGCAAGCAGAACAAAATAAAAATAGATACAATAAACTATTCTTTATATAACAAAATTGAATAAAAAGTCATATTTTTAAGATAACAGGTAGAAAAAATAATATATTTTTTTTAAATTGTGTACTTTGTCTTTTTCTTTGACGACTTTTAATCTAATTTGAACAGGAATTTATTCAGATGCAAATTTTCCAAACCAGCAATCATAAAGTATTACCAAAGAATCGTAAATATAAATCTCGTTTGAAGATTCAATTAAAGTTAGTTCTTTCTGCCTCCATATCAATTTTAGGGGACGCGAGCGAACGTTGTTTTTGTATAAAGTGCAAACGTTTCATTTCTTTCGTTCGTGTTCATGATATGAAATTGATCAGAGACCCCAAAATAAATCGAAAGGAAAGCCACAAAATTGTATCGTTTTTCCCAAAAGCATATTCGTTAAAAGTTTCTAAATCCTGTCAACACTCAACATCGATCCTACTCCTATTTTTCTCTTCTGCTTCAGTTACAAGTAAAGAATGAAATGAGAGAAATTCGAAAGGTTTGCTTTTTTATTGTGCTTTACTTCACACTAATCATTTTGTGAAACGTCTCGGTAACAGTATATCTCTGGTTTAATAGCTTCCATTCTTTTTATTTTCTTTCTCCGTTTCGACTCTCTGAGAGAAAAAGACGAAGATGGAAAGAGACGCTGTGACAGCGGCGGCGGCTCGGAAATGGAAAATATTTTTCTAAATCCCTTCAAGAGAAGGTACAAGCTTTTCCATTTTTCCCATCTGCTTCCACAGCATTCACTCGTCAGTCTGCTGTAGGCTACAGTTCATGAGGTTTTATAAAGACCAGGGGTGGATTCAATAAATTAAATGCTCGTAGAATTGTACTTAACATGAATTATCCTAATATAATTATTACAAAATTCTTAAATTACCAATTTAGTAAAAAAATCTAACATTTTTCTGTCATTAGTAATACACTTTTATGTAATAATACATCATTTATGTTAATTACACTTAGTTATTAGTTTTTTATATAAAAACTCTATAATAAAATAATGCATTTCATATTTGCTAATTGTACTTTTAATTTAGCATTTATAGATACAGTCTATTTTTTTTATAAAACCACCAACATTGCATTTTCTCTCAAAAGAGATTTGGCAATCTAGCATTTATCTGACATGGGGTAAAATAAGGGTAATGACATGGCGTGATCTGTGACAGACATGAAGACAGGTTATGTTGGTCATGGACTTGTTTTTTTCTTGGGCTTCGCCGTGCCCAACGACAGATGTCGGTGTTGGTAGCGGGGCATTTGTTTTAAAATATTCAAAATAATCTGACATCTGACATAAATTGAGACAGATATATTACAAACCCAACAAATAAAAATTACTATTGTAGGGAAATTAATTTGATACCAACATAATACAACAGGTGGTGGTTTTATAAAAAAAAATAGACAGTAGAGCGTGTTTATAAAAAAAGCTTTAGAGTGCTGTGGAACGTCTTTGATATTTGTATTTACCCACTTGTCAAAATAAAATATCAAATAATTATAGAAACATTATTTTTCAACAATAAAGCACATTGCTACCAAAAAAATTTATTCGTTACCTAAAATGATAATTTTTTCTTCTTGAAAGTTCTAATAAACTATTGAATTTTGGTCTTTTGATAAGAGTGATAATAACACAGGCCAACACAGATTTTGGTGCTTAGGATTTTTTCAGTTTAATGAAGTAATGTGTGTAAGGTGTTTCGGTGTTTGTAATTTTTTTTCTAAAGTACTAGTTCTATTTTAAAAACAAGAATACCGTTAAAAAAGATTTAAATAATTTTTTAATGATACGTTACCTGACCTTACTTGCAATGTAAAATTTTAAAGATGGTAGCCATCTCCGCCAAGGGTGTGAAATAACAAGTGTTGACTTATTCTAAATAATTGTCTTTTTTGTGATAAAAATCGATCTAAAAATATACAATTTTGGTGTCCTATATTATCAATTAGTTATTATGTTTTGCTATTTATGTGTATGAATTATAAATTTTACCATTCTGAATCGCAAAAACTAGAGCTGCTAGGAAAAAAACCGACTTATTTTTTATTATTTTTATATTCGGAGAATTACGATGTAAAAGTTTTTGTTCAAAAACAGTATTTTATGTCATTAGAATGGGCCAAAAAAATCGACTATATTCTTTTTAACTTCGACACTGAAAAATTGATTCCTAGGCACCTTTAAAAAATGCTTTTTCAAGATGAGCTTCTAATTTTAATAGAGAAGACTTCCTCATCGCAGTTTTCTATTATTTTTTTTTAGTTCCATATGGTAAAATCCATATCTCGTTATTGCTTGTTTGTACTGAAAATTTGTATTTACATTTTTTGTAGGAAATTAACGCTCTACAAAAAAGTTTTTTTACAATTTTTTTATATCTCTTGCCATTTAGAAGATATTGGAAGTCAAAGTTTAAAGAATTTAACAAAAAATCCATTTCTACTTCTAAATTTTATAACTCAGAGATAAATAAATGTTATAAAATGTTCAAAATACAGTTTTGTAGGAAACTAAACGCAATGTAAAAAAGGTCTCTTGAGGTTAATTGATTATGCTAACCATTTAGAAGATATTTGCATTTTAAAAACTAAAATTTGATACAAAATACCCAATTTTTTTTAATGGTTAAAGTAATCAATTAACCACAAACGACTTTTTTTGTAGAGCGTTTAATTTTCTACAAACCGTATGTTGTGCACTTTATAATATTTATTTATTCACGAGTTATAAAATTTAGAAGTAAAAAAGAATTTTTGCTAAATCTTTAAACTTTGACTTCTGATATCTTCTAAACGGTAAAAGCTATAAAAAAATTGTAAAATACCTTTTTAGAGCGTTCAATTTCCTACAAAAAATGTAAATAAATTTTTTTCTACAATCAAGTAGTGATGAGATATGGATTTTGCCATTTGGAACTGAAAAAAAATGGAAAACTGCGATGAGGGAGACTTTCCTATTAAAAGCTCATCTTAAAAAAGCATTTTATAAAAGTGCCTAAGAACCAATTTTTCAGTGTCGGAAGTTAAAAAAAAATAGTTGATTTTTTGGCCCACCCTAATTGTCATACATCGTGTATTTCAAAAATAGTGTTTTTTTTAAATGTCTACAGCGTATGTCTGAAAAACTATAAACAGTTGTATAAACCAAATTTAATTTTTTATCATTGTTTCAACAAGGACTATCACCTGGTGAGGCTTGTATACATTTTTTGAAAAACATTTGTATATCTTATTTTAACATTAAAACTAAAACTATCAGCAAAAAAATTGTTGCATATACAGCCTGATTTAGATAAGATAATGAGCCTGATGATCTCGCGATCCAACCCAAAAAGCAAATTTTATTTACGCCTTTGATCTAATTTAAATTAGGGTTTCCAAATTGAATCCAAGTTATCGTCAGCTTATGTCACCCTGACATTAGCGCAGAAACCAGTCGTTTGTGCCAGAGGGAAGAAATTAAAAATTTATTTTGATGTACCTAATTTCCAATAGAAAATGTATAAAAGAATAAAGCATTAGTGGTAAAGATAAATCATAATTTGCAAAAATAAACAGGTATACGACATCGTTTGTAACTAATGCCAAAGCACTGTCAAAATAACATAAGATAACTTAATTGCAAATGCAAATCGTAATTGAAAGTAGATCAAGACGTAAATAAAATTTGTTTTTTTTTATTGCTTCGCTAAAACATCGGGCTCGTATTGTATCTGAATCAGGCTGTATTGCATTCACACACTGTATATTACAAAAAATTGCTGTAATATATTGTATCTTGTTCAAAAGGAAAATTTTTTTAAAGAAGTTTGACAAGGTATATCTCAAAAACTATAAACATTTGTATAAAGCAAGTTGGGTTATTTCGACTTTTTTTATTATGTACTATAACTGGTTAAAATTTCCAAACATACTTCAAATTTACCCTGTAAATTTTTTTATTAATTCCACGAAGTGTCGACCTGTGAAGACGATTTACGGCTAAGAAACAAATCACACTAAAATGAGCAAAAGTTTAAAATCTAATGGTTTACTTGTGCTTCTTTTCTAGTGTTTTGTAAATTTGTTACTAAAACAAGTTTAAATAATAATAATAAAGATTTAACAAGAGTCAAACTTGTTGTGTACAATAATGTATAAAAAAAAGATTTTTGAAAAGAATGATGTTATTTGAGTACGAAGTGTTACGTTGCAGATTTTAAACATTGCTTTGTTATTTGCTAATTTATTGGAGGATTTTAGTAATTTTGGAACATAACATAATCTCATCTGGCTGGCTTGACTGAAACTTTAAATTTCTTTTTCAGAAAACTATAGCATAAATAGTAAACCTACTTTAGGTATCCTATTCGTTTGCAGGTACTCAAAAAAGCTTATAAAACCTTGTATTAGAGGCAGTTTTAGTTTTAGTTTTTATCAAATGGTTGCCATTTTGACGCTTGAACTGCTAAGTTTCTATTGTATTTTTCTGAAATGCAAAATTTCCAATGTCCATTTTTTTTTTAAATTAATAACAATGATAACAAAACTAAAACTTGCGACAAAACACACAAATAAGCAGCAAAAATACAAACAAAACTATTTCACAACTAAACATTTAACACTTTACTTAAATAAACGCAAAAACCACATTGCACTCTCATTTATAAAAATTTTCAGATTCGCTAAAAGCCCGCGATCTTAATCTTGGTAAGCACAATTTATAGTTCATTTTTTTGTCAAATATCTAATTACTGTAACTTGTTTGAAGTAATCAAAATTTTTTAAAATGACAATGTCACATGACTAAAAACGGCCGTTCTAGCGTACAAGTAGAATAAAATCTTTTTTAGAAACCACCAAAGTTATAAGTTTAACGAAAGATAAGTGAGCTGAGTTTTTAATTCCTCCCAATAAACAGAAGCATAAAAATTATCGCAGTTACTGCAAAAAATCCACTAAAACCACTCATAAACCTTGCTTTATGAGGGTGCACACTTGCACATTTAACAACGACTTTGGCAAGACTTATATTTTTTAATAGTTCCGAGAAACAGAAACTTATAAATCAAGTTTTATGAGTGGTTTTATGGTTTAATTGAGGTTTGCGGTAACTGCAATAATTTTTATGCTTTTGTTTAATGGGAGGACTTGAAAAGTTAGCTCACTTATCTTTCGTTGAACTATACCTTAATTGAACATAATAGCAGCTTTTACTTAATTATTTAAGAAATCTACAGAAGATCTAAATATAGAATTAATTTAAAAAAAAGCTTATATGTAAAAATATTTGCTTGAACTAAAGTCTGTATGATTTTATTTTATGCATAATTATACTTTTCTGTTATACATAGAACTATCATAAATCAAAATCTATCGTCAGTGTGGTTTACACTCCAGTAACTTTCACAATGAGAATATTTGATTTATTGCAGCTTCTTATAAAGTCAACCTGCTTATTTCGAGCCTGACTTTATTTAGAAAATCTAGTAAATGCGACAACAAACTTTTTGCCGTTTTATATATTTTGATTGATAATAATAATTATTATTTTACTGTTGCAGTTATCTTATTTTTTATCCGATTACTTTGCATATTTTTGCACCCCAACTGTCTGGTCAGAGAAAAAGTCTGTACTAATCGCTAGTACAATCGGCCAATTATAAAAACATTTTAAAACTTTTAAAAATAGTTTATTTTTATTTTTTCTATTATAATTAAATTTTTTCGAAAAGTTGTGGAAAATCAATTATTTATCGGTCAAAATTACGAAAACATATGTTGTAGCAAAAATTTTAATTTCTAAAATAAATTAATTAATATGTAAATACTTTATAAAAAAATATTGAAAAAAAAATCTTCTGGTTTAATTTTTTTGTAAATTTTAATGTATTTCTTTACTTTTATTCGACTTATAGGCTATGCTAAAACAGATTTTTTTTTATTATGCTAATGTTTTTTAATTGTTTTTGTATATTGAGATTTGTGTAGATCTTACTGTTAAGACAAAATTGTGAAATTGTTAAACGAAGTCAGGGTAAATTTTGTGGGATATATTTCAATGATCATCCTTTGTTCGGTTGGAAATATCAGTTCAATATTAAGCTTTGGGCGCTTAAGTATAGCAAATCCGTCCCTGTTCCCAATAGCTTTCCGATAGTTTAGTTGACGGCGAATCCCCGGTTCGCCAGATGATTCCGAACGCTTCGTCCCCAGGGAGGGCGCAACGGCACGGCACGATATGAGGATGAGAACGAGGATGAGCTTGTGCTCTGCTGCTGCTGTATATAAAATGATTCCACTAGAACACATGCCCTTATTTCTAGTATATACCTATATAAGATATAAAGGCCGCTTCCGGATGTTTGGAGCCATTATACACGGACGACGGAACATTTCGAACTTGGCTCGTTACTAGTTTCATGCGCGCCGGGATTTGGATTTTACTGTTTTCCATTGGCCTTAATGAGATCCGACATCGTTTTATACCAACGCCGTTCTGCAATTTTACAACATTTTTATGGTTACCGGTGTGTATTTGACTCGACAGTTCTTCAAACTTTTAATTGGAACGTGCTTGCGGAAACCCCAATGCCCAACCTTCTGTCTTCAAATATAATTGCAATTCTTATACAAACACAATTCTGTGTTTTACAAATATAATAAAAAGTTGGTCTTATCGATCGGCAGACATTTCAAATCCAAAATAATAATTTTACTTAAAAATTAAAATATATAAAATGCATTAACTAAATTCTATTTAAATGACTGTCTTTTTAGACTATTTCTTACGTGCTTAAAAAAATTACAAATCAAAAGTTCAGGTAAATAATACTCTTTAGAAAAAACTGCTTTCAAATAACATTATGCAAAAATTGTAAACAGTCAAGTATTGGGTATTGAGTTTTGAGTAGAACATTCTGACCAGTCTGATCGAGCAGTTATAAGACTGTTTATCCATAGTTTGCTCTTTAGTCAATAACCAATTTTGAATGGCACAACTTGTGCACAACTTCCCATAAAATTTTGTTTTATACTTTCAGCAAGCACGTAATAAAATCTCTACCTCCTTTTATTGTTAAAGAAGACAAAGTCATTTAAACAAAGTTTAGGTAGCTGCTGAAGTAATGACTACCTGACCACTTATCCCATTTATTTAATTATAATGTTACATTATCTAAAAAATAATAGCAAAATAATTATTTAAACAAATTAATTAGATATCAGTGATTTTATTTTTTAAGCTTGAAAGATAAAGCCTCGTCGTAATCATATTACGTATAGGTATTAATCGTCGTGATTGTTTCGCCGTCGTATTATTTTTTAATAACGTTTCGAATTTGTTGAAATTGTGTTTGTTGAAAACGAAAATCGTTGTGGCGTTTATCTCGCTTCGCCAATAAATCCTCTAAAAATCCCGTTATGGCATACCGCATTGAGTAAATGAGTTTCAATATATGACACGACAACATAACGCGTATTTCATTATGATTGAAGTTGAACAGGATGGGATGGATGTGGGGGACCAAGTCCATGGAGTGGACGGACGGACGAGTGTGAACCGCAATCAATTAGGGAACCTGTAATCCGTGCGCTGTATCGGTCTCGTGCTGCGGCCTTTGTGCTCTAATCTGGTTACAGAAATCGCGTTCGCTTGCTGCCTAATCGATACGATACACGACGTTATACACTCACTACACAACTCAACACAACACATGCATTATTACTAGAATTATTATGTATACAAATATTACTACATTTTTGCATATATCAGTAATGTACGAAACATATAACAAAAATAATTAAAAATTTCTGAAATGCATCGAATGCAAACAACAAACTGTGACTAGCTCTTGACCTTTATCAGTAAGTTTTTTTCTCTGACTCGAGTTCGTCGTACTGTTGCCAGAGATTCTCAATAAAATTTTCAAAAATTTTTAATTTTTTTAAATTTATAGATTTTCGACCTAGAGATATTTTGCATTTGTGATTGATGTCCGCGGAACTATTACCAGTTTCAATTTCTACTATACTTCCTGACTCACCTTGTAAAGGTTAATGTTTTGACTTTGTCCGGTGAGATCGTAAAAGGGGTTGTGCCGTTTACCACGTGGTGGGTAAAAGTGCTGAACATAATTTCAAGTAAGCGGAAAAATAATGTTTGAAGAAATGCGCTTTCAAGTAACATTCTGCGAAAACTGTAAGCCGCTCTTTAAAGATGCTGTACAGTCGCCAGTTGGTTGTATTTTTCCTATGACCCCTAATGCATTTATATATAATGTTCATTCTTAAGTCGGTTGAGTGGGTGGAATTTTTAAGGTCGCATTCAGGCTGGGGAAAACCAGTGATCCCAAACCGTTTTGTTTATGCATTGTAAAATGCATGGCGCACGTTGAAATGTTTTAGAACCACTGACCTACCCGAGTCTAAACGTTTACTCTGAGACACCACCCACACTAACTGATTTAAGAACGACCCTTATTTCCAAGTGCGTTAGAGGTGTTGAAACAACACAACCAACAGACGACCCATATCCATGCGGTACGTAGTTTTACAGAACATGTGCGAACCGGTACTACCCCTTTTACGATCACATCGAGCAAAGTCAAAAAAATAAGGTTTATATGCAGTATGTTCCATTTAAAACGAGCCACTCTTAAATAATTTTATTATTGATCATTTTTTGCAAAAGTCTTGAAAAGTTTAATTTTTGAATGGAAAGGTGACCACTTTTAGTCTTTCAGCCTATCGATCTTAACAATCTTAAACAAAAAAAAAAGATTGTGTTAGCTTTGATTTAAAAGGTACTCTTATTCTCTAAACGTCGGTATGAATTTTGACAAGTTTTTATTAAAATCTTCAAAAAATCTATTTTATTCGTAGCTTTTCAAAAACACAAAAAATAGTTTTAATATATACACAACACTGAAAGTAAGTTGCACAATAGAAAAAATTGGAAAAATATCGGTACTTACAGACATAATAGCAGTATAGAACAAGACGCACATTATAGACGGTGATCATGAACGGTCATGTTGTTCCACATTAGTGTCATAATTTGTCAAATTTTACTGCGAATAATAAAATAATAATAATAAAATTATTTTAAAAAGAAAGTTTGAAATGTTTTGCGTTAAACAATAAAATTACTTTACTTATTTCAGAAAAATAAGTAAATTAAAATTAAAGTAAATTAAAAATATTTTTTTTACAAATTACTTTACAAAATGTGTACCAACATTTAAATAATTAAAATCTTTCAGACGAGAAATCACTCGAACTCTCTTGCTGTTTAAGATTTTTAAGATGGAGGTGAGAGGCTGCTGAGAGGTAGAGAACTGATGCGACGCGTTTGTGTTTAGCCTTAGAAGTTGCAAATATCATTATTTCTGCTACACAATTTAAAGTAAATAAATATACGTTTAAATGATTTATTTTGGATACATTTTAAAAAATGCAGTTTTTTTTCTGAAAACTTGTTCGACTAGTAACTAAGTTAAATAAATGTTCATTTCTAGAATTTGAACGTAGTGCACGAAAATTTAGTTTTTCAAGCAGTTAGGAACAATTAATTTTATTATTTATAAGTTTATAAAAAATGCTGATGCTGCAAATTTATTTCTATTTTCAAAACTAGAAAGATAAAACCTATTTAATATTTTTTTACAAAAAACTTATGGAAAGATAAAACCATTTTAAAAGCTTTTAGTATTATATTTTTAATATGATAAGAAAACGTCAACTTCGAATTAAAACTAACATGCAGATTCTTTATTAAATCTATTTTTTTATTTTTAAAGACTTACAAAATAATTAAACTGGACAGCTATAGACTTGTTAGAAGTTTACACTATAAAGCTTTTTAACAGATTAAAATATAACTACTCAGTAGATTGCAATTTTGTGTAAAGTAAATAAAATATATAAAAAAATAGTATAACTGCTGTTTGAATGCAAATTAAATGTGTTTATTTAAAAAAGTAGTCTAAAGTGCTATGAGATATTGATAAAAGAAAATATAGCAAAAATGATATGCCGGAACTTGATACACTGTAACTATGAAAAACATTATAAATAAATAAATAAATAAATCATTATGATTATTTTTGAGTGGGTATTTACAAGATTTCGACTCATTTTCATTTTGTTTCGTCTTTTTTCGTGTTTAGTTTTTGTTCGTTCTAAGTTTCAGTTTTGTTTGTTATTGGGTCTAGTTAATTGTTATTTTGTTGCGATGGCTAATTACACTTTAGAACATCAAAAGTTTTTAGTTGAAAGTTACTTTCAAAGTGGTAGAAAGGTTGAAGGCGAGTGGATTTATTCGATGAAACCCAGAACAAGCTCATTGAAGAAGAATCAGTGATTTTGTTTACAGGATGTTTTACACTTTAAAGTTGGCAAATATTGCACTAGTAATGTTTTCCCATATAAGTTAATAAGTAATTATTTACAAAAAGCTTTAGAGATTACTGATTTTATAAAATATTTCGTGAAATAGATTTTGAGGTCACTAATCCGACATAATGTAACAAGTCCAACATTTCTGACGACTATCACTAACAAACGGCAGCCGCATTTAACTAAGAAATACTTCAAAATGTTTTTGTTTTGTCATGGCACTCTTGCCAACTTTTTTAAATGAACACTTGTTACATATATATGCTACATTCAACGAGTTTCACATCAAATGGAAATCTTTACTGTGTCGCTTTATCCATTTCAGTATAAATTTGTTAGTTTTATTTTTTGTTGTAGCTAAAAATGCGCTCTTAAAAACGTTTATAATTTAGCTGCAAATCGCTTGGTTTTATATTGGTCTTATACAGTGTGAACTATTTGTATGGAATAACTTCGATAAAAATTTTCAGGAATTTGTCTTTCAGGACAACGCTTAAACACTAGGGTGAGCCAAAAAAATCGATTATTTTTTTTTTAACTTCCGACACTGAAAAACGGATTTGTAGGCACGTTTAAAAAATGCTTTTTTAAGATGAGCTCTTAATTTTAATTTAAAGGAAAGACTCCCTCATCGCAGTTTTTCATTATTTTTTCAGTTCTATATGGTGAAATCTATATCTCGTTATTGCTTGATTGTAAAAACATTTGTATTTACATTTTTTGTAGAAAATTAAATGCTCTACAAAAAGATATCTTACGATTTTTTTATATCTTGTACCATTTAGAAGATATCGGAGGTCAAAGTTTAAAGAATTTAACAAAAATTTCTTTTCCACTTCTAAATTTCATAACTCAGACATATATAAATATTATAAAATGCGCAACTTTTAGCCTTGTAAAAAATTAAACGCTTTATAAAAAAGGTCTCTTGTAGTTAATTGATTATTCTAACCATTTAGAAGATATTCACATTTTAAAAATCAAAATTTGACACTAAATCCCCAATTTTTTTTAAATGATTGAAGTAATCGATTAACCACAAACAACTTTTCTTGTAGAGCGTTTAATTTCTTACAAAACCGTATGTTGCGCACTTAAAAATATTTATTTATCCACGAGTTATAAAATTTAGAAGTGAAAAAGCTATTTTTGCTAAATTCTTAAATTTTGATCTCTGATATTTTCTAAACGGTAAGAGTTATAAAAAAACTGTAAGATATCTTTTTTAGAACATTTAATTTTATACAAAAAATGTAAATAATTTTTTTCTGTACGATCAAGTAGTGACGAGATATGGATTTTGCCATATGGAACTGAAAAAAAATTGGAAAACTGCGATGAGGGAGTCTTTTCTATTAAAATTAAAAGCTCATCTTGAAAAAGCATTTTTTAAAAGTGGCTAGGAACCAATTTTTCAGTGTCGTAAGTTAAAAAAAAATAGTTGATTTTTTTGGCCCACTCTATTAAACACGTATCCTGTTATTTTTTAACGCGCATTTTTTAACAAAAAAAATGGATATACAGGATGTCCCATCATCGAGATACGATCCTCTACTTTGAAATTTCAAATAGAAACCCTATTTTTTTTTAATACATCTGAATTTTACGTATAATTTTGCGTATTTTTATGTAGCGCACACTATGTCGATTTTCAGTTGTTTTTGAAAAAAAAGGGGTAAATTATTTGAAATGAATAAATTCGCTAAAATTCAGGGATTTGTTTTTCAGGAAAACTCTTTCACTAATCTAATAAATAATTGTAAACTTTTGCATAATTTTCTAAAGTTATTACTGATTTAGTTCTTCCACCTTTCTTGCACTGGTTTGTTACCTTGCCAAGCCCGAATGGGCGGTATACGATCATATGTTTTGACAACAGCAATTCTCTGCACTAAGTTCAAATTCATAACATAATAGTACGGGAGCTGGAGACATAAAAAATTGGACAATTTGATCACGGTTCAAACACTTTTTATTTTTTTTATTTGGTTATATACATTACAAAAATGATTCGCTTACGCACCTCCGGGACAACAAACTGCTAAAAGCATTTAAATTTGAGATTTTTTGACATATTGTGTGATCTTTGAAATTATCATAATTTATATAAAAAAATATAATTTAAATGCAATTATGTACTGATGCTTACAACCTAATTGCGAGACGAAGTACCTTTAAGCGGTCCCTAAGGTTGCCTTGTATTTCGCGGACAACTGTAGCAGTTATTGTTTGAATGCTTACTTATTATTGTAAATTGTGATACCTGTATATCTAGAAAAACGTTTCTGAGTAGAACGATTTTATTGATAAAAAAAAACTTAAAACCAACCTTAAAAAACGTTGCTCAGTTAGAATTGCTATCTGAGTTCAAGTCTCCAGAGTCTCAAGAGTCAAGAAATTTTTAAATCTTACGTTCAGTCGCATAGAAGTAATACAACAAGTAAAATGTGTTTTATGTGGTAGCAAAAATGAAACCATTAATATGTTTACGCTAAATAATCTTAGAAAATCTTTAGACAATTTAAAAATTCGTGTGAACAAACGTTTTAAAGGAAGCGATGTATGTTTACCCAAGACTGTGAACAAATACCAAGACTATCATTCAAGATGCTTTTGTGCTTTTAAAGTTCTATCAAACCAATATAAATTCGTTATTGTTGATTCTTCAAATACTGCACCGATAACTGTATTATCAGTGTCTACCGAAACAAGGTATTAAAGTAAAAAAAATAATTTGTGGATTGTGAATTTTTGGTTTTTTCGATGTTATCATTTCTGTTCAGTTTTCTATTTTATAGACAAAACATTTTAATACCTCAAGAAAAAATGAAGATAATAAGCTATTAAACAACCACCCTAAGTACACTGATTGCAAAATTTGCATTTTTTGCCAATCTGATAGAAAAAAAAAATCAAGAACGATGGGAGATTTTAAAGATATATACAAAGAAAGAAGTTATTAATGCTATCAAAACAAATTCATTAGAATTCGGTGACATTCATTTGATTACTAGAGTGGATTTTTTGCAAACTCTTGAAGAAACCATGCGGTATCATCAAATTTGTAAAATAAAAAACAATAAAACGGTCTATTTTAATAGAAAAACTAGTCAATTTCTCGTGTAATACAACAAGAGAAATTGCAAACGTAGCTTTTGAAAAAGTTGTTCCTTTCGTAAATAATTTTGTAGTTGAAAAGTCTCAAATGTTTTCTTTTTATTTTTTTCTGATCGGACTCAGATAGTGATTCCAGTTCAGACGGGTACGTCAGCGACGATTTTGATTAGGTTTTTTTGTTATTAGTTTTCAAATGTTTTTTTAGGTTTTTTGTTATTAGTTTTTAAATGTTTTTTTAACTGTCGTAGTTTGTCGCGCGAATTTTTACAATAGTAACTTTAGAAACCACTTAAAGTTATTTTGATTCGCAAATAGGTTGTAAGCACAAGTTATTGCATTTAAAATATTGTTTCTTTATATGAAACGTAAAACTTTCAAACGTCATACAAAATGTCAAAATGTTACATCTTAGAAATATTCCTGATAAGTGTTGTCCCGCTACCTGGTTGTAAGCGATCTGTTTTCGTAACGTATACACCCTAATTAATAAATTAAACATACTTCCAAGTGTGATCAAATAAGGCAATAAAAACTGTCGCTAGCTCCCGGACTATAACAGAATGAACAAGGCAGAGAAAAATCGTGACAAATAATGACATTAAAAAAAAATAATTAAATCAAACAATCAACATGGTTGCTTGCACATGAGGGTGCCAAATGCAAATATTTTTTTTCTTTTGTTTTGGTTAATGATTCCATCTACGGGAACTACTTCAAAAACTTGCTACCACGTTCCTGGGCACGCTGTATAGTGTCATGCAAAGAACAACACGGAAAAGGAGTTGATAGAATTCAACTAAATTTAGTAGAGACATTTGTTTTATAAAAAATAACAAATGATTAAAATTTAAACTAAAAATTTTAAGTAGTTTTTATAGAAATAATTTTTTTTGCAAATTTTTTAACAGCAACTGTGGGTTGTTTAATTGTTCTCGTCATTTTTTGTTTTTTTTGCTTATGTAATTGTGTAAATTGCTAATTGAAACAAAAGTAAAGTCTCTTTAAAGTAAAAATATTTTAGAAAGATAGTCTAGATTAACTTTTAATAAGCATTTTTAAAAATAACCACACACAATAACAAGTTTTTTATACTGATTTTGTAATCCGTTTTTTTACTAAGTTTTTATGTAAAAAAGTAATATTTCAGTAATGATGTAAAAGTGTCACCATCATAAAGCACCTAGTTGAGTGTTAAAAAGGGTTTCCTAATGCCGCAATTATAAAAAATAACTTTAAAAAGCATACAAACTCAAACCAAAACGATTGCTTAACAAATCTTAAAAAATTTCGATAAATCGCAGAAAGACTCGCAAAAATAAACATGCCTCGATTTGTACTATTTTAAACAGGTCTTTCTATAACGTCTTTACATTTTTGTGTGGTTTAAATAATAACATATTTTACAAAGATCAATAAAGCGTACATGAATCCATAGCCGCGGTTGTGAGGGTGGTTGCGCTTAAAGCAATATTAACCCAACGTAGTATAGGCCTCAGGTGCACTCTACCACCAAGCGGCAATAGTTACTATCCGTCGCTGACTATTCTGCCCTTTTGCCTTTGCAACATTAATCTCCTCTTTCATTTAATTCCCATTTTAGTTATCCTATTTGCTTTGAATGGCGTAATAAACATCTGATACAACACATTTTCAGTTTCGTAAAAGTTGTTGCTATACAATTTGTTTTTTCTGATAGATGTCAAGCCGGAACTGGTCGATGCATAGTGGACAAAGCCCATCGAAATCAATGTCAAGCTTGCCGTTTGAAAAAATGCTTAGCTATGGGGATGAATAAAGACGGTAAGTTGAAAATATCGAATTTTGTGAGTCGGAACGATCTAAATTTCCCAAGTATTATTAAATTATCAAGAGTGCGAGAGCGAGAGAGTGGGAGGGTTTTGATGGTATGGGGTAAAGGATGAAAGTTAGGAAAGCGAGTCCTGGGAGAAGTGAGAAAGCTCTCGATGAACATTACCCAAACTGCGAAGTTCTTCAACACTTGCGCCTCCTGCATACTGAATAGTCGAGGGAATTTATCGCAAAAGTTCGACCTGCAAAATTCTGCACGTCTTATCCCAAATTCTATCAAAAAACAAACGACCGATAAAAATAAATCTCTTAAAAGTAAATTAAAGTTGCCAAATTACCAAATTTAGATATTTGTGACATCCTTAATAAATGCCTACACTGTGCGACAAAAATATTTTAAATAATTTTTTTGTATTTTTTATTTCTGCTACTTAAATGAAAAATATTAATTTATAGATTTGTTTTAGTTACTGGTTTTTATATATTTTCTTTTTGTCTGTAATGTTTTGAAAACTAAGTTTTTCAAAGTAGTAGCTTCTCGTTATAAATTTAATTGTTTACAAATTCAGATTGTTTTTTTTTATTAATATAATAAGAGTACATTAATAGATCAATGGTTTTAGTTATCTTTCCAACTATTAAACACTGGCCAAAGCTATGTAATCATGCAATTATAAAATTGCAAAAATTTTTACTACCTATAAAATTAGTTTTGGTATGGAAAATTGTACTTATTACCTGAAGAGTTTTTATGGGTATTTGTACAGTTGTTTTTATGTATTTTATTACAATCAATCAAAAATTACTTACTTTCGCGACGACCTCCTAAGCAGTCCACGATATAGTTATTTAATAAACTAGTTTGTTAATGAAGACGATTAATAAACAAAACTGTTTAAAGCACAAACGAGCGACAGTGAGTGAGTTTCTTTAATAGTTGAATTTATTAATTGCTCATTAATAAACGAGTTATTACAATATTTTTTCGTTGACCGTAAACTCTTTTTTTGTGACAAAATTATAAATTAATTACAAATCAAAACCAATTTTATCTCTTTCGTCGCATCAATAAAGATAAGATTTTATAACATACCTTCATCTTTTTTTGTCTTTAAGGTAAACCATTTTTAAATTTTTCAACATTTTCCATTCAACTCTATACATTTGTAATCTCACGTAAAAATCACGTTTGCTAAAAAAATACTAATGTATAAAATTTGATAATTAAAATGTATGATGTTAGAGTCTGTCATTGTTCTTTTTTTTATTTTTATAAGTATAACCATGAGTGTAATTACTAATTAGTCTATATCAAAATGTCATCAAAATGTTAAAATCACAAATAGAGTTACTTAATGAAAAAGAGTGTATTAATAATGTCTATTAATACATTTTCTTTAAATAAAATAATGTCACTAATATCAAAATTAATAAACGGTCAACGAAAATATATAGTTATTTATACAACAAGTTGGTTAATAAGAGCGATTAATAATTGAGACATTTTAACGTTTGAGCGAAGCGAGTACGCTTAATAAAGTAGAGATTATTAATCGCGAATTAACAAACAAGTTGATTATAAAACTTTTCCGGTAATCGTACCTTAGTTAATTAAATAAATAATTAAAATTTTTACAAAGTGCTATCTATAGGTCACTGAACAAACAAAAAATATGTATATATAGCTGCCTATTTTTCAAATTATTTTAGATAATATTTTGACATTTTAGGTTAGTTTGAAGCCAAACGATATTTTATATTAAAATTTTAAATTAATTTGATAATTTTACGTTGTTTTACTTTCTTTGCGTCTTATAATTTCTCCTATACCCTGTTTGCTTAACAGATAGAGTAATAAAACTCAGTGGGAGGAGGCAAGCAGCATAGAACGTTCTGCGGTGAAGTCAGATTTACACTGAATCATTATTTGATGTGTAGATGTAGACGCTTAAAATATAAAATTGTTGGTTTTAAAAATGCTCATTCAGACAAACAAAACAAAAAAGGGAAAACAAATACACCCTTCGTTTAGCTTTTATTATAGGCACAAGCGTGGAAATTCTTGCTTTCTAAAAATAAGCTCTAGTGTGTTGAGGACTTTTACTTTAGGCGCTCTACTTAAAATTGACCAATGAAAAGCCGTTATTCAAACAGCGCGGTTTAAGTGGGCGTTTTTATTACTCTGTTCGGCGAACAAGGTATAGAATTTGTTTTTGAAAAATTCTTGAAGAGATCTTTTTTACAACGCTTTTTCAGAATAAATCATGCAGTAATAAACTTTTTTCTTAATAATTAACGGAAAAAAATTGCTATATTATTAGTCTGTTAAGAGTTTATCTCATCTTTTCTCTAGTTATCATCTCATTACTATTTATTTTCTTATCTAAAAACTAGTTATCACATCAACTTCAGAGTTTACCATCATAAACTTTAATTTTTTCTCTACGCATGTAAATTTTTTCAAAAATTTTTTAATATTACTTTTAATGAATATCAATAAATTAATATTAATTTTTTAAAAAAAATAAATAAATAAATGGGGTAGATAACTTACCTTGTAGCTTTTTTGTTCGATAGTTTGATCTACATTCTTGAAAAAAATGGCGTATTTACTCAAAGTTTTGAGTTAAAATTTTTACTGAAATGATCGGTTTTCACTCAATTTTTGTACTATGTAAGTATTGTCACTAAATCGACAAACAAAAACAAATTGAGTTTTTTTATTTTTTTAAATTTTTTTACATTAAATAAAACGCCATTATTCCCAAGAGAGTGAGTGGGACAAAGAAGCTGTCAAAATCATGGGTAGACTTAATTTACGTTAATGTGCTCTACTCTAGTATTGCCATTTTTCATAGCATTACGACATATAAACACACTATAAATACATATTATTTCTCTCATTAGTTACATTGAATATAATCTTCTCATAAAAAAAGTTACTAAAGCAACATTATTCTGGTAGTGCTACATTTTTTTAAAATTATTTCGTTAGTTATTTTTGATTGTGTAAAAATTCAGAGCAACAGGCTGTCATACTGAGACACTTAATGCAGATACAATATATATTAGTAAATTTAAATTTAGTAGTATACGAGTGTACTGAAATCTAAAATAAAATATTATTTAAAATTACGTCAAAAAACAGTAATTGCATAAAAGCGTCATTTTCCGCTCAAGGGCAAGATTGATGTCGTCGACTAATCCAGCCGGCGCTGAGAAGAGCATCAAAAACAATTTCATTGGGGCAAATCGCAGGACTCCATGACCGTTTCATAGCCATCTATTCAAGATTGTAAATTACAGCAGTGTAATACGCATGCGATTTTGGGTGTAAGCGTCGAGACGGTGGTCGAGTCGATGCTCGGTGGCTGCTCACCCTTCACCGTCTAATGCCGCTTCCCGGGAGTTTTGGCAGAGCGTTTGGTGGGAATTAACCAGCTTTGAATCCCATTAATCAGCGTCTTCTAAATCCCGGCTATAGCTGTTTGTTACAGCCAACGCCTGCTTTGCTCTTCCACCCTCGGCAATAGCAGCAACCCGATGCTCGCTCGCAACTGAGCTAACTGCTTTTACGACAAGCCCTGCTGTTTACATAATGACATTGACAGACAGCACCTGATTACGACAGACATTGTCGATATTCGAGAGAGGTTACGATGGAGAAGGATCGAAGGATAAAGGGCGGCTGAATGAAAAAACTGAGACATTTTTCTATGTACCTCTCTGTAGAAAGTGTGCAGAAAACAAAAATTGTTTTACTTGTAGTATTGGTGCTCACATTCGTTGTAATGAAGAGAGACTCAATGAAATCAAAGCTGACTTAACAATAAGACAAAAATGAAGTTAATCTTACCTGTCAGAGAACACTGTGTTTTATACAAGAAATGTAGTCAGCAACAATAACAGTAAGAACAATTTCATTTTAGTTTTCTAGTGATAAACCAAATGTAAAAGATTGAAACTGAATTGACGTTTTAAATGACACAAAACTGTCATAACATAACCAATATCTATAGCCCAACAAGTTGAGCTTGGCGTGTGAAGGTCAGAGGCGCAATAGACTGGGTGTTGTCGTGGTGGAAAAATTCAGTTGAGACCCAGTATTCGAAGTGTAATGTAGAAGGAGCACGTAGTATGCTTTTCTTTTCCGCTTCTACGCATCTCACACGCCAAGCTGGATTTGTATACCTATACTTCAATCTCAAGATTCAATTTCTCACAACCAATTGGGATTCTATGACTTTTGGATCGCTCGATATTTTAAATTTTTAGAACACATCAGACATGTTCAACGAATAGCCCACAACTTAATTTTAATTTGTTCTAAAAAACACTCAGTAAGTAAAAACACCTTACTTATAATGTAGCGACATCTGCTACTTTGCAGAACAATGTTCGCCAACATTTTGTGAAAAATATGAAGCCACAATCTTCATAATGTTTTTACAATGTTTTTATACGTTTTATGCACCCTCTGTTTAGAAGGCATATGTCCGTACTAAAGGCTAAATATTCAAGTTTTTTTAAATAACAGTTACTCATTACATATACAAAATATCTTTTTATGTATGGTGCTAGAGCTAATTGCACTCATCATTAAAGATCATCCCAGCATGACGGAAATATGCTAAAAGCCTTGCTGGTTAGAAGGCAGTGATTCTTGACCGGGTTTGCTTCCTGTTTGTGCTAGAACAACAGGACAATCTTTCATGAGATAAAAAATCAATCTCTAGGTCGATTTAGTCTGGTACCCATAAAATGAGTAATAATAAGGGGTCTGTACGTAGGTTACTGTACCATCCTTGTGTGTCATTGTCTAGTTAAAATACGAATAGCAGCTCTGCTTGCATTGCGTCGGTAACTAAAAGTATACAAAAAGAATTAAAAAAATTAAAAGAAAAACAAGTAACTAAGAATGGAAATGAGGTCGAGTAATACATTATTTTAAAGGACATAATATTATCTTTATAATAATACCTCATTTGTTGTATTTTAGATAAACAGGTAATGCAAAAACATTTAAAGAACTTCAATCAGGTAAATTTAATATTAGTGTAAAAGGCATCTAAGTTTTAAATATAATAAAATGTTACGGTCACTTTATTTTTGATTTATTTTCAGTTTTTTTTTTTGAAAGAATGGATCTTTGGAGTATAAAAATAAAATTTTGGTTAATTATTCTACCAAGCTTTTGAGAATGGTATTTCTATTCTTTAAGGTTTTAGTCAGACAGCAATTAAACAAACGAAATATTTTAAACAAATTGTTTTACTTACAGTATAAATAGATATTTTACTTCTTAAAACTATTATTACAATATTTAAATGTTAAAAATTTTAACTAGAAATTTTTATTTTTAATGTTGATCTTGTAATAAAAAGAAATGTTCTTAACATTTTAAAAACTATAACGTTTTTTTCGAAAAATATTTTTCGTCTTTAGTATCATATTATGTATTTATACAGTGTGAATTATTTGTATGGAATAACTTCGATAAAAATTCAGGGATTTGTTTTTCAGGAAAACGCTTGAACACGTATCCTGTTATTTTTTAAGGCGCATTTTTTGCCAAAAAATTTGGATATACAGGTGTCTCAACATCGAGATACAACTCTCTATTTTAAAATTTTAAATGGAACCTCAATTTTTTTTAGCATATCTGAATTTTACGTAAAATTTGCGTATTTTTTATGTAGCAACACTATGTCGAATTTTAGTTGTTTTTGAAAAAAAGGACTGATCTATTTGAAATAAATATATTTGAAATAAATAAATTTAATAAAAATTTAGAGATTTATACGTAAAATTCAGATATGCTAAAAAAAAATTGGGGTTCTCAATTGAGATTTCTAAGTTAAGGGTCGTATCTTGATTTTGAAACACCTGTATATCCACTTTTTCTGTCAAAAAATGCGCGTTGAAAAATAACAAAATAGCAAAATACGACTTCAAGCATATTTCTAAAAAAAAATTCTGAATTTATTCATTTCAAATGATTCACGCCTTTTTTTTTTCAAAATCAACTAAAAATCGACATAGTGTGCTACATAAAAATACGCAAAATGATACGTAGAATTCAGATGTGCTAAAAAATGGAGTTCCCATTTGAAATTTCAAAGTTGAGGGTCGTATCTTGATGTTGGGACACCCTGTGTATCCAATTTTTTTGTCAAAAAATACGCGTTGAAAAATAACAGAATACGTGTTCAAGCGTTTTCCTGAAAAACAAATCTAGTGGAGTGCCGTAAGGTTTATACCTCGGAACCCGGATCCACTAAACGGATTTTTATAAAAAATTTTGGAATGTTTATTTAACACTAAGTACTAAAATGTTTACCTATTTATTTTTACCAATCTAAATTTTTTAATTATTAAAATAAATAATTATTAATTTTTCGAATTTTTAATTTATTTTTTAACAAAAGCTTAAAATCATTTTTGCTTAAAATTAGATTTTACATCGAAAAACTATTACAAACCTGTCTTTGGGGCCTAAAGGGACCTCAGGTAAAAAGGTGAGAAGGGAAAGGCGATTATATATAATTGGAATCGTGAGCTGGAACTAGACCACAAATTCAGACTGCTAAGTTTGACATACGTAAAATGAACCTGGCATTTTACATTTGCCAAATTCGTTCCTTCAAATCCACTCCAAAACCTCCAAAATGGAGCCAAAAATGACAAAAATCACAAATTTTAATTTTGAAAATTTATTTGACTTTCTGTATATTAAATAAAAGAAAAGAGACTTTTAAAATAATGATTGCACATGTTTTAAATTGAATCATTAAAAAAAATTCTTGAAATAGTGCCGTTTAGGCTCTTCATCGCTGAAAATAAACCTCTATAAACCTCTGTAACGGGATGTTGTTGGAAAACTGTAATAGTACTGGACACCTAAGAAAAATAGAGAATTTATATGCACAAACTTTCAGATTTTTTGGACTGTAAATAAAAAAGTTTTTGATTGCCCCAACTGTCACAATACGGATCTTGAGCTGTGCAAGGTAAACTAAAAATTGTCTGATTTTCAAAAAAAAAATTTTTAATCGATAAATATAAACGTGGAATAAAAGAGAAAAATGCTCCACCCCCTTAGTCCTACAGCGCCCAGACGTGGCCAAAATTGACGAAAATTTCTAAAATCTATAAATAAATCTAGAGGGTTGTGATTTTTTTATGGGGGTACTACTCTAAATTTTAAACACATTTTTATAAAAATAATTACTGCGTTTATAATTAGAGAATGAAAAGATGAGGGTACAAATTAGCAAAAATTAGCTACTTCTACTTTGAAAGTTATTTTAAACCCTTGTATGTTAAATCAAAAAAAAAAAACTTTAAAGATAATTTCCGAACGTGTTTAAACTTTAACAATTTGAAAAATTTTTGTATTCGAATAGTGCCGTTTAGGCTCCCTATAGCTAGCAATAAACCTCCATGGTCCTCGGTAACAAAACGTCCTAGGGAGACCGTAATAATTCTGGATACCTTAAAAAATTCGAATTTTATATCGCCACAGTTTCAAAATTTTAGGGCTATAAATAACAAAGTTCTACTCCAACGTTCTGTTGAAAATACGAATCTTGAGCTGAAATTGAGCGGAAATGGAACAAAAATTGTCCGATTTTTGTAATTTTTTTTTAATTGATAGATATAAATGTAAAATGAAAGAAAAAAAGTACTAGTTGCTCTACTCCCCTACTCCTACAGTCCCCAGACGCGGCCAAAGTTGACAAATTTTTTTATTATTTGTAATTAAATCTAGAAGGCTGCGTTTTTTTATGGGGGTACCGTGTATAAATTAATATTAAAATAACTATAAAACCATTACTTATTGTATTATAATATTGAGATCTTTACTGCAAAATTTTTTTCTTCATATTTCTCTCATTTTTCACTTAATTGTTGTTATAAATGGTTGCAATCGAGATCGGCAAATTTTGATGGGTAAACTTTTTCATTTAAGCTTTCAACAATGCAACTCAAAAGGTTTTATAAAAATCCATTCAGTAAAACCGGGTTTCGAGATTTTTATATTTTTATGTCTTACGGCACTCTACTAATCCCTAAATTTTTATCGAAGTTATTCCATACAAATGGTTCACACTATATATTTCCAAATGTTGTTTATCAACTTTAAAAACACTCTACAATAACGATAACTGTGTTTAACACCATTCATTAAAATATACCGTATATAAAAAGCAGGTATTTAAATTTTGCACGCGGTTATTTAAAAATGGGTCAAAATTTTACCTTATTTTGTAGAATGGTATTACACGGCGCCGTAGCGCAGTCACTCTCAATCCAACATGCCTAAGTGCACCCCTTCTGCACACCTAGACCCCAAGCTCCTAAACTAGAAGTATTTAGAGGCCCGTTGTGCGACATACTCAACATACTTGAGGCTAACTTTCAATATTTTTTTCAAAAATCTGAAAATTGCTGAAGTGTGAAAAAAAGATTTTTAAATTTCAATTAAGTTTTTTTAATTTTTTTTTCAAATTTAAGTTTACAACAAAACAGAGCATACAGTTTCCTGTAAAATTTACTGTTAAACTTATTTTATTTTAAGTTGACGCCAACTTAATGCAATATGTGGACATGCGTTGTTTTGCTGAAAAAGGATATGTTGACGGCCATCTAGATAAGGCAGTAAAGTCAAATGCGGCGATATAACGTTTGCAAACTAACAAGTCGATCTTCTTTTCCAAACCACTAGTCACCGAGTTATCGCGTAGTAGCAAAATGATCTCAAAGAGCAAGTTGTCTTAGGGATCTGTCTTTGTGGTACGTCTAGGTGGACATGTTGGTCTGTTTCGTGTTCCTCTACCTTCTTCTGTCTACACTCGAAACACACGCATTACCGTCATTGCTGTAGAATCGACACGTTTGGCAATTTTGCCATAGGTAAAACCAACTTTTCGAAAAGCTACAATTCTACCTCTATCAAAACGCATAATTTTTATTTTTACGATTTAATTTGTTTTACCCCCCCTTCCCCCTCCTCGATTCATATTCTGAAAGGACGGGCGTCAATTTTGAGACACCCTGCATAAATAATCCATAATTATGCTTATTTTAGCTAAGTTAAATGCTCTATAAGTCACTAGTAGAATAAAAAACCGTTTCAGTCATTAGTGAGATAAAACCTTTTTAGGGCACTAGATTTTAAACAAAATCAATATGAAAAAGTTATTTTTTTTAATGATTTGGTTGCTGTTGGAAGTTTTTGGATAAAATTGTGTATGGCAGTTCGTGTGTTGTAACTCTAAGTCTCTCAAAAAACAATAACCCACTTGCCACTTTGTAGCTCTTAGGTTAACAGTATTTCTCGTAGCTTATTTAGCTAAAAACACGCTTGTAGCATAAATAACTATTATATACAAATGTATTATAATCACCTTATTACTCCACTTATTTGACTTTGTTTGAGTTTAGTAATGAATGACTCTCATTATTTCACTAATGGTGTAATAAAAAATTCGTTAAATCTTATTACAATTACATGCAATTATAAGATTTTTTCGACGAAATCGACGACACTGCATTAGCTACTGACTTTTGAACTTTCTTAGGTAGACTTTCCGCTTCAGAATCATTCTAAAATCACTTATTTTAGTCGTTTCATTTTATCCGTAAAACCTGACAAAATTTTTGTTCATTTGTTCTTAATTTTGAACAAATAAATTACTAAATTGTTTTTTTCTAAATTTGTTGCACTGTAGTTAAAATTTTGTATATTATTAGAGGTTAGAACATATTACACAACTTGTGTGATTATAGATGAACTTGGATTATACTTTCTCTTCGTCTGCAAACTGCTCACTCGTAATGCTGAAATAATGCTTCTATCTTACTAATAATATCTATAAATTACTATTAAAACTATTTTAGATCAAATGGTCGAGTATATTTGCAATCCACTTTCTACGAACATTTTGCACGACGTATTTATTCCATAAAACTCATGTTGTTCTGCCTTTTTTTAATTCAGCCCGATATATTATATATTTCAGTGTTGCACTATTGCCTAAAACAACTATGTAATCAATTATTTACAAAGTGTTTAAACATGACGATATCAAGCGGCGACGTCCACATCCTTAAAAACGCAAGTGCAAATTGCATTGTTGC
Source organism: Tribolium confusum (assembly GCA_029207805.1). Classification (NCBI taxonomy): domain Eukaryota; kingdom Metazoa; phylum Arthropoda; class Insecta; order Coleoptera; family Tenebrionidae; genus Tribolium; species Tribolium confusum. The sequence continues at coordinate 40,050,309 of JALGAY010000003.1, forward strand.
TATTATCTATTATAACTACACAGCGCTTTCTTTTTAATACTTACTGCGAAAACGAAAATGTTTCAGGTGCAAATTTAACTTAAAATTGAGCCTTTTAAGACATTGAATTTGACAACGTAGTCTCAAAATTTTAAAAATTTCACTATATAAACTAATCTTTTATTAAAGGTCTTTATTGTCAGTGTGATTAAAAATCACATTATAAACAAATTGTAGGTGTACCGAACGTAAACTTAGTACAAATTGAGAAAGTTCACAAAACAAAAATATTATTTATGTCAGTAAGTATCTTAGTTTTCAATAGGCTGAACTGTTCATAGTAAAAATAAATAATAAATTATAACTGACCTAATTTAATCAGTTAGAATTACAGAGAACAAATATTATAAAATAAAATTAAGAAAGAAGGAAAATTTTAATAAATTTGGATGAAAATAATGCAGCATGAGATAATTTTGCACCAAAGCGAACATCAAAAAAGTTGCCGCCAGTCTAAACTACAAAGACCTCAGCAAACAACTTGCAAACTTCCTCTGGTTATTACTCATTCAAATTTGACAAAGCTTTGTGGTAGAGTAAAACCCTTAAAAATAATTTCCACACCGTGTGGTCGACACAAAGACGCAAAATAAAACAGTTAACAGCAGGTCGTTCTTACCAAGAGAAGCGTCGCTATTATTCATCCCTTTCTACCTTATACTGTCAGAAAGAAACAAACAGAAAGTCGAAATGTTTTAGCTTTAGCCCTTCACAGCCTTCGAAGCATAATTGGTAGAGTTAGAGCGACAAAGGACGAAATGCAAATCTGGAGAGTGTTTGAGGCGCTGGGCTGGGATGGGCTGGGCGTCGCTTAGCGTCGGATGAAACGTGTGCTTGCCCACGGCCTGCTTTATATTCTGTTATTGGCTTCGTTTATTCGGAAATTACGACGTGATAAAGCATATATTCTCGCTTCTAATGCTATCTGCGGTGATAAACATAAAGTAGGACCTATTACTGTTACCATTCCTTGTCTTTATCTTCACAAGGTGTAATAGGTACGGTATATACATAGACCCATTTCTCTCGTCTTTTCTCCTTGTTTTTCTTATGAAAACGCTTATACTTTGTTTATTGTCATTATTAATATAATTGAAATAGTAATAATAATAATATACAATATTTGCGAAATATTGACTTAAAGAAAAAAATATAAATAAACAAATTGTTGTATTGGTAAAATCACAAAAGAAAAATAAATTGTAATTGTCTAAAAAAGTGTGTTAACATTAATTTAACATCAATTGACGTTTGATTTAAAAATTATAAATTCTGATAAAGAGAGTAAAGAGACAAGATTATAAACAAACCTTCAATTAACTAATAAAGATTAAACAAGTAAAGATAAAATATTAACGTCAAAATTTACCTATTATTTAAAATTAGTATTTCTGCTAAAAATGTGTTTTCTAAAATCTTGAATTGTTTTTTTTTTAAACTGTATTTTAAAAATTTTAAATTTAATAAAAATTTTTATAAAGTTTTTTTATTTCTTCGCAGGCGGTAACCACTTTAAAACCTAAATGAGTTGTCGTCATTTAAATGTAACGCTCAATTATTTCGCATACGTTTAACGTGCGTGGATTATGAGCACGTGTTGCTCGCGCGAGATGCCCCAGAAAGGGGCAATTTGGCACGCAAATAGGCACCCCACTGTAACAATTACAAAGGATCGCCGGTCACGTTTTTTATTCCGACCACAACTCGTCAATACAATTTTCACGACTTATGAAGCTAAGCTTTGATAAATCTTCTTAAAAAGTTATAATTTTAGCCGTTCAGAATGAAAGGCAACCTCGGAATACGGCCACCATCCGACCGGAAACTCTGAGAGACATGAGCGCTGAGCAGGAGCGAGCCCTACGAGAAGCCGCGGTCGCTGTGGGAGTGTTTGGGTGAGTATTTTTCATTTTTATGAAAATCAAATATAATCACTGAACCATGAAAAGCTTTTGATCTGATGTGTCGTTGTTCTATCATACGTTAATGCTATAAAAGATAACAAGTTTCAGCTCGACTTGGTGCGGAAATACATAATCTTTTGATCGGTGTATTGTGACATGGTAAAGGCGAAATACCGGAATATGATCTATATTTAGACTTTAGAGTCACTCTATTAAAAGCATAGTTATGCTTAAGAAAAAAAAATATCCGAGAGCTTTATAAATTATTTTATGTTAATGCTTTATGAATTATATATTATCATATATACAATACAAAGTGTTTTTGACGTAATGTTAAAGATTTTAACAGATGATAGCTCTTATTAAAAGAATGCTAAAGACCAATGGTCATGAAATGGAAAACATACGTCCCATTTACTTCATATTTTCAAATTTTGACAACTCAAGAACTAAGTGTATTGCACAATTCTATTTACTACCTACCCCACGAGTCAAAATATGCTTCAATCATGTAATTTTTGTGTTTCGTAAAAAAACATGATTAAAAAACTTAGAAAACAAGAAGAATTTACCAGAACGGTTTGTCAGATTTTGACAATCAGTAAATACACGAAACAAGAACATACACAATTTTTTAAATGCATGACCATATTCGATCAAGATAATTGTTGATATCACGGTACAAATGTTTAGACAATAAAGGACAACTTTGAAGTATACATATTTAGAAAATTTAACCAGTTATAGTACATAATAAAGGTAGTCCGAATAACCCAACTTGTCTTATACAAATGTTTATAGTTTTTGGGATACACCTTGTAGAACTTTTTCAAGATTTTTTTAACGAGGTACAATGTATTACAGCGTTTTTTTAATATATAGTGTAATTGCAATATATGCAACAGTTTTTTCTGATAATAGTTCTAGTTTTAATGTTAAAATCAGATATACAGACGTTCTTCAAAAAATTTCTACAAAAGTTACCAAGTTTTAGCTCTTGTTAAAACGATTCTAAAAAACACTATAAAAAACTCAATTTGCTTTATTCAACTGTTTATAGTTTTGGAGATATACGCTGTAAATAATTTTTTTAAAAAACCACTATTTTTGAGATACACGATGTATAACAGGACTGCTTTTAAACAAAAACTTTTACATCGTATATATATATGCTTCAACACAGTGTTGTCATACATCGTGTATCTTAAAAATAATGTTATTTAAAAAAAGTTTTACTTTAAAGTTTAGGGGTGTACCCTAAAAATTGTTAAGATTTGTACCAAGTTTGGTTATTTCGAACTTCTTTTATTATGTACTATTAGCTGGTTAAATTTTCCAAACATAGTTCAAAGTCACCCAATGTACAGACTGTTATAGAAGTAAATGCAAAAATTTTAACCTTAAATACAGCACCACAAACAATAAAAATCTGCAAAAAAATCTTTGTTCTATCTCAACTAATAACAAAATTACAGACTGTCAAAACATTTTTTGCTATATCTCGTAAAGCGTTTAAGCAATTAATACCAAATTGGGTACACAAATGAAGTTGAGTGTACTCTTTTTATTTCTACTAACAAAATTTTGCTGCACATTACAATTTCAAGTTACGGCACATTTGTTTCACATTTTGGGTAATGAATCAATTTTTTTTTAATAATTTTTAATTTTGTGGCAAAAATGAATATACCGGTAGATTTTAAATAGAAATGCAAAAACGCAATATTTTGCTAAAACGTACCGTTTAGGAGATATTTACGTTTAAAGTATAAAAATGACTTTTAATCTCTAACCTTAGACCCCTCTAGCTCCTAAACGGTGCAACTTAGTAGGTATAGAAGTAATTTGTGTTAAATCGCTTTATTTTGATCTGAAAAACCTACAATTGCCCAATGTTAAAAAAGTTTTGTTATACGTTTTGTAATAATTAATTTTTAGGTTATAATTTTGTTTGAGTTGAGATAAAACAAAATTTTTTTGCCGATTTTCATTATTTGTAGTGCTGTAGGTATTTCAGGTTAAAATTTTTGCATTCACTTTTATAACACCCTGTATACTGCATAAAAAGTGTGTTTTTAAAGTTATGTTACAAATTTTTACAAGTAACTTACGTTAAAAGGATGCTGAAATACCAAAATTGTCCTATACAAATGTTTATAGTTTTGAAGATACACAGTTTTCAAAATACGTAGAACGATGTATTATAGCAATTTTTTTCGATATACAGTGTGTTATTGCAATACAACCAACATTTTTTTCTGATAATAAGTCCTAGTTTTAATATTAAAATCAGATATGCAAAGTGTTTTTTTTACAAATGTTAGCAGATGATAGCTCTTATTGAAAAAACGCTAAAAACCTTATTTGCCTCATACAAATGTTTATAGTTCTTATACATTTATATACTGTAGGCAATTAGGCATTTTTTTTCAAAAAACATTGTTTTTGAGATACACGATACATTTATGACAACACTGTTTGTGGGCAAAATCTTTTGTATCGTATATCTCCTAAATCCATATGCTTAAAAATAGTGTTGTCATACATCGTGTACTTTAAAAATAATGTTTAAAAAAAAAAAAATTACAGCGCATATTTCAAAAACTAAAAATATTTGTTCGTATAATGCAAATTTTGGTTTTTTGGCATACTTTTAACGAAAGCTATCACATGTTAAAACCTTTTACATTACTTCAAAAACAGCTTGTATATAGAGGATGAGTCAAGAGGACAACTTGATTCAAATTTTCTGATTTATTATGACCGCGCTAGCATCTTTTTAAGTAGAGTTCACTAGGTGAAGCCACAGTATATGTAATGTTGATTGACTATAATAATTTTTCAAAATACTTTTTTAGAAGAAAATTAGATGAATCAGATATTTTACTACTAAGTGAAAATATGTTTTTTTTTAAAATAAGTCTATCATTTAAAAAAATAAAGGCAAAAGTTAGTATATATTATACCTGTAACTTTTAATTTATTTAAAAATAAATTAAAAACCTCATACAAAATCAGTATTGGAACAGGAAAAATAAGATAATTAACAGTACTTTTAATTAAATTAATTTTGAGTTTTTTATATGGGAATAAACATTAGTTTTTAGAGACTTTTTGTATCCAAAATTTAGTATCCAACTTGTTATGCTTACAAAAATTTTAATTTCAGCGGTTTTAAGAATATGGTTTAAAAGTTTGGAAAGCGACTCGATTTAATTTTTTTTTCACCCGGACGTCTTTGACAAGACACTTTACAAATATATTTAATTTTATTAGCAAACTGAGAGAAAATACATTTATTCAAAGATATCAATTCAGTTTGAACCCACATGTAAAAATATATTATTTAAAAAATAATTTTTTAATACTGAAAGATGGAATTGAAAAATAGATAATATTAAAAAATATTAAAAACTAAACTTTTCAGAATTTTACGAGTTAAAAAAATTGAACCAACACACGCAATAGAAAAGATGTGTCCCTCTTACTTCAATAGTATTTGTCACTTTTGTATTTGCACCATGCAGTGTACTTAAGACATGTCTATTTAAAGGGTGTATAATATTTGTTACACACTAAAACGTTTTTTACTTTTTAATAAATTTTTATTTTGTATTTTCAGGATAATTTTAATCTTTGTCTGATCTTTGTCTTTCGATTGTTTATTATATTATTTACAATTATAGTATTTTATATTTAAATTGTGTATTATTAGTTGTCTATAGCAAATTCAAAAAAAAAATTCAAAACTCATTGGCTTCATCTTACGCATTTAACTTGAAGGAATGCTAGATTTTTGACAAATTGGCTAGAAAAACGACATCGGCAGTCTATATGGATTCTGAATTTAAGTTTTCTGTCTCTATAGCGCATTATTTTCACTAGTTCTTAATTTTATCCTTAGACCGCGTATCGCTTTTTGGTGATTGTCAACGAATATGTTGTAACTACTAAATACGAGTAGTAGCATTTACATAATTTAATAAAAATAACAATAATTATTATATTTTACTCGTGAATAACAGAATAATTCGATAAAATAAAAAATAGGAGTGCATATTACAGACCTCCAGTTCCTCTGACCATGGCTTTAACATCTGCCCGATATTCGCACAGTTTATTACCTTCGGTGCCGCCTCCAACAATGCCAAACCGAGAACCAACTCCCACAAAAGAAAACAGCGACAACGATGGTAAGTAAATTAAATAATTTAAGAAAATGTAATTATTTTGTATTGTTTTTGAAAAAGATTATATATTTTGTGAGTATTATCTGTTTTAATTTGTTCACATAGCTAATGGCGAAGAGCGAAATCTGTGTAGGATTAATGTTACTGACGTCACGTTACTAATTATTCTTTGGGGACATTGGACGATCTAGAAGAGAGAGAGCCTGTTTTAAAACGATTCTACTCTGTACATGCACTGAAGGGTGGAAACCCTAAATTAATAAATTCAATTTAAATAAATTCAGAATCGGGTACTTTAAATTACGGGTAGACGATAGGGAAAACGAGTGGTGCAAACCTGATTTCAGTGCGATATTTTATTATTTCACTCAGAGTAGTTAACCAAGTAGTTTAATACGATTTTTGTTATAATATTTTTGATATAAATCTATAAATGTAAAAGATTACGTATTTAATAAATTGATTAAATAAAAATAGTAATTAAAAATCTAGAAATTACATTTATTGAAACATCTTAATATGTTAGTCTCTTAATTTTGATATTATATTTAAAATATGTATATATGTACTCCACATACAGAGTGAGTATTTTAGTTGGCATAGTTTCTAAAACTTTCGACAAAACACTCAAAACACTAGCAAAACAATTAAAGAAGAACACATAAAATCAATCAATAAACTTCAGAAATGATTCAAAATTTTCAAAATGAGATCAATTTTAGATTAGTTTTTTGCCTGAAAACAATTAAAAATATTTTAAACACTTTTAATAAAAAAATAAAAAATAATAGTTATTATAGGTATTAAGGGTGAAAATTAATTTTTTTAGCGGTAAGAATAAAAATTTTTAGTTGAATTCTATACGTTCTCGACCAGAAAATTTAATACGTCATTTAATATTTTTGTTTACTAAAACCGTGTGTTAAGTAGCTACTTTAAAAAAATAGTGGTTGAAATAGGTACTTTACGCACTGTTAATAAATAAAATTACTATATAAAAAAAGACATTAAAAACTCCATACAGGCGTGGTAACATTTTTACTTAAAAGTTTTATTTGAAAAAGTTTTTTTACAGAAAGATAATTTGGTATGTTGGTATGTGTACATTTTGCTGGTAATAAAGCACAGACGTGGAAGTAGAAGATACAGTGATAAGATGTGTACAATAATTTCTCTAAACAAAGAATTCCGTTAATTCAAAGAATTTAGGTAGTGTTAACTTTTTTTTTTGTGCTGCCAAACGGATTGATTCTTTATAGATCTTTTAGCGTACAACTTAGAATGCAGCTGTTATCGGTTTTTGTTATAAATAAACTTTTTTAAGAATCTGCAAAAGAATCATTTTTCTTACCCCTACTGGGTACAATAATTCTTAGCTTCTAGGTTAAATAATCTTTTTGTTAAATTGCTAATGTTTAATTGAAATCGTACGAAACAACAAAATTGTTGAAAAATATAAAATATTTATTAAAGAAAGAACACTACAAAAACAAAAATAATAGTTTCTGACTACATTAACATTTTATCGTGTTTGTAAATTTAAGTTTATATATTTTTCTGAAAGTAATTGTTGTCAGATAAAAATAAAAATAGCGTTGAAAAATAAATTTACGAAAATTCTAGCTAGGTTCCTGCTTGTTGTAGATAAAGTTTTGCAGATAGATGTCTAGATATCTGTATCAAGTTATTTAATGTTTCATAATGCAATTAGGGTAATAATGTCTTTTGAATTTGTTTAAAATAAAGAGGATTATCTGATTTTAAAGAAACATTTTCATTTTACCCACATTTCTTCTAGTTATGCCCTCTCTTTACCCGGCGTCATAATCAAATTTTTTAAAGGCATTTTACCTTTTGTGCACTTTATATGAAGGAAGATTTAATAAGCAGCCTATTGGTGTAGTCAGAATTATTATAAATTAAATAACTGAAATTTTAAAAATAAATAAATATATTTTTTTAAAATTTAGAGAAACGCACTTTGTAATTATCATTAAGAGGTCTTTCTACCTTAATCTACAACGGAGCGTCCAGTTCATTGTTTTGCGGTCGTAATAATAACCTTACTAATTAAATATTTATTTTATTTATTATCCGTTATTTATATCCGGATAATATTATTATAATTACTTACTTAAGTATATAATATTATTACTTATTATCCGTTATTTATTAAAATAATTTGATCAACATTAAACTGATTTCTAGTATTGCATGTTATCTACAAATTGACCGAGCAAAATTTATAGATGAAATGTTATTATTACAAAATAACAATATTTTAAAAATGACCAAAAAAAAAATAATTTATTCTAAATTAAATACATTAAAAATTAAACGTAACTAAAAAAAGTGCTGTGCCCATTTGTAGATAATTTGTAGTAATAGAGATTAGTTTAATGTTGATAAAACTATTTTAATAAATAACATAAATATAAAGGTAGGACTATAAACGAAATCAAATTCTTTAAATAAGATGTATATAAAACTTTCTAATATAACAAATAAAAAAAATTATACAGAATTGTAGAAAATTTTATTTTCTTTCAGATGATATAGGTATAACTTGTAAGTATTTAATCAGTAGGGTTAATAGTACGACCGCAAAACAATGAATTGGACGCTCCGTTGTAGATTAACGTAGAGAGGCATCTTAAACAAAATAAGTAATAATATGTTTAATTTAGTAGACTATCAACAAGTCTTTGTTTAGCAGAATTTGATCAATTTTGGCTAATTAGGTTTTGAAATTATAGGTTTGAATTACGTTTTTTAGTGTCGTTGGTTTAGAGTAAAATCGGATTCTAAATCAAAAACTCTATTTATTAAAATTTCAAAAAGTTTTGGGAAGCGGAGTACTATACCAATAATAAAATAATTGTTTTAGTATAGTATTTTGAGTTATAATAATCAACAAAAATTTCTAAATATTTTTTTTAAGAATTTTTCAGGCAATTTTAGTTCTAATTACTTCAATAGATTGCTAATTATATTATTTTTTATTTAAAATACTACAGAAAGTAGCTTGTTATAAAAAAACTAGTTAATTAGACTCTTCGATGCTATCTGATAAAACCGCTCGTGGCAAATCAAATCTACGTGAAAGTAGTGACAAATCTGCATGCCGCAGGCAGTTTTCTCAGGTGATATTGAAAGATCTATCGACTGTAAATTACTTGCGTTTGGTAGCAACACAATCTTTATTGCACTAGTAATAAACAGAAGAGTTTAAATGTCAGCTTTGCCAAAATTGATTTGAAACATTGTGCTGGAAACTGATTCATCTTACAAATAATTGGATAATGCATAAATATTGAAGATAATCATAATAATCGAAAAATTGGAGAGGCCTAACATAAACCTGTCAGTTAGCCAAAAAGTGGTCAATTAGCAAAACAAATTTACATTAAACGAATAAACAAAACCAAATGATTTCAACAACCAACCAAACAAAATTTTGATTCCAAACAACATATCAAGATTTTCTAAATGTGAATGACAGTTAACAAGCCGACTCTCTTATGAACTCCATTTATTTGACTTTGTCCGGTAGGATAATAAAAAAAAGTGGTACCGTTTATCACGTGTTCGGTAAAAGATAGAACCGCATTGGTGTCGGTCGTCTATTAGTTTTGTTGTTTCATGACCTCTAACGCACTTATAAATAAAGTCTTATCTTAAATCAGTTGATGTCTAAACATTTAGGCTTGGCTAAGTCAGTGGTTTTAAAATATTACGTGTGCTGTGCATTTATAAATTTTGTGGGTGGCGTCTTGAAGTAAGATCGGCTAGGTCACTTGTTCTAAAACATTTCAACGTGCGCAACAAAATCATTTTATGATAAAAAGTAATTGCAAGATAAATAGAAAGAATGAAGATATTTTAAATGCGTGTTATGTGATGTGTTACGTCTATTATTTAGATTTCGCAAAATTCACAGAAAAGTGGACTGAGACAATAAAAAACTTTTTATATTGCCAACGTTTCGAACCTTTTTTGGCTCTATCTCAAGGCCTATAAACAGTGTCAAAAAGTGTTGGTTTCAAAATTGTTAATATTATTCAATTTTGACTTCAATCATTCTTCCAGCGACCACCGACCTCAGAAAAATTTTTATACCATGCTTAACATTTTTTGACACTATATATAAGTCTTAACAAAAAAGCCACGTCGGCTATATAACAAATTTTTTATTGTCCCAGTTTACTATTCCATAAATTTTGCTAAATATTTTAAAATTATGAGCCCAATATCTTGATGAAAAATCTGGGAAGACATAGAGCTCTTGTGTAAACCACCCCAAAAAAATTAAAGAATGCTTAGAAAAAAAAAAATAGATGAATTTGGTCTTTTAGTGTTTAAATACAGTAAACACTAAATCAGATTGTGAGAATTCTGACGAATTTGTTGATAAAGATATTAAGCATAAAAAATAATGTTTTTTGTTTGTCTGTATATACATTTATACGAAGCTAAATAAATAAACAACAACAAATATTTGACGAAAAGTTGTTGTTATACCTTGACATTTATGCAATTCGCTGTATAACAATTTGCTGGTATAGAGGTACCTAATCTTAACACTTCATGACCGTACTACCTCAGTTAGGTGCAAAGAAAATTCTGTTTTAATTTGAATTAGTCAACAAAATCAAGAAAATATTAATTCGCAATATATTTATCAAGAAAATTAAGAAAATGTTTATTCACATTATACATAATTTTTATTGTTCAAAAAATTTAATTCAAAAAATTTTTTTTTGGTTAAAATGCACAACCTTATTTTCAAGTGTGTTGTAGTCATGAAACAACATAACCAACAGACGACCCATACCAATACGGTACATATTTCCTTTTACCGTACACCTGTTAAACGGTACCACCTTTTTTATCATCCTACCGGACAGAGTTAAATAAATGATAAATATATAACTTAACGTGCGTTGTGCATGCTACGTAATTGTCTTTTTCTCATTCGATTTTTACTCTACAAATCATTTTTTATCAAACAATATGCAATGTTGTTTATTGGTCTAAAAACAGAAACACAATCTACTGTTCCGTGTGGTCATTAGTCATTTACCTAAACACAAATTTTAAACTGCAAAAATTTAACTTTTAAATTGTATTATTTAAAAAAACACATTATTTTCAAATCTGAAAGTTACGTTATTTAATAAAATCAATAAAAATTCTATCTTTTTAAAATTGTTGTATTTTGCTAATATGTACCTAAGGTTAGTACCTAGGCTATTACTTATTATCACATACCCTTTTCGCATTTTGCTTCATCTTCTAGTAAAATTTAAAAAACAGTTTGAGGAACTTTTTAGCTAAACACCATCGATAGTATAATTATCGATATCTAAACATCATCTACTAAAGTATTCTGTATTTTTAAAAAATTTAGTTTTTTTTATAAATAGTCAAATTTTTGCTAATTTTGAGAGGTCTATTTTTCCGGCGACTATTGATCTCCCAACAGTTTGATACCATGCCTGACTTTTTTGAACAATAGTTATGTCTTGATAAAGAACCAAAAAAGGCTGGAAACGTTGGCTGTTTAACAAATCTTTTATTGCCTCAGTCCACTTTCCTGTGATTTTTTCTAAATTTCAATAACGGACGTAACACACAGCATAAAAAATAGAATCTATGTAATATGTATTTTTATAAAAAATTCTATTTTTTATTAAATTATTTAATTGTTTTTTAAAGTTGTAGAATTAATTTCTTATAAAATAATCAAATGTAGTACTAAATTATTGATATAAAACTATATACATACACAATACTATAGTAATAAAATTTGTAATATTTTTTTAGAAGAAAGCATAGATGTTACAAACGAAGAAGAAGATACTCCGAGTTCGGGTTGTGGAGTTTCTTCGAGCAGTGGTCCCTTACGACCGGAACCTCAACCAGCCACTGGCTTAACCACAGGACTGTATCCTTCTTCTCACGAGACAATATACGAAACGTCTGCAAGACTCCTCTTTATGGCAGTAAAATGGGCGAAAAATTTACCCAGCTTTGCCAGCCTACCATTTCGCGATCAAGTAAGTTACATAAAATAGAGTGTTTAATTGAATAAAAAAAAGAAAAAAAAGTTTCTACTGTTTTTAATTTAATGCATATTTGTTGAATTTTTTTTCAAAAAAATTATGTGCTACCTTAGAAAGAATAAGAACTTTTTTTGCTTGATCTAAGTAATAAGAGTTTAATAACAGATTTTATTTTATTGAAAATACTCACTCTGTACATATTTTGTAAATGTACCTACTTTTATAAATGATACAAATGCTAATAATAAATATAATTTTAGGTAATTTTATTAGAAGAAGCATGGAGCGAACTTTTCCTCCTCAATGCCATCCAGTGGTGTATGCCTTTAGACGTTTCAGCAAGTCCACTTTTTAACGTAAATGAACACGTCAAAAATGGTCATTCCGCAACTGATGTTCGAATTTTGGCAGACACTTTAATGCGATTTAAAGCAATTCATGTTGATCCAGCCGAATTTGCTTGTTTGAAAGCTATTGTACTTTTTAGATCAGGTTAGTTTTTATTTCTTATTCTAAATTTTATAATGTATAATTATGATTTAAAGAAACAAGAGGTTTAAAAGATCCAAGTCAAATTGAAAATCTCCAAGACCAGGCTCAGGTTATGCTATGGCAACACTGCCGAACACAACTTCCAGGTCAAGTTGCCAGATTTGGACGACTACTTTTGATGCTACCTTTACTTCGAATTGTACCAGCATCTCGAGTCGAAGCAGTATTTTTTCAAAAAACTATAGGGAACACTCCTATGGAAAAAGTTTTATGCGATATGTATAAGAATTAGTCTCAAATTTAATGTAAATCTGAATGTTTTCAACGAAATGTTTTGTAAAATAAACGAAAAACGCGCACCATTATTTCAAATGTGAATATTTTGTAGGTTTTATTAAATTTTTGGCACTAATCCATCTATTGAACGTATAAATAAATTACATTTTGACTGACGGATTTAAATGTATTTAAAGTATATAAAAATGTTATATAAAAAGTGTAAGTAAATTGTTTCTTATTTCATCGAATGATTAAGTGTCAAATGTATATAAATAAACTATATAATGTCTTGGTAAATTTAATTCCATCCTTAATTCAAAAATTTAATATAAATTAATTACTATCTTAACTGTAATACTGTATGTACAAAATAAAGAATTATTTCATAGAAATGTCTAAGGCAGTAATATTAATCCTTACTGCAATTATAAACATTGATTTTAATTATGTCGATCCTGTTAGCTTAATGATGAGATAAAATATTTGAATAATATGTAAATGATAAAAGAATTAAAAATCCACATCAATCCTACAAGTTTAAGCAAATAAATTCTTACATAAAAGTTGCAGAACGTTTTCAAAAGTTATCTCTCATTGTCAGTCTCCAAATAGTAATGTAAAAAAAAATTGTAAAAAAATGGAAAAAACTCACTTACTTTTGTCAATAATAAATAAAAACATAATAAATGAAAATCTACTTATATGTTCATCAATCTTACACAAGTTAAATTGGTCGATTTAACAACTGAATTTTTAAAAACTTCTATTTAAATTATTTTACACTACTTGAAATTACACTTATTTTATTATTGAAAAATACACTTTGATTTGATAAATTATTAACTGAAAAATACACTTTGATTTATTATCTTCATTTACTACACTTATTAACTAAATTGGTTAAAATATTGAGACCTGCACACAGCACAAGGCTAAGCTGTATACATTATATCTGCCCTACTCTAGCTGAAAGGTGGTATATATACAATCCTAATGTGCTGAGTCTATAATATGCTAGACAAAGGGGTTACTATACTAGGGGTACCATAACTCACATCAAATAAATAAATGAATAGTTGCTATTTAAAAAAAATGACAAAAAAATGAATTTTACCCGGCTAAACATGTGTGTTTTGAAATGATTTGACATTTAATTTAAAGGAGTAATTAAAAAATAATTTAAAAAGTAATAAACATGATTATGAAGAGTAAAAAAACAAGATTACAAATAAACATTTAATTAACTAATAAAAATTAAACTGGTAAAGACATAATAAAACATTTAAAAGAGATTCGATCTTTTCAAACTTGTTGAGAAAGTTTGTAGGCGAATTTAAAGATTTCTAAAAATTTCAAAAAATTTAAAGGATAACCTTTATTGCAGATGTGAGAAATTTTAAATTTATCAGTAGAAATGACTAGAAGAAAAAATATGTGAAGCACCAAAAGCGTTGATTATATCTATATTTCTGTATTTTTCTCTATTGTTCTTACATGTTCGCGTATTCTGGTTGCAATACTTCGTCTTGTCTGATCCAAATAAACTGCTTTGCAGTCATTATAAAATAACTTATAAACGCCTAAACAATGCAAAGAAAAACATTTCAGGGTAACAAAGTTTAAATAACAATAAGAATCTATACCGGGTGTAAACGAAATTAGGCTCACCCCATTTTTTAATAGTATTTTTTAAAATAGAAAAACGAAACTTTGGAAACTTATTACGTTAAAAAATCTCCATTAATTGAATACAAAATAAACTTTTTATCACTTCCAGTTTTACCGGAAACGACCGTACCTTTGGATTTTTAAATGGAACACTATACATATTTATATATTTTTGGAATCTACATTAAATTCTGAGTGTAATAGACTACTTTTTATAACTTTTTGTAAAATAAATTATTTTTATTGTAATTTTTGTTTTTTTATCTAGAAAGCTGAGATGGTTAAAAAATAGTTTTAAATAATGTAAGCAACCACTAAAAAATAAAAGCGGTGTAATAGATGCTCTAGATTAGAAAATACAACACTTTTAATTAAATGAAATTAGTTTTTCCGGCTTAACTATTTTTTTTTCAAATGGAGCAATGGTGGCTTATCCGACTCTTTAGATTAACTTTTTTTTGTAAATTTAAAGATACCAAAATTTAAAAAGTTCATTTACCACTTTTTGTAATATTTACAAAAACAATTTAAAAAAAAAATAGAAAATGTAACCGACGTAATACTTTATTACGTCATAACTCATTTATTGTGAAAAGAAATTTTATAATAGACATTGGTGCTATTATTATTAGATTAATTAAATATGGAATTAAAGAAGTTGTCGATGATAATTTTATTGTTACAGCAAATGTTCGAAATGTCCTCCGTATTTTCCTGACATTTTTGAACGCGATTTATAGTTTCTGTGATAACGTTTTGCAATTGTTTAGCAGTAATTTGTGAAATACTGTGTCTTAATCTTAATCTGTTCAGTCAGATGTTCATTAAAAATAATGGGTTCAATATGTCGTTCTTCAACAATACCCATCCAAACATTAAAACCAAAACGCCCTTGAAAATTATTTTCTCTTAAAAGATGGGGATTTCTTTGAGCCCAGTAACGTGTATTATTTCTGTTAAAAACGCCATTATTAGTGAAACGACTCTTATCAGTATAAAAGATGCAACTAGGAAACAATGGATCTTCATCCATTTTCTCCAAAAAAAGTTAGAGTAATTCAATCGTCTTTCATCATCATTTTCATGGAGATGTTAGTGTAAACTGTATTTAAAAAAACGGGGTCTATGTTTTTTTAAAATCTTCCATACTGACTGATGACTTATATCGCAGTCTGTGGCAATTTCTCGCAAAGATTTAGTTGGATGCATATTTACCCACGCCAAAACAGCAATCTCTGTGTCTTCATCGACACACAATAAAATTTTCTTCAACGTAATCAGGCTCTTCTCTAAATTTTTTCTCAAGGTTGGTAAAATAATGACGTGATGGGTGACGTCTGTTGGGATACCGATTTCGATAAACCATTGCTGCTCGAACAGAATTTTTCCTACACTCTCCATAAACAAGCAGCATATCAACTCTTTCATTTTTTGAATACACTGGCATTTTGACAATATGTTTACACGGACAACAAAATGAAACATACGGCCGTTAAGCTTAAACTGTTACTTTAGTCAAATTTTGACGTTAGTACACAGCTTTTTTTTTTCATCAAACATTTTCGGAGTTTTTCTCTAAATTGTTTTTGTAAATATTACAAAAAGTGCTAAATGGATTTTTTAAATTTTGGTATCCTTAAATTCACAAAAAAAATGAATTTAAAGAGTCGGATGAGCCACTATTGTTCTATTTGAAAAAAAAAATAGTTAAGCCGGAAATACTAATTTCATTTAATTAAAAGTCTTGTATTTTCTAATCTAGAGCATTTATAACACCGCTTTTATTTTTTAGTGGTTGCTTACATTATTTAAAAATATTTTTTAACTATCACAGCTTTCTAGATAAAAAAAACAAAAATTACAAAAAAAAAATATTTTACAAAAAGTTAAAAAAAAATTAATGTCGATTCCAAAAATATAAAAATATGTATAGTGTTCTATTTAAAAATCCAAAGTTACGGTCGTTTCCGGTAAAACCGGAAGTGATAAATAGTTTATTTTGTATTCAATTAATGGAGATTTTTTAACTTAATAAGTTTCCTAAGTTTCGTTTTTCTATTTTAAAAAATACTATTAAAAAATGGGGTAAACCTAATTTCGTTTACACCGGTATAATAAAGAATTAAATGCCTATCTAACAGATAATTAATAAATTTTTTCCATTACATGACTTAAGTAGACATTTTCCTAAATTCAGAAATAAATATTCCTTAAGTTTTAACATATTACATAATTCTTCTTCTACTTCTTTTCTTTTATTTTTTTTTTATTTTTCTATTCCATTTATTAGCAAAATTTCTCGTACTATCTCTCATATTTTAAAAAATCATAGGTAAAAAGTGCATTTAATGGTAGTCTCTCGAGGTAATAAAGATCAAATTCCTTTATTCTTCTAAATTATTCAGACGTCTACATGCTATCTTGTAATAATTGCAACGCAACTTTTATCAATCAGATAGAACGAAAGATTGCCACCAGAATAATTAAACATGTAAAGACAGTAGAAAAGTACAAAAATACAGATATAATTAATACTTCCTCTAATTTTGCTTTTTATTTTTTTTTCATACTGTGAATTCTAAAATTTTTTACTTCTGAAATAAAGATAATTTTACAATTTTAACCCGGCGATGGTACACTATAAATTTTTTACAAGAATGGTACACTGGGGTATCACGTACCCAATTGTTTAAAAATTGTTAGGATGCAAGAAAAAATTAAAAATTTAAATATCTTAGCATTTTCTAATTACTTTGAATGTATTTATTGAGAAAAAACAATATAAAAAGTAGTATAACAAAATATAAATTCTAAAACAGAAGAAATCATAAAATGCCTACTTTATGAACAAAAAAAATTACAACTTCTTTCAATAAACAACAAAAAATAAAAACAAAAGTCACGCAAGCATTTGGCATTATTTTCCCAAAACTAAAGGTCTAATTTAATAAATTCACTCAGTTACAGTTGTTTGGCAGTTATCACAGATCAGATGAGCATGCTGTAAACACACATAATTTTGGCACTCCAAGCATAGGTAAAATGACTTTCTATCAGATTCTCTGGGGCACAAACGGCATCTACCCTTTGTATTTTGGCGTTTGGGTGGTACCTGGCCATTGCCATTACTTAGAGGGTCCGCATCATTATTATTGCCAAGGATTTCGTCAATTCTTCTCTTGATACCTCGCCGCAAACTTGGGATACTTTGGCGAACTTTTAGTTGTTTCTCAATTAGTGATAACCCCAACGTTTTCAGATATTTGCGTCTAGATAGTAAGGTGTTCATATTGTTTGTATTATATATAACATAGGAATTTATTCCGGCTGAATTCAAGATACTATAAAATAAAGTTAGTGGCCACCTCCTGGAAGCTCTCGCCACACTATAAGTACCTGAAAGCTCAACAAAAGTACCCACACCACCTTTAGTTGAATTATAAAATGTGATAATGTGTGGTTTTTTGGCATCTCCGGATTCATCATCTATACTGTCGTCATGATGCATAGACGAAAACATTAGCACATTTTTATTTTTTTTTGGCACATATGACAATATAGTCAATCTTTCTGGAAACCGAAGACGCTAGAATTAACTGGACGATCTTTTATATTGATTAGTTCGTTGGGAATTTCCCTTTTATTCTTCCGCAAAGTGCATACTGCTGTTAGCTGATGGTCCTTCAACAACTTTGTTACCAATGAGTGACTGGCAAACCAATTATCGAATGTTACGTTTCGCCTCGTTCCGCTTATAGGCTGAATATCAACAACATCCTCTGGCTTATTGCTCAAACGATAAGGGCCAGGTGGCTGTTCACCTGCATACACTTCTTGTTTTAGAACATAAAATGTGCGGGAATCTACAAGGGCAAATATCTTTATCCCATACTTTGCCGGCTTGTTGGGAATATACTGGCGGAAGCTGCACCTTCCGCGAAATGCTTGCAACTGCTCATCTATGGTAACGTACTCTGCAGGAGTATAGTAGGCTTTGCAGTTCTCAACAAATAGGTCGAATATTCCTCGAATTGGTGCAAGCTTGTCAATGGTTCGCCTTTCTTCTCGACTTGTGCTGTCGTCGAAACGTAGACATGACAAAATAAATCGGAATCTCTTCAATGGCATTGTGATGCGAAAAATATCTATGCCTGTTCCGTCGGTCTCCCACAAATCTTCTAAATTAATTTTACTGGAACGATGCAGGCCAGCAATGTATAATAGACCAAATACAGCCTTCAGTTCAGACACTGTGGTAACGCCGAATAAATGTTTATCTGCGTAGCGACTAGATTTATCTAGGATCTTCTGATTGGTGTACTTTACTATATCACTTACCATAACATCAGTTATGAATAATGACCAACATTCAAGAGGTGTTTTTAAAAACTTAGCATGACCCTTTACACCTGGAAGATGAGTGATGATGTTATCTGCGCGAGTTCTGACTGCCTTCGAAGATGGTACTTTATTCCACGTAGTTGTTTGGTCTCTACCCACAAATATATGACGTTGACCTCTAATGGCCTCTGTGTCTTCATTTTCGTTATTGCAGTTAAAATCAGAGTCATTTTCCTCTTGTTCAGTATCAGAATTTTCTGATTGTTCACTAATATGGTCTAATTCGCCTTCCGAATCTGAATACAAAATGCCGGCCTCCTGTTCACTTTCTTCTTCATCTTCAAATTCTTTCCACAACTTCTGTAACCTCTCTTGTTCCTTCTCGTAGTTCATATTCTGTATAACATTTGTGGCATTAAATATAAATTGAATATTATTAGGCTAGTTCTCAACTTACCTTCACAAGATGTTATACTGTTCAATTATTGCACTGTAGAACACATACGATTTTACTGACATAAATGGTACACTGGGGTATGAGATACCCGGAGCAACTTTGAACACGTGTTTTTCACTAGAAGCTAACAGTAGGAATGATATTGTTTACAGGAAGCTACTGAAATGTATCCTTCGGTGCATTTATAGTTGCCTACAATACAGAAAGAAAATTAAATGGCCGGGTATCAGATACCACAGAGTACCATCGCCGGGTTTGTTGTTTTAGTCGAGATATGAAGACAATAAAGACAACTTAGTGGCTACTGATAAGAACTTTGCAAATTAGAGCTAAAAATATTAATTTGAAGAGCAAAGTGACTAAAAATATTAAAAACATTAAGGACATTAGCGGCAAAAAAACACAATTCCAAAAAACCAAGTACCTATTACTTTTTACACAAATAGTAAATTAATTAAAATTCAAAATTTAAATGTTGTAACGTTTAGTCTGCTGCTGATTATTAAAATGTGTATTGGAATATGTACCTAAATACGATGTTTAGTGTTAATTTTTGGATTTTGGACTGGATTCCAAATTGCTGACGAAGAAAAACCATCTTATATCGTATTTAGGTAGGTACAGATTCGAATACACAATCTGATAATCAGCCGACAACCCCCGTGAACTCAGGTTTAGACATCACGAACTCGAAGAGTGATTTGGCCCATGCGAATACGACAGCGAGGATTTCAATAAAGTATTTGGTCATTGGTTTTAAACCGTTTTTTTAAAGTTTTTTTGTGTTAATAAAATTGTTCCATTTTGAAACGTTTGCAAAACATTTCCTCTACAAATGTTTCATAATAAACAATCACCTGTCAAACAATAATTGCTATAGTTCGTCGCTCTAATCCGTACAGAAGCAAGTTTGAGGACTATTTTTAAAGTTACTTGTTATTTTGCTACTTTATTATAAACAATAAACATATCTACGCGTATCTTATTGTCCTTTATTTGAAGAATAGAGTTTGATATAGGCAGCCAACAATATATCCCATTGACTGTAGAAGAACACCTTATTATTTGCTTCTGTTATATGTATTTAGAAATGAGTAACACATTTTCGAATAATATAGATATTATTATATATAATAATATCTATCTAATATAATATAGACATAATTCGAGTAACGTAGATATACAATCTGTTGAACTTTCATGTAAAAAAATAAACCATCAATGTTAATTACATTTTTAAATAATTTTAAACATTCTATTACTTTTGCCAAAATAAAAACACTTCACAGCTCAACAATTTTTGCTACAAACTTAACAATTATACTAAATATGCTTTTGAAACTATACGGAAAGAACAATAGGTATACCACAGTTTACTAGTATCCTTTTATATTATCAAATAGCCGATCCAAATAGTTCTGTTCTATCGATTTTTTCCAAATATTTGTATATTCAATCTCTCAGTCAAACCTAACACTACTCATTCCACCAAACACGTTTCTTCTACTCGGTTGACAAACCCACCAGTATCAAGAGCAAGATTGCCTACGAATCAAAAACCTGAAAATTTTCAAAAACAGATTGGTTCCGAATCAAGAAGATTGCATAATTTCAACCATCTGACACAAGATTGTCATTTTATCAAGATTCAACTAGAAAAGATGATAAAACAAGACTATAATATCAAGAAAAAAACGATGATATAACGCTGACAGAATCGGATTCGCAATCGTCATTCGACTAGACCTCATCAAAATTTCACAACATTGTCAAGTCGAAGGTGACACTTTTGTTTTTTGCAACAAAGAAAATATATTAGAAGCTTTCTTATTACCAGAAATTTAAACAAAAAATAACAAAATAAAAACATGTGTAAGGCAATTAGTTCTTCATCAAGTAGACCTGGATGAAAACCCCAAATTGATAAAACTGTTTAACGATAATTGGGTACCAAATAATACCTACTCCTACAGACAGTTTTCAATCATCTTACATTTTTAAAATTTTAACAATTATAATAATATGCTTAATTATTTTATTCGCTGTAAGGTGGAAACCCCAATGGTTAATTCGCAGAAAAACCATCTCAAATTCTGATCTAGCTCAAGAAACAGAGACACAATATAATACATCGTGTTAATTTCAAATTTAAGAAAAGAGAAGTTATATTATAATTTACAAAATAACCTATCAATAGTCATTAGTACAGGCTGATTTTTTTATCTGTTTCCGCCCGAAACTCTAAAGTTAGGCAACACATTATACAAACAAAAAGTAAATTAATTAATTAAATAATGTGGCAACAAATGATCCAAATAAATTGACTCTAGAAGCACTGTTAAAAGTATTGTCAACAATGTTGACATTAATTCACAACTCTTTAGGCCTTAATTTTGAAAATAAATTTTTCAAAGTATAATGTGTTGTCTATTTTTGGAGTTTCGGGCGGGAACAGATAAAAAAATCACCCCGTATTTTTTAACGTAATTTTTTATTTATTAACAAAACTAAAGATTATTTATTTTATTTTAACATACAAAAATCTTTTGTAATAAAACTAGGTAATTCAGTTGTAACTCTAAAGTTTGCTTAATTTTTTGACGCTTTTATAAAAATTTGGTTAACTGCTCTTTTGTGTGTTACGCCCTGTTAAAGGGAGTGTTAAACATCTGTTTTTAGATTAAAAACAATGTACCGCACTGGCAAAGAATTTTTCATTAAATTGTTATTATCAAATGCCAAAGCGTTAAATTGAAAATTCAACATCTTCAAGGTAGCGATCTTTTAAAACAACGAAAAAATTGTATTTATAGTTGTAAGTTAATTAGGTTTTAATTAATTTTGGGCAAGATATCTTTACCTTTTCGTTTTTCTGTTTTTTTTAACAATCTATTTAGCAACTTTATTCATTCTGTTAAAAATTATTTCCTATTTTCTTGTGGCATGTGTCTTGCAAATTATGACTCTATAAGTCGTTTATTAATGAAAAAATAACGTTTTAAAGATTTGATGAGTACCAAAACAGACAGACGAGGTCATCTAAATTTTTTTTGTCAAAACTCAAAAAAAAGATTCAATGTTTATCTTTACAAATTTAGAAACTTTATAAATAAAATGTATAATACAATAAGCACGAATAGAAATAGATGGACATATTATTTGACAATAGTAACTCTTTTCTTATTATTGTCTGAACTTTAATACTTTTCTGCTTGCTCTTTCATTAGCTATGTTATGCTCATAATCGACTAGTTAGAATATGCGAATATTTAAGTAATTTGAATTTAGTGAAATTATTTGTAAACAAGGTCGGTATTAAATCGTCACAATTAAATTAAATTGTTATAACAGAAGAGCGATGTCCGGGTTCTGTTTAAATATAAGTTTCATTTATTGTATTTTTTTAGGCATTTAGGCTTAAGTTATTTCCAAATCTTAGTGATTCTTTTCTTATTAGTTTATTTAGCAACAATTTAAAATTTTTTGCAAACAAACGAAAAATAGTCTAGTTTTAACCAATTATATGGCTAAGTAGTAGGTAAGGATAGAAATGTAGGGGTAAAAGCCATAGCGAGGGCGAATCCGTAGAACTGAAAAGGAAAGTACGACTTGAACCTTTTTCGAGATGAGACGTGCTTATATCCAGTACCACCAATCACAAACATAACGATTGAAATTCACTATCGAGTTTGATTATTTTCCAGTGTTCCTACGATTATTTTATTAATACGTTCGATTTATCAATCGAGATGCAATCAGAAAATTAATAATAAATTATATACCGAATACGTTCGAAAATTTTCGGAAAAAATCGGTTAATGAATGATTTGTAATTTATAAGCGAATGGTTTATTCATATAGCATTATTTAATTAATTAAATCAGAGCAATATATCGTGGTATTTATTTGTAATTTTACAAGTAAAATGAGAAAAATGGAAAATATTATTCTTGAGATTAATAATAATAAATATCATTCTTGGTTGCAAGTAGTTGGTGATAGACGGTCGAACTGTAAACCGTGCAGAAAAAATTACAAGTATAGAAATAAACAACGCTGGCCAAAAAATTATAATATATTTCCTACAACATCAAATAGAAATCCGATAACACTGGAAAGTATAATTGGACACAAACACATACCGCCTGACGTCGTTGTAATTTATTTACGTAATAATCCAGAATATTGTGAATTACAGTTTCGATTCCCTTTGCAAGCAACATTAATTTACTTTATGGCTAATATCAACCCACCAAGGTATTGTTATTAAGAGTTATAAATGTTTAAGTGGTGCTCGGAAAAAAAAATTATAATAAAGTCTGGAAGTGGGTGTTGAATATCATACATCAGATATAAGTATGTCAAAAAGTTTTTTAAGTTAGAGATAAAATTATGTTTTTTCTGTTACCAATTGAATTTTACACCTTATATATATTATTTCCCACTAATTCTTAAGATTTTTGCAGCAACGACTTTATTTATCAGCAAAATTTATCGCGTAAAATATATATGTTTATACATATTATAAATTAAATAATTATATATTTTTTTAAAAAAGGAAAAACGTTTTTCATTATCTATTTACTTGTTATATTTCTATAGACTCTTCAAATACAAATACGTTTTCTGATTGTTGTTTAATTATAAATTTGTTCTCATTAAAAAATACTAATAAAATAACATCACAGATAATGACAATAATAAAATCTTTACCGAATTGAAGTAGCGGAACTTTTTAATAATTACTTTGTTAGGTCTTTAGAAAAGGTTTAGAAAAGAACTATTGTAGTTACTTACCTCAAAATATTAATATGTCTTTTATCTACAGATCACTTGGTTTTGTAAACCGTTATAAGTCTTTCTTTCTTAAAAGACTGAACTACAATGATACATTGTCATTATTTCATAATTTAAAATATACCCAATCTTCGGGTTATGACGAAATTTCAAATTACTTTAAAAAAAAATTGCACTATATATTGCTGTTGCTCTTACACATATTATTAACTTGTCTTTTGAGCAGGGTGTATACGCTACATAAAAAAGGTTCATCAGACGATGTAAGCAATTACAGAGCAATTAGTTTTTGTTCCAGTTTTTCAATAATTATTGAACTTGCTATCAATGCTCAACCAACTAATTATTTCTATTTACATAACATGCTTGATAGTTGCTAACATGGTTTTATCAAAAACAAAAGTTTAGGTACAGCTTTATACACATACATAAACAAAATTATTGTAACACGAGATATGAGTAAGACATCAATTGGCTTTTTTGTATATCTTACAAAGGCGTTTGATGGCGTTCGTCAAACCATATTATTAAGAAAACTTAAACTATATGGAGTAAGAGGAGTAGCATTAAAATGGTTTGAAAGTTATCTCTCTGGCAGAGAAAAGCAAGTAAAAATTAACAATGTCTCTTCGCACAAGAAAGTAATAAAACTAGGTGTTCAAGGCTCTATTTTAGGACCTATATGTTATTCACCATTTATATTAATGACATGTTTCATTATGTTCAGCATACAAATAGTACTGCCGTTGCTTACGCTAACGATGCAAATTTTCTGATTCAAGCTGATACCTTAGAAAACGCTAAAAGTATTTTATCCAAAATACATAGTTATTAAGATCAAAAAATAGGTTGAAAAAATAAACTAGTCGTAAACACAATAAAAACTTATTGTGTAATTTTTCATTTAGCAAAATCTTCTGATAATATTAAATTTATCATAGCAAATGATAATACAAAGTTGGCATGCATAAAGGCAACCAAAATGTTAGGTCTAATTCTTCTCTGAGATTTAAGTTGGAATAAACATATAGATACAGTATGTTCAAAATTATCTGAAATATGTTATACACTCTGGATGACCATGGAAACTTGTTGTAAAGATAGTGTTATACAGCTATATTACGGTATGTTTTA
Source organism: Tribolium confusum (assembly GCA_029207805.1). Taxonomy (NCBI): domain Eukaryota; kingdom Metazoa; phylum Arthropoda; class Insecta; order Coleoptera; family Tenebrionidae; genus Tribolium; species Tribolium confusum. Next base: position 40,075,675 of record JALGAY010000003.1, read on the forward strand.
AAGTAATATGAGATATTCTTGGCGGTGGAGAAGCGACAAACTTTTGAGGTTAGAACAAACAGCTTTAAAATGAAACTTGAAACTAAAATAAAGCTTTGGGTCTTTATTTTGACGATTTACAACATCTATAGCATTTGATAATTTACAAGTTATTTGCTAGATGAGTGTATATTACTGCTTGGTCTGAAATAACGATGAAAGGAGTCGCTAAGAATCGCAATTAGTGTGGTAATTTAGAAATAATTTTACAAAGTTTTTAAAGATTTTCCTTATTGTGTTAATGCCAATTGGAGTATTCAATCAATAACTGATACGGTAAGTAAAATGAACCATTTGCGAGTTACTTACACAGAATTTTAAACAAATTTGAAAACATTTCAAAGTTCAATGACTTCATTGACACTTTAATGACATTTATTACCCACTATCTCGTATTAACGCAAAAGTCTCTAAAGATTAAATAATTAACTTTTTTACTTAAAAATCACGTAAAACGCACAAAGTAGAAAAAATAGCATAAAAAACTCGTTTTTTAAATCATTGTGGCACACATTCTTTATAAAAACTCGCGCTCGCGCTCGTTTTATAAACTTGAATTCGTGCCACAAAGTTGACTTTTTAAAACGCGTTCTTTAATAGATATACTATTTCCGGGTAAAAAAATCTTTAAGAAATACGTGTCTCATAGGATGTATTCTTTCTACCATTTATTGTGTCCGTCTATTGGAGCTTAATTAAATAAACAATAATACAAAATTATTTTAATTTTATAATAAGGTACAATTGTGTTTGACTTTTATTTCTTTGTTTTTGACGAATGGTTGGAGAAGCTTTAATGTATTATTTCATAATACTTTGATGATGAAAATTACAGTAAATCGTAATTAAAAGAATTGGTTATTAAATTTGGTAATCAAAGGTTTTAGTTAAAGTCAGCTTAAATAAAAGAAACAATAGTAATGATGGTAAGTATAGTTTGGCCAAGGTATCTGGAATTCTGGAAACGTATAAAAAAGAGCAAAATCGCATATAATCATAATTTATTAATAAATAGTTTTGGCGACAGAGTGTTTTATCTCGTTGGAAAAATCTATCAGTTTTTTTTTTAAATCGTTATTTACATAAGTTTATATAGTATGCTGTTTACCTTAAAAAACGAGAGAAAATTTTTCAAATATCTGCATAATATACTTTTCAAATTAAAGCAAAGTTTTTAAAAAACTTTAATTTTTAAATATATTTTAAAAACAGGAAAATGTTTTTAAAAAACCAAAGTGTTCTGAGCGGACCTATACATATACAATAGTAGTCACATATCATTACTTCAAATTTTAATAATGATAGGTATTCTGTAAATCCGCATATTATTACATCATCAATTAAACTTCTCGTGTATTCGGAATATAATCATCCCTCACTAAACAACAAATAAACCTTGTGCGAAAAAATTCTAAATTCGTCATCAATTTTAGTCAGGTGATGTTGAAGGTGACTCAAATCGAAAGTTAAGATTGATGCTCGATGCAAATCAGGGAATATACATAAAATTATCATACAAACGTTCCTCGATGCAGTTTGGGCCATTATCAAAATTACACGTTTCGTAACTTGAACGATTCGTGATGAGAGGAGACCGAACATCCTTAAATTTTACTCGTGAAATTGTAATGAAGATTACATCCAGTTTCGAGTAAAGACTGAGGTATACTTATGGTGGATTATCTGTATTTATAAATTTATTACTTTGATTGTAGAAACAATTCACTTTCTAATGTGAGTAAATTATATTTAAAGTATATACATTTCAAAAAGATACTCGTAAATGATATGTGGCTCAAATAAATATTAGAGATGTATCTGCAATTTACGCAATGATGAAAATTTATTACAAAATTTTATTAACTTTTACCCACTCGTAAGAAATCCAACGGTTGATTCAATAATTTCATTTGTTGCTTTTATATGGAAGTGTATGTTGTATTGTTTAAAGTCCTATAGACAACATACATTCTTTATATAAATAACAGATAATAAAATTTCAGCTTCATTTGATGCAAAAAGCTTATTCAGTAATGTTTCAGTAAAACAATAAGTATAAGTAAAACTAGAATATCATAAAAAAATATGCAATAAAATGTAACATATTAACCAAGAATGTATAGAGTTATTAGAAAAGACGGCGTTGCAATGGGGTTTCCTCCTTCACCTCTATTGGTACCTACATATTAGACTGGTCGTTAAAAATTAAATTTTTTGGGCCGCTCTTTAAAAAGCTTCCTTATGATGAGATAACACTAGAGAATTTTTATTTTTAGTTTTGGATCAAAACAACATGTGCCTTAAGACGATCAAAGTTAATTTCTTGGTAAAATTATTTTTTTTAAATATCTCATTAAATACATATGTCATATTATAATATTTTTTGACATTTAAAAATTGTTGACAATCAAACGTCGTTATTATTATTATTTTCAGTAATAAAGTTCAACTAATAGCTTCATAAAAAATTTTAAATATTTCATCATATGAGCTCATCTCTGAATTTTTATTATGTTTTTGGGCTTTTTATACGTCTATGAGCAGTATAGATGTGCTCAAGTATTTTCCAAAAAATTTCTCAAAAAACATGATTTCACCAAAAAATTAGCTTAGATCGTCATGAAGTACGTGTTGTTTTTTTTTTAAATAAGAATTGCCTAGTGTTTTCTCATCATAAGAAAGCTTTTTGGGGCCCAAAAAATTTAATTTATAACGACCAGTCTACTACATATACAAAGATTGGTTTCAGAATAACATTTAAAGATAAATCTCTTAAAGAATACAAAAAAACTATACTTTTATAAATAACATCATTATACTTTAGGAAGAGGATGCAAAGAAGCTTCTAAAATTTGTAAATAAAATAAACCCAAAAAATAATATACTTTCATTCACGCTGAAGCTACAAAACGAAGAAAATAGTTTTAACTTTTTAGATTTTTAAAACATTAAAATTAAGAATAATAAACATCAATTTAGTATTTTTCAAAAACTGCAACGGGTTCTGCTATACACAATACTTCTGTTCATCTCTGAACACACAAAGTGGGAGTTTTTAATTTTTATATTTACAATTGGATAAAAACAAATTCAAATAGAAATAAAATATATCAAAAATGGCGCAATCAGCGACGGTTATACTCGTAATTCAAACATAGTAGAAAAAATAGTAAATAAAAAATGCAACACCAAGTTAAAATAGAAGAAGCATAAAATAATAGTATGTAATAATATTCTAATAAATAATATGTATTATTTTCATATACAAGGTGACATAAAAATAAAATTTATACTTTCTAAGCTATTTTTTTTTAGGAAAACGCCAAGAGATGGTAAATTTAATTTTTTTATTGCACACGTTTTTAACTTATACTTAACTTAGAAAAAAAAATCTGACCAGTTTGCTGTGATGTAATGAACACTTTTAAGTAATTTAACCAATTTAAATATTTTATTAGATTTACCAAAATAAACGCAATTTTCAACACAATTACTAAACCAAATGTTTAAATTGTCGTTCTTCCGTTTTACAACAATAATACAAATAATTTTTAAACTTGGTTAACACATAATTTTTTATTTTTTGACTAATTAAGTGGTACTGATTTGTAATTCTTTTTCTTAATTCTCTAAATCTCTTGATATTGCTGTAAATGCTTTTACTTTTAAGTAGCCTCTTTAAAAAAGCGAGCAAAATATTATCTAAATAATCCTTGACACCACAAGCATAGTGTGAAGGTGCACCGTCTTGTTGAAACCACACTTTAGCTACTGGTATGTCTAGATTCTCTATATTAGAAAGTTTTACTAATGCTGATACTAACTTCCTAAATAATATCTAAATAAATTTGTCCAGTCAATGAAACGCCCAAAAATACAGTTTTAAAATATGATCTGATAAAACCACACTAAACATTCAATTTTTTTTTAATGTTGAGTATAGGTTTCTCTCATCTAGTGCAGGTTTTCTGTAGACTCATATAAGCAATTTTGTCTTTTTTGAGCTAAATTTATTTGACTTTTTTATGGGACTACTTAAAATCAATAATTTTATATAAAAATAAAAATCTTGCAGTAAGTTTACTACATATTATACGAGTACTATAGATACAGGCCGGTATATGAGGCGTGTAGAAGCAAAACTTGTCTTATTTTTTTTGAGTCAAAATTGTCATAAATATTGCACCTTGTAGTAGGAAGGTCCGGATAAGCCTACTTTTGGTAGAAAAACTCGCTAAATTCTATTAAAAATAAATGGTAAAATATCGATGTCGTAGCAAAACTTGTCTTATTCATACGTTGTTTCATAGCAAAACTTGCCTTATCCATAAACCAATGAGAAGTGTTACATTAGATACTACGTAATAAAAACAACATGCTTGTTGCAATGAGCAAAAGCAGTTAGTGTTAACTTGCTGCAAAATAATTTGTGTTAAAGATAAAGAAAATTGCTTCTGCTACATCTGATAAAGGAAGAAAAAAAAACGTAAAAAAAATTGCTTGTATAATTTTATTACTTGATATGTCTAACTTGTTGTGTGAACAACTTCTTTAACTTTTCAAAAAATTATATATTGTTCTATTGAATATTTTAGAGACTTTGCTAAGCTATTACCAGAGAGCCCAACATGCGGCAATAATGGTCAAACATATTACTGTGAAACATTAACTCCCCGAGATTACTATAAATTTCACCAAAATTTCTATTTTTGCAAATCAAAAGTTGAACATGACTGTTTTGTTTTTAAATATTGCAGAGGTTGCAAACCAAAAAAAGATCGACAAAAAATGGAAGGTAACAGTAGAAAAGACGTTGTAAAATATTTTATAAAAGATAGCTGATTGTGAAAAATTTGGAATACAAGTAAAAAATGTCAAAAAACATTTTTGAAAATTTTACATATTTTAAAAAATCGGGTACAAAAGTTGCCAAACGTTATTTAGAAACTGGCTTAAGGGCTGATTTCAAGTTGAGATAATACTGGTAGTATTTTTGTTTCTTTGGAAAATTAAACAAATTCGAAGCTGTTATTGGCTGTTTTTATGGAATAGTATTAAAATTTGCGATACTACCGGTAGTATCTCAACTTAAAATCAGCCCATTAATGCTTAAAAAAAATGTGAGAAAGATAGAGTAGGTACTCTCGCCACTGGCGCCTGTTCGAAATGTATTAAGCTCTCTGAAAAAATAAAGTCCGAAATTGATATCGATAAAAAGAAAAACTTAATAATTGAGAAAAAGATACACAAGCTTTGAGCTAACGCATTTTTTATAAAACTCAAAGCAGTTGACGAGAAATTGATCACATTTTCATTTGATTGCCAAAAAAACTTAGTCATTCTCAAAGTTCTAGACCAAATGGCTTACTAGAGCCTCTAACTATAAACTTATAACTTTACTATAGCTCAAGGATCTTTTAAAAGTAAAATGTCATCTAAAATTTTTTTATTTACACATGGATGGAGCATGAGCATAACAAAAGCTCTAATGAAATTTTTTCAGCCGTTTTCCATCCTGTCTTGCAAACCGATTTGTCTTCTTTTTTCTTTTCTTATTAATAAGATTATTGACATTGTTTTCCAGTAACCGGTCATTTTTTCTTACCCGCAAACAAATTGTTTGGCAGAATTGAAAAAATTTTGAAAAAAGGAGCGACCATTATTGATCCACAAAAATATTTTGATGTTTTAAAAAAACACGGCACTGTAATAAAACTGGGCACAGGCTGTGAGGTAATAAATTTTAATAAACGGAATTAGAATTTTTTAAACCAGTAAGATGATGGCATTTCAAGTTTTCGCTTGCAAATAGATTTATAATTCTTATATAGTAATAATAGCTAATAATAAAATAATATTTATAATCATTATATAGATTTATATATTACATTTATAATTTATAATATAGTTGTAAAAACAAAAGCGGTAATCCTCTTGTGCAAGAAGAGGTTTATTATAATTCAGATCTCGGTATTTCAAAATCGGTGTTAAAGAAAGGGAAAAATCTTAATAACATTCCTCCGGCGACCACTGGCCGAGACAAGTTGGTACCATGCCAAACAAATTTGACATTTATTATAAGCCTTGAAAAAGAATCAATAAACGATTCGAAACGTTGGCCTTATAAAATAGTTTTTTTTGCCTTGTCCACTTCCCCGTAACAACAAATTTCGAATGAAAAAAGAATGGACGTAATTCACCAAAAAAATCTTAATAACTTTAGAGCAGACATCATTTCTACAGGTGTATCCTTAAATCCGAAAAAACTGGCAGATGTGAAAAACTTATTGAACAGCATTTGGAAATCAAATGACAATTAAAAGAAGATCTGGAGTTTTTTAAATCGTTATTTACAGAAAAAGCACTATTGAGAGCTGATGAAGAAGATTTAGAAGACTATGTTAATGAAAATAATGATTTTTGTGAAGCAAGTGGTTAAGAAAGAGAAGAAGTTCTCTTTAGAATTTAATTTGATACTTAATTTACTAAGGTCTAACTGCTAAAAAACTAAAATAAGAGAATGTATTAACGTTGCAAAACTTGTCGTATTCACATTATAGAGTTGCAAAACTTGTCATATCCAAGATGTTGCTGCAAAACTGGTCTTATCCAAATTTAAATGCTTTTTTTTTCAGTACCATAAGTTTCTTCATTTGTATTAAAATTAGTTATTGATAAACTTTTTGTCATAATTAAATCATGTGCATTTTGTTTTATTAAATATTATACAATAAAGTGTGAAATAATTTTTTTTTATTTTTTCAAATTTGTTTCAATTGGATAAAGTTAGTTTTGCTTCTCCACGCTTTATATAATAGGAGTACATAGATGATAAATAAACACTCTTTACATAAAAAGTGCGAAAATTTTAATAAAAATAAAATTTTTACAAACAAAAATAAAAACTTTTTGAAATATTACAAAAAAGTTATCCATTTTAATTATCTCTTTTTTAAAATACGTCGCAATAAAAATTAACTGCAGCTAAACACTTTCCAACTAGCAGAGCAACAACTATGCTTCAATTTTGGATTTTGGTCAAATAATTCTAGAACACCTAAAAATGTAAATACATTAATTTATATGATTTATTACCTATATTTCGTCTAAAGTAAATAATGATAGATTTTTATCTAAGATATTAGACACAATTATTTTATACGCCAATAATTAGAAAAACATTCATTATTTATAATTTATTATTGTTTATTTTAATTTATGAGGTCACAAAATATACTGTACAATAATTACGTTATTTAGCCTTTGTCTATATTTTTTATTGTTAGTAGTAATCATGATGAGTTTTCAATCAAAGAATGTGCAAACAAGGTCTTTCAACAATATTTATTTCCAGAATTATTCATTGATGATGATAAAATGAAGAAATCTGCAGTACTTATAACATATTATTCAGCGATGATGATAACCTGTGATTTGCTTCAAAATTAAACATAGAAATTACGCACATAATTACTCAATAATATACCTAGTTAATATATGAAGATTCTTCGTGTCTTTCGAGTTACAATAATGAATAGCAAGTTTTACCGTTACCGTTACCGTGCACCTATAGCTGGAAATATGGTGGATTAAATGAGATAAAACATAGCATTTCTTCGTTTTATTTACATTCTTTTGGTACTTACTGGCACTTATTGTTAGTAGTAAATACTGTGATAAACAAATTTTACCTTCCTTATTACTAGTTAGTATATTCGTAATATTGAACTCTAATAAATGATGTTAAAAATATCATAAATAAACTTGTATAATACACAAAATAGATCTGATTTTAATTTAAAATTGTGTAGACTGTCTTGAGATAATTATTGATCGTTATCAAATAACTGGTTTTTTTAAATCAAACTGCAAGAGTCAAGTTCTTTCATGTTTCACATCTTTCTACAAAATAGTTTCCAGCTATTTGCATTCTGAATTATGAAAACAACTAGAAATAAAAATTGCAATATTATTTACTTCTCTACTTCCGTAAACTGAAAAAAAGTTCTTAGATTTATAGTTTAAAGTTTAAACCATCTATACGAGTAATTTCTATACAAGATATTATACGTCGCTATAAAAAAAATTAAAAAATTAGACGCTGATATTTGCAACAACTACCATATGTTTATTATAATTTTTGATCAGATGCTCTCATGAGAAACAAAAATTTTAAAACCGTAGGGCGTAACTTATTTCACTTGATAATAAAATCATTTTACTATCACTCACAAAGAGATTTGTTTTTCTTCCGATCACCTTTCGTCCGATTGACGCTGCCGGTCTCTCGAAAGGACGTGATAGTGTTTTTCAAACTGATATAAAAATTTGACTCTGTTATGATTTTTTCTGGAAATTTCTCCCAAAACTCGTCAAAACAAAGTCTGGATGAGTAAACCCATTCTTCGTTCGCTAAGTGCCTATTACAAAAATATGATTTCACTAAAAAAATCTTCTGTTCTGCAGTAAAACCCATAATTCAAATCAAATATAAATTTTACTTTTGACAGTAACAGCAAAATGACATTTACGAAGTGAATTAATCTAAGCGCTACGTTTTTAGAATTTTTGTTTTTCATGACAGCCTCTGATCAAAAATTATAATAAACATATGGTATTTCATGTATTATTTACAGCGACAATTTTTTTAGCTACTTTATTAAAACAAGCATGTAAATGTCAAATAAATAAAAAATGTCACAAACAAAAAAAATCGTCAAAGAGAGGTTTGCTTGAGGTCTTTGACGTAAATTTAATTTTCTAACATTTTAAAATGTTTTCTAGGAAATAATTTTAACAAATATATCTCGATCTTGATAAATTAGCGCTTATTACATTGGTTAAATTTTTCGCGAATGCTCCTCACAAGTTTTACACAGTATGAACCATTAGAAGTAATTAAATTTGATAAAAATTCAAGAATTTGGTTTTCAGGAAAACGCACGAACTATTTGATCTAATTATTTTATCCTGTCTTAGAGATTTTCTATTTTTTAGCCATTTTATAGTATACTCTTTTCTTGTTATACACCCATTCTATTTTTTTTCATATTTGGTGGGATTATGAATTATTTCTAACTTTTGTAATTTTCTACTCTTTAAAAGATCTTAAAAGTAGGCCTTACTCTTTTTATTTGATCATTATTTTGTCTTCATCTGTTAACAAATTCTTCGTTTTGTGTTTAATACTTACTTATTGCTGTATCTCTTCGGTTTTGTCTCATATTTTTTAAAGCTTTATAAAACAATTTTTGATTTCCAACACTATTTTTTTCTAATTTCTTTTCAAACTTATCCCAGCATTTTTCTTTAGCCGCTATAACTAGCTCCTTAATTCTCTTTTTTTGTATCTTGTAATTTTTATAATTTTTTTAATTTTCTTTTTTATAATTTTTTTCTCTTATTTGCTGTGATCATAATCCCGTTTGCTTTTTTTGATTAGTCGCTTTATGCACTCTACATACTTGTGTCAGCTTCAGTGATTACTTCTTTAAAAAATTTTCACATTATTTTTATCGAGTCATTTTCGATTTTTTTGATTACTTTCTTTCATTTTTTTTTTTCTCAACAACTTGACGAAATTTTTCCGCAATTGTTTTATTTTTCAATTTATTAGATTTAATTAATTCATATTTATTTATTTTTTTTGATCCTTTTGTTTATTCTTGCTATCTGTGTAATTTTTTTTAAGCGTTTTTACTAATAAATAGTGGTTACTACAAATTTCTGGCCCTCTTCTTATTTTCACATCTGTGATTTGATGCCTATTTTGCTTTTCCATTAATATGTATTTCCATTATCATTTCTCTTTTAAAACGATGTATTTTTTTTGTTAATAGTATGTGTTAGCTATAATTAAATTTTGCACTAAACAAAAGTCGAGCAATCTTTTACCATTATTGTTTCTATAGTGTTCTCCGTACTTTTCTACAACTGTTTTATACTTTTCATCTTGCTTTCCTACTCGTGCAATAAAATTCCCAGCTACGTAAATTGTACCTTTTGCTTCTTCGATTATCGTAGTTAAATCTTGCCAGAATTTTTTTTGCTGCAGTTTAATTTTCATTTGGACCATAAATTACTATTATGGTCTTTTGGTTTATTTGCAGGTTATCATACTTTATTTCAATTAATAAGATTCGCTCAGACCAAGCTTTCCACTTGTGAATATGTTCTTCCATGTTTCTATGAATTAACTAACTCTACTATATATAAATACGTGCCCATTATCTATCTTTGTCAAGTCCACTCTTTTTTAATCAAATTCACTTTTTTTATCATTTCATTTCCGTATCTGATTGTTTATTATAATTTTCTGAAACTCTATTATTACGGTATTACCTTTACTTTTCTCTTCTTTCGCCAATTTCCGGATTTTTTTTTGAATTTGCTTTTTCGATTTAGTCATATCATTATTTACAAATATTTTATTACTTTTGTTACTTTTCTGTTTATATTTAGTTGTCATTATCACTTTTTTATCATCTTCATTATTTAGTTTAAGTAGACAAATTTGATTGCCAATCTTCCTTGCTGCTTTCAGTTCCACATCTATTCCTATTTCTTCCTTCATATTTTTTTTATTTATTGTTTTAGAATACTGTTGTTTTTAATTCAAGTCCATGTATTACTATGTTATTTTGTCTTTTTTCTCGTTTTAGCGTTTCAGTGCATCTAACCACAATTTATACTTGACCAAATTAGCATTAATAATCTTAGACTAAAACCCTCACTAGATTTTTAGTCAAATTAATAATGCCATTTTGGTCTTTCAAATTGACAGTTATGCACTCTCGAAAAATTAACGACAGTATAATAGTAGACTATGTATAAAGATCTTGTTATATTATCAATGAATATAAAATTAAAAATAACTAAAAATAAAATTACGCTAAAATTGGGAGATAAGATTTAACAAATCAAAACATATATATTTAATTTTTTATTTCATCTTTATCTCGAACAGTTTGATAAACGTAATAACCGAGCATTAATTTGTTTTTTAAATGTTTAATTGCTGACAGGAAATTCATATCAACAATTGCATCTGTAACTGCATGTAGGTATATTGCGCATGATAAATTATTTTATATTCATTGTATGCAAATCACCCTCCAATCATTCAAAATGTTTTTATAAAACTGAGTGCATTAACCCTATCATTTTAAATTTTGGGAACCTGTTTATACCAAATTAGCTACAATTCAACGTATAGATAGTAATCGACAAAAATTCCATGTTTTGCGAATTTCTTACCGGAAAACAATCTACAATTGAAATCGTGTTAATTATACCTCCATGTGATATATCTATTTATCGTTATCGTGACAGATACAATATGCTTGCTCAGTTTTTGATGGCAGATTGAGTTTCAAATAGGGCGTGCAATGTTAGAAAGTAGGAAAATCCTTTATGTAATAATTGTGCAGCAACAATAAGGATCATAAAAACTCTTCAAACACCGTCTTCTATTCATCGCCCATAGAATAAAATACCGATTGCGCAAGCTAGTTACAACAATAATTAGATTGAAATGGAACGTTTTTTTCGTAAACTGCTCCCATCATCGCAATAATCTTCGGTCGTTGCAGAGCATAAAAGAGAATAATCGTTTCTTGCGGCGATGATTTTTACAGCTCCTTCGCTTTTGTTACTTAACGTGTTCGTTATTTAACTATTTATTATATTGGCTTTGATGTATGTAGTTCACCAAACCTGTAATTAATGCTAAAAACACTAACGTACGAGATTAATAACAGAGAGATTAAATCTATGCTGCAATTGTTAATAAACAAGAACGCCAGAATTGTAGTAATTGAATGGGATGAGTTGAACAAAAAGAGAAGCATTTATCATGTTAGGTATTTTTTGAATTCCAACTAGAAATCTTCGAATAAGCTGCTATGAATAATAATTTGTAATAGAAAAAACTTTTTAAATCTTATTAAGTGTAATGATTGAACTGTAAGGATTTTAATTTTAACAGTCACGTTTTTCTATTAATTTTTTTCTGATATATAGGTACTGGAACAACCGTAAACATCAAATCTCCAACTCTTGAAATTTGATGAAGACCAGATTATAATTTGTAGAATAGTTTGCAAATTATTCATATCTAAAAATACGGTAAATTTTATAAAACTACAGAAAAAATTATCAATTATAACGTTTTATTAATAAAAAACAATCTTAAGTTATTTTTATCGACTAGCTAATAATTATATTCTACATTCAAACATTTTCTTTGTGTATATGCAAATAAAATTTATTAAAAAAGTATAATAAAATTTTATATTAATAAACATACGTGTTTTCATGATTTTTAATGTATAATAAATAATAATTTGTTTAGTTTTTAGATTTTTATTTTATTTTATTTTTGTTTTATAAATTTCAACAACTTGACATTGTTTATATGTATTATCGATTTTTTTGACCAACGCACTGTCAATATCAAGCGTTCTAAACTGTTCTCATGCGTTTTACCCAAACTGTATAAAAAAGATGTCAAACACCGTCAAAAATAGAGCAATCCTACTTTAAAGTTAGGTTAAAAAGAACGCTGTTTAGTGGGCTAATTTCAAGTTGAAATAAAACAAGTAGTATTTTCGTTTTTATAGAGAATAAAAATAATTCGAAGTTGTGGTTGGTTGTTGCTAGAGAAGAGTATTAAAATTTGCGACACTACCGGTAGCATCACAACTTGAAATTAGCTCATAAATCTAATCGTTAGATAATTAAATGTGTGTCTATTTTCACGGCTATTTGTCAAACTATTTTTATTATAAGCAAGCTTGCTTAATAATTACAATCGAACACAGCATTACAGGATACGCTGTACTGATAAGGAGCAAATATCACAAAACCGGTATGCAGCTTCTTGGAGTTGTTGTTCGTTTAGATCTCTCTTGTTTGAAAATGTTAGTTTAAAATCTATCTAAAACTAAACTTCTTAAACTTTTTTCAAACTTACTTGCAACTTTCATTGCAAGAATTTTTGCTTTATCTTTTGTCACTGGTAAGTTACCCTCGCAGTGGCTTCAAGCAGTTGTTACTCCTATATACCAATCGGGCGACAAGCTTGATTCGAACAATTATCGGCCGATTAACCTCACTTCTATCGTGTGTAAAGTTATGAAAAAAATCATCGCTAAGCAACTAATATTTTTCTCCAACACCTATGGTCTTCTTCTGACTTCGCAACACGTCTTTACTCCTGGCCGATCAGTTGTTACTAACCTAATTACCTGTGCGAACGAATGGACAAAAACAGTTAACAATAATAATCCACTTGACTTATCTACTTAGACTTTAGCAAGGCTTTTGATAAAGTTCCTCACCACTTGCTAATATATAAGTTAAAACGCTTTGGTTTTGTAGGTAATTTGCTTGCATGGCTTTCATCATTTCTATTCTTCCTAAGCCTTGTCGTTGAAGTAAGTGAGTCTTTTTCTTCATCTGTCCTTGTTGTCAATGATGTTCCACAAGGATCAGTTTTGGGTCCAGTACTTTTTATCTTATACACTAGCGATTTCTTACACGCTCTCACTGATAGCTGCTTAGCCTATACTGATGATACAAAGCTTTATGCTAACCCTTATACCTCGAACTTGCAAGAAAAACTAAACTTTGTTTTCAAATGGTGTGATAACTGGCAAATTCCCTTGAATATATCAAAATGTGTGGTCATTCATATTGGTGTCAACAATTCCATAATCAACTCTTCGTTAGAAAACCTGGCTCTAATCAGAAAAACGACTCATATAGATCTCGGAATAATCGTTACAAATAACCTGTCTTGGTTCGAACAGTGCAAAAAGGCAGTGCAAAAAAGCAGCTGGCAGCACTCAAAAGCTACTTTATATATTAAAAATAGCCTTTCCTTTTCCATCTCTTAAATTGGTCAGTAATCTCTACACCACTTACATTAGATCCCACTTAGAATATGCCATACTTGTTTGAAGACCAAATTTAATTAAAAATAAGAACCTACTAGAAAAGGTACAACATGCAGTTACGAGATGGAATCACAAATTGGCCAAGTTGCCCTACAGTGAGCGGTTACAAATTCTCAAAATTCTAACATTAGCGATCAGACAAGACAGAGCCGATATGATACAGGTGTTCCGTATTACTCACAACTTACTTCTTCAGGACGGTGCGGTGCAAACTTAGTCAAATTTGCTACAAACGAACGTTTACGTACTAATAACAAAATCTAGTTACTTTAGTTATGTTGCATTTTTAACCAGGTGTTTTTTTACAAAACCAGAATCAAACCGTTGCATTCTATTTTAAAACCTTATAATATTTCTAATTGGAAAACACAGTTTATTTTTTGTTTTTGAAATTTATTGAAAACTTATATTAACTGATACTATAATTCTTCCCGATTCCAAACATTATTATTTTCACATGGTAGCTGCATTTAATTTCTTATTATTTAAACGTTTACATTTTTTTTAAAATCATGTTGCCTTTCAAAAGAATCACTTTTTATTGCAAAACTTACATACATACATAATACATACCCTTTTATAATTTTTTTTTATAAATAACTACTCTCTAAGCTTCATCATATTACATAATTCTTCTTCTACATCTTTTTTTTTTACTTTTATATTCTTCTATTTCCTTTAATGGCAAAATTTTTGTTTCTATTTCTCATAATTTAAAAAACAATAATAAGTACAAATGTTGCTTTTTACTCTAAAGGTTGTCTTTCAACCTACCTCGTACACAACAAAAATGAAATTTCTCTTTCACTTGATTTAGGCGTCTATAAGTCATCTTGCAATTACTGCAATGTAGTTTTTATGAGACAGAACGAAGAATTGCAATCAAAATTTGTGAACATGTAAAAACAATAGAAAAGTACAAAAATGCTGATATAACCAACACTTCATTTGCTTTTGCATCTCAAATTTTTTTTTTAATTATTTTTTTTTCTACTCATAATTCTAAATATTTTTACATCTGCAATAAAGATTACTTTTTAAATTTTTTAGAAGCTTTAAAAATGCTCAAATTCGCTAGAAAATATTCTCTACAAACATTAAATACCAGGTGAATTTTGATGGTTTAATTTTTTATTCACTGGTTTAATTTTAGAATAGAATAATTTATTAAGGTTTAAACTCTTTAGAAGAGTATGGTCTTATCATATACAATTTAATATAGTAAAATAAAAAGAATCGCAATTAAAAAGTACAAATTTTATTGTATGACAAACTTGGTAATATACGTATAGATGAATTAAATAAAACTAAGTTATAAATTGATTACAAGTATAAAGGTTGTGATGTAAAAAATGATTTTAATACCAATATATTCTTAGCTGCTTTGTTGTTAGACACATTAGGAGGAAATGTAGTATATTATGATACAGATAGCATTGTACACACGTATATACCTAGATGATAGTAAAAACACTGCTAAAAAGGTTTGTGTATTGGAAGATTAAATCAGTGAATTAGGTAAGGGCTTATAGATTGTTGACTGAGTATTAACAGGTTCAGAATTATTCTTATAATGGGTAGGTAAAGTTGTCTACAAAATTAAAAAGTTATATTAAACTATGAAACGTCTAACAAGATTAATTCCGATGGTATAATAGTTATTTATATAGTAGGATAGAAACATCATTACACAACGAGTGTGGATATTACAGATAACGAGGGCGTCAATTAAAAAAATCAAAAATTTAATGCTGCCGATAACTTCTAATTTTTTACATCAAAAGTAAGGTGACCATCTATGGATATGTTCAGTAAGCATTACGGCAACCGCTTACAATTTTTCAAACAAAGCTCGTCACTTTGCAATAATCAGTAAAAATTGTGCTTTGTGGTAAATATAAGAAAATTGTAAACATGAGTGACTCAGAAAGTTTACCTTCTTATATCGAAAAAGCGGCGACATATGCTGCTTCTTGCTTGGTGCCAGAGAAGTTCAAAGAAAAGTATGAGATAGCTTTTCAACAGTTCAGTACATAATGCGACGAGAAAAATTTTAAAAATATTACGCATGAAAAGATTCTATGTACTTGCATATTTTGATCATTTATCAAAACAGTGTAAATCATCGAGTCTCTGGGTTTTTTATTCCATGATTACAACAATAATAAAATTTAAAAAAAATGTTAATATTAGTAAATACGTGCATTTAATTGCCTTTTTGAAAAGAAAATCTGAAAAATATCGTGTTAAAAAATTGCAAATTTTTACTAAACAAGATATTAGTAAATTTTTACAAGAAGCAAATGATGATAAATTTTTATTAATAAAGATACTGTACCTTTTTTATGCATAAAATATTCTTACTAAGTATCTAATGTTAATTTTAAGTTTGCTTTAATTATTGGAGTCTGTAGAGCTTGTAGAATCTAAGAACTTACCTACATGCTTTTGGAGGATGTCAAATATCAGGAACAATGCTTTTATGTTCTAATATCAAACACTAAAACAAGAATATTTAGAGAATTTTTTATTACGTCAGGGGGAATTGATGGAGCTACATGTTAGAATTAATTCGAAAATATGCTGCACTCCGCTCTTATAACGTTAGTAGTAGACGGTTTTTTTAGGATACAAAAACCAGAGGTGTATAAAGTTACCTGTTGGTATAAATACATTTGCTGCTTTCTCCAAGAATATTGCTACTTTTCTTCAGTTACCTGATCCAGCAGGATTTACGGGACATTATTGTAGGTACTCATCTTCTAATTCAAGAGCTGATTTTTTAACAGTAAAACGTTATGGAAGCTAGCGTATGAATATAGTGGCGAAGGGGTATATAAACATGACAGAAAAAAAATTGCTTCTGGGTGACAAAAATACTATAACAGTTAGAAGAACTACTGCATCGACAGCTGTTATCAAAAAAATTGTATCAGAAATGGCTTGTCCTATTATAAGTAGGTGTGAAAATTGTGTTATTAATATTTATAACAATAATAGCATGTAATTAATATTGAGTTTGAAATTAAAACGAAATATTTTAAAAAGTGGATTTTTATTTTATTACTTTATTAGTAAAGTAATATGTCACTTTACTTTACTCAAATATTTAATATATTATGCAGTTATAAAAGCAGTCATAGATAAATAATATTTTAGAAAACAAAGACAAAAAATTAGTACAAAATATAATCGAATTACCAGATACTAAAACTAAAGAACTAAAACTAATAACTAAATAAAATGAAAACAAAAGAATTTAGTTTTGTTTATGACAAGAAAACTATTTTAGAAAACTTTGATCTAATACTTTTTGGATATTAGTTAGAAAAATTTCAACATTTGACTTATGCACAATGTAATTTTACATTATGTAATTTTTATATATAAATTGAAAAACTCAATATCCACTCAAATAACTACAATTTATATTTATTTATTTATAAGGATAAGGTAAAACTGAATTTGTCTACCTGTTGAAACTAAAGATGTCTATAATTTGAAATGGAGTTATAAAAATTTAGGTATTCGCGATTCAAGTGTATTTTCGCGTTACAAATATGGCGGCTCAATGAGTATAAATACATAATCTCACTTTTTTGTTAATGAATTAAGTTAATCAAAGACTCATTAAAAGAATGTTTAATTACTTGTATACCGACGTCTTTTTTTAATACTTCTGACAACATTATTACTTCGGGTATAATAACTTTATTAAATGTAGTGTTGTCCTGCAATACCTCTTTGCAAAGAGTATGTTTTTTACTTGCAGTTGTTTTAAGAACCTCATTTCTTAGGGGTTTCCGTTTACTAAGAAATCCTTCATGACTACGTGAAGGCAAATTTAACGTTGGTACAGCAGTTTTCTTTAATCTTTGACAACATGAAAGATGTAATTAACTTGCTAAGAAATATGTAAAATAATATGTATATACATTAATACATTCTTAATTTTTAACTTTGTATAGAAAGAAGCAGAAAAAAAATTTCTTTTCTTAAAATGTAGAGAACATACCTACTGACATGCTTTTTGTAATATTTTTATCAGATTTAACAGCAATTTCTCGTGCTTTTCTCCTGTCGATAATTTCTTGAAACCCTAATTTATTAGTTATCTGAACTATAATTAGAAAGGGGGTAAAGATGAAAACTTCAATTCTTTTTACACCCTGCTTTCGAATGGCAATTAAAAACGAAACAATTGCGATTATTAGGTTTAGCAGACATATTTTTATTCCGTGCAACAAATTGCGTCATACTCTATAGACTAGTTACAAAAAGGCCGCTAGAGGCGCTTTACAGTTATGTGGAATCGCAAATATCTAATGATGAGAAAATAATTGTATTTTATTAAACTGAAAATTTATTGAACGAATCTATAAAACGAATAATTTACTCTTACCTACTACTAGACCTTAATTAAATAATTAATAATAAAAAATATTATAGTTTGCTTTGACGATTTTTTTGAGGTTTATAAATTGAATGGAGGAAAAAATCGTCTTTACAACCTCAACATAAAATAAAATATATTAGTCCGACAGTTTCGCCCGATGCCGGGCATTTTCAATAATTTTTTTATTCAATAAAAAAATAGTTTAATTTTATAGTAAGGTACATTTTGTTTGATTTGTTTACCTTAGTTTTTGACGAAAGGTTAGAGAAGCTTTAATGAGTTTTATTTCACAATACTTATGATATAAATTACAGTAAACAGTGGTTAAAAAAGTTAATTACTAAATTTGGTAATCAACGGTTTCAGTTAAAGTCAACTTAAATAAAAGAAACAATAATAATGGTGGTAAGTACAGTTTGGCCAAGAGAGATCTGAAAACGTATAAAAAGAGCAAAATCGCATATAATCGTAATTTAATAATAAATACAATTTTGCAAACAAGGCGTTTTATTCCGTTATCTATATAAAATTGTATAGTATGCCTTCTACCCTAAAAAACAGAACAAATTTTTTTGAATATAAGCTTTTTCAAAATATACTTTAAAAACAGGGAAAAATGTTAAAAAAAACTAAGAGTTTTAAACGGGCCTGTGTAGTAGTAATATGTGTTCTGGTAATCACCTTGATTATTCACAACATCGAAACGACATCTTAGTCGAGATTTAGTGAAGCTTTAATTATATCCCTGAATAGACACTGTTTTAATTTATTACTGTATTATGCATATAAACAGTATTTTATCGTTATCTGTAAATATGACGTTTTAATAACAAATATAATACGTGCGAGTAAAATTACTACAAGTAGGTACCTGTTAATAAAAGCATTCGCTCGTATTTTACCTATGTTGCTAATTATTATACAAAAATGTAGAACTTGATTCGTTAATGAGTCATTAATAAAGAAAAAATGTGTTAGTCAAAATAAAATTTGAAATCAAGGTTTAAATAAATTATTAGATTCACCTTGCTATTTTTTACAAACAAGATGATTCCAGAATCAAACAATCAAGGTAAAATTTCTTTTCAAGTAGGTATAGAGTATTTTTTATCAATTATTGCGATTTGATGAACGTAATAGACTATTTTTAGTAATGTACACTCTATTATTTTGCGATTACTAAAGTTGTAAAAAATTAATAACATAGATATTGTTTACAAGGATATTTTTTACTAATCAGTTTATGATGGATGCATTCCTTATAAGAAATATAAATATAACGTTATTTGACATGTGTTAGAAGTAATTTTTTATCTTGTTCTTTGACAAGACAATAGTAAAAATTATGATGTTACATGCTAAATAACCTCTACCATTAATAGATACTTCCTTAAATTAAACGAGATAACGTAATAAAATAAAAATACATGTGTTTATAATTTTGTAAAAAATTGAATAAATATACGTAGCATTAAAAATACTGTTTTCGACATTAACTCAATATACAAAATAAAACCCAAATTCTGTTGTAGAGAGTTACTTACTATTGGGACCAAACTGAGAGCTACTGCAGTAAAAAAGTTTTATCAAAATTTCCCAAATTTGATCTTAAAAAGTAGGGTTAAATTAATTTGTAAATTTATTTAATTGTATTAAAAAATTTTAAATTTTTAAAAAGTCAAATAGGTAATGTTATATTTCAAATATGTAGCTAATACAATTTTTTCGTACCTCTCGTTTTTTTTTGGCTACAATCACTATATTTCAGTAGACAAACAGCAAATATTCTAAAATAATCTCAACAATAGTGACACAAAAATTATATAAAATTACTGTAAAAAATACAAAAAAAAATTGTTAAATTTTACACATCTGATCACTCGGAAATTTTTAGTTGCACCAAGGTATATGTTTATACCTACAAATGCATCCATAAAAACTGTTTTTAAAAAAGTCAAATAATAATGACGCAAAAAAAACTAAGAATCAACTGATGAGTCTCCGTAAAAATGGGGTGGTTCATTTTGGTATATCTACAACAAATTATGGTAGAACACTAATATTTTTTGTCATCATTGTGAGACAAATTTATGACTACTTTTATTTTAAATTTTTAACTAATCTTTGAGCTTAGAAAAAGTTATAAACAAGTAAAATTTAATTTTTTTAAAATATTTTTTACCTAAAGTTTTATTGCCTCATACCTTTTTTCAAAATAAAAATGTTGACAACAACCAAAAAGAAAACTAATAAATTTGTTCTAAATAATAAATACAAATTGGCAATGTTTTATACCGTAATCAGTTTCCAGTGTGCTTAGAAGCACGAGAAATAGTTTTTAATAGTGTTATGTCCAAATTTATTCTTTACAGAAGACCGTAAAATTTGTTTCCAGCAATCAGAATTTGAATACTTTTTGTTCATCAACAAAAAAACTGTGACATAATAAAAAAACTTTATAATACCATACTGTTAAATGTGCTTTTTTACCGATCGACAGTAAACACCAAATTTTAGTGACAATAACTAGAGCGCACTAATGTGTCACGTTTTTTTTTTTAACTAGGCAGAAAATCGGGCACTTTAGAACCGGTTAGAGTATTTTAACTGTTACAAATATTTAAAATTTGGTGTCAAACAGCAATATTCAAAAAAAGTTAATTGATACTATTGATAGGTTCGACAAAAAAATATGTTCAATTTGATTGCTCTTTTTTGAGCTCTTTTTTAATTGATGACGGAATTATGACGTTATTATTACTAATAACTGTTAGAGAACTAGTCCGAAAAATTAAGTAGTTAAACTAGTTGACTTAACAACTAAGTGTAACTAAACTAAACACTAAGGGCCGGTTTACAGAAAGTGTCATTAACTTTAATTGCAATTAAATAGTTAATTCGCGATTAAATGCCGATTTTGACCAATCAAACGCGAGGAAAGCCGATTTAATCGCGAATTAAAAGTTAATCGCAATTAAATATTTAATTTAGCTTCTGTAAACCGACCCTAAGTGTATTTTTTTCAAAATTAAATTTGTGTCAATTAATTTTCGATTAGTCTGTACAAAAATGTATTTTTTTCTGATTGATACAATATTAACTAATATTGCCTTAGTTACAATATGTAATAACACACTCATATTTCCCTAGGGAAATATGAAACGCTCATATTGTCCCAAGGGAAATATGAAACGTCATATAAAGGAAAATCTGAAATGTCATATTTTACTATGAAAATGTTTTATTTAATGTGCGTTCTACAGACGCCAAAGATTACCATAATTAAAACAACTTTTAAAATTTAAATTCCAGGTGTAACAGTCTATTCAACAGAGGAGAATCACAATGAAATTTTACCTTATAAATCAAAAAAAATGTCAACAACAGCTTCTCGTAAGAATTTTTTGAGCTGTTCTCGGGACAACACCTCTGATTTTTTTTCAGAAAAAAACTATTGATTCTACCACGGGAAATATAAATATATTCCCTCGGTTGTCTATACATCCTTCGGGTTCCCCTCGGGATGTAACTAGCCAACTTTGGGAAATATACTATTCATATTTTCCTAGTTGTAATAATAGCTATTGCAACCATTACCTATTTTTTATCTAACGTAGCGTAAGTTAAATACCTACTAAAAGATGGAACAAAAGAACTGACTTTAAAACCACCATATTCAACATATTCTCTGTATTAGAAATTTACAACCTATTTTCGATACTATAATCAATTATGATAGCCCTATATGTTACACATTCTTAATGCACCTTATTGAACTTGCCCGATGTTAAATATTAGCTTTGCATGATGCATGGTCATAAATATGATTGCCTTCAATATTACCTACTATGCACTAGTGATGTGACTAAACATTTTTGTAATTTTTGTAACTAGTTTTATTATGTGAATGTGCTCTTGTTTAGAATAAAAAGTTTGTTAACTTTTCGTTAGATATGGCTACCATTCAGTGCGTTTATGCCACTAAAAAACTAACTAAAATATAAATTGACAACATACAAGTAACAACATTTATTAGAATTGTCCTTTAATATTATTTACTATCGGACAAATGTAAAGCAACTATTTTAAAAAAAGTAATTGTGTGTGTATTTTAGTACTTTTTTAAATAAGCGTCTATTATCATTTAAGCTTTTGAATAAATTATTTGTTGAAATGGAGCAAAATTTTACTTGATAAAAGTAAAGCAACTTTCACCAAAAAAATTTTTTTACCAAACAACTATATGTTTAAACAACTATAAATATGGGTGGAAAGTTTATAGAACTAACATTATTATAAAAGTTTTAACTTAATTATTGATGGGATATTTATTGTTGGTTGCAACGGACACAAGACTGATAAAATTAAATTTTGTATAATAATAATCGGCAGATTCGACTAGTTTTCGGTAATTTGATCAAAGACTTTGTTTAGAAAGTTTGTGATACATTTTACACATGATGCCAAAATGAGGAAAAATATATTCGGTTGAATAATTTAAAAAAGTACTAAAATACATAGATAACTTTTTTTGAATAGTTGCTTTATTTTTGTACGATAGTGTATATTATTAAAATTTAAGCTGTGTTTTTGAATGCTAACAATTAAATGCTCTCAATTTATGTCACAGCATTTACGATTTGACATTTCTGATGATGCCAAAATAACACACGATTTGTCCCATCAATATATTTTACATTTTAGACACAAGGTGCTACTTATTTTGCTGATTAGGGAGTATCGAAATAATATTATTTCTGTTTTTTGTGATTAATATTACGAATTAAAGAAACACGATTTATACAACATGTCATAAAATGTGTTGATTACAGTTTAAATTTCTTTTTTTTTAGTATTTAATGTTTAATTTATTTCTAAACCAAATCAAACTGTGTACTAAGTCATGATCCTAAAGATCAAAGTTTTTTGAAAAATAGTCACAGAAAACGTATTAATATATTGTAGAATTGCTAGATTAGCTATTTGTTTCATTTTTATTAAAAAATTAGTCATTAATTAAAAATTACGTAAACTAACAATAAGTAAATACTATTACAGGTATATTTCCATAGCACAAACAGCCTGAAAGAAATAAATTAAATAACGTGCTAGTGTCTTGTCTGATTCATAGATGGCGCACAGCTTCGTAATCCAAAATTATCTATTTAATGTTGATGTATTTTTGCAAGAAAGTTTGACTTGGGTTGTAGATAGTCGTAACAATATGTAGAATTATTTAAAGAATAGTAACCCTTTTGGCGGGCAGAACCTAAGTCAGTTAAAGAAGTAAAAGACAAAATGCAGATGCATTATCATAAAAATTTGAGAGGTTCATCAAAAGCAGATATTACCTTCAGTAATCCGATTATTCTAATTAGTTATAACTTAAATCACATTTTATTGCAGAAATGCTTCAACATTATTTGTAAGAAAAATACTACATGACCAAGAAAATTTATTCTTTAGAAGACTTATATGTCTGTTTCTTTCCATATAATTAAAATTGGCAAATATTTATATCTGATTGATAATTTTACGTATTTAGATATTAGATACTGTTAATGGTATCTAATAATTATCTTTTTAATTAACCTATTACCATGTTAACAACGTCTTGGCAACAAATTACTGTAAGATTTCCTTAACATGATTTATGTTGTTTTATAATTTAAATTTATTAAATTTATTAAAAAATCAATAAAAATTATTTTTGTAGTACCTCAATATAGTAGACTAAAGTTTTGTTTTTGAAAATAAAATAACAAATAATTTTTTATTATTTCAAAACAATTGAGGAGATTGCATGCAAAACCAGATATATCTACTTTTACAAATTTTTCAGGAGACGAAAAAAACACCCTACATATTTGTTTAAAAAAATAGTGTTATTTAGCGAAAACAGTTTAAATTTAATAGGGTTATGCAAGTGATTAACATATATTTTTTTGTATAAAAAGTAAACAATTTATCGTTATTAGCAAAAACTATTGGATATATCCAGTTTTGCTCACAAATGACATACACTGAGCGAAAAAATTATTTATTTTTCTTGAAATAAACAAATTTAAATTGGTATTTGCAAAGAGAATAAAAAAATTAAATATGTACTGCAGCCTCTTTGTTCAGGGTATCGCATAGCTTCTTGAATTTCATTCTGTTCTTTGTTTCTTCCTCCATTACTGTCTAATAATTTTTTATACCACAAAAGGTCTTCCCTCTTTAGCCAATCTTCCCCAAAATGTTTTTTTATTAAATGTTTTAAGCTTTTTTTCTTCTTATCTAGATATATCCGCTGTTGTTTGCAAAATTTAGATAGATATAACCGATTTTGCTCCAAATGTCAAACTTTAATTAACGCTTTTACGAGGATTTAAACGGTTTTGGTTGCAAACGCATATATGGGCTTATAAATGTCACAACTTAGATTCAGAAATTACCAAAACATGATTTTTTGTGAAAAGTGGATATATCCGGTTTTGCACGCAAGCTCCTCAATTATTAATACATTAATTATTAAACAGTGTTATGATATACAAATACGAAGCATTATATGCTGTTTACATTTCTCGAAATTTTAAATAAAGTCGCATGCACTCGCATTTTACTCGAATGTAAAAAACCATTATAACTTTTACTATGTAATATTTAACATAACCTTTACTATGTAATAATTTTGTGTAAATAATAAAAAAATAAAAATCAAAGTAAAACCCATAAGTTTAATAAAATTTTTTATATAACAATGGTAAAGTGCTTTTGGGAATTATTGTCCTTTCAGTGCCTGAATAATAATGTAAATAGAAAAATTATACAAAAGTTAGAAAACGTTAGAAAAAAATTACCAAACTTTATCAAAAACAAAGAATCAAACGAAAATCAAAAAATATGTGTTGATGGCGTTATCTCTTCGTTTCAAGGCACTAAAGCAAAATTAGATAATTAAATAATAAATCAACTCATTGTATAAAAACATTAAATTTACTGTAGAAACAGAAACAAACTCTTTCATTCCATTTTTTGATCTTAATATAATTAAAAAAGACATCATCAAATATCCTCATTTTAAATAATTTTAGTAAAAATATTGCATTACAATTTTTTTAGTAAATACAATAGTTACCAACTACTTCACTATTTGTTAATCACGGTGTACAAGTGAGGAATGTGCAATATTAGTCCTAAAGAAAAGACTTATAACTTATAAGACTTAAAAGAGTAAATAATACCTAAGCATTCGTACACAAGGATTAATCTAAATTTTAAAAAATTGCTCGTAATTAGATTAATATTAAAATAATTATTTTAAAGTTTTGAATTTGTCACCAAACATTTTTTGTTAAAAATGCATCAGTGCAAATGCAAATAATTATTGCATTCTCTGTAAAGTTACTCTTTAGCCTTTACCGTTTTACAATTTTAGATTCGGTGCTATGTATTTTATTTGTATTTATTTTAATATTTAAGTTAATAAAAATTGACCTGATTTCGGACTCTTACCATACTGTTTTACTAATAATAAGGATAATACTGGTTTACAAATAGAGTTACTAAGTGATAAAAAGTTTGGAACTCGTAATTACCGTCAAAATAATTTGTTAAAGCTTGACATTGGGTTTAGTTTGACTATTATTGGCTGCATCCTAGCTTCGAGGTTAACGTCTTGGTCTTAGTCCAATATCGCTGAAAGATAGTTACATGTCTCATATTTTTAATTTTTTTTTGTTCAAACAACTTATAAGCTCCTGCTCTAGTTAATCTGAAGAAAAAAAAGGGCCAAATTAGAAAAAATAAATTCCTGTTTTCTGTACTTCGCCAGAGGTCCGTTGCGTAGTACATAGAAGGAGTATACAAGGTGTAACATTGAAAACTTAACTACCTCTAATAACTTTTGAACAAAAAAAAATTTTAACAATTAAAAAAAACAAAAACGTTTTGACAGTATTAAAAAGAAAGTAGAATAGATGTGTTATCAGGTTTGTAAATGTTAAAGTAAAATGTTAAGTACCCCAACTCTAACTCGTACAAACTTTAATAGAACCATACCATTTGTGAGACATCAAATAAAAGGTAAGAACCGGTAGAGTGTTACAAAAAAACTGCATCAAAATATTTTTATTTAACCCCGATACAGAGACAACGAGTGATGAACGGATATTTTTTTACCACACAATAATTAACTCTAACAAGGAAAAGATACCTTGAATTGCTAGATGATATCGTAGACCCTCTCATCGTAGATGCAAATAAAACAAGCCTCACGTTAAACCCCGATGAACTATTCTTTCAGCAGGATGGCGCACCACTTTATTATTTTAGACCCTTGAGAAAGTATTTAAAGAGGTACCCAAACAAATGGATAAGTCGGAGAAGTAGCATCGAATGCCAGCCAGATCGCTAGATTTTAAACCGTTCATTTAAGTTAATAAATATTATAGCAAAACATCTGTTTATTAATTATTTTACTTCGTATTTCTGTCAAAAATGAAAATATTTTGTTGAATTTTTTGTGTCGTATTTTCTCCGTCTTTATATTTCATTTGATGTATCACAAATGGTATAGTCTTGTTAAAGTTTGTGGAAGTTGGAATTGAGGTGCTAATACTTTTAACACTTACAGATCAAATAACATACCCATCTTACTTCCCCCTTGCTACTGTCGAAACAGTTTTTTTCTTTTTTTTATCTTCACTTGTTTAAAAATTATTAAAGGTAGAAGTTTTCAATGTTACACTCTGTATAACCATATAACGTAAAGTTATACAATGTTAGTCAATGGAATTAAATTCACATTTTTTTGACACGTCATTTTAGCAATAATTATTACCTTCCCGCTGGTGGAATAAGGAACTGTTTGTTGTCAGCCTCCCAAACCGATAGTCATTCTTAAATAAAACTTTTTTTCAAATATCATATAAAAGCTTGTTAGAAAACTTATAAAAAAAAAGTCAACAGTTCTAGAAAAAATTACGTAAAATGTATTTGTTTTTTTAAATTTTGTATTGTAATAAATAACTATTAATCATTATTTTTATTAAAAAAAAAAACACATGCGCGGCATACCCTAAAGGTAGACAAACCTCAATAAGTACTTATCTTAAGTCGGCACTTCTTAATTGTCATCAATTGTCAATGTCAAAATTTATTGGAAAACCGTACTGCATCACCTGAAAACCTGAATTAACAGACCAACTTTATAACATTTTCCCCATGTCAAAGTTTAAATTATGTAGACCAATTTTTTTTATTACCTTTTAGCTGTAACAGTCCAGTACCTACTGTTCGGTGGTAAAGTAGGTATATTTAGTTTTAAATTCAAATATTTGTGTTTTTACTGGTTTAATTATTCACAAATATTTATCGACACAAATGCCATTTTACTGGCATTTAGGTGCTAGCGTCATAATGTGGCGTAATTACCATTTCTCATTAATGAATAGCAGTAGCAACCTCACGACCTTTTAACAATTAATTATGAAAAAATAAACTATATAAGTTTTATATCACATTTTGACTAACTTTGGATATGTATTAGGCATTTAGTCTGGTAGTGAGTGGTCTTCAAAATCTAGTATGTTTTGTTTGGCTGTGTGTGTCACCTTTCTTATTTTAAATTTCACTAAAAAATTATTTAGAGTACGGTCTAAATCCGCTTTTTTTGAGATTATGTTATGGTTTAACAGTTGGCACATTTGCGTTATACAAGCTAAAAAACTATAAAAACATTAAAAACAAAAGTAAGAGTAATCTTCTTTCTCAAAATTTGTTTTACTAATACAAGTTTTTAAGATCTTTTTTATTTTTTGAGAAGCGTGTTATGTAATTGTAATTTTCAGTCGCAAAATCTAATATTATGGCATCCTGCAATATAAGCCTTACTGCTGTTTAGATTGATTTTCAAAATTATTGCCACTGTAACACTACATTCCAATATTGTGGTTATAAACTAATTGATGGACTCCTGAAATACTTCCTCCACTTTAACACGTAAAATCAGCTGTCACCTTATAAAATTTTGTGTTTTGTGATTTTCTAATCATTTTTTAATCATGTAAGTTTTCTTAATGTGTAAAAGCTTAGTAATTTTAGTTTCTTCAGAAGAGTATAAATGCACGTTTATTATTGGGTTGTGCTTCTTTCATCATCCTTTCACATTACTTCAGAATTAATCTTGTTTACCCCACTGAAGATATTATTTTGTTGTTGATTTATTACCACAGTATTAATTTTTAGTTAGAAAAATAAAAATTACAACAGCTTAGTTTAAGATTTTATTAATACTTGCGTTTTTCTACATTTGTTTCAACTGCTAAACAAATTAGTTTGTATTTTAAGATTATGAGACCAAGTCGAAAAATAAGTTATCAGTTTGCATTTGCACTCAAATATGTTTTTAGTAGATATGAATGGAATGGCTAGTAATTGGTAAGAACACAGTGATCCTCCACTTGTCTAGTCTAAAACAAATGACAATATTCTGAAAAACCTAGTCTTAACTCTCGAATATTATATTAATTTCACATCTGCAAAATAATTGAATGACAATTAACAATAATTTTTACATTTTTAACTTTAGACCTGTTGATTAAAATTAGAAATAAGCTAAGGTTTAAAATCAGGATTAAACTACCTTGGCAAAATGTAGAATAGGACTTTTATGAAATAGACCTTCATTAAACATTACATCAAATTTTCTTTTTAAAACTTCAAAATTAAGTTGTGAGACTGCATAAAATTTTGTAAGTTAATTTTAAGACAGTTTCTGTTGTCTAAATACAGCGCTCAACAATTGAAATAGAACACCCTAAAATTTTAACAAAGTTTAAAGTCTTGTAACTCCTGGAAAAATTTATTAATGCCATTAATGAGCAAAAGTTTTAATTTTTTTCTAAAAACTTGACTTTAAAGACCGTATTTAAGCACCAACACCAACTTAAACTGAGTAAACCAATGCTACAAGGGTCTTGAGGTTTAAATGACAAGTTAAGTCTCTAAATAAACCTTATTTTTTTTCTACTTTGTCCGATGGGATCGTAAAAGGGGTAGTACCGGTTAGCACGTGTTCTGTAAAACTACGTACCGCATTAGTATGGGTCGTCTGTTGGTTGTATTGTTTCAACACCTCAAACGCACTTGGAAATAAGGGTCGTTCTTAAATCAGTTAGTGTGGGTGGTGTCTCGGAGTAAAAGTTTAGATTCGGCTAGGTCAGTGGTTCTAAAACATTTCAACGTGCGCCATGCATTTTACAATGCATAAACAAAACGGTTTGGGATCACTGGTTTTCCCCAGCCTGAATACGAGCCTAAAAATTCCACCCACTCAACCGACTTCAGAATGAACCTTATATATAAATACATTAGAAGTCATAGAAAAAATACAACCAACTGACGATTGTACATCATCTTTAAAAAAGGGCTTACAGTTTTCGCAAAATGTTACTTGAAAGCGCATTTCTTCAAACAGTATTTTTCCGCTTACGTAAAATTATGTTCAGCACTTTTACCCACCACGTGGTAAACGGCACAACCCCTTTTACGATCTCACCGGACAAAGTCAAAAAATAACCTTTACACGATCATTGTTATATCAAACTAAAATTCGGAGCTGTTTAAAAATTTGGTCATCTTCGGAAGTTTTTTTCTACACAAAATGTTAACAGTATGTCTACCGTTGCTTTTCAAAATTTTAGTTTGAACTTTTATCTTTAGAATAATCCAAAAAGAGGTAAAATTTTACGTCAATTAACAAAATTATTGCTTAATGCACAAAAAACAGTTTTTTTGGATTAGTGCTTTAATTTATAAGTGCAGCTTAAAATTGGTAAAACTGTATTAAAAGCTCTTCCGCTCTCTTCCAAAACTAATTAAAAAATCGAACAAATTTTTATGTTAAAATGAAATCAGTCTAAACTTTTCGCTTTTTGCAGAGTCTGTCTTTGACACCCTGTATAACTTAACCTACAAGTTTACAATAAACTTTCTATTAAACATCTTAAAGTATAAGAAATGAGCTACCCAGAATAAAAAAGGTCATCTCAATTAATCAATTTTTCCAGAAGTTACAAGACTATAAACTTTGTTAAAATTTTAGGGTGTTTCATTTCAATTGTTGAGCACTGTTGGTTAAAATATTGCCTACACATCTAAACATTGTAAAATATAAGAAGGATTACTTTGGAGAAGATTCTAACCGTTGCGCTTTTGATAAAAACTTATTTGATACCATTACCATTTCCAGCAACTACGCAGATAACCTTTTTTCTCCTACAGCGCTTGCAATATTAGTTTTTAATAAAATTTTTCTACGTACTTCTAAAAAAAATTTAAAACAGTTCAAAATTTCAATTTTTTGATTTTTTTTAATAACCTTTCTCTGCATTTTTTTCAAAAAAAAGCTTAACGTGTCAATGACGTGACACTAGGAAGAGAGATAAAATTTATCCTTTAAGTAGGCAGTAAAGTTTACAATGTCAAGTTGACAAGACTATATCTCTTATTTAACACCTTAGTAATTGTTTAAAATTATAAAATCCCAAGATTTTTCAGGTGACAATAGAAGAGATATAAAGTCTCACTCAGTTACTAACAACAACACTGAATGGAAATTATATAAGATATTTGAAGAAATCTAGAGAGTCGAGAAGTTACAGCAACAGCCTGTGTGCATGTCAAACTTTTTCCATTTTTTACTTTTATTTCTTTTACGAGTTGTATCATGTTAGTATTATCTATTATGTTATTAAATGAGTATTATTGTTTGAAAGTCAAACTCTCCTAAAAAGTTTTACATGAATAAATATTAAATATCTGAATTAATATATTTAGACTTTACTCACAAAGTAGAACTAATTTTTATTAAAAAGAAGATATTAAATGTGTGCATTAATAAAAAAAATCTTTACACATACTGTAATCTTGTATATCAAATGCCTTTATAATTATAATTTGCCTTAATAAGATAATATATATATGCCTATAGTTACTTTTGTAATTATGTATATCATTTTCATCGTAATAAGTAAGTTATTAAATTTAATTAAACCTCTAATCGTATTTATAAATAAATAAAGTTTTTATTTTGAATAGACATTTCATTAAATTAAAACAGTATTTTTAACGGGTTAATCCCGTTTATAAAGTATATATTACATATATTGTTTTTAATGTTTTTCTTTAATTTTTGATCTTTGTACCCATGGCGTATAGAAATTTTGTCACTTCCCTTTTTTAATAAAAAAGAAACAGTGCATTTTTCTACACAACGTAGATTCAGTTTATATTTCTATCATTATAAAAAAATAAGCGGTATTTTTACGCTCTACTAAGTTTAATTGACTTATAGGTTGCGAATATAATTAAAAATCTAGACATATTAGTTGACGATGTCAAAATTATGTCAAATCATTCATGACAGTTTGTAAACAATTTGCAATAAAAATAATTTGGTTAACAAACAGTGGATAGGAATAAAAGTACTATATCAAATTATCCACTTTGTAGACCTCATTGAATCCAATTATTTAAGATTTAATTTTAATTATTTAGAACAAATTTGTACAATAAATACTTTCTGTTCTTATATTTGTGTTTATAATTTAATTAACACCGGCAAATAATTCTTAAAACATTTGATTTTTTTGTGCTAATTTCAAGTTGAGATACTATCTGTAATATCGCAAACTTTAATACTTTTCTTTAGCAACAACCAATCACAACGCTGAGTTGTTTTAATTTTTAATAGAAACTAAGATACTATTATCTTAACTTGAAATTCGGCCATTAGTTTCGAAATATTAATCTTACTCTACATTGGTATAGTTCGTTTTTATTTTTACTGCGCGTGTCAACACATTATCTATATGACATAGCAACATATACAACAATGTGTTAAAAAAAAAAAAGACAAACAAGCGCATTAAAAAGAAAAACGAACTATATATATGAGAATTATGTGTACGAAACGAACAGAAAGTATATAAAAATTTCCTTATTGGTGGATAATGATATCTATACCAAACTTCGATTTTTGAACAAATTGCTGATATTGATCAGGCTTTAATTTGATGTAATCTGGTTGCAAAAACTATATTTAAATAAAACATAAAAATAAACACAAATTTCTTTATTTTCAATATATTTTACAAATTGCTGAATAAATATACATCGACGGTCAATATATAGTAATAACAGTAAATTTGAAAATCCAAAAATACATACATCAATATTTTGCATTTCTATATTAGGAATACAAACAGCGAAGTTATAATTAACTACAAGTTTGCATGCCTAAAGCACAATTTCAAAGGCATTTTAGTGTTTTCGTTGCGGAATGACATCGGTCTTGAAAATAATGCTTAAATCTATAAATTAAATCATAAGGTATAAAAAACGACATGGTTTCATCACAGATGAAAAATAAGCATCAGTAACTTTACCTAATTACAAAATTATGGCAAAACGATTCAGTGATAACGAATCCATTTGAAACCCCCAAAACCGCTTTCTTTGACTTCTAACTGGTAACTAGAAAAGTCGCAGAAACATTATCTAAAACACTTGAACTAAAACCACAAATTTTGCCTCGTATTACTAGAGCATAGATAATTAATATTAAACGAGTCGAAATTGAAATCAATTAGTCGCAGCTACAGTTACACAAATTTCTGTTTTAGTTTAAGATTTTTCTAACGGTCATTTTAATTCATCGGCTACTACGAGTACATCCAAAGAACGCCTGACACGACTTCTGATTAGTGCATGTTTTAATCGTGTGCATAAATAAATAGTTTTCAAGATGTACTCGGTAATGTATGTATTCAACTAATGCCAGTCAAAGACCCTAACTTCCTGCCAACCCATTTGGCAGCATTCGGATGGCGTGGTTCAACGTTCACAACTACCTGCACGTCATTCTACACAATTTTGTGAAGCAAATTCTTCAGACTAGAAATTTTTAACTTTAGCTTTACGAAATAAATTTTTAAATCAAATATAACATTTTAATTATTAATTAGATAATACACCGGATTTACCATAGAAATTTAGTTTTGGAGCAAAATTATACTTGTTTTCTTCTTGTTTTATTTTTTAATTTGTTACAAATAATTGCATAAGATTTTGCAAAATCTTATTTTAACTATTGTTTATAATAACGTGTATGACTAATGTATAGTATCTCAAACAAAGCGTTATCACCAATCGTTCACTTTAAATAAAATTTTCTACAAACTAAAAATCACAAGTCTTAATATATTTAAAACTTTAAAGAAAGTTACAATACACAAATCACAAACAGCTTAAGCTGGGGATACATACTAGTGTTTATTTGTTTATAAATACAACGTTCCCCGGCGTTGACTTGGCCCGTTAATCGAATACTTAGAATGCTTCTTATAAACTATGGCCGCTGGTTCAATTTTCTTCGGTTTATCCACGACTGGCATCGAAATATCGGGATGTTCCCTGATTTCCCACACTAGATTCGTCAAACTCCTCGGTCGTGATAATTTCCTGCACCTCTTCTCTGGTTGTTTGACCACTCCGCCAGAATCGCCAGATGCTCGACCGCCAGAATTGCTTGAGTCAAGCGTTCCGTCGAGTTCCATCGCCTGCAGGTTGTTCAATGACTTGTACCTGATGTTGAAAAGCGGAGATCCGGACTTGGAGATGGGACTCGGGGGAGTTTCCTTCATAGGAGAAGCGCTTTTTTGACGCAGCAGTCGACTGCGTTGAGACTGACCATTTTTGACGTAGAGTTTAGGGAGACCTGTCGACAATATTGTATTGTTTTTATCGAATATATTAGCATTTTTTGTCTTATGTATTATTGTTAAACCAATAATACCAAATTTCTAACAAAAATAATCACTCAGAAATAATTATAAAACAATGGAAAAGGTATCTAATGATACAACTTTAACAAATAAGATTTGCGGAATCTAAATTAAATATTTATAGTTTGTTTTTACCAGAAAGAAACCAATAAGTGTTAAAAATTTAAAATATTAATTTGTGATTGGTTGTTTCCGAAAATTAACCAATTATTACAAACAAGTATTTAAAATTGTAGAAACAAAACCACATTTACTCTAAAATTATAAATATTTTATTGTAATGTGAAGTATATATTGTCATTTTGTATAGAATAGATAATAGAACATTCAACAAATTATCTTAACGACTTATTGTTCTTTTGAAGATGTTACTGAGTACATTATCGCTTTATTGCAATATGGAAAATTGTTTTTTTTTTCTTATCCGACCACTTAACCAGAGCAAAAGCGTAAACTGTTTTGCAATAGTTATTTACGTAACCAGTTATGAAAACACATAATAATGTAAAGTCGTCCTTTACCTAACTAGTGACATAATAATATTAATCAAAATTAGTCATTACGCAACTAGTAATAAAATATGTGTTATTATTTATTACACAACCTTAAAAATTGATGTAAAATTAAACATTTTTTAACTGAATGAGTAAAAGATAATTTAAAGTTTAATTATCTCAATCTAAACTACCACACATCTTTTCAAGGTACCAACAAGAACGAATTCGTCTCAAATTCCTGAAACAGGTACAAAACAATCTATATATACAAAAAATTAACCAGCACTATAAAACAACTCATGCAAATGCACATTAATCTCACAAAAGACATAACTTGTAATAGGATGCAAGAATTGGAAGAAGAAACCATGAACCAAATAAGCCCAAAAATTTATGAAAAAGAAAGGAGAATTCACAATAAACTTGCACGACTACAGAGTAAGAATCACATTAATAATAATAAAGAAACAAATTGCCCCCGCAATTTTTATACAAGAATAAAAAACATGACAGATATCACACTGTCTAAAAAAGAAGAACAAATGTTACAAAAAGAACTAAAACACACCTTAAAAGACAATAACAAAAAGGCACTAAAACAACTAGCTATTGACAAGAATATAACAATCAATAATAATATAAAAGACAAAAATGAAGCAGAAAAATGTCGTAATGAATGTTTCACCGCAATTAGAAAAGAATGGATGAAAGAAAAAAGACCAATCGAAGAGAACCTAATTTTAAATGCATTAAGAAAGAAACTGGAAACTGGACTGAAATAACGACAAAGGTGGAGAAAGGACAAACAATAGTGCTTATAAAGAAAGACAATTACATAAAGAAAGTAAAGACCTTCATACAACAACAACAATATGTAGAATTAAAAACACCAAAATGCTTACAAAAAACTATTTTACAAAAATGAAAAAAGAAATAAAACAACGAAAAATAACACTAGAAATTTACAAAGCACCAAAAAACGTAACACCAATGAACCCGCAAACAGCGGAACTATATGAACATATCAAGATACAAAAGAAAACAAAGCCATAAAATTCATTGTCACATTTATTAACACCCCATCTGAAAAACTTAGCAAGTGGTTGACAAATGTTATAAAAAAATCACAAAATATAAAGAAAAATGGAGTATAAAAACAATCAAAAAGTAGTAGAAGTATGTAATAAAAAACATCTAACCAATCGCGACAACAAAACTGGTTTTATTTGAACACATGTACACTAACATCCCAAATAATAAAGCGTTAGAAATAGCTTCACAGGAAAAACGTCAAAAATCTTCTAACATTGACACTAAAACAAGACTTTTTTACAGTCAATAAAAAAACTGTATAACGGCAAAGAGCTAGTGATGAGATCCCCACTGGCATTCATCCTTGCAGATACGTATATTAATAAACTTGAACAAAAAATATTCAACAACAAGACGTTTACAACAAAAATTGAAAGATGAATGCGATATGTGGATGACACACTGTGTATATGGAATGGAAATATAGACGAACTACAAGAGTTCCACAACTTTTTATCCAAACCATTGATCCAACATAAATTTTACGAAAGAAATTGAATCACAAGAACAGAGCATAAACTTTCTAGACCTCACGATCACAAGAAAAATGACAGAATTTAAGTTTGCAATCTACAGAAAATGAACTACGACCGACATAACTATACACAACACTTCAAACCACCCCCACCAACATAAAATAGTGGCCTTTAACACGTATATAAAAAAACTGCTTAAAATACCCCTGTCACCACAAACATTGGAAAAAGAAAAACAAATTATAAAACAAATTGCGAGAAACAATGAGTACAAAAAAGACATAATTGACACGCTACTGAAAAAAAGAAGAAACACACAAACAGAACATACCAACAAAAAAAAAAGAAACAAAAGAAAAAGAAAAACTACAACAATACAACTCGATTAGATACGTGGGCAACCTGTCACAAAAAATTGCCAAAATTCTAAGAAAGAGGCATATCAATGTTGCTTTTCGCCCTCAAAATTCTATAAAAACCAACTTAGGAACTGGAATAGAAAAAAGGCCTATCACAATACCAACGTGGAGTGTATAAAATATCGTGCAGCAACTGCACAGCAGTATACACTGGTAAAATAAGACGTCAGCTACAAGATATTCGTAGAATAAAAGAACATTTTAATCCATACAGATATTCAGCTTTTGGAAACCACCTGCGAGAAAAAAACCATAACATAAACGAAACAGGAACAAAATTACTCCACCATGAAACAAAAGAACAAAATTGGCACTACTTGTAGCCCTCGAAATCTATAAAAACAAAAAAAAATGGAAAAAGTAAGTTGTTTAAACGAACAAATTAAACTTAACTTCAAACCAATTTTCCAATTTTTATAATGACAACCACCAATCCAACAAAATTTTAAACTCGACGCGCCAAAACTGGCCAATAAGAAAACGCCTAGAGGCCATTTCCGTCTGCTGTCAAATAAACGTTATCTAGAAAATGTGCATAATTAATAATAATTTTAACAAGTTTGTAATAAGGTTGAGTACTATTTTATGTAGAAATTAATAAATTAATGTATTTAGAGAATTTAACGTAAATAAAATGTGTTAGAGAGTAGGTATTGTAACGTAATGGATTGTAGGAGGAACTGAGGAAAGGTGAATTTAACCCGAATCTAGTACTCCAAAATATAAAAATAATAATAAGAAAAAAAAAGAATTTAGTAATTTTTCATGTTGCGTATATGAAACACTTTTTCTCTACCTATAAAGAAATTTACTCGGTCACCTACTACATATTTCGACCAAAAAAAATTTCGAAAAATCGATTTATATTTCCAAGGACACATCTTTCGTTTTGAAATCACGTTGATCACACCACGCCCTTGAGCACAAAGTTTTCTACTCCTCAAATTTGAATTAAATGATGAGGTCCAGTAATACCTCATTTTAAAGGTTTTTAAACATTCCTTCTGCTGTTTTTTTTTACCATGAGGTATCACTTTACCTTTTTTCCTTGTCCTAACACAAGGTCGAAAAGTCAACATGACTTTACCAAAACAAAATATTGAGATAAACGTTTTCAAAAAATTCACCCTGCATACCGGGTGATCTAAAATTTTCTTTGAAAAATTAAAATTTGGTCTTAAAATTCATTTAAATCCTATTAAAAAAGGTTCAAGAACTGATTTTGAGTCTCCAATACAGAGATTCTTAAGTTTCGCCAAGATTTTAAAGAAATCCTTTAAAAAAGCTATAGTAAGTAATAAAACCTTTTAAAGTTAATCACATTGGCGAAAATATAACAATTTTACAATGATTCAACCGGCAGGTAAATAAGTTCAAAACTTAATAATATGTAATAAATTTATTTTTTATGATAATAAAAGGTATTTATTCATAAATGAGTATGCAAATTACCTGGGGGCGTCTTTTCCGCCTTGCGAATCCTCTTTTCCGCTTGTATTTTCTTGGTGGGTATGGTTTCAATAGGCGGCGGTTCCGGCTTGAGATCAGAGACAGGATGCGAAGGTGTGGAGCTGTGCGATGTGAGAGAGGGCGAAGGGTCGGAAAAGGGCGACCGGATGTTCTTGGGTAACGGAGCGAAACCACGCACGTAATCATAAATCTGATCGATTTCATCGTAGTCCTTCGAATGGACGGGATGGTGATGGGAGTGCTTGGTGCGATGGTTGGCCGAATCAGAGGAGGCGCTCCTTCTTAACACGTAACCGTTTTTAAGTTCGGCGGGCGGCGTCGTATGCTTTTTAGCATCGCCTAATTTCCCATCCAGCACCTGAATACGATCGGCGACATCGGCAACCAATTTTGTGCATTTTTCCACAAGTCGGTGGAACTCAGTCATGGTCCTGAGCTGGTCGTCATTGCGCGTCCGGAGGAGTTTTAAAGGCGCCGCCAACGGCAGCGCCGTCACGCTGTGTGTCTCTTTTTGGAGAGGCAGGGCAAACACGTGTTCTTCTTCAAGTATAGACAGCAGGCGGAGTTCGGGCACAAAATGGCTGGGGCTTTTGAGACCTCGGGGAGCAGTGCCGTGGACTAATCTCACGGTGAGGGGCAGTCGTTTGCTCAAAAGGTTACGGGCAGTGTGCACGCCGCTGATGTTGTCCTCGCGGGCCAGCGCTGAGAACTTCCCACGCTGCTCCAGCCCCAGCAGAAGTGTGTCGCCCCGTGAGTCAACGCACTTTAGGTACCGGCCCTTGGTGCCCGGGACTAGAACTTCGCCCGCCGGGACGAGAATTTCTCCTGCTGGAACAGTGCGTGCACCCTCGGGAACGACGCTTCCATCAGAGTCAGTCTTAGCCTGCACCCCTCGGATTGTCTCCCTTATGAGACAACCCTCTTCGGGTCGTCGCCGCGCTAGCTCGGCCACACTTTCGATACAACGCACGGCACGGCCCTCCTCGCTCAGAAGTTCGAAGTAGCCAGTGTAGGTGTCAGGGATGACCAAGCGGGGGCCTACGCAGACCAGCCGCCGGCCCTCCTTGATTTTGACCGCCTGCGCAACAATCTTCTGACGTTTTCCTGCCGACACGAGCAGGGCGGTCGATTGGAGCCCAGGACTGGGAAGGGTCGGCACGCCAAGACCGCCGTATTGCCCTTTGATAATTTTTACGACGGCCGGGAGTTGGTATTTTGAAACGAATTCGCGAAGGTAACTGCCCTCTTCGGCCCATCGAGCGGCTGCTACTGCTATTTGACCATCGGTTGCGGCCATTCTAGCACCACTCGATGCTCATCTCTGAAACAAAAAATAAAGAATAGTGAAATGTTACGTAATGAAAAGTCTAACTAAATGAGGATGATGGGTAGATTTAAAATTGTCATTACTATTAATTAACCAGTTCTTCGAGTAATCAAGGTTTATTTAAATACGTTATTAATAAAATTATAAACAATTGGATGATTGTAGCAAATCTTTCTTGCATACTAATCAATTAACAATATCAGATCAATTTAGATCGGATTTCAAACTGTCAGAAAAACAACTTTTTTGCTATCACTTATTCTATGTATAAAACCAGTATATAAAGTTATTGAAACTATGAAATTACTACAGGTATAGAATATCCATAGATAAACTAAACTTTTTTTAAATATCTTAAGAATGTTAAAATTACCAGAAACCCTGTAAAAATTTCTGTTGATAAAACGAATTTAGGTTGGTACGATTGATAGATTTTCCCATAAAGGTTCCGTATTCGTACAATGCAGTTGACAACCATTGACATCATTGGCAGATGTGTTTTAGTAACTTGATCTTACTCGAATTCACAGCTAGAGCTACTATTCAGTGTGTTTCATGACAATAATCGGTGAAAAGAACGTTTAAAACTATAAGAGCGCTATTAAACGTTCTAACCATTTTATATCGTTAATAATTTTGTTTTTGTAAACACAATACGCTTTGATATTATATAATATACATATGTATGTAGGGTGGTGCAAAATAGTCCATTTTTTGAGACATAAGGTATCTCAGAAACTAAAAGGTTTATAGAAAAATGAAAACCACATTTTCGAGCTCGTTTTTGAGTAAATCATTTTGATATAAACAGAATTTTACTATACACAAAAGTTGACAATGCACTAATATTTTTAAAAATTTATATCGTGTTATTGTGGTAGACATAGATTTAAAATAAAAACATTAAATATTAGTTTTTTACGTAGAATATTTTTCTAATTAGAAAACAATTGATATTGATTGCAACTAAACGCAATTTTAGGTGTTGGTGTCGGAACTACTACCTGCAAAATTATTTGATAACGTCACCAGATGTACGTAAAATCTATCTTATATTGTTTTTGTTTCAAATTTGTATCTTCAATAATAATAAATACAATCAGATTATAAATTTTTATTTTTTTTGTGTAACTCGGAAACAAAAATGATACCTAGCAAAATTTAGTTTTGTTCAAAGTTATTTTCTTAAAAGAATATCTTGAAAATGAACTACTTGTTTTCTTTGGTTTCGGAAATATACCTACAAAAGTATACAAATTGTACCACTTTGTAGGGTCGCCAGCTTTTCGATATCAAAATAAAAGACATTAGCAAAAGCGTATCTAGAATTGTTTTTTAAGGAGTGAGAGAAAAATTCGAGAAGGATTGAGTTTGCATTTCTTTTAACATCTTACTATAGTCTTTAGAACTCTTCTCTTGAGTAGGCTCTTGGACTTTTTTACATCCGGCTTTTCAAGCAACAATTTAGAAGCTGAAAGCAATAATTATTCTAAAAATAAATAATTCTACAACGTTTATTATAAACAGATAAAAACTGTCATCTTTGATTTCAAAATTTTATTAAAAATTTTTAAATATACATTTTTGAAAGACGGAAACAAGAATTATTATAAATTTTCTCTTCTAATCACCGACTTTTTTCAATATTTTGCTCAAAGGACCATCAATTTTTAACACAATTTTTATATTAAAACAGAAAAAATATAATGTGTCTCAAAATTCCATGTTTTATGATCGGTACTTTCGTTTATTTGTTTAGAAAAATTATGTCTTTTTTAATGTTTCAGGGTTTATAAAAACTAATAAGTCCTAAAACTTTAGTGATAAAATAACAAAAACAGAAATTAAAGTCTTGAAAAAAAAAAGAGTGCCATAAGTAGAATTATTGCAAAATGTCTCGTCTATACTCAAACCTTTTTTCTTTATCCCCTTCGAAGGACCATACTGTTTTAAACACACTTTGTAAGCCGAAAAACAACTAAATAAAAAATGTTTTTGCAATATTTATAAAAAAAGTAAAATCAAACGCTGAAATTGTTTTTTTTATACTTTTTATATTATTTTATACTATCAGTGAGACATTATAAAATATTCTACAATTTTTTTAAAAGAATGAGTCGAAACTGTCTTCTCTAGCTCCTAAATTCTATTAAAAACTTTTAAACAGATAACCAAAATTGAGATTTTGAGTGTTTAAACCGAAAATTATTGTAATTGCTATATATCTACCAAAACTGTTTTCAGTATCCGGCTCGAAGAATTATTTTTTTATTAACCTAGAATTTTCTTGTTTTTTACTATTCTTTACTTTTTTTTCTCCAAATATTGTTTTTCAAATTCGCCTAGAATTTTGTTCTTCCGGACCTCCCAATTAACGTTTTCAACTTCTTAAATCTTTCTTTATAGTTTGTTTTAGTTGTATTTTCTTCTTCTTCTCTTATAATTGTTGCTTATGTAATTTTTTATTTTTTTATAGACCTAGAAATCACAGTTATTTTAGAATTGTCTAAAATACGTTTATAAATTTTTTTTTGGTTTTCTAGTACAACATACAAATTAATCTTCCAAGTGTTTTCGTTATTAAATCATCTTTCCTACAAATTTTTATAAAATCTACTTTTTCAAATTCTTCTAGAATCTATTTCTGTTCTTCTTTTTCCACTAG
Organism: Tribolium confusum; assembly: GCA_029207805.1. Lineage (NCBI taxonomy): Eukaryota > Metazoa > Arthropoda > Insecta > Coleoptera > Tenebrionidae > Tribolium > Tribolium confusum. The sequence goes on from JALGAY010000003.1 coordinate 40,117,844, forward strand.
TAGTAAGTAATTCTCCTTATTGTTCTTTTCTCTACCATTCTACCATTTATCATACAGTACTACCATTAAATACCCTATTTACCTAGGTTTTATAAGTCAAGATAGAACTTTTATTTGTCTATACGTACTTAAAATTTATTTTGGTGCCCTAAAAGAACGTCTAGACAATAAATTCATTTTTGAAATCAACCAATCACAAATAGGTATGTCAATTTTCTAAGCTTGCTCGTTTCTCTTAAAAACTATAAAAGAACAAATTGTATCCTTTAAGTACATGTTAAAAAGTAAAGGACAATCTATAAAATTAAAGAACCATTCTTTGAAATAAAGAACGGTTGACAACTCTACCACTATGTACATACATACATACATTGCAATATCTAGAAAAAGTTAATGGTTTTTAACCAAATTTGGTTAGAAAAGTTTTTCGAATAAAAGATAAATAATTAAAATTTGTATACGAAATTTCAAGTAAACAATGTTTTTTACGCCTGATAAAACTATTAAGTTAAAGTAAAACGCCTATAAGTTAAATTTTAAACAAAAATCCATTTTAATTAAAAAAATAGTTTATGCCATTAATAATATAAAAATTGTTTAAGGCCACCGAGGCTGTATTTATGTATAATACGTAATATATAAAGTGTTGAAGTAAAAAAACGCTCTAGACGGCTATAGAAAACAAAACAGTATTAAAAAGGCAGTTCGTATCTCGAATGTTATTACTAAACATAACCTACAAATTTTATCCGATCGTGTGCCAAGTCAAAGTTTTTTTTCAGTGATTTCCAAGTTTTTGTTTAGTTTACTGTGTCTCATATTTACAAATCAGCTGTTCTCACGGCTATACATGCTTCACAATTTGCTTTTATTTCCAAGCACTCTTGAGCATTATTTTACTTAAACACTTGATATAATATATAATAATAACAAAGCTTATTTTATCAAACTATGCAGCACCTTGCTATTTACATTATATGGATATTCAAAATTTTAAAGCAATTGATAAATTTGAATTACTTTTTCTTCTTCTACAGTATGCATTCTCTTTTAAGGTCTTGATTATTTTGCCATCATTGAAGAAGTACATCTGCACAAAATTTATGTACAGTTCGACGAATGGCTTGCTGAGATAGGCGATTGTAATGTGATATAAAAACGACGAAATTGTCTATAGATGTTGAGGAAAAAACACTAAAAGTTAAATCCAAATTGAGAATTTTTGTCAATATGTTAATAATTTGAGTTTTCTCTCTCTAAAACGGACGTTTTTAGTAATTCCAAATTCCAGCAGTAAAGCGCGTATCGCTTCTTGTTAATCATTGTCAATATATTATGCAAATTAACAATCTGCTTTTAAAGTAAATTTAAGTGATTTAATAAAAAAAATTCTACTTTACGTCGGTAACAGAGTCCGATTTGGGTGCGGTAATAGCCAATTTCGCACCTAAATTGCGTGCGCCTAGTACTAGTGCAATTTACTGTTTTCGGATTGGTAACACTGACTAACACACTGTCGCTGGAATAAAACGTCACGTTTATGTCAGCGTTGAGATTATAATAATTGTATTCGAATAAATTTTGTTGCACTTGATGACCAGCAGTATTCCTTTACAAACTGTTTGTGTGTGTGTGTGTGTGTGTGTGTGTGTGTGTGTGTGTGTGTGTGTGTGTGTGTGTGGGTGTGTGTGGGTCGCAATTAACGTATAAAGTATTCGAAAATGGGGCGGGCAGACAAGCGGCAGTAAAAAAGCGACAAACTTTTGAGGTTAGAACAAACAGCTTTAAAACGAAACTTGAAACTAAAATAAAACTTTTGCCTTTATTTGGCGACACCCACAGCATTTGATAATTTACAAGTTATTTGCTAGATGAGTGTATATCACTGCTTGGTCTAAAATAACGATGAAAGGAGTCGCTAAGAATTTAGGAATAATTTTACAAAATTTTTGGGGATTTTCTTTACTGTGTTAATGCCAATTGGAGTAGTCAACAATAACCGCTATGGTAGGTAAAAAAGAAACATTTGTGAGTTACTTACACAGAATTTTAGACAATTTTGAAAACATTTCAAAGTTCAATGACTTCATTTATTACCAACTATCTCGTATTAACGCAAAAGTCCCTAAAGATTAAATAATTAACTTTTTTAATTAAAAATCACGTAAAGCGCAAAAAGTAGAAAAAATAGCATAAACAACTCGTTTTTTAAAGTCATTGTGGCACTCATTCTTTATAAAAACTCGCGCTCGTTTTATAAACTTGAATTCGTGCTACAAAGTTGACTTTTAAAAACGCGTTCCTTAATATACTATTTTGGACATGAGTTCTATCCTTTACATGGCAGAAGGCAGACTATATTAAAAACGAAGTTACAAATAGAAAACAGAATAAGTAGGTTTGAAAGTTTCCATAATAAAATGAGATAGAGCACTGATACTTTTGTTTTACCAGAAAGAAACCAGTAAGTGTTGGAAATTTAAAATACTCACTGGTCATTGGTAAATTTTTGAAATCAATCAATCACAAATTGGTATTTCAAATTTTCAACGCTTAGTGGCTTCTCTCTGGCATTGAAACAGAAATAAGAGTTGTCCCCAAAATAATTTGACCTAGGCCACAGTTTACATTGTTTTGTTTTGAGCTAATAACTGACCATCGTGTCGCCGTAATTTCAATCACTGGCAGTTACAATTTTTTGTTACTTATCATTTTCAATTTTTTTATTATTCTTGACTAATTTAAATCCATTAACTTAAGTTTGCAAAAAATCGCTTAAGTTTCCGTATAAAGAAATATTTAAGTTCGTGATGGGGTCGATTAGCTTGACATTTTCAAATCGGCCGATTGTGCTTGGATGAAAGAGCACACGTTTGACAAAAAAAGTCCCGTTAAATTACAAAGTAGTTTTTCTCTATGAAAACACATAATAGACTAAAAGCATGACGTGAATACAGTAACTTAATACACAGCGATGAACCAATTTAAAAGTACAATTCTGATCTGACCGCGATAAATTAAATCTTATTATAAATAACTGTAATTATTTATGTATTTAACTTAAACGGCTTCAGATGTGAAGGAGGGAAAGTAAGTTAATGGACGCAGGAAATGGCAAAGAAAATTTCAAGGACATCGAGACAACTCTTGCACTCTTGTTTAGTAATAGAGAACAGTTTGGTCGACATGCTCTTATACAATGTGGGTTGGGTCATGAAATTAATAATACACCTAGATAGATACCAATGTAAGTGTGTATTTGTACCTACATACGTTTGTTTCCGAGGGATGCTATCACAAGCCTCGTTTTTTATTTGTAATATGTACAACAAATATATACATCTTCCTGCGTTCCTCTATCGGAAATTGTTAACAAGCAAACAGCAATTAACCAAGTCATTTGATCTTATCTACTATAACGGCTCACTCCTTATATTCAAATATCAGTTTTTACCTGATGAAACCTGTCAAAATATGACAGATTCTTAAGCACCCATTCGTGGGTGTCCAGACACCTTTTAGACACACCCAAAAACTCAATTTTTTTTGTCTTGTTTCCGTTATGCCAATATACATTTCGTATTTCTGTCATTTTTTAAATGTATAAAAGTGCTTAAAAAACCGGTTGCAATACTTTTGTTGTAACAGTTTAAAATCCTTGAACAGAAAACTGCCGCTGTTTGCAGTTTTGTAATCTTATTTATCTTCCATGTATTTAGAATTAACTGTCAATTCGGGAAAATGGAACATGATATCTGCAATTATAGATTTATATCTATTCCATATTTAATTAAAATTTTTAAAATATCTACATGCAAATCGAAAAACTGCATACATAATTAGCGGAAAATTGCGTGCTGTAATTTATTACTTTGTGTATTATTTCACAAAGAGAAAACACAAATTGAAATCTTGTCGCATTAACAGAAAAACCAGAACACTTAGTTAAACATTTTACACGTATTTTTCTTAATAGTTCATAAATTATATAAAACTCTCAAACTTTTTATAAAACAATACGAATATAAAGAAAGCCTGCATAGGCTCCAATAAATTTGTAATTATAGCTCAATATGGTAATGTTCGTAAGGATGGTGTTCTCACGCTGTTCCATTGATTTAATCTAAGGTGTTGTGCATAAATGATGGCCTTTGAGCACGTTTGATTCATCTAGTGTTTCCTTTTTAATATAGCTGTAATATTTAATTTTAATATTTGATGTTAAAAAATTTCAAAAGCAACAAACTGTTGACTCGAAATTTTTGTTTCTGCTCTAATCCTCTTTTTTTAGTCTAGTTAATATTTTATGTGCGTGTCCAAGACCATAATGAGCATACGGTAAATTTGGCATTAATACCTTATAGACGTAATAAAAATACAGTAAGAGATTAATATTTTGCGACCACAACAGCTTTAATTCCAAGAGGAGGAACTGTAATAGACAGTTAGGTACTGACCAAATACGGACTATCTAAAAATGTATGAATCGGATCTAACGTAAGTCGTTCAATTAAAGGTACCGGTGCTTCATTTTATAATGCCAATTCGTGACAGACAATATAACTTTTTTGGAAGATGAATAATACTATTATTATATTTCTTTGATGTTTTTGATGAGTCAGATTAAACGGGTATTTTTCTAGTTTAATTAATCATTAATCATAATTAACTTAGTAAAATTTGTGTCTTAATACGATTGGATATTAGCAAAATTCGTATCAAAATTTTAAAATATATATCATAAGTGTGAATGTAAAAGAGCGAAAAACTTTTTTAGTCAATCATAAATTTGCTATACAAATTTTTTTATTTGATATAACTATAAGGTGATATAAGTTTGTTCTAGATTTGATTTTTGTTAGTATACCCACATTTAACAAATATAAATAATGTATTGCACCCTTATTTGATACCTATAACTAAGCTTACCTTAACGGTTTTATGATATTTTTATACGATTGTATTTCTATCACAGTTGAATTAATCATACAATCTACATATTATTCCTCATAAAACTGATACAATTCAGATTCAAATGGCTATTAAAAAATTGAGTTGGTTTTTTAACTTGTCCAGGCAGTTTTCATTTTATTAAAACTAAAATTTTTACTGAAAAAGATACTTTCGAATACAATACTTTTTTAAATTGTCCATTGTTATTTCAAATCTTCTCTTTATGACCGCAAAATAAAAAATAAATATTGACACTTTAAACAGATAAATTGTAGAGAATTAACAAAGCAAGCATCCATAATTTCAAATGAATCGAGAAACAGATTAATTGTATATGGAAATGGCATACTAAATGTGTTAGAGAGAAACGTAAAATTCTTCCAATCACAGAACGAATGTCGAAAAGACAGTAAGTTTAGATTCTTTTCTAGAAGTCTTTTTACGTATTCGTGATTTTATTATACATGACAAAATTTGGAAAAACTACTACTGAAGCTGCAAATATTATTAAAATAGTTATTTATGATATTAGTGTTAAAAGTAAGATTTTATTTTGGGAGTGGAGATGATTAAAAATGAGCGTAGCGAGCAAAATAAAATCACTTTTAACACGTATATCATACACTATTATTTCTACAAAACAATTAGAAGAACTTTAAACTCAATAAAAATAAGAAATCAAAAAATAATACCACACAGATCGCAATGTTTATGAACCAAAATTTTTGTAGCAACCAGTGCTATTGTTAATTACAAAAAAATACGCAAAAATATTGACAGCATTTTCTGATAATATTATAAGTATAATGAATAATCTCGATAATGAGTGTAACGAATCCATCCCTGCTGAAATCGAAGAAGCCGCCAATCGAGCAACATTGGAGTTATTGCCGGTGAAATCAAAAGAACAGTACGAAATCGCTTATAGACGCTTTTCAGAATGGTGCAACATTAAAAAGGTCCCTGGGAAGATATGGAAATCGTCAATGCTGTGGGCAAATTTTTCCATGATTAAAACTATGTTAAAAATAAAGCAAGATTAAGATATAAGCAAACATTATAAACTTATTGCTTTTTTAAAACGGAAGGGTAAAGAATATCAACCAAAAAAGTCAAAACTTTTGACGAAGACGCATATCGACAGCACAAGACGAAAAGTATCTGATGATAAAAGTCGCAGCAATAGTGAGTGTCTTCGGGGCGTATCGCCGCGCCGGGAGGAATTGTGTTAGATGACCATCGACAATATCAAAGATTTGGCACTTCAATTGTTGTGACCATACCAGATACCAAAACGAAAGTGCCTCGGACTTTCAGTGTTGTTGGTGAATTCTATTTAAACTTTTTTAGAAGGCATAATGACACTCCGGCCACCCAGCGCTGACCATAGACGACTTTTTCTTAAATATATAAAGAATAAATGTGAGAAGAATCCCGTTGGAATTAGGATGTTTGGTAAAATGCCTGCCGACATTGCAGAGTTCTTAAATCTATCAAATCATCAACTCTAAACCAGACACTGTTTTCGTCGTTCGTCGGCGACATTGTTAGCAAATTCTGGTGCAAATTTTACTACCATCAAAAAACATATAGGATGGAAATCTTCGACAGTAGCTGAAAGCTACATTGAAAACTCACTGGAACAGAAGAAGGAAATTGCGTGCCAAATACTTTCTACTGCTGCAACTACTAGCAAGACCACCAGTACTACCAGTAGTATTTCTACAGAAAATAGATGTGTCACACATGTTGACAGTAAAACCAGATTAAGTATGATGGCTCCGCACGGAATTACAATTTCAAATTGTTCTAATTTTACTATAAATGTTAATACTAATAACTAGTTAAAATGTTAGTTAGTACTTATTTAAAATAAAAAGTTGTTCATGTGTTTGTTAAAACATTTTATTAATTTTCAAAACAAAATTTAAATAAACTTTGAATAAACTTTTAACACGCGTGTCATAAAATGACATTTTTAACATCAAAAATAACAATTAAAAAGCCCACTTTTAACAGTTTTGTAGAAAAAACACTTTATTAAAAAGTTTGAATTTTTCTTTTTCTATAACTGAATTACACAGAAGAGTATAAAATAGAAGTGAAATAAATCTTAGAATTTTATTTGATTACAGTAACCCCAAACAGCTCACAGAGTAACTTGTATAAAACAATTTTGGCTCTATTGGTTAGTACTTAACCCTAAAGCGCTAAACATATTTCTTGCACTACTTAGGATTAAGGCTAAGTTATCGTAAAATTTACGAATCAACTTTTTCTTTAATTTAACTAAATATTTTGCGCAAGTATTAAAAAAAACTAAGAAATACATTTAGCAATAACAGAAAGAATACAAAATTATAGATATAAAAATATAGCAGATATGTATACGATATGTTTAATACAGAGCAGCTTGGTAAATGTTTTAAACTTTTGAACACACGTTTTCATAAATTTTCTGTCATTTTCTATAAAAGGGGTTAAATTTTAGAGATCTGGTTGCTTTTTCCTAAAAGTGACATTTTGTTTTATCTCATATATTTGCTTATAAGACTGTATAAAAAAACGACTATAAAATTCATTTTTGAAACAGTAATACAGTTTGTAAATTGCTACTGACTCTGGTCGTGGAAGCCTTCGCTCCAGTAATGCAATTGTTTCAAATGTTTTTTATAACTAACGTCATATTCATCTAGCTTTCAAATAAACGTCATCAATTTTGTAAATTATCGTAAAAAATAAATATTTATTGCCTAAACTGTAAAATACAAATGACACTATTTTTTTCTTAAATTTTAGACTCTAATAGGCTGATTTCAAGTTGAGATAATATTGGTAGTTATCTTCGTTCCTATAAAAAATTTAAAAAACTTGGAGCTGTGATTGGTTATTTCCAAAGAAAAGTAATAAAATTTGCGTTACTACCGGTAGTCTCTCAACTTGAAATTAAGCCATAATTGTTTTACCATCAAAAACATAATTAAAACTCCTTCGAGGATACAATATTTATTATTGCAGAAGCCCTATCTTCTTGTTTTAAAACAGTAATCGTGTTAACATTGCATGTTAAATTTAATACATATCCCTAAAAAACAAATAACACTTTAATTTTTAACAAAAAATTTTAAAGAAGTTAAGAAGTTTAATAGTAATTATTATCTTAAAAAATAGTATATTTTAACAATAAAACGTTTACACAACAATATGACGTTTCTAAGACTAGATAATCACCTGCACTCTGATGTGTTTTCAGTTACTAAAACAAACACTAAGAAAACTGTTTATTAGTACTGAAAACATAAGTTGATCTATTAAATTTCAATAGGTCAACGCTGAACAGGATAGTAATTTTTTTTATTGTGATCAGATATTTTGTTCTATATCTCCAGAAATAAAAAATATAATGCAAGAAAATAGCCAAATTCTGCCTACAGCTGTCCAGAGATAATTTTACGAAAGCTACTAAGCATTTAGACTTGACATTGGCGATCAAACAAGTATCTACACAGAATGAGAATCGTCGACAACACCACATATCGGAGATCTAATAAAGATGATGAGTGCGTGAAGAATAGGTTGGGTTATTGTCCAGCGCTTTAGTCTATCCGAAAATTAATTAATAGAAAATCGTTAATACATATATAATTCAGTCCTAGATTAACTTTCCAGTACTTTGTTGAAACAACTCAAAAACCTGTTGAAGAAAACGCGTCAAATATTCTTGATTACTCTTTTTTACAACTATGTTCCAACCAAGAATTATAAATTAGCAAGACTGTTTATAACCATTTATTTGTTATTCTAAAGCTAAAACAATGTATTGAAAAAATATATATAAAAACTGTACATTTTATTACTGACATCACTGCTGCTTCTGACTTCTCATTCATTTGTAGGAAATAATGTCGAATTCACCTTTTTGATTTTTGAAAATTATTGGGTCTCGCCAAATTACAGCGCCATAACTATCTCTATCATAAAATATATAATAAACTAGAACACTATATAATCAGCATATTTATTAGAAAAGGTAGGTAGGTGTCTACAATGCACACAATCAACCGTGTTTTATAAATAATTTTTAAGTAAATTAATTTAAAATTTTATCTGGTTGTGGAATATAAACATGACCTTAAAGTGCCAATCATTCTGTATGTTACCCAACGTTTAATGAAAAATATGTAATCATAAATATTATACCAAGTAGGTATTTAGTAATTATTTATATTCTTTGAATACATTAAAAATAGATGAAATAAGTATCATCGCGGACATAAGTAACAATACACTCTCCTCTTTTAGGAAGGAGGTATTCCTGAAAGACGTCAAAACTCGTACAATTTTATGTAAAATTCATAAAAAAAAATTAAAGGTATATAAATTATATTTGAAATTACAGTTCTTAAATATAAAACAGTTACATAACGCGCTTCCATTTTAAAAATATTTTAGTTAGTTGGTTTATGTATAAAATTTCAGTTAAATATTTTTTTATATTTTTTATAAATACACACAATCGCAAAATCTAGAGATATTTTATATATTGCAAAATTTGCTTTCGTTAAAAGGTTTTTGGAATATAATATTACATCATAAATAGCGGTTTATATAGACTGTTTCACGAGTAGTAATAAGCCTGCAAAGCTAAAAACACAACCAGCAATACAATTCCAAAGTTAACGTAGATGATATTGATTTCAAATTTTATTTGTCAAATCTGTCACCGATAAAAAAAAATGTATTCAAACGATGAAAAAACCGACACGATGATGATATAGGAGAAAAAATGTCTCTGCCGTGATGAATTTGTGCAGACAACGTTTTTTGGGTAGAGAAGAACTCTTGCTGACACCATATTCGAACGACTTGAAACTACCTTAAAAAAATTGAGCACCTTTAAAAAAGCCAAAAGCAAGAACAGCTACTGGTCCTGTTCACATGTAAGTCAAAGAATGATTTCACAAACAAGTGGCATTAGTTTGTCTTCAGTTAACCGAAAGATTAAATGATTTTTTAATTAATGTATTTGTAAACAAAAAAAATAACTACGTTACCTTTGGAATTGTATTGCTAGTTGCATTGTTAGTTTCGCAGGCTCATTACCACTCGTGAAACACCATGTATGTAAAGCACTAGATGAGCATATTTTTATCATCATAGGTACCTTTTTTGTAATTGTTTTTGCCGCAAGAAGCTTTTCCCTGAAACAAGCCTTATTTTAATCAAATCTTTGATGTACTTTTAACAGTTGCAAATACGCATTTGTTGCGAAATTCTTGCTAAAAAGTGTGTGTTAAAATAAATAGAAAACAACATTTAACTCGGGACCAAATAATAAGTGCTGTTAGGGTTTTTGAGGGTAGCTTAACACAAATGGAAGTCGGTAGACGTTTAGCTACAAGTCAAAATGTTAATTTTTCAATTAAATTCTCGGTATAGCAAAGAAGGCGATGTAGCTGAACCACATAGAAGCCATGGTCGCGTAACAACTCCAGCACAAGACCGCTTTATAAGGTTGAATGCAAGAAGACTGCAAATTCTGCTGCGACGGAGGCACCAGGTAGTAATTTTCTTTGATACTGTGCGTCGAAGATTGCATCAAAATAATCTTTGGTTTGAACGTCCTCAGCGAGTCCGAGCTATACTTTAGAAAATCGCGAAGCAAGTTATCTTCGAGCTCGAAAGCACATAAACTTGACCAATCAAAATTAGTCCAATGTGCTTTTTAAATACAAATTTTGTTTTAAAATTTATCGCGATTTGCACAGGATGCAAGTATGGAAAGAGCCTGGCAATGCAAATCGGTTAAGATACGTCCAAGAAGTACACACATATCAAGACGAAACAATAATGATGTTGGGCGGAATCTCAATTGGCAGACGAACTGATCCCGTTTTCTTGGAGCGATAGATAACAGTACAGGTATATAAGGATACTATACTGGAACCAATCGTTATTTTATATGCAGCAGCTGTTAGACCAAATTTTATCTTTATGCAGGATAATGCGGGTTCTCATACACCGAGACTGCCAATGGTTCTTGATCTCAGCCCTATTAAACATATGTGGGGTAGACTTCTAAGAAGAGTTGAAGAAATGAGAATTGCGCAAGACACCAGACAAAATTTGTTTAGGAGGTTAACTGCAGCGGGAATGCTATGCCCCAAAATAAAATTAACAATTTAATTTTAAGTATGCCACGCAGGTGTAAGCCATTATTAAAACCAGAGGAAACCATACACTATATTAACAATATGTTTTGTAATTAAATTATGTGCCATATCACCATGTTACCATATATTTTATTCCTGGTCATTAAATTTGTTTATACAGTGGAACCTCGATACCGTGAACATCGGGTAACGGCGGTCCCCCGTCCTCGACTCCTCGTCGACGGTTCCTCGTCCTCCACGTGTCGGTGGCTCGCACTTGTGGTGGAGGGAAAGTAGGATTCTACCAACGGGTTAATGCGCCGTGGGTAGTGGTTTCAGAGAGGACTCTACCAACGGGTTAATGCTCCGTGGGTAGCGGTATCGGAGAGGAAGCCCCTAGGTTAATGCTCCAGGGGAAAACGGGTCTGAGGGTGGCTACTTACAAGGTTAATGCTCCTGCAAGTATCCAAATATCGATGGCGGTAGGCGCAATATATAGGCTTCGTTTGTAGGCGAGAAGTATGAGAGGGGTATCGTAGCGAAGCGTTGGTGGTGGTTCTCGGTGTGGTGGGACTGGGAATTACACCACCACTACTGCCCTGACGTATACGTATGACGTCGCGGTCACGCGGTCCGAATCAGCTGCTGGGCGTTATCTGGTTTTGTTTACTGAATTATTAAAACGCTTCGTTACAATTTAATAGCTCTGAAAATACCAAAGTGACTAACACTTCGAGAAAAGGGAAAAAAGCTCTGATTATTGAAGATGTAAAGAATGATTACACGGTAAGAAGTTTACTCAAAAATACAGGATGGCAAAATCTACAATATGTAAAACAAAAACAAACAAGCAAGTGATTGCAAATGCTGTGACGGATACGTATTGTGGACCGGGCAAAAAGAAGAACGTAAAAGAGTTTTGATTTACTAAAAATGGTAAAAAAACTGTATCAATGGTTTATGGCTCAGCGGAATAAAAACTTAAGACGGGCAAATAACAACAACTAATAATAATAAAATAACCTAATGTTACACCATTTGTTCAGGCTATAGACCAGAATGTTATTATAGGAAAAGTCTACTTGCCAGCATTGTAATGTGCTGTAATGGAATACTGTTGATTATCAGTGTACAAATCAAAGTGACGATGAAAACCACGAGATTAAAACTAAAGAAGAGCCGTTAATTTCATCTACAAAAGTTTTACTAGAGATATTTTGGTTCTTAAAAATTTGCAAGAAAAAACAGTCAAGTAGACAATTGAGGAAAAAACAAATCAGAAATTTTTTTAGATTACTTTCAGAAAACTTAAATTCATAATGTATGTATGTACTTTGCATTTGCATTGATATCTATTACTATTCATTAATGTGAATAATGGGCTAACATGGACATTGGCGGTTTTATTTTGTTCACTGTATCGAAGTGCTACTGTACTTTTAGTAGTATTTTGTTTACTTTTTTTATCTTAAAAATAATAATAACTAACCTAATTTACTTTGAAATCGTACATTACTCATTTTTCTTAAGGAATACTTAAATATCCCTACATCTGAATCTCATTTTTTTAAATCTACCTGCTCACCCAAGAACTAACTCTACCGATCTCGGGTACAACTTATCCTATTAATTTTTGACCATTTTACATATAAAAATTAACGAGAACCAACTCATTCCCGACCCAAATGTTACGACTAATATAAAAAATTGTGTAAAGCACTCCTCTTTTGCTTTTAATAAGGAAATTTTTTTATGTCGCAAATCGATTACTAAGAAAGTTCCTCTTTCAACTTAAAATTTTTAGAAGTTTATAATTATTCTTGATATTTTTTGGTTTTCTAGCGATCTACTTATTAGTTACGAACAAGTTCATAAGTTTCAAAAAGTTTTCAGAAAATTTTTCAAAATCTTCATTTTCCTGTAGCTTCATAACACACTATTAGCATATTCGTTAATTTCCTGAAACCACGAAGAAATGTCAGCCGCTAAACATGTTGCAAATTGTCGAATCAGGAGGAAGTGGCGTACAATAGCCCAGTTTGTTTCCAGAAACTGTTATTCGGCGTCAACGTCAGGTCACCTACATATTACCTCCGGCTCCGGGTCCAACTGCCGAAACTTTCCATTGTTTTGGTTAAAAGTGAGTTGACATTTGTGTGGGTACTTGACTTGTGCATGCATACTCGTATAGCAGTGTAAAAGAGCACCTATTGGGAGGCACTCGTTTAGAAAGTGCGCTCATTATGAGCGGCCGCTTGAACTCGCCGGAGTCAAGGCCACATTTTCACCGGGCGGACCTTGCCCATTGCTGACCAGAAGTGTGACCAGCTCAAGGTCGCGCCGCACTGCTGGTCGACGCTCCAGGTTCAACCCGCCATCGCCACGGCCCGGCCGCATCTAACTACTGCTAATGAGATCTCTGCAGTTTTGCCCTATGCTTACACTGCTTTGACCAAAGGCAAGAACGGACTTGGGAATGCTCCAACAGACGGCACGACCTTTAGCCACGACTCCGGCGCCGACGACACCACTCACTGACCCGTCTCGCAAACTACCAGACGGCATCAGTCTCGCCACATACTCTGGTACGTGCGAGTAAAAGTACAAGTTGGAGATGAGATTTTGCAGATTATGATAATACCTACAGAGAGGTTCATAAGTTTTGCTTTTTAAAGATAATTTAATAAACGAAAGTTTTTTTCTAAATTATACCCGGAATTCTAAATGAAATTTATTTGATACTCCGGTAAATTAAAAAAACTAGATTAGTGTAGGTACTCCTAAACAATAATTATTTAAAAATTATGTAAACTTATTAAACAACACTTTTTCGTTCACACAAATGTATATACAGAGTGTTCTTAAAGTATTGTTACAGATTTTCACAGGTGATGGCTTTTGTTAGAATAATGTTAAAAAACCAAAATTGTCTTAGATAAATGTCTATAGTTTTCGAAAAATTCACTGTAAAACTTTTTTGTTAAAAAGTTGGATTTGAAGGAGATACGATGTAATATAGCAATTTTTATGATATACAGTGTGTGACTGAAATATATGCAGAGATTTTTCTTGATGATAGTACTAGTTTTAATGTTAAAAGCAAATATACAGACTGTTTTTGAAGTAACTTTACAAATTTTAACAGATGATAGCTCTTGTTAGCCTTATGTATAAAAATACTATTTTTGAGCAAAAACTTCTACATCATATATGTATATCAAAATATATATGTTCAAAAATAGTGTTATCATACGTCGTGTACATCAAAATTAATCTTAAAAACAAATTATTCTACATTGTATGTATATCTCAACAACTATAAACATTTGTATAAAACAAATGTAATTTTCTAGCATTCTTGCAAAAAGTGCTATTACCTGTTAAAATTTTTTACAATACTTCAAAAACACTCTAAACAGAAGTCACAAGAAAAAATTTTAATTTTGAAAATTATTAATAAAACGCTAGAAAACTTGGCCCGAATATTAAAATATAAAAATTCTAAGCAAATACATAATACATTTACGAGATTAAAGTATATTATTTTTTTACAATTAATTGTCATTTTCAACATTTTGACAAAAACATTACTGTACCACGCACCCTAACACCCGTATTTACGGACCAACTTTATTACATTTTCTCCATGTCAGAGTTTAGGTAATTTTTTTTGCCTTTTAGCAATAACTGTTCAGTACGATTCGATGGTAAAATAAATTTAGTTTTAAATCTAAATATTATTATTATTGTTTTAACTATTTACGAATATTAATCGACACTAATGCAATGCCACTGACATTTAGTGCTAGAAACATAACATGGCAAAATTACCATTTATCATTCACAAATGGCAACACCAACCTGACAGCACTTTAGCAATTGATTATAAAAATATTTTTTTGACATACGCACTTTTAGTGTCATTTTTCGCTCAATTTTTGGATAGAACTGCTCTACATCCTATTCTAATAGTTTACACTGACTCCTGTCCTGTTATTATACAGGGTTTTCATAATGATTGTAAGGACATAGGCGGCTGTGGAAATAATAAAAAATATTTTGTCTTTTAAAGACAAAGACTTTAGCTATTACTACTATCCGCGACAAAATAAACTGAACACCAAATTTTGACATTGACAAGAAGAATTGTGTGAACTGACCATTACATATTTTTTTTGAGAGTTCTTCAGCAACGTACGTTGAGAAATGTGAGGTTAGGAAAACCAAATCATTATAAAGGTTGCTTTACACATTTTTTTCTGTCAAGGTCAGAATTTGGTGTTCAGTTTATTTTGTCACGGATAGTATAATTATTATTAGGCAAATGAGTAACTCCAGAAAGCATTTTCCAATGTTCTGTTGCGAACTAATTCCGAAATAGGACATTACAATGAATATTCGTGATATCAAAAATCTCCACAGCCACCTACGTTGTTACAATCATTTATGAAAAGCCTGTAGTATTTTACAGTACAAGTCCGTTAGGGTAGCCCTTACGACCGAAACAGAAAATTTGTGAGACGAGCTCGAAGAGAGAGTCGAATAAATTGACGAGGCAGTAAAGACCTTAACGGACGTGTATTGTACAATATTTTTTCAGGCCTCTTAACAGTCGAGGTGCCTTTTACACCTTGATAGCAAACCGTGGTCGTTAAGAGATTGTTTTCTGAGTAACAATCCTTAAAATAACTCTTAACAACTAGGTATTACAAATAGTTATTTAACCAATAAGTTTATTAATGAAAACGATTCCTATTTGAGGCATTTTAAAGCGTGAGTGAAGCGAATGCGTTAATAAAAGTTAACATTATTAATCGCACATTAACAAAAGCGTTGATTACAATGTTTTTCTGTTGCTCATATCGCAATAAACTTGAAAAACTTTATTTCAAAATTTTTCAACTTGCCTCTCTCTACTAACACATCTCTAGTGACACATCTAAATTGTGTCGTGTTACCTAGCTACAAAATACCTAAACAAATTTTTCAGTTGTCATTAATATTAATCAGACCCTACATTTTTCTATAAGCATATACTTACTAAAATAAACTTACAAAATAAATAATGGCAATTTCAAGTTTTTTTTAATAAAAAGTTTCTTTTATCTTCAAACATACCGTTTTTATAATTATGACAGTTTATAAATATCAAAATTTTGGTTTGTATGGTTGGTATTAACAGGTCGTTAATAGGGGTGTTTAACCAACTTCTTTAAAAGGCCTGGAGTGCATTATAACCCTCATATGTCAACGAGCAACAAAAAAAAATGAATTTTTCTTTACATTTAGGGTACAACGTATGAGAAATAGCTTAAAACCGAGACTTAAAACAAATACAACTCACAGTATTTATGTCAATAAAATAACTAACAGAAAACCTTTAAGTGTGCATTGTCGTGTTATTAATACACTATAAAGTCAGAATTTTTTTTATAAACAATTGTCAGTGTCAAAATACTGATAAAGATCAGACTGTACTAGTGTAAACTTTAAAATTAGTAGTTAACGACCAGCATTATAAGTATTTATTCCCAGCAAAACGTGATTTGCGATTGATACATTCATAGTGTTTTCAAAACTTCAAAAATATTAAAATTACGTTCTGAAAGTGGTATTCCCGTCCTTTTCTTTCTTGAAGTGCGTGAAGCCATAATTTTATTATTCGAGCTACATAACTTAAAAATTTTCCTAAATTTTAAGACGCAGTCACAAGAGTGAAATGAACAAAGCGCAGGCTCTGTCACTTTGACGTTGACATCTGTCAATGCGATCAATTTAGGAATGCCAATCGTATGTTTCAAATTCCGTTTTTAGAAAAAATCCAGTTTTATATGTCGCAGTCTCATAGCAAAATCTGTCGGTTCATAAAGAACCTAGGCATTTCACGAACTACCAGCACAATAAATTTTCATTTTAGTACGTTACCTAACTAGTTACGAATACTCGATTTCTTGTAAACCGTAATTTAGATATCTAAACTTCCCAAAGTGACTTAAATCTTCCTCATGTTTTGTTAGATGAGGTTCTTTTTGAACTATATAATTCTATTTATCAGAAAAATGCGTACCTTATTTTTGAATCTAAAAATCCCTTAACTTTGTAGTACCGTTAAAACTGTGATAAGTTTTAGGTAAATGTACATAGTAAAAAGCATCATATATTAAGCAAATATGACTCTTAAAAAAAATTCACGCCTAGGGCATCGGACCATCGGGACTTAAACAAAGCCACTGTTTCTAAATATTTGTAATTAAGCAATGACAATAAAGTTTGTTGGCAAAAATTGCGTAGAAATACTATACCAAAATGCTTGAAACCTAAAAACTTTTAAATCTATTGGTGTAAATAAGTCAAAGTTGTCAACTCAAAATTCAACCCTTACCAAACGATCTAAGAAACAGCTTATTTGTAAGTGCGTTTATAAATCAACATCATCACTGCGAATTTCAAGGTGCTATAGTTTTAAAGAGTGGTTTAAGATTCTTGCAATGTGCAAGGTGGAAAGCATAGTCTTTGGTATTGTAATCTTTGCTCACTTACTTATGTACTTTTGCCACCACCTCGTTAATGTTAAACTGGTCAGAGTTATCCAAACAAACTTTACAATATACTACGCTCGAGTAGGTAAAGAGAAAGAAACCTAACCCCCTTAAGACCAGAATTATGATCAAAGCTCGGCTGAACGGTTTATCATAAAATCATGAATAATAAGGTTTATTGTTGCTATAAGTATTACTTACAATTTTTAATTCAATTTTTCCTGCAGAAGTAGTTCAGGTATAAAGTATAAAGTTCAGTACGGCGTAGTGTTCCGAATTCAAAAAATTTAATTTTTTAACATATTAAATCATACATAAAAAATTTTGTTATATAAAATCTAAAGCGGAAATGATTTTTTGAATTTTAAGGTATTTTCTATTTTTCACTGTAATGAAAACTCCACTCACTTATGTCTTCACAATTCTTCATAATAATGTGTTTGGTTAATATGGTGGAGATTTGCAATACCTCAAAAAAAATCAACTGCTTAATACTTTTTAACGTCAACACTGGGTTGGACATGCTCAATACCTAATTTCGTCAAACACATTATTAAGAGCTTCAATCTATTTTAAAATTTTTATATTAAAAGCCTTAAGTAATATTAAATTAAATAAATATAAAGTGGGGTACCTATGTCTTATCCCACCACACTAAACTTACGCAATTTTCTACCACACCAACAAAGGGTTAAATAGAATTCTATTTTACATACAATTTTGAACAAGTTTCGAAAATTCTATTTATTACAAGACACTTGTCATAAAGAACAAAATATCTAATAATCTAGAAAAATTAAATCTGAAAAACATTTGAAACCTAAGAATTTACATACAGGAAGTAACATTGGAAACTGCAACCTTTAATAACTTTTAAAGAGGTAAAGCTAAAAAACTAAGAAAAAACCGTTTCGACAGTATCAAAGGGGAAGTAGGTTAGGTATGTCATTTGATCTGTAAGTGTTAAAGTATTAGCACCTCAACCCCAACCCTTACAAACTTTAATAATACTATATCATTTGGGATACATCAAATGAAAGACAAGAACCGGTGGAGTGTGACAAAAGAACTGCATCAAAATATTTTTATTATTAACCCCGATAGGGAAAAAACAAGTGATGGCCGGATATTTTTGGATATAATTTACTGACTGTTTTACCGCACGATTACCCCTAACAGAAAAAAAATACTTGGAGTTACTAGATGACATCATAAATTTTCTCATCGTAGATGCAAGTGAAGCAGACCCCACAATAAACCCTCATGACGTATTCTTCTAGCAGGATGGCGCACCACCTCATTATTTTAGACTTGTGAAGAAGTATTTAAACAACAGGTACCCAAACAAATAGATAGGTCGAAAAGGTAGCATCACTAGCATCGAATGACCGGCTAGATCTCCAGACTTTGAACAGTTAATTTAAGTTAATAAATATTACAGCAAAATATCCGTTTATCACTTATTTTTCTTCGTATCTCTGTTAATAATCAGAGGGTATTATGTTATTTTTTTGAATTATGATAATAATAATTATTATTATGATAATATTTTGTTGAATTTTTTGTGTCGCTTTTCTCATACCTTTCATTTGATATATCACAAATGGTATGGTCCTACGAGCATTAAAGTTTGTAGAGATTGGAGATGGGGTGCTAAAACTTCAACACTTATAATCTAAATAACATAGTTCCCCCTCGATAATGTCAAAACGATTTTTTAAATTTTTTTTATCTTTACATGTTTAAATGTTATTAGAGGTGAAAGTTTTCAATGTTACACCCTGTATATTAGGCAAACGATTTCAAATATGTAATAATAAATTAATAAAAATAGTAAATAGGTTATGGTCGATTTTACCAGAGAGAAAACAAGTAAGCGCTGAAAATTTAAAATATCCATTTTTAATTAGTTGATTTCGAAAATTAACGAATCACAAATAAATATGTATTTCAAACTTTTTACTTAATAAAATTTTTCTGATAAAAACAGAACTAAATCATATTTTCTTCTAAGTATAAAAACTTTTTTTAAAAACAGACTATAGTCATCTAGTCATTACTAGTCCAGAATTGCAATTAGATTTACAATAATTTTAGTCAAAATTTAGTTTGCTTATTATTATTGAAGTTGAAATATTTTATTGAAGTTTAATAATGTTAGGGTTTAAAAAAATATAAATATAATTTTACCTACTTTTTTAACCCTTAATATTATTAACAGCCCAATTTTAAAATAAGAAAATTAGCACAGTCCGCATTTGAGCAGCCTCTTTCATAGCAATCAGAGTAAGAGTCAGTTGGTTCACATTTGGGATTCGTCCAGTAAAATAAAAAAAATACATACGTGTATTTTGTTGCAGACTCTATCTGGTGTTGGAAATCCGAATTTAATGAAATTCCAAACCTGAAAAAAAAAAAACGATTTTACTATATTTGGACAATTTTTTTTCACGATTTATAGTTTACATAAAAAATAACAAAAAGTTTAATTTCACTTTACTCAAGCAGTGTACAAATCTGATTAATTACTTCGCAAGTAATAATTTTACTTAATTGTCTCAAAAACGTTTCTCTTTCAACTTAATGTTCATTTCATTCCACGTGATAACAATTACGTCGCTTAATCATAGTGAAATTATTTGACTCATTCTGAAATGTATTGTTCAAGAATCTAGGCTATCACGAACATATTTTTAAAATCAGACAACGTTATAAGTCAACACACAAAAATGTTGAATTTTTTGCTACATTTCTGGAAAACTAAAAAGTCTGAAAAAGATCGATAAGGGAGCACATATTTTATAATAAAATAAAAGACGTTTTAAATGTTATTTCTTTAAATAGCTGAATAATATTGATTTCAAATAGGATTACTTAAACGTAAGCGTAATGAACAATCGCTTTTAATTAAACAAGAGAAATGAAATTCTGAGTGGGAAATTGCTATTGTTTTCAGATTTTATCATCAAAATAATTGTAGTGCAAGTGAGCAAAATAAATTTTTGATTAACCTTAACCTACTTATTTACAGTGGGTTTATTCTCTGGTGTAAGTAAATAAAATTATTGTAGAAAACGTTGTATTAATTTTTTAAGCAAGAACAGGTCAGACACGCCTACAGGTCTTTCTACTCTTAAGAAGATTACAGCATTTGTAGTAATTTTTGCTTCATTTTTTTAATAAATAATTAATTTGGTTTGTTTGCATCCACGGTTCTGAGCGGAAGTAAATTATAAAACCACAAAAATATGCAGCACACTTGTAACACATATAAAAAATTTGTCATTGGACATTTTTAGAGCATAAAATATAAAACATTGCCGAAAGCATCTATTATTGCGCCGTTTGTATCAAAATAACAATACAGAGCGTTACTCTTCACTGAGCACTGTAATAGAAAGGGTGGACAATAAAACAGTATAATATTTTTTTTCGAAATAGAACTAGTTTAAACTATAAACAACGTAAAATATTTCTTTTGATCAAGAGCTCTCCGACTATTCAATTAATAAAAAGGTACAAGGTCTACAATTCGTGCGGAAAATAGACTCTATGAAGGCTATGTCAGTTTTGAATAGTTTTTAGGTCTAGTTTATTTTTGTTGACCCGGACAATAACAACTCTTTAGATTTTTTTTTACTAATTTCTAGTTGCAGAATATAATTCATCACGATTTGTACTACAATGTGTGAATATATGACACGCAAAGAACATCATCTTGAACATGACCCTGCTTTATGTTGAAGCTTACAATGTTAATACATTCGTTACATTTGAAGTAGGTATACATATACATTTCAAAATGTTTAGCGAATTTATATTTAATTAAACAAAAAAAATTAAATAAAATTATTAAATGTTTATGTCAAATTTGTAATTGGGTTAGCCAAAAACTGCACTATCATGACCGTATATAACTTTAATCCAAATAAAACAAGTGCTGCCATATATCATTCCTATTATATGAGTGACAACAATTATATTTCCATTAATCATAATTGATGTCTAAATTATTGTCTTTATGGTGAACGTAAAGCTGCAAGGATTTTTAGTTTACTATATAAGTAAGTACTTTAAAAACAAAGAGTTCGAATATTATTGTAAAGACACATCTTTGAAATATGCTACAAACATTGTTTAAAACAACAGAAAGTATAATAAGACAGTTTAGTAATAAAGAAGCGAAAGATTTTCCACATGTGCTTGCCTTTTAGGTTACCAGAAAATTACAATCGAAGAAATATGCTTTCAAATGACATTAGGCATAAATTGTAAATTGTTCTTGTTCACCCTTCCAACTATGCACTATGTTTCTTGGATACTTGGAATAATAAAAAAAAAATCTTTTAAATTCGGATCCAACGCCCGTTAATCGACGTTTCTAGCAAATGTTTTATACGACTTCTATAAAGAATGGATTAAAATTTTCACAAAATGCAACGAAAAATTGCAACTTTCCGCATTTTCTACTTTTCACTTTCCCAAAAAGAAAACTTTCGTTACCTAAGTGAGACAGGAAATAATCGACATCACAGTGGTAACAATGAATATTGTCCGTGGGGTTAATAGATGGCATGTATCGACAGATCTGAATTCATCAGATCGAAGATGCCAACTGAAATTTATATAATCAGGCATTTGTAGATTAGGTGTCTCTGATTCTATAAAGATCAACAAGCTAAAATGTTCAATGTGCCAGAAAAGCTGTAATGAAACATTTTTTACGCATTCCGCATAGAAACATGAGTGCCTCTTGGTGGAACAAATAACTTAAAAAAAACGGAAAAACTCAAAAAAACTCTGAAACAGAGCTAGACTTGTTAACACTTTCGCTGGAAACTCAGTTGTGTCAGTGCTCAGCTGTGAGTTTAATAAGGTCGCGATTTCTAGCAACTGAGACACTGATGGTTGAAAATAGTGTACCACTTATGGCTTATCAGTAAATATAAAGAAAAAGAAGAAGGTCATGTCATATTCACTAAGAGAAGACAGAACAATTAAGTGATCTCTCTTATACTTAGTGAACAATAATCTGGGGATCGCAAAGTCAGGTATTTGAGAGCAATACTAGACTTTTGAGTGAATTAGAGACCACCTATAAAATCCAAAATATAAACGGCACTAAATATACTATGGGCGCATGTATAAACAGGCTGTTGGTAGAACCTAAGATTTCACACCGTTTAATTTTGGTTTTACAATTATGATGTTAGACCAAACATATCACTCCCTTTTCTGGTAAACCATAAGAGCACATTTTAGGTCAAAAAAATTTTAGTTTACATTCTACGTCTAGCTTGTCTGTTAATTACAGTTTATAAGTTATGTTTCACCTAATCATTATCGGTTCTTAATGCCTTAGAGATAAGATAGAGTAAGCTCTAATACCGTAAAATATTTTCTAAGCTTTATATCCTCTGCCATCTTATTATCGCCCGCTGATTTTTTATAACAAACATTATATCTATTTTAATATTCAAATTTTTTAGTTTAATTATATAACATAAAGTTTTTTATGCAGTATGGGCATTACTTGATGCACTTAGGGTCGGTTTACAGAAGGTAAATTAAATATTTAATTGCGATTAACTTTTAATTCGCGTTTGATTCGTCAAAATCGGCATTTAATCGCGAATTAACTATTTAATCGCAATTAATGTAAAGTCACTTTCTGTAAACCAGCTCTTAGCCTTGTAAACTTGTCGCCCTTAAAAAACAATAACATCATAATGCCCTTGATATTGTTACGAACTATTCCCGAAAAAGAGATCCACCGACAAACACCTCCAGAATTATGACAAGGCGCCATGATCACACTATTGCGCAAAGTTCTGCAAAACCATTACTCATGTCCAAACCGGTTGAGATGAATGATGTCATTGTTTGGCCTAGGTAGAAAGTATTCACTTTAACTTCCGGGTGTGTACTAAAAGGGAGCGACATATCGTTATATATATATATATATATATATATATATAGTGTAGTAGAACCCAAGTAGCGATTAAATTGAGTAAGCGATATTTTCGAAGGCGACGCTGTTAAATCGAAAGTCGTAGGAGTCATTACTGTGTGAATATTGAGTTATTTATTTATCAAATTGTTGTTATGTGTATTTGTGTAAATAGTAGAAATAAATTATTCGTTATTAGGTAAACCAGCTGTTCAAATTACAAGAACCCCAAATTAACGCAAACGTTGTAATATACAGAGTCGCTAAAAAGTATAGATTCAGCCAAATATTCTCAGAACGGTTTAACAGAATACGTTGAAATTTAGAAAACAAAAGTATTTAAATTCTATCATCTGACTTTTTTTTATTTTTTTACTCTTATTTATTTTGAAAACAAGGCTAACTTAATTTTTTTAAAGACACTAAAAGTCAAATTTAATTTTTAAAAAACATTTTTTTTTAATTAGGTAATATAAGTTATACCCACCTTTATTATTATGAAAAAGTAAAAAAATAAGAATTCAATAATTTAATTCTGAAAAATTAAAACTAAGTCAGCTTTTGAAAATGCTGTTATTATCGATCTGTCACTTGCATATTAGGCAAATATTAAACTTGTGTGCAATAATTAGTTTAACAATGGTACATTTAAGTAAAACTCAGCGTATACAAATTTTTTCATGAGGTTGGTTATAGCGACAGAAAGCGAAGTAGTGCTCAAGTAGTGACTCTTTTTAATGAAATTATCCAAACGGAAAATCGATCTTCTAAATGGTAGCGTTTAAAACCGTGCAAGTCCTAGGCGACTTTGAATGTTATGTTGGATATGGTAGAACCATACAAAAATTATGAAATGCGAAATATATCATCCTTATCGTCCATTTTGACCGCAAAATCGAATTTTGCGAAACTATGATGCACAGAATACATTAGAATAGTAACTTTATGTATTTACCATAATACATATATTGATATTGGTCTCAGCGAAATCCTTATTGGATGGAGCAGGTTCGTACACAAAAATTAATGTTTGATGTACATCATTGGTCGGAATATCGTAGTTTTTTTTATTAATAGCAATTTAACGTCTAAAATATATTTGCAACTTTTATAAATTGTTTCATAACTTAAAAAAAAAAATTCCAAACCACCGCAATCGTAATATGGTAGCAGAAACCATATGGATTCAACAAGACGAAGCACCGCCACATTTTCTGATAGATAAATAAGACAAAAGAGGGCTGTTAAATAGTCAGCTAGGTCTTCTGATTTGACTCCACTTAATTTTTCCTGTGAAGTCGTGTAAAATATCGAGTATATAACAACAAAAAAAAAAGCAGTGTATGCTCAGTTCAGTTCCGAACTGTTCTAAACTGGTTCTGAAGTATTGTTAGAACAAACCTATAGTAAAACTCAAATAGAAAAGTACAGTATTTATTGTCATTGTTGTTTAGTAATTTAAAAAAAAGTGCCATAAAAATTAAGTTATTTTGGTGAATTACGTCCATTTTTTTAATTCGAAATTTGGTGTTACGGGGAAGTGGACGACAAGGCAGAGAAAAAAAAACTGTTTTATAAGGCCAACGTTTCGAATCCTTTATTGATTCTTCTTCAAGGCTTCATTCTTCCGGCGACCACTGGCTGAGACAAATTGGTACCATGCCAAACAAATCTGACATTTATTAGAAGCCTTGAAGAAGAATCAATAAAGGATTCGAAACGTTGGCCTTATAAAACAGTTTTTTTTCTCTGCCTTGTCGTCCACTTCCCCGTAACACCAAATTTCGAATAAAAATTAAAATTGTGATAAAATTTGGGTAAATTAAACAATAAAGTACATAAAACTATAGCAATGTATAAATATTCGTGAAGCATGTATTCTTCGGCCATCACTTTCTGGGTAAAACTACACCTTGTAAATAGAAGCTTTTTTTTTCAGTATCTATCCAGTGTCATTTTTTTAATGGTACGTAAAGGTTTGCAAAGTAAATAAAGAAAAAACATAATACAGACTTTTAGAGATACAAGATTTTTAGTGAAGGAATATTTTGTCTCAAATTTGTGATAGAAAAAGAATTACATAAATATTGTCTTAAATTAATAATAATATTTTTATTGGAAGTCGACTACAAGTTTTTGGGTGGACGTATATTTTAGAGTTCCTCATATGTTTAAGCACAAAAAGGAAATCAATTTGCAGTAACTTTTACAGCAATAACAAGTACAGAAACACATTTATAGCTGAATCGTTATAGTAAATTCTTACAAAAATTTCTAAAACAAACTCTTATACTATTCCTAACCAATTTTAGCGTACCTGACTTTAAAAGCAATTTTTTTGTTTATTACTAGTGCAATAAAAATTGTATTGTTACCAAACGCAAGTAATTTATGGTCGTTAATTTATGTACACTTTTTTATGAAACTTGTCACCACTTTTACGTAGATTTGATCTGTCCTAGGCGGTCTTCTCAGATGCCATCGAAAAGTCTAATAACCATTAATTACTTGCATTAATTTACAATACAATCTTTATTGCACTAGTGATAGACAGAAGACTTGCCTTCAATGTCAGCTACACCAAAATTGATTTAAAATAGTATACAAAACTTTAACTACAAATAAATATTAAACAGTACTGTATACAATACATAGTCGAATTTTAGGGATAAATTGTAGTGCAAATCTTTACAATTGTAGTTTTTTAAACGAATTTTTCTTAGTCTACACAATTTGTTATATGAAGATAAATGCAACCATATTTGTTACATTTTTTTTGATATACCGTATTCGAGAAAATTTCTAATAAAGACTAGCCCGTGCCGTCATTTTCTCCATGTCGTTATATTAATTTTTGCCTAATTTTTATGTGCCGCGCATGCATACTGGGAAAAAGGTGGTTTCTATGCGCGGCACATAGAAACTTAGACACAGCTGTTATATTAGGCTATAGTCCGCCGTCTCTTGTGTAATTAGTATAACTTGTTCAGCTTACGAGTCGGATAACTCGAGTAGCAAAAATGTTATTAGCAACTATTATTATTTGGTAAAATTATACTATTTGGTAAAATTAACGTCCATGAAGCCAATGACATTATCATATTTATAATACTTAGGTACTTTAATAAAAGAAGTCGACTTATTTAAAACAATTTCGAGTAACTGCAGCTAAAGAAAAAAGAAACCGCAGACACGTGCTAAAAAATGGTCGTTACATTCCCAACCATCAGAAATTATTAAATAGTACTATTTTCCAGCAAGATACAATGTTTCATATCAAACTGTATTAGACGCTAGAGGCTTCAAAGTTTTCTAGACTAGACGTTGTTAAAGTTTAATAGTCATCTAAGCTTAGAACTATGAGTTAGACATGAGTGACTGTCAACTGTTAAAGTGGGTCACGTTAGGTCACGTGTAGTTATTATATT
This sequence comes from Tribolium confusum, assembly GCA_029207805.1. Lineage (NCBI taxonomy): Eukaryota > Metazoa > Arthropoda > Insecta > Coleoptera > Tenebrionidae > Tribolium > Tribolium confusum. The sequence continues at coordinate 40,144,866 of JALGAY010000003.1, forward strand.
TAAAAGAGTTTTACTTTTTGCAAATATATTTATATCTATCTACAAATCCGTCTTTCTTTCTTACCAAGAAGGCTACAAGATGTCATGGCAGCATCTTTCAACAACGAATCTACAACTATTATTATAATTAAAAATTGCCGCAGACCATAGACATAAATTAATTAATTATAAATAGTTAAAAAATAGAATCTTTAAAATTTATTTACCTACATTAAAATTTTTATTGAAACTTTCTTGATGTTTAAGTAAAAAGATGTTTTGTAATTGAAATTTATTGTACTTTTAATGACAGACAAGAGTACAAATTCTTGTACTCACTTTCTAAGAACAAAATTCACAACTTCCTTTACTTAATAAATGAATCATCAAAAGAAAATTTAATTGCATTTTTTTTATACAAACAGATTTTGTCAACTTGTTTACTCCTTAAATGACACAAGATGTAAATTTTTTATACTGAACATTACGTAGCAAATTAGCAAAAAATAATGAACGTGTGTAAGTGCAACTGTAAAATGTATTTTTAATTGTGCCGTACAGTATGAAAGATATCTCGCGTGCAAAACTGTGGTCGTGTCATGCGACCTTTAAACTATGTCATTAACTTTTTCCTATAGAAGATATTACCGAGAAGAGGGTCAATAGAGAAAGACGTACCGTACAACGGGTGTCAGACCCAGACCAGGAAAATAATCACCGTTTTCTGTTCTCACATGTCGCAACATACGATAGCTTATTAATAATTTCAAATAACCGGAACCTTTTTAATATTGTCTTAGATAGACTTAATTAATACGTTTGTACCATAATAGGCCAATGCGACTCCACTAAACACTACTTTCACCGCTAATTATTATTGTTGTTAATTCTAAATATTAACACAATGTTCTAACTGTTGTTAATATGTTATTAACGACGTTACCAAGTGTAACAATGCATTAGAAATTATTTTATTATATCAATTTTTAGGTTATTGTGCTTTATTCAAAAAGTCACATCATAGAGTACTATCTATGGTTTATGGTTTCACAACCGGTGACGTGTGTTACACAACTTTCTCTACTGAATGCTCTGTAACAATAACGTAGCTATTGACATTTATTTATAACGCTGTCAAACCAGATTTAAAATCGTATTATGTTGTAACTAATTATCTTTTAATTAGACTTAGAAGATTAGTAATTGTATATCTCTCAAGAGTTTTAATTTGTACGTTTGCAACTTGATTGCGGCTTTGCCTTGTATATTATTTGTTTTTTCATTGCCGATCGAATAGTTGTAGGTGGAAATCGATTATTTTTAATGCACTTACGTATTACGTTAGGTAAAGGCAAATATTAATTAGAGTAGTGCAAAGATTTATATTGTTTGTTGTTATTTATCTGAAACAAATTATAGTAGTTTAAAGTTAAAGTTTATTGCAAAAGATTAAAGAGACTAGAAGTTATTTACAAGATTTAACACGCATATACCAATAGGTACAATACCTACAGTAGAAATAGATATAGCTTCTGTTTTTAAAATATGTATTAGATGTTGTTTAAAAAATCAAATTTTTATACAATAGATAACTATTTACCACCTACCATAACTGTTCTACAACGATCTATAAATGTAGTACCTAAAAAATTAAATATAATAGTTTTCCAATAAATACTCAAATTTTATAGGGAGTAGAGACAATTAACTTTTGGACCAGTAAAGCTAAAAAAACCGCAGCCCTTTTAGGGCTGTTTTAACAGTACAGCAGTTGGCTGCTAGTTGCTGACATTAGTGTTTTTTACAACAACCTTTATTAAAATTCTCATAAACTAAATACAATTAACTAATTAAATTTGTCGTCAATTGAAACTGTGAGTATACAGTAAAAAATCATTGTACCTACACTAATTGTAAGCTAGTGTGGACCTATATACGCTTTTTCCAAAGGCGTTTAGTGTTGATCAGTATTCTCCATTTAATGACTTTGACCGGTATAGCAATAAAAGAGGTGTAGCCTTTTAACAATGAGCTTGTCGAAAGTACCAGACACCATTTTTCATAAACCAGTACTACATGGTATTAACTTCGATATTGGAGGTTGAGTCTTGAATTACTTTTAGCCAGCGACCGTAAAATTGTAGAGCCCTTCACCTATTCACTTTGTCTCTTGTATACTAGAAATGGTTGGGCACCATGCAATAATCGCAATAAAATTGCACTTGTAAAGTTTACCATTTTTGTGTATGTATGTAATGGTTTAACAGACAGGGATAGGTAAAAACTTTTAACAACAAATGCATTATAATCAATTTTTTAGTCCACTCATTTGACCCTGTTTGAGTTAAAGAATGATCCCTATTATTCCGCTAATGGTGTAATAAATTTAAAATCAAAATTATATTCGATTATAGGACTTATTCGACAAAATCGAACAGACTACATTAGCTGCTATGTTTTAAACTTTTTCAGGGAAATATCGAGGTAATTTCTCTTATGAGAATGTAAATGTAAACACGCGAATCTGTAGCACTTTTATTAATAAAAATATTTTAATGAGATTTGGTACAGTTATTGTTTTAATTATTAACTACAAAATGATAAAAAAATGTTTATAAATAGGTAATATAAAATAATTATTAAAAAATTATTAAAATTTAAAAATCAACGAAATTAAAAATTTAAAAAAGTCAAAATGTAGTTCATGTTATTAAAATACTCATAGCATAAACCGTCTTTATTTTTTTTTAAATAAACAAGCTACAAATTCGCACATTTACATTGGAATCCCTATACTAGAGAAAAGTTTACATTAGAATTCCCATAAGAGAAATTACCTCCATACTCCTCTTAATTGACTCTGACTAGTGTAGTTATAAAAAAGATAAAAAATTTTAACAATATGTTTGTTAAAATTACAAGACACCTTGTAATAAATAAATAAAATAGGGTTCTTTTCTAACTCCGATGTTGAGAGTTAGGTCTTGTATCCCTTTAATCCAGAGATCGTAAAATTATTGACCCTTCCATTTATGAACTGTGTCTCTTGAATACTAGAAATGATTGGTAACTAAAACGTGGTTTTAAATCCACTGTTATAGATGAGTCAAGCTGGTCAATCCGAAATCTAACTCTCATTAACTGAATTACAAAACACCCTATTTACAAGCGCGTAACAACATAGTTTTTGCTTACTAAAAAGATGCTCCACACCTCAACAAATACGTGTTAAACAGCTCCACCTTTTTTATTACTGTACCAGTCAAAGTCGTTTATATGAACAATATCTCACTGATAACATAAATACTAATTATACAGGTGCCTAGAGCTCACAATTTTGATTATAAAATAGACTCATGTTATAATCATTTAATTAAGGCTGAAAACAAGGCGCATCTTGAAAGAAAAAATCCGTAAAATTTTTTTACATTTAGAAACAATAATTATTTTTTAATTTTTTTACGAAAATAGTTATTCGGTTTTCCAAACATCATCTTCAATTTTTTATAAATTTTTATATCCCAGAACGTAGAATAAATTTTGTTTTTTCTTATCATAATAATAAGCTTAGGTTTGTCTAAAACATTTTTTCCCACAAACTCGTACCTATTTTTGTATGTACTTTCCTAAAAGTTTTGAGTTTTATGCACGACGAGCGAAGCGAGGAGTGCTCAAATAGAATGAGTGTCACAAATCGTCTTATGAAACGAGTGTAATATACTATTTTTTCTACTTTGCGTTGCAAAAAAGCATTCAAAAAGTCTCTTTGGTAGAATTATCACAACTTGTGATGTATGACAAATTTGGTTGGCACTAATGAAGTAATGACATTTGTCAAGTTTATTAAGGTTTTCAACTGATTTACTAATTAACTGATATTTTGCTTCAATATTTTCGACAGCTTGCTTATGATTTTATCAACTATTCCATATCACTATTCCATATCATCTCCATTGCGTAGGCGGTAGACGTAATTTTTACGCTTACGGTGCCAACATAACCAATAAAAAAGTTACTGTTTTGCGTGCTATAATAAAAATATTGTTGACAATATTTGACAAATATTGACAATATTGTTAACGCGAACGCCGAACGCGTTTCGAAAAGTCAACTTGGTGGCACATATTCAAGAATGAGTGCCACAATGACTTTAAAAACGAGTTCTTTATGCCATTTTTTCTATTTTGCGCGTTTTACGTGCTTTTCAAGTACAAAAAATAAATTTTTATTCTTTAGAAATTTTTGCGTTAATACGAGATAATTGGTAATAAATGGTTTTTTGAAATGTTTTCAAATTTGACTCACAAATGGGTTTTTTTTACCTACTTTATCGGTTATTGATTGAATACTCCAATAGGCATAAATACAATAAAAAAATCTCCAAAAACATTGCAACATTTCTTAAATTACCAAATCGCAAACTTTACACGAATTCTCTTATCATTATTTCAGACCAAGCAGTGCTATTTACTCATCTAGCAAATAATTTGTAAATTATCAAACGCTATGAGAGTTGCAAGTAGTGCTGAAAGCTTGGTTTAAAGCGTCAAACCTCAAAAAAAAAGTTGAAGTTACCTCAAAGTTCAAGCGGCTTACCCCACAGTGTTTCATAGGTTTATTGCAACACACACACAAACACCTTAATGAGGAAATTACTAGTTATCAAGTGCAACAAAATTTGTTCGAATAAAATTATTATAATTTTGTAATGCTGACATACGTTTCACTTATCATCTCAAAAGTCTGATTCCAGCAAAAGCGTGTTACCACTGTGACCAACCCCCCCAAAAAAATTGCATTAGTACTTTTCAGCACGTAAATTTTGAAAACAGGTGTGTAATAAAAACAATTTTTAAAAAACTTTCTATAAGCAGCAAGAAAAATGTAAGAAGTAACACGGAATGTATCAACTGTTAACATCTTCGGCAAGCGATAAGCCTCATCTTCGGCTTGGCTCGTAGTCAAATACCTCAATTGTTAACACGTGTTTAGATACATTTTTTATTACTTTTAAATAACTCATAACTTACGACGATTGATAATCGTGTTGTTATAGCTTTCTCTTTGATCTTTTGTTTTAAACCCTAAAGTGTCAAAACTTTTACGTAATGTTGTGACATCTTACAGTAACCAGAAAATTGACAATATTTTAACTTAACCTTCTAAAATATTGACAAAAATGTAAAGTTTTGATAATGTAATAACCTAGTTTATTCTACAGTTGGTAATGATTTTACATTTCAGCACCACTTTTTTTGAAAGATTCAGCCATAACAGACAAAATTTGTATGTCACACCTAGTAAGCTATGAAATGACTATAAGTTAACATTTATGACGTTTGTAAGACAAAGATAAATTCAAGATTGCTTAATGAAAAATCTTTTTGCTTCTGTTATATGTTGACAATCTGTCCAACCACTATGATTTTACCAGCAAAAAAAAAAACTAAAACTAGATGACGAAAGTTATAGGGCATTATAATTTTACTTTTATACATATAAGTTGCACTGCATAAAAAGTACTACAATCACCCGTAAACAATAACATAAACAATAACCTTAACTTCACGTCTGTTAGATGAGAAGAATCTCATTCAAAATATACGAGATAGAAACGATAAATCTTTTTGTATTGTATTTATGTTTGATAAATTGTTAATAAAAAATAGTTAATAGAAAAATTTATAATTGTCATCCCAGTTTTAAAACGTAACTATTGTTTTGAGTCGTTTCATTATTTAGAGGGTTCCGGTAAGCACCGGGAACGTAAACGTTGAAAGTTGATCTATTATCGTTACGTTACCGTCATCACAACCAGTTACCGTTAACTAGACAGTGTTGTAAACTATGGCATTACATTGCGTAGGATGTCAATTGTAAACTAGTCTTAAATGTTAAAAATTAAAATACAGTCAGTCACATGTCATAATAAAAAACATAATTTCAATGTTACTGACTTCTCACATATCCTGTATAGATGTACACATTCTCGTAGAAGCTAACACATACATCTAATCTCATTTATTATTATTTGTTAAAGGAACTACAACACTTCTGAGAAAAATCTCATATCTCCAGTTTGCCTCGATTACACATTAATTTACCACACTACCTTTATATGGAATATTTGCTTTAGTTATTTATTTGATGTAGCAGACGTGTAACCTTATACAAGACTACAAGAGTCCAACATTGTTTGTTCTACACCAACTTAGCGGACAATTCTGAAAAATTTACATATTTTCTCTGTTTTCCTACACATTTTTTTACAACAAAATTGATAATAAATGTTTGAAATGTTTCCGTTCCGACGCGATAGAATATCTTGTATGTAGATTTTTCTCCCACATCCAAGTTCAAGTTCATTGCACAATAGATACGTTCACACGCTTCCCAAGAATTCAAAGTAACTTGTAAAATTTTTATACCATACTTGTAAATTAAATTCTTTATACGTTTTGGTCTAATATTAATTTCTTATCGTGTTTGTAAACAAAGTTTTAAATATATGAAGAAATAAAAGCAATTTACTGGTCTACCTACTTTCCTACTTAATCATTATTTTTCACTTGTTAGAGAAATTTCTATTAACTTCATTATAAAATTAAGAACTAATTAGTTGCCATTTTTAAGACCTCGTTTTGATAAAATCACAAAAATGTTTGTACTCTAAAGACGCATTATGAGTCTATAATTACCTACTATCAATCAAGTCTAATTCTTCTGATTGAGCAGGAACTCCTTATTTAGCAATGTTATGTACAGTAAATGTACAAGAAAAATTCTGAATGTTATACTAGCCAAGATTGCTAAACAAATAATTCAATGGCATTTCGGTTTTATATCTAATTTAATTTATCTTATAGATATATAAACACTTATATATAAGTATTTATATAGATATATCTAGATACCTGATAATTTTACTGAAAAAAGTATACAACAATAAAATGGAACAGACTGACATTTAAGAAGAAAAGGTTATTATGACACACTAACACAGCAAACGGTCCGTTTCTTATCCATCACTGTAAATTTTCTTCACAAGAATAATTGAAAATTTCCAGTGAAATCATTCTCAAATTTACATCAACCTACTCGCATACTCGACAATTAAGTTCGTAGGTGGATTTTCTGAATAATAATAAATTAATGATGTGGAATAATAGATCGTTCATAGAGAGCTTGACTGCAATTTAAATGTATTAGGTTTGCTCCTTAAGGCAAAGAACAATAAAGAACGTTATAAGTTCACTTAATTTTAATCAGCTGATTTGATATAACCTCGGTCTACTACTGCATAATTATCATAACTGTACTGTTATTACGCATTAAAAAAATTGTTTATTGCAGACTGCACCTTATTCACTCACATTATGTAACGACTTTCGTTGCAAAAGATTACAATAATACTCTATTAAATGGTAAAAAGCATCAATTTAAAAAATCGGTCATCTCGCGATGAATGGATACTTAAGCGTAAAACCGTTCTAGAAATTTGGGTGACACACCGTGAATTGGGCGTCTACTTCCATATTTGCTTTAGCTCTAACGGTAAATATCCTCAATACGGTTTGTGTAAAACGTAGATAATTGTTGGGACAAATAAAAGTAATATTAAAGGTTAAAAGTAAAGGTGATGACATTTTATACTAAGAGTATCTGATTAAGGTTTAAAGTAAAAGTTTGTTTAACTATGGATTAAATCAATATAACCAGAATCTGAAAGTAAAGAAATGTATATCACGAATACACGTAAGTTTTGAATCTCGACAGTGATCGTTGAAAGACTAATTTCCAAGCAATGTAAAACGACGTTTTGTAACATTTGCAGCGTTTCACTGTTTTATTAGTACTGGGTGGTTAATGGTGCAAAGCTTCCATGTTCCATGCATATGTCTACTCTAGAAATTGACACGCACAGCTAAATATTACGTGGATTCGATTGCTAGGTAATGCCCAGAAATTCCTTAGCTTTCTAGTACGTTTCAAAATATTTCTCTTCCATTTATTCGACTAGGTTCTTTGTCTCAACTTAATTATTTTGAACTATGAATTAAAAAGCTTTATACATTCTTTTAACCTCTAGTGTTAAACAGGAAAAAGAAGTGCCTTCTAAAACTGGTGAAGTTTACCCAAAAAATTTTAAAAAACAATATGTTGGAAATCTTCCAAAGGCTGCCATGTAGGTTAATCCTGCAGGAAAAATTGCCTAGAATTTTTTAGATACCTACATAAGTACATACCTCTATTTAGTTATAACATAAACTATGTCGGAGTCATTAGTATCTAGAATTTGAATTTCAGTTTAGGTAAGCATTGGTGTATAAACTGCATAGCTTGTAAATAGTAGAACAGCCTCTATGTCAACGTTTGGAACATGTGAAGCATACAGTTTTAAAAAGTTTTTTAGGTGCTGCTCCTTTAGTAGTAAAAATTTGTTGTAGATCAAATTTTTAAGTCTTCCAGTTTCATTGCAGTAGGTTGTTTTATACTAATTAGTTTCTTACTAATTACTACTTTTCTATTAGTTTTTGGTTCATTTTTAAAATAGAGAACTTTTATCCCAACTCATCAAGTTCATCAAAATAGAATAGCATTTATTGGGTTTGTATCCAGTGCCTTGAGGAATTTTAGGTTTTCAGATAGGTAGACAGGTCATGCTTGGGAATTGTGTGTTATTAATAAAAACAGAAAAAAAGTTAATAGGTGCTTGCTAGTTACGTTTTAGCACGTTTTTTGGCTTTTTAGAAACAGAATTTAATGCTTCACAGCTTTAATTTCACATCATTTTGAGTTAAATTAGTTGTTTAATAAATATTTATTTCATACTGTACATACATTTCTCAAAAGTTTCTTTGCTGGATCAATCTTATAATTTCAATTGTTAAAAAATCAAACATTTAACAATATGGAAAACTGTTTTAACAATACTCAAACTAAAATAAGATGTAGAGTATTAAGACACACAATTATTAATAACTTAATATAAAGATAAGATAAAGTAAAAAATTTGTTTATTAAATATCTGCGCGTAATTTATTTTATTTCATGACATTTATTATTTATGTAGAATTGTAGACTTTCCCAATATTACGCAATTTCAAGTAATGCCTATAAAACCAAAAAAAACTTCATTTACATTTATATTTATTTAAATAATTGATAGTGGATAATTAATTCGCAATTGTAATTAAGTTCTGAAGTTAGTAAATAATAAAATCAAGCCATTCTAATTCTGCATTTGCACTACCCACGTAAATAAAGTAGAATTAGATATATACTGTTCCAAATCAATTATGGTGAAGCTGACTTTAAAGACAAATTTTCTGTTTATTACTAGTCCAATAATAATTGTATTGTTACCAAACGCAATTTATAGGCTTTAGATTTTTCAATGGCATCTCAGAAAACCGCCCGAAACAGATCAAATTTACGTAAAAGTGGTGACAAATCTGCCTGCTTCAGGCGGTTTTTTCAGATGGCATTGAAGGACCTAACGACCATAAAAATTACTTGCGTTTGGTAACAATACAATTTTTATTACACTAGTAATATTTAAAAAACTTGCCTTTAAACTACGCTAAAATTAGTTTAGAACAGTATACGAGAGAGGGTCCACAAGTTTACTAAATAATACAGATAAAGAGATACATTAAAAACTATTATTTCTTATGTAGTTAGCTCAGAAGGTTGAATTCTATGAATTCTATTTATGAGTAGGTGCAGCCCAAACAAAATTAGTAATATTTAAGTAATCTGAATAACGACACCCTAACTTATTTCTTTTACTGAGCATTATTAAATATGTCTTTGCCCTTTGGGCTTTCTTAAAATTCGTAATAAAATGGTAAAAATAAGTCTTAAAAAAACAAGAAGATTCGTATTATCTAAAAAATTTTAGAGCGCGATAAAGAATAAATATTTCAAAGAGATCGCAAATTCAAAAATGATAATAATTCTACTCCACACTTAACCAAAAAATATTCATAAACACTCTGTAACAGTTAATTCTTAACTATTTTTAACTAATACTTTCAACAAAAAAAGTGAAATTTCTGCCATAAAGCAGAAAATGACATGTCAGTCTTTATCTGCTGTTTATATTTGTCATTTATGATAACTATCAGTTTCACGTTTAATTTAACATTTCTGATTCAGATTAACAACATGTTCTATATTTGATTTAATTAAAGTTAGGCTAAAAACAATAATATGTCACACTAAAATAAACGCATTAACAGTTCTTATCCTCATTTGTTATTCTTGCTACTCGAGAACAGACCTTTACTCGTGAACTCACAAATCATTAATTCCCATTTCGTCAACGACCCAATTTGCTAACAGCCCATCTCATAAACGACTTAACTAATCAATGACATATAGAGTGATTCAAAAGTATGAAGCAAAACTTTATCTTGATAAAGATAAAGAATTTGTCAGCATGACAAATAATCAAAATCTTTAAAAAAAACTTTAGTTTAGTTAAATATCTTTTCATTGTGTGCCAGAGAACATAAAGCGGTCCCCATTTTGTTAAAGTCAAACGTACGAAAAAAAAAAGAAGAAAAACTACGTTCAAATATGCAATTACAGCCATTTGTACTGTAGTTTTTGGTATTCTTTGACAACTTTGAAACTGAGGTTAGAAAACAAAACTTGTGGAAAAATAGTTTAGTGTTAGTAGAGTTTGTTCTGCAGTTTTCTCTTTTCAGGAGGTTCGATCTAGTTTCGCGTGGCTGCTGCAGCGAAGCTGCAGGTTTTGAGAATAGAACCGAAAGTATTAAAGACTTGTTTTTTAAAAACATTTTTGTTAGAAGTTTGTTATACTAAAGACAATTAATACATTGTGTTTTTTATCTTAAAAAAATCTTTAGTGTATAGAGTATAGTAGTGGTGGAGCTTGTTCCTCTTACAGATATTCTCAGTGTGAGAGTTTTGTTAAATGCTTTTTTTAGCTCCCATTTCAAGAGGGTACTACTTTTAGAGTATCCAGTGGTTTGGATATCGTGAGACTTCGCAATTGGCCCGGCTCCGCCGCCAAAATATCAAGTTCGTTGAGATTAAGCTCCATAATTTTTTTACTACAAGACCGTATGTAATAATTTTAAGATATGATGCATAAAAACAAAGAAATCAACAACAGTTTTTAGTAAGTTTTTTGCGTGTAAAAATATTAAAAAAAAAGTCATCTTGACGTTTATTTAATTATTTGTCAAGTAAACTAGAATTATTTAAAAAAATATCAGAACTCACAATTACATTGCTTTATGTGAACTAACAGCTTGCAACGGAAGTTTTACACTACAAAATTTTAAAATTACAGTTACAAGTGGAAGTTTTCAACTTAAAACGACTTTAATACCTTTGTTAATTATTGCAGCTTACTACATAGTAAATATAGTAAGTAGTAAATAACGGCAATAATAAAAAAAATTGATTTTTTTTATCTCTGATATTTTGAAACTTAGAACACTCACCAACCCTAAACACTACACTTAATACGACGCGCGTTTCGACAATAAAGTTGCTATACTCAGTTTAAAATTAGAACTCTATTTTTAAGTTGTCACGCTAATTCGGAAAATTTAGTAATTATCTTTTATAAAGTTGGAGTCATTCTTTACAAACCGCCAGTTTACAATTATTTTTCAAAACAGACTTGTAGCGAGATATAACAAGGTAAATAAAAATTATCATAAAGTTATCACCTCAAATTTTGTCAAATTATTATGCCAAAAATTGGTCTCATTAGTGACAGAAAAACGTTGAAAAGTGAATATTTTTGAACCACAAAGTAAAAACAAAGAGGTTAAAAATCTAGAATTGTCTAAATTTACAAAAAGTAATAAAAAAATATGATATTAAAAAACTGTCTATTATAAAAAATTCTTATTAATAAAAACATCTGAAAATGCACAACTTACTTTCAGCATGTAAAAGTGACATGTGTTTGACATGTTAACTATTCGTCAAAAATTTGATATTAAGATTTTGCGACGATTAGGCTGTAAACTCAAAAAAATATTTACGAAATTATCTTTACGTCCTAGTTAATAATAAATTACATTAAGTAATAGAAACAACACATTTTATCAAAGATTTTTTTTATATAATTATTACACTTTGCAATACTTATTTACTTTGTGTAAAATATAAAAGTTTTCATTCCCTTTTGTGTCGTTGTAATTGACTACTTCTATTTTAGGTTTTCTCTCTTAATCGATCGGTTCAAACCCACCTCAAACATTAAATTGTGTAATTCTAATATCGCTTTTATAAAAGTGGTTATTCGTTCGTATTAACTATAATATGCTATATTTTCTGCTTAATACAATTAAGTATACATACTTCAGTTTGTAATGTTATTGATAAGTAACATGACAATCTGTTAAAACATAGCTAACATTTTTTCGTCTAAATCATGTTGAATTATGTAGATTTAGATCACATTTTTCAAGCAAACAGGCATTAAGCAATTTATTATTCTAATAACGCATTCAAAGTAAGATTTGAAGATATCGTTGTGTCAACATGCAATGCGCCACAACGTAACGATGGGCGGATGTGTATACCTCCATGTCTACAGTATAATCATCCATCCATCCACCGTTTACATTTATTAAGTAAAACTTTATCTGATAAGAAATCTATCTTGTTCGTTCTGAAACGACAGAAATGACAGAAAATAGTACAAGGCATCAATAAATATTAATTACAGTTGTCTGAAATCTTGCTGATTCACTAGGGATTGTCTGTTCATAGTAAAATGTCCGCGCCTTGTTTCATTAATTATTTAACTTACGCACGCGGAGGTTGGAGGTAACCTAAGCTTGTAATAAAATCATTTTTTTAAACAAACCTACGTCAAACAATTTGTATTTAGCATTGCCAAATCAATGTTGTACAAAATTAACAAGACAAAGACTTGAGCATTTTTAATGAGCTACAGACAACAAAACTTATGACGGTTCATTAAAGCCACTCCGTGTATTTTTCCATTACAAGTTATTTTAATTAAACCGTGTTCACATTGTCTGTAGAAAGTCGAACAAACAATAATTGGCAGAGACTACACCCTATATGTAAATTTCGAACATAAGAAGAAAGTATACATCTCTGTTATCAAATAAAAAATGTACGATACAATATTTTGGCCAAAACTCTTTCTTGATACATCAGTTTAGCTAAAATTCTTCTATCTGCAGAGTCTAAGTCAAAAATAATAGATATACTACGAAAAAAGCAAAAATTTGCTGAATTATAGCAAGATCTAGTCTGTCATATTTTGATAGTTTTGCGGATCAATAAAAGTTAAAAAGTCAAAGTCCAACTCTAATTTTGCATATTCTAGTTCTGATCGTAGAAATTATACCATTCCATTTGAAAAGAGAATTTCTGGTAGCAAGTACTAATGCCATCTTAAATTTACGACTACAAGATTTAAGTCTATATTTCGTAAATAAAGAGTTATTAACAGCAGTAATAAACCGTAGCTAGTTGTCATTGGCACCAAAGACAAACTTTTAATTAAAATAGAAAGTTTTTACAATATGAATAAAAATTTTACGTAGTATAAAACGCTGAAGCTCTTTAAGAGTCTCTCATTTAGAATATAACTAACCACATTCAGTCACCATGACTGAACTGAACTTAAGAGCCCAAGACGATTCGCACCTAACTCTTACAAAAACAACCCATTTTAAAACCATTCTAGGGCTGACGCTATCACACAAATTTCTTCTTCAAAATAAGAACACCGTATGTGTCATTAATAGAAAACTTTAACGTAATTGGGACATTTTGACAATGAAAATAAAATTTATTGTTTTGTAGGAACCCTCATAGTCTCGACACCAAGTAACTTTATTAGCTGCTTCTCAATATGAATCTGAAAGCTTCACCATTTAAACAACTTGGAACACTAATAGACAAACACAAACTACAAATTTACTATTTGCCTACGCATCTCTTCTAAAATTTATTAGCCTTATTCTTTTTTTTTGTACGGCAATTTTTGATCGCTTAGGTCACCATGGCTTATCTTGTATTAAAAGCAGTAGAAGATTTTTTCGGCATAATAAAATAAATATGATCATAAAACGTGCGTTCTCATCGGCTAATATTCTGTGTATGTAGAAAACCACCTGCTTATCAAGATGCGACGGGAAACGACCAAACGATATGACTAAGGGTGCGAACTGTCTTTTATTTCAAAGGACAGTCTTTTAACTTTATAAACTGATCTTTAGTCTTTAAGATGTACTTAAAGGACACAATTTGTCCATTTATCTAGTATTTTTTACAAAAGAAAAAAGAGCAAGCGCTAGAAAACTGACATTCTCGTACCTATTTATAATAGGTAGATTTAAAAAATAAATAAATTGTTTAGACGTCTTTTTAAGTCACCAAAATAAATTTTAAGTATGAAAGTATAAACAAACAAAAGTTCTATCCAGACTAAAGTTATAAAATCTACGTAAATAGGGTATTTAATGGTAGAGAGAAAAAAACAATAAACAGAATTACGACTAGTAGAAAAAGGAGACCAGAAGTAGATTATAGAAGAGTTTGAAAAAATAGACTCTATGAAAATTTTTAGAAAAGATGACCGAATGAGAAAAAAAACACGGAAGGTTAATGTGTATGTTGTACAAAAAAAACAAAAAAAATTTTTAAAAACGTAGTTTAGACAATTCTAAAAGTACTGTAGATTGTAGACATATATAACAAAATAAAAAATTACAAATCCAACGATTAGAAAAGAAGAAGACGATAATATAACGAAAAAAAGAACGATAAAAAAGAATTTAAGAAGTTGAAAACGTTAATTGGGAGGTCCTGGAAGAACAAAATTGTAGACAAACTGGAAACACAATATTTAAAAAAAAATAAGAATATGAAAAACGACTACTAAGAGAAGAAGAGTTAAAAATAGTAAAAAACCAAGAAAAATTCTAGATTAGCAAAAGAATAATATTTCGAGCCGGATACTGAGAAAAGTCTTGGTAGCTACGAAGCAATTACAATAATTTTCGCTTCGAACACCTAAAAATTTCTATTTTAGTTTTCTATATTAAAGTTTTTAGTAGAATTTAGGAGCTGGAAAAGAGAATTTTGCACTCTTTTTTATAAAAATTGCAGTGAATACCTACTTATTTTTGTAATAATCTTGCTTTTAGCTCCCAAAGTGTATATATTTTATGGTCCTTCAAGCCGGATAAAAAGACGCGTCTTATTGTTAGTAAAAAAATGACAATTTTTCGCTAAAGTTTATTTTTACTTTTTTTA
Source organism: Tribolium confusum (assembly GCA_029207805.1). Classification (NCBI taxonomy): domain Eukaryota; kingdom Metazoa; phylum Arthropoda; class Insecta; order Coleoptera; family Tenebrionidae; genus Tribolium; species Tribolium confusum. The sequence continues at coordinate 40,160,136 of JALGAY010000003.1, forward strand.
TAAACACTGCAATTTTTTTATATTCCGTGTTCTTCGGCTTACAAAGTGTGTTTAAAACTGTATGGTACTTCAAGCGAAATGTACAAAAGTAAGAGTATAGACGAGACATTTTGAATTAGTCTTGTTTATCGCAGACTTTTATTTTTGTTTTTGTTACTTTACTTCTAACGTCTTCCCCTCCTTCACATGTCCTTTATTTCGATATTAAAAAATTGGCAACCCTAGATATGACTATTACTTTTTCTTTTCGTTCTTTTAAGGCATCTTAAAAGAAGCTGTTCCAAAGCTGGTTTAGCTGCTGCTTATGCAAAGTCTCTCAAACATACGAAATAAGTGGTGATTAAAGACAGGTATGAATTCATTGTTTTTGCTGTAGAAACATTCGGTACATAAGAAATAGAGACCAGAGCACTTGTAAACACCTTAGGTAAACTTTTACGACAAAAAATAGGTTCGAAAGATGCTCAGAAAATTTTAACACAAATTGTTAGTCCAGCAATTCAACGGGAAAATGCTTCCAGTGTGCTTGAGACGGCTGATAAAGAGACTGGTCTCAAAGGATTATGTCATACTCGTATTATATTCTTTGTTAAACTTTTCTGTTATACTTATCTATATAATTTGTGTTTATAAAATAACAAAAAAGTGAGTTAAAATACTATTCTTACAAAGAAACAATGCATTGTGATCACCCCTAAAATTATGAAAAGTTTAATTGCAATAATTTCCCCTATTTTATATATTGAGTGATAGAGTGCAGCTGTTATTAGTTAATAAGGTGCTTTGTGTGGTTCCATTATCATGTTATTACCCCTTTTATGTGTTTAACTTCGTACATACCCTCCTGCGACCACAAAATCTATTATTAGAGGTCATTTTGTTCATTTTATTCTTTCCAAACAAATATGACACATCGTGTCGATAAACTTCATTATAAATAATTTCATGGTCACTTTTAGAACTAAAAGTTCTTTTGCATCAAGTCAAAAAAATTGCCAAATCACTCACGTTAATATGGAGGTAAATTTTTGGAGTGGTGAAAAAAGAGAGCTCATGCTATAATGTGTAGTTACACAAAAGATTTGAGATATTTTATAACAGACGTTACTAATATAATAACTAGAGTTATGCGAAGGTCTTCGATTAAATTTATTGTTTTCGGTTGTGAGTTTTTCTTTGGTAAGTTTAATGGAGTATGTCCATCGGTCGATAATAGTGACACTATAACAAATAAGTTTTTATTATACAATAGATATTTGAGGATAATAACAAAAGAGTGATGTGATAAAATTTCATCATAAGATTTTAAAAAGTTTTTCATTTAATGAAAGCAAATTTGACAGTTTTTCACCTAACACATAAACTAAGCTTTCTTTTATTTATTTATTTCAAGTACGTCAATCATATATTAGGTATGTTGTTTCTTCTAGGATAAACATCAAAAATATGTTTTTAATAAGAGCAATTAAGTGAACCATAATCAGACAACTGGAGCAAGTCTTTTGCTGTTTCGAAACGTTCTATAAAAAGCTCTTGTAGTTACTTCAATAATTAAAGAGCACGCAAAATATTATTTAGCAAGTGCTTATTCAAATTTTAGTTTTAATTTAATAAAACTGAATAATTAAGATTTAATTAACTAAACATAAAGAATATTCACATAAATAGGAATATTTAATTTTAAATTTGTACATTTTTATCACTGTAAAAAGCAACTTAATTTTCTTTTATAATATTCAATTAGAAAATGTTTTAAAAAATTATAAAACTTGTTTTAGTGTGATACAGTAAGTAAATATGGTAACATCTCGATCTTATTAGATTAAAACTTTGAGGGTTAGTCTATCCCACAAGTTTGATTAAACAAACTTTTTATATAACAGTGGCAGAGCGATTTCGAGAATTATGTCTCATCATCAGTGACTAAATAATAATGTAAAAAGAAACATTATAAAAAAGTTAGAAAATGTTAGAAAAATCTTACGAAGCCTCATTAAAAATAAAAATGATATGTTTATAATTTATTACTGATAAAAGTCTGGTAAGCTATTTCTAAGTAAAACTAATAAATAATTAAAATTTTGACCGAAAATTTTAAATAATTGTTAGAATCGTTTAATCGTTCTTTTCCTAAATTTTTGTTGTTTGCTTTGCTATTTTTTATTTTTCTTAATAATAATAGTAAAAATATACTTAAATACAAATAATTTACCTCTTAAACAAACATTTCAATTTTCATTATTTTCTTAAAATTGTTTAAATTTTGAGTACCTACTCTTGAGTATTCTTTAAAAAGAAATTAAATTTTTTTAATTTTGCATAATTATGACAACGATTCTGTGGATACTCAACCTGGTCATCTAACAATAGATCAGTTTTTGTTAATTTAACCTAAATTTACTTAAAAAAAGCAAATGTAACGTTAGAACACTTTTCATCTCTCTTTTTGGATCTAATTATTAATTTTACAAGCTATTAATATACCTAGTATGTAAAGAATGTCACAATAGGCGCAGATGTCGATTTAAATTCTGTGTGAACAAGAACATTAAGCATCTAAGGCTGGTATGACATTGTTATATCAGTAGTATACCTATTTCAAATTTTAATAATTTTTATTGATTGAATGAAAAACTGAGAACAATGTCGCAGAAATCAATCATACTACTGATTTCAAAATCATTTATGACAACCACATTTCTTGCACAGCTTGCAACAATAAGGTAAGTCTAATATGTGTAAATGCTGGTCTATAAAATAAAATAATTGCACTTAACTTCTAATTCGTGAGTAAAATGACATTTCTGATATCTCATTTGTTAAAATTGATACTGAATCTCTAATTTAAATTTATTAAAATACGTATATAGAATCCAAAGAATGTCCTAACAGCTGCTGATGTCAGTTTGAATTCTGAGTAAACATGTGAGCGAAGGTTTTAAGCATCTAAGGCTGATATGACATTGTTTTATCTATAGTGTATTTCAGATGTTATTTGGTTATAACGACTGAGTGAAAAACTGATCGAAAATGACCTAGTTACTAGCCTATTTTTGTTTATGTAACATAGGGTTTAATAGGCAGAAACATGTAAAAAGTATTATGGTTTTTGTAAAAAGTTTTTTGTTTCTAATTTTTTTAATATAAAAAACTTTTATTCTGTATTTTTAATAAATAATAATAAAAATGAGACTAATGTTGTAAATTATTTCAATAAACCTACAATCGATTTATGAAGAGTTATGTTAAAAAACCCATCAAAAATCGGCAGAATGTAATAGTTTTTTAAATGAAATTAGTTTGTTAGAATAATTTACTAAGTTAGTCATTTTCAAAATAAATATAAGCGAGAAAATCTGTTTCAAAAATTGTAAAAATATATTGTAACAACTTAATGTTTAACGTGTTTTGTTAGAATATTTTATAAATAGTTATAACTTAAAGTAATTATTGTTTAAATTACAACACCCAAGCAAAATTCAAATTAAAATAATCCAAAGTCTTCGTCATCGAGTTACCTTTACTGGTAAAAACTTAAAGCTTGATTAGCTAACAAAAAAAAAATAACATAATTAACTTATTTAATTGTAGAAACGTCATAAATATTAATTATACAGTGCTCAACGATTGAAAACGATTGAAATGAAACAAACACCCTAAAATTTTAACAAAGTTTAAAGTCTTGTAACTCCTGCAAACATTTATTAATTGAGATGATTTTTTTTCTGGGTAGCTCATTTTTTATATTTTAAGATGTTTAATAGAGCATTTTTTGTAAATTTGTAGTTTAAGTTACACAGGGTGTTAAAGACAGACCCTGCAAAAAACGAAACTTTTAGACTGCTCCCATTTTAACAAAAAAAATTTGAATTTGGTTAATGAGTTTTGGAAGAGCGCTGAAAATCTAAAAAAACTGTTTTTTGCACTATAAGCAATAATTTTGTTAATTGGTGTAATTTTTTTCCTTTTTTAGCTTATTCTAAAGGTAAAAGTTTAAACTTAAACGCTGGAGAGAGTGGTTAACATACCGTTAACATTTCGTGTAACATAGAGCTCCTAAAAATGAGCTATTTTTTAAACAGCTCTAAATTTTAGTTTAGTAAAACAATAATAAGAATTTAACGTGTGTTTAGAAACATGACTTGTGTTTTCAATCTCAAGACCCTTGTAGCATTAATTTACTCGGGATAAGTTGGTGTTTAGTACAATTTTTGATGTCATGTTTTTAGAAAAAAATTAAAACTTTTGCTCATCTAAACGGCTTGTTTTGAATGGTACGAGTACAATTGTGGACAGCTAACAGTAGCCTCTGTATCGTGGTAACGTAACGAGCTGTTCAACTTAGAAAAAGCTTCAATTTTTCCCTAAAAATATGCGTTTAAGAGTCGGATCTAATTACTGATCAATGGTAAGAAAACTAATGCTACAAGGATGTTGAGAAACAAAAAACACGTTATGTGTCTAAATACACGTTTAAATTTTTATCGTTCTTTTATCAAATTAAAATTCGAAGCTCTTAAAAATTTGGTCATTTTTGGAAGTTGTTTTCTACACAAAATGTTAACAGTATGTCTACCGTTGTTTTCCAAAATCGAAATTTAAACTTTTATTTTTAGAATAAGCCAAAAAGAGGTATAATCTTACATCAATTAACAAAATTATTGCTTAATGCGGAAACAGATTTTTTGGATTATTGCTTTAATATATATGTGTAGCTCAAAATCTGTAAAACTGTATTGAGGGCTTAATCATCCGGGACCCATTAAAAAAATCCAATTTTTTTTATTAAAATAGAAGATGTCTAAACTTTTCGTGTTTTGAAAGATCCTTGACACTCTGTATAACCTAAGCAACAAATTTTAGAAAAACGCTTTATTAAATATCTTAAAGTATAAGAAATGATCTACCCAAAAAAAGAGGATTACAATTAATAAATTTTTGTAGAAGTTTAGAGTATTCCATTTCAATTGTTAAGCACTGTATTTTGTACAAGTATTTAATTTTAGAGTTACTTGTACAGTGAATTTGTATATCTTTGTTTTACATAATTTTAAAAAGTTTTAAATTTTGCTGTTATCCTGTCTACAAGCGAAAAGTTTGCAACATTTTGTCGCAATTTTATTATTATTATTAGTAATTTAATTGTTTAAAGCAATTTATCTAAGCCCTACGGTTTCAACGTTTTGTCGGTAACGGTAACTTGTAGAAAAATTTGAACCAGTCGTTAAAATTTTGGAACCAAAATTTACATTACTTTTTTATTTAATAATTTTGAAGTGGAAAATTATCCGCAGTAAGATTCAGCATCAGCATAACTCTAAAGATGCCAAATTGGTAAAACAGGTTTGGTGTCTTTAGGTAATTATGTATTTTTTTGATTATTTTTAAAACCCATGTTCGTTACTTTTATTTAAAATTCGTAAACGTTTTAGATAGTAATCTTAAAACATTAATTTAACCTAATAAGCGTTTATTATGTTTCTTTTCTACAACCTAACTATATGCAAACCAGAAACAGTTACACAATTTTTAACTTTCAGCTCTTGGACTTGACAATAAAAAAAGGTCAAGCATATAACAATAGGTGGTAAAATAACTTCCTTTCAAATCGTCTACATTAAATTATTTGATTATAGAGTATTTTTTATAATTACAGAAATTTGTAAAGTTTTTGGTTTTAATAATGTCATGATACTATTGTTTCGATTTATCTTAAATCTGAATCTTTTCAGACTGTAACTAAAAGCCTCAGAAATTTTAAGGAAGCTAGAGTCAATAATGTTAAAAAGAAAACCGTTAGTTTATTAACATATTTTGTGTCAAGTGTTTCCATTTCTGAATCAACAAACATAAATTGTAAAAAAATGTAAAAAATATTAGACCAGTAACATACATATGTTAAATTTTATATCACCCGGATGTAATAAAGAAACCTAGATATAAAATAATATTTTTTTAATGTTACGGTCAACGATCTCGCGAGCTTTTAAAATAGTTGCACTGTCGAAAAAAAGTGTTTAGCAATTTAATTTGATTGTTTTTATATAACCTGGACTTACAGTGTACAATTTCCAGTTGTAATATTTTTGAGAATATCCATTAAATGTGCACCGTTCACTTCACACATAATTTAAATCACTCGTCATTTTAATTGAAAATAATAAAAAATCACGAAATCACTCCACAATTATCCCAACACTTTTCGGCCAACGAACGGCTTGACTCTGAGCGCAGTGCACCTTTCAGGTGCGAACCACACAACGAACTAAACTACAACCAAACTAAACTACCATCGGCAACGGCAAGTTTACCTTCCTTCCAATCCAACCAACTCGTAGAGTCGCAGAGCGAGATACATGTCTGAGTAATCCCGAATTTCAGTGGTGGGCAAAAGCTATCGTCCCCGTCACCAGAGAAGAATGTGTTCAAGATCAACCTTGAACTCTTCTTCGCGACAGGACAAATTTCAATCCAAGCGAGAATCGGTAATTGCATAATAACTGCGCTAATTGGCAAAGGTCAGCTTTCGAACCGGAAAAAAGCTCGCGACGGGGTAAGGGAGTGCTCGGTGCGTGGTTAGGTTCTCGTTACTTATTATTACACTGCTTGCTTACCTTTACATTTGTATTTACTTACTCGCACAGAAGGGAAAAGTTATCTATCAATGGGCTTTATATAGGGTGAGGAAAAATTTAATGTTTATTATTTAAAGATAAAAGAATTAAAAACTCCAAGTTAATTCCATAGATTTAATCAAAATAAATTCTTACATATACCTCAGATGGTGACTGAAAAATTAAAGTCTGACCCAACTTTAATATTTAACCCTTGACTTAAGGTGGCGCTCCTCGAAAAATCAGTGTTCTCGGTGAACTTTGGGTCAAGATAATGTACAAAATATAAAGATTACGTTTTTGAATTTTTTGTGTATTAAACATAACACAGTGCAGTAGTTATTTACTAAGTTTCATATTTGTGCGCAAACATTTTAAGTGATTAAAAAAAGATAAAGTTTTCTTATTTTGAACACTTTATTGAGTTAATCTTGAATAGTTTAATACATACATAGACCAGACTTGTAGAGTAAAGTAGCCTAATATGGGATATGTACATAATATGGAATAACTCGGTATTTTTTGAATCATTTGCGACATCTAACATTTAAGGCACTAAGCGCATGTCAATGGAGCATATTAAGTTACTCTAACACGTTTTAGTCAATTGCCGCTGATCTTGTTGATGTTGGGTGCTTTTGTGTATTCTGATTGTTTCAGAAATTTTTTTGGCAGGTAAGTTCTACTGCTGTCAAGAAGAATTAGAATTGTTGATTTTAATTGTTGTATGTAGGAATAGTAGTTTGTAATTAACTTCATTCTATATTCATGTTAGATTGCAAATTTTTGTAACCCTTAAATAATAAAATACTTTTCTAACCAAACAAGTGAAGTGGTTCTAATATGGAATACCTACATAGGCCTTATATGGAATAGTATTCTACGTTAGGAACACTAAATATGTGCTCTATGAAAGTGCTACTAAAAATTTTTGGGATATTTATCGACCTAATAGCCTTTATTTATTTAAGAATGGAGAAGAAAAAAGAAAAGAAGGTAAGAGGAAAGAAATAGTGGCAAAGTAATGCAATGAAACATGCGGTGGCAACTGTCAGAGCAAAAGAGATGGGCTATTTAAAAATAGCGAAAATTGTTCATCAGGTGATGACAATGGGACTGTTGACGTAGAAGACAATCCTGAAGACAAAGTAACTTGTATTTTCTGCGGTTTAAAATACTCAGACGAAACAAGAGGCAAAATCTGGATACAGTGTGTGCTGTGCAAACTGTGGGTTTATGAAAACTGTTCTGACGCTGAAGTCAAAACTTTCATTTGTGATTTCTGTAGATAAGCGCAAATTTACTATTCCAACCTTTTTGCATGCAATTTTCACTTTTTTCCATGCAGTGTTTTTTATTTGTTTTCAAAAGATATTTTTTTATTATTAGTTTATTTGTTTAGCATTCTGTTTATGTTTATTCATTTTTTTTTTGTTTTTTTTTTACAAATATTTATCTATTATTGTTAATTTAGCCACAAAATATTAGCCACATTGCATATTAAAGGTGTCTACCTATCACTTTCATTTCTGTTGTTTTGCCCTATTCCATATTAGGTACGCATTTTAAGAAGTGTAAAAAATGAAACTTTTTCAAATTTTATTTTACAAATCTAATCTAAATTCATTTTTTACCTACAATTTGCAGTATCTGTTGAAGAAAAGGTGGGAAGCACATGTTTGTCACTGTAACTTAGAAAAAAAGTGAAAAAAGAAAAATTCTGAAGAGATAACAAAAATGGTATTCCATATTACGCCACTTTCCTCTACTATATAAAAGAACACAAAAATGTCTAAAAATCTTTTAACTTTAAGAAAAAATGCTTTTATTTTAAAAAAGATACATTTGATATCTATGTACATATCTATGTAAAGAAAAAAGAATTTTTGACTGTTGTTTGGCAAAATACTAGATCTATTTCTTTAAAATTATTTGAAATTTTTGTTTTAAAAAATAATGTCCTATTTTATTTTTTAGTTATTTTCTAAAATGGAGCATTATTTTTAAAAACTATAAATTTTAAATAATTTAAAAAAAAGATCTAATATTTTGTCAAACAACAATCAAAAATTTCTTTTTCTTTACCTAGATATCAAACGTATCTTTTTTAAATAAATACATTTTTTTCTTGAAATTAGAAGATTAACTAGACATTTTTTGCTCTTTTATATAGTACAAGTCTAGTCTGTATATGTATTAAACTATTCAAGATTAACTCAATAAAGTGTTCAAAACAAGAAAATTTTATCTTTTTTTAATCATTTAAAATGTTTTCGCACAAATATGAAACTTAGTAAATAACTACTGCACTGTGTTATGTTTAATACACAAAAAATTCAAAAACATAATCTTTATATTTTGTACGTTATCTTGACCTAAAGTTTACACCGAGAACAAAGATTTTTCGAAGAGCGCCATCTACTCTTCCTTCTGTCCCCTCCACTTTAACAAAGTTTAAGACTTCTCCTTCCTGTGAGTCTTCCACCCCGAGATTTTATGAGCTTTTTTCAATTCTAAACATTGTCACATTCTCACAACACTGCCATTCTCACATCATAGTTGCTTTTAATTATTTTTCTTAGTTCTAAGATTATATTGTTTACCACAAATTAGGTTATTTCCTTCAAAATAGTCTCTTAGCTATATATACAACACCTTTTCCAAAATTTTTACAAAGATCGGTAACAAGAAAATTAGACGATAATTATTTGTGTCATTCAGGTTACCTTTATTTTTAAACACTGGTAGAATCTCAGCCTTTTTTAAACATTCTGGAAAAACGCCTGTCTTAATACAAGTGGTTATAAGTTTTGTTAATGGAGAAAGAATTACATCTTTAATTCACTTCACAATGATAGTACTAAACAAGCATTTTTGCCGTTGTTGAGGCTCCTGACTACATCTCTAATGTGTGCACATGACACTTCTTTAAATAAAAAATATTTTATGTTATCGCCGCCTAAGTCATTATCTTTACACTTTCGCACTATAGGATCACAGATTGGTTCAGCTAAGTCCTTCAAAATGTCCCTTGCAACATTTGTAAAAAATTTATTGAAAGTTTCTACATCTATATCACAGGTATTATTATCACAATTTGTGTTACGTTTAGAATTAATAACTGCTCACATAGCTTGTGTACTATTGCTTGATTATTTAATAAACTTTTCATACGCCTCAACTTTAGCTTTCTTTATGACTTTACGGTAGGTATTACGAATGTCATTTCTGCATTTGTTTATTATATTTATTATTTTTTGTTTGTATCGTGATACTATAAATGATTGAAGCAAAAATAGTGGGGTGGTACGCCTGAGTAGTTGGTAGCCGCCTCATATTTAAATTTTGTCACATTTTTAGGTTAAGTACGATATAATAACAATAAAAACTTCTTAACAAGCTTGTCAAATTTAAATTTTATTATGACATTTAGTATGTAGTTCCAAAAGAAAAATTCTAATAACAAGTGTTCATTTAAAAAAGTTGTCAAGTGTACTATGAAAAAACAAAAACATTTTGAAGTATGTCTTAGTTTAATTCGGCTGCCGTACTGTCAGTTACAACGACAAATCACGACTGCGCGCGCACTGTAAAGCTGTGTATCAAGTTCCGGCATCTCTTCTTTGCTACATTTTCTTTTATCAAAATCTCATAGCACACTTGACAACTTTTTTAAATGAACAGTTGTTATGTTACCAACCCAATAAAAAAAATCACAATCATTGTTGGTATCCCAGTACAAACAGTTTTTGTAAAAATATATATTTTTCCTTCAATTGCTTCAACTCATCTTATTAAACTGTTAATTGTTTTTTTTGTCTGAGGTTGACAGAAAAATGTTTAGATAATTTTATCTTAATAAAAATCTTTTTTAAACTTTTAAGTAATGTTTTACGTATAAAATTTGACATTCTAGTTACTAAAATTGAATAAATTAATTTGAATTATGTAACAACAATTCATAAACTAAAAAGGGTCTATGGCGCGTTACAGCAGCATTTTCTATAATTTAAAATTTACTTTTCTAAGTTCTGAGCAGCCGTTATTTATCTTCAAATAATTTGTTAAAAAAATATTGCGATAGCTTATATTGGATGACTAAAGTAATTAGTTTGTTTTTTCTACAAACATATTAGTTAAAGTAGTTAAAAATCTTTATTGAAAATTTGAAACTAATTAATGATACAGTACTGTCAGACGTAAAATCAGGATACATTTTAAATTTCATATAGGTACTAGTGGAAAAAATAAGTACTGTTACCATCTTAAAAATCTACCCATTTATAACTTGACCACTGCTTTTAGAAGTTTGAACACAAAAACATTAAATTTTTCTATTCTTTAACGATCAAATTCCTTTTTCTTTTACGACTTTTTGAATCATAAGTGTGCAATCCAAGAAACGATGACTAATGTCTTCACCCTGCACATATTGGTTCTGGCGTGTCGTTTGCCTTTTGTTGGCACAAGTGCATTCATCTCAAATGTGCATTGACATTCTAAACGCAAATACAAAGGGCAATTGACCGTGTAATAACGTGTAGCATGCAAAACTAAGCATTTGCCAGTTTTGATGCAATCGTTGCAAAAAACGTGAAAGCTTCAAGACGTAATTATGTCGTTAAAATCAATTCCTGAAATCGGTTTGTGCATGGAGATCGTGAGCATCCCCGAATTTCTAAGAATGGAAAGATGAAACTCGAAAAAATTTAATGGTCGATGATTTTAAATGGAATAGCTAAACGGTTTGTAATGCAGATCATCGCATTGCGAGACCGGTCGGTCGGCCAGCCAGATTCGGAGGAGGTGCGGATGTTTTAAATTCTGATGCGGTTTGGTAAGCAAATCTGCGAGACGGACGAGAATTTCATAATTAAAATTGTGTGTAATGGATGAGGAGTCACAGAAAAAAATTGAAAGTAAAACGGTGTTTTAAACGAAATTCAACGAATTAATTGGAATAAACGAGAAAACATTTTTAAAAATTGTAATTTTATTTTATTAATCATTACAAATACTTTTCTAAAATTTCACTCGTAGCCTTGTAAAATTTAGAACATTACACATGAACTGTAATCATAAAAATATTAATTTAACGTTTTAACTGCCTTCTTTATTTTAAAAATAAATATTCACAAAAATGTTACTGCAGTACAGAAATTGAGAGTGAAAGAACTAGTAATTTTGCCTAAAATATTATTATTATTTTAAATACGTAGAATTTCATTTTAAAAACAGTACATTTTCCAGACGGTCATTCTAAGATTAGGTACTACAAACGTTGTTATCGCAAGTGACCCGGTTGAACTCGGTTAACAAAATCTGATAACCACCTTGTTTTGGTGACGACCGGTTATAATAACTTTTGTTATTAATTGTACTCGTTGAGAGAACTACTCTTTACACTTGTAACGAGCAGTTAAGTATCTGTTGACACATGACAGTTCAGTAAAAAAGTTATGTTTGATAAAAGTGTTGTGCTTTCAGGTTGATTTGAATAAGTCGCATTTTTGGCAAAAATTGCATTCTAATTTTTTTTTGGGTTAAGAGACACATGTGCGTCATTCAGACCATCTCTGTATAAAAACTTGCTTTTTATCATATACGAGATCCTGCCTTGACATCCTGATATACATTTATTATGATCACATACAAACCATGTGTATTATTTATATTTTTAATTATTAACAATAATCAATGCATTTTCATGAACACAATTTTTTGAAAAAGATAGATATAGTAGTATTCTTTTAATTTTTCCGGAATGTTGTAAAGTTGTATCAAATAACATTTCCCTATGCGCCACTAGTTTTATCTTTGTTGTTAATATGAGAATGAGTAAAACAAAATACAAGCCGTCAAGCGTTGTATACTTTGCAGATGAAAGTAAGATGAAGCACCAGTAGTAATCAAACTGTCAAAACATTTTTAAATACGAAAAGTTGCTTAAACTAAACATATTGTTTATAGAATTGTTACTATAATAGCAATAGTGATATTGAAATATAAATAGACTTGTACATAATTTTAGATATTTGTTACAACGTTTTTTGTAAATAAAATTTATCTCGTTGCTTTTTTAAGACCTGTTGAGAGTCACTGATAAGTTTTGGGTAGGTAAATCATAGAGGCGAAACGTGCTAAAGTTTGCTGTCTCTTTTAAATGACTTAAGAGCAAAAAAAAACAACACAAAAGATTCACTTGTCGAATCAGGAAGCGGACCAACGTTTATCTTACTTGCTTCTACCTATATTCTCAAAGAGCAAGAAAGATAACAAAATTTTACGACATTCAGGAAAAATTAAAAAAAAAAACTATTATACTATTATATACAAACCTAATGTTTATACTTGCAAACAAACATCTGTTAAATACAACGTAATCAACAAATACCAAATTAAGTTGACAATAAAGTTACCAGAACTATTTTTTTTGCAGCTTGCCGGTTTGTTAAGATTACCATACAGTGGTCCTATTTCTTGACATACAAAAGGCTTTTGGGTAAGGTATAAGCGAAAGGTTTAAAATACAAACTACTAAAATATAATATCCCTTTGTACTTCCAAAAAATTCAAACAGCCATATTCAAAACACGATCTATAATGTCCGGAGTGCCCCAAAGCAGCATATTTGGCTCTATGCTCTTAAAACTTGTTTATGGCAGACATTAAGTCCACCCGCACAAAAATTGCTATGTTTGTAGATAATACCATATTGTTTCACCAACATTCAAAACTTAAGAAGCTGTAACGTGAGCAAGTAAAACAGCGCAATAGCCTAAAAAGTGGAACGTTTCTCTGAATAAAACTAAATGTTTTGCCAAAATCTTTACTCTTAAACGCATTACTCATCCAGCTCTTCTAAATCTAAATAATGCTAAATTAAGATGACTTCAAAAAGACCAAGCAGCAAAATACTATAGAGTACATCTCGACACTCGACTAACATGGAAATATCATGTACTAAAAAAACGTAATAAAGGCTACGCCAGAATGATACAACTTTACCAATTAGGGCACTTTTTTATACCGATTTTTAATAAGACCTATCTTCACATATGTTAGTCCAGTCTGAAAATATGCAAGCAAAACACATCTAAAAAAAAACTTTAAGCATTGAAAAACAAAATACTTAGAACCACTGTAAACGCCTCTTGGTTTAGTAGAAATGATCAACTCCATCGCGAGCTCACCGTACCTATAATACAAGAGTTTATCACACCTTCAACACAAAGATTTTTCCCAAAAATTTAAGATTGCAACAGTGCTGATGTATATTAACTAAGACGAAAAGGCATCTACCAAAGACTAGGACATCTTTTATAAGATCTCTCTATATGAGTAACAATTTAAAAAAACGGTGCATTCCTAATACGAGGCGATAGTAACTAAACTATATGAGCTTTATGTGTTATGTTAAGACAGTTGTGTATACCAGTGTAATTATGTATTGTTGATCTGACTATTCTGAATATAATAAAGATAACATATACAGGTTATGTTTGACCCTGTCAATTTATCTCTTGGTACGTTTAGTTCAGAGAATATTGTCAATTCTTAATTTTATTGTAGATTCCTCTTTAGAGCACGCGATTATAATAAACGTGTCATGTTCTAATTCGAAAACTATTTTAACAAAACTTTAGCAACAAGTAATGATAACTTAGTAATCAAATTTTTGAAATAATAATAATAAATGCCTTTAGTTAAAGTAAAATAAACATAAAATATAAAAAGAGGGGTAGTCTAGCTAATTAGCTACTCTACTTAACCTCAGAATACAAATTACAAATAAAAAATAAAGTATACTATAAAAAAGAAAGAAAAAAAACTAGATTTATTATTATTCTTAAACATAAAGGAATAGATAACAAAATAAAGAAAACAGACAAAAAAATAAAATTAATGAACAAAGAATTGCGCTCATGAAGATTTTAGAAAAAAGTGGAGTTTGACACGTTTGTTAAATTGTTTTGATGGCAGTATTTTTACAGACATTGGTAAAAAGTTATATTCACGTACTGCATTAAATGTGTAAGAACGCAGGAACAGTGATGTCCGAAAAGGGGGCATGTTTAATTTATGCATATTTTTTAATTGCACATTGTGAAAGTGCCGTCTGGGAACTAATTTTTTGTAGAGATAGGGTGGCGTACTAGAAGAAAGAAATGAATGTGTAATTTCAACGACACTATATTTATAAATGCAATCTATCTTTGACCAATGCAATTCTGAAATTCTGCAAAACACACGATCGAAAAATAAATCTAACACAGTTGTTTTATTCGCTGAAGTCTAGCATGACTTGTAACATCTAAACATGAAAAGAAAACTACTAAGGCATAGTTTATTATAGATAAAACAAGAGATTCACACAATTTTTTCCTAGTTTTGAAATTCAACAGTGAAAAATTTTGATATAGCAATTTTAAAAAACAAACGTTTTTTTGAGTAACATGTTTACTTGTTTCCTAAAGCGAAGGTCTACGTCTGTAGTTACACCAAGTATTTTAATGTCGTCGACAATATTAAGTTTAATGTTATTTATATATGTCTAGCCTAGTTTAAAACCTAGGTCTATCTTTCTGTTTAGAAAATACGATTGCAGAGCATTTGCTAACATTAAGAGATAGGTTATGATCTAGAGCATACTTTTCTCTTCTTTTCAGATCCAAGTTCAGATGCATATTTGCTTGATCAATTTTATTTGGATTGAAAGCGTAATAAAGTTGACTATCATCGGCATAGCTATGTAAGTTAGAGAAGTAAGTATACTGACGCACGTCGAAAACATATATTAAAAAAATTAAGGATTCTAGAATTGTTCTTTAGGGAACACCAGAAGTAATTTTGACGAAATCAGAGACATTACTATTATAAACAACACACTGTTTTCTATTATCAAGAAAAGATATAAAAAAATCAAGTGATATATCATCAATTGAGCATTAGATTTCCTAAATTTCCTAAATATGAAAGTTTCGAACAGAGTACTGAATGGTCGATGGTATCAAAAGCTTTTGAAAAATCTAAACTAATAACTGCAACATTTTGTCTATTGTCCCTGTCTTTAATTATGTTATCAATCAGGTTTATTAATGATGTTGTTGTACTATATCCACAGCGAAAACCAGATTGTGCTGATGTGAGTATTTTATTTATTGAGAGGTATGAATAGATTTGGTTATAAACAATTTTTTCTAAAACTTTAGACATAGTTGACAAAATCCTTATAGGTTAGGTCGTTAAAAGATTGAGGATTGTTATTTTTAGGTAATGGTCTGATTAATGCTATTTTCCACATATCTGGAAAAAATCCTTTCTCAAGACAAAAATTTATTATATTCGTTAATTGAGGAGCAATTACTGAACTACATAATTTAAGCATTTTGGCATTAATTTCATCCTATCTTGTAGCATTAGATTTTAAAGAGTCAATGATTTGTTTAACTTCCTCAATAGTTGGGAGACTGAAACTAAAGTGAAGATCATTTCTAAGCTTTCTGCTACTATAAAAATTACATGTAAGTGGCCGATTAAAACGAGGACTTAAAACAGATAGAAAATTGTTGTTAATGTCGTCTACATTATCAAGGTGAGAAGGTAGCTCACACTTTTTATTCTGTACAATATAAAATTTTTTCAAAGCTTTCCATAATTGTTTATTGTCGTTTAGTTGCAGATAATTGACAGAGGTATGCTTTTTTCTCTCTTCTTATCGCGGAGAGTACGTAATTTCGAAATTCTCTATATGTGTTCCAGTGAGTTATTAGTTTTGTATTTTTTAAACTTTTGTAATGCAATATCTCTTATTCTCATCGTACGTCGTATAGTGTTAGTCAGCCAAGGGGCATACGGTTAATGTTAAATTAAATTTAAAATTTGGTTAAAATGTCAATTTCAAATGACACTTTAATGTTGCCAATTCAGTCAGTTAATCACGTTGTATTACTACAAATAATTTGTTATTTATTTTATTTCTCATTTTTGATACTTTTGAGAAAAAATCTCGCGTGTTCTAAATTGTTTTTCATATGCTTTATCTTATTAAGGTTTTATCTTTAGGTGTGCCGCAACGCAGACTGCTGAAGCTAATATACTTAAGTATTTATAATTATTATTAATTATTTAGTTGTTACTAAATTTTAAACAATTGGAAAACTTATGCACATTTAGTTCACAAGCTCTCGGACAGTGATGTTTCTTGTACATAAAATGACTATGTATCCTTTTTCTTCTATTTTTGACCAGATTGATACTCCTGCACACAAAATATTTTTTATTCTTCTAACATAAAAAAATTAATTAACTTAGACTAAAACAGCAAATTTACACACACTTTTTAATAGAGAAGTTTGAATTAGCGTTTATAAAAATATACAGAAGATAATAGCAATAAAAAATTAAAAACTAACTAAAGAAAAAATAACGAGGTTTGTACATTTTTAATTAAATTATATATCGTTTAATACCTAATCGTTTTGTAAGTCAACGTATGAAGAACGGTAAGGAATGCTTACCGTTCGAAGACAATTGTTTGGAGGAGGAGCGAAGCGACGACTCCAATTATTATCTGAGAACGGTAATCCTTAACGTTCGACATGCTTATAACGTTTTTTGCGCGATTGGAGTTTCTAGAATAATAATAATAATAATTTATAACAATACATTTGTGATAATCGGGAAGATTGAAACTGAAAACTTTGGGTGGCTGTTCCATGGTTGCTATGGTTTTGTTCCAAACAAGTAAAATTGTCTTTTTGATACAATCATTCCTACATAGTTCTGTTTTGTGGTTCCGTTTTCGAAGCAAATATGAGCGATAGTGATGATCTACCGGATGATTTAGAAGACGCTTGGCAAGAAGGATATTCGGCAATAATTCCAAAAAAATTTAAAGCCCGATATGAACAGACATACAAGTTGTTTAAGGAATGGCGTGAAGCAAAGAAGATTTCTGAAAATGAAAAGAGCTTGTTAGCGTAAATACCACAAAATTGTGGTGAGAAGTGGATACTTGAAGTCCCCAGGCAGTTTATGGGCGGAGTATTCTATGCTGAAGAGTACAATTTTTCTCCATGATGCTATCGATATTTCTAAGTTTGCTACATTAGTTGCTTACCTTAAGAGAAAAAATATTGGATATCGGTCTAAGAAGGCTAAAATTTTTACCAAAGAAGACATGGAAAAATTCTTGCATGAAGCACCAGACGAACAATTTTTAATTCAAAAGGTATGTTGTAGATGATGAGGTGGTACATCTGACTTCTAAGGAAACAATATATTTGCAGGTAGCAATGATATTGGGAGTATCGGGCGCTTGTAGACGAGAGGAATTGTACAATATTAAAATGAGTGACATAGAAGAACATGAAGAAATGTTTATAGTAAATATTCCAAATACCGAATATACCAAATACCAAATACAAAAACGCATATTCAGCAAACATTCACAGTTATTAATAAAGAAAATGAAGCAGTTCATTATTTGGAAATACTTCGAAAATACATAAGAATTCGACCAAGCAACCCAACGTCAGATCATTTATTTCTGAACTATCAAAATGGCAAATGCTCTAGGCAAGTGACAGGAAAAGGCACAATTGGAGGCTGGCCGTCAAAAATTGCAAAGTATTTAAAGTTGCAAGCCTCTGAAGGTTTTACTGGACACTCGTTTCGACGCACATCGGCTACACTTTTGGCGAATAACGGAGTTGATGTATTGGGACTAAAAAGACATGGTGGGTGGCGTTCATCAACGGTGGCCGAGAGTTACGTGGAAGATTCCCTTCAAAACAAAATTGAATTTGCTCATAAAATTTGAATTACTTACCGTTTTGTTACACGTAGCAACCAGTAACAGCAACCTACCGTCGTGGAAACAGGCACAGTAAACTGATAAAAACAACCAATCGCGCAAAGAAGTAAATTTTGTCATTGTCAATTTATGAGATTTGTAAGTAAATTCTTAATTTTTTATTTTTTTGGGGTGGCGCATTACTTGATGTAGTACTTTTAGTGCGCTGCGCTGAGTAGTCAAAATGCCATTCTTTATAATATGCGTCCCTAAATTTTATATATGTTTTCAAAACTGTTCAATCTACTAAGAAGATCTAAACTGTCACTTTTAGGCCGCATTCTGACTGAATCAGCTCCAGTCTATTCAATAGCAAACGAATAAAAAGTAAAGACGAACAATTAAATGTAGACGGTCTCACCGAAACCAGCGTCTTTTTTGATGGTATAGGTTAGTTTGAAAACAAACTAATGGACTGATTTCAAGTTGAGATAATACCGGTGGTGTCTTCGTTTCCATGGAAAATTAATAAAGTTTACTGTTGCTATTGGTTGTTGATATGAAAACCTATTAAAATTTGCGATACTACCAGTAGTATCTCAACTTGAAATCAGCATATAAGTCGATTAATATTTTGATTTGTTTGATTTTAATAAAGCTTTTTCTTTATTTTGACACTGGAGATTAAAATTCGACCGATCAACACCATTTGATAGTAAGTGATGTTGGTTGATGGTCTGCAAAGAGAATGACTAGTGTTTGTTGAATTAATACTAGCAGATGGCTTTTTATCAAACTATGTATAAATATGTATTATCTAGGTACTTGTACCTATTGGTTTACGTAATAATGATCAATTTTTCTATTATAACAACTATAAATTATATAATTTTTTAATTTTAGCAACAGTCAAATCTAACTTAATAATTAAAATTAGAAAAAAAAAACAAAAATTATAATTAGTTTAAAATGTTCGGTAAAAATTGTCATTTAACTAGGTAGTTTATTGTAATGTGCGTTTTCAAAGTAATACTTGCAAAACTCAAATAATTCATGACAATTCACTCCTATTTAAAACAATTTTTTTGTTTTTTTTTAAATAATTAGTGAGGAACAAATAAAATATTTAACAATAGGTACACGAAAGGTAACGGTTTTTACTTAAGCTAAAGCAGAACATTGAAAGTTTTCTTTTAAACATATTTATGGTTCTTGTAATAAACTGTTTAAGCTAAAGCTTTAAATTTTTGCGCATTTATAGACCAACCTAATTTAGTAGTAACGAAATTGTGCATTGAAATTTTCACTTTGCGTAAGTTATATAAATTATTATAAATTTTACCATATAATGTACACATTCGGTTTCACAAAACTTTAAATAGGTTTTCGGCGCGTTAACTACCGCCTCAATTATCTGTTATCTGTCGATTATTTATTCCATTCATATCAAAAAAACTAAACTTATAAATTTAGTTAGCAAATCTGCTTAGATATTTTTCAAAAAATTGAAAAAAAAACCCCGAGGCTTCTCCTTTAAGGAGGTAACAAGCACATTTTGCGACTCACTGGTAAAAACACTTTTACCGTGCTAGTAACTAAATATTATTTACTTATATTTCTTTAGTAAATTTAGCCAGAAAATAGCCGTTCAATTAGTAAAATCGTATTTTTTTTCTCAAATATAAATACTTTTAGAAATCGGCAAGATAAACTGTTAGCAGGTGTTGACTGGTAAAAAAAATAGCTAATAATTAGCGGACAAATAAATAATTGCCATCTAAAATTATCACCTCACTTTCAACGGCTAGTGAAAACAGCTACTCTGCAGACCACGATCAGCAAAATGCCAGCAGAGCCGTGTTGGATTAAGATTGATGTTATTCAAGTTGTTACACTTGCTACTGACATTGACGCTTTTTACCTACGTAAGTGTCAACATAAACATGTTAGGCAGACCAAAATTTTACACTGAGCTACTAAACTTAATAAAAGATAACCTGCCTGCGACAATACTGAAAACACAATTTACAACTCTTCTGGCCAGTACTTATAGTAATAGCATCTTTTATACCGACGCTTCCAAAGCCGATACTGTCGGGGCTGCATAAGTCACATCAAACACTCAGCAAGCCTTTCGACTACCAACAGAATGCTCCATCTACACAGCAGAGCTTTACGCTATACTAAGGGCTCTACAATCAACCGAAGCACAACAACAGATAAACAAAAACATTACCATTTGCACCGATTCCCTAAGCAGCAGCCAAATAATCTAAAAACTGCATCCAACAAACCCACTAGTAATAAAAATTTACAAACTTCAAGCAGCAAAAACAATGGTGCACTTTATCTGGGTGCCAGTCCACTACGAAATAGAACAAAACGAACGCGTCGACCAGACAGCTAAGCAAATTCCCGAAAACCTAAAACCTGTAAACCTTAAGCCACTACATACAGACATCTAACAATTACTAAAAAATAGACATAGAAACCAAGGTTAGCAATGCTGGAATCAAACCTCAGAGAAGTACATCCTTTTATCAAAAAATGGACGTCAAACAATCGCAAAAGAAGAGACAAAATAATTATAAACCGTCTTAAGCTGGATCATACACGCATAACCCACAAATACCACCTGAAAAAAACTGTTGCTCCGAGATGCCCTTATTGCGGAGAAAAACTCACCGTGCAACATCCTACTAGAGCGCCCTGAATTCCACCCTACCATATATAAAACCAAATCAACCTGCCCAACAACATAATAAACACTCTTAGTCCGAGCAACAAAAATAAAGTGTTAACCTTGTTTAAAAACATAAACATGATGTATAGCATTTAATTTACTGTACTTTCAAAAACAATGTACCAGAGGTGCTAATAGCCTAGCAGCTGATGCACATTTTTTTCTGATAAATAAAAAAACATGTTAGGTTAAAGTAAATGTCATGCAAGATGTCACTTGCTAGCAAATCATGTTTCTTATTTAACTTTTTAGTTTTTTATGAAAAACTTAGTAGAGCAGGCTGTCAAAAAAAGTGTGCATCATTGTCACCGAAGCCATCAGCAAGTCTGTTGAAGCAAACTCGATGAGCTGCAGTTTCTTTGTTACTAAAGGCCCAAAAAATTAGTTCTTCTATTGCACCATAAAATTGAAGCATTTCTAGGGAAACTTCAATAGCTAACCCTTAGCGATAGCGAACAGCTAACGTCCCCCGAGCGTAGGAGCAAGAAAATTAATCCAAAATTAGTCTGTCGAACATTAGTGGATCATTCTACTCCTACCTCTATCCTTTCTAAGCAAAATAATACAAAACAGCAAAAATAAGAATTACATTTTCGTTAATATTATTTATCTCGTTTCTCGAGCTCATCTCACAAACTATCTGGTTTGGCTGTAAAAATTACCATAACAGAGTTTTACTGTAATATAGTTAAATCAACCTAACAAGTAGACTACTGATTAAATACCGAGATACCGTATAAAATAATAATAAAATAAAATATTTCTTTATACAAATAATGAAAGAATTAAACTCCAAGTCAAACAAAGTTCTTGTATGTATAAGAAAACGCTTTCGAGAACTATGTCTTATCATCAGTGCTCAGTTTTGTCAATAAATGTAAAAAATAAAAAAAAACAAAAATGTAAATTAAAAATAAAATAAATCATATTTTTTAACAAAAAGGGTATTGATCGAGCTGAAAACATCAAATAAATAAATGAAATATTTTTTTAAGAAAATTACTCAAAAAAGTATTCGCAAAACTGAATATATTTTGGTTTAGTTTTGTAGAGTAATATTGCTTATAAAAAAAGGTATTTTTTGGTGCTCATCAAAGATAACATGCAGCTCCAAACTACCCATAAAAATCCTTTAGAGCTAATAATGTTAAGCGAAACTTTGGCTAAGTGGTCTATATGTCTCCAATCTCCCTTGCGCTACGTATTTTAGAACGTTTTATGCTTTATCTGCAGTTAAAATTAAATTAAAACTTCAAGAAAAGCTGGTTTATGTTGACCAATAGATTTTCTTCAACTGTTGATAACATATTTTTATTCTAAGCATAATTACAAACCTTGGACAACCTAACATAAACGCAAAAAAAACACGGAAAATTTAGAAAAACAATAATTAAACATTTATGTTCAATAATAATAAACATTAAAAATTATTTCTAGAACAACTTTATCTAATTAGGCAAATTTATCTACCAAATTTGGTTGAAATTTATCATCTTATTTTAAATGATGCAATTTTTATGTCGCAAAGTATATTTAAAGTAAATTGCATAAATAAAAATTGTAATAATATTAAACAATAAAATAGACTGTTTCTTGTTAATTTGTTTCTAATTTTGATAACTTCACCGTACTGAATTGTAGCTGCAGCTTTTATTTAAATATTGGACAGCTGAATTATATAAATATCAGGTTGATTATTATTTAGTTAGGTGACGTGTCTAATAAAACAAAGTAAAGATTTACATTTGTCAAAAAATTTCCATAAAACATGAAAAAGCGACGATACTTAAAAAGTTATTAAAGTGCACGTTAATCTTGTCTTGTAAACAACGGTTTTCCGAGTTAAAACAATCTATTGTTTATAGCCCGTACAGCTTACACCATTAATATAACAAATTACATTTGAACATCATGTTTTATACAATTAGAGTTTTTACCATTATCAAAGTCGATCTATTCGATGTAACAACCACAAAATTCCTTATTACAAACAGTTAGAAATAATGTAAATACTTTGGTAATATGGCAGTACAACAAACTTTTGCTGCAATAATGCCGTAATTTCGTTCTTTTGTTACAACAAAAAAATCTGTTGTTTAAACATAAATTGATTACTTTTTAAGAAATAATTTCGATGACGTCAATATTTAAACCACGAATTTAACGCAGGAAACCTTTGACCGTTAGAAATGTCATTGCGCCTGTACAATTGATAAAATGCTTTTATAGGGGTAATAGCCCATATAATTAAAAATCTCATAGTATGCGCGATTAATTTTTAAATCTGATAAGCATTAAATTCTTAACATTTTCTACTTTTATCTAGTACTAGAATGGCATATTCTCATGAATTGTATTATTGAAAAGATTTAGCTGTTAAATGATACCATAGATGTGTATAATATTAAATTTTATATTTAACAATAATAAAAAATTCGCATATTTCTTGCTGTAAACACTAGATAAAAATACAAATTTTTTTAACTTGAAATAAAAATGCGGGTTACTAAAAAATTAAATGCGATGACAGTTTGATTAATTGTAAATATAATTATAGATTCCGAAGACAAAATTTGCGTTTCAATATTTTACAAAAATAATATTTACTACTCGAATTGAAGTTCAGTTTTCTCGTTCATTTTACTAAAACACCTTACTTTTATGTCTTGCTGTAAATGATTTTCGACCTCAGATGTGGCCGCAAATTGACCATTTCACAGTGGCCAAAAAATAAAGAATTCACGTCAGAAAGCTAACGTACAAATATTAGTAAAAATTTAATTTTTTATTACAAGCGATCAAAAAATTTTGTGTACGTCACGACCAAAAGGTATTTTTTTTCTTCAGCATTAAAAGTTTTTACAGTTTTTTATTTTTGTGGTTAGGTTTGAGTGGTCTTAGCTTTTGAGTAGGTAAGCTTAGCAGCGGTTGAAGAATCTTTCGTTTTCAGAATGAGAGAGTTATTTCTAATATTCTCGGTTTTGGATTTGCTATTGATTTGGATGAACAAAAGTGACAAATACACACGTTTTACATTGATCTGTAACGAAATCGATTAAGTGTTAGTAGATACAAATTGCATTAATAAGTTAGTTGGCTGGCTTGAGATAACTTGGAAGTGGTAAGATTAAGACTTAAGCAGAGTTGAAATACACTGACCTAAAAATTAAAATAGATTACTCCAAAATTTTACCAAAGTTTAAAGTCTTTTAACTCCTAGAAAAATGCATTAATCAGGATGACATTTTTTTCTTTTTGGTAGCTTACTTTTACATATTAAGATATCTAGTAGGGCGTGTCCCGTAAATTTGTTGCTTAATTTATACAGAGATAGATATTTAAAAAAAAGTTTAGAACACTCAAGCGCACTCCCATTTTAACAAAAAAAAAATTTAAAAATCAATAGGTGTTGGAAAGGCACTGAAACAAATCCTCAAAACGGTTTTGCAGGTTTTAAACTAAGGTCATAAATTAAAACAAAGATCCAACAAAACTGATTTTTGCGTTATAAATAATATTCGGCGTCTCGGAGTTGCTCGGTAGTTGGTCAGCTAATTAATCAGTGTAATTCAGCGCGCTGCGTGTTAATCATTCAACTGATCTATACGAACGCTCAAAACTCAGCAGCGTCGTTGCCTTAAATGTACCCAAAATATGTTTACTGCTTGAATTAGAGAACCTATTATAGTCTATTATAATCAAATACTGATTAATTGAGTGACTGTCAATGTGCCTTTAAGTTGTACTGCCTTTAAATAACGCTAAATAAAGTGTAAATATTAGAGCGAAATTACGCGACTGAAAAACTCACTCACGCCGAACGTTAGTTATAAACAATAATTTTGTTAACTGATTTCTCAACAACGGCTATAGAAATTAAGAAATCCAACATACTAAAAACTCACATATTAAACTCTGTCCAAAACCAACTACATCTCAAAAACCACCTTCAGTATTCCGTGCTTTTCTCCCCTACATTTAAGATATTTTAGACCGTACAGAAAAATAGAAAACAAAACATCAAAACAACTTTTAAACCCCCTTCAAAAATTAGTCACATCTTTTCAAACGCAAAGCTTAAACTCTCGGAAGTTCCCTGAAAATAAAATACCCTGTTCTTGTGAAGCAGTCTACATCGAGGAAACTGGACGGTTAATCAAAACTCGTATTTTAGAATATCAACGTTATATTAAGTTAAGTTTGCTGTCACATTCGGCTGTTGTCAAACATCACCACAAACTGATCACACAATTCTATTTGAGGAAGTCTCTATTGTGGTAAAAATTACTTAATATTTTGACAAAAAAATAAAGCAACCTTAATTATTATGCTTAATTAGAAATACATGGGTAGTTTACTGGTAAAATTTTTATCCTTCTATCGTTATAGGTAAGTGAATTAAATTTGAAAATATAAATTTCAGTGAGACTCCACAAAGTGAAAATAAAAAAATAACCTGCCGATTATAAATTGAATTATGTATACGCATTAAAAATTCCAGGTTAATTCACTGGTAAATTTTTTATTCTTCTATTTTTATAAATAACAGAAATAAATTTGGATATATAAATTTCAGTAAAACTCCACAAAGTAAAAATTAAGAATAAAACTAGCTTACCCATTATAAATTAAATTATGTATACGCAATTTAAACAACCTGGTTAATTCACTGGTAAAATTTCAATCCTTCTATCTGTAGAGTAACTGAGTTAAGTTTGAAAATATAAATTTCAGTGAAACTCCACAAAGTGAAAATTAAAACTGAAACTAACCTGCCGATTATAAATTGAATTATGTATTCGCAGTTAAGGATATTTGGTTAATTCACTGGTAAAATTTTTATTCTTCTATTTTTATAAATAAATTTCGCTCGTGATAGGACATCGTAATATATTAAACCGATAAGCTGGTTTTCCACTATCATTCTATCATTTCTATCCCGATTCTCAAAGTTGTCACTCCACTTCTGAAAATACAACCTACGATGGTTGGCGAGACGTCGAGTACAAATACTTTATTAACACGGTCCAATCTCGGAAAAAAAGTTTACGCGATAGTATTATGTTGTTACTTATTATACCTATATCAAAAAGCTAAAGTTCATTATATAATCCCAACTCTACCACTTAAGACATTAAATACTTTAGTCTTAAGATATATATATACGCTATTTTATACACTTCTTTAGAGGTAAACTAGCAAATTTTTATGAGGTTTTAAGTTAAACAAAAAAAGCCCAATATAATTTTGTGATAAACTTATAAAAATAAATAAAAAGTAACATACTGTTTAAAGCTAACACAATTTTAAAATTAAGTACGACTTAAAAACATTCGCTGCCGAATTAACATTGCTTAAACTTGAGATAATCCCTTAATCTTTAATGTGTGAGATGAAAATGTGTGATAAAAAGAAAAAAATGAATGTTAAGGATGTTTGTTCTGAATTTCTTTTATTAAAACTCACATGTGCAAAAGAGACCGAATTAATGCAGGTCTAAATCCCTGAAATCTGATATCTAGCTTAAAATAAGGGGCGTGGAAAATAAACTCGGTAATTGAGCGAATTGTACAAATAATTTGGTCAGAATATGAATAAACGCCATTGAACATGTTAACTAATTAGCTAGAGTCTTGTAACGAAGCGTTCTAATAATTCAGTAAACAAAACAAGATAACGCCCAGCAGCTGATTCGGACCGCGTGACCGCGACGTCATACGTATACGTCAGGGCAGTAGTAGTGGTATAATTCTCACAACATCGAGAACCACCACCAACGCTTCGCTACGATACTCCTCTCATACCCCTCGCCTACAAACGAAGGTTATATATTGCACCTACCGCCACCGATATTTCCATACTTGCAGGAGCATCAATCTTGCAAGTAGCCACCCCCAGACCCGTTCTCCCCTGGAGCATTAACCTAGGGGCTTCCTCTCCGATACCGCTACCCACGGAGCATTAACCCGTTGGTAGAATCCTCTCCAAAACCGCTACCCACGGAGCATCAACCTGTGGGTGAATCCTACCTCCCCTCCATTACAAGTGCGAGCCACCGAAGCCGAGACGTCAAGGACGAGGAGCCGAGGACGAGAAGCCGACGACTAGGAGTCGAAGACGAGGGACCGCCGAGGACGAGGCCGTGTATATATTATTAGAAGATTCGTTTTAATTTAAGAATTATTATTTTATTTTCATTATTTGTACATAGATATTATCTTAAATAAACCCCATCGAAACCGCTCTTCTCTCTCTCTCTACGATACCCAGAACCCGACACGGAAACAACCGTTACAGTCTACTATGCAAAAATATTACTTAACCACTTTCAGCCAAAATCTGGTCAGGTCAGCTGGTATCGAGGCGTTCGGGTGATCATCAATAAAATGGTAAGGCGATGCCTGTAATTTAAAAAGGGTGTGTGAACAATCCATCCTATCAAAGCAAAAGGTCTCTAATGTGATTGCGCGATAATTAAACAAAATATTATACAATCCAAATATAATTGCAATTAATAGTTTGTCCAGTATCAATAAAATTATGTCTGTATTTAGTTGAGCTCTGTCCAGGTGTTAAAGAGGTGAAAAACGCAGCTCTGACGTTTGACGAACTCTACAAGTCTAAGAAAGACCATAATTACGGTCAACCCTTTACCTGCAGATTTCTTACCAGCCCGCTTGTCTAAGGGCGCGCAGAACGCCAGTGAGATCACCTCGCGGTTCTGACGTGCAATGAACACGCGTTCTGTCATCCACTACTTGCCCCGAAAGTGCAATGGGTACCAATTCAGTACCTTCCTGCCAGTGGCCTTAAGCTCTTATCGGACCGGACCCCCTGGCGTGCAATGGACGGTGTCAGCGGTACCCCACCCAGTGGCCTAATAAAAAACATAAAGCAAGCAGCTGGGAGTGCATTGAATCCCTTTTGGCAAACCATTCGGCTGCAAAGTACGTTATGCCCCGAGCGTGCAATGGTTGCCCTCTTCATAGTGTTGTAGGGTCCAATCCATAGAATGCATAGAACAGAGCAGCTGGGAGTGCAATAGTCCTCTTTTGATGGACCAATCGACTACAAGGTACAACGTTATGCCCCGAGCGTGCAATGGCCGTCCTCTTTATAGTGTTGTGGAGACTAATCCAATCAGCCTTTCTAAGCCAACAAAGAGCAAGCAGCTGGGAGTACAATGAGCCTCTTTTGACAAA
This sequence comes from Tribolium confusum, assembly GCA_029207805.1. Classification (NCBI taxonomy): domain Eukaryota; kingdom Metazoa; phylum Arthropoda; class Insecta; order Coleoptera; family Tenebrionidae; genus Tribolium; species Tribolium confusum. The sequence continues at coordinate 40,188,492 of JALGAY010000003.1, forward strand.
CCACTCGGCTACAAAGTACGTTATGCCCTGAGCGTGCAATGGTTGTCTTCTTCATAGAGTTGTGGAGTCCAATCTAATCAACCTCTCTAAGCAACAACACCAAAATCTGGGAGTGCAATGGCCACCTTTTGGCACCTCTCTTCCAGCGACTAACCTGCAATTAGCTCTGGGTGTGCAATGGGTGTCATAAACTGGTGACCGTTCCAGTAACTCATCACAAAACAAAATCACGGACCTGGGGGAGCCGGCGCTACTTGTCGACTCACCCTGGGCTGTCATGATACGCTAGATCTAAATGTGCAATAGACGGTGTCAGCAATTTTCCATACCTAACTTCCCTAAATAGTACCTAGCGGGCGGAAAAGAGGTATGGACAGTTTAATTAGATTAACTTGATATATCAAGGCTCAACGTTGTAAAATGTTTACCTTTTGCTCGTTAAAGTATAATTCAAACATAACATAATGATCAGATTCTCAATAATTAACCAATTGAGAATTAACCATTTATACTCAACTTCATAAAACATATCAACCTTATAAAAACATATCAGCTCATATCCAACAACTGGATAAACGTTATTTAAAATCATAACAATTATACATTAACCATTAAACAAGTACCAAGCTAATTGCTACTGGCAACTGGACTCACCCTACCGATGATAGACACTTGTATCTCAAAAGCTCTGGTATTGTATTAAATAACATCACGACACAAAAAGAAATTATAATCAACTCAAAACACCAATAGCTTAATTAAAGCTCACTACACGAATAGAAGGATTGCTCTGTGATAAACTCACCTTTTCACACAAAGAACAAAGATTTGCACTAATTACACAAACAACACAATGATTTTCTGATTAACCACCCCGGCTGCTAGCTAAACTCCAACTGTTTAGCCAGAATCTGCCAGAAACTCTTAAGTCTGTTCGGCAATTCGTTAAGCTTATCGGGGTGAATGGTTTATGTGTTCGAAGCTCTAAATATGTCAATATTATTAAAGAAAAGTATGAAACTCAAAATTGTTATAGACCTTATATTTTCTAAAATTTAATTAGAAAAAAAAAGTTGTGCATAGTTTACTACGTATAAAAAAAAATTATAATTAGCCTATGCGCAAAAATGCTCTTACAAATGCTTTCATTAATTAATTAATTGATTAATTATGTTTTTAATTTATGATTTTAAATTTTTCAACAAAAATAAATCAGCAGCTTTAAATTGTAGCGGAAAGTTTCATTAATAATGAGCGAGTGTGTGAATACGAATCTGTTAAAGCAAGTTTGTAACTAAATCCTCACGTTTATCGCGACTATTCACAGATTCACACACACATTTAATCGCGCGGTTTTGGAACGTCTCTTTCCAGTCGCGCGAACTTTTTGGCTAGTCGGAAGTTCCAAACGTCCCGCGCTATCGCACAGAATACAACAAACTTCTTACATTTTCACACACATGCTTTTTCCTTGTAGTTTAATCCCGCGAGGAAGAACACACGAAAAGCCTGTGCAAATTTTTTTTGAAAAACTTGGCGCACCGCCTTCTTATCCTATCCTTGAAACACGCAAATATATTGGAACGGGACGTTCCAAACTCACACAAAAGAGTGTATACGTACTTGTGAATCTAGCTACTTTTCGCTCAATAAGAGAAGATTTTAAAGCAGCCCGCATTGGTCATTTTCTTTTGTCATTTATGTGAGAACAGTTAATTTGATCTTTAATTTAACACTTTTGATTTAGAAATATCTTTTTTTATTTAATTGAAGGTAGGCAAAAAACAGTGTATAAGGCATAAAACCATTAGTAGTGCTCTATTTTTCTTGCCAGGCACAGGCTTTAATTGCAGTCTCAAGCGCTGCATACCGCCCCAAAACATGACTGATGCTACGTGGTATGGGACCACTTCTCTAAGAAATTGAAGTCTTTCTTGCATACCTGGTGCTCTCCAGACCCTTAGACAATGGCTATTACTCACTAATCCAAATCGTGTCTCATTCGAAAACATTACGCTTCGCCACTGAGTTAAAAGCCAGTTTCTATGCTCCTGAGCCCATTGTAAACAAGCATCCGTATGTTGTAATTATATTTTTTTATACTAAGTATGAAAAAAAATTAAGAATATAAACCATATACATACAAACTTAGGAAAATATTTTTGAATTGTTTCGAGAAAATAAATAAATAAATTTATCACCAAATAGATATCATCAAAATTTTTTTATTGACGTCTAAACAATTTTGATCTCAACTGTAACTATATAGAAATATGAAAAAAAATATTATAATAAAATTTCAAAATTGCATTCATATGTTTTATCTCTTTATCTTCAAGTTTCTTCAAGTACTTAGTCAACAAAATAGCTCCAACAATAACTTTTATTAGTAATAATACTAATAATAGTAAAAACATGTTATCGCTTGATTATGCTTTCGAACTTCGACAGCAAAATTATCTACAATTTTGATTAGGCACCATTATTGCAAAATATGACCTGAAATCTTCATTTTATGGTATGTAATAATAATAAATAACTGCTTAACAACGAACACAATGTTTTGGTGGTTAGCATATTTCAGATTTTGTGGTAGAGTTTTTTAACTTTCCAACCACAACGTCCATTGTTTTTTGCATTTATTCCAAAAATTATTTTGATTGTTTTACTTTTTATTTGTTTTACTTTGCTATCAGCTTTACATAGCAATAAAACAGTTTCTGCATTCTTCCTCTTGAAAATCTTAGTTTTTAAGTGCTAAATTATTTCATTGCGGTTGCTGCAATTATTGGAATACCTTAACATGGTGTTTATTATGGCTTAATAAAAATTCATAAATAACCGAGATAAAGACGCACCGAAGGTATCTACAACATGCAACACGTATCGAATTTCTTGTTTCTGAATCCCTGGAGGTTAAACAAAATAGTCCACCTTAGCAAAGCTTTAATAAACGTCCAATGCAGCTCAAGAAAATTGATGACGTAATTTCATCACCGGATTAATTGCCATCTTTAAAAATAAGTACTAGATCAACAATAATGAAAAGGTGTTTAATGACAAACCATCAATAACAAACTATTTTAGACTTGTTATAGTTTGAGAAAAATATTTTGATGTTAAAGATCTAGGCGACTTGAAGAGATGCATATAGTAAGCAATTGAGTTAATTCGAAGTAATTAATTAGAAATTAACAAGCATTAATAGCTACTGCTGTTATCGAAAGATTAAATATCGTTGGAGCGATGAACTTGTTTTCCTGGTAAACGTGTTTCTTGATTCTCCTTCATATTGATTTCACATGAGGCAGACGCGACTTCGTTTTGCTACGTGAGACATAGATCAAAGAAGCTTTACGATCGCACTTATTAGTCGCTTTATGATAAATATAATGTTTCTGTTTTAATGACAAATTGCAAATGTACTGTAAGGGTAATTTACTTTCAGAGAAATATAACACATTTTTTTAAAATGTTTTTAACAAAAAATATACTTGTTAAACTGGATTTTTATCTAGCTTGTAACTTTTACTGTTGCAATATAAGTATTATAAAATTTACTTACTTATGTTTTATTATTGTAGTTAGTTTTGAGAAACGCCATTAAATTAACAAGTCTGCTAATTGACAATTTCATTTTATGACTTAAATTTCTGCGTGTTTAAAATTAGAAAGAATTTTGTATTCGTATTTTAGAAAGGTTATTAGAGAATACAAAAAAACACATTTTTTTTTAATTTTACTATTTAAACAAATGCTTTTGAGTATTTTTTTAAATTTCTCTTAGTTGAGGTCGAGTCTGAGATTATGTTCCCGCGTATGAAAGTATTCCTTAAATTCACTCATTCATCGCTCATGCTATATTTGAGCGAATAGGTCTTCACGCTTGAGGGTTGTACAATGTTTTTTGTAAATATTAATAAAAATAATAAAATTTTAGTAAAAAACATACATCCAATATTTTTTTTAATCCCTGGCTAAAACGTACAAAATCAAAAATTACTTGTCCAATCCTACGAGAAAAACTGTTTTTTTTTGCAAGAGATTGACAGTAGGTGTTAGTATTATATACTTAGTAACATTAGAAGTGTTAGGTAGGTACACGCAAAAGAAATATTTTTTAGACGGGATTTTTTGGCAATGTGGAAGACTTACATCAAGAATAAAACTATGAGAATTGCAAGAAATTTTAGTAACATTACTTGAAAAAAATATTAATGATATGTTTAACATGTTATAGCACTGAGTAGGTACACTCCTGTACTTGTCTAGGCATCGACAAAATAAGATAGTTGATGTCTGCTTGTGGCACCTTGTTCCAAGCAACTTAAACCTCATAGATTAACTGTGCCAGAGACTGTGGAAAACGTCATATATCCCACACACGCTCGATGGGATTCAAATCCGGTGAACAAAGTGTTCAGAACAAAACATTAACGCTAGCTTCTTAGAGAAAGTCTACATTTTAACGAACAATATGTGAACGTGCGATATCTTGATAAAAAAAAACATGTTAATAACTATATAAATAAGGCAGTAAAGTGGTTCGTAAGACGACATTAACAATAACGCACAGTTGTCATACTATCTTGAATAAACACAAGAGGTGATTGGCTTCCATAGTCAATAGCCTCTCTAAACTATTACTCCAACAGTCCTGTGCACATGCCTCTCAATAGCAAATCTAATATCAAGCACTTTCCACGACGGTGTCTTACTCTCTAGGAAGAATCGCGATTGGTCGCTGAATATGATATTATGCCATTCTGCTTCTTAAATCTGCCGTTCTCTGCACCAGTCCAAACGTTGACGGCGGTGTTCCGCAGTTTAAAAAAGCACTAACCGTAGACTGTATAAAAAAAAGTCCAGAAGCTCAAATTTGGCGATATAACGTTCGTATACTAATAAGTGACCTTCTTCTTCAAATCGTTAGTTACCGAATTGTCACGTAGTAGCAAAACGATCTCAAAAAGCTAGTTGCCTGAAATGTATGTCTAGAGACGCTCTGTGGTACGCCTCGGTTGACCTGTTGGTCTGTTTCGTGTTCTTCTATCTTCTTGTGTTGTCTACACACTTATATTGTCACTGACTATATTAAAATTATTTCAATAAACTTAAAATAACAAACAAGTTCTGCATGTTAATCTCAAATCTAACTTCTGCAAAATTACTAATAGAAGAGGAGTCCCAGCGCAAAAAACTCCACTAGAGTCCTACATAAGTAGCGCCACTAATAATACCAAACAATGTATACTCTATATTTCATATAAGAGACACACATCACACTTTTTTATCTGTCTTAGTTGAAAGATTCTAGAACTTTTACAATTCATTTTTGATAAATTTTTGATATTAAATTAAAATTATTTTTTAACTGTCAAACTTGACAGCAAATTAGTACTGCTAACCAATACTACAACACTAACAACACTACAAAAGAACTAGGCATAGCTGCCAACCTAAAAACTTATCAACTGGACGCTATAAAAGTGCATTTACAGTACGTGTTTTTACCAGTTTTGATTAAAAACACTAAGTAGGTAATAGCATTTATTGTGTTTGAAAGTCATATTGTAATTATAGCAATATTGTTACTACTAAAATATATTTTTTTATTGGTTGTTACTCAACATTTTATTTTATCAACTTGCTCTTTAGTGAACAGAATTAGGAGATTTGAGTGGTTTGTATAAAAACAAAGTAGATGTTAATGCTACAGAACTGAGTGCAGTAATAGCTATTTACTAATGTATGCAATATGTTTAATTTTACAGGCGACAATTTTCTTTTAGGCCCGAGCTGAAAACGAGGACTCTGATTAGTTGAAGCCAGTAAAAGTAACTAACGTATAAGATTTGTATAAGATTTTTATCCGAAAACTTTAAAACTCTGTTTTTTATCTGTAAATAATTAATAATTTTAAAAAAATAATCAAATTAAACGTAGTGTGCTTTGACCGTTTGACGTAAAACCAGTGACGTTCTAGAGATTTTTTAATTTTTTATATTTTTATTAAATTTCTTGTAGAAATATCATCTTCTATTGTAATTTTAACCGTAAAATATGGGATCCGGTCTTTTTCTCATTTTTACAGCACAGTTTCCGAAAGTCCGGTTTACTATTGGTAGATGAACAACAAACTGTGATATTTACCTACAATACGAGAAGACAAAAATACTTAACCAGTTTCAAATTAACTGTATCTTTTTATTTAACAATATGCAATGCGAAAATTCAAATTTCCTGCTACAAAAATAAATACATACATACTACTTCAAAGTCTTTACTACGCAATTTCAGCGGATGTTCCACATTAAAAGATGTTGATAGAATACCTACTTTGTAAGTCATGCTACGCTTGTATCATTGTAAAAATGTGACGGAAGGCCTAGCAAACAGAAAAAATTACCTTTCTTCTACGAAGAGTCTGAGACGACGGTTTACATCGCAAATTATATTATGTTTACCCTTAAGAAAAACGGATCATAACACCCTTAAAAATAGTGTAACAAAAAGTGTCATTTTTTATTTTAATGGAAAAAAATTAAATCAGACAATTGCGATACCAAAAAAATGACAAGTATTAATATTTATTTAATTATTAAAGGTAATTTTTCTTGAATGTATTTTAAACCGCTGAGTAAAATATAGAGTTGGCTTTAAAAAAAATCGGGAAATGAAATTTGACCTAACTAATGTGAATTGGAAATTTAATTTGTCAATCAATGTCAATTTGTGTCTACATTTCTGACACATAAGTGCAGTTTTTCAACCTAAATACTAAAAGGTCGTTTCAAAATATAAAACTTTAATAAAATCTGACAGAAATTTTTCTGACAGTTTCCGTTTTTTTTTTTTTTTTTGAAGTCAACTGTATGTACATTTAATTGTGACGGCAAAATTTGCTCTTGTACAAATATATCTAGACCATAGAAGACGAAATCTTCTCATAGAATTTTCTTAAAAATACTTTCTAGACCTAATTGAATTTTTAAGATCAAAAAAAAAACTTAACCACAAGCAAAAAAAACCTACTCATAATTTAGATAAACTTGCTAAAACTGTCACATTGACATAAAATGTCTGCTTTACTGCCTAGTTAATAAACTTGCTGACGTATTGACTAGGCAATAAATGTAACACTTTAGTGCGCTTCAATTGTCACTAAAACGTAGAATTTACTGTCTGTCAACAAAAGAATCTACCGTAATACTACATATAAATGACTGAAGCAAAAATAGTGAGATGGTACGCCTGAGTTGTTGGTAGCCGTGTCATATTTCAGTCTTGTCACAATCTTAGGTTAAGTACAATAGAATAATAGTAAAGACTTTTTGACAAGCTTTTCAAATCTGAATTTTATTATGACATTAATTTGTAGTACCAACAGAAAAATTCTAATCTGTTATCAACCCAACAAAAAAAATCACAATCATTTTTAGTATACCGGTATTTTGAGAACATGTAAAATTGTTTTTTGAAGTAAATATTATTTTAATACCTTCTCAAAATTATTTAGATACTTTATTGAGTAGTAAAAGCTTTTGAAATCTTCGTGACTCAGATGCCTTGTGGCCAGGTCCGAGATAATAGGTATGTGCAATTTCCAAACCTTTAAAGTAAAATATAGATATAGTTCAGAGAGTTTTGAATTTTTTTTTAACTTTTTTATATTTTTTTACATTATTATTTATGCACTAATTTTAAGACATATCTTATAAAAGAGACTTGCTACTATTATATACGAATTTTGGTTGTTTCAATTTATAGGTTTGCCTTGGATTATAGTTCTTTCGTAGGAAGATAACCCCATTTTGAAGGAAAAATTGTTTCTTTAGAATATAACTATTATTTTTGTATATTTGAAGAGTACAGATATAAAAAGATAAAAGTCCAAAAATTCGTTTTTTTACAGAAGTGGGATTCCTATCGTTTTTCATGTCTACGACAGATTTTTTATTTAGGACGGCAGATTATTATTATACTCGTGAGTCTTGACAGGTATTGTTTTTAGCTGTTTTTTGTCAGTATTAGATTCAATATCGATAAAAAACGATGGAAATTCCAATTCTGTAAAAAATCGTATTTTTGAACACTCCTGTTTTTATTCCTGTACCCTTCATTTGTTTTTGCATTTTGTTTAATATGTCTTACATTTAAAACCATAATTACATAATATTTATATATTTCAAATTCTTTTAATTTGTTAAACCCTAAACAAGAAGACAACAAAGTAAATTCATTGAAATGTTGGAAGTACCGATTAAATTTGTATATTTTATCCTTAAAAGTCTAAAAATTTTCTAAGTGAACAGTAAGTGAAAAAAATAAAAAACAATCAATTTTTTTATATATTTAAAGCTTTCATTTTGCTGATGTTAAAACACTATTAAATCTAAATATGATTTGACATTCTTATCATAGTGAATTAAACAGTTTTACATACTCGTATCATATAAGAAAAACTAACTCACTCTAAAGCCGCATGGCCGGTCTCCGTTTCCGTCACATTTCAAAACAATTTGATTTGGCAATTTTATAATAGTGAACTGGACGTTTCACATAGATATCATATAAAACTTTAAAAAACAAGTGTTACAGTCACCCTCTTTGTGATACGAGTGTTACAAAGAACGACTATCACACAACGACTATCGACAAAGGGGAGGTTGCAACACATATTTTTAAAACTATTTTTTCTATTAAGCTATGTTAAATGATATTAGTTATTATTTTTTTTATCTGACGTCTGCTGCCATCTGTCTGGTAAGTTCTGTGTTAAAAAATTTTTGTTGAAAAATTGCAAAATTTTTGGATTTTCTAAGACCAACTGTATAAAAGATAATTAAATTTAAACCCGCGATTATTTTTTTTATCTTTATATTTTTGACCAAAAGTTTATAAGACAAAAAACTACCATATTAGTAGGTAGTCAAGAACATAATTCAAAATTGTTAATTCTAGTACAACATAAATTTAATTTAAAATTTCTTAAATCTCATACTTAACATTAAATCACTCTTATACAATTAGGCCTTAATGAAATAAATCAAAATGAACAAAGTTACCACCATAATTTACAGCGCTGGTAACATAAAAAGTTATCAAAAACAATGCAACAAATTTGAATATTGTACAAAATCCTTATTGTAAATGCTAAATAGAAAAATAAAAAGAATGGTATACATTAACTGATTGGTGACACATACAGTTAGTTTAATTTTCTTAAAAAATTATGACAGATACAATTTATAACATAGTGTAGGGATTGTTGTCCAATATGATATGTTGTTTATAAAATTTTAATAACCTACAACACATTTAATCTCTAATCATCGTAAGAGTGAAAGTGGTGTTAAATTTTTTCTTGTCGCATTTCGACAGCAGTCGATTACCACCATTAAGCAAAACAGCAACGAAACATCGACCTAATCCGGTTTTTCATTACGCCAATACACATTTACATACATCATTTAATGTATAAGACAGTCGCATGAGAATCAGCCATACCGATTCCCATTTCCTTCAAAAGCTCGTCTGGTAAAGTTAACTTTCGCATCCTGCAATATTATTATAGCAAAACTTGTTTATGTCGTTGTGACTTCTTCTTCTTGCGTTTTATTGATGCGATTTGACCAAGAAATGGGAACTATAGTGCAGGCTTTTGACCGTGGCTAATCCTCATTTAGAAAAACCGCTACGGTTATGACATGACATAATTTGCCACACGATGTTCTGTTATTAGAAAAAGCTGCACGATCTCCTTAGGCCAAACCGTCTAAAGACCCAACTAACTATTACGGACGACACTGAACCTATTGAAAACCTTATTTCACACGTAATTTGCGACGATAAATTATTGATATTGGAATTTCATCTACTATCATACATTCCCATTTCTATGCTAAACGAATTCATTAAAGTGGCAGAAATTGAACGGAATGTGGCGGATTAATTTTTTAATTACATATTAAAAATAACAAGTTACGTAGTAAATTTTCAGTATTTCAGTAGATACAAAGTTTTATTATTGCAAAATTTATATGTTACATTAAATACATTCATTCACAAACGATAATATGTGACCATGACTTTCTCTACATTTTAGATTTTATTAGAAAAATTAGTTCAAATACATTCTAAAATAATGTTCAAGTTATATAATTCAATTGGCTGTACTGGAATGTATACTGGCCAATTTTGGCGTCTTCGATTGATAAAAAAGTTGAATAAAGCTAGTACTGGATGTTGGCGCTTCGTTCTACATTACTGGAAAGTGTGCGAGTAAATATTTACAAGAAAACGACCTATCGGTTTATATGTATGTACAAGGTGGCCAAACGAAAACGAAACAGAGGCTATAACTCTCAGAAAAATAATTTCTCGAAAAAACGCAAAAACAGGTTTATTTTGTTTGGAAGGGGGACAGCTTTTAGCATGAATTTAACAATTTTGTATGCTCATCCCTAAGCGGGGAATGCACCCCTTCAAAAATTTTAAATGAGAAAGAGGGTCGAGTTGCACATCGTTGGAAAGCCCTTTCAATTCTGTATACAGTGTTTAAATTATATGCAATGTAAAATAAAAAAATGATAATGAAGTGACACATTAGTTTATTAAATGCTCAAAGTGTCAAGCTAAATTTGACGACATTCGTTTATTATCCCCTGTCGTAAATCTTTCAAAAAGGTAGGTTAAGTTGTATAAATTTTACTTTTTGAGTGATTCTATAAAAAAAAGTCCAACAGAGACATGTCTGAGACCACTCAATAGGTTCTCTCCTTCTAATCTATCGTCCTGAAAATCTCTGATCCAGATACTGCCGTACAGGCAGTACAAAATGCAGGGGCGCGCCGTTTTGTTGGAATATCATAATTCATTCATAGCCTTCATAATTTCCGATAATTTCAGTCAAAGCCGGAACAATAACGTTTTCTAATAAATTTAAATATATTTTGTCGTTTAATTTGTCATTAAGGAAAAAGGGACTAACTACGTGATCGTGATCCCCAATAATGCCCGTTCAAACATTCAACTTTTCAGGATTTGTGTGGTCTTCGCGTTTGCTGACATGTCTCTGTTGGACTTTTTTTATATGGTTTTTTACATATTTTTATAGAGTCACTTAAAAAGTAAAATTTATACAACTTAGCCTTCCTCTTTGGAAGATTTATGGCAGCAGAGAGAGAAGCATGTTGTCAAATTACTCCACAAATACTCCAATATGTTCGACAGCATTTTGAGCACAACCTGTACTATTGGAGGCATGTGGAAGTCACTTTGAACATTTAATAAACTAAAGTATCACTTCATTATATTTTTTTAGTTTTACTTTTCATAAAATTTAAATATTCACCACTGTATACAGAATTGAAAGGGCTTTCCAACGATGTGCAATTCAACCCCCTTTTCATTAAAATTTTTTGAAGGAATGCATCTTCTGCTTAGAGATGTGTATACAAAATTGTTGAATTTATGCTAAAAGCTGTCCCCCTTCCAAGCAAAATAAACCTGTTTTTGCGTTTTTCCGAAAAATTATTTTTCTGGGGGTTATAGCCTCTGTTTCGTTTTCGTTTGGCCGCCCTGTATAAGCAAGTTAGAGAACAATAACCAGTCAGATGAAACCGTATAGTTAAATAAGCCTAGTGAGATCAGTGGTTCGACGGTTTTCAGGAGCGAATAGATGTTATTAAGCGAACACCATGGGCGCTATATGTACTGTGTAACTATGTTATTTATTTGTTTGAATTATTGTTGTGTGTGTATATAAATTTATAAAAAAGTTAGAAATAAATTTTTTGTTAATAATCCAACTCTTTAAATCACAAGAACACCTAATTTGGACGATTGTTACACTGACGTCAGAAGTGAGATTTAAAGAAGTTAGAGACGGGCCCGAATAATTTATGTCCTAAAAGCCGCCTACAAAAAGTCAATCAAAAATAATAGAAGATTCGTTTATTTTCGATAAACTGGAACAAAAAGGAACGAAGACAGGGAAAAAACAACGCAACATTTTAGTAGAAATAAAAAAGGCGGTTATAAAAAAGAGAAACAAAAAAAATTTTTAGCAAAAATAAAAAACAACAACAAAAAAAACAACGAAAAATCCTTTAAAAAAATTTAAAAAAACGATGATTAGAACGAATAGCAGAACAAAAACTGTTATCTTAAAAAAACGTAAAAACTACTAAAAAATTTTGAACTACTCTGGAAAAAAAAGAAAAAGCAGAAAAACACCGCCAAAAAAATTTTTCGAAAAATTTGAGAGTATAAAAAACGTTTTTTCTGAAAACGTAAAGAGAAAGTTCTAAAAATGAAAAACGAATTAGATGAAAAGATTGTAGAAATCCAAGAAAATGTAGAAAAAAGAGTTATCGAAATAGCAACAAAATTACGAAAATAGAAACAGTACACATCACAAAAATAAAATCATCACTCCAACAAGTAAAACTCTCATCAAGATAATCCGCGATGGTCAATCGTCCTCTCCAATCTAGCGGCAGTTTGTAGTAGCGGCTGTGAGACGACAACCTGCGATACTTCTTAATACTACAAAAGTGACACTTACAAGATGAGACTTGATACTCTCGTAGAAGCCTCAAAATACGAGGTGTTTCATAACCTGCCACAATGATCAACCCAACGGGTGCGGGCAGTCCCTATAAAGGCAGCCCAAACAAAAAAAGTTAACTTTTAAAGTAGATACAGGCTAAACTTAAGAAAATACCATGAGTTAAAACCACACAGCAGAAAGAGGTAAATTTCATTTGAGGCAAAGCGGTTTATTTAAAAAAAAATTGCCGCCAAAAAGTCAAGTTTGAAAATATCTATAAGATGGTAATCGATACAAGATCAACCGTTTCGCTAGTGAAACTGGGCATTTTACAAACAATTAAAGTTGTCTATTTCACAGAATGTAGTTAATTATGTTCTTAAAACTGCAACCGGCGAAACAGCACAATCACAAAAAAGAGTTAATGCAAAACTTAGAAACTTATTAAGATAGTTTGAAATCATCCATGTGATTGAGTGGTGTTGTGGCATAAATCGTTAATGACGTAATGTTAGAACTGTTTATAAAAAATATGAGTTACAAACTGCATTCTGCAGCTAGAGATTTAAGAAATTATGTTACATTCTGAGTAAGTTTCTTTCGACCGCGTGAATGTAATTCTCTTTGAATCAGTTTGCGTTCTCAACAACTCCGAGAAAATTGTGCTGGTAGAGTTAAAAAAAGGTTTTACAAAATGTTAGACTGAAATTATAGTAGCTGAAATCATTGAAACAAGCTTGACTACAATTACCACAGATGTGACAAAAAAAACTACAAATCATGGTGGCACAGGCACTTTTTAAGTTGGCAAAAAAATTTTGATTCACATAGCCAGTTTGTGTAAGAATAGAGTCACATTAGTCACAAATGTGAATTGCTATTCAAGACGTAGAAGATTGCTTTGTGTACGGAGTCGACTTTTGCTTGCCCGAAACAAAAAGATTTACATCTTAGACGCCAGCAATAACGGAATTGAAGCGGTGTTGACCCAGGTACAAGATGACGAGAAGAGAGTGATCGAATATTAAATCAAAGTTTACTTTAAACCCAAAAGAAATTTATGTCCCACTCAGAAAAAGCTGCTGAGTGCCGGTCATAGTACATACTGTTGGTCATTTTCACATTTTATGTCTGTACGGCTAACATTTTAAGATTAGGCCAAATCATGCCTGCGCTAAAGTAGCTATTGAATTTGAGAATCCAGAGACTTCAGCAGCATGACTACTAAAGTAAACATCGTCTGGGAAAATTATATCACAACGTGGTTAACTTGGACTTGTTATCTAGAAAACCGCGTCGAACCGATTGTAAGCATTTTAGTCAACAAGCCAAGCCCTAACTGTCGAAAAGTTTATAAGATTAATTTGGCCACTTCAAGGATAGCGACCGAAATACAAGCGAAGCAATTAAAAAATGACATCTGATCAATCTTGAAGGATAAAAAAACAGAAATCGGAGACCAAAATGGCAAAACATTTTCAATAAAATCCTATCTTTAAAAACGTTGTGAGACCAACAGGACTCGTTAATAGTTGCAAGTGGGCTGCTCAAAAAGGCATAGAAAAGCGCTGATGACAAGACTGTAACTATGCAGCTGGTCTTACCGAAACCTCAAGTTAAAAAAGGTTCTAAAAAAATCCACGACGGGAAGTCAGAGTCGCACTTCGTGGTTAGCAAAACTTTGTAAAAGTTGCGCAAATGTTCCTACTAGGTATACCTACCCAAATCCAATGTGGTTTTTATGACAGGGTTCTATTGTATTCAAGGTAATGATAGTAACAAAGAAAAGGTGCCGCTAGACAATAAAACTATAAACATAAATCTTCTTACTAGTACTAGCCGGACGTCGACTCAAGCAAACAAATTTGATTTAGAACAGACTACGACAACCCTTTGAATAGCATCATTATGACGGTCCTAATAACAATTGCAGTGTCATAAAGCTACATTAAATTTGGATAGGTATAAATAGGATAGGATTTGTGAGCAGAATGAGTAAATATAAAGCTAGTTATTGCAACGATTTATCTTTAAAGATTCTTGCAAAAAAGTTTAACCTCTTAGTTTTTGTAAGGTTAAAGACTTATCGAAGCTGATAAGTACAAGTATTTATTTACAGTTGTATCTCTGACTACTTATTTTAAGGGTAAAAAAGTGTCTTTAATTTAAGATATCACACCTTAGCGATTTCGACAAAAGTAGAATGGCGGTCTTTCGAAAAGTTGATTTGCCCTGTCGCAAAATTGCCCGCCGTGTTAATTCTACTGAAATGACGATATTGCGTGTGTTTTGGGTGTGAGTTATGTTGATGACGTCCTACGAACCACTTTACTGCCTTTATCTAGATATCTTTAAAACGGTCAACATGCCCCTTTTCAGCAAGACAACGCACGTTTACATATTGCTCGACAAACTATACACCTCCTCCAAGAAGCTGCCGTAGGCATTCCCTTCACGGATTTAAATCCCATTGAGCCTGTAAGGAATATAAGGGGGAGAAGACTATCCGATTTGTACCGTCCTCCACAAACTATGGCACAGATAAATAGAGGTTCAAGTTGCTTGAAACAATTTGCCACAAACACCTTAACATCTTAGACATCAACCATCTCATTTTGTCGATGCCTAGGCGTGCACAGGAGAGTACTCAGTTACTAAGTGTGTTAAGTCTACCACATTTCCAAAAAATCACATCCAAAAAATTAATTCTTCTGGGTGTAACACTTCTAATGTCACTGAGTATATTTACTAATAAACTATATATACATATAGGAAAATTTAGCTCACGTCGTAATTTTTTTGTCGCCGCCTCGCGGTCTATTTGCTCTATAAGTGGTTCTATTCCGCACAACCTTGCAACAATATCTTGTTAATTATTAATGATTCGGAATTCAAGAGCTATAATAAACTTGACAATTCAACTTATCACTTAGTTTGCACTTCTATACTTCTATGGTGTATTATGTCCAAGTATGCATAAATTAATATTATTGTTGGTACGACTACATAATTAAAATCTTTACGTATTTATTTCTTCTTACCAAAACGCAAATACTCATGTAAAAGCTTTAAATCTTTAGAAAATATTGTTCCTCCTTTTGTCAATTAGCTGTAAATTCATTGTTTTTCTACCACGTTTAGAATTTGATTGAAAAACAAAAAGAGCAGTTGCGGTCGCGTGGGAGGCGCGTCTTTATTTATTAGATAGTTTATCATTTCAAGCCATGAAGTAGTGTAATAAATAAGAACATGATGCGTTTTATGAAATATAGCGGCGTACACGCGGCGTGAGACTTTTTCTCGCACACACGCACGCACTCATATTAAGCAAATTAGAAATTTATACAAAAAGCCAAAAGTAGGTATACATAACAAAACTGAAAATAGGTAAAATCAGAGATAGAGTATTTGTAATTTTGTTAACAGTATTATTTATGCTTACCGGTTGTTTCGTTTACTTTGCTGACGTACATTCGACAAACAACCATCGGTAAGAGATCTTTTGCCACAAGTTTACAATAATTATTTTAATATTAATTTAATTTAATTTTGAATAAGTTTTTTTATTATACTTGTGTGGAATTTTTTTACAGTCTCTCAGAAATCAGCCCTTCCGCCCTTTAGACGTGACTAAACGGTTTTTTTCGTAACTAATATATTATATTCTACACTCGTATAATAAATAAGTATATTGTTTTTGTCAACAACAATGTAACTCAAAAATTTTAAATAAAATAATCAAACTAAACTTATTTTTTAAAAAATGCAACATCTGGAAGGAAAGCTTGTAACGACTTGACTTTTTTTCCACATCTTTACTTGTCTGAAAAAAGTCAATGATAAAAAATTCAGAGGGCCCAAATAACATTTTTTATAGTTCTATCGTTTTTGCTATATGAAAAAGGGCAAGTTTATTATCATAAAAATTAAAAACCAGTACTCTTTTACACACTTCTGTCACTGCAGCACGTTTTAAAATTTTTGTGCAATGACTAGAGTGCGAAGACGTCAAGCTTTTTTACAGCTTTCAGATTTTGAACGAGGCCGCATGAAACTAGTTTACCTATCTGTGAAATTGCGCGCCAATTAGGAAGAACCTCAAGCACTGTATTTCGAATATGGACTGGATGGCAGGAGAAATGTCTAGGACATCGACGAAGTGGTAGCAGACGTCTCCGTGTCATCCGTGAATGAAGAGCATCGTCTTTGCCGCCTAGTTGTTAGAAACAGATTTCAACCTATAACAACTATCCTCAGAGAGTGTGTAAAAGAAATTGGTAGACCAGTACCGTTTACCGAAGAATACATTCAAACCGACCAAGACGGCATCTTCCCCTTACTGCTGTCCAAAAGACAGCTAGACTCAATGATGTAGAGTTGGGCAAAACTGGAGCGACGAATAGGATCAGATAGTTTTTAAAAGATAGTTTTTAGCAATGAATCCCGATTTTTCTTGTGCGGAATGACGGCCGAATTCGTGTTCTTTGTTTTCTTGGGAAACGACAAAATTAAGACCTAGTTGCTCGGGACCATATTGGTGTAACTCCTGGGATAATGGTATGAAGTGCAATATGTATTGGGCACAGATCACCCTTAGTTATTGTGAATAGCACTCTAAATGCTTAACGATACATAGAAGAAATACTGAACTCCGTTTTATTGCCATTCATAGCAGCACTTACTAATGCCGTTTTTTGGCAAGACAGTGCAAAACTCTATGTAGCAGTGCTTACTCGCGAGTATGTACTTACAACGTCATTGTGTACCTCTGTTACTTTGGCCATCCCGTTCACCCGACTTAAACCCTATTGAACATGTATGGGATTATATGGGTAGGCGTCTACGTTCACTGCCGCATCCACCAACAACAAACACTAGGAGATCTCCGACACCAGCTAGAAGTAGCTTGGAATATCATCCTAAGGAAGAAATCGATCATCTCATTCGAAGTATGCCTCGCTGAGTAGCAGAGTGTATTAACAACCGTGGTGATATCACTTTTTTTTTAAATTCAAATAATTATTCTTTTATCAACTTTCATCATTCTTTTCTATGCTTCACTCATAATTCTCACAAAGTTTTAGCTTTAACACTTAAGATTTTGTAAGTGTTGCATTATTTTGAAAATGAGTTTAGTTGAGATTTGATCATTTTTACTTAAGATTGTTATACATAAAGTTTCGAAAATAGTTATTTTGTAACAAATACCTAAAATAGAGGGTTTGCAGACGAGTCCGCAAGAAAACTATTTAGGTACGTGTTACAAACAACATTTTCAACATTTTTGGTTAAAGCGCCCAAAAAGAAATTCCTATGAGTAATGTAATTAGAACAAATATTTTTTCTACTTTATGTCGGTAACAGAGTCCGATTTGGGTGCGGTAATCACCAATTCCGCACCCAAATTGCGTGCGGTAACAGCTAGTGCAATTTACTGTTTTGGGATTGGTAACACCGTGTATCACGCTATCGCTGAAGTGAAACATCACGTTTCTGTGGGCGATGAGATTACAGTAATTATATTCGAATAAATTTTGTTGCACTTGATGACCAGCAGTATTCCTCTACAAAGTGTTTTTGTGTGTGTGTGTCGCAATTAATCTATAAAATATTTGAAAATAGGGTGGACGCTGGACAACGGTGGTAGACGTCACAAACTTTTCTTTTGAGGTTAGAACAGCGTTAAAGTAAAACTTGAAACTAAAGTGGAGCTTTTGGCCTTTATCTTGATCATTTACAACCCCCATAGCATTCGATAATTTACAAGTTATTTGCTAGATGAGTGTATAAATCTGCTTGATTGAAATAACGATGAAATGAAAGGAGTCGCTGAGAACCCCAAATGGAGTGGGAATTTAGAGATAAAGGGAGATTTTCCTTACTGATTTAATGCCAATTGGATTATTCAATCAATAACCGATACGGTAGGTAAAAAAGAACCATTTGTGAGTTAGTTACACAGAATTTTAGACAAATTTGAAAACATTTCAAAGTTCAATGACTTCATTGACACTTTAGTGACATTTTTATTACCAACTGTCTCGTATTAACGCAAAAGCCCCTAAAGATTAAATAATTAACTTTTTTACTTAAAAATTAGGTAAAACACGTAAAGTAGAAAAAATAGCATAAAGAACTTGTTTTTTAAAGTCATTGTGGCACTTACTCTTTATAAAAACTCGCGCTCGTTTTATAAACTTGAATTCATGCCACAAAGATGACTTTTCAAAACGTGTTCTTTAATATACTATTTCCAAACTTGTAAGCTTCGTATTTATTCCATGTTATCCATAGTAACCGGACTGTTTACATAATGTCAACAAAAATGCATAATCCAGAAAAAATTACTGAAAACCTGAAAAAAATTGTGTTAGATTTACTACCAGTGAAATCTCGTCAAATTTATGAAAATAAATATGAAGCATTCATTTAATGGAAGGAAAGAAACAACATTGTAATTGTAGACGAAGACGCGATCTTAAATTATTTATATGAAAAGGTAAGTGTCGCTATAGGTACTTCATTTCATTTTTATTTTGCAGAATAAGTATCTATTAAATATTATAACTAATTTTTTGTTATTAATGACCATTATGCTTTATTTACCCAAGTGATGCCATTGCAACTTTTTGGGATTCAGTCCAAAAAAGACTTCTTTTACTGACTCAAAATAGTCCGTAAAATAAGTGTTTTTGAGAGCGTGTACAAAAAAAGCTTTTGAGTGATTATTATTGTACTCTATGACAGAGTTTTCCACAAGATCGCGCCGAATAATGGTATTTTTTTTTGTAATACTCTTATACAACGCCCCAAAAAAAGATTTTCATCTAGTCGCCTGTGAATTTCCCATGTAAAATAAAAAATGCCGCTTTAGCAAATAGGGGTAACGAGTAAACCTAGTAATGTCACTAAGGTTGTAATAAGAAAAATGAAAAACCCCATATATTCGGTCTCTCTACAAGCGGCAATTTTTAAAGAAAAAGTTTTCCTGCTTTGGATGTTCATTAAAGGTCAAAGTCCCCTTGGCAAACTTCAAATCTGAATTGACATTTGATTAATAGGTGACAGAATAAATTAGTTCAAACTTAAAGAGTAGAGCGGCACAAAAAAATTAATATGTAAAATTATTTCAAAGATAACTAGATGAAAATCTTTTTTTGGGACCTTGTATATTTTAAGTGAGAACATTTTTAAGAATTACATTGCTTTGATTTACAGTAAAAATATGTCTTCCAGACTATGACGATGGTTTGTGGGGTAGCTGGTGTTAGTGGCGATAGTAACAATTAATATTTTTTAAACCGTTTAACAGTTTTTTTCGGCAACACTCAGTAGAATATAACGTGTGTGTTAAAAGTTACTCCTATCTTTTTACACTTTGTCTAAAAATGCTCGAATTTGAAGGTAAAAATAGAAATAATTTAACTTTTTCGGCTTTTAGCAATAAAAAAAAACCGCAGCCTATTTAATGTTTAGTGACAATATCGCATACTTTTCTTTTAAATAACTTCTATTAAATCCACTTTAAACTACTTATTAGTTTGTAAATCAAAACCAAAACATTTAGTACCTTTTAGGCAAAATATACATTCATAGTTAAAATTAAACATATAAAATAAAACATTGCTAACAACAAAAGTGTTGCTAACAAAAAAGTCTCACTTTTCTTCAGTACTTTTGTCTAAACAATGTGATACATTTCCATAAAGTACACAAAATAAGAAAAATGGTCGTTTTCCAGTGATTGAAAATGTTTGTATCAAATTGGATCAAATTTACACAAACGCAGAAAAATTACTTTTCTTACGAGTTGAACATGCTATTTTTTTGTATTCTTAATGGAAAACGTAAAAACCTACAGATATTTTTACAAAAATTATATTTGTACAATCTTTAACATAGTTGTCTATTAAAAATAAACCATAGCAACGCAAGGCAACAAATTAAATGTACTTATTTATACTTATTTTTTTGTATGGTTGTGTTGCTAACAGTAAAGTGTTACTAATTAGTAAAATAAAACATTTCCTTTTTTAATTATACCTAATCAAATAGCCGTTTTTCATTGAGGATACAAAAAAAAGAGTTTTTTTTGTCCATCTTCTCGTTACCCTTGACAGACCTGAGTAATAAAATAACACTTGTTGACGTTGTTACTACATTAGAATATTCTTTTCTTTTATTTTTTATTTCTTTGTGAATTTTGTATGAAAGTTGAGAAACGGGGAATTGGTAATATTTTATTAACAACAATTATTTGTCTAGATTAGTTTGCAATAAAAAACAGATATCTGTTGGCTACTATGTAATCAAACCGGTTTTTGACAAAAACTAATGTGTGACAAGTATGACCAAGTTAATATTTTATTTTTAAACTGAAATAATTTTGTAATTTTTTAAGATTTTAGTATTCCGATCATTTTTTATTATTGTTCTACCAATCGAAATGCATAAAAGAGAAGAAAAAAAAACATGGCGAAACTCGATGCTACAAAAGTAAAACTCGAAAGGATAACAGAAATCCGGCTACTACGTTATCCTGCGGCCAACCACTGAAACACACTGTCTATGAACTATCTCTATAAGAAAATTCTACTCTAAACTCGATCACAGAGTTTTTTGTCGTGTCCTCTGACTATTTTGTTCTACAACTATTTAATAAAATAATTAAATAAAAATAGAAAACAAACAAGCACACTGGTCAAATATTTTATGATTGCAATAGAGACCAATTTTAATTTCTTATGAATTTAACTACATTATAATTCAACAACAAAGCTTTATCTAAATAATTAGCAAAACCATTATCATCAAATTTACAAATATACTTTGCTAAGTTTTAAGAATATAAATAAAGCATAAAACTCTAAATTTAATTAGTAATTTTTGAAAAGAAATTTCAGTTTGCAATAATTATCAGTGTCATTTAATCGATACAAACTGACAACCAAGACCCAATTTTTTTACGAAGAGCCAAATGTCTTTATTGTTTCGTAATTAAAATACTTTAACTTTAAAAAATAGTATTTTAACAAAATAATCAATTGTGTGCTCATTCAGTAATCCAATTTGACAAAAATTTTAATTCTACTAGCCAATTTAAAAACTAATAGAACAAATAATTTTATAAAAATTATTTTAGAAAATAATAACGGGTTGAAGCAAATTAGTACTTGCTTGATGCATGATAAAATAATTTTGCAAGAACGAGCTTTTCTTTAAAACTGGGTATGATAGGATAGTTTTGAAAAAAGTTAAAACTTCATATGGGCTAAATTAATAGAATATAAGTTATGTATGTACCTCCAATTGATGTTTATTATTATTAATTTGAAAATAAATATACTCTCAATTACTTAATGTTTTGTTTTTTATATCAGGGTACCGGCTTCGGCCTTAAGCCTTCTTCATCCCTACGTCAATAATTACATTAAAAAAAATTGTATCTTCTTTTCAGTTACTTAACACTCTCAGTAGAACTGGAAAAGGCTTAAGGCCGAAACCGGTACCATGATATAAAAAATAAAACATTAAGTAATTAGGAGTACCTATATTTTTTTTCAATTAATAGAATTTTACTTAGCAACAATAATCAATGATAAGCTACCTCCCCAGTCTATTTAAAAATTCGTAGCCTTTGTTCTGCTTTTCGTCAACATGGTCAAAAATCATTTAAAATTGGCAAAATTCATCTAATGAGTTTGGTCTGCGATTCTAGTAGTTAAGATGCCTTGCGAATATACGCTATCGGGCAACCCTCGAAGTTGAACCACGCAAGGGTGCCACGTTTAACCTTATGGTACTGAAAAACAATTTTAAGATTTTTTTGGACTGTTTGGAAAGTTGGATCGTGTGTGACTAATCTAAATGATTCGTCTTTAAATGAGACCTGAAAAGGCTTTGTTTAAAGTACTATTGCACTATTGCACAATACAATTTTAAACAAAGAAAATACGATTTTAAATAATGTAGACAACCCTTAACCCTTCATAGTAATGTGGCATCAGGTATCAGACAAGACAATAATGATAACCATTAATTTTTATAAACTTTTATTTTTTAATTTCAACCAACAAGAAGTAATACTTTTGCTCTTACTCCAGTTTCACTGATTTTTATTTGCTTTGTTTGATATAGGCATATTTATTGTCGTAAAAATCGCGTAACAAGGTTGCAATTCATCATGTGGCGAGTATTGTACGGGTGAAGTTATCAAAATACAGCTATAGTATCTAAACAGCTGTAACCGGAGTCGCGCGGTATATCATAGTCAACGACATCGGCCTCGCTGACCTCGCGCCGGACCCGAGGAAGGAAACCCGTCTTTACCGTTACAAGAAACGGATGTAGTAAGTACCGCCGCCGCCACCGACGCCGATGTCAAATGCCGATGCGGTGCATCCTGATTTCCGGTGTAAGTGCTGGTGGAGCGATAAAACTGCACGCGTTTCCGGTGTCGGTCGATGCATGAAAGTGATACCACGAATAATGGCAAGTGCCGTTACGGTACAGCCAGAATTGAGTCAACAAGACGATACTTCCTACCATTATTGTCAATTGGCGATTGTTTGTTGAGTTGCACTCGAACGAAACGTATCATGCAAACTGTTCCTGAAGTTGCTTCCTTAAATTTTACAACTAGATTAAATCAAAGAGAATTAACTTTCAAGTAAACATTTGTAGCGATTCAGGATGATTTCAAAACTATTTCCAAATTTTGCTTTGTAACTAAATGTAGATCATAGCATCAGGATATTAGCGAATAGTTATGATAAGACGAGGTGTAACTTATTTTTTAACTATATCCCTGTGGCATAATTATTAATCAATAAATCAGCAGTGCTGTTTTTATAACCGCCTTGCTTGTTGTAACAAATGGCCCTAATCTTAGAGCTTAGATAGACTGCAACAATCAACAATTGAATTACTAATCAAATGAAAACCAATTATATTGCAAATGCCAAAACAATACCAAAACTTTGAGGCATTAAACAAAACAAAAGCAAAGTTTACCTAAAAAATTCATAAAAAGTTAAATGCAAATCAAAAACATCTTCTTGTTTAATCTTCATGGTGTATAGAATGAAACGTAAAACACCTACTTACTAACACCAAATACTTCAGTAGTGTACTGTTTGGTGTTAGTGGGTGTTGTACGTTACAAATGAAAAAAACACAATTAGGTAGGTATATATAAAATGAAAGTAATAAAATTTTTTATTATTTTGTTTGTTAATAATAATAGTGTTATAAACCTACTGATCTCATTTGAGATACCCAAAACAAGGAGTTAGTAAAATCAAATATCTAAAACTAGGTTAACTTTTTAAGGCTTTCCTATAAACCAAAAATAGGCATTCTTTGATTTATAGAAAAGCAAACTACCGTAAGGATGAATTTTGATTTATGACAGTTCCCTCCGCCAGATGCTTCGCACGCAAATATATATTTACATCTGGCGGAGAGAACTGTCATAAATCAAGATCCATCTTTACACTGATTTGCTTTTTTATTCAGATAGAACTTAAAACTGAATAATTTGAAAAAATCTGTCATCGCACAGACTTTTCCTTCCATTCCCTCTCAGCCAATGAAAAGAAAGAAAATGTAGAAATAAGCCCAAAATCGTATTTCTATTCTATTGTATTTCTAGACTCACGAAGACACCAAGAAATTCACAATTATTGACTGCTCCAAAAATTCCATTATTTTTTTCGTCAGTTCTGTATTCTTTTGCAAATATATGTTTGATTGATTTAATAAATTTCCGACTTTTCAGCTCTGTTTCATCTTTAGGGTCACAGAAAAGTTTTTGTACACTTGTGCTAAACTTGTTTGTTTTCGAAAGTCGTTGATTCAGTGACCGTTTTCTTACGAGTATATTCAATTTTTTGAACTATATATTTTATCAATAATTCCAGTCTTAAAACTATTACACCTGGTTTTTATAATTTTGAGTTTTTTTTAAAAACTATCATTATTCAAGAGAAAATTACTGAACCCATGGATTAAAAAATTAGATCTTGCCATCTTGTGTTAAAGACAATGATAATATCTTTTCTAAAAATATTAAATTTTAATCTATTTTTAGATTTAATAAATAAAGTGTTAGAAATGGTAACTGTGTATCTACTTTTTCCCCAAGTGAATGTAATGTTTTGAAAGCGGTTATTTAAAATTTTGACAAAATCATTAATTTTGCATTTTTGGTGTCGAAAATGGCAAAGATAACATTCACATACTTAACCAAAGTTTTGGAAAATATTGGAGCTTTTTTTCTAAATCTTTTTTACAACGGCTCATAAAAAATTGATTAAGAAAGGTGATAATGAGTTACTTATTACAGTACCTTTTTGCTGTTCGAAAAATTTCTCGGAAAATTAAAAAATGTTTTGTCTCATGCAAATTTCGTTAAGTCAAATATATTCACCAATAAGTTTTGATCTAAATTATTTTAAACCAGCAAGTCTTTGAGGTGGATTAAACTTTATAGAATAGGACCACTTGAGAAAAGAGCTTAGATCAAACGCAACTAATAACTTTTCTTCGTGCAAACAGACATTTTTAATTTTACTGGTAAATTTTAAAGAAATTTTTAACTACATTACTGAAATGACTTATAGAAACCTTCAAAGTTAGAGCAACAATTGCTGAAACAATTAGACGAACTGATTTTCCTAATTTATGAATTTTCAGAAGACAATAGAGTTTTGGTACAACAGAGTCTAATATATACAATTCTCGCTTTAGTTTTAAATCAACACATTTATTATAAGTTCTCAATGTGTTGTTGATTTTTCTCATCCTTTTTGTCAGAGCATTTTTTAAAATTTATTTGTAAAAATCACTTAATTAACCTATCTTAATTTAAAAAATTAAGTTTTGTGTATAGCGCTAATCTAGGTATAAAGAAAACTCAAAAGCTTACTCTAAAACAAGAAATGGTTTATATAGGTAGATTAGAAATTATCAACTAGCATTTCTTAGATTTTTTTAGTACTCTTAGTAAGTTTTTAGGTGTAACCCGAACGAAATTAATTCTAAATATTCGAAAATCTAGATTTTTAAATATGGGTAACCACAAGTCTTTTGCTAAGTATTATTAAATTTTCTTTCTTTTTTTGGGTTTATAACAGTTGTAATTAAATAAAAGTAAAGAGGATACGAAACGAAAAGAACCAAGAAAGTTAGGGCAATAATAAGTAGATATAATCATAATATAATAGAATAATTCTAAAAAAATATTAGTTTAAAGAGTGGGCAAATGCAAGAATCATAGTAATTTCATTGCACTCTTGATAAAGAAAAAACATTTATAAACAGTGTGTATTATAAATAGCTATTATTATAATTAGGGAAATATGAATAGTATATTTCCCGAGGTTGGCTAGTTACATCCCGAGGGGAACCCGAGTTCTGGAATTTAGCAATTAGTAACGTTGCTAAGGACAAGGGACATTGTTTGTAAATAGATATCATAGTTGACTTGTTTGATATTCGCGTCCTGTCATAAAAATATTTTGATAAAATGTCGGACTACGTGTTCGCACAGGCAGCGAAAGTCAGGGAATGTTTGATTCCAGAAAAATCGAATATTGCGTATAGTAAAATGTACGAAGACTTTCAATACTGGAAAACAGCAAATACGGTGAATGGTGCCACCAAAAATATTTTGCTAGCGTTTTTTGAAGACTTGGTGATTTGCTACGATTTTTGTTATTTTTGAACGTATGACTAATTTATTCTATCCGTAGTCATAGACATTTTCACCAAACACATTGTGACCAAAATTATCCATACTAAAGACAATGTTGCATTTAAAAGAAAAAAATGATGTTAGTATGTTTGATAAAGTAGAAGCATTTGCAAAATATAAAAATAAAGAATACGTTTCAAAAAAATCAGAGGTGTTGTCCCGAAAACAGCTCAAAAAATTCTTGCGATAAGTCTTACTGACATTTTTTTGATGTATAAGGTAAAATTTCATTGTGATTCTCCTCTGTTGAATAGACTGTTACACCTGTAATTTAAATTTTAAAGGTCGTTTTAATTATGGAAATCTTTGGCGTCTGCAGAACGCACATTAAATAAAATATTTTCATAGTAAAATATGACATTTTAGATTTTTCTTTATATGACGTTTCACATTTCCCTTGGGACAATATGAGCGTTTCGTATTTCCCTAGGGAAATATGAGTGTGTTATTACATATTGTAACTAAGGCAATATTAGTTAACATTGTATCAATCAGAAAAAAAAATATTTTGATATAAGGATAAGGCTATTTAAAAGTATGAAGTAAAATTATAGCCTACAATACAGTTCCATAACTGGTAAAAATCTGCAAAAAATTTTTTTGTGCTATTTCGAGTTATGACAAAATTACAAGCCTTTAAGTTATGTATAAAAAAATAATTTTTAGAATATTTCCAAAATTTCTTATTAGATTATTATGCAATTTGGTACATGAATTAAATTAAATGTGATTGTTTTACTGATAATAACAAAAGTTGAAATGTCTGTATTTTCGAAATGGGGCTAGGGCCCTAAATTCTGTTATAAGGAGTCACTATTAAGATTAAATAAAAGACTACCTAAAAAAACTTTTATCAAAATTTGCGAAATTCGATTTTCAAAATGGTGCAGATCCGCCTGGTATGTATAACTGAAATGCTTTATAGTAAAGCAGTGTTATTTTTTTTTTCTATATTAACTGACAAATACATGACCCCGTTTCTTTAATTTTTTCAAAATTTTGATTTTTGTTAAAGTTATAAGGTAGTGAAACTTTATAACAAGATTTTAGAAAATTTAATTCAGATGTTTATAACTTTGACAAAAATCAAAATTAAAAAAAAACAAAAACGGAGTCATGTACTTGTCTCTTAATGAAGAAAAAAATTGGCAGTGATTGAAAAGTGAAAAGTGAAAATCGAATCTCGCAAATTTTGGTCAAAATTTTTTTTGTGCAGCAGCCTTTTATTTAATCTCAATAGTGACCTCTTACAAAAGAATTTAGGTCTCTAGCCCCATTTCGAAAATACTGACATTTCAAAACCCACCAGCCGCCACTGATATAACCTCTGTATAGCCTCTCAGTTTCTGGTTGCAACACTTTAGTTGCAAATTTATGGCAATTATCTAATTTTTGGTTTTATTAACTCCAAAATTAATATAGCAAAATTAAATACGCCAGTAGATTCTAAATAAAAAATATTCTTCTAAAAATATTTACATTTAAAATAAACTTTATATTAAACTGCAACAGAACAAGGTATCGATATAGACGACACCTCGACATCGTTGTTTAAAAACAATCAACTTGTTTAAGTTTAATGATTATTTTCTGTCATTTTGACGTTTCCATTATTTATTTAGTTTCTCTGAGCCAATTTTTACAATTCTCTTGACTCAAAACATCTTTAATTGACTTGACATGATCGTCCCACTTGAAATTGAAAATCCTGGAAACAGCAATAGCACTCAAATTTAATAAATTTTAACATTTATTTGGTTTACAAATCAAATTGGTCATTTTTTTAATACATATTTATGTATTTTCCAATCCAGATTTCAATTGAAAAAACTTAAAACAAAACCGACTTATCTTAAAATTATACTTGTAGTTAAATGTAGTCACCAACATTACCGACAACAAAAATTTATCTATAAATGACACCCGAAAAATACAAAAACTTTCAAAAAATTTTAAGAAACGCGTATTTTTAACTAAATAAAAATTCACATTCATTTACTTAACTAAATAAATAACATTCAGTCCTGCTATTTTGAAATACAATGTTTTTAAAGAGTAAAGTGTCAAAAGTATCTAAAACTTTCATTTACTAAAGAATTAAAATTTACTCTAAAAAAATTATATATAGGTATATATATTTAAAATACGTAGAATACATTTTGTATTCTACTTCATTTTTGTAAAGTTAAATTTTTACTGATATAGGAATTATTTTTTGTAAGTATCTACATAGTATGTAATTTTTTTTAAAATAGACTTCTGTTTGCATTAGTATAATCTATACGGTACTTAATGCCTTCAACTATAACGTATAACTAATTAAATAGATCCCGTTTACGTACCGGTTACAAATCATGAAAAGATGGATAACTTTCCCACTAACTTATTCAAGTTTTAAATTAAGTTAAACAAGATCTATATAGATTTTGTTACCATTGCAACTCACTTACATAAAAAAACACAAATATTTAAAAAACTATTTGACAAATCCAGAGCGATCCCAGCGATCCATAAAATAAATAATTAGATCTCAACAGGTCTTCAAAGAAAGAGAAAGCCACGGTAGTCATGTCTGACAATTACGGTTTGTTAAACTGTCAGAATTGTAGCTTGTAATCAGTTTATTGCTACAATTTTATTATTAAAAAACAGATTTAAAATAAGACTCTTTTGTCTAACATTTAGTAAAGTTACTGCCATGTAACTAATAACCCTGTTATAGAAAGTGTTAAAATACTTTATAATACAAATTTCTATATTTATATTTTATGATCATAATCATTGATATTACAAATTGCTTTTGGCTTACCGATTCTTTAATTTTAATAAAAAATATACATTTAGATGTTTCAACCATCAGGTGCCATCATCAGATAATGTGTGTCTTTTGGTAAATATTGTTTTTTATTATTAATTATTTAAAGCTGTTGATGGCACCTGGTGGACGATACGTCCAAATGTGTATTTAATATTAAAAAGTAAGGATCTGTAAACCAAAAGCAATTTGTAATATAAAATTAAAAAATCCAACAAAAAATTCTATTAACATAATCATTTATAATAATTATTTATGTATTAACCGTGTAATCCTTAATATGTAAGGCTTTAATATATAATATAATATATAATAATAAGGAAAGGCTTTTAATTTTCCGAGGACCATTAGTGACAATTACGCCCGTAGTACATACAACGCTTTATTTTATTTTAGATCGATTTAATTGTTTAAATCAAAAGAATATTTAAAATTCAGGTATTTTTAAACTGTAAAAAAAAATCCGGATTAACTAGTTGACTATCTTCTCGTTGCCAGAATATGGTATGTTGTGATATGTTGTTATTTTCTGTTTTGCGATTTTCCAAAATAAAAACTCATAAAAACGTGTGTGAAAACGTGTATTCTAGAAAAATGTTATAACAGGTAAGAGCCCAAAATTCAAGAAATAGTTGTGCTCCGTGCGTTTGTGTTGTTTAACAATTTTTGAAATAAATGGTGATTTTTCATGATAATTGTTATTTAATGTAAAAAGTAAAGTTTACAGAATTGAAAACAGCTGGACGAATGTACGGTTGTTAATTTGTTATTTTTGCGTAACAACTTTTAAAAAATCAGTGCTATATATTTAGAGATTACGCCCTGATTTGCGGGCGTATAAAGTAGATTATAGTTCCAAAATAAAACAAAAATCATTTATTTTATTTGCGCATTAGTAAATTTAGTGACAGTATTGTGAAATTTATTGTTTATGCAATAAGTAGTAGAACATTGCCCCCTTTTTATCATCTATCTCATGTAGAACTTGACAAAAGCGCCTGAAGATGCCTACATAGGCGAAACCGGTAGCGGCATTTAATCAATAAATTGTAATAAAATTATAAAACCCTATTTCTCTAAAATTAAGAAAATAAAAATTACTTGTTTAGATGTATGTATCTAGGCTACGGTGAAAACGATAAAGAATTTGCTTGGCACAACTTGATCGAGTAAAATTATGCAAAAATCACATACCAGTGCTTCTGATTCAGTTTATTTTTGTTCGCACGGTAATAGCAACATTTTCATCAATCACCTTAGTTATCAATGTCACGTAACACATCAATTAATATAATTTATACTGAAATACTGATTTGTTACTAATTGCTTGTAGAAGCATTTGACGACAATTTGTACATATTTTATTGAAAAAAAAAATCTCTAAATTATATGTAATAATGCTACTTACTTACATTTCATAAATTTTAAAAAAAATTGACTATTATTTCTTATGAGTGCTTTATACGAAAATTTATTATTTTACTACAATAACAAATGTTGGATAAAATTTACACAATAGTAAGAAAACTATAAGTTTTACTTACATGTCTTTAATAATTAGTTATATTTGTTCAAAATTAATATTTCAGTAGCACCTAGAAAATAGCAAGCAAAATGGTTCAATCAGTGTCACATTGTTTTCTATGAAATGAGGCGGCGCTTTTATGTATTTATTTTTCTAAACTTAAATAGCACGTGCATTACAACATGTGATTAAAAAATCAAAAAGTAAAAAACAGTCCAAGAATTTCCGAAGAGTGATCATGGATTCCAACACTCTAACTCTAGCACTTCTGCATTGTTGCGTAATAACTCCATTAGCGATAAGTAGCTTGTGTAAATAGAAAGAATTTCCTATTTAGATTTCGGTATCATCTTCACGAATAATAAAGTCGACCCTGATGTTGTGTCTTCATGGTCAACGTCTGTTTTCCGACAAGGTTATTACCTGTTTTTCACAAACAAATTATTAGTTTCGTAGTTAATGCATTTTGCCATATACGTGTAATGTAGTACTTTAGAATCGATCATTACTGAGCAAAACAAGGAAGTTATTTTGATTCGTTTCACGAAAAAACTTAACGATAACACCAACTACAAGATTCGTTCTCTTTCAGAGAATATGTCAATTAAATACACAATTTCTGTTAACTGCAATAACTTTGATTATTAGAATATAATTTTGTTAATATGTATTTAATAGATTAGATGATTGGTCATTATATACCCACACATTCATTTAAATGTTGAAAAATAATTACAGATACTTGTATAGAAATTATAAGAAAAAAATCAATAACGAAAAACAATTTGTGTAGCTAATAATAACTGTATTTTCTAAATTCAAAAAAGGTAAACTTGGCAATATTTTGTTTTGTAATATTTTTATATAGTATTGAATATATAGAATGACGTCGTAGTGTGTTTGGACGTGCGAACGTACCTTAACCTGGTGCACATTTGACAATTGACAATTCAAAACCTAATCATGTCAAAATTTGTTACTATGTGCGCCAAGCTAAGCCCTACGTTCGCAGATTCACAGCACATAGAGCATCTCTAAGTGCCTTATCAAAAAAAGATGGTGACATTCGTCCAATTGCTGTTATTTGTGCTATTTGTCGTTTGGTTTCTAAACTTGCTTGTTGTACTTTAAAAAAGCTTGCTAATTACTTAAAACCTACTCAGCTTGGAGTTGGTGTTAAAAGTGACTGTAAAGATGCAATTCATACTATCGTCAGTTCGAAAATAGTATTGCTCAAAGTCAACATTAAAAATGCTTTTAACACAATTGAAAAAGATGTGCTTCTTCAAAATGTTAAAAATATAAATAGAGATAATTCCTAAATTATTCCATCAGTTTTCTCAATATTACACTGGTTCTTCAAATTTGTTCTACAAGAGTTGGTTGCCAGCAACAAGTTCCGCTTGGTCCAGCAAACTTCGGTCTACCAATTTAGCTCGCAATTAACAAACTGGCGTCTAAACTTAACATTTGGTACTTAGATGATAGTATTCTGGCTGGTTTTTTTAATAACGTTTTTTTAAACTTTAAACCTCTTGGATTATTGTTAAATTTTTCCAAATATAAATTTAATTTTCCTAGAGCCTGTTTTTTTAAAGCAGTTGTAATACCTTTTTTCTGACATTTATTTTCTTGATTTTAAAAATTTGCATATCTTTAGTTTTCTATTGCATAGAAATGCATTTTCTCTTTTCGCTACTAAACTTCGAAAAACATTTTCGTTTTTATAAAAAAATCTTTTTAAAATAAATTTCCATATAGCCTTCCTTTTTCTTCAACTTGCTTATGGATGCCCAAACTCAAATATTGTTTAAGATTATATTTATTCTAGAGACACAAAAACATATGCGATGCTATCAATAACAAAATTAAAATTACACTACAAAAACTCTTCCTAAGCTATCCTGCTCTCAGACTTTACTTCCTGTGGCTTTGAGTAGTCTTGGTGTTCGTTCTGTTATAGATGTATCATTGTCAGCTTATCTAGCTTTGGTTTTTTGTACCTCAATTTTTTACACTTTATCCTTTTTTTGTCTATGACTGTAGATAGTTGTGAAATTAAATTCGCTTTGGCTTTATAAACAAAACGTTTTTCTTCACCTGTAAGTAAAAAACTTTAACGTAATTGGAACATTTTGGAATGAAAAAAAAAATTAATTCTTTGTTGAAGTCCTCACAGCCTCGACAACAAGCAACTTTATTAGCTGCTTCTCAACAAAAATCTGGTGCATGGTTAAAAGTTAGAAGCTTTACTCGTTCATCAACTTGGCACAATTTTGGGCAAAGGTGTACTACAAATGTTTGTTGGCTTACGCATTTCTTCTAAAATTTGGCTGTCTCAATCTTTTGTTTGTAACGCATAAGTCAATCGCTTAAGTCACCACGGTTTATCTTGTATCAAAAGCAGTAAAAAAATTTTTCGGCACAATAAAATAAATTTAATCTTTAAACGTGCGCTTTTATCGGCTCCTTTATTTTGTGTATGTTGGAACCATCTAAAATGCGACAGAAAACGACCTGACAGTATGATCCTTACGGCTTGAAAAAATGGTCGTTCTTTGGTATGAGATGTCACTTGTGTTGACACTGTCGCCGCAACACATCTTTAAAAAAGATGTTCCAATGCTTGTTTAGTTGTTATGCCTGCGGAGTGTCTCAAGTAAGTTCATAAAATACGTGAAAATTAAAGAAAAGTATGGATTCGGCGCTTTTACTGTAGAAACCTTTGGTACAAGAAGAATAAAGAAATAAAATAACTCACTTTGGTAATATTGGGTAACCTCTTATAAAAAATGCGACATGTGCTAAAAAAAATTTAACACAAAATATTAGTCTGGAAATGCTTTCAGTGTGGTTGGAACGGCTAATAAAGAAACTGGTTTTAAAGAATTATATTTTATGTTAAAGTTTATTATATTTAGTACTTGTATGTATATTTCTTATACATAATTATTAAATTTAAATTATATATTAAAATCAATAAAAATTTCATAGATTTTAAACTTTTTACACGCTCGTAACTTAAAAGTTGTACTTTCTCTTTCACACATCATCTACAACCAAAAAATTGCTCCTTTATCCGTCATTGTCCTAGACGCCTGGACCCTAGACCCTAGACTTAAACTACTGATTAGTTTGGCAAAATAAAGTTTATATTTTAAAGGTAACAGCTTACCATAATCGTGAACCCTTAGAGGTTTTAAAACGTGTTTCTTTAGAAAATAATCATATTTTTAATAAATGAGAATATTCTTTAATTTATTACTTTTTAAACAATAAAGGATAGCGCAACAAAAATGAAACATGCAGGTTTAAAATATTTAACGTTGTTTTTTCGAAAAACTTTGAATCAGGTTTATTTTGTGTTTGATAATTTTGTTTTGATAGTGATGTAAACGCTAGTCTTTCATCCTCAAATCTGAAAAAGCTACAAACTTCAAATTTTTAAATAGCAAGTAAGGTTGTGTTAAAAAGCTAATTAAATTATTTTTTGCCTTTACCTTATCTCTTTGTTTTCAAATACTTTTAAATTTCAAAACAATATTTTTAGTATTTTTTTAATAAAAAAGCATTAGGTTTACATATTTATTATTGTAATTACGTAAGGCATTTTTTAAGCAAAATTAATAGTATATATTTTAGCTTTAATATAACATTTTCACTAAATTTGTTGTTCTAAAATGATTAAATTTTCTTGAAATTTGATACCACTTAAAATACAATAAATTTTACATAATATAATTTTAAAAAAACCCTAAAGTTACGATGAAAATTTTTGACTACATTGTCAAACAACACTAGATTAGCATTAATTTAATCAATTTGTGTTTAATTCTTTGCTGCAAATCAACCAAGTTATAAACAGGCACTTAAAAAATGTTGTTTTTTATGTAAGGCCATAGGAAAAAGTCACATGTTGTTAAATCACATAAACGTGGAGGCCAAATATTTCTGTGTTTCGACTAACTGTCAAAAAATTGTCTTAGCAAGACCAATGTTTTAACATTTCAATGAGCAGTAGCTCCATCTTGTTGAAAGTAAAAGTTTTGGCTATTTATATCATCAAGTTGTTCAAAAAATTGCTCTAAAATTTTTGTTTTGCATCTTTCATCATTTAGAGTACTTGAAAAGCAATAAAATTCGCGTCTTTTAATTAGCATTTTTTTACTTTGCAAAAATATTGATCCAATCATTCGTATGTGACTAAAAGTTGCCTATACACCTATTTTTTTTTAAAGTGCAAAGATTTCTAAATAATTTCGTGTAGGTTAACATGACTCCAAATTCCCATGTTTTGGAAGTTCACATATCCTGATACGTAGAACCATGCTTTATCAGTAAAAAAATTTTTGACAAAAACTCCACGTTATCAGCAACGTTATTGACTACCCAATTACAAAACTCAAGTCGCTGTAGATAATCAATCCACTGGTTTTAATTCTTGTACTGCTGTGATACGTTAAGTTCGAAATCTTCGTGTAAAAGTTTATAAGTGGTTCCAACGAACTGAAAGATTGATTTGTTGACTCAATTGTCTAACTGATGTTATGGGTGCATTATCCATTATTTCTTGAGCGTTAGCAACAACTTTTTCAGTACGTTTTTTCGATGCTCCACTGCCAGATTTCCGCAAGATGCTGCCAGTTTCAAGAAACAAACTTATGACTCTATCTAGAGTCTTTTTAAACGTCATGTAGTCAATTGCAAAATTTGGAAACTGTGCGTGAAACTCTTCCATGCAATGTTAATCAGAGTAAATCCATTCTCCGTCAACACGAGTGCCATTACCAAAATAACTTTCAACTAGGAATGTCTTCTGCTCTAAAGAAATCACCATAGTTTTAACTTGTATCAACAACAAACACTTGTTTAGCCGTGAAAACTGCTGATTTGTAAGAATTGATTTTAAATAGTGTTAAAATAAAAGTGAAAATAAAAGAATTAAAGACTCGAAACGATTAAATGCACCACTTTACTTTGCTTGTCAAATGTAGAGACAATAATGACGTTATTTCTGTCAAAAGTCAAAGAAAAAGGTGGCATTCAATAAAGTAAGCGATTGTAAGCGATCGTAATATTTGACAGCTAGCGGTGTTCAGTGGGAGTAATTCGATTTGAACCGATGGCAAAGATTGCAATCGTTCTTTTTCGACGATTGCAATCGGATAATCGCAATTTCGTAATACAACGCATGCGCATGCGAGACAAATTAGTTAGAGAAAGATTGGCTTTCGCATATCTCTCCTATAAGTACCTTGTGTTTTTTTTTTTAAAAAAAACTTTAGAGTGTAAAGTAAAGTTTTTTTAAAAAAACTTTAAACTTTTAGAAAACTTTTTAAAAAAAAGTTTAGAAACTAAAAAACAATTGTTTTGAATATCTGTGATTAATTTTTTACACACTTGTCAAAATGACGGACCTCATAATCTCACTTTTCAACAATTAAAACAAAAATACATTTACATACAAAATATTTATTTATTACCTACAATAACTATTGAAAATGTCTTCCTTGATGTTGAACTTGATGCATAATTCTTCAACGGCTTGGAGACGATAAGGGTACATACGTAAATCTTTTCGTAGGAGTTTATGACATGTACTAACAGAAAGTACAACTTGCTGAGACAGATGTCTAATCGACGTTTTTGGATCTTGCTATAGAATCTCCTGTACAGCCTGAATAACTTCCTCTGTTTGTTTAATTGGTTTTCTACTGCCCTCTTTACGTGTAACGGACCCAGTTTTACGAAACAGGTTCACACTTCGGTAGAGAGTGTTTTTAAACTCTTTATACACAACAACAACGCCAGGAAAAGCTTTTCGAAACTCCTCCAGGCACGGCTGATTTGAACATTTCCAAACACCGTTAACTTTCTCTCTATTTCGGAAATAACTTTTCAACAAAAAAGCCTTTTGTTCACTGGTGTACACCATGATTACAAATCAAGAAAAACACAAAATTTAGTATTAAAAAATACTGATAAATAAAATCAAGAATGTTTGAAAAACAAAAACACCACGAAGGCAACCACAGAAAAACACACCAAGACCAAGCTATTCATAGGTTATGTTTAAGATAATTTGTAAAGGGTAAAATGGCATGGCAGGCAACCAACAATACATGGATAATTTAAATAATAAAAATTTTGTTAT
Organism: Tribolium confusum; assembly: GCA_029207805.1. NCBI lineage: Eukaryota > Metazoa > Arthropoda > Insecta > Coleoptera > Tenebrionidae > Tribolium > Tribolium confusum. The sequence goes on from JALGAY010000003.1 coordinate 40,225,298, forward strand.
TGTATGGGGTCACGTAAAAATGCCATGACTTGCTACGAGTTTTTTTTAATAAACACACATTACTTTACGTAAAAGCTCATTCATTTTATATATATCTCGATATTATTTTTGTCGATAATTACAATTTTGTTTGACATTTAACACTGAAAAGACGTTTAACACTGAGACAAATGACAGACAAACGCAGTTGCAATTTGACAGCGAAAATTGGACGTTCAGTGTTACAGAATCCATTCAAATCGCATCGCAATCGGTAATCATTAATCGCTTACTTTATTGAATGCCACAAATGATTTATGCGCCAAGTTGAGACGTTTCTTTTTCGGGTGCATTTCGGGCGTTTAAAATCCGATGCGCTTTGAATCCGAGCAGATTAACTTTTTTCTTTTTTCCGCCAGAAAATTGACAGCTTTAAAGTCAGCCAACAAAAATAACTGATAACTTTTCCAAACAAGTATGTCAGTTATTCTTGTTGGGCGACTCTAGAACTGTCAATTTTCTGGCGAGAAAAAACAAAAAATTCAATCTTCTTGGTTTAAAGCGCATCGGAATTTAAACGCTCCAAGCGCACCCGAAAAAGGGACGTCTCAACTTGGCGCACAAATCTTTTTCTTTGACTTTTGACTGAAATAAGGTCATCGTTGTCTCTACATTTGAGGATGATCTGATGCTTTTGAGGTTCAATCCCACTGATATGCAAGTAACAAACAAAACATATACAAATGAAAAACGCTACAAAAGCAAACGCCCGAAGGGCACCCCCTTTTTCACTTCATCTTTGTCTATTAGAAAATCACAGGAAACTTGATAACTTTTTCAAATGAACACCCGATATTTATCTAATATAAAAACCACAACCGTCTGAATGACATTTTATAAAAATTGACGTTTATAAACATCAATTTCCAAAAAATGTCATTTAGACGGTTGTGATAAAAACATATAAACGTTAATAAGATTCTATCCAAATAATAATTATAATTAATTTAAAAGATCCAACTAAGAATAATTATTACTCCTATAAAAAATTAAGTGTCTAGCATCAGAAAAGCGTCGAGACTGCTGTCGGCACTTTCAAAGAGGTCACAGGTCATTATGTTAATTTACAACTGCACGATATAACTGCAGTGGTGTATATCAAAACTATGCCGGCGCTGAATTATAGTAGAACATCTGAATTTAATCCAAAAATAATTACTGCTACGTTTCTGTTTTATAATTTAAATGAGATATTTTTGCGTAAAGTGGCCATTGGCTGCCCACTTTTGTTTTTTCTTGATAAATAAACATACAATTACAATTTAAAAATGCATATTTATCTACTTAAATCTGTTATATACGTACTTCGAGATAATGTATGTACTCGTATATGTAAAATGTGTCTATTCAGTGCTATATTTTAAAAACCCATAGAATAGATTTATGATGAAGAACATCTTATTTGTAACTTTTTTAACAACTTGTTTAACTGTAGTGGGTAGGTCGGACTTTAAAATATTTATGCTGTTAGTTTTCAGTTTACCAATCAAACCGTATCCACCTTAGCGCCACTCTGACATCTGATGGTAATAATTACTCAACAGGAAATTGTAGTTGACAGCGACACTTGGCGACTTATTAACATATCTCTTATAATATAAAAGGCACCTAAATACTTTAGACAACATGACAGAATAAATAGCCGCAGAAAAGGAATCCAATTAAAAATGAAATATACACACATTTTTTTATAAAAAAAAACACATCAATAATTTCCTGATGTCAAACATATATCACGACAACAAATTAAAATTAATAAATAATTAGGAGTTGTATTTTACTGTAGGTTAAGCCTTTTTATAAAAATAGTCAACCATTAAATTAGTGGATATTTGACATACCTCGAAAAATAGAAAAAAAACCGAACAGAGACATTTGCGTTTTAAGCCATCACAATGTTTTTTAAAGTGTTTTCAGATTTCTACAAAATTCTGTGTAAGTAACTCACAAATAGTTTTTTTTACCTACTGTACCGGTTATTGCTTGAATAGTTCAATGGGCTATTACACCACATTTTTTTTATTGCAAAATCTAAAAGTATTTATCTCAACTTAAATTTTGACACTATTACCATGGACTTTATTATTGCCCTAATGCACAAAAAAAAATATTTAATTTCAAATTTTGCTTGTGACGTAATAGCCCTGTGCTTGCGTTATTGCACTAATTTGGTTCAATGCGCATTCGACCCGATATATTCGATTTAAGTTGGCAATAGATTTCTAACTGTATATGTCACTCGACCAGTCACTGTAAACAAAGAGATTTTTTGGCGAATTATCGATAATAACCGCTTCAGTAGTAAACGGTAAATTAATAAATTCACTACCGCACCTAACAACGCAAAAATATACTTGGTGACACATCCCGGTCAGTATGTCTGCTAAAGTTTGTTATTTGATTGAGGTTATGTGATATTGTCACGTGCCTTGAAAAACATTTGAAGAACGGTTATATTATTATTAATTATATCATTATGGATAATAATAATAATGATGTTACAATCATCTCAAACCATGAGGTACAGGATATGGCTGTGAACGTTGATTTAGAAACAGCAAATATTCTATTTAAGGGTACGTAGTGATTTGTACATATTTATATACTTGAATTACATTAAAGGTTATTGTTTGTAATAAATATTAACGAATAATACGTATATCGTAGACTCCAGTCAAGCAAAATTATTTTTGGAAACTTGCATACTCCAAGACAACACTGAATCTGATGGTTTCTCACCTGCACCTTCCATAAAAGTGCATTTATGGTAACGAATTGCTGATAAGTTAGAAGCCATTGGTTTTACGATAGGAAAAAATGGGGCCGAGAAGTGCAGACAAAAATTTTCAAATCTTTAGAAGCAATATATTAGCCACATTACCGACGTAAAAACTACAGGTGAAAAGAACAGGAAACCCCATTATATATTTTGAAAGACTACATACCATATTAGGTAAAAAATAATTATACATATTTAACCATTTCAATAAAAAGTTAGTAATGTTGTATTATTAGGTACAAAGGACAGAAATAATCCGAAAAAAACAAAGGACTCTATCAGAGGAGGAGCCAGCAGTGTCTGACAAAGAGAATATCGTAAACCGATTTGCAAATAAAAAATATACTTTAGTGAAATCAAACACAGATACATAATACATATATGTATGAAGGTAGTTAAAGAAGAATTAGAAAAAGACCGTAAAATTAATAATGAAAATTTCAACACATTGTCCACTTTATTACGCGAGCAACATAGCCAAAGGGAAAGAATGATTGATCTTTTTGCAGATTTTGTTACAAGTAGCAAGAAACACAAGTAGGAATCAGAGGAAAATGATTTCTTTAAATCAGAATGCTTTTTTGGGTGATTTTATTTTGTGAATTAAGTTATGTTTTTTGTTAATTTTTGTGTTAAAAAGTAAATGAAGAAATAAATATTTTTATTGATTAAAACACTTCAAATATAGAATTTACATATTTATTATAAGTTGTGCAGCAATTCTGTTTCGTTTTGCTTTTCCCAACCTTTACTGTTCTAAATCATTATAAAATCATTCCGCACATTAGTACGTATCTGCAATTATTTCTCCAGTCTATTGGTCATTATGTAGTATACAAAAAAAGTATTTTCTATAACTGCCCTGCACTTAGAGAGTGGTTACTTCTGTCCATACGGTTCAAATTTATCACACGGGATTTATCACTTAACTGGTCACTTCACCAAAACTTTCTTATTTAACACTTATTTATTAACTTTGTCCCTTTGTACGCAGCTTATGACGTGTTCTCCACTTTTATTAAAGAAACGAAAACACGACTGTTAGTAAACAAAAACAAATCACAGTTGTCAAATCACACATGTCAAATGAAGTGAAGTGGTACCAACCTATTTTCTCCCAACATCGAAACTAACTAAAACTCATCGAGCTTGAACACGATTGGTTGATAGAGTCATTAAGGGCTATTACGTCATGGCCTCCAGATTTAAATTTCTAATGCCCGTAATTCAAAATCAAATGCCATTTTGACATAACCAATTGTGTCATAGGGCTTCTTCCTATATATATTTTGTGTGTATAATGTTTTTTTTCGATTTCGTTTCATGGTGTAATAGCCCATTGGCATAAACACAATAAAGAAAATCTCCAAGAAAAAAAATTCCAACATTTTTTGAATTACCAAATCGCGAAATTTATACAAATTCTCTCATCATTATGTAAGACCAAGCAGTGCTATATACTCATCTAGCAAACAATTTGTAATTTATCAAACGCTATGGAGGTTGCAAGTAGTGGCTGAAAGCTGTTTTAAAGTGTCTTTCCTCAAAAAAAGGTGTTACCTCCTTGGTGTTACCCCACTGTTTGAGTGTTTCATAAGTTTATTAGCTACACACACAAAAACACCTTAGTGAAGAATACTAAGCATCAAGTTCTATCAAGTTCAACAAAATTTGTTCGAATAAAATTATAATCTTATAACGCCGACATATGTATGAACTCTGAGACGTTACAAATGTCCTTAAAAATTTATGACGTTTTATCTTCTCTGAGATCCGATACCAGCAAAAGCGTTACCAACTCAAAAAAAAAAATGCACCAGTTACTTTTTAGCCTGCAAATGGGTGCTGAATTGGCTAATATGACACCTAAATCGGTAACGTATTTGGCTTTGTTACAAAAGCAAAGTAGAAAAAAATATATTTGTCAATGTGATATATTTATCGCATTACCGGTAACAACAAGAGTATTTAAATGAGATAATATTTTTTGTTTTTCTCATCGCTGTGATAGCCATTTTACTAAAGACATTTCGCATTTCATTTATACACGTGATAAATAATAAATTTTTAATGCTTACTTAGACACCTCTAATTAACTAAAAATATTTATATATTAAATGTATGCAGAACGCGCTAAAAATCATAATATCACTTTCGATTTAATAAGTTTCTTGTGCGTTGTTTATGTAAAGTTTTGCTTGTTATGGCTTTTACTAATTAAGTTTTTCGTAGACTTTAAATGTGTCGTAAAGTGAATGGTTATGTTTATAAACAAGACAAGATAGAAACAACAATATAATAAAGCCATCATAAAGCAGTCCTATTATCACTAATGTCGAAAAAAATGTGTATAATAAAATATTTTAATATTTTTGCTATTTTAATAGCAATTTTTGTGAATATACGGATGAATATTTTAAAATTTAAACATAAGAAATTTACGACTGACGAATATTGATAGTCACAATTAATTAATAATTTTAGTAAAAAGAGATTATTAATAGAAGGGGTAAAAAAGATATATATATAAGCAGGAAACCGTTGTTTATTAAAATAACTAAGTACAAATTTTAATACAACTGTCTAAATAAAAATTAGTTAGTGATAGTCCTGAAGTCTTTGGCAAAAAAGTGTAAGAATTTTCTAATGGTTCAAAATTTAATAAAAGCTTGTATTTAGTATGTAAGTAAATATACAAGTGTCAGCAGTCTGAGTTGCAAGACATTTAAGAATAGCACACCTGAAGAGATGTCAAAAGCTAAAAGTTTCGTCAAACTGTTTTAAAAAAGTTGAGTTAAACTTTATTAAAAGTTAGATTTAAACATACAATTTGGTCTAACAGTAAAAGATGGAATCGTCAGTAAAGTAATAATTTATTTTCGGTTTTAGAAACCAAATTTTAAATTTAAGAAAGTTGTTTGACCTAAAATATGATGCTCATTTTTAATCCAGTTATTTGATGTATAGTTAAAAAGTACGCAAGAGCATTTATAGGAACAAAACTGAAAAGTTTTTTGGTACCTACTTTCATTTAGCTCAAATTTAGCTCACCTCTTATGACCATGCAAACTCAGGTTAGTGTTAGTTAACATCAACTAATATTATTTTTTCTACCATAATATACAATAGACAATATTGTCATTGTTAAATGCGTTTGCGTTTACCGTTTAACAATAATGCTACTAAATTTTCATTATAGCAAAACAGTAACTTTTTTATTGGTTATGTTGGCACCGTAAGCGCAAAAATTACGTCTACCGCCTATCCTATGGAATGGAGATGATATGGAATAGTTGATAATCATAAGCAAGCTGTCGAAAATATTGAAGCAAAATATCAGTCAATTAGTAAATCTGTTGAAAACCTTAATAAACTTGACAGATGTCATTATTTCATTAGTGCCAACCAAATTTGTCAAAAATTCCAAGTTGTGAGAATTTCTTAACAGAGACTTTTAGAATGCATTTTTGCAATGCAACGTAGAAAAAATAGTATATTACACTCGTTTAATAAGACGACTTGTGACACTCATTCTACTTGAGCACTTCTCGCTTCGCTCGTTGTGCTCAAAACTCATTCGGGTTACAATAATCGTCTTATGAAACACGTATAATAATGTACTATTGTAATTCTAAGACACACTTTTAGCACATTTTCTACAAGTACCTAATAGATCTTTAATAGATACCTATTAAAAGAAGACTCGCCAATTAGTCCCCAGTACAATGTCCTTAAATTTTTTTTTGATACAAACAAATGTAAAACTTTGTGAGTGCCTTTCTTGCAACGAGTCCGATACACTTTTCTAATGAGAAACTTTCGGCGCTGCTGCGTTTTCGAATGCCGTCATACCTTCGCGCTTCGGGGTGGTGGACACTCCATACGCAGCATGATTTTTGTCGGACAAGTTGACCACAATTTTTAAACTAATTTTACTAAACAGATTTTTAGAAATCAAAATTGGATATACGGGGATGTCTCCCGTATAGAGTGCAGTCATATCGACATTTTCGGAGTGGTGGACACCCATACGCAGCATGATTTTTGCCGAACAAGTTGACCACTATATTTAGAATAATTTTATTTAAAAAATTTAAAAAAATCAAACTTGTATACACGGAGCGTCAATAGTGATCTCATATCGACATTTCGGGAATCGGGCATTCGAAAACGCAGCAGCGCCGAAAGTTTCTCATTAGAAAAGTGTATCGGACTCGTTGCAAGAAAGGCACTCACAAAGTTTTACATTTGTATGTATCAAAAAAAAATTAAGAACATTGTACTGAGGACTAAATAACACTTCTCCCAAATAAACTATAAAATGCTATTATAAAAAAAACATTTTCTTAAAAAAACAATATTTTTGCTTAAAAAACAAATCTTTGTAAAAAAATCTACAAATTCTTTTAAACAGAAACAAATCCTTAAAATAAAAATAAAAATACATATGTTACATAACAGGTCACATATTAAGTATTTGTTTTGTAGGCAAAATCAAATTGTATATTCTTTTGAGAAATGAAATTTTCTGTAGGTACTCTGAATAAATTCTTTTTCTAATAAGCACATTGCTAATACATAAAACCTCTCCTGACATACTATTTCGTGTAAATGTTTATAATTTTTAAATAGAAAAACATCTTTTACTTTCTGCAGTTGTTATAGAAGTTTCACATATAATTATTTTAAACGAAAAAAAGTGAAGCACCTAAAAGTAGTGCAAGGATTTTTATGAAACTTTGCAAACATAATAAAAATAAGTTAAAGAAGAAACTGTTAACTTTTAAAAAACATCTGACAAAAAATACATTTTTTCTTAAATTTCTAGTTAAATTAATCAGAATGTCTATTTAATAGTGTTTTGTTGTTATTCTGATAGTGATTAAACTGTAGATTATCACAATTTGTCTAACTTGACTTAAAATATGTCTCGCATAAGAAGACGCTAGCAGCTACCCCAGTTAACACTCTTTGAAAGAGGTAGATTTAATGTACAGTGCTCAACAATTAAAATAAAACACCCTAAAATTTTAACAAAGTTTAAAGTGTTGTAACTCCTACAAAAAATTATTAATCGAAACCATCTATTTTTTCTGGGTAGATCATTTCTTATGTTAAATCATTTTTTAAATTAAATTCTGAGCAAGAGTTAATTTAAAACATTCTGTATATTTGATATTAACATTAAAACTAAAAGTATCACCAGGGACACTCTGTATACCAAAAAAATTGCTATGATATATCCGTATCTCTTTCAAAAAGATATTTTTTTAAAAAAAGTTTACAAAGTGTATCTAGGAAACTATAAATATTTATGAGACAATTTTAGTTTTTACCATCCTTTCAGCGAAAGCTATCACCTGTAAAAAATTTTAATTACTTCAAAAACACCCAGTAAATGGACAAAACAAACATTCTACTTTTTTCAAAAAAAAGTATTTCAAAACATTTAGAAAAAGATTGTGGGTGTTTTTTCATCTATTGAATTTTTTTTTATGTAAAAGCTTTCAGAACCAATATGCTTTTTATACACCCTCTGTATAAAAATGTATGTATTTTATTTTGGCAACATTACCATTTTTAGAAGCACTTAAATTAAAACAAAATCTTAGTTTTTACTTTAGCAACGACACAATAGCCGATTATTTTTGCACAATTAAAAAATATATTAAATAAATCTATGAAATTTCCTTAAAAAATATAGAGATCTAAAGATGCAAACTGCTTCAAATTATCTTCAAATAAAAGCTATGTATGTTGGCGTTAGTTTTTATTTATTATAGGCGTTATCATGTGTAATAAATAACAATCCAAAAGAAATCTAGAAAAAATATTAATAAAGAGCAGAGTAAAAAAATATTCACTTTTTTATAAATTTTGGTCAAAAAAAAGGCAATAAGTTTAGAATATTATTTCGTTGCTTGAGAGAAGATCTCTAACAATAAATTTTCAACTAAGAATAAAAAGGGTGCGAAATACAGTTTTAGCAGTGTATTTCTTTTGAACAGTTAAACAAAGTTAAAAGACGAATAAATACCTTGTAAAGGTAAATTTATAAATCTGTTGTATAAATTTTTACTTAATCTAAAAAGCACCTCCTACATCTCTACAACTCTTAAAACTCGCAATGCTGAGGTACTCTGTATAATTAATAATTTCAACACGACTTATTACATTCTCTAAGAACTGTAAGTAGTAAGTATTCTCTCATATGTATAATAGTATGTAGTAGTATTTTATATACAATTTCATGCTTATATTGCTTTTTTTAAATTTTATATCTTTTACAAATACAGTGCTCAACAATTGAAATAAAACACCCTAAAATTTTAACAAAGTTTAGAGTTTTGTAACTCCTGCAAAAAATTATTAATTAAAGTGATTTTTTATGAGTAGCTCATTTTTTATACTTTAAGATGTTTAATAAAGCGTTTTTTTTTGTAAATTTGTAGTTTAAGTTATACAGGGTGTTATGGAAGGTATTGCAAAAATTTTAACAGGTGTTTTAATTTGTGGTGAAGATATAAATTTCACTTTTATTTGTGATATCAAAAATTTAATTTTACATTTTTGTAACCCCTAATTAAACACTGCGCTCATGATGGCATTTTCAAGTTCAAGCAAAGAGATAAAAAATTTATTCTTGTAAAAACTTGAACGTTTTTTCTAGAAAAAAACACTGATAACGGCAACCGGCTATAACCTTATTTCACATTGTGTCGCTGTAATCAACAGTATTCTAATAATAAATTGAGGTAGAGCAACAAAAATTAATAACAATAGTGCATTTTTTTAATATGGATATGGTGCTATGTCGCGGTAATGCGTCTGCAGCTTGGCGTTTGTCCCAACGTTTTCCGGAAGTGTAATTGCCAAGATGCGAATGTTCACAAGTATTGTAACAACCCCAAATCATCGAGAAGGACGCCCAAGAAGCGAACACAATCTTGAAATGGAGCCGAAAATTCTTTATGTGATTGAAGATCAACCAGACCTAAGTATTCGTAGACTAGCGTTATAATACGTGAAGGTGCTTCTGCCCTTATTGTGTATCGTACCCTTTATGAACAGGGTTAATAAAGTTTTATTTTGCCCTACTAACCCACCTAAAATCAGTTGTGTTTACATTTCTTTTTGGTAAGTTTTTGTCTTAAATTTTTTTTGGTGTGTTTTGATCGCTGCGTTTAGACATAGGCGGGTATAGTTTTTTGTGCTCTACTTACTTTTAATTTTAACTCGGTAAGGGTGCGTTTTTGACAAAAATGCTAAATATTTGTTTATTAGTGTATATAAGTATATAAATATTTGTTTATTTTTGTGAGTTCTATCTGTGATTAAAGTTTTTGCATTCACTTCCATAACAGTCTGTATAAGGTGTCAAAGACAGATCTTGCAAAAACAAAAATTTTAGACTGCTCCCATTTTAACAAAAAAAAAAAATAATAAATTTTGTTAATGAGTTTCTGAAAAGCGATGGACCAAACCTTCGAAACGGTTTTAAGCTAAGTTTATAAATTAAGACCAAAATTCAAAAAAAATGTTTTTTACACTATAAGCAATAATTTCGATAATTGGTGTAATTTTTTTTCTTTTTTTTAACTTATTCTAAAGGTAAAAGTTCAAACTTGAGTGCTGGAAAGAGTGGTAGACATACCGTTATAATTTTGTGTAATATAAGAATTCCAAAAATGATCAAATAACATATCCATCCTACTTCCCCCTTCATATAGTCGAAACAGTTTTTTTCTTATTTTTTTGTCTTAACCTGTTTAAAAGTTATTAGAGGTAGAAGTTTTCAATGTTACACACTGTATATTTTAAAGTATAAGAACTAATCTACCCAGAAAATAAAGTGATTCCGATTAATAAACTTTTGTAGAAGTTACAAGACTAAACTTTGTTAAAAGTTTAGAGTGTTCCATTTCAATTGTTGAGCACTGTATTTTTTCTGTTTGTATATAAGTATGAGTTTATAGGAAATTGAGTTACATATACATAGGTAAAAAGAATATTTATTTTGTTTTAGGCGATATTTACCTACCCATTAACTGTTAACCTAAAAACGTTTGTATTGATTATTTTGATGACATTTTACTGTTCACATCCTGACACCTTCAAATAAATAGGTGACCCAAATAAAAATTTATACAATTTGTAATCAAAATTATTCATTTAAAACATTTTGGAAATTTTGAACCAAAAATACATAAAAATGTATACTTTTTATATAACATATAAAAAACACGTCGAGGACAACTGTAATAAAACATATTAAAAATGTATTATTCAACTGAAGTTGTAAGAATTACAATCTAATTTAATAATAATATTATTAAGTTTCTATACCTATCACGTACTTCCGTAATTTTGTGGATGAACTTTAGTTCGAAGTTTACGTAATGCGAAATTGACGTGTTTTCAAAAGATAATTTAACTAAAATAATTGGTTTGCTATATAGAAATATGGAAAACAATTTTTGGTACTACTTGATGATAGCCAATTAACATGTTTTCGCATTTTAGACTGTTCCTTTCCGCTTTTTTCTGTGTAGGTTAATGATCTTAAATTTCGCATAAGTGTACAAAGTCTATACCTACTCATTATGAAAATTTCTAACGGAATAGTAAAATATAAAGAGAAGGTAACTAACGGACATTTCATTATTTAAATTTACTTATTATGCCAAATCAAATTAAGTCGTTCGAAATACATTAATTCATATTATAGATATCAATTTTTGTCTAGGTTAGATAGTAGCAATAATGTGTTATTATGATTTTTTTTTTCACAAATTCAGGTGTTTAAAGTTTTTTTTAAAAGTTTAGGGTAAGAAAAAAAGAGGTAGTCAGTTTAAATACTTTGTGGTTTTATTAACATTTATATTTATAGCTGTCCCAAGATGGGGTGGGGGGTATTCGGAAAAGAATCGATCAATTAAAAATAATTTAAACTAATTTAAAAGCAGGTATAAGCCAAAAACGTTACCACTTTAATATTTGTAATAAATAATTAAATTAATTGTTTATTGTTTTAATTATTTTTTGCTGTCTTATAATAAAAATAAGTTATAAATGCTTAGATACGTACCAACTAAATGGTCAATATCACTACTTTATTAAAAACAAATAAATTAATAATCTTATGGTGGTAACTCTGCACCCAAATACCAGTGTTTTCAAATCGCATATACAGTTATACATCTTCTAAGATAACCTAACAACATTGGTTGCCGAGTCGTGTCTGGTCCAAAAGACGAGGTTAGTGTACAGGGTGTAACATTGAAACTCTACTTCTAAAAGCTTTTAAACAAATAAGGATTAAAGAGTAGTAAAGATTTCTCAGAAACTAGTTATCACATCAACTTCAGAGTTTGCCATTAAAAACTTTACATAACATATTCGGGAAGATAAATATCCCACATAAGACTTTGTTTGCAGCGCGAGCGAAGAGAGTGCTGCATTAGTGCGAATGTGGAAAATGTCATTTCAAAATAGTTAAGTACAACATTTTTCGTAATAAATAAATAAAAACATCTAAAAAACAATAATATTTTTAATAATTGAACATAATTTAGTCAAAAGTTTAGTTTATTTATAATGGGTTACCGAGAAATAATTCTAATAAATAAATGTTTTTTTATTTCACAAAAACGACCGTGAAACAGCTTCTCAAAAGCAATGAGTACATTTTTTTTTTAAATTCCAACCAGAAGTTTTTTACGATTACCTCTTCCTTGTATAAGAAAAGACGTCTTTTTAGGGTATCTTAAAGTTCGGTTTAACTTTTGATCAGGACCAACTTATGAGGTAATTTGTTCAGTTAAAAGCACCGAAATTACTATGAAACGATATAGCAATATTGTTGTCTATTCATTAAAATCCATTCATTCCGTAAAGATTTATTACAAAAAAATTAAAATTATGGTCCACTCTTATTTTTGAGAAATTTTAAAGTTTTGTTACAAACACTTTGTAATTGGTTTTAAATCAGTACGATCAACAACTAACTGCCTAACTAAAACAAAAAAATATCAAAAAAGTATTTTTTATGTAAATTGTCAGAAAAAGACGATAAGGAAGATTCGCAAAATGTTTTAAAATCGGAAATCGCATTTTCTAGTTTACTAAATTATCATTAATTTTATTCCCAAATATTATCGTTAATTTTGTTTACCCATACCACAAGAGTCTCAAAATACAGAAAACTGATCATTTTTCTAATAGACTAAGATCCCAGAGCCTCCAGACCTTACTTATTTTCTGATGAACAAAATGTGTACGATAGAATAAAGTTAGTATATACTGTAAACGTACACATACTCGCTAGCTTGTGAAAAGAAGTAAAATGGTCTTCTAAACATTGTATATAACAATAAAGTCTCTAATTATAAGTAAGATTGATTTTTTTTATGTCGATGTTTAAAGCGTCTAGCAATAATTACCAACGGCAGAAAGTGTTTGGCAATGTTTATTATTAATTTTTAACAATATTTTGTAAAGCATATGTAAAATTTAGCCCTTAGACTAAAGTAAAGTGAGTAATATTTTTATTTACCTGTAGCACCTGGTATCTGAGAATTGAGCCACGGCACAACCTAGCAAGTATGTGTACGTTTACAGTATATACTAACACTATTCTATCGTATACATTTTGTTTAAAATAAGTAAGGTCTAGCGGCTATAAGATCTTAGCCTATAAATATATTTGAAAATTTGTAATCTTCTTTTACTAACCAAAAATTCAGAGCCGTTTTTGCTCAATTTAATAATTTTTTTAAGACGCTTTGCTACTCGAGATGTTAACGATATATCTACCTCTACTTTCCAGAATACAAGTTTAAATTGACCTTCAGAATAAGCCAAAAATACGAAAATTTGGACGTCTGTTAACAAAATTATTGCTCATAACGCAAGAAATTTTTTTTGAACTTTGGTTTAAGTTTATAAATTTAGTATAAAATCTGCAAAAACGTTTCGAAGTTCCAATTTAAAAAACTAATTTTGATGTAGTCATTTTGAAACCACATTAAAAACAGTCTAATTAACATTTTATTTTTAACAGTTACTGCTAATGACGCCTAGGTCGTCAACATATTAGAAAACAAAACTTCGGAAAACACAAAATACATCCTCCAAATTAATAAATTATTTTAAAAGTTACAAAATTTCAAACTTTGTTAAAATTTTAGAGTAATCTTTATCAAAATTGTTGAGCACTGTATTTTGCCAAGATAGCATATCTAAAATAACTCCCAAACCACTCGATAAAATAGAAACTTACCGACTGCTACACAAAAAGTTTTGTGTAATTATATACATACAATATGTTTAGTATAGTTTAAATCATTTTTTAATTATAGATCAAGTGCTATTTAAAAAAATAAATTAGGAGGTCATTCAACCTAAAATTATTTTTTTATTGTTGTATTAGTAAGGTTTTTTTGCTTCTAAAAATTAGGCTCATCTTCTGTGATTATACAAATTCACATTACTCTTATTTAAGATCAACTAAAGGTATTAAAACGGTTTTGCTAGTCTAACCTACATTTTGTTTCAAAAAAATTGCTATATCATCAAAGAAAAAAAGATATAGCATTTTCAAAATTTCTTAAAATTTCACTGAATATAAAATTGCAGCTGAACTATTTAATCTTTTCAGCTAAAATTAGTTAGTTTATTTACACCTATATAAACTACAGTGTTTAACAATTGAAATGGAACACCCTAAAGTTTTAACAAAGTTTATACATTTCTTATACTTTAAGATGTTTAATAGAGCGTTTTCTGTACTTGTAGTTTAAGTTATAAAAAGGTGTCAAAGACAAGCTCTGCAAAAAACAAAAAGTTTAGACTGCTCCAATTTTAACAAAAAAAATTTTGGGTTTTTTTTAATGGGTTCCGGAAGAGTCCTAGATTAAGCCCTCAATACAATTTTACAGATTTTAAGCTACCCTTATAAATTAAAGCAATGATCCAAAAAAACTGTTTTTTGCGCATTAAGCAATAATTTTGTTAATCGATGTAAAATTTGACCTCTTTTTGACTTATTCTAAAGATAAAAGTTTAAACTTAAATTTTAGGAGGCAACGGTAGACATACTGTTAACATTTTTTGTAGAAAAAAGCTCCCAAAAATGACCAAATTTTTAAACAACTCCGAATTTTTGTTTTATAAAACAATTATAAAAATTGAAACGTGTATTTAATTACTTGACTAGTGTTTTGAATCTCAAAACCCTTGTAGTATTAATTTACTCAGTTTAAGTTGGTGCTTAAATACAATCTTTGAAGCCATATTTTTAGAAAAAAATTAAAATCTTCGAAACGGTTTTGAGCTAACTTTATAAATTAAGACCAAAATCCAAAAAAATATTTTCTACACTATAAGCAATAATTTTGTTTATTGGTGTAAACTTTTTTCTTTTTTTAGCTTATTCTAAGGTAAAAGTTCAAATTTTAGTGCTGAAAAGAGTTGTAGACATACCGTTAATTTCGTGTAATAAAAAGATTCCAAAAAAAATCAATTTTTTAAACACCTCTAAATTTCAGCTTGGTAAAACAATAATAAAAATTTAAACGTGTATTTATAAACATGACTTGTGTTTTAAATCTCAAGATCCTTGTAGCATTGGTTTACTTGGTATAAGTTGGTGTTTAAATACGATTTTTAAAGTCATGTTTTTTTTATAAAACTTTTGCTCATCTAAACGGCTTGTTTCCAATGATACAATTGTGCATAGCAAAATAGCGTCCGTATCGTAGTAACGAGCTGTTTAAACTAGAAAAAACTTTAATTTTTTCCTAAAAATATGCTTTTAAGAAAGGGATCGAATTACCAACCAATACAAAGTATACTAATGCTAAAAGAATGTTGAGATACAAAAAACAAGTTATGTGTCTATCATCTTCGGAAGTGTTTTTCTACACAAAATGTTAACAGTATGTTAACATTGTCTTTCAAAATTCAAGTTTAAAGTTATATCTTTAGAATAATTCAAAAAGAGGTAAAACTTTACATCAATTAAATAATAATTTTATAATGTGCAAAAAAAGTTTTTTTAGATTATTGCTTTAATTTATAAGTTGTAGCTTAAAATCTGTAAAACAAAACAAAAAAAAATGTTAAACAAAAAATGTTAACAGTATGTCTACCGTTGCCTCCTAAAATTTAAGTTTAAACTTTTATCTTTAGAATAAGTCAAAAAGAGGTCAAATTTTACATCGATTAACAAAATTATTGCTTAATGCGCAAAAAACAGTTTTTTTGGATCATTGCTTTAATTTATAAGGGTAGCTTAAAATCTGTAAAACTGTATTGAGCGCTTAATCCAGCGCTCTTCCGAAACCCATTAAAAAAATCCAAAAATTTATTTTGTTAAAATGGAAGCAGTCTCAACTTTTCGTTTTTTGCAGAGCCTATCTTTGACACCCTGTATAACTTAAACTACAAATTCACAAAGAACGTTCTATTAAACATCTTAAAGTATAAGAAATGAACTACCCAGAAAAAAATTATCTTAATTAATAAATTTTCCAGGAGTTACAAGACTTTAAACTTTGTTAAAATTTTAAGGTGTTCCATTTTAATTGTTGAGCACTGTATTTATCTTAATTTTTATAAAATTTAGTTAATTTTTGACGAAGATAAACGGAATTTAATTTATCAGCAAATTTTTTTATTCTTTTTACTTCTTGTAAAAGAGAAAAAAATTAGAAAACTTTTTAACTAAAAATTTTTTGTATTTAGGCAATAAAATGGTACTAATATTGACACTTTAAGTGACTAATTTAATTTAGAAATTTAAAAAAATAAAAATCACAAACGTACTCGCTACAAGTCTCAATTTTGGATTTTTTTTCCCCAAAACCAATGTTCCGTCAATCATATAAAGTAAAAATTTTAAGAATTTCTTGCATTTGTTATTTTATTACTAACATATTCTCAAAGTGACTAGCTAAATTCTACAAAAAAGTTGATAACCCGACTGTGTTTTTGTACCTTGGTGACTTCACTATTTATATATGAATATCTTATAATAAGCATAATTTTTATTATTTCAATTCATAATAACTCGTTATTTCTATGACTCCAAGATCAAGAATATGTATATACTCATTTAAACTCAGTATGAAATAATACAGGTACAATGGTTCTAATAATGAATTCAGTTAGTTGCAGTTATAAAATAAAACGTCTAACAAATGATTTGTCCCACAGTTCGACTTGTTCTTGTCTCAACACAACAAAGCAAAGCTATATAGAATCATAATTGCAACACAATATAACGTATTTCTGTACTTAATGTTTAATTTATAACAGAACACATTGCAAAAGAAGGTGCGGTCAAAAATGCATAGAACGTTTAGGTTCGGTTTACTGCATGTACTTAATTCGTCATATATCTATATGCATGTGTGTACATAAATAATAAAACATTGCTGATTGGCGATGATGTTCTACACATCCAAACTTGATAAGCACTACTAAAAATACTCTCATACTTTTATATGAATTTATTAATAGTAACTAATTGATTGAACACAAGTGAAGTAATATTACAAAAGTGTCTAACAAAAGTTTATGCACAAAATGTTACTTTACATAAAATGGCTAACGGCTATGTTTTTAAACCGGTATCTAATCAATCTAAAACACATTGCTTAATGATTATTCAAATTAGTTCAACGTTGTTAATTACTAGCAACTTGCTAAAGTTTTTTTTGTTAAAAAATTTAAGAGTAAACGGGGCGTGTATTGTGTTGGGTGATATTACAGTTAGAGAACTAAAAACTAGGCTAAAGTCCGATTCATCAAAAATGATTGATTGATTCATTTTTAATAAATGTTTCTTTGCCTACAATAAATTTAAAAGCAAATATTTTCTCAGTGACTGTATCTACTGTAGCATAATGAGATTTTAGAGCTGTTCGAATTGTAATTAAAATAACAAAAAAGTATACCAATACTGAGAGGGTATTATAGATATACGTACTTACATAATACATACATCTATTATGTTATAATACTAAATATATATTTATGTGCTAATTTCAAATTAAGATACTACCGGTAGTATTGCAAATTTTGATACTTTTTCGTAGAAACAATCAATTCACAAGCACAAGTTCTTTTAATTTTCCATGGAAACGAAGATACTACCGGTATTATCTCAACCTTGAAATTAGCCCATTCATTAGTGGTATATATAAATAATACTAAATATAGAGGTATAAACCGCTAGTAAATAATTGTCGAGTCGCCTTCTCTAAGTAGTTAATCATTCACAGCAAATTTAGTTTTTACCTATTTTTTTTATAATTTCTAACTGTAATGTTAACCAATTAATTATAACCATGTCCCGCTAATACACTCAACTATTTTTTATAGTGTGAGTATGAAATTTAAAACTAGATTACATTTAGCATACTATTTTTACAAAAAAAATGTATCATTTTCTATTAGAAAAATGTATTAGATACAAATAACGGTTAAAAATTTAAATAATCAATTATTATTTTTTACTTAGACTTAAAATTTTTTAAATACACTTGTAAAACACCAACATTTGCGGTTACTTAAGACATAACACCAATAATAATTAAATACACAGATATCCTTATTGAATACAGGAAACAGGTAAATTATTATAAATATATAAGTAGTGCAACAAATTTAAGAAGTTATCACCTCTTATATCTTTCTAGTGCACAAATTATTTCTGTTAATTTTTTCCTACTTTACAAAAATACTTTCACTGTGATTTTTTGTAGAAAAGTTTGCCTAATTAAAAATTACAAACCATCAAAATCTTATGTTAAGTTGCTATAAAAATGATTCTTCTTATAAATTTTTTAATAGTAATTTGTGTTTTCCTAAATTTTTCTTGTTTTTATTTATTATACATATTATGTTGTCCAAGTTTTATAATTAAATTTAAAATTAAAACTATGTCAAAGGTATCAACAAATAAAAGGATTCTATAAGGGTCAGATTATTATTAGACTGTGAAAGGTAAGTTTTTTCATACAGTTATTGTACTTTCTGTTAATAGTAAAGTAAATCTACCAAATTTGCAAAATTAATAGGAAAAATCTTGATGGCAAGCTATTCTTTTTGAAATATGTTTAAGACATTAGCCGTAAAATAGAAAATGCGATTGCCAATTTCGGAACGTTCCGCGGGCTTCTCTTATCGCCTTTTTCTGACAATCTACATAATTGATCTCTTTTTTTTTACTTAAGCGTCTCTTGTTGATCATACTGATTTAAAACAAATGACAAATTATTCGTAACAAAACTTTAAAATTTCTCAAAAATAAGAGTAGAACATAATTTTGATTTAATTCCGAGGTTGTTATTGCTATTAGGACGAAAAAACAAGTTTTTTAAGAAAATGCCAACGTTTCGACAAGTGGAGTTGTTTAGACTCATGTTTGACTTTTTCAGGGCTAATTCCTAATTAAACAATAAAACATGTAAAAGTAAAACTTGTCGTTTTTTTTCCTCATTGCAAAAAGTCCTTGCAAGTCCTTGAAAATGAGAAAATGTGAAAAACCATACAGAAAACTGAAACAAAACTGCTTAATACTCTGTGTGTCTTCCTCTATTCTAGAGCAATGCCATTGAAACAATGAGGTTATTAATTGTTTTTTAGGGTATATTGTTCCACTCTTCTTGTGCAGCGTTTGTTAATTCTTCAAGAGTTATGGGAGGATTATTCATGTGGTGGATAGCGTTTGCACCGTAATTTCACAAATTTTCGATAGGATTCATATCGGGGGAATTTGCTGGCCATGGTAATCGTTAAATATTTGCATCTTCTAATGCGTCTTGTACTTTTCGGGTGCGGTGAGGCGTTGCATTGTCATCCATAAAGATAAAATTTTCTCCGATTTCATTACGTAAGGGATGACTAATTGTCCGAATGATGTTTTCCGCATAAATGTCTCC
Organism: Tribolium confusum; assembly: GCA_029207805.1. Classification (NCBI taxonomy): domain Eukaryota; kingdom Metazoa; phylum Arthropoda; class Insecta; order Coleoptera; family Tenebrionidae; genus Tribolium; species Tribolium confusum. Next base: position 40,245,065 of record JALGAY010000003.1, read on the forward strand.
AGTCATTATACGAGCTATAGGAACAAGCGCTGTACGACGGTTCCACATGATACCGCCCCAAAACATAACTGATCTTCCATGGTATGGGACCACTTCTCTAGGAAATTAAAGTCTTTCTTGCCTACCTGGTGCTCTCCAGACTCTTAGATGACGGCTATCACTCACTATTCCAAATCGTGTCTCATCGGAAAACATTACGCTTCACCACTGAGGTAAAAGCCAGTTTCTATGCTCTTGTGTCCATTGTAAACGAGCAGCAATATGTTGCAGAGTCTAGGTACCCTTAAACCACGTCTCGATCTTACATTTGCAGAACGAAGTCTTTGAGAAAACTGTGGACCTTGAAATTACTAACCGATAAGTTCTCAAAAAAAAATCACGAACCGTTGTTACTAAAACGATTATGTTTTTCGTTTGTTACCTTAGGACGGCCAGTCCCATGTCTTCGTTCGAGGCTTCCGGTTAGTTGGTACAAATAAACAATCCGAATGACAAAACTCCTGTGAATGTCAACCCTGTATCTAATTTGATAATTTCATAAACTTTCTTTATGTAAAGCCACTATTCTGGCTTTATTGAACACTAAAATCAAATTTCCAGACATTTTTGAAAAGAAATTTAAGACGACACTGAAATTTGCGATACTAAGTTTAGTCACTTTATTGAACACTTTTTAGACTTCGAGAGATAACTTTTTTTTAAAAATCAATTTTTTTGGCATAGGATTAAAAATAATTCTACTTCACATTTATGATTTGTTCAATAATCATGCTATTCACTTTTTGGATAATCTAAAGGAGTTCAAGACTTTTGGCGACGTGTGTTATTCTCCCAATAGGATTTCGTTATATAAGAAAAGTAAAACTTATTCACGTTTTTAAATATTAGAAATGTATTTAAAGTTTTTTGATATGGCAACCAATGTGCAAATTCGACTTAAGACCCGAGATACATTGGGGATGTTTACAAAAACCGTTCAGATGGCGCAGGCATTCACTTTTTAGTAATACAACCATCCAAGCCTTCCAAATATTAGAGAAAGTTTGGACTTGTGTCTTCGAGTAAGCTCGAAAGGACACGGTACTTCCCGAACTTTAGCCGCTTTACAAGATATTCCAAATAATCGTATATTTTGTAAAAAAAAGTGAAAAGGATTTTTTTGTTATGACAATATGTGGCTTTTATTTAAAACACTGCAGCTATAATAATTTAATCAGCATTATGTCAAATAGTGTAAAAACTATTAAAGGAAAATTAAATAAATTTATTATTATGTTTTACTTTGAACTCGAATTTGAAATAAAATGATTGTTTATATTCTAATTTATATTACCGCATTTATTGGGATTAAGTAAAACTTTTGGTGCTTGTCAGGTGTTAAAAAAATCCAAAAATTAAAATAATGTAGTTTTTCAAAACTGTCTAAAGTGGGTCTTATTATTTTAAAATAGAAACAATAGATTATCAGGCTGGAACCATACGTTTGTAAGTTATTGTGGAAGTTATAGTTATAAAAGAAACAAGAATATTAAGTAATATTTTTATAAACAATTTTAATATTTAAAAATTGAGAAGAAAATGTTATTCAATAACATGATTTTGAAATGTGAGATTTCAACATTTATTCAAAAAATTTTAAACTTTTATGAGAGGCTGCTTTAATTATAATTTTTGAAATAACAGAAATAAGAAAATCTTACAAAGTTATTATATATTTGCGTACTTGAATTCAGCAGTTAGCTGAATTTCATCATTCATTACCAGGAATTTTCTTTTACCGGTACCGCCAAGAATTCTTGAAATTTGTTGTCGGCAACTATTTGTTTTTCCCGGAATTGTTTCATTTTAAATTAGGGTGGGTAACATAAGCTCCTTCAATTTTACAAATTATTCATTATTATTGGTGGTGCTACTTGTGAGTGAAGTGTTTCTGATTTGCTTTTTTTACGATGGGACAAACTTCGCGTACAAGACCTTCAAAGATTTGTAAAAGAAATAAAGCTTCTATTTCTCGAAGAAAATATCTAATTGCTAAAAAAGGTAAATAAAATACAAACATATTTTTAAAATATATAACTATACAGAATATTTAATTACAGTTTTAGCTATTACTAAGAATGCAGATTGTACTGACGAAACAAGAAATGTTATAGGAGACACAAATTATGATAAAATCTGTTCAGAAAAACAAAGAAGACTGGATGAAAAAATAACATTTTCTAGGTTTGTATTCAAGCGTGTAATTTGTGTAAATTGTGAAAAAGTGTGTTTTTACGATTAAAACTTTATCTAAAAGGTTACACCACAAATTTGAAGCTATGTATAAATTTTATTTCAGTTATAAGTTATAAAAAAAATTAAAAGCGATGTCTAAAACGCATTCAATACTTTATCATAATGTACATTATTTTTTATATCAATTGACACTTTACGTAAGTTTTATATTAAAATATTTTAGTGAGGTTAAACCTTCTACGTCTGAAGAACATGAAACAGACAATAATTGTGAAAATATGAGATGCGATACACCTTTGATGAAAGATCCCATATGCATGAATGAAACCACATTTAATGAGTACGACCTGTTGAATACATGTTATGGTTTTAATTTTTGTATGCGTAATTTTTAGAATAATGGATCATGAACTTTGCATCGAAAAAGATGATGTCTATTCCAAAGCACTTCCTGGCAACAGAATTGTTGATTTGGGTTACATACTAAAATGGGCTTTTAGCATGCAGCACAGCCACTCCAAATTATGTTCAGGAATATTATATCCTTCTAAGGAATATGACAGAGGATTAGGACTGGTACGCCACATAGAATTTAAATGTTCAGAGTGTGACATTGGGAACATAATTCGAAGTACTGAAGATCCCAATAAAAAAAATTCGGAAATTAATTATGGAGCTGTATGGGGCACTTTGGCGACTGGCAGTAGTTTTGGCCACTTAGAGGAATTATTATCAACTAGGAATATACCACCCATGAATCAAAGAAAATTTAATGAAATAGAAAATACATTGGGAGATGTGAGTAAAAAAACGCATTTTTAGCTTTCTATATCACTTTTACAAAAAAAATATATTAGAAGCATTTTGTGTATTTATCTTTATTTAGAAACGTGCTTATTAGGTTTGGAAAGATCAACTTTGTAAAGATATGGAAGCTGCTGCTTTAGAAGAAGCTAAAATTGCCGTAGAAAATGGGCATGTAGATCCTGACGGGGTACTATATATAACGGTTTACTTAGACGGTGGATGGAGTCATAGAAGCTACGGCCATAATTACAACGCTGCATCTGGAGTTGTAAGAGATAATTATCATTCTTTTATTTAATATATCTACGTTAATGTTATTTTAGGGAGTCATTATTGGTCAAAAAACTTTGAAAGTTTTATATGTGGGTGTAAGAAATAAATACTGCATTATTTGTGCAAGGGCCGCAAATAAAAAAGAAACACCAAAGGAACATAAATGCTTCCGCAATTGGAGCGGCAGTTCTTCTGCGATGGAAGCTGATATAATTGTAGAAGGCTTTTGTTTTGCAGAGAAAGTTTACAATTTACGATTTAAATCTTTTGTTGGCGATGGGGACTCCAGTGTCTACACTAAAATAATTGAGCGAGTCCCGTATGGAAGAACAGTAAAAAAAATTGAGTGCGTCATTCATGTTCTCAAAAATTATGGAAAAACACTCTTCCAATTAAGCAAAGACGCAAAAATTGATTTAGCGGCCAGAAAATTATTAACAAACAAAATTATAAAAGATTTACAAAAGGTCGCTCGAAAAGCAATTTATAATTGCAACAAAAATCTTGATCAGTTAAAAGAAGATTTAAGAAATGGTCCTTTACATACTTTTGGTGACCATCGCTCATGTAAAGATCGTTACTGTGAGACACCTACCGTGCTTCATAATATTAAAAAAATTGAAGCTATAAAAAAATTCGGTCTGTACAATCATTTATATAGTAAGTATTTGCTTTTTTTTAGTTGTAATTTTTTTGCATGTACCGTATACATTTTTGCAGGTGCCTTAGAAATTATTTTGAAAAAATCTCATTTATTACTAGAAAATCAGAACAACAACCGGGCAGAAATATTCATGAATATACTAGCTAGATTTAATGCCGGAAAACGTTTAAATTTGACTACAAGGGGCTCATTTCAAGCAAGATGCACAATGAGTGGAATGAGGTATAACAAAGGCATTATGTGGCATTCAAGTCCATGGAAATCTTTAACAAAAAAAAGCCCGGGAAAATATTTCAAACAATACATTGACACTCAAAGTCACAGGGCAAAAGTTAAACCAAGAAGAAAAAAATTGGAATTTAAAACAAGCGGACAAAAGTTACCAACTATAAAAAATATAGATTACGGTTTAAATGCCCAACAGCCTGAACCGACAGAAGAGTATCTAAAAGAAGAATGTGCAAGAATAATTGCAAAATTACAGGTAAATACATTTAGTATAAGCCTTACTGTCACCTGTGGCAACTTATTGTCTTTTTGTAAATTAATATGTAGTTCGTTTTTCTTGTTAGTGGGCTTGTCAATACATTATGTATATGACATAACAACGTATACAACAATGTGTTAAAAAGAGACAGACTAGCGCACTAAAAAGAAAAACAAACAAACTAGATATAAATTATCCATAATAACTTTTTTTTTAATTGTACTGATTTTAGGTTAGTAAAGAAGAACGAGCTTTTATCGAACAAAACACAAAAGAACAGTTTGGCAGTGAATTGTTTAAAACAGAGAGGGCAGATAGGTTGACAGCCTCTTTTTTTGGCAACGTTATAAAGCGAAGAGCGTCAACTTCTTGCCATAATTTGGTTAAAGAAATTTTATATGGGAACAGTCTCTCTACGCCAAGTCTTGAATATGGAAAGACAATGGAAACAGTCGCCATAAAAAAATTTGAAACAGAATATGGTTTCGTTGTAAAAAAGGCTGGTTTTTTCATTGATCTTAATTATGGGTATCTTGGTGCGTCTCCAGATGGTTAGTATATTAACTATTATTCTTTGTTAATTGATTTGAAATGATTTATTTTTCCATTACTTTATTTTGTTATAGGACTTGTAGGTGAAACCCACCTCGTGGAAGTAAAATGTTTGCACAGCGTTTTTAAACAGAACGTGGCATTAGAAGAGGCTGCCGAAAAAAATAATATTTGTCTGGAAAAATATGAGAAAAAATTAAGATTAAAACGAAACCATACTTATTGGTATCAAATCCAAGGCCAGTTAAATATTGCCCAGCGAGAAGCATGCTACTTTGTAGTTTATACTGGAGATGCAAACCCACTTTTTGTTGAAGAAATTAAAATTGACATGAATTTTTGGAAAAATAAAATGTTACCAATTTTAATAAAATTTTACAATGACTGTGTCTTACAAGAAATTGTAAGACGCAGAATTCCTAAAGGAGAAAAATGTTTAGATCCACCATATATTGTTCAAGCTCAAGAAAAAAAAAAACATAAAAAAAAATAAAGTGTAACTTTAATTTTCTATGTGATGCTTTACTATTAACCTGTCATTTTTCCTTTATGCTTGGTTTTTATTTTGTAAAAGTTTTTATTGAGGCATAAACTATGCAATTTTTGTTATTTATTTTTAACTTCAATAATTTCAATATATTACGAGTATAATCAATAAGTGTAAATAAATATTTATTTAATTTATTAATCAACAGTAAATTGTTGAAATGTGCTACTACGAAATAAATACATTGTTAATAATAAAAAATGAAATTACGTATTAAACTCATTGTTTCAAATCTTAATCTGCCTTTTGCATAACTCCACAAAAGAAATTGAAACCATTACTGTTAAAAATTTTATGTTAAGTTCGTACTTTATCTTTTCATTTCTTACCTTATTAATTCTCTTTTGCATATTGTTTTAAATATCATAATTTGAAAATGGTTGCGCCATCTATTCGAAACACGCTGAAGTTTTGTCTGACTTTCACATAGATAGGCAACCCATATTTCTTATTGAAAGTGTCAGATTGTTATAAAAATTTTATGGCGAAAATATCTAAGCTATAACACAAATATTTCGAAGATTTTTTTTATAGTTATTTTTATTGGATAATAGTGTATTGATTCGTCTTTTTTTAAGCACAAAGGCATTAATATTTAATTGTTATTAAAGCAATTTTCACTTCTACTAGATACGACACTTTTAATATTTTTTATTAATTAATGACCAGCTTTTTTTAACAAAAAAACCTACTGATGCAATTAATTAGATGTTGGTCTAAAAGAATCTACAAAAAAAACTACTCTAAGTTATTTCATAAATGAAAAATTTTCGACAAAAGTTAGTGCTGTTTTACACGCAATGAGGGCTATGTATCTCTCATCTTAAAGAGTTGGATTAGTAACGAATAATAATTAATTTCTACTATACCCAAAAAATAATTTGACAGATAAATAACACGATATTCAAACAGAAATAACTACGACTGCTGATTAAATAACGTTGCTTCCGATAAACCGCTCACTCTTCAATTGTTTGTCGAGTCCCCATTAACTCAGTCATATTGTCTTCGTCTGCTTATATAACAATACGTTTTTCTAGCAATTGTTCAAAAGTTTTGGCGACTTTTCTCTACTTAAGCAGAGCGATAAATCATCATGGACACGCGCTGCAATGTAGTTCTCAAATGCTCTTAAAATGCTCGATTTGTTCAGCAACAAATTTCTTTCTTTTTGAAATATTTATAACATTGCCTTTCTCCAAAACATTGTTCACCCTAAACAATCTACTCTAGTACTCTTCGTTCAATCCGATAGATGGTCCAGATAAACAACCTACATTTATTGCTCTGGCATATTTCTGAATGCGGTACACCAAGTAGTTGATCCGCGTCAGAACCGTATAAAAACACAGAAAAATCCCGTAGCGACAAATCCATTTATCCACCTGAATTGATATACTCGTAGTAACGACTTCTTGGTTTGGTAAAGCAAAAGCTTCAGACCTCTTGGTAAAATAAGCGATGACTACTAAGATGTAGTTAATGCCCGAGTCGATAGCAGAAAATAGTCTTGCGATATCAAAGACGATTCGTTTAAACAGAGTTTTAACATTATATTGTTTCATAGCTCCTCAATTACGATGAGTATTCGGACTTCTACTCGCGGCACATGTAGTACATTTTCGGCATTAATTCTTTTCGTCTTCTTGGCTATTTACTTAGTACTTTTCGCGTAATTTTTTCAAATTTTTGTTAATTCAAGACTTTCACGTTCCGTTCGTAAATTTTTCTTAAGACATCTTTCACATGGAATTTCGGTAAAATCAGCTGCATCGTGACTTCTTTTCAGCGCTTTTCTATGCCCTCTTGAGCAACCTTTTTTTAACTTTAAGAAATTCTATTAGGCCCACAATGCCTTCAAAGCTAGGATTTTGTTGAAAATGTCTTGATATTGTGGCCTCAGATCTGCATTTTTTCTATTCTCCATGATCAAGCCAATGTCGTTATTCGACATCTCCGGCGTTGTTCCTCTATCCTGGGATTGCCAAATCAACCTACTTATTTTTTCGATGCCTTCGAACTTTTCTCGTTGACTACAATACTTGCAATCGGCCACATTAAAACACCGTATTTTAGACATCGCGGCCGTATTCTCATAGAAGTTTCTCTAACAATATTTAATTTCGAAGTCGTACTGCTATCTGGCTGTTTGTCCTTCTGCATTCCTCAAATGCAACATCCACTTTTAACTTTTTAGCAGTTCATGGTAACAGTGTTTTCTTTGCAGGGGTCCTGGGTGACGTAGAGAGAAAGAGAGAGAAAAACGTAGCTATGATAGGCTTTTATTAAATATACAACTATGTACAAAAATAAAATAATCATTCTTAATAACAAACAACTAAATCCTGTCTCTATAAAACAGTGACACTGCTGAAGTCGACACTTCGGCCTGGTCGTCTTCGCAGCTCGTGCTCCATGTGTCGGTCCTTCAGTGTCTCGCGGGTTAATGCGCCGCGAGCACTCGTCGAGGAGGAGTGGTAGAATACCTACAAACTAATGCACCGAAGGTAACAGTTTCAAGAAGAAGGAACCCACTAGATTGATGCACCAGTGAGTGACGGGGTCTGGAAGGAGTGACATACGAGAATAATGCGCCCAAAAGTCAAGTTCTAGCAGCGGCAAGATGCAACATAAACCTTCGCTTATAGGCGACAAAAAACTTTTTTGGTGCAGTAGCCCATATTTAATTAGTTAGTTAATAGTCACCCTTAGGACAAAATTTGGACGTGTTCTCTATTTCAAAAACATCAGCGTGACAATTGCTAAATTGGTAGTCATGACTATGACTGTTGAGATGTCGTGTCAACGAATTTGATAGAAGAAAAGATCAATTTTGCCAAAACCGTTTTAAAAGTTGTTTTAAAGTTAAAAAAATGGCACCTTACAAAATTGTGATGGTTCGTCACGGCGAATCAGAATGGAACGAAAAAAATCTTTTCTGTGGATGGTACGACGCAAACTTAAGTGAAAAAGGCAAACAAGAAGCAGTCAGTGCTGGAAAAGCCTTAAAAAAAGCCGGTTATAAATTTGACATTGCATATACATCAGTATTAACAAGAGCCCAAAATACACTCGAAGCAATTTTAAAAGAAATTGGACAAACAAATCTTCCTGTAGTAAAAACCTGGCGGCTTAATGAACGACATTATGGAGGCCTGACTGGACTGAATAAAGCTGAAACTGCTGCGAAATACGGCGATGAGCAGGTTGCTATCTGGCGTCGCAGCTTTGATGTTCCTCCCCCGCCTATGGAACCTGACCACCCCTACTATGACAATATCATAAAAGATCCCCGTTATAAGGACGGGCCGTCGCCTGATCAATTTCCCAAATTTGAGTCCTTAAAACTTACAATTGAAAGAACGCTGCCTTTCTGGAATGAGACAATTGTTCCACAAATTAAAGCTGGGAAAAAAATTCTTATTGCTGCTCATGGAAATAGTTTGCGTGGGATTGTCAAACATTTGGATGGATTGTCAGATGAACAAATTATGAAACTGAACCTTCCTACTGGTATTCCATTTGTGTATACTTTGAATGATTCACTTAAGCCTACCCCTGATGGCAGTATGCAATTTTTGGGAGACCCAGAAACTGTCAAAAAAGCCATGGAAGCTGTGGCCAACCAAGGAAAAGCCAAATAAATTCTATGTATATTGTGTTAATTTATTTCTAAACGTCTTGTATACGTCATGTAATAAAAATAAAATTGATGGTTTCTTATATAAGTATAACTTTTCCTTGCCATTACGCACTTCTTAACATTACCTCGGAAGTACGGATCACCCAAAAGTTATCCAATTTACTTCCAGAAAAGGGTTGTAATTATTTTTGAGTTATTTATTTTATGGTTTCTTATATAAGTATAACTTTTGATATCTTTGAAATTACAATAAGAGTAGATTGTGGAAGTGTAGACAGGTTTTAAATTGTACCTTACGTAAAATCTCCCTAGATTTCACAAAAAAGGTAATAACTCATAAAAGAGGTACAGTGAAAAAGTTTTGTTATCATTTTCTAAACCGCTTGATGATAAAGAATTATGACAATTTAAGGCCAAACTTTTCAGTAGGTAAATATAATAGGTACGAGTAGTCAAAGGTATGTCGAATAATATTGTGGTAGTATCACGAATGGTCATTTGCTTGGTATAAACACTTGGTGTTCCCGAGCATATTAAAAAATTATTCAATAAACTAAATAATATTTGGAATACAGGTTTTTAAAACTGAGTTACACATGATTTCCATCGTAACGAGTAATCAAATTTTTCTTACTCGTAATTTATTGTTACATAAAAAATTTGGTAAAAATTGTGTGTTTTTCATTTGTTTAATAAATTTACTATTTTTACTATATTCAGTACGAATATACCATGAGTGGTTATCTCACTAAAATTCGTTGTTATTGGTTGTTAAGCAAACAATGCCTAATTTTTATTTGTTCATTTTTTCAAAATAACAGGTGAGTTAAATAGTCAATAATTGTACCAACAGCCTTAGCGAAAAACTTTATTTATGGCACCAACCTAAATTTGTCTTGTCAACACAAATTCTTACGATATTTCTGGTAATTTTAACGTTCTTAGAATATTTAAAATGTTCAATGTGTCGGTGAATATACTATATCAGTGTTTTATAAGTAATATAAGTTCACTGAATAAATGTTCCCTTTTTGACATAAGAACAAAATGTACAACGTGGTCAACAAGTACTGACTGGGTTGGCAGCATTAAAATTTCACTTTGGCTATTCTAAACAAATTTCAACTTTAACTTCGACATTTCAAAAATTTAATTAATAAATTGTCATTAGTTGTTGCTAAAGTTTTGTTAAAATAGTTTTCAAATTATAACATGACACTTTCATTGTAATGGCGTACCTACTTTCAAAGTGGAATCTACAATGAAATTAATATTTTCTGGACTCAACGTACGTCCAATTTTAGCACATTTATCCCTAAGTAAATGTAAATTTTATTGTGTTTAAACAACACTGCATGCGAGTTGTAAAATATCTTTTAAATACAAATAATGTTGCAAAAACAAAACTTGATCAACCTTCCACTGTTACTGAAGATGTTTTGAGAAACATTTGCGTTCAAATAGAGCGAAACTCGTAAAAATCTGTAAAGAAGTTCTTATTGCAAACGGGTTTTACTTTTTATTAACTCTGAATACACTAATTACTGTATTTATTATTCTTAAACGACAAAATTAGTTATAGATTGAAAATGACAGTGCAAACTTTAAACCTTACCTTTAAATTTAGTTTCTTTTTTTATTTGCATTATTTTGTATTGTATTATGTAATAGAATTATTATTGTTGTTGAAATAGATTAATTGTAAAATATTATTTAGTATTTTTTTGACAGGTGTAAAATTTAATCTATACAAAGTGTCCCAGAACTTGTAACCCAGAAAAAAAAGGAAGGTTAAACTATAAATTGGTGCAAATATCCATAAAACTCTTTCAAGCTAACGCCAACCACAAACGTTATAAAAGTTATTTTAAATGCAGTAAATTAATGTCCATAATTTAGTTTAGTCTAGATCTTGATTTCAAAAGATAATCTGTTTTAGTCAATACATTTTTTCCACTTCTGCCTACCTTCATCCTTTTACAGAAAATCAGAGAGAAGCATATCAGCATATGGTTAATTTATTTTTGCAATCCCAGGTCTTTAATTCTAGTATCCTAGTATTATTTACCATCTAAAAATGCAATTCAATTTAATTAAAAGTGCGCAAAAAGTTTGATTATCTCTCACCTCTTTATAATTAATTAATTAATTAATTATAAAATAATTACTTGTTAAAATTATGTAATAGTTATTTAAATAATCAATTATGAAAAGACCAATCTTACTTAATAAATGTAATATTTGCAAAATTACATGAGTCAAATAAAATTAATTTTTTTTATAACGTGTTAAGTACAAAATTTCATCCAATTTCGTATTTTTTTGATTTTTAAACAAAAACATTAATTTCATATCAAATAGTCTTCGACATCGTTGCTGTAAAAACAAACAAGAGCAAAAAAATAAAATAAAACAAGCTAATAACAGATCAAAAGAATTGGCCAAAAAGTGTTCAAAATATCTTCAGGCAGCGATTTAGAGTTACCTTCTGATGTTTTGCCGGTGCAACCATTTGGCCATAACACTGGATAACAAATAAAGACTTGAATTTTTTATTTTGCATAAAAATAGTTTATACTAATATTTAAACGATCTAAATGTAAATTTAATAACTAAATTGTAATATTAGTTCCCAATTTTTTTTAAAAAAAATAATAAGAATTAAACTAAATATTCAATTATGTACAGTTACAAAAGCAATCTTTTGGCTTTCCTTTTTTATGTACTGTCGTCCTCCCCAAATTTGGAAAAATGACTTAAGTTATAAATCTTACAACAAAGGGGCTTGGGAACGAAGTTAATTCGCCCGTAATAAAGTGCACAACAGGTATTTTTCTGGCTATTGAAACAGATGTTTAAGATCTGGCCTCTGCCGGTCCGCCGCAGGTATAAAGTAGAGGTGCACTTTATTGTGGGCGACTTAACTTCGGTCCTAAGCCCCTTTGTTGTAAGATTTATAACTTAAGTCATTTTTCCAAACTTGAGAAGGACGACAGTAGTGTTAAGAGCATCTCTTATAAGGGTTCAGCAATAATTAGCAAGCATGGAAGGGTTCCACTTGCCTTAATACCTGCTTTCCATATCAGAAATATCGTGGTGAAAGCGTTCCCCATGTTCATCACTTACTGCACCACACTTCAAACGAAAAAAGTCTAAATGTGAGTCTAGGAAATGAATTTTTAACGACATATTACACCCCATATTTTTGTAAGATGGCAACATGTAGTTAATTAAGTCAACTAATTTTCCGCCCTTTTGTTACCTAAAAAGTTGATCGCCACAAGAGGAAAATTATTGCAAACATTTTTTTTTATTTCCATACAAAGTTTTTTCGAATTCTTTATCTTAGAAGAGTTTCTTAATTTGTGATTCCCCAAAAATGTTTAGTTTAAATTTTGTTTCGCTACGTATGGAAAATTTTTGTCGAAAATATAAAAAAGCTTCTACATTCGTGTCTACGGCTTTTACAAAATTTTTTATTAATACTAGTTTTATATGAGAGGAGGCAGTAACATTTTGTGGGTTGACAAAAGGTTGTTCTTTTACGTTTTTAAAATACAATAACGTGGAAAGTCTTTTACAGACTCTTTATAAATTTTATTTAACAATTTAATTACTACATAATTATTAATAAATTTATATCACTAAAACTTGAACTAATTTTCAACTCTTGCTGTCATATTTGAGTTTTTTGGGCCAAAATTATTTAATTTTAGTAAAAAATATTTCCGATAAAATTTAGTGTTGGCCAATGTAATTAATGTTAACATGTCTAGTTTATATATCAACAAAAATCGCTGAAGTAAATAGTAATTTCTATGTTTTCTTTCTAAATTAAATTTGACGTTCCCGATGGAAGACCCGGTATTTGAAAATTATTAAAAGTGTAAAAAGAACTTCTTTATCATTCAGTAAACATGTCAAGAATTTATTCTAGGTAAAAACATTTTCAAAAGCAGTGTTGAGTATATATTTCTTGCACAACAGTCTTGCCAGTCCAGACGTAGCTCCTGTTTTTGATGATAGAAACCTTACTTGAATGCCGGTTTTTACCTTTTTATTTTCCTATTAAATAAACTAAAAACCCGTAATAGTTGCAATGTGTAATAAAACCTGTCATATCATCTATGCCGACATTGCTCACTTCGTGTCAGCCGAGTACAAATACATTATTAATTATTCATTAGGATAAATTTTATTATGATCAAAATTCTTTATTTAAAAACTTTCGTTTGGATCTGTAAGCTCTTGAAATATTAGGACATGTTAATATTTCAAATCAAGAAATGAATAATAGAAAACACTGTAGCAGAGTGTAGACAAATAAACGTCGGACTAAATGTTGTTTGATGTCTAGCTTCCACATTGCTTAATAACGTTAGATGATTATTGATTATTTTTAAATCTAGCATTATGTGACGTGCCGCCGTGTCGAACACACCCTGTAATTCTTGTGTAATTTCAGAAATGTATACCTAGATCAAACGACGACAATGGCACTGAAGAGGAAAAATGAGGAGGCGGTAACGAACGAAACCTAATATTACAAAAAACGAGCTTTTTGTAATGTTTATGTAAGTCTTGAATAACATAAGGTGTGCGACGACTCGTATGTGGCTTGTTAGATTAAGAACATCAGACGGAGGAAATTTAATAGGAATTAATATGTATAGTTAATGCATTTAATAGATTTTGTTACAAATTATTCATATAAATGTAAATCATTCTTTAAAAAGACCAAATAAATTTTTTTAAAACAGAAATTGTAATTCACTTAACATTAGGTAAACATTATTGACTTTTACAAATATATTGCACTAACAACTTACAGCAATAATAACATTATAAAAATAAAAATACATAATAATCGAGTGCAAACCCAGTAGCTGCAGTATAATTATTTTAATGTTATGCGTTATAAAGTAGTTATTATGTGTATAAAAAGCCTAATATTAGAATTACAAATTAGTTTATAATTCACTTTGTCATGGAATTTAGAACCTTTTATAAATAAAGAATTATGACTTAATTACAATTTCAGTGGTAGGTACAATTCCTTTGCTGTAAGTTGGAGGTAGCCGGTGGCGGCACCGGTTTCGAAAAATTGAATTAGGCAATATTTGACACAACTGACACATGTTGAAATGTTGTTTTGTAAAAAAAATATTTCAAAAAAATTGTAGATAACCTCAAAAAATAATAAAGTTTACTTGTTTTGTAAGACCTATTTTGGTACAGCATTGCCATTACTTGACAATGGGCTAGATATCCAATGTCTTAAGTTAAAGATTTACTGAAAATAAAAGTTTTCACTCAATTTTTTTACTGTGTGAGTAAGTATTGTCATTAAATCGACAAACAAAAACAAATTGAACTTTTTTATTTTTTTAAATTTACAACATTAAATAATACGCCATCATTCCCAAACGAGTGGGTTAGACAAAAAAGCTGAAGGGTAGGTGTGTAGCCCATTGTCGAGTAACGTGGCAATGCTGCACTAAAATAGATTTTTTCTACGACCGATAGTAAAAAACGCACAGACAACCCCTCTAGTAAATGTTTCCTTACGCACGTGTGTAGTAAATTAACTCCGCCCACAAACAATTTTATAAATCTAAGCAACGGAAATTTTGTATAGACGGTTTGAATAACAGTCATAAAACAGATCAAATGAAGTAAGTTTTTTGAGTACTTGTATTTTTTTTAACTTGTTTTCTTAAATTATTGAGATTCAGATTAGATTCTTTGGTTTTAGAAGCTTGTATTGGTAACACTGATGAGTGATCTTATGTTGTGACGTTTGCGTCGTTTGACATATTTCATATTTGTGCCGGAGCAATTTTTGATTAAAAGAATTGTTTAATTATTACTTCACACAGTAATTCTTTTTAATTTTAGGAAAAAATGTCTAAAGACAGTGACATAAGTGACGTTGAGTGTACTCCTTCAGAAATTACGGCCAAAGCTAAAACCGCTTCAGCTAACGTATTAGTCTAATAAAATAAAACCCTCATCTCTCTAGGCGATTTACTCTATGTTACGAAGTTGGGCGCTCGTACAAAAGTAGAGTACATAACTGGAGTTGTAAAGCAATTACGTACGCGTAGAAATGCATTACTTGCTCTCTTCGGTCCCTCGTACGCAACTTTTCTACTTGTACGTCATATGCTGTTTAAAACTCACGTTATGTAATATACTATTACAAAACAAGTAAATTTTATTACAGACTTAGAGTCCGTACATTTTCAGAACAGCACACTACAATATTTTAACACTGGCCGATCAAATAAACTTTTATGCTAACTTGTACCGACTGATTATAAAAGATTGTCCGGAAAAGAAGGCTATGCAATTTGCCGTCTTTTTGAAATAATTCCATTACTATTTTTTGATTGTCAATTTGACAGTTTCTGTCATCAATCAATCTCCGTTACACTTTGTCAGTTTCGTTGCCTCGCTCTGTGCTCTAATTCTTACTGCTTTTATTATTCTACCTTGCTTTGTTGCGACTCTGTAATTCTTATTCATTTACCGTTATCTTCAAAACCTGTTTTTTTCAAGACAAAATCTGTCTTTCTTAAAACAAAATCTATTCTAGCGCTTGACTTCTGGTAAGTTTAAAAAGTTTTATTCAGCTGATGTAGACTGTCCAAGATTTTCAAACAAACCAAAGACAAATATAGTTTACACTGTGGAGAAAAACGTGTCCATTGTCACATCCTACTTCCAAAGTGGTAGGTTGCAAAAAGATGGTTTTTGGAGCTACAACATCAATACTTGCAAAGAGAAATACCTCCAGAGATTTCCTAATTTGGATATTGCCGAAGATTCGCTAATTTGACATATCCAAAAAACTGTGTATCGCTTCGAAACTACTGAAAGTGTCAACAAAGGAAAATCTCTAGGCAGATCTACTGTTACAGGTAAAATTGTAAAAGCCATCAGAGAAAGGATGGAACAGAGTCCTAAAAAGTCTTTAAGAGCACTTTCTTTGCAAAAACCCTCTGTGGATGATAGAAAATAAAAGTGTGTTTATGGCAACAGCATCAGAATGTAAAGGTCTCTGTGAAGGCGTGATTTCAACAAAAAAGTGCATTGCATAAGTAACTCTACTTCCGTGGTGGCTTCATTGATGAATGATTCCAAGTTTGAAATAAAATAGGTGCTGAAAGTGTTTATCTGCAAGTAGTTATTCAGGATATTTTTGTATCCTTATGAGTTCAAAACTTTCTGAAATGGAAAAAATTAAACTTATTTCAGTGATCCACCTTTTGAATAAAGTGAAATCGGTAGTTTTAATCTATTCTTCCTTTATTTAAAATTGCAATTTTGTTATATAACCTAAAATCACAAATTTGACAGATTTGAGTCGGGAAATGCGATGCGAGCGGCAAAATAAAACAAAACACTAATTCCAAAGCACTCTTCTTCGGACAATCTTATAATCAGTCTGTACATGAACAAGATATGCAGGATATGAAAATCGAAATACTAGAGCATTGTTTGTACTAGCTGGAAAGTGACAAAGTGAAGAATCTAGCAAAGTTCCAAGTGCAATAAGTTTTTCTAAGCAAGGTCTAGCAAATTGCAATACAAAATAACAAAAATGTGTTACTAAATTATAATGTTACCTTGCATATTGGCAAGTCAAAAAAAAGACAATTTGATGAGTTTCACAATTCAACCCATATTCGCAACATTGATTGGTCTGATAAAATATACAAATTTGAACGCTGATCTACTTGGTCTTGAAACTACTTTACCTATTTGCAAAAATAATGTATAATAAAATTTTTCACAATGTTACAAAATATTTAATTGAACACTCTACAACTTGCACCTAACCATAAGGAACGAAGTTGCAATATTTTAAGTCTAACATTCAGACCTGATAAAATTGAGTTTCATTATATCAAATAATAATTTATCTGAAGAATAATTAGATGCAAGAACAATTTCTTTATGTTACAAACGGTTACAAGTTTTAAAATACCGTTCACCTCCTCAAAACAAGCGGCATGTTACCATCATTTAATAATCTCAATGTACAAAAGCGTTTTGTAGGCTATGATCAACCAAAATCATTCCGTTTGTAACTGGAAATTATACTAGTCACATCTGGACTGCGTAGTAGCGTTTGGTCTATCTCAGTCGTCTATCGTACAATTCCCCGCCGTGTTGATTCTTCTGCAATGGCGGTAATGCGTGTATATTAGGTGTAGACAGAAAAAGATAGAGGAACACAAAACAGACCAACAAGTCAACCGATGCGTACCACAGAGAATGAAAACCAGTACTGCAAACAACTGGCTCTTTGAAAGTGTTTTGCTAATACACGCTAACTTGTTGACCAATAGTTTGGACAAACTAGCATAATGTGATATTTAGCGACAAATCGCGATACTGCCTAGGCATCCATAATGACCGTCAGAGGGTAATGCTGACAGGTATGTACACAGAACTGTCAGAGTAATGTTTTGGAGGACTATTGCCTATGAAAGTCGATCACCTTTTATGTTTATTCGAAGCAGTATGACAGCTGTGCTTTATGTTGATAACGTCCTAAGAACCACTTTACTGCCTTATCTAGATAGCCATCAACATCTTTTTCTGTAAGACAACGCACGTCCACATATTGTTCGTCAAATTATGGACTTTTTCCAAGAAGCTAGCGTTAATGTTTTGCCATCGCTACTCCGTTCTCCGGATTTAAATCCTATCAAGCATATGTGGAATATAATAAGTAAAAGATTATCCGCTTTGCAACGTCTTCCACAAACTCTGACACAGTTAATCCATGAGGTTCAAGTTGAAACAAAATTCCAGAAGCAGACGTCAACCATCGTCTTATTCTTTCGTTGCCTAAACGTGTACAGAAATGTAGTCTGAGTCACCGAGTAGAGTAGAATTGTGGTAACGTACCATCTGTGTACTACATTTTAAAATCTCTCGAAAAAGACGCTTCATATAATTTTGATAGATCTTCACTTAAGGCAAATTTGTTTAATAGTTCAATAATACCTATTTTGTAATCATCGTCGATGTAATAGCAAAATGCATAACTCCAATAATGTATAGTAAAAATAAAGTTTTTATGCCATCTGTTAGAAGGGTGTGACATTAAAAATTTCTACCTCTAATAACTTTTAAACAAATAAAGATAAAAAATAAGAAAAAAACCTTTTTGACACTATTAAGGAAAAAGTATGATGAGTATGTTATTTAGTTTGTAAGTGTTAAAATATTAACACCACAACCCCAACCCTTAAAAACTTTGATAAATCCATACTATTTGTATTACATCAAATAAAAGGTAAGGACCGAAAAAATGCAACACAATCAACAAAATATTTGCATTATTAACAGAGGTACGAGTAAATTAAATGATAAACGGATGTTTTGCTGGAATATTTATTAACTTAAATTAACAGTTCATTCAATGTTATCTTTCCGACCTATCTATTTGTTTGAGTATCTGTTGTTTAAATACTTCCTCACAGGTCTAAAATTATAAGCTGGTGCGTCATTCTGCTAAAAGTATACTTCATAGAGATTTAATTTAGAGTCTTTTTTACTTGCATTTACGATAAGAAAATCTATAATATCTAACAACACCAAGTATTTTTCCCCCGTTAGAGAGTTAATTATCGTGCGGTAAAACAGTTAAAAAAATTTCTCCAAAAATATCCGTCCGTCACTAGTTTTCTCCATATCTCTAATTTAATGCAGTTTCTTTTGTCACCCTCAACTGGTCCTTACCTTTCATTGTATTGCAAATGGTATGGTCTTATTAAAGTTTGCAGGGATTGAAGTTAAAGTGCTAATACATACTTTAACACTTACAGACTAAATAACATACCCATTCTACTTCCCCTTTAATCCTGTCGAAAGAGCTTTTAACTATTTTTTTTATCTTTACCTGTTTAAAAGTTATTAGAGGTAGAACTTTTCAATGTTACACCCTGTATGAATATATTTACAAAGAAATTTATTTACTGCTAAAATAAAAAATTCAAAAAAAACCTCTAATTTGTAATAGGCAATTTTTCTCCTATTGGAACAATTACTTTGTTGTAGTGGTTTCATTGTAATACCTGATGTAAAATGTAATTTAAAATAAATTGTTTCCAAAATCACAATTATTATTTTGTTTTAGTACTTGTCTTTTATTTAAACAATTTTATTGTTGTCGTAAGAAATTTATTTTTGGAGATCGCACTTGACGTCGGCGGGCGCGACGTTTTGAGGTGGATTAATTATAAAATCTTTGAACAATGCCGGTCCGTTTGAAAAATCAACTTATAAAAGTTTTATTTTGAAGTAAATTTTACAATTCTCGGTTCTACTCTACCTACTCTAAAAAAATGTTTGAAATTTGCGAAATTAGATTTTTTAAAATGGTGTGCCTCCTCTGGTTATTTCCGAAACGGTTTATGTTAGCACGGTGGCAATTTTTTTAACATTATGAGACAAATTAATGACTAATTATTGTTTGGTTTTTTTAAAGTTTTAATTTAAAAGTTTTAAAACTTTTAAAAGTTTTAAAAGAGTTTTAAAAAATCACCAGCCGCCACTGGTACAAAGTCGTTTTTAATCTTGTTACAAGTTAAAAATAACCCTGTTTAGCGCCAGTCATAAACACCAACAGGATAATTCTTGCTGATAAGCTAACAAGAAAGCCAACTTGTTGGAACACCGTTTATTTTATATTTTGTATAAAAGATATCGTGTGTTTAAAAAAAAACTGTAGAGTGCTTTGAAACTAAAGAAAAAATATAAAAAATATTTATTTATTACTTACAAAAACTGCTGAAAAGCTGCCCAAACATCTACTTTTTGTAAATGGAGAGATTCTTCTACAATTTCATGAGGATGTTCTGTTGCCCAAATTGTCATGTTTTGTGAATTCATGTAGCCGGACAGGTAAAACCACGCTTCATCTGTAAAGACAGTTTTTTGAAGGAGTTCATTATTATTTGCAATGTTATTTAAAAACCACTGACAATACTGCAATCTTCTAGGGAAATCTACGGGTCGTACCTCTTGAACGGCTTGGAGAAGATAAGGGTACATATATAAATCTTCTCGTAGGAGTTTATGACATGTACTAACAGAAAGTTCAACTTGCTGAGACAGATGTCTAATCGACGTTTTTGGATTTCGCTGTAGAATCTCTTATGCAGCATGAATAACTAACTTCTTCTGTTCGTTTAGTTGGTCTTCCACTGCCCTCTTTACGTGTAACGGACCCAGTTTCACGAAACAGGCTCACACTTCGGTGGAGAGTGTTTTTAAACTCTTCACACGTAGGAGCAACGTCAGGAAAAGCTTCTCGAAACTCCTCTAGGCACGGCTGAATTGAATATTTCCAAACACCGTTAACTTTCTCTCCATTTCAGAAATAACTTTCTAACAAAAAAGCCTTTTGTTCACTGGCGTACACCATGATTACAAATTAAGGAAAACACAAAATTTGGTATTGAAAAATACTGATAAATAAAATAAAGAATGTTTGAAAAACAAAACCACCACGAAGGCAGCCGCAGAAAAACACACCAAGACCAAGCTCGCTTTGGCGGGAAGAGAAGATATTCTTAGGTTATGGTTAAGATAATTTGTGACAAGTAAAATGGCATTAACAGGCAACTAATAATACATAAATAATATAAATAATAATAATTTTGTTGTTGTATGGGCTCATGTACGGCATACGTAACAATGTCATGGCTTGCTACGAGTTTTTTTTTAAACGAACACCCATTATTTTAATATTTTCTTTTTTTGTTTTAAGTTATCAGTTTTCTACAGAACTGTCTTTTTGATTACATATGGTGATATATATTCAATTTACATACAGTGATATACAGAAGTATAGACATTCAATCTCAAATTGAGATTGAATGTCTATAAAGCTTCAACTTTATTAGCGTATTTAGCATTTTTCATTTATATAAATTTTTGAGCTAACCATCAAATATTTTTTTTAATGAAAAACTGTCATAATTTATTTCTCTGAAACAAGCTTTATTTAAAAAAAAAACACCTAAGTTGTACCTAAAACGTAACCAGAAAAAAGAAACTAGGTTAAAAGCAATTTGAAATTTTAAGGCAAAACAAAGTTATAAAGTTATACATTAAACCGAAGATCAACTTTTTTGCAAAACCGTAAACTGCACTATATAAATAAATCGCTATTTATTAACAAAAAGTTTAATTAAGCACTTACTTTTGTGACTTTTTTTATTTGTAATAATCGAAGCGAGTTCTCTCTTGCTTCTTTCAGATCTACGTTTCATCCTGAAATTGGTGCTTCTTTTCATTTTCTATCAACGAACGTAGCAAATGTCCTCTGCTTTCTTCAAGGCTATCTTTAATCCGAAGTAATTACTAATAAAAATATTTATTTTTTATAATGTGACAAAAAATAAATATATAAAACACAAACAAATTTATTGATATTTCAAAGAATAACTTTAAAAACTTTTTTGTTGACCTTAATTGAGGTGAGGTACTTTTTTATTATACCAAGCAAACAAAAATACTTGTTTTTGTTGAAGCACCCTAGTAGAAACATTAAAAAAATAACGCAAACTGTTTTTTTAAGTTTTTTTGTTAATCTATTTTTATTCTTATTATATATATTTTTTTAGATTCTTGATTTTGTTTTATATTCTACTCATTTTTCTTTTCAGTACGTCTTTATTCTATTGTCGTACTTTGTACTCCTTATCCATGTTATTTAATTTATCAAATCATCAACTCTTTCTTTACCAAGTTTACTACCAAGAGACGCGTTCTGTGTTTGGAAAGTTCTTAAAGTCTCGTTTTAAATCCTCTACTCGTATAAAATCTTTATTTTTAAATGTTTGTAACAAAAACCTATTCATAGTGAGATTTAAATCTCTCCTTACTTAAAAGAGCTATTAAAGAAGCTACAAAAATATAGTTTATGGTTTCTATTTAAATATATTATTATTTACTAATAATTTGGATGGTTAATAACGTTTATTATTTTAGCATCAAAGAAAGAACAAGTCTTAAACATGTCAAGACATATCTTAGAAGATCTTTAATGTAATTGACTCTCTTTTAATAACGTAACAAAAAAATATATATGGCCCAGTTTTCTGCATATTTTATGCAAATTTAATGTTACAATCAAATGCAAGTACTTATCCATAAAATTAAATTTATGCAAAGCTCATGTCGCTAATATAAATTGCCAGATAATGAGAAATGATGATTTTTTTACAATTACATCAATTTTTCTGATATGTAAATATCGTAAACTTTTCCAGCTTCAGGTTATCGATTCGAACTGAAATATGAAGTTGTAGTTTTGACAAATAATAGTGCATGATGATATAGACAATAATTAAGGAACTTTGCATGCAGTATAGTCATAAAGAATGCGTGAAATTTGCTGAAAAATGTCGCAATGTATAAATAACTTATTAAGTAATTACAGGGACACTCCCTCGCTTTGAACATGCTTAGCATGTAATGAAAATGGCTTTTAGATCTATGCGTAAGTTTTTCCACACTTAGGAAAATTATTACAGATAATAATTTAATACATTCATTACACTCTACGGTTAAAAATTCATAAATGGTGAATGATTATTTTAAATTTATATGTTTAAAAAATTTAAATTCATATATAACAATAATTATATCTTATTGATTTATTATTGTTATAGACAATAAACCAAAATCGACTAAAACATCACTTAAAAATAATCAATTAAAATAATACTTAAATCTGCGGTTTAAAAATTTGTTGTAGTTTTTGTTTCAATAAGAAACATTTATTACGTATGTAGGTAGGTATATCCCATATTTCTAGTCCTTTAAATTTAAAACACTTTACTTCCAATTCATCATTCTTCTGACAATTTTGCGCCAGCGTATTGTGTAACTTTATTGCATTTGAGCTATGTTGGTTATTGTGTCTTGTTAAGGTCAAAATTCTCTTGAAAGGGTAAAAGGTATCATTCAATTTAGATCTATTAATGCTACAATAACACATTTTTTATTGCTAAAGCTTATATCTATCTCAAAACGTCAAGTAAACTTCTTGATCTTATAATATCATAAACAAAAACAATATTAACAGCTAAAAAAACTACGTATGCGTAAGCACTTGAATTTTTGCCAACCAGCGTTTGTAAAAATTAGCCACACTTTTCCTGCTTTACATAAAGTTACAAAAAAATTCTTTTGTACAATAACTAGAGATAGGATTTATTTATGCTCTAAAAACAGAGCGGCACACAATTTAGGAATCAATTAGCATGGTGAAACGCCATGCGAAAGCAATACGTTCGATTCACTACTAGAACGAAATATTTTTTTTGTAAGATAAGCGGTTGAATGAGTCGTTTTTAGAGGCGTCCCATTCAGTTATATAATAAAACATTGTAATAAAAAACACTGAATTTAACAAACTGGATAGTTATAAAGGTTTTTACAAAAAAGAAAAATATTCACCTACATCACTACTAGACAAAGAAAGAGTGATAATACTAAAATATAAATTTTTTACGGTAATTTTAATCTCTTCATTGGCCCGCGAACGAACGCCAATGAAAACATATATAAATCCTATCTCTAATAATAACTAAACTTCGGGGCAAAAGACTTTTGCTTAAACGATCAGGTAATTAACCGGTGTAATCCAGCGGCTGCATGTTATTTATTCAACTGGTCTACACCAGTTGACCAGTAGACCAGTAGAATGAATCGCATGCAACTCGCTAGATTACACCGGTTAATTACCTGGTCGTTTAAGCAGGACTTCGTTGCACCGAAGCTTAATAATAATCATATAAATGGTTGACCATGCAACCATGCGATTTTCAGCTAAACCGTAAGCATTTCAAAAAAAAGCTAAATATGGATGTTAAATGGTTATAAAAATGCCATTTTCTTCAACATTTAATTAATTTATATTTGTTTAAATTTTTGAGATAAAAAAACAAATGTAGCAACATTTTTCTTTAAGTCACAAAGACCTTCTACTGAAACTATGTAGGTATTAGCATTATTACGACTTGCAACGTCTCTAATCTTGTACTGTTAACATAAACATCAACCCCTTTTTGGTTTTGCCATAAAAAATTAAGAATGTGGTAAATTGTAATAATGCTAATAGCTCAAATAGAAAGTCCTTGTTAGAGTGGTTGGATTTTGTCGTGGGCGATGAGTCATTCTGCACAAAGTACGAAAACATTCTCATTTCGTTTCGTTCCTTCTTCTCAAACGGTTGTAGTTAAGCCTGCGGGTATTGACAGATTTGTAATTTTATTTCAACAGTCTTTTTCAAGACTCTGTTTTTTTCGTGGTTTACAGTTTTGTAAGTATACCAAGTACAATTTAGAAACAAGGATATAAATGTGTTTTTGCAGAACATACTTTGCGGCAATATGATGGGCAATAACGGTCGTGTTCGTCTTTCTGAATTACAATCTCATTATTTTCTCCTGTTGCAGTACAGTTGCAGACTGCAGTTAAAGCATTTTTTCTACATTCTCTATACATTAGGATCATGCCAGTCTTCTCGTTATCAGTAAACATTTTGACTAAATTTACTCAAAGACATCCAAAAACATAAAATAATATGTATATTACGATAACAATCGTAAAAACATTTTTTAAAGTAAATTTTATCAAAGTCCTCTGAGAAAATGCATAAATCTTTCGTCATCATTCGTACAACAATATATTTAAAAAAAATTAAATTGTTATTGACCTAACGTATTCAGAAATATAAATTTCCTGCATGAACACTTTGTTTGCAGCACAAGCGAAAGAAGTGCTGCAAAAACTACTATTTTAAGAAAAAATAATTTAATATAATTTAGTCGTGAATTTTGTATATCAATTAATGGCTTGGAATGACTGATTAAAAGATTTTGGCAACAGAAGGCCAACCAAAAGGGGTTTCATACCATAATCCAGTCCCTCAGTTCTTCAAATTATAAACAAAAAATTTGATTTTCTAATTAGTTCAATAATGTTTTAAATGATAATAACATTTTTAATAAAACGTTTTTCTTAGATGAAGCATGGATTTATCTTGACGGCTTCATAAACTCTCAAAATTATTGTGTATAGTCTGCTAAAAATTCTTATGTCACTGTTAGTTGACGTTTGCGCCTCGTAAAATTTGACGTGTATGTAGCCATGTCTAGGCAAAGAATAATTAAATTGTACTTTTTTTATTTTACAGTAAATTCAAAACATTAAGTAATTTTTTTTTCTGTTGCTCGTTGGCATATAAGGGTTATTAATGTACTCCAAGCCATTCAAAAAAGTTGGTTAAACACCCCTATTAATGACCTGTTAATATCAACTATACAAACCAAAATTTTGAATTTTTTATAAACTGTCATAATCATAAAAAATTTATAAAAACTTTATGTTTAATAATAAATGTTTTATATGTTTTAATAAAAAAAACTTGAAATTGCCATAATTTATATTGTAAGTTTATTTTAGTAAATACCTACTTATAGAGAAATGTGAGGTTTGATTAATATTAATGGCAACTGAAAAATTTGTTTAAGTGTTTTGTAGCTAGGTAACAGAACACAATTTAGATGTGCTACTAGAGATGTATTAGTAGAGAGAAGCAAGCTGTAAAATTTGGGAATAAAGTTTTTCAAGCTTGTTGTGATATGAGCAACAGAAATACATTGTAATCAACGCTTTTGTTAATGTGCAATTAATAACCTCAACTTCAATTAACGCGTAAGCGAAGCAAAAATGCCTCAATTATTAATCGCCCTCATTAACAAACATGTTGGTTAAATAACTATTAACGTTTTATACAAAAATTACACGAAAACAAATTGCACAGAGGATACTTTCAGCAAGATTCTGCAACAGCCCACGCCGCTCGTGCGACAATAGAGTATTTAGTAGAGCAATTTTTTTTAAATAAGTAGAGAGGTACCAGAAGATTTATAGGCTGCAATTGCAGAATAATTAAACAATGTTACTTCAAATACATACTAATTAATTTTTTTAATAACCTAAAATTACTTTATGCATTGAAAAAAACGATGCACACTTTGAATTTTAACTTTAAATTATGTTTCTGGTTTTCTCTTTGCATTATTTTCTATTATATTATTTAATAAAATTATTATTGTTTTTGAAAATAAATTAATTATAAAATTTTATTTGGAATTTCCTCGACAGGTGTAAGACATAACCTATAGAGCTATTCTTAACAAACCGACAACTTACAAAAAATTAGTAATTTTATTGCTAACTTAATCAGTATTTGTTGATCACGGTATACAAAAGTGATCTAAGTATATGAATAACATTCCGATAATCATATTATTTTCTATGTTATACAAGATTTAGTTAAACATTATAAAAATTTAAAACAATTTAACGACGTAAACCGTATAGCTTGATAACCGTATGATAACTAATTAAGTTAACATCTTTTTAATGAAACTATTGATGTATACTTATTTTAGAACCGTAAGACGTCAATAGGTTTTACGCCACAAAAGAACATCTTAAAGGTCTTTACTTGACATTTAATGCCGATTCAAATATCGATTGACTATGTGACAAAATAGCATTGTCTTTGGTTTTTTTTTTTCGTATTATCCGGGTAAATAGGTATTTAATAAGCTGGATAAAAAAAAATAGAAAAAATAAAAAAAATCTTAAAAAGTAAATAGGCAGTTTAGTATATTGTTCTTGTTGCTCTAGTACTAATAATTAAAATTATATTAGTTCAATAATAACTATGTTAACAAAGATGATTACCACTTAATGCAAAATTATTGTTGTATTATTTTATACCTTTGATTGAAAGCTATTAATTTCTTCTCAATCTAATTTACGCTCGAAGAATGACCGGTTTCTTATTCAATTGATATTGCTGCACACAGGGAGTGCCTTCAGGGTGTGAACTTGACTTTAATGTCGCTTTCCCAATTATTCTTCTCGAACATTGACGCCAACTTCTTATAGAATTATTTATCTTTAATTAATATTTTTTAAACTTAATTAAACAAAGTAATATTTATTTAAAAAACTAATAAACGAATGCTTGCGTTCATTCTAAAAAATGTCCCAACTTAAATTTCGGTATTATTAATATATAATATAATAATAATATATAATATATTATATAATATATAATAAAATTCACATAATTTAAAAAAATATTTAAACAACAATTATAAACTACAAACATGTAAAGTTTGATTAGAATAAAATTTCAATAAAATATTTTTCCAATTTTTCTCGCAGGTGGTTATCCTTTTCTTTAGACTGAACTTTGTTTGGACCGACTTAATATAACTGTCAATCAACGCTGACACCGCTCTGAACCTCTGTATTAGACCTCTGCACCAAGATGTTAAAAGTGACTTTAACACTTCGGATATCATTGAAAAAAACATAACGTCACACATGTTTAAAAATCTCTATTGCGCATGCTTGATTTAATTCTGACTCATTTGGAACAGGTTCTAAAACGTTGTTAAATAAAAGCAAACCTTTTAAATACAAAGTGGCTGTTAATGGTTGAGTTTGTTGGCTACACTTAGTTAGTAATTCTGACATTTAATAGATTTCTGACGTTTTTAATAATTTAAATTAGTACAAGCCTCAATCTTGTTTAAACATAACATAAATATTTGCAAGTGTTTGAACATTTTTTTAACACAGAATAATCAAATAAACTAATGCAGGTTTGCCAACCAGATTCAATAAGCCACTTCGTACGTATACTTATACATAACCTTAACTAGGAGTAGAAACACTATAAACTAGATAATTTACATTTTTAATGTTGCTATTCAAAATATGCCAGAAAAACACTTCAAAGAACGTCGAAATGTTCTTTCTTTTTTTCTCATAAATTGTCCGCAATTTCACATGCAGCAATGTTTATTGTACTCTTAGCCAAAGCCCATATTTCAAGCGGAGTACCTTGCTGGTACCGGGTACCTTGAACAATTTCTTCAAAATCTCAGAACTTAATTTTACAAATAAAAACTGACAGATAAATGCGAATGAAATAATATGTCAAGTTGATTTTATTTCACAGCCGTCTTTTATTATTTTGCTGACACAAAATCCCCCAAATTCTAAAAATTTCTTTGTTTGTAAATGGCGCCAATTGAAAAAATACTGTATGAAATTTTGTTTATAAAACATTTTGTCGTACCTACTTTTTTGCAGTAGTCCTCGCTACGCTCGTCGTGTCCTAAAACTGTGCGTAAATCAAAATACTTCTTAAAGCACACGTATAAGAAAATACTATTATTATATAATGCACTGTGACGGTTCTTAAGGCCTGGCCTTGTCAAAAAATTTAATTTTTGACTGATTGTATAGAAATTGTGTTATTAGGACTCTACGTTGTGTTTTGTATTTGTTTGTTTGTTGTTTAAGCACTTGTGTATCAAGAAAGAGTAAAACAGCTAAAATTGAATAAATACATTTATTCAATAAATATTACAAGTGTAACTGCGCAGCCCAAAGTGAGGCCACTTATTTTACAAGTTAAATATTTTAGCTCTAGTTCTATAATACAGAATAAGTTGCATCCCGCTAGGATTACAACACTCTATTCCGGTATCAGGACCATCGCAGGCCAGTATGGGTTAAAAACTCGGATTTAATCTCAGAGCTGATTAAACACCTCCGACTCAGAAAATTTATAGAAAAGAGTGCGTAGGAGCCTCACTAGAGAACCAACTACCGCGTACTCTCATTCCCTAATAAGTCCCATATTTGGTCTTTTATTTGACCAGGGAGTCGTTTTTGTTTATGTACTTTGTACATTTTAGCTAGGCAGTCTTTTTGTTTATGTATTTTATTTAATGCATTTAGCCATGTTTTGAAATTTAGTGTGCCATAGTACTACACCCGGACTGGTTTGGTTTTTTCCGGTCGGTATGGTAGTGGTCCCCGGCTTGAACAGGAGGATGGTAAAGAGATAGTAATTTTCATGCGAGTAATGAGTCAGATGAGTGTAATCAACTATTAGTTAATTACAACAAAAGGCCATTGGTAAGTTAGATACGTACAAGTCATACGCGGAACTAACTTAATTTGTAAAATAATAATAATTATATTAAAATAATTAAATAATAATAATAAAATAAATAAATAACAATTAAAGATTGTTAAAGATTTTAGAGACAGGAGCTCCCCTGCGACTATAAGTCAATAAACATAGCTGTAAAGTGAGAAAATTAGTTTTTACCCTCTTTGATACGGACCTGTAAAAATCTGGTTTTTTTCCGGAGATGGTGCCGGCTCTTGAACCACGAAGGAGTGATCCTCTGGCTCTGCTGGCTCGTCTGACCATATAAACAGCTAATTAGGAGAGAAATATTAATTAAACCGAGTTGTGCAAAATTCTCCTCGGTTGCAATCAACCCGTCGAAGACTAGGAATGCGGCACTCAAAGAGAATTTCTGATTCAGAGCCCTTGGTGCGATCACCCGTCAAAGACTAAGAATCTGCACTTCAGACACGAACGTATTTTTTTTAGCTAGAAGACAGTCTTTTGAACAGCGATCACCCGTCGGAGATTACTATATCAAAAAAATAAGTCGACCAGCCTGGAGAGTGTCAGAGCAATCTCTGACGATGGCATTTCTAGAGGTTTCTTTTATATCCAAATTTTTAGTGACGTCAGAGCTGTCTACGTGACTGCAATCAGGGGTGTTTAGCGCGCTTTCCTAACGACTTTCTTTAGACGGTTGCTGTTGCTAGGAATGATCACGCGATTTTTTGCAGCGGTGATTGGTGATTGGTTCGTTCCTAACCGTCTTTCGGACCGTTGATGTTGCTAGGGATGGTTACGCGATTTTCCACAGCGATGATTGGTTCTTTTTATAACCGTTTTTAAGCCGTCGGTGTCGCCACGGGTGTCTACGTAACTTTCTGCAGGGATGCTTGGCGTGCCTTTAAATAATAATATAAATAATTATTTAATTAAAGGATTGTTCTTATTAATTTTCTTTATTATAAATTTGCTAATTGCTCGACTTTATTTTTGTCAAACAGCGATTCGTTTTGTCTTTTAAAATCTGCGGTTTTAAACTCATAAGTTCTTAATTTAGCTAAAATATAAACAATTATGCACTTGCTGAAATATTTAAACAATTAATTTTGATTAGCAATTTGTTTTTATGATTTTAATCTTGTTAAATAGTTCACTCCGGGGTTGGTTGGCTAATAAAGAAGCTGTGAAAGTAAAAACAACAAATTACAATACTCGGGCCCGAGATAATTAATCAATTTTCAAATGTTATTAAATAAACAGTATTAATAAATATAATCCACTTGATGTCCCCCTGTAAAATTGATAATTAGTAACATTATTGTTTATGGAAATGCTGAAACAATTAGAGAACAAAGATGAAAAGCGCAAAAAATGTAGCACAACTTTATTTCATTTATATGTGTCATTGTCAACTCTTTCCTGTAATAATAAAAAAAAATGCTGCATATACTAAAAAGGCCAAACAGACCTGAGTGGCCTCAGCACTATTAATAAAAAACAGACAGACTTAATTCCAAATTGAACAAAAACGCAACCTAAAGCTCCAAGCAGAGTAAGAAGGCATCGTAACAATCAATTTGATCTTCAGTTTAAAGCAAAAGAGCCAGTGGTTTTGTATTTAAAATGAGTTAGGTTAAAATCTATTTCGGAAGAAAATTATACTTAAAAACCTGATTTATCTGAAACTGAAAACAATGAAACGCCAGTAATTTCATAAAAATAAAAGTTTGATTAAAATAAATTATTTTCGTTTATCGTTTTACCGACAACGTGACCATACTTATTTCTCTGAAACCTAAAATTTTTCCAAGAGATCGTTTTATTATCATCGCAGATAAACTGAAAAAATTTTTTGATAACACAATTGGATTGTGCGTCATAAGGTGGCTGTACGATGTTTTTATATTAACTCTGCATCTTCAATAACAACCGAGATATAAACTGAGAATTAAGTTTACACTAAAATTATTTTCTTAAAAAAACAAGCTCTTAAATGTGCTACTTGTTTTTCGCTAAACGCCGTAGTTTCTGAGTGTACCCTATGTGGACACCTTATATACACCATCCTGTACATGTATTAGTTTCCAATTTGTAAAGGTAATTGTGCTACCTTGTTAAATCAATTTTCTAAAATTTAAACACTACTAATTTGTAACTGACAATTACGGTTACGTATAACATGTAAAAGTTAATGCGATTAATGCACCATTCTTGTTAATTTTGTTTTACTGCATTTACGTTTTACAGACTCGGTTTACTATTTTAGTATAAATTAAACCGTTAATAAAGTTAATGAACTCATTTTTAATTTGGCTATTTTAATCCTATGATTTTAGCAATAATTTTGCAAAGGTCGTGAGAAAGGTAACTGCTTTATTTTTGTCAAAATTTTGTTACTCTTAAAATGAAAAATCTTCGTGTATAGTAAATTATGTATGTACTTTTTACTTAATTAATGATTAATTATCAAGTGCACGTTGCTGTGTAGTAAATTAAAATTCCGTTTTAGTAAATGAATTTATCTTTTTGTTCGTAACGAAACGACAAATCCCCAAAGCGAGTAGTGTAAATAGGGTTTAATTGTTCGAGTTTCCTGGCAACGACCATGTGAAGGTAACATATTTAATTTATTCACCTTGTACATCCTGTTTATTCACTCATCACGTCAAAGTGCTCAAGTTTCCTTTCTTGGTACGACAGGCATAATGTGAGGCCGTTCATTCGCTCTTTCGTTGAGGCATAGGTAAGAAGAACCAACCAACCCAGTTACGCACAACTGCCCCCTAACATCAAAATAAACGAAATCACATTTACTTACACCATAAATACCGAGAAAAGTACCAGCACGAGCTAACTTAGTCACGGCCTACTTCGTTGATTAATATTATGATAACTAAGCCATCCATCCTGATTTGTCACATTTTCCATAACTGAACACCAAAGCTGCTAGATGATATTTCAAATATTACTAATCAGTCCTCACACATTTATTAATATTATGTTGATTTTTTTAGATATAGTGAACGCTGCTTAATGTGGTTCTGGTTAATTTTATCAAGCACGGTTCGTCAAAATAAAATTTTGATTAAAAATAAAAAAAAATTGAATAAAAGCATCTATTTTAGTTGCTTTTTTTAAAACTGTAAAACTTAAAATATTTTTTCGACGGCTTTTTGTTAAAAATTTAACTCACGAATGTATAAAAATTTTTATTTTAAAGCACAAAAAACCTTAAAAAACAATATTTTATTAACAAACTACAAATGACTTGAATTATAAAAACAAACAGCAGTTAATAATTTTTTGTCATATGTTGTCCAATTCCAAAAAATTTCTCAACCCTTTTTTGTCTTTATCACAAAACTCCTTTACATGAAAAAAATGCATAAGGCTTTGGTGTCATATTAATGTCCAACTCCATAAAATCTTGACGAAACTGTTCTAAGCTGTTGCTTTAATAAGAGTCATCCAACACCAAACCAAAGCAACTTTCTACAACCTTTTTCAGAGAGCCCAAACATTTCACAAATTTCAAATATGAAACAAAAAGCATCTGTTTTTTTTTTAAAAACGACATAAATTTCCAATAAATTTCAGTCCACAGAGTATACTGTTAAAACAAATTTTTGACAGACTTCTGGAAAATCTTAGAATAATTTCTTATAAAGCGCGTTTACTGCACCCATCAACACTCTTGCCTAAACTCTCTTGCTAAAAATTTGTAACGTAGAACGTAAAGCTCTGCATGGGAGAACATTTGATGGAAATTCATGTCGTTCACTTAAAAAAAAAATCATAGTTTTTGTTCCAAATGTCCAGTATATTGTTTAAAATTTGTGAAATGTTTGGGCTCTCTTGTAAAGGTTATACAAAAGATGCTTCGGTTTGGTGTTGGATGACTCTTACAACAACTGCTTAGCACAGTTTCGTCAAGATTTTATGGAGTTGCACATTAATGTGACATCAAAACTTCATGCAGTTTTTTTTCTTGTAAAAGGGTTTTGTGTTAAGGAAAAAAAAGAGTTAAGAAATTTTTCGGAGCAGGTCTCTGAATCTGTATATGCAGATTTTAAAACTGTTTGGATAAGGTATAAGGTATAAATTTGGATAATCAAAAAACCATCCAATATATGGCAAAAAGTTATATAAAATTTTTTTTTAATTAAAGTCATTTGTAATTTGTAGTTGGAAATAATGTTTTTTTAAGGTTTTTTGTGCTTTAAAACAAAAATGTTTATACATTCGTTAATTAAATTTTTAACAACGATTTACACAAAAAGCCGTCGATAAAATATTTTAAGTTTTAGAGTTTTTAAAAGAACAAATAAAATAGATAAGAAAATGCAAGAGTTTAAAATGGGCAATTTTTTCTGACAAAAAGTTAATTTTGGCGACCATGTGTGAGCAACATAACTTAACAATTAGCATTTTTTTCAAAACAAACTTGAATAATTTGTAGATTGTATGTACGAGTACATACATACATATTGTTCCAGAATTATTTAAAATCCAAGAAATGTAAAAAAGAGCTAAAACTGTTTAATTCCCCACCTAAGGATGACAACTTTGTTGTCGAAACGTGCGTCGTGCAAAATAAATGGTTTGCTGTTATTAGGTGTTTTTACATTTCATTCTACACACCAAGAAAATCTAAAAAGAATTTTAAAATTCCATTCAATAGAATTGGCATAATGGGTGACTATGAAAATTCACATTTTTGTTGGCAGCATAAATATACAAAAATTTAGACTATAGTGTGGTGACAAAGTAAGGAACAAAATCCATAATTCTTTTATTGAATGTTTTTCAGCAAAACACTGGGACCGGTCATTTTTATTCTTTTATTTGCTACTTTATGACAAAAAAATTTGACTTATGACGTCATATATTATTGCGCAATGAGGACATATTTAGTTTTTTTAATGACAACCCCACTTTTTTGGTATTTTTTGTAGGCAGTCCAACTACTTAAATGATGATGTAAAAAAATTAGTACCTTAGATAACAATTTTTTTTGAGAAAATAACCCATTTCTGTTCGCTACGTAAATTTACAAAAACTAATTGTTTACACTCAAATCCGACACGCAATACTGTTTACACTTTTTTTTACAAAAATTGTCAAAATGACAGTAAAAATTAGGATTCTGTGCTGAGACTTTTAATTTTCAAAAACAACGACTTTATTAAAAATTAAAAGTCTCTTTTACTGTCATTTTGACAATTTCTGTAAAAAAAAAGTGTAAACAGTATTGCGTGTCAGATTTAAGTGTAAAAAATTAGTTTCTGTAAATTTAGGTAGCCAACATAAAAGAGGTTACTTTCTCAAAAAAATTGTTATCTAAAGTACTAATTTTTTTACACCATCATTTAAGTAGTTGGACCGCCTACAAAAAATACCAATAAAAATAGGGTTGTCATTTAAAAAAAACTAATGATGACGTCATTGCGTCATACTACGTCATGTATTCAGTTTCGAAAATGTGAAAAAAGAGATAGTGCCCTTTCAAACATGTAAAACAAATTCTGCACTTTGAGTTTGGGGCAAAATTGTATCGAATTTTCAAATTTCTTTAATGATGTCTTTGGAACGTCGGAAAATTTTTTTTTGTTGGAACTGGTTTAGGACGGAATAGAATTTGGTTTCACTTGAGAGGTAGAAATTAGAATGAGGAATGTATTGAGAAAAGCACTAAGTACTTGATTGTACAAATGAAAACCATAACATTGACTCAAATCGAAGCTTCTATTTATATATTTTTTCTTTTGTCCTTTTTATGGTGTATTGTGTTTTTGGTTTCTCTCCTTGTATACTTTTTTTCGTTTGTCATTTTTCGCATATAATTTGTGAGTATCTTTGTGCTTGCAGAAAGGATTTTCCACTATTTGTGTTTCCTACCCATCCAATCATTCATCTCTTATAATTAAAATTCCTTTACTGTTAATCTGCTTCTTGTAAATTGCTGAATTTCTATGTCCATTTTTAGAACTCTCTTTGTTCGGTCAATATAAAACAGTTGAATACATCTCTAACCAGTTGTCACTCCACTCCTGAAGAAGTTAGTTAAGATGTTGGCGAAACGTTGATTACGAAAACTCTATTGACATGACATCATGACAAGGTAGAAAATTAACTAGTAGAGAACTGGTAAAAAAGACTGTTATGCAACGTTTCGTCTGTTAACCACAGACATCATCAGGTTAACAATTACTTGTATAAATAGAAATTAACACGTAAAATATTTGAATAACCATCAATTCAAAAAAAAAACATGGCACCATCACTTTCTCTGTTTCAGAAGATCTAACAATAAAATCCAATTCATCTATCTACATTGTTCAATCTCGGAAGAAAAAATTTACAATATACTAGTACCTAGTGTAAAATTATCTATTTATTCAATATTCTAAACTAGACTCTTATTTGAACTTTCTAATATTTTAAGCAAGGAAAACTTTCCACTTTTTAATTCCCATATTTCGTTTATTAGTAATTTATCCTACTTCTTCTTTTGTCCACTGTTTACTTTTCATTTTCTTTTTAGTTTTCGTATTTAATGTAACTGTTAAAATATCCAAGTCAGTTTCATGTATTATATCATTTAATTCAGTCTTCTTTTTATGTGTACCTCGTACAATTTCCAAGTTAATAGATAAGTTTCATAATATTCTACTTAACTTTTCCATTGCCAGTTTGTCAACATCATCATATAATACCTTAGACCATTCACGAAACCGCTTCGCTCTAAGCGTATTAAAAAAAATGCGTATTATAGGTCTAAGTATAATATGCATTTTTACTTTTGCTTTTAATTCATTTTTTTTTTAGGTGAGAAGATTTCATCTGATCTATTATTTGTTTTTACCAGTAACCTTCAAAAGTTTGAACTACTCATTTTCCATAAACTTTTGTTGTTTTTTGGTAAAAAACAAACTACAGTTGTTACCACAACCGTCTGAATGACATTTTTTTAAATTGACGATTATAACAGCCTGTTCATTTGCTCACTAATTTTAGAAAGATCTCCACGTGACGCTGCTAACATCGGCTTTCTTTCAATCTTTAATATTGGAAATCTGTCAAAAGCAAAATTCAAATCTGTCAAAACTGAAAATTATGTCAAAAAATATCCAAAATAAAAATAAAAATTTTCTTTTTTCGGACGTTTTGATATGCATTACTATTTTGGTCCACGTGTATAAGGTAAATTTAATGTTTTTTTTATACCTCGCATTACTGATACCTGAAATAGAGTGCGTACAAGCGATGGGATTTCTGTAAAGAAAGTTAGTCTAAGCTCAACTCTGGTATTACTCAGACGTTCCTACGAGTCCTCCTCAAGTCGCACAACCAAATAATTAAACAACTAAAACAACAAAACATAACATATTCTCTTGCCTGATGGTTACATTTTTAAAACAATCACTTTCAAAATCTTGGTATTTTCAGAGAAATGTGGATGCAATAGAAAAACCTGACCACGAAAACGATAAATATTTTTCACCTATTTACTTCCCACTGTTAAATCACTTGGTAACTCATGAAAGGTTTTTTGCAGAGCAAAGCTCTTACAGTAAAGCACGGTGCATTAATGTTTACGTGACTTAATGGCATAATTATTAAAAAAAATTATTATTAATTAATTAAGAAAACTAACAATTAAAACAATAGGAAAACGTTCAACAGAAACATTAAAGAACTGGACCTAAGTAAACGTGTCTAGTCATAACTAGAATAATAAAAAAAACTAAAACAACGAACAACTGAGCAAAACCTGTAAAAACTGCAAATAAGTGATGAACAGAAACACTAAAGCAAACGTGAATAAGAAAAACTCAATATAGAACAATAAACAAATTGAAACTACAAACAAATAGTCAAAACAATCAACACAAACACTTAAGTAAACGTGATAGAGACAAATGTTTTCAAATATTTTAGTAGAGTCATCTGACACAATTTTCAGTTTTTACAGATTTGAATTTTGACTTTTGAGAGATTTGAAGGAAAGCCGATGTTAGCAGCGCCACGCGAAGATCTCTCTAAGTGAGCAAATAAACAGGCTGTTATAAACGACAATTTCAAAAAAATGTTATTCAGACGGTTGTGGTTGTTACTTATCGTTATTTTATGCCATTTCTTCTTGTATCCCATTTCCTCTTTCTTTGTCTCTCATTACAATTTCTGTGATGTTTGTTTGTATTTCTTTTTCTCTATTTAATATATTGTTGCTCATACAAAATTTGGTAGAGAAAATGATCTATATATTTTAATTAATAGCTAAAGAATGAATCAGCTATTTACAATGATGCTATTTTTAGATGAAACAGTATTGTTTCAGGACAAATTTGAACAAATTTAAAAAATATGATTATTTACTCGAAACCACCTTAAAATGACTATTTTTAAATTAAACTAAATAAATTTGTCGATGAAGAAAACTGCTGTTTTGTCGACCAAAAAACTATTTTTGATAAAAATGTTAACAGTTACAACCAAAACTTGAAAACTTACTGTTTTATTTAAAAATATCACAATTGTAAACAGCTGATTAAATTTTAAGTTATTAATTAAATAATATATATGTAAATTCTCAATTCTGCAGTATGTTTTAATATATTCTTAGTTCTTAAAATTTTTGCCTTTTTTTCCAATTTTACATCTTCTTCACACATACTGGGTCTCTAATGTATTGTAGTATCGGGTGTTTTTTTAAATTTGACGTCAAAGCTGTCTGTGCATTGTCGTTTGTGGACGCACCATAAAATAAGATCTAACCTCACTTTTGTAATTATTTGCAAAGTAGCAAAAGTCAATCGTCAAGATCAAAACAGTGATCAACAACATTCACATAATTTTGTATTCTTTGGACACTCATCTAACCTCTAGTAAAGCTAAACTGTCTTTTTCAAGACAACTTTTTGTAACTGATTTGTTTGTGGAGGTAAGGAATGTGAAATTAGTGAAAACAAAATCATAACCTAACATTTTGAACTTTTGTCGGCGTAGGTTCTAACTTGAAACAAAATGGTTTTGCTGCAAGAACATAAGATTTTTATTGTCGAATCTTACTTTCGCAATGGGCGGCGCGTAGAAGGTGTTTGGCAATACTCAATTCAAGACTGTTATGAGGAATTTCAGGAGCAGTTTCCAGACATTGCTATTGATTATAACACTTTTTGATGCTCGTTGAATCACTGCATTAATAATTTTCGTGAGACTGGGTCTGTTTCACGAAGGGAAGGTAGTGGTCGTCCTACGAAACGAACTGAAGAATCCAAATGTGCCTAGATAAAGGTGGTGGACATTTCGATTATTTGTTATAATTTTTTTCGATTAAATTGTAATTATAAACCGTAAGTAGAGCAGTTTTAATTTTAATCACAAAAGTGAGGTTAGATGTCATTTTCTGGTTTGTTCACAAACGACCATGCACAGTCGACTTTGACGTCAAATTTAAAAAAACACAAGATACTATCTTAGTTATAATTTTATTATAAGATAAGTTTAAAGTATCGCATAAAATTTATAATCTTCTTCTTTTTTAAAATTTAAAAAAATTGGAAATCAGGTGACCAACGAAACTCATTTTTGACGAAATTAAATCACTGGTAGCAGCCAATATGGTGGCCCTCTGACATTATATATTTTCTTAAGTAGAACTATACCATTTATTTATAATTAGTGGTATTAGCCTTAACAACTAGAATTTTACAACTAAGCTAATTATTGTGCATGCAAATAAACAAAAACAAAAAAAAATAATGTTTTAAGTTTTTATTAAAGTAACGCATAGAATTCCTAATTTTTTTCTTTTTTTCCAAATCAAAAAATGTAAAAACAGTTTACTTGTCATATCAAGAAAGCTCAATTTTGACGTAATTGGATAACTCGCAACGGTCAATACGGCGGCGACATCATATTTTTTTTATTTTTTAAATATTTTTTTATATCTATATGTCCTACTAATACAGATCTTTTCTTCTGCAAAAAACTATCCAAAAATAAAAGCATTATAAAATTTAAATTTTTGAAAGTTAGAATAAAACATAAAATTCTCTAATAATTTAAAGATGTAAGTTAAATTTTATTATTAAATAAAGTGCCAATAAGTAAAATTAATGATAACAAATTAATGAATAATTCTTCAAACGTCTTATGTTTCGATTGCCAAATTACGAATTTTATGTTATAAATACTTTATTGTGAAAATTTGATTTTTTTTGTTAAGTTCATCTGCATGCAAAGTAAGTAACACAATTGTAAAACCTTATTAATAAAATACTTAATTATAAAGAAATCATATATTTCCTTTAAAAAAATATATAAAAAGACGTCATAGCGCCGCCATATTGGCTGCTACAAATGTTCTAATAACTTTAAAATTAAGCTCCTTTAATATGACCAATTTATGTACCTGTTTATGTATTTTTCTAAATTTAGAAAAACAAATAAGACTTTATGCGTTACTTTAAACTCACCCTGTTTACCACGTTTTTACCGTATTTTGGAAAGAGTAAATATTGTGATAAAAATGCCTTTTGGAGATGTTGTTTTAAATTGTTTTTGTTATATATGTGCTCTCCTTTTTCTGTTATATCTTATAAATTTTGTCTTAATATACCTACTTAATTTCTGAAATCACTTATCAACAAAACACCCGGCCATGATCTTATTCCCAACATAGTCCTCAAAAATCTCACTAGTAAGTCGATCACTTACTTAGTCAATATTTTCAACGCTTGTCTAAGACTTGGCTATTTTCCGACATCGTGGAAACGTGCTCATGTTCTTATGTTCAAAAAGCCTGGAAAAGACAGCAAAAAAGCAAATAGCTATAGACCCATAAGTTTGTTCCCAACATTATCTAAGCTGCTCGAAAAAGTGGTACAACTGCGATTGTCGGAAAAAATTGAAGACCTCCACCTGATACCAGATTTCCAGTTTGGATTTCGAACCAATTTCTCACCGTCCCACCAACTGCTACGTCTTGTTGAATACATAGAGCAAGGATTTGAAGAAAATAAGTATACGGTGGCTCTTTTTATTGACGTGCAACAAGCTTTTGATAAAGTATGGACGGAAGGCTTAAAATGCAAACTACTAAAATATGATATACCTTAGTACCTCAAAAAGATTATATTTTCTTTTTTAACTGGCAGAACCTTTGTAGTAAAAATTCAAGCAGCAATATCCACAACACGATCTATAATGACCGGAGTGCCGCAAGGCAGTATACTTGGCCCTATGCTTTTTAATATTTTTATGGCAAACATAAAGTGTACCCAAACGCAAATTGCTATGTTTGCAGATGATACCATATTGTTCCACCAACATTCAAAACTAGAAGAAGCAGTTAATACACTACAACGTGCGGTAAATAAAACAACATAGTGGCTTAATAAGTGGAACGTTTCACTCAATGAATCCAAATGTCTTGCCAAAATCTTTACACTCAAACGCTTTACGCAACCGGCACCTCTAAATTTAAATAATGCTGCTTGCTGAAGACCAAGCAGCAAAATATCTTGGGGTTTATGTCGACACTCGACTGACATGGAAATTTCATATGCTAAAAAAACTTAATGAAAGCTACGCCAGAATGATGCAACTTTATCCACTGTTAAACCGCAAATCATATCACAAAAACCAAATGCTCTCTTTTTTTATATCGATCTTTAATAAGACCCATCTTTACATATGCCAGTCCAGTCTGGGGATATGCAAATAAAACACATTTAAAAAAGTTCCAAACACTGCAAAACAAAATACTCAGAACAGCTGTAAATAAGCCCCTTGGTTTATTAGAAATGACCAACTCCATCGCGAGCTCAACGTACCTACAATCCAAGAGTTTATCACATATTTAACAAAAAGATTTCATACAAAAATTCAAGATTGCAACAGTGCTGAAGTATATCAACTGGGACGAAAAGGTATCCACCAAAGACTCAAGAGACGTCTACCGCAAGATCTTT
Source organism: Tribolium confusum (assembly GCA_029207805.1). NCBI lineage: Eukaryota > Metazoa > Arthropoda > Insecta > Coleoptera > Tenebrionidae > Tribolium > Tribolium confusum. Next base: position 40,286,307 of record JALGAY010000003.1, read on the forward strand.
ATCTATTCGATTAACAATTTAAAAAAAAAATACAAAAAACAGTGCGTGCCTAATACGAGGCAATAGTGAGTAAACTAAGTGAGCTTTTATGTGCTATTTTAAGACAGTTGTGTATAACAATGTAGTTTATGTATTGTTAATCCGACTAAAATTAAAAGAAAAAAAAATCTGAAATCGTATTCGAGAGAATATTATACGAGTATACAATCATTAAAAAAGCTTAATATAATTTATTATATAATATTAAAGTTACATGTATTTACCTTCACACACATTAACAAAAAAAGACTTTACAATAGGTTTGAATATAAAATATCTATCAATCTAAACAAAATGTATTTGAATGCATTGTATTTGAATAAAAAATGTATAAGTATTGATGATACCGCCACGTATTTAGTGACAACTTGATGTCTTTATACCTTCTGACTATAAATCATTAAACACTTCTTTTATCAAAAAAATATAGACAACATATGTTCCTAAAATATACATATACGATAACTATAAAGTTAAAGAACATCACTTCTAATACCTAAATTAAAAACTAAGGTAATATTGACTTACATAATGCTTATACATACTGGAAAATACATACATAGGTAAAAAATTAAAGACAAATATTTTTGTACTTACCTACTCCCTTCGCTCATGCGTTAAAATGTCCCCATTATTATTAATCGCCTTCATTAACCAACTTGTTTGTTAAAACTACTAGCCCTTTGGATTTGCCCCCAACCAAGCACCAGTGAAGGAAATAACACAAGTGCATTTTTACATTAAGTAAATTTATACAGCGTTATTCACGAATGATGACAAAAGATTTATGAAACCAAACTTACATTTTTGCATGAAGTACTGATAGAATTTAATTTTAAAAATGTTTAGCAAATTTTGTCAAAATGCTCACTGATAACGAGAAGACTGACATAATCCTAATACAGTATATGGAAAATATAGAAAAAACGATTCAGCTGCATTAAGACTTTATGCAGAAAAATATTCCTATCGAGTGGTTCCAACTGACAAAATTTTTCAAAGACTTGAAGCAAAATTGCATTTTTATAAAGACTGGCCTCCCTTGAAAAAGCCACAAAACAAAACTACGACAAGAAAAAATAGTGAAATTGCTATAATTCAGGCGATTAGAGAAAATCCACACATTGGGCAAAATGCTGTCGCACAAAATTTAAGAATTAGCCAAAGTGTTGTTTATACAACGCTCCAAAAAAAGATTTTTATCTAGTCGCCCGTGAATTTGCCATGTAAAATAAAAAATACCCCTTTAGCAAATAGGGGTAACGAGTAAACCTAGTAATGTCACTAAGGTTGTAAGAAGAAAAATGAAAAACCCCATATATTCGGTCTCTCTACAAGCGGAAATTTTTAAAGAAAAAGTTTTCCTGCTTTGGATGTTCATTAAAGGTCAAAGTCCCCTTGCCAAACTTCAAATCTGAATTGACATTTGATTGATAGGTGACAGAATAAATTAGTTCAAACTTAAAGAGTAGAGCGGCACAAAAGTTAACATGTAAAATAATTTCAAAGGTAACTAGATGAAAATCTTTTTTCGGGACCCTGTAGAATAATACGCGCTTATAAATTTCATCCCTACCATGTTACACTAGTACAAGAACTAAAAATAACGGTTTATTGTTAAGTAGTCATTTTATTTGACAAGTTATGAAAAAACTGACAGAAATACATAATCTTAGGGTAACTTTTTTAATTCAATACTTTCACTGAAATAAAAATTTTATCAAGAAAATTGCTTAATATGTAAATTTAGTTGCATATGAAGTCGTCAATAATCCCCTATACTAGTAATACTGAGAATAAGAATAACTTTGATAATAAAGACCCGACTGGAAACTATAACAAAATTACTAATCAGACTTGCAAAAGTAAACAAAGTCACCTCGATGAACAGGCCAAACAAATTTGTTTAAATGTATACTAAAAACTTTTCATGAGGCAGAGACTGGAATATTAAGAGCGTTATTAAAGAAACCCTAGAATTAACAAAACTTTCTGATTCAATACTCAAACCTGACAGCTAGACCCATTGTACCATATTTTTGACGTACTAGGTACCTATGTGTGCTTTTTATCTGATCTGTACAAAATTTGTATTGTTGTTAGTGCCAGTATTATTATTATTAGTAAAAATCTAAATAAAATTAATTATCTTATTCAATTTTTCTTTATAAATAGACGTTTATTTTGCTTTTATAGCTTATTCAAGCAATTGTTTATGTGAAAATTTTATTCGGCTTACGGTTTCTAGGTAGTAACTCTATTACACTCTCAATTAAAATGAACTTGTAAGTTGCGAATATTAAAACTCTCGCAGCCTAAAGACCGCTCAAGTGTTTCTACTAACCGTTCATTAAATGTTCATTTTAACTGAATATATAATGAAGAACTATTTATTAATTGAGTAAAATTAGAATTAAGTAAAACATAATTTTAAGAACAATTTAAAGCAAAAGTAAAATTAAAAAAGTTCGTGAAACCAGGGATCTCTGTGAGAATAGTGTTCGCGTTGCACTTCGAGGTTATTGGCCATTGGCAAAGATTTTCAGGCATGATATATGGATATTCCTTTTTCCAAACTGCATTTTTAAACACCCACAGATAAGCATATACGATGAAAACTGGCTTTAAAGCACTTGAAACAGACCGCCCCGCGTGCTTGGATTTTTTATATTCCTTATAAGACTTTGACATCTTCCATAAATATTCCACGCTTTAATCCTTGGCTAAATTTAGTGGTTTTTTTATATTTATTTTTTTATTATTGTACTGGTTATAAAATCAAGTAGAATCGTCACAGTAAATTAATTTAAAGTTTAAAAGAAAAACACACTACACTATCGAGTGAAGAAAAATTTAGTAGATTGTGGGTAATTCGGACAAGCAACTAGGCATAAATTTGTAAAAACTGCTCCTTAAAATGTAATAATTAGTTTAATTTATAGTTTCATGCATTGTTTTGTAATATTAATTTAACATAAATTTCGAAACAGTTATTTAAAGGAGGATGTTGTATCTTTGACCAATTTTAACTATAAAAATTTTCTAATTTTTTGTTTTAACGTTAAACCTTATAATTAAAAACTAATGAGTAATTACATATTATTTTAAAATATGTATTTTTATTAATATTATTATGACTTGAAGAGAGTAAAAGAATAAGAATAAGAGAGAATAATAATGACAAAATTTTTGGAAATATAAAGACAAAATTGAAATTTTTATGTGGATCTTTAAGTAATTTTATTTTTGAGTTTCGACCCATATAAAGCTTAAATAACACAACATTAAAAAAACTAGAACATATTATCTGGTCGCGATTACCCTACTTGTCAAGTAATTGTGGCCACTACTAAGTGAAAAAAAGTTAGGAGCAAAAGTTGCAAATAAAGTTGTGTAATGAGGTGATAGCTTTGCACTAGTCATAAATCCATTTAGAAAGGTACAACATCATTTTTGCCAAACTAGCCACATATCACACATCAAAGATCATATAAGCTACTGTTAAAAAGTTATTTCTTTACTTTTGTTTTATATTATTATTTACAATTTTAAAGTTTTGATTTTTCTTTTTAATGTTTACGATTTTCTTGTTTTTCTTTTTATTTTTGGTAAAAATTCTTGACTGTTTTCTATTTTTCTTGCCTTCAAAATAATTGTTTAATGCAGTCTTTTCTTCTGTTTTTTAATTTTTTGCTGGTTTTATATAAAACTTGAGAAATGAGATATGAGTGATATCAAAAACAATTACGAATAATATATCTAGACTGATTTCCAATGGAGTATAGATTGTACCTAATGTCTATAGATATGTGGATGTCTGAGAAGATTGAAGGTGTTGTATAGAAGATGTTGCTTGAGGCTAAATACGGTATCCAGGGATCTGGATATCTTTATAAGGTTTTGTCCAAACTAGTGACTGGTGAATTTTACAGCTTTCGAATAATGCAGTTTTCTTATCAGTTTCATATTATATTGATTTCTATTCAAAAAAATATGTAGTAACGATATGGTATGTAACGGTTAAATAGTCAAATAATCTATAGGAAAAATTAAATGTTTTTTAAAACATATCAAAAATGATAACCTTGTTTAGGAAAGTTTTTAGTAACACTTTCACTAAATATTTAACAAAACATTTTTTATTTTTTTAAAAAAACATGTTTTAAGTTATACAGACTGATTCAGATAAAATAATAAGCCTATACTGTGATCGGTATAGAAATAAATCAGTATGGACAGCTGATAAAAACTTGTCAAAAGCTGCCATCCCTTCACGTAAAATGTGTGAGATGGAGCTACTGATTTTTTCATTTTTAGGCAAATAATAATACACAATTTAAATCTAAAGGGCTATAACTGTAAATAAAATACTACAAAAATTATTTTAATCGTTGGTTTACCCTTGTCTTTTGATTATTTATTATATAATTTACAGTTATAGCTCTTTAGATTAAAACTGTGTATTATTAGTTGCCTAAAAATCTAAAAATCGGTGGCTCCATCTTACACATTTTACGTGAAGGGATGCCAGCTTTTGACAAGTTTTTATCAGCTGTCCATACTGATTCATTTCTATACTGTGACCCGATGTTTTGACGATGCAACCAAAAAAAACTAATTTCATTTACTTGTTGATCTACTTTTAATTACAATTTGCATTTGTAATTAAGTTATCTTATGTTGCTTTGACATTAGTTAAAAATAGTGTCGTATACCTACCAACAACAAAAAACCGATATAATTTTAATACACAGAGAATAGATTTGTTTCTCTACCTTTAATGCTTATCATCTTTTTATACATTTTGTATTAGAGTTTAGGTACATCAAAATAAGTTTTTTATTTTCTCTCTCTGACACAAATGACCGTTTTCTGCCCTAATATCAGAGTGACATAAGCAGATGATAACTTGGATTCAATTTGAAAACCATAATTTAAATTAGATCAAAGGCGTAAATAGACTCGTTATTTTATCTGAATCAGGCCGTATTACTAGATTTTTTTACCCATACTATCCACCGCCACTAGCTAAATACTCTCGAACTCGTGCCTAACGTGCCTATAAGTCACGTGACTACACAATAAGTACAGTCCTGCTAAAAAAAACAAGTTCATATAAATCAAGTCCTTCCAGCAAGGTATTAATTCATCTTAAGTAGCTGCTTAGCGAGAATGGCTTTGCAGATTAGCACACGTACTAACTGCAGCTGTTTCGTCTTTTGGAGAAAACGTTACTTTAGCCGTTGGCTCCGGACACCAGTAGTCGTTAGGTCATGTCATAGACTATAAAGATAACTTAAAATCTCTGAAACTTAAGTAGAGCACTACCACCATATAATTGATACTTTATTTATGTTTATAGTTTCATGTACAAAATTCTTCCAGAAAGGCTTCCAGCTTTACAAGTTTTTATATGTTATATATCACGAATACTCTTTCTGATAATTTGCTTTAATTTTTGTTCTTTTTTATATTATTACGTTATAACCCTAATTACATCTTAGCTGAATAGCTGATTTTTTAGCAACTTTTTTACTGACTTTCTCTGGTAGACTAATTACAAAAAGAAAAAATATAAATCGAATATATTTTTGAGATTGTTGAAGTTTAAAACAATAATACGATTTAAAAGTTATTAATTTCTTTGAAATTGGAATAGAAGTAGGCAATGGTAGTGTAGAAAGACCTTAAAACGTATAAACTCGCGAGCGTAAGTTTTTATAAAAAATGAGTGCCACAATGACTTAAAAAACGAGTTCTTTATGCTATTTTTCTACTTTGCACGTTTTACGTAATTTTTAAGTAAAAAGTTAATTATTCAATTTTTAGGGACTTTTGCGTTAATCCGAGATAGTTGGTGATAAATGTCATTAAAGTGTCAAAAGTTTATTAAACTTTAAAATGTTTTCAAATTTGTTTAAAATTCTGTGTAAGGAACTCACAAATGTTTTTTTTTTTTACCTACTGTATCGGTTATTAATTAAATACTCCAATTTCCATTAACACAGTATGGAAAATCTCCAAAAACTTTGTAAAATTATTGCTAAATTATCACACTAATTGCGATTCTCAACGATTCCTCTCATCGTTATTTCAGACTAAGCAATGCTATTGTTATCTAGTAAAAAACTTGTAAATTATCAAACGCTATGGAGGTTGTAAATCATCAAAATAAAGCCTAAAAGCTGTTTCATTTTAAAGCTGTTCTAACCTCAAAAAGAAAGCTGAAGTTTGTCGCTTGTCCGCCTCATTTTCGAATGTTTTATAGGTTAATTGCGACACACACACACACACACACCTTGGTGAGGAATAATGGTCATCAAATGCAACGAAATTTATTCGAATAAAATTATTATAATCTCATAACGCTGACATAAACGCTGAAACGTGACAACAAATAACGTAACATTACAACAACAGCATGTTACCAATCCGAAAAAAGTAAATTGCACTAGTACTTTACGCACGCAATTTGGGTGCTGTATTTTGTGTTAGTTACAATAAATACATTTATCAAATCTGTCAGAACTCAAAAGTCAAAATAGCAGGCATGGTCTAAATTACGTATATAATAAAATGCCAACAAAGGGATGATAATCTGCCTCAAATTTATGTTTCAAAGCACAGTAATCAATATAATAATGAGACTAGATAAAAAGATTTTTTCTTAAGTTAATTTTAATATGTCGTGACATTGTAAACAGGTGATTTTTTAATTAAATTTTATAGAAATATCTTAATTATAAAATTAACTAACACAAAATTATTTAACATTTTGGTCTCTAATGAAGATTTGGAATTAATAAACCGAAACTAGTCAGGCAAGCCTAAAAATAAGTCGTATTATTATCCTAAGCCCTAAAATTTCGAATAACAATAATACAAATAAAAAAGAATTACGACGAATGTTTAGGTACACTAATTTTTTTGGGGTAGAAGTAGTTTGCAGTAGATTTTTTCCCCAAAACGGTTTATAAGCTTATTATATAAATTTCTTCAAATTGCAACTTTTTAGTCTAAATTGAAAAATCGTAATTTTTTAAAATCTCGTTTTTCTTTTTAAAAACTGCAACCATGGTGCAAATGCTGCTGTGTTATCCTGTGGTCTCTTGTTTCAGCAACCGGATACAACACGAGAGTGCAAGTCCGATGCATGTGGTCCACGTTATTAGACCCGGTGCTAAAATAAAACCACATCGTCGTCGGGTCGGGACCATCAAGCAGCAAAATGCAAGACGGACCTCCTCGAATAGGCAGGTCAACAAACTCGAGTCGCTACCAACGTTAGCACACGCACGCACACCTAGGTGTGTGCATGTATGCCTTTATGCATCTGAATAATATGTGTATATGTGATTGAATGAGTGACTCTTCCTTTCGTCCAACTCTGAGAACAGCTAGCTGGTTGATCGTCCGACCAACCGACGTGACATCTTGACATTTTTCCTACGCGTACGAAATGCCGATTATCTAGACAGAAGCGGAAAATGACGCCGTAAAAGGAATGGCAACGTTATTAACCGTTCAAGATAAATTTGTATTCCCAGAACACTCCCTAAATGCTAAACGAGAGGCTACAAATGCGGGCTAGACGAACGTTCTTCCTCATTGCTTAAAAGCACTTAATTGCTAATTTTGCATTTTCAACTACGCGTGACAGCTCAGATTTTTAAATTAAACGTATTGAAGATAGGTAGGTATATACAATGAAAGAAAAAAATTTTAACGGTACAAAAGTAGAAATAGAAAAACAACAAACATTTAAAAAAACTTGCTTTTAATAATGTTAAAAAGATTCAATAACACAATTCGCGATCGAAAATTACGTACAACAAATTTTGACAGTAACATGTAAAATTGTTTAAACCATGCTTTCTTGTCAATACCTATTGGTTATTGTCAACATGACATCACGAATGTGCGTGAAAAAAATATAAAATTAAAGGTTAATTTATATCCGAAATTTGGTGTTACGGGGAAGTGGACGACAAGGCAGAGAAAAAAAAAACTGTTTTATAAGGCCAACGTTTCGAATCCTTTATTGATTCTTCTTCAAGGCTTCTAATAAATGTCAGATTTGTTTGGCATGGTACCAAATTGTCTCGGCCAGTGGTCGCCGGAAGAATTCTTCCCCGTAACACCAAATTTCGAATTAAAAAAATAGACGTAATTCATCAAAATAAAGTTAATTTATATACTTTTTTATTATTGTTTTAATTTGATGTCCCGAATTTTTGTCGCAAGTAGTACTACCTACCAGTCTAATACATAAAAATTTATGCACTTTGTTTTTTAAGATATTTTTATAACCCAAAGTGTAAATAAATCATTGCAGAGCTTTAGATAATTTTTTTTAAAATTTTAGTTCTCATTTGATTTAGAAAAATAACAAACCCTATTTATTTAAAAAATAACCAACAAACCGCTTTCTTGTGTAAAGAACATTGCCATTATAGAATCTTTTTACTATTTACTAAAAATTGTAAAGTTTTTATACCTACACACCTAATACCTCTTCATTCATACAACACTGACTCATCCTCCTTTATGGCAGTAATAATAATAAATCGTTGAAAGAATAAGAAAGAGTAGCGTACAAATCAAAAGTTCATTACATTGGTTCATTAGGTCTATTTACGTTTATCTACTTTACAAACAAAACCAAAATTATAAAACAATTTTCAAAAATAGTTCTTGGCAGTTCCCAAATGTAGGTCAAATTCAAAATATCTATTTATGTAATAAGTACATAATTTAGGTTTTTATTGTACAAGCCATACAAGTTATCTACGAGCGAGTGAAACGAACGAGTAGATAAATAGGGCGCGTACAAAAAGATGTAATTATATACGAATTGCATACAAAGCTTTATGTCCGACTGCAAAAAGAATAAAAATTAATATAAAATCAAAAATCTAATAAAATAACTCAACTAAGTGTGCATGTTGCCTCTTTGGTTACAGACTTTGTTATTTTGTTTATGAAAAATTTGTCCGATGGAAAATGCATCTCTTAATTGCTGAGACAACCTGACACCTGACAGCAAATGTTAACTAAGAAGTAGTTATGACCTGCAGTAGTTGCATTTCAAATTTCCTACTTTTTGCTTTAACTTTATTTCGTTTAGTAAGTTCACGTGGAAATAGTGAGATCTTTTTCTGTACCATTATTTAAGTACACCACATTTTAAGCTCTTGTTTATCTCGTTTAGTTTAATAAATAAATATCCCCCCCCCAAAAAAAAACGATACAAAGGTAAATACTTGTAAGCATTTGTATCACAAGTTTAAAAACTGTAATTTTACGAAAGTGTAGTATTACAGCCTGCCGAGTTCAGCAAAAAAATTGTTTTGAGAAAATGATAGGTAGCCATAAAGTTAACGATTAAATTAGCTTAGCAAAGATAACTAAAAGTCAGTTTTGAACTATGCCTCCAAATGCAATAACTTGCACCTAATATCTATGTTGTACATACAGTGTGCACAAAAAAGTAAAGATATTGTAAAATTTGAATAAAAGTTGTTTTACATTACGATTGATTTATTATTTTTGGTTTGGAGCACAATTTTCATTTTTGATTGTAAAGAAAATGTCAGTATTACGCGCTTTTTTGTTATTTCGTCGTATATTCATTATTGCACAAAATTTAGTGACTTTTGAACACTACATAGAAAGACGACAAATTTTGCCTGAAGCTAACGGCATCAGAATTGTTGAGATGTTGCAGGCTGACCATACTCAATCGGGTGTTGCTCACACCCTTGGAGTGAATCAAACTGTTGTAAGTCGGTTATGGAATCAATACCTAAAGACAGGATTTGTTCGGCAAAGACTCAGAAGAGAAATACCTCGGTCTACAACCCGAAATCAAGACCGTTTTATACGCGAAGTGGTAAGAAGAAACCCAGCAATTTATGCATCGGCAGCAAGAAATGCTCTTCATGTTGCAAGATTAAGCGTCGAAACCATTCGAAATCAATTTCAGAAATTTGGGTTGAGAAGTTATCCACCATGTCGAGGCCCTCGATTATCACACCAAGACCATGCGGCACGTGTTAGATGAGCCACCCAATATCAAAATTGAAATCTAAGATGGAACACGGTTTTGTTTGCTGACGAATCCAGATTTGGCCTCAGAAGTGACAGTAGATGTATTCGAGTGTAGAGAATGGCTGGTAAACGGTATCAGCAACAATTTGTCCGAGGAACCGTTTCTTTCCAAGGGGGGTCAATTATGGTATGGTGTGGAATCTGTCTTAGGAGTCGCACTGACTTGTACATTTGCCATAAAACGATAACGGGCCACATCTACGCGACTGACATTATAAACAACATTGTTGTCAATTTTCATGCCGCTTTAGTCAAAATTTTGTTTTTATTGGCGATAATTGTCCACGGAAGTGTTAAATCCACTTGATTTCCATAGGATTAAATAAATTGCTCTTCCTCCACGTTCACCGGGTTTAAATTTAATAAAGCATGTATGAGACCTTCTTGGAAGAACATTACAATCGCATGGACCACCCCGAAAACGTAAGGAAGCTTTCACCAATTCTGGAGTTACAAATTAAAGAAAACAAATTGATACAGTCATAAGGAGTATGTCCCATAGAAATTGAAAAGTTTTACGTTTTAGAGACCAAAATACTCGCTACTGACATCAAAGATATGTTTTTTCTTTTATGCACCAAAAATTTATTTTTTATTTATGGACGTACGAGTAATTTTTAATTTATTTTTATGAAAATTTTAAATTATGTTTCAAAATTAGTATATAAAATATTTTGTTGTGTTATGTATAAAAAAATTTTTAAATTTTATACGATGTTTCTTTAATATCCCTAACTTGTTATACACAGTGTGTAATGCCAGTCCAACACAGACCATCTTTAGAAAAAAAGCAACAGTACTCTAGCTTAAAATGGCGTTTACAAAAAAAGACAACAATAATAGACAAAATTCAAAAGCGGGTTTCAGAAGCAAGTGAGACACAGTTACTCGGGTTTCCAGTTTTCCACCTCGAATTCTACAGTCCAAAAAAATTATTTTGTGTGTCTTTAATATTAACATTATTAATTGCCTACATTAATATTAATAAAATTGCCGAAACTACACTAAGTGTTAATAGAGATATTAAAGAAGCAATTAGAATATTAACCTCTCCAGATAGTTTTGTAAGTGATGACATTTTTACTCTTCAGCACTTGGTAAGCAAGTATCCTAAGCCCTCTCGTAATCCTCATTATTCTCAACCAACAAATGATAATTCTGTAACTCTCATGGTTAACAAAAAAGAAGTTCAAAATGCTATTATGTCTAGAATTAATGACTTAAAACCGCAACATGTAAAAAACTTGGCAAGTTTGTAAAAAAAGCAGGGCAACAGTTATTCTCCCAGATTATCAGCCTTTGTAACCTCATGTTGTACGGCAAAGTAAATTGTAAAATTACTCCTTTTTTGTATGAAGCATCTTTATGTGTTTTATCTATAAAAAATAATGACAATCGTGCATCTGCTACTGGTTACTGTTGTACCTTGTTGGTTTTGAAGCTTACTTGTCGTCGTACTTCAGAAAAGCTAGCTGATTACTTAAAATTTATTCAGCTTGGAGTTGGTGTTAAAAGTGGCTGTACAGTTTATACTACCAGAACATACTATGCTAAAAACGCCGATTCTAAAATGATACTTAAGGTCGACAATTTCTTACGTTTCTCAATAGGATACTTGTCCATTTAATTTATTTTAGAAAAAACTTCAGTTTTCTTCTCTAGTTGGTTACTAACAATAAGATCCGCTTAGTTCAGCAATCTTCAGCCTCTCGATTTAACTTGCTATTAACAAACTGATTTCTAAACTAAACATTGGCTACTTAGATGATGGCGCTCTTACTGGTTCTTTTGATAAAGTTTTTGCAGACTTTCAAACATTTATGAATGAATTTAAACATCTTATACTTATTATCGTTCAATTTTTCCAAATGTAACCTTAGTTTTTCTAGAGCCTGTTTGGATAAGACTGCCACTTTTTTTAAAAGCAGTTTTAAGCCCTTACCCCTGATTTTAATTTTCTTAAATTTAAAAATTTACATCTTCTTGCTCCTCCATTATTACATAAAAATGTATTTCCTCTTTTTGTCACTAGACTTCTGAAAAAATTTTCGTTTATATCAAAAATTTTGTACGAAAGAAATCCTTATTATGTACACTTCTTTCTTTTCGGATTTGCTTATAGATGCCCAAACTTAATTGTTATTTAAGAACATATCCATTTTAGAGACACAAAGCAATATGTAAAGCTTTTGATAATAAAATTAAAACTACACTACAAAAACTTCTTAATGTTGATTTTTCTAAACTATCTTGATCTCAGGCTTCATTTCCTGTGGCTGTGGAGGTCTGGATGGATGTCCGTTCTGTTGCAGATGTGCAACTAGCTTTTCTAGCTTCGGTTTCTTGCACTTCAGATCTTATAGGCTTTATTAAGATTGAATACAAGAACATAGCTTTGACTTTATAGCCAGAACGTCTTTTTACAACTATAAATAAAGAACTTTATGGTAATTAGAACATTTTGGCAATAAGATAAAAATTTAATGTATTGTCGGAAGTCTCACAGTCTCGGGCAACGTGCAACTTATTGGCTTCTCAACACGAAACTGAAACATAGTTAGTAGTCTTACCTTCTCAACAACTTGGCACACTTTTAGACAAACACATATTACAAATTGCTATGTGCCTACCCATCTCTTCTTAAATTTGGCAGCTATATTCTTGTGTTTGTAATGCAATTGTCATTCGTTTATGTCATCACGCCTTATCTTGTATCAGAAGCACTAGAAAATTTTCTCGGCACAATAAATTAAATATAATGTTAAAGCGTGCGTTTTCATCAACTGATATTTTGTAAATGTTGGAGCCACCTAGTTTATCAAGGTGCGACGGAAAACGACCTGACAGTATGACAATTACGCCTTGAAAGAATGGTCGTTCTTTGGTATGAGATGTCATTTGTGTTGACACTGTATTCGCAACGCATCTTCAAAAATCTGTTCCAATAATGATTTAGCAGTTGCTTTGGCCGAGTCCCTCAAGAACACGAAATACATGGTGATTAAAGAGAGGTATGAATTATCGCTTTTGTCGTAGAAACATTTGGTACATGTCGAATAGAGACCAAAGCACTTGTCAACACCTTGGGTAAACTTTTATTTCAAAAAACAAGTGTGGCAAATGCTCAGAAATTGATAACACAAAACATTAAATTAACAAAAATTAACGGGGAATTGTTTCCAGTGTGCTTAGGACGGCTGATAAAGAAATTGGTCTCAAAAGATTATATTATATTCTTTGTTAAACTTTTTTATTATTAAATAAATTACAGAAACAGTAGATAAAAATATCTTCATGTTGCTCATAAAATGGCTATTCTCATAATTCGAGAATAAGACCCCTGGGTTAAGAATGACCAGATGTAAGAATTGTATAGTAATTTTGTTCATGGATTTTTATCAATTTATTATCCACGTAAAAATCTATAAAAACTCATAAAATCTCTAGTTAAATCTAGCATTTTAAAATTCGAGTATTTCTGCCCAAATTTTACTCCAGTATGGCGGTTAATGCAGTACTGTGTTTATTTATTTACCTAGTGACAGTAAGACACAAGTTTAAAGCGAGTTTCTAGGTCTTCTTTAACTGACCTAAAGTAATTTTTGGGTTATTTGTTGTTAAATAAATTATGCATTTAAAAATAGAATTCTTTAAATCACAAGAAACGTATTGAGTCCACGTTGCAATACAATTATTTAAATCAAACTGAACAAACTGTTCCCTACTCTAAGGTCTCAAAAATTTTGGTGTCTTTAAAGAAGGTAAATGCATACTTCGCAATAAGTAAAAAATAAAACAGTAAAACAAAAAAAAAACTCTTACAGTTAGGCATAATTTGTGTAATTTGAATTTAACATTAAAACCTTCAAGTGTTTCTCCACATCGGAATTATCACAATAAAATAAAATCGTGATTTTATTCAGTGATTACTTCAGATAAAGAATCAGTGGCAGTAACAATAATTTCTAGTTACAATTACTTTCTTACTATTGTGACAGACTCTGTTAAAACCTATTGGAAGCACCAAACGACTACTATTATAAAATAATATATATTTCTACGTATTGCTGTTAGAGTGAAAGTCATGTTTCGTGTAAAGGGCACGGACATCTTCAGAACTCACGTTTTAACCTTAAATATATGAACTAAAATTGACATAGGAATGTTACTGCCCTTATCCACCCTAATTTTATTTGGACTACTAAAAAGAGTCGATAAAGTCGAATGATAAGACCTTTCTAAGTACTGATATCTTTACTCATTTAATGGGAAATGTATGTATCCTGCATTGCGGTGTGCAGCCCCTATAAAATTAGAAGGGAAATTGATTGTTATTTCCGCTTTATGCATTGTTTGCGTATAAAATACAAACTTATTTACAAGATTAAAAAAGAGTTAAGCTCTGGTAAAAGCTGTATTATTACCTGTCCGGAAAATATTCTTTTAACGTTTGCGATGCTTTTGATATTTTTTGTGTGATTTATTTTCATTAAAAAATAAAATATCTAATTACATTTGAAAAAAATTACCTATTGCGAATTTTCGATCGCAACAAGTACTCAAACGAAATATTCATCATCACCAACGAGTTTGCAGTACCAACAAATAGGTAACCCATCCTGTTTTGTAAACAGACGAGGTAAACAGTCAATTAAATGGTACATACCTATTTGACATTATTTAGTATAAATGTTACTGTCTTTGCATTCATCAGTGACACAACTTTTTAAATAACGTGTTATACATGCAGGTTGGTACGATCTTTACCTTTACGTAGTGATGTAGATTAAAATAATTCTTAAAGAGTCTCCCAATAATGCAACATACAGGCTTACAATCATAGTTACTGTATATCATTAGCATGACTGGCCTGCTGTAATTAAATCTTTACAAAAACGTACCTAATTATCTTGTGGTCCTAATTAAAAATTATTTTACTGAGAGATCCGTCGAGTTTCAAAAAAATGAATTAGTATCTAGTAAAGTCTGTTTATAAAAAAAATAAAAAAAAATCAATAAAAGTAATAAAAGTAAAATCATAATAAATAAATCTCCAAGTAGAGTACACAATAGAGAAGTTAAAATACAAGTCGGAGGTTCCTACCTAGAACTCGTTCAAAGTTTTAAATATCTGGGTGTACTTATCAACCAATAACACTCCTTCCAACTTCACATCAACTCGAATTCCGAAAAGCCCGCAAAATTATTATGTCTTTTAGGAAATACGCGAGGGCTAACTAGAATCTACGTACTGAAAAATCAATTACTAAAACTTATAAACAAGTCAACAACAATGAAATTTGTTTTTTTGGTTGCATCGTCAAAACATCGGGCTTATTATCATATCTGAATCAGGCTGTATAACGATACGTCGCTTCTCGAAATTTTCCAGAAGTTTAGACGAACATTCTTCAGCTTCCTCGAACCCCGTCAATAGTCATGACAAATATTTCTGAAAAGCAAAGGAAAAAATCGCTCATAAAGCAGAAGAAGAAGCACCAATTTCAGAATTAAAGGTAGATTCAAAAAAAAGCAGGAGAGGTTCGCACCTATCAGTTACTTTAAATTAAGACTAGATTGTTTTAATATTGTTTTGTTTTTTTTTTTTTTTATTAAGATAAAAAGCGCATCAACTGCTGCGGTTATTAGCGCTTACAGTCATTTACAAGTGTATATTTACTAAATATTATAGTACAAATTTATAGCCTTCAGATATTCCATCAGGTTCGAGTTTGGTCTGCTCAGGTGGTGGGTATGGTTGGGTGTTATGTTGTACATCGATCGGTGGGGCTCGTACTCTCGGCATTGGAAAATGTGTTGAATGGATATCGGCGTACTACATGAGTCACATACTGGGGGAGGGGTTTTTGCCATTAGGTGTTGGTGGGTAACTCTGGTGTGTCCAATTCTAAGTCTGTTCCATATGACTTGTTCTCTTCGGCTGGTTGGATGATTCTTTTTGGCTTTTGGGGGCTCTGACACAATTTCCTTGAGTTTGCTAGTGTTTAGCTCCCATGTGTGTGTCCATTTTTCGTGCATTTTCTCCTTTATGAAACATCTGTAGTCGTCTTTGGTGATAGAGTCGATATTTTTTTCCGCTTTCGTTCTGTCTTCTGCTACTTCTTTTGCTGCTTGATCTGCGTTTTCGTTTCCTTCGATACCAGTGTGTGAGGGTATCCAGACGAAAGTTATTTCTGAGTTATTTGTATTTGAGATTTTCTCTTGAATTTCTTGTACGATTTTATTGGAGCTGAGTTTATTTTGGATAGCTTTGATGCTGGATAGAGAATCGGAGAGGATTGCAGTTTGTTTTAGTGGTTGGGCTTCTACGATGTATAAGGCTTCTTGTAGGGCAGTTAGCTCTGCGTTGAATATACTGGCCATTGGCGGTAGAGTGAATTTCATAGTGGTGTTTATTGTTACTACAGCCCCTCCTGTTCCGTGAAGGCATTTTGAAGCATCTGTGTATATTATTTGGTGGCCTTGGTAAGTACTTTCCATTTTTTCTAGGAACAACTTTTTGTAGATAGTGTCATTTGTCTCATTTTTCTGATGTTTTGACAGGTCTATATCTATTTGTGGGATTTTTATTAGCCAGGGTGGGGTTGGAGATATTTTGATGGGTTTGATCCGGGGAATTTCCGCGTGGAGATTTTTTATTATTTGGCCAACACGGATGTTAAACGGAAGTATTGCCTTTGGCTTTCTTAAATAAAGTCTTTCATTGAAGTTACTTGCGAGATATGCATAGTTGATGTTTTCCTGATTTGAGATAATGTTTGCTGCATATATCATGCAAAGTTGTTCTCTTCGAAGAGTAAGGGGTGGTTCTGCAGCTTCACAACATAAGCTGAGTGCTGGGCTGGACCTGAATGCACCTAGGGATAAGCGTAGGGCTTCATTATGTATTGCATCTATTGTTTTCAGTGTTGTTTTAGAAGCCGATATGTATGCCACCGCTCCATAACCTATCTTTGATCGAATGATAGTTCTATAGATTGTCATTAGGATAGATTCATCTGCACCCCATTTTTGGTTTGCTAAGACTTTCATTATGTTTAGTCGCTTGTTGCATTCCATTTTGAGATTTAGTAGGTGTGGTTTCCATGTCAGCTGTCTGTCGAACGTAACCCCCAGGAATTTGACAGTTTCTTCTTGAGGGAGTTGTTGTTGGTTCAAATAAAGTGGGAATCGTGTGGGCTCTTTTCTTTTAGAGAAATGGATAACTTTTGTTTTGGTGGGAGAGAATTTGAACCCAGAACTAGTTGTCCATTCGTTCAATTGATTGATGGTTTTTTGTAATATTATTGAGGTAGTTCTGGCGTTCCTTCCTCTACAGTAAATGACAAAATCATCTGCGTACATCAGACATTTTACAGGCTGGCTAATCTTTTCCATTATCTCGTTAATGGCAACAAGGAATAAGGTTACGCTAAGTATAGAGCCTTGAGGAACGCCGTTTTCCAAAACTTTTTGTGTAGACATTTCGCCGTTTATCCGGACCCTAAAAGATCGCTGAGATGTGAAATTTTGTATAAATCTTAGGATGTTTCCTTCAAGACCCCACTCTGTCAACTTTTTGATTATACCCCATCTCCATGCCATATCGTAGGCTTTATCAATATCGAAAAAGATCGCAATCAATTGGTGTTTGCTTGCAAATGCATCGAGGATTTCGGTTTGTAAGTGAATTATGTTGTCCATAGTGCATCTGTTTCTTCTGAAACCATTCTGTTGATTACCTAAAAAGTTGTTCTTTTCTATGTGCCAAACTAGTCTGTGATTTATCATTTTCTCCAAAATTTTACACATGGTGCAAGTTAGCGATATTGGCCTATAGCTGGCTGGATCCGTTTTACATTTACCAGCTTTATACACAGGGATGATAATTGCTTCCCGCTAGCATATTGGAAATACTTGATTTTCCCATATTGAATTGTAAATGTCTAGTAAAAGCGATAGGGCTTCGTCTGGAAGATTTTGTATAAAAGAGTAGGGAATGTTGTCAGGGCCCGGACTCGATTCACTACTGCTTTGGAGAGCATTTTCTAACTCTGACAATGTAAGAGGATTGTTCAACACTGTAACTTCTTGTCTAGGGACCGTATTTAGTCTTTCTGATTCTTTTGTTTTCTTATACTCTTGGAATTGACAGTTGTAGTTATTGGTGCTAGAATTTTCAGCGAATGTGGTTGCGATCAATTCAGCCATGTCTTCGTTACTGGTCATTTGTTTTCCATTGGTGTCTATTAGGGTCTTGATACTTGCATTATTTTTAGAGCCTTTAATTTTCTGTATTTTATTCCAGATTTCTTTTGTTGGGGTGCTACTCGTCATTGTGCCTACATAGGTCATCCATGATTCTCGTTTGCTTTTATTTATGATTCTTCTAGTTTCTGCTCGCAACTTTTTAAAATTTATTCTGTTTTCCATGGTGTTGTGTTTTTTAAGTATGTTAAATGCATGTTTTGTTTTTTTTAGTAGGTTCTTACATTCGGTGTTCCACCACGGGACTGGAACGTGGTTTTTTGGAGGGGTATTTGTTCCGATGGCTATGTTCGCGGCTTTTTCCAGCATCTTGGTAAAGTGGTCTACTTGGTTGTTGATGTTTCTATATTTTTGTTCCGTATCATATTCCGCAATATATTCTAGTATAGTGTCCTTGTATAACGACCAATTCGCCTGACTGAGTTTCCATTTAGGAGTAGGTAACTTGTTCGTCTGTGGAGGTGTGTACATTGTTATTTGAATAGGGAAATGATCACTGTCATGTAGGTCTTCTATGACTTCCCATTCAACCACCGAAGATGTTCTCGGATCAGCAATGGACAAGTCTAGGTGGGAAAAACTTCCGTTGTACGAATTGAATCGAGTTGGTTGACCGGTGTTTAATAATACTGAGGTTGTTGAATTTAGCACATCTTCTATTATTTGCCCTCTGTTGTTTGTGGCTACGGACCCCCAGATGGTGTTGTAAGAGTTGAAATCGCCCACTAAAATATATGGTTTTGGTAACTGATTTATTAGCTCTTCTATCTCTAGTTTACTAAAATCTTTATTTGGCGGTATATAGATGTTACAGATCGTCAGTGCTTTGGGGCAGAAACATCGAACAGCTATAGCTTCAAAATCTGTTCGCAGGTTTACGCTTACAGAGTGATATTCTTCTCGTACGAATGTTGCAACACCTCCACTGGCTCTTTGTTGATTCGGGCGATTTTTTGAGTAGGTAATGTATCTTTTAATTGCTGGTGTATGATTTTCTTTAAAATTAGTCTCTTGCACACATAGAATGGTTGGCTGATGTTGGCCTATTAGCAGTTTGATCTCATTTAAGCGAGCATAGTATCCATTAACATTCCAATGGATTAAATTACTGAATGTTTTATTAATTAAATTAATATTAATATTAAATTAAGGAAATTTAACGCTCTATAAAAAAAGTTTCTTGTGGTTGATTGATTATTCTAACCATTTAAAAGATATTCGCATTTTAAAAACCAAAATTTGATACTAAATCCCCAATTTTTTTAAATGGTTGAAGTAATGTATTAACCACAAACGACTTTTTTGTAGAGCGTTTAATTTCCTACAAAACCGTATGTTGCGCACATTAAAATATTTATTTATCCACGAGTTATAAAAATTAAAGGAAAAAAATTTTTTTTTGCTAAATTCTTCAAATTTTGACCTCCGATATCTTCTAAACGGTAAGAGTTATAAAAACATTGTAAGATACCTTTTTTTAGAGCGTTTAATTTCCTACAAAAAATTTAAATAATTTTTTTCTGTACAATCAAGTAGTGACGAGATATGGATTTTGCCATATGGAACTGAAAAAAATGAAAAACTGCGATGAGGGAGTCTTTCCTATTAAAACTAAGAAGTCATCTTAAAAAAACATTTTTTAAAAGTGCCTAGAAACCAATTTTTCAGTGTCGGAAGTTAAAAAAAAATAGTTGATTTTTTTGGCCCACTCTAGTATATACTCTAGTCTCTAGTGTATAGTACCTCTTTTCCGTACTAGTAAAATAAAGTAACTTTATTTACAGAACTGTCAAAATACAAACTGTCATAATACAAAATCACTGTTGAAATCCTTTCTAACTAAAACACCGCCACTTCTGATAAGCACGGTACGTTTCTTCATATACAAGCCTAGATTTTATTGGTAATAGTAAATCTTCAGCAGCAGCAGCAATATTTATAATTTCTTTCTCATTAGAACTCTTAGAACTGCACACTTGCATTTTGAATCAGACAAATTTATCACAAATAAAATAACAAACTCTCCGTAACTAAAGAGACAACATGCACACTTAGTTAACTTATTTCATTAGATTTATGATTTTTTTATTAATTTTTATTCTTTTATTGGTATTTCAGTCAGACATAAAGCTTTGTATGCAATTTGTATATAATTAAGTCTTTTTGTACGCGCCCTACCTAACCTGTAGAACTTGTACAATGAAGACCTAAATTATATACTTATTACATAAATAGCTATTTTAATTCTCCAAAATCTTGAAAAGTAATGTCTCAAAAGCATGTCAAACATTGAAACACAGTAAACTTATTTTCCCGCTTTTTTCTTTTAATAATTACTAATTCACATAAAACAGACGAAAAAAATTTAGTTTTTAAATATTTTTTTAAACATTTTTAAATAGACTTCTAGGTTCACTTTATACCTTCTATAATAATAATAATAATAATAATTTGAATATCTTTCGCTAAATACATGAAAAAAATTCTCGATATTTTTGGACCATAAGAAGCACCATGAACGTTGTTCTGAAGCTGATGTGTCAGATGAGATGCATAAAAGTCCATTATGTGATATGCTACAGTCGGCGGTTGTCGGTTCGGCCAGACGCCAGATAGATGGGTTTATCTATCGTTCTGTTCGGCCGGTCATTAGCAAGGGGTAGGATTAAGGCATTGGATGGATTAAAATTATAGGGTTAGACCACTTTTAAAGAGATTATGATAAACCATTTCCTGCATTTAACAACAATGAATATTTTAGAGAAAGTAACTTTGGGTCACCTGTGGCACAATGTAGTGGAGCTGTTTGATTATCTAATAATACTGCACACCCTTCTATGCAGAAAAAAAAATATTCAAATAAAACACAGTATCTGACAAGACAATTTAGTTAACATAAAAATATACTTAGGTACATATAAAAATTAACACGGTATAATCTAATAAAACAAAATATATGACAATTAAAAAAATTAAATATGAAAGATTAATTAGGTAAACAATTATAAGGTACAGATTTAACAAATGCAAATCTACTTATTTTACCTGCTATAAAATCTTTAATTTTTTTATTAACATTTTCTAATTTATTAAGAGAATTATTACGAATTTTCTTTTTATATAAGAGCGCTGTTCTAATTTTCACGTATACTTGAGTCTGATAAAACAGTAAAATCTGAGTAAACATAAAAACATTTGAATGTGTGTTATAAAAGCTGCTGTTAACTTTTCGTGAAAAAACTCATAATTATTCGTAGTTCTATATAAAAAATTTGAACTGGAAGTCCATACATTTAGAAGAATAATGAATTTTTGGAAATATAAGTATTAAATAAATAATGGCAAAATTGTAAAACTCTACAGTCATTATTTAGGTAATTTAGGAATTAGGTAATGTAATTCGGTATTAAAAAAATCAGAAACTTGATTTGGATGTAAGAATTGAATGCCGAAATAAAGTTTTAAATATTTGCCAATGACTGAATTATTCTCTTTATATTCTTTAGATAGACTTAACTGCTGTATTTTTCTATACCAATTTTGACACAAATGAAATCTGCAGCCTACGATTTTTACATTATTCCAAACAGTAACACAAGCTTTATGGATTGCGCTTTCAAAATCTATAACAATTTCTCTTGATTCAAAACTTAAATCTATTTGTCAACATTTTTCATTTAAATCTAAGAAAAATTGTAATAATTTTCTTCTTTTTTGTTAGATAGCAACGCAAAAACTAGAGGAATTTAATGTTCATTTTCAAAAATGTGTAAAGAAAACATTTGATAAAAAAATTGTACAATATTTAAAGGTTCCATCAATATATATCTTATTAACTTTCAAAAATTCCATTCTTTGTACATACATGGATTTGTATTTTGTACCTAGCCTAGATGAAGTGATTGGCGAACCTTTCGGCCAGCAGGTCAGATTTTTAACCATTACTGCAACTAAGGCTTACCGCATTGCACTCTTTGGACCTTTAGAAGTTACATTAAAACATGAAATTTCCTAGCAAATAAAAACTTCCTCTCGTTCGGTTCATTTTACACACGCAAAATAGAAGAAAATTATTATACATTAGTTAGACACAAATATGATAAGAGAAAGATTTACAAACAGATTTAGAAATGTAACTTTATTAATGAATATGTGTTAAATTATGTAAATATTATAAAGATTTTATAAGTTTTGTCAATTTTAATTTGAATTTATTTGTGGAAGTATACAATCCAGGTATAATTTGAGAAGCGGCCACCCGCAACGGCTTTTCACAACCTCCGTAGGGTGGCCGGCCGAACAGACCGCTCGTGTTAATCCTCCACCTAAACATTATATCTCCTTAGAATTGGTTTTTGGCCGAATTAACATACGTCCGCTACAGTGTGATGAATAATTCTGGAAGTGTTCGGCATCTCTCTGGACTAGTTCGTAAACAATAACAATCGTACATTTAGATTTTACTTTAAAATTTTTACTGTTTTAGAATAAAAAAAAACAACTTGGAGCTGTAGATATTTCGATTCCATTGTGTTTTTAAGCCTAATTTTTAATTAACTATAGTACTGTTGCTGTTACAAATAAAAAAAAATAATATAGTATAAATTTATAAACTTCGGGTAAATCACAGTATCCGGCGAGACCAATCTATTTCCGGCATATTCGTGCTTACAATTACTTCGAGGGTGGAATCAGAATACGTAATTGTATAAAGTCACGTAAACAAAAATTAAATAACTTTCCTCAAAAACGATAACAGAAGAACACAACAACTCTGTTAATAAAACCAATAAAACACACCCACACTTTCAAAATAAACGTAAAATTACTACCTTTACAATATACGAGGAAAAGTCAGATATGAATGAAACTTTTTGCATAGATGAGAGCAAGCGGCATCGGCAGCTTTAAAACTTTTTACAATTACATACTATAATTATAAAATAAAAAACAAATGTGAAAATGTGTCTTAATTGTAAAGAACTCAAAATAGACTGGTTATTAAATTTTTTAGTTTTTAATGTCTTTATTGCCTAATTGACTTTACAGTCCTACATAAGGTAACAACAAACAAACAAAAAGCAAAAATTTACACAAATTATCAAAAAATATATAAAAAAAAATAATTAATTCTTCTCCATTCTTCTTCTGGCACACGTAACTTCTTTCATTCATTCTTTTCCTTCTTCATTTTCGCTTAGAACTTTTATCCTTCCATACTCACACATTCTTAACTCTACACACTCTGACAAACAATGCTCTATCGTTTCCTTTTCTTCTCTACATAATCTGCACATTCTTTCTCAATCTTCTCTCCAAAACTCATTTTCCCTTTCTTCATTCCTACATCTAAATCTTGCAACCATTTTTTTATTTTTCCTTTTCATTTTTTGTAGATATTTTGAAAGTTGGATGGTAACAATTAGGGCATATTTGAAATTGTACCTATCTTGATTCTTTCATACCCGCAATTCTTTCTTGTTTATCTATGTCAGCATCTCTTTGTTTTAGTTCTTCTTCCATTGTTCTTCTCTCATTCTTTCAATTTCTGCACACGCATACCCCTTTTTCTCATAGTAGTCATCTCGTTCTATCCACCTAACATTTCCATTTGCTCTTTTAATTTCAACCCAGCATTGTCGCAGTATTTTGCATTCTTGTCGCATTCTTAAATTTTCCTCGAATCTCACCGCTCTTTTTCCTGTTTCTATTCTCAACTTTTCTCTCTTACTTTCTTTTCTTACTATATACCCTGGCGTTTGTTTATTTAACCCTAGCACCCATTTTGTTATACTTTTCTTGCGCACGCTCAACTTCTTCATATTCCTTTCATCCCCATACTTCTGCTCCATACATTACGATGCTTTTCACCAAACTGAGATTGGTTATTAAATTTAAAGCCAAATTAAAGCCACCAGAATCATAAATCATTTAAAAAAAATTCATTAAATAGTACGTAAATACAAAAATATTCCACCCTTATTTCTTGTTAAAAAAATTTTAAAAACTCAATTTTCTGCAACTGTTAAAAAAAGAGTAGTTTTCACTAATTTCAGTGTATGAAGTTTGTCTTTTTCTCATATTGAAAAAAAGACCATTTTTTTCTACCAACAGTTGCGTAAAGTAGCTACTTTACAAACTGTTTTATAAACAAAATCAAAAAACCACAGACTTAATTGTTCTTTATATTATGAGCGTGAAGCAATTTTTAGCGGTTCGAATAATTTTTAATCTCAATCTACAGTTTCGACTAAAAATTTTCATTCTCACTGCTAAAAAACAGTCACTTTACAATTTCACGCTGTAAATACAGAGTGTTTCACGAGTGATAATGAGCCTGCGAAACTGAAAATACAACTAGCAATACAATTCCAAAGTTAGCGTAGTTATTTTTTTGTTTACAAATACATTAAATAAAAAATCATTTAATTATTCAGTTAACTGAAGACAAACTAATGTCACTTGCTTGAAAGATCATTTTTTGGCTTACAGGTGAATAGGACCTGTAGCTGTTCTTGCTCTTGTTTTTTTCAAAAGTGGCTAATTTTTCTTTAAGGTAGTTTCAAGTCGTTCAAATATGGTGTCAGCAAGAGTTCTTCTCTACTCGGAAAACGTTGTCTGTACAAACTCATCGCGACAGAGGCATTTTTTCCCATATATCATCATCATGTCGGTTTTTTCATCTTTCGAATACATTTTTTTTTTTTCGGTGACAGGTTTGACAAATAAAATTTGATTTTAAATCTTTAAGTATTCATAAATTAAAAATTATTTTTACATTGAAAATGTCATGTTGAATGTAATGAAATCAATATCATCTACGTTAACTCTGGAATTGTATTGCTGGTTGTATTTTCAGCTTCGCAGAGTCATTATTACTCATAAAACAGTCTGCATAAAAAATTCTATTTCCTGGTAGGACGTAATAAGGAAATATTTGAATGGATAAATTCAGGTGTAAAAAGTAGGTATGTATAGTGTGAATCCAAATTTATGTCGGAAACCATGACATAACAACAATAACACAGTAATAAAACTACATAAACTAGAAAGATGCAAGTTCAAAAATACGTACGTAACAAGACTAGTACATGCTTTTCAATTAATAAGACAAGAATTTATTGAATTAATAATAATTATTAATGGAGCAAAATTTCAACCTAAAATATAGTACCAAAAATAATGATAATCTGCAAAAAATTTGTTTTATCTACTGTGATAACAAAATTAGAGAATTTTTAAAGTTGGGTATAAAAAAATATTTTTTTGAGGTATGTAGAAAAACGCTTATGGTCAGAGGTACCGGTATTTGGAATAATCTTTTTTTTTTCGAACAGCTTATTCCTTTATACTTTAAGATGTTTAATAAAGCGTTTTTTGTAGATTTGTTGTTTAAGTTATAGTGTTATAAACAGACTTTGCAAAGAACGAAAAGTTTAAACTGCTCCCATTTTAACAAAAAAAAAATGTTTGCCTTTTTTAATAAGTTCAGGAAAAGCGCTAGTCTAAGTCGAAACGGATTTGCAGATTTTGAGCTAAGTTTATAAATTCAAGCAAAAATTTAAAAAAAAACTGTCTTTTGCGCTATAAACAATAATTTTGTTAATAGTCTCCAGTACAATGTCCTTAAAAAAAAATTTGATACATACAAATGTAAAATTTTGTGAGTGCCTTTCTTGCAACGAGTCCGACAAACTTATCTAATGGGAAACTTTCGGCGCTGCTGCGTTTTCGAATGCCGTCATACGACACCTTCGGGGTGGTGGACACTCCATACGCAGCATGTTTTTTGTCAGAGAAGTTGACCACAATTTATAAACTAATTTTACTAAACAAATTTCAAAAAATCAAAATTGGATATACGGGGATGACTCCCGTATAGAGTGCAGTCATATCGACATTTTCGGAGTGGTGGACACCCATACGCAGCATGATTTTTGCCGAACAAGTTGACCACTATTTTTAGATTAATTTTATTTAAAAAATTTCAAAAATCAAACTTGTATGTACGGAGCGTCTATAGTGACGTCACATCGCCTATTCCGAGAATCGGGCATTCAAAAACGCAGCAGCGCCGAAAATTTCCCATTAGAAAAGTTTGTCGGACTCGTTGCAAGAAAGGCACTCACAAAGTTTTACATTTGTATGTATCAAAAAAAAAAATAAGGCCATTGTACTGGAGACTATAAGTGATGTAAAAATTTTCCCCTTTTGCCTTATTCTAAACATAAAAATTCAAACTAGAATTTTGGAAAATAATTGTAGACATACCGTTAGCTATTCGTGTAAAAAAAACTCCCAAAAAACTTTTTTTCCGTATCTCAAAAATTTAACGTTTGAGCAAGCATTCTGGGTGATCACATTATCAGACCACTTTTTGTAGAAGGCAATTTGACTAGCAATAGCTATTTGTACTTGTTAGAAAACTTTATTGACCCCTTCACCATTCAATCACTAGAAAATCACATAAATTTCCACAAAAACCAATTTAAAAAAAATGGAGCGCCTCTCCGTTATCATTTACAAGTACGCAATTTTTGAGATGCTGGCTTTTCCCGGAGAATAGATAGAACATAGAGGTCCCGTTGAGTGGTCACCTAGGTCTATCGATTTAACCCCGATAAATTTCTTTTTGTGAAGCCACGTTCAAGGTTTATGCTTAACCATATGAATCTCTTCAAGTTCTTCAAGAAAAAATGGTCGCAAAAAGCTGCTTGATTACGCATTCACGCCTGGAATTTGCATAACGTTAGGCAAGCTTTTGAAAATCGTTTGTACCAATGCGTGAAAGTTGGAAGTAGACATTTTGAACATTACTTTCGTTAAATTGAATTGTTTTTTATAACCACTTTTGTTTCTTCTCTCAGTAATCTAGACAAAAATCTCAAAAAAATCGTTCAAAGTTGATACAAGATACGTGGTTGCATAGACAATGAAAGCAGCTTTAAAATGATGTGTCACTCGATCCCACTTGCTATTAATAACTTAGTACATAATAACTTTGAAACTATGATAAAATTTGATCCCCCTTTAAGGTAAAATTGACCTGCTTTAGCATTTTATGGAAACTTGGCGGAATCGGAAATTTTAGGGGATGAAAATTTTAGATGAAACACCCTGTACACTGATCATACACAGAGCCAAAACCGAAACCCAAACCCACAATAGTTAATTATGTGTCAAAGCCAAAAAGTGTTTTTTTTCTGACGAGTCTTTTTTAATTTCAAGAAAACAGACGAAGCCGAAAAAAAACTTTTTGGTCGTGGCACACACAAGATTTTTTAGTCGACTTTAACAACAAATTGAATTTTTCTCAGTATTTACAGGTGAACTTTTTGACAGAGTAGAGCGGCCGGAAATTTCTCTTTCTTGACCGCTGTCAAAACAGTCATATTTCGGCCGCATTTGAGGCCAATATATTCAATTTTTGGTAAGGTCAACTAAAAGTAATTTTATTCTTCGGGCTACCGAATCAAAATCGTCATTTTTTTCTATGATCTAGAAGCGAAACGAAACAGAACCTTTATTTTATTTGGGTGCAGGGCAGCAAGTGCCTACATTGCATCAGTCACCGTCACTAAATAAAAAATAATAATGACTGCATTCACCATCTACATAAATCGAAACAGGAACCCGTATTCTATTTTTCTTTTTTTTTTACGAGTACTATCGAACCAGCAGAATCGAAATTCTCTGATTCATCTAGAAGCGGAACCAATATATTTTACTATCATTGAAAAAAAAACCCTTATTTCATTTAGGCCCGGGGCGCTGTGAACTTGTCTGTATTTTCAAAAAAAAAAAAAATTGTTGAAATTTTAGAATAATCATCTGACGACATATACTTTTAAACATCGACATTTTAGCCATTTGCATTAAGATCTCTATATAACTGACAAGATAAAACTTAAAAATCTTTTTCATGCTTCAAAAAGAGGTCCCATAAGAGTGGTGGTTTCTTGAAAATGTTATTCGTCATAAAATCGGCACACGATTATTGTGGAACTATTGGCTCCAACTTGAAGGTTAAGGCAGCTGGTAAAAAAACTCTCAGGTTATAAATCTACTTCAATTGTTGGGGTGTTGACCGGAGATTTATTACTACTCCAACTTATCAAGTCATAAATTAGACTAAAATATTTAATAATATAAAAATGGGTTTTAATCAAAGTCCAACATTTTTTTTAATAATAAATTTTGCAAATTAATTTTGTTAGCATTATTTGATAAGTTAATGTAAAAAACAGGACGTAAGATTTCTTCCCGAAATCATTTTTCTTCAGTTTTATAAGTCAAATAAATTGCTAGAACAAAAAAAAATTGGAGGTAGATTACATACGATACCAATTTAACGTAATATACAGGCTATTCCTTAATGATATGCGAATATTTAAGGGTGTGAATCTACATGAAAAATTAATGTTAGTTTGCTTTATAAACTATGGTCCAAAAGTGTTTCCTTACAAAATCTCGGAGTGTTGAAATTTAGGGAAAAAAATGGAAATTAATTAATATTTTCAAGACCGCTTCAGATATTTCAGTGATATTTAGTACGTAGTGAAAGTTAATAAAGGTGCATATTTTTCAATGCAAAAAGAATTTTTAGCTTTAACAGTGGCGTACGTACGGGTACCATTTTTTAAGAAAAAAATGGTACGGGTACCATTTTTTAAGAAAAAAATGGTACGCCAATGGTTTTTTTTCAAATAAAAATTATTTTTGAATTTCCCGTTCAATTTAAAACATAAGATCTTTCTTGAGTTGTTTTTCTTCGATGCGCTATTTTTGCGTAAAAAAATAGAAACCGTTCTATTGTCCGAAAAAATTAATGTAATAATTCAAGAATGCAATTTTTATTTATTATTATTAACTTTCACTACGTACTAAATATCACTGAAACATCTGAAGCGGTTCTGAAAATATTATTTTCAATTAAATTAATTACCATTTCTTCCCTTAAACTTCAACACCCCGAGTTTTTGTAAGGAAACATTTTTAGACCATAGTTTATAAAGCAAACTAACATTAATTTTTCATGTAGATTCACACCCTTAAATATTCGCATCTCATTAAGGAACACCCTGTATAAATTTCATAATTTTTTACATATTTTAAGACGTGTTTTTGGGGTGCGGATATAACTTGATTCACCCGGTACAGGTGGTTCAGCTCAGCTCCTGCCTTCTGTAGCTCAATTATTACTCATGATAGAATTTTGATATTTTATAGACTTGATTTATAATTATAACCTAGAGCACATTTTAGGAATATATGTTCAATTATACATAATGTCCCAAAAAAAGCGGGAAAATTAATTTTTTTATTGTTTTTGTGTCCATTTTAGTTAGCCTTTTCAGTTACTAAGTATGGCTTATTCTGATGTGGTGTATTATGATTTGGTGAGGTCTAGGCTGGTTTGGGTCACAATAATTGACAAAAGTGGTGTCCATTTTTTTTTTCTGACATTCATCATTTGTGATATTTGAAGTTAAAATTGGGCTACGTAATTTTTAATCACCCTATAATTTACAGAGCTAGCAACCCTGCAGGTATTTTTGGTATTAAATTTCTCTCGACGTTTTCAATATTGTAAATGGGCTCCAGCAGCCGTGACGTAAAAAATGCGCGAAATTTTGAAACACTGTCATTCGATAAAAATACCTTGAAAAAGTCGACCTTATTGCACATGTGTGACACTTCTAAGGCCTGGCCTGTTCAAAAATTAGATTTTTGAATGATCGTCTAGGATTTTTGTTATTTGGATTCTACGTTGTGTTTTGTATTTCTTTGTTCGTTGTTTAAGCACTGTGTATCAAGGAAGAGTAAAACAGCTGAAATTAAATAAAGACATTTATTCCAAAATTATTACAAGTGTGTATTTGGTTAGCCTAAGATTAGGCAATCCGTTATACAATTCAAACCTGCAGGCCAAAAAGGGTTAAACCCTGAGTTAATTTCAGAGCTGATTAAACACCTCCGACTCAGAAAATTAATAGATAAGAGTGCGTAGAAGCCTCCCCAAAGAACCAACTACCGCGTACTCTCTTTCCCTAATATGTCCTATTTTCGGGAGTCTTTTGTTTGTTAATAATTAGCTAGACAGTTTTTTTATCGCCAGGTTTTATGTGTGCCATAGTACTACACCCGGGCTGGCTTAGTCTTTTCCCGTGGTGGGGTAGTGGTCCCTGGCTTGGCCAGGAGAATAGTAAAGAGTTTGCAATTAAAGTGCAAGTAATGAGTCAGATGAGCGTAATCGACTATTGGTTAATTACAGCAAAAGGCCGTTAGTAGTTAGACACGTACAAAGGATACGCGGAGCTAACTTAATCGGTAAATAATAAAAATAATAACTAAATGAAAGAGTTAACAAAATAACAATTAAATGAGTTGGTCATAACCGTCAGGGACACCCCTGTGATTATAAGTTGTTAAATACACATATAAAGTGATTAAATTAGTCTTTACCCCTTTGATACCGACCTGTGGGACTCTGGTCACCTTCAGGAGATGATGGACTCTCACGGACAGCGGAAAGGTGGTCCTCTAGCTCCCCTGACATCGTGGACAGCTGTTTTGAGAGAAAGATTAATTAAACGAGAGTTAACTCGTGAGACAATTTACGCCAATTTGCGATCAAACCCGTCGGAGACTGGGAATCTGCAAATAGGTGTAGAATTGCTAGTTCAAAAATTCGCCTTAGGTGCGATCGACCCGTCGAAGACTGGGAAATCTGCACTTCAGGTGAATTTACAGTTAGAGCCCTCGGTGCGATCAAACCCGTCGGAGACTGGGAATCGGCACTCTGGACACGACCGTGTAATGAGTTCAAAGTTTTTGCTAGTAGACAGTCTTTTGGAAAGCGATCCACCCGTCGAAGACTAGGAATCTGCGATTTCCAAAAAAATAAGCCAACCAGCTTGGAGAATGACAAAGCACTCTCTGAACAAGTCCGTGTAATGAGTTCAAAGTTTTGCTAGTAGACAGTCTTTTGGAAAGCGATCCACCCGTCGAAGACTAGGAATCTGCGATTTCCAAAAAAATAAGTCGACTAGCTTGGAGAATGGCAGAGCACTCTCCGGACAAGTTCGTGTAATGAGTTCAAAGTTTTGCTAGTAGACAGTCTTTTGGAAAGCGATCCACCCGTCGAAGACTAGGAATCTGCGATTTCCAAAAAAATAAGCCAACCAGCTTGGAGAATGACAAAGCACTCTCTGAACAAGTCCGTGTAATGAGTTCAAAGTTTTGCTAGTAGACAGTCTTTTGGAAAGCGATCCACCCGTCGAAGACTAGGAATCTGCGATTTCCAAAAAAATAAGTCGACTAGCTTGGAGAATGGCAGAGCACTCTCCGGACAAGTTCGTGTAATGAGTTCAAAGTTTTGCTAGTAGACAGTCTTTTGGAAAGCGATCCACCCGTCGAAGACTAGGAATCTGCGATTTCCAAAAAAATAAGCCGACTAGCTTGGAGAATGGCAAAGCACTCTCTGCAGATGGCTTCTCTCGGGGTTCCTTTTATATCCAAATTTTTAGTGACGTCGGAGGTGGCTACGTGACTTTCCTCAGGGGGTTGCTTGTGTGTTCCCACAGTCTGGGAATTTTAATTAATTTTTAGCGATTTCGAACCAAAGAAGGGTTTGCTCTTATGGCTTTCTTTTCATTCTAAGTTTGATGATTTTCGACGCAAAAGAGTGTGCCGAGAAATCTCCCCTATGCGTAACTAACTCTTTAATGGCTGACCCGGTGACCCTTTTTCCGTCGAACGGCAATTCGTTCTGCCTTCTAAAATCTTCGATTTTCGACTCCAATATTCTTAATTTAACTAAAATATAAACAATTAATTGGTTCCTGTAATATGTGGATGAATAACAATGTTAATTATTCTGTTTTCATGAAGTTTATCTTGATAGATAACTCGCTACGGGGTTGAATGGCTGAAAAAGGAGCTGTGAAAGTGAAAACAACAAATTATAATACTCGGGCCCGAGATAAATAAACAATTTACGATTATAAATAGATAGACAATAATACTGAACATCGTCCACTCAATGTTCACCTGTTAAAATGATAATTAGTATAATTATTGTTCACTAAAATGCTGAAAAATTAGGAGGCTAAATAAATAGCAGTTATACACATTAAATTTGACTAAAACAATTACCAAATAAAAGTGCAAAAAATGTAGCACAACCCTATCTCATTTATATGTGCTATTACCAACCCTTTCCTGTAATAAAACATTAAAATAATGTCGCCGTATTGTTGGTTGCATATATTAAAAGGCCAGCCAGACCTGGATGGTCTCACATGTAAATAAGGTTGAATTTATGAAGATCAAATTTTATGCGATGAATAAATACACTAAATAAAATAAATATGACCTAAAAATGTCGACATTCGATAGCCTAAACATTTCATTTATTGATAAGTCACGAATTACAACAAGTTTACACTTAATAAAGAATTTAATGGAGAATAAAATGTTCGATGCACAGATTTCCTTCATTTCTAAGCTTTAACGCAGGTCCAATAATTCCAGCGAACCATGCCGAATGCGAGCAAATCCCCTCCGATTTGCCCGCGCAACATGTTATTTGTATGTGTTACACGAAAAATAATACAAGAAATTGATTTGCATGATTTAGTTTACAAAACACCACAATACAACTCAAATTAAGCACCATTTTACACCGGACACCGTTTCGACTCTCCGATATGCGCACCAGAAGTGTCGACCTGCGCCCGCATCTCTTGCTTCACCGTTTTTCCCGCGCTGTCACCTGTCGCTTGTCATCTGTCACTTGTCATTCTCCCACCATGACCCCGCGGTTTGACCTTCACCGTCGTCGGTACGCCCCCTCCCTCTTGATGACCCCCTTGTTTGGCGCACTCGGGACCCCATTGCGCCCCAGTAGTTGAACCGTCCGTAACATTCGACCATCCTGAAACAGATTAATGTCCTCATTAATTAAATTATTCCATACTGGCCAACGTCTTGCTATTTCCCCGAGAGCGCGTAGCTCTCTAGGAGATCAAGCAAGTCGTCCGCCGTCTCCGCACGCTCGCCACAATGTTCAGGTGCGTCCACCCTCATTACACTGTTATAGCCCCTAAATGAATCACTCGCCACAGTGAAGCGCCTGTTTCGGTACCCTTTCACCCCCTTCACTGCCGTGATCACATAACGATCATTGCCTAGAGCTCTAGCCACCACAATAGTCCACCAAATCTCCGCGTAAGCTTACTATTGACACCTTCGGTAGTGGTATAGGTGGATGCACGGCACCAAATCACTCCTTTTGTATTTTGGTCGCGACCTTTCTCCGTTTATCATATGGCACCTTCACCATGAGAGCTTGCTCATCAATACCCCGTTTTGCCCTCCTGCACCTGGTGTGCACATCACCTCCACCCTCATCACTACCCACCAAAATCACTCACCGCTGCCCCACCAGAAGAAAACACCAAGTCAAGGGTACCTATTTGGTGGTAGCATAAATCTTCATGCTCCACACTATTTCGGGCAGTTTATCCTCCCAGCTGGACTCGTCACCAGGAGTACAGCCCACCAAAATTGCCTCCGTAAGAGTCCTTTAGACTCTTTCCACCTGCTCATTTGCCCTGAGCGTTGCCACCGCATTTATTACATGCATCACACCTTGTGTAGTCATGAACTGCCTGAAAGATTTACAATCGAATGCCTTGTCCTTATCACTCACCACTCTCCGGGGACCAGATATGTCCCTCAATTTGTTCACCATTTCTTCAGCTCCCACCGTTCGGACAGCCCTGACTATCACAACTTCGTGAAAGCGTCGATCACTACCAGCATGTGCGAATTTCCTCGTCCGCTCTTTACAAAAGGCCCCAGGTGAACCACATGTACTATGTCGAATGGTTTGTCTACCTTTTCAATTGGATGAAGTTTTCCCTCCTTCTTACCATAATTTCCTTTACTGAAAGCACAATCGAGACAAGCTGAAACATATTTCCTAACAAACCTCCTCATTTGAGAAAACCAATAAGTCTTTTTAACCAATTCTAGACATCTTTCATACCCTGGGTGTCCTACCTCGTCGTGACATTTCCCCATCAAGTTAAATTTTGACATCGCTGGTACATACAATCGATCTCCCTCAAATGTTCGTCTGTAAACTCTCCCATTTTCACCTTGAATTCACTCTGCATCTGCCTGTCGGCTACTCCATTTCAGCTAAGAGCTGAAAATATGGCTTGAACCCGTTCATCTTGTAGTTGCACCGTTAGAAACCAGTTCTCCTCGTCCACCAGCATGTTCACCTCACCGATCACCGGATTCCTACTCAGAGCATCTACATGTTTCATGCGTTCACCAGGTCGATACTCTATGTGGAAATCATACTCCTGTATTGCTAGCCACCATCTTGCTCACCTGGGGTTCAAGTCTCCTTTCAGAAAGGTTGCTCGTAGAGCCACACAATCGGTCATCAGTTTGAAGAGCACACCCTAAAACTCTGAACGGTTTCATCAGCTGCCAACGTCTCCAGGTTATAGCTGTGATAATTGTGCTCCATGAGAGTGGTTGCTCTGCTATAATAATTCACCGGTTTCGAATCACCAGTTGCTTGTCTTTGCAACATTATTCCTCCTGTGTCAAGTTTGCTGGCATCTGTATGCACCTCAGCCTCGTCTTGCTGTCGTACAAGGCTACTATGGGTCTCTCGCTCAGTGCCTGCTTTAACTCCTAAAATCTTCCTCCTGTTTGTCTCCCCAATCAAACACCACATTTTTCTTGGTCAGATCTATCAAGGGTCTCACCTGGTGCACCTGAGTAGACCGAGAAAAAGCCCATATTGCTTCTGTTTTCCTTAGCTCTGGTCGATCTCCTTCTGCTAAAATTTCATGCCCAAAATACTCCAGTGAGTTCTCCAAAAGATGCATTTCTGCAAGTTCAACTTAAATTCGGCGTCTCCAATTAATTTCAACACCTCAGCTAACAGCTGCATTCCTTCTTCCACCGTCACCGTTGAAATTAGCAGATCATCCATGTATACCAGCACCTCTTAGACGCCCTAACATCTTGTTGAACGCTGTCTTATGCACCAATTCGGAATCCATAGACACCGGGTGGAAACCCTGTGCCCAACCAAGTGTTGTATAGTAACATTTCCCCGACATTTTACTAAGTTGATCTTCCACCAGTGAGAGACGATATCTATCTTTCACCGTAATTTCATTCAACGCTCAGTAGTCCACACAAAGTCTAATATCTCCGTTCTAGTTTGACACCACAACATTGGGACTACCATTATCTGATTCACTCTCCCTCACCACACCTGATTTCATTAAATCTTCCACTTCGTCTTTCACCTTCTGTTTTGTTTTTTTTTTTTTTTGATCTCTAATTGAGTTAACCCCAAACCACCCTGAGCACCCACAAGACACCAGGAATTGATCTACTACAGTTCCACGAACTTCGCTCACTCCGATGTATCCAAAACACGTCAAATAGGAACTTCCACTCCATTAGCCACACGGTCTTTAAATTACCATGCACCAAGACACTCACCAGTTTCGTCTCCCAGATCCGTTACTACTAGGATGGTTGTCTTTATGTTATTAGAGAGCAGCACACACACCCTGTTACTAACACGGACTCAGTGAGCATATTCTCCACCATTATCATCATTTTTGGATCAGTATTGGTCTCTTCACCAATCGTCCTGTCCGTCTCGCACCACTTCGGTTAAAGTTAGGTCCCTAAACGCATCGCTAAGTCGCGAAAGCTCCGCTACACTCAAAATGCTATCATTTGGCACCGGTTGTCCTAAAATAAGATCAATATTAGTAGCTGTTTTTTGCATCACCAATGCCACCAATTCTATGTTGTAGTCGACGGCCACTTCAAGCCAATCAACTAAACCCAATTCACCATTTCATTAATTTTAAGTCGACAGCTACTCCACGCTAATCGACTAAAGTAACCAATCCACCAGTTACAATCAGTGGCCACTCCATGTCAGCTAACTAAAACAGACCCACTAAATCACCAATTCTAGTTAATGGAACTAGAACTAACTAAAAATTCGACAACCAACTTGTTAGTTACAGTCAGTGGTCACTCCATGCCAACTAACCATGACTTACACAGAAATTCACCAGTTGTAGTTAGTGGCCACTCCATGCCATCCAACTAAAACCCACCCACCAATTCATCAGTTATAGTCAATGGCCACTCCATGCCAGCCAACTAAAACCTACACACCAGTTCACCGGTTATAGTCGGTAGACACTCCATGCTAACCAGCTAAAACCCACACAACAATTCACCGGTTATAGTCAGTAGCAACTCCATGCTAACCAACTAAAACCCACACAACAATTCACCGGTTATAGTCAGTAGCAACTCCATGCTAACCAACTAAATCCCACACAACAATTCACCGGTTATAGTCAGTAGCAACTCCATGCTAACCAACTAAAACCCACACAACAATTCACCGGTTATAGTAAGTAGCAACTCCATGCTAACCAACTAAAACCCACACACCAACTCTAGCCCAATCCGCAGCACAAGTTTAGAGATAACCAACACCGTAACCTCTACCACATGTCACCCATATCACCGTGACTCCTACTTCGAGAGTAAATCGTTGTACAACCCCCATACAATTATTAACACCTAAGTGAATAAACATGAACCTCCACATGTGAGGGAAGACTGTGAATTATGCAGGAAATGGTGTTCGCACTCTCCTTGTTTTTTCCACTTTTCACCAGTATTCTGAAAATAAAACATGAATCTACCTCCTTCACCCTCCCAACTTCTCCACAAATGACCCGTCATTATATTACCGAGATTATCATGTGATCATTTGTCACCACACCCTCTAGTCATTTTCTATCAGCCATGCTGATGCGGCTATGTTTTTCGTCAGGAACAAAAACCGAAACCACCAAAATCCACCCTTGTGACGTCAGGTCACTTATAACGTGTCAAGCCGTCATTTATATTCCCACACCTTTGTTTGACACCGTTGGGGCTTCCAGCTATGCACGTTTTTTTTTTCATACCCTTTTCTCCGGTTGTTTACGCCTGTTGCTATTTTTGCTAGTCAAACTCCATTAACAATTTATCACCCCAAGTTGAAAACGTCCTCCAAGTAATCTACATCCACTACCGAGTCGTCCAAGCTCCAGGCAGCTGTTGGCCGTTTCGTTCACGTCATCGTGTCATCCATTTTTCCGACCACACCCTGCCGAATCACCGAATCACAAATACCCACACAAAACGCCAAAATTTCGAGCCGAGTCTATCCCACTTCTGATCTGTTACACGAAAAATAATACAAGAAATTGATTTGCATGATTTAATTTACAAAACACCACAATACAACTCAAATTAAGCACCATTTTACACCGGACACCGTTTCGACTCTCCGATATGCGCACCAGAAGTGTCGACCTGCGCCCGCATCTCTTGCTTCACCGTTTTTCCCGCGCTGTCACCTGTCGCTTGTCATCTGTCACTTGTCATTCTCCCACCATGACCCCGCGGTTTGACCTGTACGCCCCCTCCCTCTTGATGACCCCCTTGTTTGGCGCACTCGGGACCCCATTGCGCCCCAGTAGTTGAACCGTCCGTAACATATGTACTCGGCCATCTTCGGTAGTTGGTTTACAGCTGTTCGGGTGAGTTTGACAGCACGAAGCATGTACAGTAATTTCTATTTTCGATTAATTTCTCAAATGTGCGAGAATTGTTTGTAACTTGTGTCTGGATTAAAACTAGAATGTCTAGAGTATTGGAGTTGAGTGTTTTTATGTCTTATTTGTGTTTCCATATGTGATTTTTATTCGGTCAAAGTTTAGCTGTTATAATTTCAACCTTATGTATTAGTGCAATAAGGGCGACTTTTTTAAGGTATGTTTTCAGAATGACAGTGCTTCAAACGTTCGCGCTAAAATTACGACACACTTCTCCAGCCCATAGATGTAAGCATAAACTCTGAACATAAAATAAATATTTGCAAGGTTTACCATACAGACTTACAGATACACGCAGTTACAGCCACTCTGTACTATGTTATGAATATTTATTACAAAGACCATTAACTTTTGTTTTTAAAATAACAATATTTGTTTTATTTAAAATATACAACAATGACCCTGCTGGACAGCATTTTAAACTAAATTTTATGCAGAATTACTTGACGATTTTTGAAAAAAGGTGGGGTTTATCCAATCACAGGAACAATGGAAACAAAATTACTTTAGTCGACTAGTTTCGTTCGTATATTAAACATCTTCAGGACAAAAAGCGAATTTTATTAAATCATTTGAACTTGAAAAATGTCACAAACAATAATACCGGACATATCCTGGTGATGGCAAGGCAAGACTAGTGCATTTTAAACTGTTGAATCAAAGAAACTTTTGAGTGCTTCGTTTTTTTGTCCAAGCTGACCCTAAAAGTCGAAGTCAATCTAATGAACGTCTTAATCATACCTTCCAGGAATTTAATTTAACCATCGGCAAATGCGAAAAACCGGCAATAATTCCAAAATTCAGTATAAAATCTCCACAATAATTTAGAAAAAACTTGTACTTGTAATTTTCTCCACCAGATAGGCGTCACTGTTTCCCGGACTACCAAATCAGTTGAAAAGAGAATAAAAACGGTGTTATTTTCACGACTATACTGTAAGTTTATTATAAAGGATACTAAAAATCAAAATAAAATTCTATATAGAAAACTTATTTATTTTCAAGCAGTAACATTAAAATTTCTTGAAGCTTTTCTTTGAGCTACTGCCTTTTGTAACCTTCAATACATTAAATCTGACTGTCTTAGATAAGGGTCGGCATTCTCCAATAGTGACAACATCTCCAATTTCTACGTCCCTGTAAAAAAAATGTATTCAATATCGTCATATCATAAAATGAAAAAAAAATTATCAAAAATTGCTTGTTTAAAAAGGTTTTATAAAATAAGCTAGATATTTACGTCTTTCACGACTAACAAGGAGCTGTAAGTATACGCTCTGTGACAGGATAAAGAACTGGTGATCGCGTGCACTATTAAAGGAGAAAACGTAAATTGTTGACAAAAACTATCAATTGAAATTACTTTTGTTTCTCTCACAATAACGCACGTGTCTTCTAATCACAAATTCGCCCATAGCATTTATCAATCGTCAATACAAATCAAATAAATTATTGTTAATAAACATTCTTAAACATACCTAAAGCAGGGCGATAAATGCACCGACATATTGCGATGTCTCTTCTCAAAACGATTATATTTTCGGATGTAATGAAGATAATCACGGCGGATAACAATAGTGCGTTGCATCTTCATTTTTTGCACAACTCCAGTCAGGATTCGTCCTCTAATGGATACATTTCCAGTAAATGGACATTTCTTATCAATGTAAGAACCCTCGATGGCCTATACATATAATTTTATAAGTCAAAACTTTACAACTACCTTTAAATATTAGTAAATAAATGTTAGATTGATGTAAATAGATGTTAGAACCCTCGCAACACCGAAAGTGAGTCATCAGTAAACCAGGCATCAATTTTTCTGTAATATTTAGCAAAAATAACTTGAGATCACTTTGTTACAAATATTCAATTTATTTGTCGAAAAAGTTAATACATAATTTGTAAAAACACACTGCACTGTTTCATTTGTCTCTTGAAGTATTATATGAAGTCAAAAAACACCTTAATTTAAAAAAAAAATTTTGTTATTTTAATGAAAATTTTAATTTTTATCAAATAAATTTTGTTATAATGCTAAAAATTGTAAATTAAGTACAAAAAAAAAAACACTAAATCACTGGGGCACAAATAATTCATTTTGGCAGAGAACAAAAAATATTATTTTGGGTTTGCTAGGGTTAACATGAAATAAAACTAGCAAATAAAAAATTAAGAAAATTCAATAAAATGTTAGAATTAAATATTAGAAAATGTTAATATAATGTAAATTAAATTAATTATTGTATGATATTGATAATTTTTGCATATCAGTATTGATCAACCCTGATGTAAACATAAACAAACATAAAAAAGCACCGCTGATACCACCACCACCATCATGCTGTTAAACCCAAACACCAGCGTAGCAGCCCCGGGCCCTGAAAAGTCCATAGAAAAAGAACAAACCTCTCTGGGGGTTTTAAACCCTAAGCCAACATTCCTGGACACCCTAAGAACTTTTTTCTTCAGTCCTGCCTTACGGTTCAAATTAATGCCGTGTTGTTTTTGAAAAGCTTTCTCTGTCTACAGAAAAAAACACGTTAGCATGCATATTACTAAAGCGTACCTCTCTTGGGGTTTTAAACCCAAGTCCAACTTCGCGGTGGTAACGAAGAGACTTGCGTCTCTTACCACCCAACCCTTTCTTTCGGTTCAGAAAAACTGTCGGTTGACGTTGAAATGATCTCTCATTCTGTAAAACAAGATTTTTGAGGACTTATTTGAAATTGGTTGAAAACCACGTGTAGCATGGGCTACACAATTTTAACCTGTTTATCCCTACTACAACAATTTTGGCGATTGAAACTTATCACCAACACTAAGAAATAGATTCTGGTGAAATAATAATAACAAAATTTGCAGATTCTCTTTGAAATAAGGTCTTTTTTAGGTATTTTTCAGCTTACCTGATCAGCCATCTTGCCGTTTTCCAACTAAAAGAATGAACAAGTGTTGCCAACAAAGCCATGTTAAATGCACTAAAAGTGACAGCTAGTCTTAGATGCGGGATATTTAAATTACTCTACTACAGTAGAGTCCCGTTGTAACGAACCTCTCTCAAAAGTTTATATTAAAATAATTATATTATAACTTTTATTTATATGGTTAAAATAAACTATTTTCACCAGTCAGTAAGGTTCGTTATAATCGGACATTCCTTACTTATTTGTTGTAAAAATACCTGAAAAACGCAATCAAAAATTTTCTATTAATTTTTTTGAGATATGTACGGTAGCTTTAAAAATAAAAAAATAAAGATATATATTTTTTTAACAAATAATGTTAAAACTCTTATTTGTTCATTTTGATTCAAGAATCGACACAGTAGCTTTACATCAGCTTTATTTTGTATCCTATTTATTTGTTCTTATCCGTGCTGAGAAACTTGTTGTTACATGTAGATAGTTGTATTAATTAATAAACAAATGTTGAGACAAGTAAAATTTTTTTGGTAGTAATTCTGTCAGGTAGTTGTCATTTAATGTGTCAAAGTTTAAAAAATTCATAGTTACCACAAATACAGACAATTTTTTATTTGCCCCCGCCCGAATTTCGATTTGTCCCAACATTTTGTAGGCACTACAATTGTGGGTATATTCTAATCTGGGAAAATAATTAGATAATTGAATTATCAATAACAATTGATTTATTAAAGTACAAAAATAACTCAACAAATACTAGAACGAAAACATTTATTTAATACTATGTCTTTGCAAAATTAAGTTAATATATTTAAGTATTTTATCCCAAACGGCATTCGCTCGTGAATTGCATTCCCCACCTTCAGTCATTTGAAAAATAAAGTATGAGTAGGCTGAATCAATGGCTTCTTTGCATTTTATGATATGTTCAGCGTCCCTAAAATTATTTGTAAGAAACAATATACCAAGACAACAAACTTACTCTTTAGAACACTGAATTTCTACTTTGGTATCCTTAAGGCTTAAAGTCATTTTATTAGTTCCGTCCTAAAAAAAAAAAAAATAAACCAAATACAAAATACAGTACTTGAAATTTACTTCTTTGGTAATGAGGGGTTTATTTGAAAATAACAAAACTGCTATGGGAGCAATAACACTGGATTCTCTAATCAAACTAGTTCTCCTGATGTTAGATCGGATTTCATTAAAGTAAACCAAAAATTGTGATGGAAATGAGGTTTTTTTAAAGTTAACACTTTCTGAAGTTATTGTTGCTTTCTGATTGTAACTAGTCAAAAAAACATTAGATTTATAACGGCCGTTAACAACATCCAAAGATCGATGCCTCAACAACGTTCCAGCTCCAGAAAATAGTATTGCTTTTACTAATTCATCATTGTCAGAGTTATTATCAGCGATTGGTAACGTGTTATGTAAACCATTGTGTAAGTAATCAAAATGGATCTTTCTCAATTCTATAAAGAAACATCTTAATTATTTAATTAAAATAATTATAAAACTTAACTATTTAAAGTAATAAGTTTATGGTGTATCAATTTAGCATCATAGCAGTATCGTTCCGCAGCATTCGTATCATAATCTTCCATCAATTCCAACCAAGCTTCAAAAAGTCTCATCATCGCTAAGTGGTCACTATGGCGGCTTCCTTTCGTTTTGATTTGTTTAACAGTATCTTTATCAACAAGACCAGTACTAAATAATTCTGTATTTGATGAAAAAATT
The DNA here is from genome assembly GCA_029207805.1 of Tribolium confusum. Taxonomy (NCBI): domain Eukaryota; kingdom Metazoa; phylum Arthropoda; class Insecta; order Coleoptera; family Tenebrionidae; genus Tribolium; species Tribolium confusum. Next base: position 40,329,133 of record JALGAY010000003.1, read on the forward strand.
GTTACTATATCAACAACGGGAGTAACACATTTATAAACAACAGCATTGACTAGCACTTTTGCTAATTTCGGTTCTAACTGAAAGTTTGCTAAAACCTTTCCTAGAGACGTTAAATTTTCATTTTCGTCTAATAGCTGCAAATCTTTCAATTCCCTAACAGCTCGTCTTGTGGTATTTTTATCTGGAGGAGTTGGTAGTTGACTCATAAATTCTAAAGCGTCCATGTTATTACTATAAACTTTTGAGTTGAGAACAATTTTTGTTAGTGAAGTTTTTAAGATTTCGGGATCTGTGAATGCTGAAAACGAGTCGAATTTAGATTTTGGGTAAAGATGGAAGCTCTCGCCTGGCTGAACACGACCGGCGCGCCCTTTGCGTTGAGCCATACTCGATTGGGATATCCAGTAGTTGTCAATGCATATAACTCCTGAAAAACACATTAAATCAATATACCCAGTAATTCTCATAAAACTACGAATCTGACGAATGCACCCAAAAGACAGATCACATGAGTAACTTGTTTCAAAACATGTCATAAATTCCTTATACAACTTTTAAGAGAACTCACATGTTTTAAATCCCACTACTCAAGCCAACTAATTTTTGAGTTCATCAGAAATCGAAATTTAATGTGAATCACCTTGTATTAACAAGAAAACAAAAATATTGCAATTAATAAAACACCTTCCTTAAATCACTATAATTTCATACCTTTCTCATTATCGAACCGATTTTCTTTATGAATACCAGTATCAACAACGTATACCACGTCGTCAATGGTAACAGAAGTTTCTGCAATATTAGTTGACAATATAATCTTCCTTACTCCAGGTGGTGTCCTTGAAAAAATTTTCCTCTGATCTGAATCTTGTAATCTGGAATGAAGACACAGCACTGTCCGATCGCTTTTACAAGGAATTAACTTCTCAACTTTAACGATATCTTCCCATCCAGGCAAAAAACATAAAATTGCACCTTCATCCTTCGTATTGTGAATATGATTTATCATTTTAACAACCTCTTCATGAACAACATTTGGCGCTTCATTGCTTTCGCTCATTTTTCGAGTTTTATTCATATCCAGATTTATATCGTCTAGGAAATGATACTTAACCGGATAGGTGAATCCTGGTATGTGCATTGTGGGAGCATCGTTCAGGTAGTTTTTGAATAAATTGATGTCAACAGTGGCACTCATAACAATTAGTTTCAAATTTGGATTCGTTTTTATTGCCGTTCTTAATAAATTAAGTAGAAGATCTGTGTTAACATCTCTTTCGTGAGCTTCGTCGAGAATTACGTGAGTAAAGTTACTTAAATTTATGTCAGATTGTAGATGTTTGAGAAGAATGCCTGTCGTGCAGTAAAGAATTCGGCCGGTAGTTGGATTAAAATTGGACTTCAACCGGATTTGATAACCGACAATGTGACCACACTAAAAATTTAAATTAATAAATTTTAAAACACAAAGACGGATATTTTTAAATTTCTTGCTTTTAACTTATCTAACACTTGGGTAGCATTAAAAAAAACTATGTTCTTATTTATATTACGGGTTATTTTTGATAACAGTAAACAAAAAATCATCAAAATCTCTCTTTAGTGCGAGGTTGGTTCTAAATAAATATTTGATGTAGCTAACTAAAAGGGTTTGGCACAGGCTGCGGGTTGCGGCCAAGAAGTGGAGCCTCTTCCGTTAACTGCAGAATTTGATAATTATTTTAAAACAAATACATTATTTGTATCAAAAATGGTCAAAAATTTTGGTCTCACTTAAAGAAGATTTTTTTCTTGATTCCAATTTTCCGAATCTCAACCGTTATTAAGATAAAATTATTTAAAAATTTAGTACAAAATACCATACTCGCCATGGTATGTATATGGAAAAATTGTTTCTTTTGACTTAAATTTTTGACCATCATTTCTAATACATCCTGTATATACTACTATAGCAGCCACGGAAAATAAGCCGTCAATTTAATGACACATGACATTGTAGCAATCTAAAGATATACCTTTAGAAAAAAACTAATTACAATTTTAAAATTTAAACTCAAAATTTTTAAGAACTGAAAAATCCTGAAGTAGACTCTAAAGTGTCTGCTTTATGTCTTAGTCAATAAAAATGCACCAAAAGCGTTATTGTTTCAAAACACCCGTAGTGCCTTCAACGTTTAATATCCGATTTTGGTTTATTATTTTATGGGAAACATTTTCAAATGTCATTACTGCGGATACACCAATATCCTAGGGTATTATTTTAAAAAATAATATCCTTGAGCATTGTTTCTTATCTAATGAGAAGTTTTTAAGATTTGAATAGAGGGTCATTAAACTCGTTGTTGTCAAATAATATACCAATCGAACTTTAAATAAGTTTTCGTCCTAGTTCGCAGTTTTTTGATGATCAAAAAATTATATTCAATATGCAAAAAAACTTGATTTTTTTACACTATAAGACATACATAAATAAAATGAGTTTTCAATCAGTTTAAAACCTATAAAAAAATTTGTTTATATAAGACTTTTAGTTAAGTGAGGTCGAAGGTAGTTTTAAAGCGGGGTATGTTTCTGTAAGGGTTAGGCGCGAAGCGCCCTGTGCATTAAATAAAGTGACTGGATATAACCGGTAATATTCTAAATAAAAGACTATTAAAACGTTGAATGAGAATACTCAACAGGTATACCTTTTCAACCATAAAAGAAAACATTTTATATTAAAATAATAAGCCTTATTCGGCTTATATAATAAGCTTTATATAATTTATATATATATAAATTTATATAATTTAGGCTTATAAAATAATAAGCCTAAATTCTTAGTCTTATTATAAACTCTCCATGTTTTCATTCATTTATAACGGGCTTTTACACCACTTTTTTATTACAAAAACTAAAAGTACTTATTTCAACTTTAAATTTTACACCATTACACTTGACGTTATTATTGCCCTAATGTACAAAAAAATCTTTAATTTGAAATTATGCTTGTGACGTCAGTTCACTATATTTGCGTTATTGCATTAGTTTGGGTCAATGCGCATATGATGCTAAATATTCGATTTAACTTGAACGCGATTGGTTGATACAGCCATTAAAAAAACTGACGTCATGGCCTCCAGATAGAGTCCGTACACTTTCAGAACAGCACACCAATAAAAGTGTGCAGATGACAAAATAGTGTCGGGCCAGTCCCATTTGTAAATTGAAGAGGAGGAAGCCAAGCAGCACGTGGTCAGCGAAAGGTCAGCGGCGTTCGTCATTCTTGGTCATTCTGTTTAGTGTTGTTTGCTGACAGATTTTGATGACCCAACATGCTGTTCTGAAAGTGTACGGACTCTATAAATTTCTAATGCCCGTAATTCAAAATCAAATGCCATTTTGACATACCCAATTGTGTCATAGGGCTTGTTGCTATATGTATTTTGTGCGCATAATGGCTTTTTTCGGTTTCATTTCATGGTGTAAAAGCCCATTTGCCTAGTAAAAAGATTAGACATTTTACAAATCGACTCATTTTGTAATTAGCCTACGACATGTATATCAATTATCAACTTACTCGTTCATCTCGCTCATCAGAAACCCGGTCAGCCAATGAAATTGCAGCAATACGTCTCGGCTGTGTAACCGCAATTCTACAAGGTTCTCCTTTATCCAATCCTTCTTTAGCCCACGCTTCCAACACGTATTGAGGAATGCGAGTACTTTTCCCACATCCTGGCTCTCCCTTAACAATAATTATCTGGTTCTCTTTTAACAAATTCATAAACTGCTCCCTGCAATAATAATAAAAACATCAAAAATCAAACATTTATATTCATTACTTACTTGTATTCTGAAATTGGTAAAATAACTTTTTCTTTTGCAAGATAGCGCGAAACCCCAAACACTTTCTGGTTCATATTCCCATTAATATCACTTAAGCTATTGATTTCATTAACTTCAAGAGTCTGTTTAGTTTGGTTTTCAATACTTTGTTGTAAAAGTGGCAAAAATTCATTAGAGTAAATATTTGTTATATCTTTGAGGTAATTTGTAGTGTCAGAGTCAAGAGTTAGAGTAGGAATTGAACGTTTTGTGATATCTAACATTTCACTTTTCTCAATTAAAATTGGGTAACCATCTTTGGTAATTTTTTCATTTTTTTTTAACCAATCCAAAGCCGAAAGAGCTGCTTTATGAGAGGCTTCCTGTTTAGTTTGACCAACCGAGACAAATTTCATTGGCTCAGGCCATTTAATGTTGTAAGTACAACCCCAAGACACCTTTGACTTGACTTTTATCATGTTGTAAGTTGGTTGTAATCTCAAATCTCTGTTATTTAATCGTTGAGCAACAACATCAAAAGTATTATGAAGAACGTTTTTAGGAATGGTATGACATCTATCTGACACTGCAGATTTGTCAGCGAAACCTCTCTCAACGCTAGTAGAATTACCTGAGTTTACATTTGCTCTATCTGAGACTGCAGGTTTATCAGAAACAACACTGTTATTAACGCTAGTTGAAAATTTTCTAGTAGAGTTACTTAACCTTATATTTGTTCCGACTGAGATTGCAGATTTGTTAGATACATTATGATTAACATTAGTTGATAATTTTCTAACAGAATTATTTACTTTTACATTTGTTTTTCTTCTACTTAATTTTACAGTTACTCCAGTCACTGGTCTTTGATACAGATTCTTCTTGAAAGCCTCAGGATTGAAATTGTCCAATTCAAGTGAATTAATATTTTGAGTTTTCTTTTTGTTAGAAGTTAGTAAACTTTCCGAAGAATATTTCACAGACTCCGTCTTAGTATTTTCAGAAAAGTTTGACATTTTTTCAATTCTTAAAAATCGCGTTGTTAGCTTATTTTTGTCAGAACAAAAACTAGTGATCGAAGGAGTTTTGTGCGGTTGTAATTTTAACTTACTTGACTTGAAATAATTTGAAAATTTTCTGTTAAATAATTCATTTAACCATTTTTTCGAATTTATGGTTATGATTCTTGAATTTTGAAACACCACTTGTTGGCGACAACCAAACTGTACACAAAATAAACCCCTTTTTTGTAGTTTAAAGTTTCGGTTTAAAACGCATGACAGTTTTTTCCACATCTTTTATATTTTATTTTGTTCTGAAAACAGAAAAAACTCAAAACTTGAGGCACATGGGTTTTGACAGACCAGTGACAGCATAGAGTGACAGTTTGTCAGACCAGTAACATATCATACCAACCACAAAGATAGCAAAAACAAAAACACCAGATAATAAAATAACAAATAAGTAAGTAATGTAATAAGAATCAAAAATACGGCAAAAATTTAGGCAAAGTTATTTAAATAAATTAACAGATTTCAAATTAGGATCCGTTAAAATAATTTAATTAAATTATTAGACAACACAAAATTCGATAGTGAGTTTCGTTTTAAGCAGTTGCCAACTGTATAGACGCGATTTCATGTGCAGTAAACCGCGATGTTCAAAACAATTGGAATAATAATAAGACTCCGCCAAAATTTAGTGCTTTACTAAACAACGTGTTTTAAAATAGCGCCTAATTTTAGGCATTTAACAAAACAGCGCTGATAAAAATTAGCGCCTATTAATAAATCACTTAAATAAAACAGCGCTGGATTTTTTTATTTAAATAGCATGTTAAAAATAATAAATTAACCCAAAATAAAGTATTATACGCCTAATGAACACTTGAAAAGTTGTAGAATATTTTCGTTGTTTTATTTTTAAGAACGTAAGAAATACAATCATTATTTTACAAATTCTATAAATAATTATAAATCTTATGAAATTGAACGCAAATATTGTTCTACGTTACAAAAAGTATAATCTGCAATCATTGCTTGCAGCCTCTTTTTTAACTGTGCGTATTCTTGATTCAAGAGATATAGAGCTCGCCAATTAAGTCGTAAAAGTAAAATAGTCGTGAAAACTATGTAAACAGTCTTTAAAGCTTTGCTCTTAAACAGCTGCATTTCTGTGATCAATTAGTAACGAAATGTTGACATAGTTGTCCAGTTGGACAATAATTAGTTATTTTCCGCTTTCTTACATCGAAAACAAAGCCGGTCGACTGTATTAAGGCCACGCCTACTTAATTTAATGAGTGTTTACATAGTTTTTACGACTATTTTACTTCTACGACTTTTTAATTGGCGAGCCCTGTAACTCCTAAATCAAGAATACTTGTGATTCTTTGTTGCTCCGTATTCCGCTTCGAATATAAATTTCTGTTGTATTTTATTCTTTATTTTTAATTAAGATATAAAATTTTCAAAAGATGGATGGTGGCAGTCTAAAGTTTTTTGAAAGACATTGTGCCAAGCCACCACTGATGAGTTATTTGTTCTAGGTAAATTTGTTGTAATTCTCTCAAACATATTCCATATTTTTATGGGAAATCTTGGTGCAGTGTTTCTCATTCTTCGTCCTACATAGTTATATTCCCCAACAGTCTTTAATAACCGCTAGTTGCGATGAAAAATTTTCAGAAATAACTTATAGGGCAAATTGTACATCTTGCTCTGGGAGATAGCTTAATGCTGTAACATTTTATATTTAATTCTTATTTCGGCATCGTCTTTGTATAATTTTGTTAATCCGTTCTGCTAAATTTTTCGCCATAAACCCTACTAATTTGCTTTCTGGAATTTTTTTTTAAGAGCACTTATTGATGCTTGCTCAGAGTTTTAAGACGTAACAGATGTTCTTGATTCAAAAAACTTTCTAACATTCTAACATATGTAGATTCTGTCTTGTTTGCTAATAAAGTATAAATTACAAGAACTGCTTTTGAGTCGATTAAAGCGTGAATAGTAAACATTTGAGTAAAAGGAAACTTTAAATGTACCGTGTACAAACAAATAGATGATTTCTCGTAGCAATTTTAAATTTTCTGGTGTACCAAACACTAAAATTTGCTTTTTATCTTCTTTACCAGAATCAATTAAAAGAAAAGGCTCTCCATCTTCATTTACAATAATCTCCGAAAAATTGTTGTATATATTAGATACTTTGTTTGCTGCGTTTCTTATGGGATGTATAACTTTTCTTAGAGAATCATAGCTAGGAAGATGTACAGCAGCTTTTTTAGTAATAGCTACATTGCTTGTGGCAGCCTAAAGACACGCTCATGGACGCAGACATGTTTCAGAAGCCATCAGTTTAATATTTCGCTTTACTTTGTATACAGTGTGGTGATAAAGTAAGAAACAAAATTCATAATTTTCTTAATGAATGTTTTTGAGCAAATCACTCGGATAGGTAATTTTTATTTTTTAATTTATTACGTAATCTAAATTTTTTACAAACAGCAGATTGGCAGACCAAATTAGTTTGTAACACTTTCCAATTTTATGCAGGTAATTCTTGATATGATTACCCCCTGCGTGGTTTAACTGTGTTTGACTATCGGCAATTTCAAAGTTGTGACTAAATAATAGAAAATGTACACAAATTCCACTTACAGTTTATTCAAATTGTCACGACTTTTACAATATTCAACAGTGGCAAAAACGATCATCAATCTTTTTTCCAGTGCCTTGAGATGATCTGCAGTTAATAAATTTTGTATATCAGGCATTGCTTCCATTTTTTTCTTTAAATAACCTCCTGCCAGATTTAACAATTTCTTTAGTGTTGCACTTCGAAGCCTAAAATTTATAATTGTAAAATTTAAATAACGTTAAATATTTATTTACATGCAACATTGATAAAAAGGAGCTAAAATATCAAGATGAGATATGTCTGGGTTTCCAAAGCCTTTGCCATTATCTATCAAAATAACATTCTCATACAGAGTTTCGTAATGATGTCTATCACCATTCTGGATCAAGAAATCGAAAATTGAAGCATCAACCAAATCGAGTATACGGCGTTTCGTTATTTTTTCTTTCACAAATCTTAAATTGAAACGTTTGAAAAAAATAAATAAATGATAAAATACAAACTTGCAATAGTTTTCTTCTTCCTCCCAAACTGCTTTTTTATTCTTCTTGTACGTTCTCTGCCACGGTGATCTATAGCTTTTCAAAGGCGCATTTATATTAAAAATCACAGCCCCAGTTAAGGAAAAATTTTCATCTTCACAGATTGGATCTTCCTTCTTGCAATAAAAACATTTCCCAAAAATGCATGTTTTGTTATTTATTTCAAAACTGGTGTTAAGAAGACGTTTTGTAGCTACTGGTAGTATATCACGGGACAAAGACAAACTTCTTTCTACACTACAGGGTGTTAATGGTAAATTTAATAATGCAGATAAATAAAATGCAATAATTTCAGAACTGTGTCTATCTTTCCCTGCATACACTGGTCCTTCAATAATTCGAGTTTTATCATACCATTTGGGCTTAAATACCACATTCTGATTACCCTGAAAACCAAATTTTAGCAACAATTTTTCAAACTAAACGACTCACTTCTAGAGTTAGTAAAAACTTTAATTGTGTTCCCCTTGTGTCCAAATCGGAATTGATTATTTTTGATGTTTTCAAAGCTGATAATAAGCCACCCAAATGGGGGCTTTCCAATTCTACTAATTTGGTACCTGAGACCCAGGAATTTGCAATTTGCCATAACTTTGTGGTTTCTTCAGTTGCAATTGAATTTATATTACTGATAAATTTATCAATTGCATCATTTTCATATGGTTTTCGTGTTTTATAAACCTCTGGTAAATTTTCTAAATGGAAAGAAATTTGTTCACGCACGGTTCTAACCTCACTTTCGGTAGATGTTAATCGTGATAATAAGTAATATGTGGAAAATATAAATATTATTATTAATGTAATACTAAAACCCAATAGTTTCCTTTTACGTATCATTTAAAATTATAAATTGGCACATTTTAACCTTAGATTTTAAAAGTGGATTGTACACTTTGAAAGGTTAGGTTAAGAACAACAAATTTCTAAGAGCTGAATTAAGCTAGTGAAAAAACTTATTAATAATTGCAGAAAACGTTAAAATATTTGAAATAGGTACAATTTTTTGATCATTCGGTAGCCGCAAAATTGTTTTACAATTTTTTTATATTTCCTTTAGGAACAGAATTATTTGTTTATAAATTCTATTTGTTCGGTTGAAATGAGTAAATTACGCAAATTTATTGGTAAGTTTTAAATATTTAAAAACAGAGGAATGCATATATATTTTTTTATTAGATATTGGGGCTAATTTAACGGACCTAATGTATTCAGGGGTCTATAATGGATCCACAAAGCATCAAGCAGATTTAGAACAAGTTTTAAAACGAAGTTGGAATGCTGGTTTGGAGAGAATTATTATTACTGGAGGGAATTTGGAGGAAAGTCAAAAGGCATTAAAACTTGCAGACACAGATGGTATTTTTAATAATGCAATAGTATAGTGGTCCTATAGAAAAGTGGGCAGACATATTAATTCCCCCAATAAACAGATCATAAAAATAATTGCAGTTATCGCAAACATCAAATAAACCATAACACCACTCATAAAACTTGATTTATTTTATGGGGGTTTCCATTAGGGCTGGAAAAAGTATCGATACTTACAGAAGGTATAGGTATCGTACACCGATACCGACTGCAATCAGGTATCGAAGTATCGCGATACTTCGATACTGCCGTTACCTTGATAAAGGGTGGCTATAAATGACTATCCACTTTCCCATTCAGAGTGCTTTGGATTTTGGAAACACAAGCTATTTTGATGAAAACAAAAGAATTCACAAGCTATTTCATTCATAGCCACCCGATGCGCCGATAACGGCCGATACCTTCGATACCTCGATACTTTGGTAAGTATCGATACGTATAAGATACTTTGCAGGTATCGATACCCGATACCTAAAAACAGGTATCGCCCAGCCCTAGTTCCCATTTCTCGAAACCATTAAAAGTGAAATAAGCAAACCCTGCCAAGGTCGTTGTTAAATGTGAAACAGTTTACCCTTATAAATGAAGTTTTATCAGGTGTTTTATGGTTTTATTTGATGTTTGCGGTAACTGCAATTATTAAAAGTCTGCCCACTTTTCTTTAGGACCACTATTAGGGTTGGCAACTTTTCGATATCGAAATAAAGGACATTGCTGAAGGGGTATCTAGGATTGTTTTTTTAAGAGGGTATGAGGAGGGTTGAGGAAGATTGAATTTGTATTTTTTTACCATCTTACTATTGTCTTTAGAACTCTTCTCTTGAGTAGGCTCTTGGACTTTTTTTAAATCCGGCTTTTAGGAGTCAACAATTTAGGAGTCATATAGATTAAAATATAGATTTTCGAAAGACATAAATAAGAATTATTGTAAATTGCCTCTTCTAATCTCAGACTTTTTTCAATATCTTGCTCTATAGACCATCAATTTTTAACACAATTTTTATATTAAAATAAAAAAAAAACATAACGTGTCCCAAAATTCTATGTTTTATGTTCGGTATTTACGTTTATTTATAAAAAATTATGTCTTTTTTAATGTTTCAGAGTTTATAAGGCCTAATAAGCCCTGAAACGCTAGTAGTAAAGTAACAAAAATAAAATAATCAAGATAATAAAATGGTCCTTCCCATATTTTGCGTTTAATAATGTACAATTTTGAGAGAGAAGGACCATTTTATTATCTTGATTATTGCTATATACCTGTCACAATGGATCCGAACAATTTAAACAAAAATAAAAGTCTAAAAAAGAGTGCCATAAATAGGACTATTGCAAAATATCCCGTCTATACTCAAACCTTTTTTCTTCATCCCGCTCGAAGGACCATACAGTTTTAAACACACTTTGTGAGCCGAAGAACAACTAATATAAAAAAAAATATTTCTGCAGTGTTTATAAAAAAAGTGAAATTAAACGTTCGCGAGAAATTGTCTTTTTTATACTAATAACAAGACATTTTTTTCATCTGGCTCGAAGGACAATAAAATATATACACTTTATGAGCTAAAGACAACGATTATTACAAAAATTAATATTTAGGTACTGCAATTTTTATAAAAAAAATTAGCACAAACTGTCTTCTCCAGCTCCTAAATTCTATTGAAAACTTTAATATAGAAAACTAAAATAGAGAGTTTTGGGTGTTTGAAGTGAGAATTATTGTAATTGCTCCGCAGCTACTAAGACTTTTCTCAGTATCCGGCTCGAAGGATTATTCTTTTATTAATCTAGAATTTTTCTTGGTTTTTTACTATTTTTAACTTTTTTTCTTTGAGTCATTTTTCTTATTCTTATTATTTTTCCAAATATTGTTTTTTAAATTTGCCTAGAATTTTGTTCCTCCAGGACCTCCCAATTGACGTTTTCAACTTCTTAAATCTTCCTTTATTGTTTGTTTTAATTGTATTTTCTTCTTCTTTCCAATCGTTTGTTTTGTGATTCTTTATTTTTTCTATAGGCCTACAATCCACAGTTCTTTTAGAATTGTCTAAACTACGTTGTTAAATATTTCTTTGTTTTTTCCTTGTACATACAACATACATATTAATCTTCCGAGTTTTTTTTTTTTTGTTATTAGGTCATCTTTTCTACAAATTTTCATGGATCCTACTTTTTTAAATTCTTCTAGAATCTACTTCTGTTCTTCTTTCTCCACTAGTCGTAATTCTCCTTATTGTTCTTTTCTCTCTACCATTAAATTTCTTATTTTCGTAGGTTTCATAACTCAAGTCTGGATAGTACTTTTGTTTGTTTAGACTTTACTTAAAATTTATTTTGGTGACTTAAAAGACGTCTAGATAATTAATTTATTTTTAAAATCAACCAATTACAAATGGGTATGTCCATTTTCTAAAGCTTGCTCGTTTCTCTTTGATAAAAAAACTAGATAAAAGGACAAATTGTGTCCTTGACGTACATGTTAAAGACTAAAGGACAGTTTATAAAATTAAAGGACTATCCTTTGAAATAAAGGACGGTTGGCAACCCTAACCACTAACAACTATTAATTTTATTTTTAGGGAGATTGTATACTACAGTTGGTTGTCACCCGACTAGATGCTTGGAATTTGAAGAAAATCCTTCACAATACTTGTCTCAATTGAGAGAAACTATAGAAAATGGGGACAAAAAGGTGGTTGCTGTTGGTGAATGTGGATTGGATTATGACCGAATTCAGTTTTGCCCTAAAGACATCCAAAAGAAGTAATCTTTAAGCCATAAAGAATTTGTTTTACGTTTCTTGTTACAGATACTTTGAAATGCAGCTGAGTCTAGCTAAATCTTCAAATTTACCTTTATTTCTTCACTGCAGAAATGCTGCTGATGACTTAGCAGAAATTCTAAGTAGATATTCAAATTTAAGTGGAGTTGTGCACTCATTTGATGGCACTATAGATGAAGCCCAACGTTTTATTGATATGAATTTTTACATCGGTTTAAATGGCTGGTAAAGAAAATTATACAAATAACAGATTTCTTTAGCTAATTTATAGTTCACTGAAAACTAAGGAAAATCTGGAAACTGTCTCAGCCCTTCCAAATGATAAAATTTTGATTGAAACCGACTGTCCTTGGTGTGAAATAAGACCAACACATGCGGGGTATTCATTTATTTCTAAAGAAAATTTAGCAATAAACAGTGTAAAAAAAGAAAAGTGGAAAATCGATTGTATGGTCAAAAGTAGAAATGAACCGTGTAACATAAGGTAACTCTGGAAATTTGTTTTCTTATTTTCTTACATTTATTTTTAGGCAAGTACTAGATGTTATTGCTGCTGTTAAAAATGAAGATCCTGACACTCTATCCAAACTCATTTATGAAAACACAATCAATCTATTTTTCCCTGCCAATAAGACATTATAAAAGTTTTCTAATATGGAATAAATAAATACACTGAATTAAAAAAATACAATAAAAAATAATTAACCATAACCTAATTTCACAATATGGTAAAGTCCATAAAATATCCCTCACAGCCCTTATTTGATGGTATTTTGAACCTTTTCATATAACCAATGATAATACTCAGTCGCCTTTGTTTGAGTTGTGTTAAAAGCCTCATACATGACCCTTTGCATATTTTCAGGTGATAATTGGCCTCTGAAATAATACCAGTTATAATTTAAATAATAAAAAAAACAGTTCAACTTACACAAAAACTTCTGTTCGCAAATAATCAATACTCCTATTGAAATAAAACACTGAATTTGACCAGGCTGTAGTGACAGCATTTTGAGATTGTTCCACAACACCGGGAGCGTAAGTTTCAATCTAAAAATACTTGTCTTCTATCTTTGTTTACAAGTAAGGGTTCATGCACTCACCGATTTTATTACAACAGGATATTTTTCAATAACAACTTCTTTAATATTGGCAAAGATGTTGCCAAAGATGCGTCCAAAATCCTTTGACAACTCAACATAAGGTTCTGAGAATTCAATAACTGCTTGACGTTGTGTTGGGAAATTTGTCTCAATTTGGTTATCAACATATAAAAGTCCTTCTTGGACTTTGTTGATAACTAAATGTGTGTAATGACATGCTCCCGTATCAGTCAAGAATTTTCTTGTGTTGGATTCTGAAAGAATTGCATTAGAAACTCAATTTATTAAAGCTAAAGTGACATACTTTGCCAACTGCCAGCCTGTTTGGTGTCAGTATAAATGAAAATTCCAAGTAATAGAGTGGTTGTATAAAATAGGAATTTAAACCATGAACGAGAAGTCTTCTTCTTGGCCATTTTTTCTAATAATTCCTACAAAAATAATCAACAGTTAGAATTTTTATAGTGAAATTTTAGAAATTGAGGTTACTTTCCCTGTATAGTTAATAAAATTTGTTTTGCTGTTAAAAAATTCAGATCTATCTGTTTTTAAAATCAATACTCACCCCTTTAAGCACCAGTTATTTGAGAATTTAAGAATGTTTCAATCGTTTTAATACTGATTAAATTTTTTATTAATTGGTTTTCAGTCTTCCTCTAAATTAATAATGTATACTATAATTTTGTCAAGAATGTTTTCCGCGGAAAATTTTGTATAGATAATTGTTTAAAAACGTTATCTAGACACTATAAATCATCGAAATTCGAAATATACTAATTTTACTGTCACAATTGTCAATGCAAAATGCACAATGTTTAGTGATTGTTTGCTGCTGCCAACGTTACCACGTTACTGCCAACTGACTGACAAGGACAAGAAATGGAGTAGAGTGGGAGACCCATCAATGACAAACTGAGAAGCGCCTAATTCAAAATTCTTAACAAAAACTAAGAAATAATCTAATAAAAAATATATCTAATCAAATTAATTACATAACTAAAGTATAAAAGCTAATTAATTTTTTCATTAAAAAAATTACTGAAATATTTATTTATTTTAAAGATAATCTTTTTATACCCAGTGACAGATATGAAAAAAGTTATTCCTAATTAACAATAATTAAGTTATTATCACTTATTTATAAGAGAACATTTTTAAATTAATCTAAATTTTTTAAACCGAATGGAATTATTTTTTTGATAAACAGTTATCTAATTATTATTTATTGTAAGAAATATGTTTGATTATCCCTCAATAGAACTTTGACCACAAGATAAAATTTAATTAATTATTGTTAAAGTTCAATAAAACTGTCAATGTAAATATTGATACAAAGGAATTATCTTAAACATAACTTTAACAAACTGTTTCATTTTACAAATAAAAACAAATAAATTTTGAATTCCAGCATCAAAAATACCGAGCGTTATTGTGTATCCAACAATAGATTGAACTTTTTTTTAAATATGCTAAGAACGTTAAAATTACCAGAAACGCTGTAAAAATTTGTGCTGACAAGACGGATTTAGGTTGGTGCGATTGTTAAATTTTCCCGCCAAGTATTGGTACAATGCGGACGACAACTATTGACAGCATTGGTAGAGGTAGAGGAGTTTTGTAACATGCTTTTGGTTTCTAAGTTAATGTTTTTTTTAGAAAAACACCAAGACAGGTCGATTTTATTTTTTATTCTGCACGTTTTCCACTTGATTCAAAAATTTTTTGACCAACTGATTTTTTGCTGTGACGTAATCGATATTTTTTTTTTTAATAGCAACCCCTACTTTTGGTGTTGAATATTGAAATTACTTTTTTTTCTGCGTTTAACAGTTTAACATTTGTAGAGTCTAAAATAAAAACTTTAAGTAATTTAACCTATTTAAATGTTTATTGAATTTTTTAAACTAGACGCAATTTTTAATAGAATTAATGAACTAAATGTTTAAATTGGCGTTCTTCTGTTTTTGACAATAATACAACTAATTTTCAAACTCCGTTAGCACAGTATTTCCCATTTTTTTGACCAATTAAGCGGTACTGATTTGTAATTCTTTCTCTTAAATCCTTTATTTTGTTGCAAATATTTTTGATTTTAAGTAGCCCTTTAGAAAAACGGTCAAAACATCATCTAAATAATCTCTGACACCACGAGCGTAGTGTGGAGATGCACCGTCTTGTTTAAACCATACATTATTAGCTGCTGATATGTCTAAATCCTTTATATTGGGAAAAGTTCCGCTAATGCTGGTACTAACGTGTCGCAAAGGACATCCAAATAAACTTGTAGTCAATGAGACGTTAAAAAAATACGGTCCTAAAATGTGATTAGCTCAAAAAAAAACACAACTGTCATATGGGTCAATAGAAAATTCGTACTGGATGAGAGAAACCAATACTTGTTACAATATCCACAAAAATTGAATGGTTAGTGTGGTTTTTCAAATCACATTTTAGGATTTTAAGACATCAATGATGTAAGAAAAAAATTTTTTGTCTTATCTCAAGTTATAACAAAATTATAACCTGAAATTTAATTATTACAAAACGTGTAACAAATTTTTTTAACTTCGGACAACTAGGTTTTTAGGTCAAAATAAAGCGATTTAACACAATTTACCTCTATATTAAGTTTATTAAGTTGCACCGTTTAGGAGCTAGAAGACGCTAAAGATAGAAATTAAAACTCATTTTTATACTTTAAACGTAAATATATATCTCGAAAACGGTACGTTTTAGCAAAATATTGCGATCTTGCATTTTTATTTAAAAACTACTGGCATATTCATTTTTGCTACAAAAATTAGAAATTAATAAGAAAAAAATTGGTTAATTACCCAAAATGTGAAACAGAAGTGAAATTCTTGAAAAAAAAACTTGAAATTGAAATGTGCAACAAAATTTTGCTAGTAGAAATAAAAAGAGTACACTCACCTTCATTTGTGTACCAAATTTGGTACTAATCGATTAAGCCGCTTTCAAGATATAACAAAAAAATGTTTTTTCATACCCAACTTTGACGGCCTGTTATTTTTTTATTAGTTCAGATAAGACAAAAATTTTTTTGCAGATGTTTATTATTTGTGGTGTTGTATTTCAGGTTAAAATTTTTGCAATCTCTTCCTTAACAATCTGTATACAGAGTACGGTGTCTCTAAAAGATATATACAACAATCTACAACATATTCCTGAAGTCGGAATAAGATGTTTACACCAAACTTAACTCAGTACAAAAGTGTATCGTTTCGGCGCTACAGAGTGCCAAAATATTTAAAAAAATATATATTTTCTTCTAAAAATAAAATAAAGAAAACTGAAGACATGATATTATATTAGCTATTTACATTCGTATGCGGTAACCATACAGTTAGAGCCTATAAAATTAGCTACAGCATAAGATTTGTATAAAATTTTTTGACCGAAAGATTTAAATACTAATTCTATCTTTCACCACATAGCTAATATAGGTAGAGCTGAGTGGGAGTTGGAGTGGAAGCGCAAGCTACCACCTCCCCCTAACTACTCGAGATTTCATTGGTACGTTCACGTTCACTGTTCAGTGATCAGTACCGGATTACACACTAATGAACACCTCCTTTACCCCTACTTGATTTAAGAGGTAAGAAATATGTAGTACGACAAAAAAACGAATTTATTTATTTTATTTAAATGTCAGTATTAAAAAAATTGATATAGCTACATTTCATTTAAAAAGGTTGTTTCAGAGAATAAAAATCTGAGTTGGGTTCCATTAAAAAAATGTTATAAATGTTTCAAAAATTTTAAAAAATTAAAAATTCTAAATACGTTAAAAAAGTTGCATTTTTATAGCAATTCAACCTCCATATTGGTATTATTTTTTAAATGTTTATAGTTTAGCCGAAAATCGCTTGGTTCCATCCTTTTGGTCAACCCTTTATTCTATATTCCATAAAAATTGCTTAATTGAAAGCAATGTTAACCTTTTGGCATTGAGTTAATGTCTCTATTGCTTCTATTAGTTAGCTCAAGATTCCTCCTATCGTAAACCGTTTAAAAGCACCCAAAAAAAGTTTAAGAGAAAATCTTGTGTGACATTTTAACGAAGAAAATTTTCTTCTTGCCATTGTATATTAAGCATAAATACACTATGTATATGTTTTGCTTATTAATCAAAATAAACACAAAAAAGGTCTAAATTAGCAAATTAAAAACCCAATAAAGTGAAATGTATCCTTAATGGATAACCAAAATATGTTTGTGTTATGTGAACTAGTGATCTCAAAACGCCTAATAGCGTCTGTAATCATTTCCTAAGACAAACTAATAAAAGAAAAACCGAACTTGTAGTTAATTTGATCACAATATAGAAATGAATCAGTATGGACAGCTGATAAAAATTAACAACTTGTCAAAAAGCTAGCATCCCTTCAAGTTAAATGTGTAAGATGGAGCCACTGATTTTTAGATTTACTATAAGCAAGTAATAATACACAATTTAAATCCAAAGGGCTATAATTGTAAATAATATCATAAATAATCAAAAGACAAGGGTCAAACAACAATTAAAATAATTTTTATAGTAATTTATTTGTAGTTATAGCCCTATAGATTTAAATTGTGTATTATTAGTTGACTAAAAATCTAAAAATCAGTGGCTCCATCTTACACATTTAACTTGAAGAGATGCTTAGCTTTTTGACAAGTTTTTATCAGTTGTCCATACTGATTCATTTCTATACTGTGATCAAATTAACTACAAGTTCGGTTTTCCTTTCTTCTTCTGATCGGCAATAATCACAGGCAAGTTTTTCACTAAATGTTCGGATTATCGAAGTTGTACTATACTTACATTTTGTTTTTACCTATTTTACATAAGCCAAAATGAAAATCAAGTTGTAGTTTAAGATTATTTTGTAAGATCATAATGGTGACTGGTAGAAAAACGTTAAAAAATACCACTAAAAATAGTAAATTTTCAAAAATAAAAAAGACATCTTTATTCAAAAGGATGAGATGAAGCAAAAAATTTTTCTTGCATAGTACGACAAATTATGAAAATTTGCAAAAAAATTGTCTTATTCCAAGTTATAATAACAAAAGCATAGGAAATTTTTTTATTAGAAAATGATTAGAGTATAGGACAACTAGGGTTTTTCAGACCAAAATAAAGCAATTTAAACCAACTGATCCCTGCACAAAGTTGCAACGTTTAGGTACCAAAAGTCATCAATGTTAAACTTTAAAACTCATTTTTAAAAACAATCCTTTTAACACAAGTGTCTCGAAAATAGTAAGATACAGTACAATTTGCAAGAGTACTTTTTCATTTAAAATTCACTGACATAATAACTTTTGCAATAAAAATTGGGAGTTAATAAGATAAAAAGATGGATAACACCCAAAAATAAACGACAAAAGTAGTGCAATTGTAAATTGAGAAGATATATAATATACATTACCTCAATTTATTTAAAGAAATATTGTTCTTTATTATCAACAAACAGATCACATCAGCTTCATGTAACAAATTTCATTATACAGACAAACTCGTTTAGTACGTCATAGGATAGAGAGTTAACCCGGTTAGTACGCAACATTTAAGAGGTCTCTTTTAGACATTAGACCTTTAATTTCACCTCGGATTTAGCGTCAGTCCGCTTAGAACGTCAAAATTCCGCTGGTCCGGTGATTGACGTTACATCCGAGTTTGACTGCAATTGGTTAAAAACGGTTTCCGAAATATACCACAATTATTTTTTTCTACTTTGCGTTAACATTAATGACTAAATTTTCATTATAGCACGCAAGACAGTAACTTTTTTATTAGTTATGTTGGCACCGTAAGCGTAAAAATTACGTCTACCGCCTACGCAATGGAGATGATATGGAATAGTTAATAAAATCATAAGCGAGCTGTCGAAAACATTGAAGCAAAATGATCAGTTAATTAGTAAATCAGTTGAAAATCTTAATAAACTGGATACTACAGCCGAATTTTCGAATTGGTGCCGGTAAACCATAAAACTTTATTGCTCGGGTAAGGACCGAGCGGTTGAAGTGACAGGTTCAGGCATAGTTCAGCACTTCTCAAACAGTTCTCTAATAATTTCGAACAGCATAATAAAATAGTCCAACAGAAACTGATAAGGTGTAATAATAGCTAAAAATCATTGTATTTAAAAAGCAGAACATTTTTATTGTTTCCACAGCCTTCTACGACCCTACAACCATTTATAAACACCTTGTATTTATTTGTAACCATTTGCCATCAATCAACTACATTTTTGGGTACGCTGGAAAAATAAATGCGCTTTCACTATGCAAATATTTTTCTTAAAAGCCACTGCTTGTATCTTTGTTCAATACACTTGTTGGATGTAAACATCTTGCTTTGTGGTCATAAAACTCATCTACCTACCCTGAAATCTCCCAACAAAAGACACCCTTTTTAGCTTCCAAATAGTGTGGTTTGGTGTCAATTATCCGTCTTTGTTAAGAAAAATTTATGACTTAAACGATTTACAACTTACCGGCACCATTTCGAAAATTCGGCTGTATTTACTTCATTAGTGCCAACCAAAATTGTCAAAAATCCCAAGTTGTGATAATTTTTCAAAAGAGACTTTTTGAATGCTTTTTTGCAAAGCAAAGTAGAAAAAATAGTATATTACACTCGTTTTATAAGACGACTTGTGACACTCATTCTATTTGAGCACTCCTCGCTTCGTTCGTCGTGCTCAAAACTCATTCGTGTCACAAACGCGTATAATAATGTACTATTTTCTACTCTATGTTCGTATGAAGGGTATTATAGCACGCTTTTGTGTTTCGTAATAAAAAAATCCCGTTCTATAATAATTATACTAAACACTGTAATTTATTTTTCTAACGTTGGGAGTGGCAGTGAAGAACTGTCATTATTGTTGTCAAATCAACCTTTGTGTTATTTAATTAAATGAAATAATTACGAAATTCTCATAAATTACCCGCGATTTCACTGGTAGCAAATTGTTTATTGTACTGGTGGCCAAGGCTCGTATTTTAGGTGGAGTACATTGAAAAATTTCGGCATCTTCAGAATTCATTTTTACGAATAAAAATTGACAGATTATATCAAATTTATTTTATTCCATAGCCGCCTTTCATACATCGTGAAAATCTTGACACAAAATTCCCCAAAAAACGAAAAAAAAATGTTTCTTTGAAAATTGCGCCAAGTAAAAAAAATATTATATGATATCTACTTTATAAGGCATTTTGTCGCACTTACTCTTTTAGGGCACGACGAGTGAAGCGAGGAAACCGGTGCGTACGAAAAGATGCTTCTTATAAAACTCGTATCATAAGATACTATTATTACATACCTAATTTTAAAAACCTGTAATTTTGTTATCACTTGAGATAAGACAATTTTTTTGAAATTTTCATTTGCGAGGGTGTATTTCATGGTTAAAATTTTGCTCCATATTTTTGAATCACTTGAAATAAAATAGAAAAATTATAAAATCAACAACTATGATTGAAATAAAAGAGTTTCTAATAAAAAATATAAATTATAAAATAAGTAATAAATACCTCAGAAATACGAATGGCCTCATTTAATCCCTCATCCTTCTTTTTCTTTGTCCGGAGCTCTTTACTTTCAACGAAAATATCGTTCAAAGTTTGTGATAGCACTTTCCTGTTTAGTTCACTGGAAAGTTTTTGCCAATTTTTAGCTGAAACATCACACAATAAATGCACAAATAATTTTAAATTGGCACAATAATTACCAATATATTTTAGAAGAATGGCACTTGAGGTAATGTTCTTGTTATAAATTTTAGACCAATATTCCAAACCACTGTGATCTCTACTAAAACCATCAGTAATAACATCACATAAGCAGTCTTTCAATGCATCACTACCAGCAATTGAAATTTTCTTTAAATAAAAATCAATATAACTACCGATCGATTCTTTTTTACTAGTAGATAAAAATGATGTTAATTTTGGAACAATAGACAAAAGATCTTGTTTAAGATCATTTGGGAAATTTTTCTTGTTTGAAAAAACAACATCTAATAGTGAAACATATTGCTCCTTAGTAAGGGTCGCCTCTTCAGTGTTAGAAATTAACTTAATCAAATACTGAACAATAAATCTAGAATAATTTTTCAGTTCAATTAATGGTAACATTAAATCCTGAAAAACTAAATCAATTTAGTTGCATTTTAAATACCACAAGAGTTTTTTATCAACTCACTAGCCAATCCAGTATGGAAATCTTTACTGCCTGCTTGTCCCACGGTCCATAAAATTGATAAACCGATATTTGGCCGATTTTGATAAGAGGTTCGCAAAACACAGTATTTTCCTAAATTGGCACGTACTAATTTAGGTTCTTTCAAGGCGATATATTGTAGGAATATTTTATAACCTAGTGCTGGTAAATTTTTACTCATATCGGTGGCCATTGATGTTAAGGCTATATCAAAAAACACTTGAAGATTGTTTTTATCCACGACTTGTGTTACTTTTTCAATCACAGAGAGTATTCCTAAGGGCACCTAAATTTCCATTAATTTGTAAAAATATTCTTCTCGACTTACAATTTTAATAGGATAATCCTGGGACTTTGATGAAAAAACTGGATCATGTACTTCAACGTTCAGTTTTTGATTTAAAAACCAGCAAAGTTCTTTTAACCAAACAATTGGTGCATCAGGAAACTGTGATTTATTTTTTTCAAAAATATTTTTGAATGCATCAGCGTCAACCTGATTAAGGGCACTTTCGATAGATTTAGAAACTTTCATTTTAACAACCTCTTGGGACTTTTCCGGACTCTTTTGATGCTTTTTAGTCGCCCCCTCTTTTTTTACTTCAACAGGTTTATTTTCTTTATTTTTTCCATTGGAATATAAATTTTTCACTTGCGATTTGGCCACTTAAAGTTAAAAATGCTAAATACAATCATTTTATTCACTACTTTTAACTTACAAACATCCTCAACTTTAACGTTTGCATTTACAGTTTTACTTTTAATTATTGGCTTTCCAACTTTCAGATTCAAATCTTTAGACCCTTTTTCTTTCTTCTTACCAACTACTTCCCACTGGCCCGACATTTCATTCAATTTACAGAAATTAACGTAGTGGAAAGAAAATACAAAAACTTGTCAAATAACCACACTTATTGCCATGTAGTCACACGTTGACAGCAAAATGACGTTTATCCCCCCCTCTTGCTGGCCACGAGTCACGTCGTGTCACGTTCCCGCGGTACCTTAAATACACGGTAGCCGCATCCTACCGTACGTTAAATACCACGGTAACCGCATCAATCTTTTAGCCGTAATGCAAGTACAGTGAACCCCCGTTAATCTGACCCTTATCTAATACGACGCCCCTTGTAATCCGACACGCCTATAACTGTACATAATTCTACATATTACATAAATATGTAGTATAATTTGTAGTTCAGATGGAACCTTATCACATTTCTTTTGTAATTTGTCGGATTACAAAGTACTTTCTTTCAAAAAAGTCCGGACTATAGAGTGTCTATGAAAGTACTCTGTAATCCGACAAATTCGATAGTCCGACACCATCCTGCAAAACGTTTGTCAGATTACCGGAGTTTCACTGTATGTACAAAGCTTTTTTTTTTAATAATCACTTGTCAAGAAGCCCGTAGCTAGCGGGTGTTCAGTGCGTAATTTTTACACGGGCGCCTTTATCTGTGGGCGCTTTTTTGGAAATATTTTTTTTAATACATATAAATACATATGAAAACTTTAAAATTGGAAAAAAATATTTAAATATATGTATGAATCTAAAAAAATTAAAAAAAATTATTTATCTGATCTAAAATAAATATAAAAAATCTAAAAATCCTTCATCCGGCACCTAAAGCAATGGGCGACCCCCTCGCTATTTAGATTTTTAAAAATAACTGTCATAAACTAAAAAAAGATTTATGGTTCAAAATTCTTTAAAGCAATAAATTCAATGAGCTTCTGATGTTTACCATGTCATTGTGTCTGCACTTTCAGACTTTGGAGATTACTCTCTTTAAATCATAGAAAAAAAAATATGCTGCATTTTTTTTTCAGCTATTAATTCGCAATATCATTTAGTACATATTGAGAGAAAATTTAGTATGCTTTAATGTATTTTAAAACCTGTTAAAATCTGAAAATTAAACATTATATCATCATAAACATATTACAGGGTGAGTTTGTTAAGAGTTTATCTCATTGTCTCTTTGCGCTACGCAAGTGAGTTTTTTCAGAATTTTTTTAATATTCCTTCTAATGAATATTAATTAATTAATATTAATTTTTTTAAAAAAAATAAAATTTACATTTTTTTAAATGTCGTTCTAAATGACGTGACCTGTCTATTTCTTATAACAGAGAAAAAATTTTCGAGGGCATCTTGATTCACAAAACCCGTCAACAAATATTTTACACCACCGTTTTTCAGATCATTCCACAACAACAAGATGGATTTTATTGTCCACTGAAATCCTTCCAAACAATATATGTTATTGCGCAATTTATTGCTTTCAAATACTTGAATTTTTTTGAAATATTCCAAGCCTTTTTCCAGAGTGTCTACAGAATGATTGTTGTAAATAGAGAGGGGGCGCTTGTAAGGATTTGGATCATGCAGAATTCTACTGTTCAATGCATCAAAAATGTTGTTGATATTTTAATAAAGTCAGCAGTTTCAAACGCTGTCGGACTAAAAAGCTGATTTGTCATTGCGGCGGTTTTTATGACTGCAGAAACCGTGTTTGAAAATATCTGGGTAGCATATTTCACACGCATTTTTTGAAAAGTATTGGGCTCCATGTGAGCAGCCGTAATTTTTAACATTGCCCTTGTTGTCATACTGTTTTGATCAATTTCGTAAGTTTTTTGTAAATCAGACCATGAAATCCTTTTCCCATCGACGGAAAACTGTAATTTGCAATTCATGAAATTGTTCTGTAAACTCTTAACTAAATGTGGAGCATCAAAAAGAGTAAATACTTTTTGATCAGCAATTTCAACTACGGGGTTGTCCTTCGTTGCCCCCAATAAATGCAGAGCTTTTCGATTATTGGTGCCCTGATCACAAACCAGCACTTTGGGTTGAAATGATAACTTTCTCAAGACGTCGAAAACTTCAGAAATTATTTGCTGTAAATTATGACCTATTACCGGGCCAGCTGACACAAAATATCCAAAGGGAATCTTCCAATTATGCAGCAAACCTCGTATTAAAAATACCAAGGCAGTGTTGGCCATCTTATCCTCTCTTCCTATAGATCCCAGATCTTGATACCCTTCAATAATGTCTTCAGGCTGGTTAAACTCTAACATCTTTTTCAAAGAAAGCTCATCAAACATGACTACACACATTCTTTCACTGTCAGTCATAGTTTTTGCTTTCAGAGCTAAGTTCCTTGTTAATTTGGTTTTCACTCCAGTCCTAAGATTGTAAACCTTCAACCAACTCTGAATGGTTCTAATAGAGAGGAGTGAAAACTTCAAATTATGTAATATAAATTTGTAAGCTCCCGGAGATTTATAATGAAGAGAAAGTGCCAATTCTTTTTCTGCGGGTGTTCACTTTTGCCCTTTGTGATGAAACAACTGCATAGGAACAAATGTTTTTACGAGTCTTAAGAGCAACTGAAAGTTTTTTATTTATTTTGTCTCCAATATTTCTTGTGGGGGAATCCATATTCAAAATGCGCTCACTAACATGAGACTGTTCTGACGTGATGCTGCACCCACTAGGGCTGTTTTTTCCAGACTCAAAAGCTCTCTTCTTAAATAATTTCACTGGAGATTTGAATAGCCGTTGGCCTGTTGAAAATTCTCAGTATTAATAAATTAATAACAAACATGGTTCGGCAAGGCACATGACTTATTTGTGAATTAAAAAATCTACAGTCGGATTTTCAATGTATTATTCGGATAAGGACCGAATGCTTGAAATGACTTTATTTTAATAATTTATTATAAAAAAGAAAAAAAATAGAATTTTATCTAAACAACTAAAGTTCGGATAATCTAATTTTGATTATATTTTTTTAAACTTTTAGTAACATCTACTTTAAATAGCGACAGGAAATCAAAAGAGGAAATTAAATAACTAATTTACCTGTTGCAAAATTTGTCGTACATATTTACCTACTTTATTAACCATTATTACCTACTTTTCGTTTCTAAAAAGGTTTAGAATTACCAGATATTCACATAATTTGTTTAGAATTGTTTACAAATTGATAAGGATAGAAATCATAAAATGAAGGTAAATTTTAAAATGTATGAAATACAGTATTGCCGTGTGTAGGTAATTCTTTTGGTAGCAGCTTTTTTTCAAGAAATAAGCATAAAATAATCAGTACCCCTGATTTGTCACTATGTAGAGCCGACATGCCGCCAAAGGATAAGGGTAAACGTAATTCTAGTATTCTTAAAAGCGGCCGCGCTTTTCGTTTTAATTTATCTAAAATGGAAATAAATATATTTTCCATTTGCAACTTTGACGGAAATACAATATTGCCGTGTGTAGGTAATTGTTTTGGTAGCGGCTTTTGCAGACTTAGTGCATAATGAAAATTCCAAGTAAACTGATTTTAGAAAATGTATACTAATAAATTCTTTACTTATCAATTTATTAGACACTACTCTTCAAATACACTAGGAGAAGGTAATGTAATATTTTCTGCGAACATTTTTGTGTAAATTCACATTTATGTATTTTGTATATTTAGGGGTAATAAAAAATATATAAAAATAATTTGAGAGAAGTGTTTCAAGAATTTATAAAATTAATAGAGTATTATTTTTTATTTTGAACTGAAGACCATATATTTATGAAGGGTATATTCATAAAAGGTCGTCCGAGATGACTTAAACTCTTAAATTCTTATTGCGATTTTTAGTCACAAAAATTTTAAATTTTATTGTGAACAACAAATTTTTCAGTTAGTTTATCTTGAAGTATTTTTATAGTTTTGTGTTTTAATCGGGAATAGTAATTTTCGACCCATATTTTGTAACCGCAGAAAATATTTATTAACAAAAAACTGATTGTAATTTCCATGACAGACTCGAGTTAATCAAAAACACTTTTATTCGATAAAAAATTAAGTTTGCGTGTTTTTTAGTTAGACTGATGAATGATACACGACTATACATTAAAAAAACGCAAACATATTATTTTAATAATTAGGAAATTATTCCTTATATGTTTGACATTTTTTTTTGAGTTTTAGCAATTATGGCACCTACTGCCAGCTACCTAATTGATGTAGCTATCAACAGTCTTTTTTATAACTTTCAACCGCATGTATAACTGCATTTTATTTACTTACAATTCGTACAAACGATTCTGATTGGTTGAAATATCATTGGTTCATTAATTAGGAATGTATTAATCAAAATAAAATAACAATTACACACCTAAATATTAATTATTAAATTCGCAGGTGTAAATTTAACTCGGTAAAAATACATATTTTAATTTTTCAGAATTTGTTCCTGATTTTGTAAAACAAAACTAGTGTCATTTTTTCTGCGACGCCGAAACTCAAGCGCGCATCTGGAATCAGCAGTCATCGGATCCTAAGCAAGTTCAATCCGCATCCATCCGCGTCCCACAGTAGCAAGCAGCAAACTGAAATTTCTCAGACCCAACACCTTATAGCGCCATCTGATTTTCAGACCCAGTTGGGGTCACGCTTTTTAGTAATGTAGCTGCGCCTCTTCCCAACTCCTTCACTCAACGATGTAATGTATTAGGGCTGGGAAAAGTATCGATACTTATAGAAGGTATTGATACCTGCTCAGGTATCGCACACCGATACCGACTGCAATCAGGTATCGAAGTATCGATACTTTCAATGCCTTGATAAAAGGTGGCTATAAATAAATATTCCATCCAGAGGGCTTTGGATTATAGAAACACAAGCTATTTTGATGAAAACAAAAGAAATCACAAGCTACTTGATGAAATATACATTTATAGCCACCCGATACTTCCAATACCTCGATACCTTCCGATACCTAAAAACACGTATCGCCCAGCCCTACAATGTATTATAACAATTTTTTGATTTACAGTGTGCTGCTTGCTGATGCATCGAATTGCGCTAGTGTTTTTAGCTATTCAAAGAGAGCTCTGTTTTTTTGCATTATAATTAGCAAAAAGTATTAAATTTTGGTGGGTATGGTGCTGCTCTTAATTGGGAGGTGCTCAAGTAATAAATTAAGGGGTGTGTTCTTCTAACAAAATTTGTGTTTAAAACATTGTAGTTGGGTTGTTTTTTAGGAAAAAAGTACCCCTTAAACGATTTGCGCTCAGGTTTTTTTATAAGTTTTAGTTAAATGTGCTAAAATTTGTGTTTAAAACATTGATTTTTGTTAGTTTTTGAGTAAAAAGTTACCCCTTAATCGATTTGCGCTCTCGTTTTTATAAGTTTAAAGGTGTGATTTTTTGTAAAATTTCATTGCTTTTTGTTAGTTTTGGAGTTAAAAGTGTGTAGTTTTTGGATTCGGTGATACCAAGCTAAAAAATGATCGATTAAGGGGTGTATTTTCTAGTTCAATGTACTAAAATTTGGTTGGTAAGTAGGTGTTTTTAAGGGTTTTGAGGCTTAAAATTGCCCCTTAATCGAATTGCACTGAAAAATATGGATGCATCAAATTATTATTAAGAGGCTATATTTTTAGAAAAAAATATATTAAGGTATGATTTTTTTAAATGTTTTGTTATTAAATTAATATTTTTTATTTTTCTCGTTTTTTTGGGTGAAAAATTGCCCCTTAAATTTAGGTGCGCTCGCAGCCACACTTTGATATCTACTGTCTTTCCGCCGCAATCCGGTTCTGCACTACTGTTCATAATACTTTAGAAATGTGTAAACTACTGTAAATAATCCACATTTCTTTCTTCACAGTACTTATAAATTAAATTTCTTTTTATTTAATTCTGTAACAATTGATAAGAGGATGGGGTATAAGTTTGATAATTTGTAACACGTTAAATATTTAAAATATAGAAAACATTTAATTAGAAACATTACACAAAGAGTTTATTTAAATAATCCAACACATTCTTTCAGCTTCTTTTATATACTGAGTTAAGTTGAAATTATTTAAAAATACACAAATTCTGTTTCGAATCTTCCAGCTAGTATTAAATTCCAAGTAATGAGGAAAAACTGATTTAAATCATTTATTTTCAGTTCAATGTGAGAAATACACAAAAGCCTCAATTTAAGAAGTTCACTCAATGTTATATCAATGTAATGATTTATCTTCAACATAGCTGTAACTAATTTGTTGCATAGCTGCCCACTTTAAAATCAAAATACTGCTCATGTCCACCACAATACTGCTGATTAGAAAAAATAAGCGAGACTAGGTAATTCATAATATTATCCACACAATGTATTACACTAGTTGCACTTTTATTTATCAAAACAGTAAAATACTAAAAGGACAAATATACGGTAAGTTCATTATGTACACAATTGATATAAGGACCGGTGGTTCAACTGAGATCGTAAAAAAATTGCAACTTTTTCGCATGGTAAATACAGTCTTGCTGATAGCTCACCCAAGATATTTTTTGCTATTTTTAACACTCCAATTAAATCATTAACGACTATTATTTGATAAACGAATTGCTTGACTCGTTGATTTTCCATAGCACATAAATTATCTAGGATGACCACACTTACGTTAAATGATTTGTAGGAAATATTTAAAAAACAATTTTTCTATTTCCAATCTACAGAAAATATGCGTGTAAAATTAGAGAGAAAATTAAACTAAAAAATGTACAAATAATAAAGGTAATCAAAAAGTTTTAGCTTGATCACGATTCCCCGTTGCCGCTATCATTATCGTCTTCATCGGCGTATTCTGAATCGTCTGAGGGATCGTCGTAGTCTTCATCGTAATCGTCATCATAAAAATCTGTCATTTCGACCTGAGATTCTGACGTATTTGGCTTAATCTGGGTTTTAATGCAGTAATCTTCCAACGTTAACGGGACTTGGATACCATCTCTTTCTGCTTCTGCTCTAGCTGCCATTGCTTGTTTCCTGAAAGATAAAAATAAATAAGTAAAAACATAAACCTTCTTCATAATTACAATAAACAAATGGAAATGGAATTTGTTTGAATATTTAAATGTAATTATTTACATGTGAACAAAAATAATGTTAAGAAAAATAAGTTTCACTGTAACAGTTACTAAGTAGGTCAATTGTAAGCAAAATTTACAATTTGTTATGAAAAATACTTAGTGATCTTTTACTACAAATAATAATTAACAAACGGTAATTTAATTAATTTCAAATGCCGAAAAGTAGGATGATAAACTGCGTTTTCTTTACACCAAAGGTCGTATCAAAGTTTGTGTTACGTACATTTTCAAGCAAATAAATGAAAATTGAACTTTCATGTGATTTTTAATTAGTGAAACAGATAAAAATTGTTAAAATAATTAACCAGTTTATTGTATTTCAAATTATACAAGATCAAAAAAGAATATTTTTTTACGGCTTTACACAAAATTGCAGTGCTCTACGATCAATTGTTTTTGTAAAATAGCAAAAATAAATTCGACAATAATATTGTCCGCCATTGCGTATATTAGTTCAGCACTTTCATCACTTGGCGCGGTGGTGGCGCCACGATTCTCCCATTTCAAACTTCACACTGTTTGCACCACGTTCAAGCATATACAGTGTGTAAAATCCAAATGAAATAAATTCATTATTTCGGTTACTGTACATATTTATATAAAATCGAAAAACACGTCAAATTTAAATTATAAATTGACATCCTTCAACGTAAAAATGCGATTTCTACCTTCAACCCTCTTCGAATGACATGCAACCTGTCAACCCCAATTTTTTAAATGGAAAGTATAGGCTTGTGATATATCGTTTGAAAGGTCTCTTCATTTTCTACTCAAAAATGTTTTTGTTTTCAAGTTTATTACAAGAATACGCACTGTAAGTCCTTAAAAATAGAATAATAAATACTTTTTTCTTTACAGAAAGTGGCATATCAGAGTGTGTGTCAGGTACAGATTAAAATTAAGCATTCAGATGTTTTTTAATTAATATAACATGCAACAATTTTCAGTAGAAATAATTAAAACAATATAGTTTATAGTTTTAGAAATTATACAAGATTAGAAGAAAATATTTTTTTTGGCAATACACAAAATCTTAGTGTTCTACATACAATGAATCATTTGTATAATAAAACACCAAATCTAATGGAAGAATAATTTTCCGGCTTATTAGTGTTTAGACCACTTGGCGAAGTAAAGACCCCATACTTGAACATTCAGACAAAAATTTTATTAAAATGGATGCTTTTTTATATTTCTAATGTTTTGAAATAAAATTAATTGAAAATATCAATACCTATACCTATCCTGTTTGTTAAGAATTCATGTAAGCCTTGCATCCCAAGGAGGATAAAGCGAATTGGTAAGAAATAAATAAAAGTAAAAAATAATTTTCAACATTTTATTTTGGTAGGGGTCAGTGGGATTGTCTTTTTATACTTTCAAAATTAAAAAAAAATCTAAATGTATAGTGTAAATTACTGTAAATATAATGTGTGGTAAGGTTTCGCATCTCTCGTTTGTGGATATAACTTTAAAATAAAAAAAAATGACAAATTTATAGATAATTTTAAACATATGTTGAGGTGTTAGAGAGTAAAATGTCATCGAAGCTAGGGGAAATGCTCTAAAAGAAACGAAAAATATAAAAATTTGATTAATTATATCCTTGAGCTGTTATTGTGAGGTTTTGCATCTCTTACTTGAGAGCGTATTTTCACAAGACACAATTATTTGTATTTTTTTTATATATGATGGTTCTTTACATGGTAAACCTTTTGAAATATTTCTGTAAATTAACTCTGGCACCACACAATCCATGTAAAATTTGGTTAATTTTGGCAACATTGTATTTTTCCATATGTTCTCATTACGTAATATTGTCTGAACATGCGACCATTCATTTATGTAAATAATAAAAAACCAAATTTCTTTTTTGGCAATATTTAATTGGCTCTAAATCTGAAAAACAAAAGTTTAATTGGTAAGATAAAGTTAATAAAGTTATAATAAAAACCTGAAAATAATAATTAGGTGTGAGAGGTTTTGAGATGTGGTTTTCCTTTATCTAAGTACAAACAGAATGAAGTTTTCTTTTTATTTTCCTCTATAACCTACTCCAAAGATTTTCCTGACTTATGAACGCTAAATAAACATTTTACTTCTAAAATTCCATTATTTCCGATAAGCCCCTAAACAAAAGTTTATATTATATCAATTTTGCTGAAAAGTACTGAAAAGTACCATCAGGAGAAGCTGCTAAATATCCAAACTCCTTATCAACAAATAATCGAGAAGGAATTACTTTTACTTTTCGTTCTTATTCAAATTTTTTAATGGCAATTTTTTCTTTATCTTTGCCATAGTTCATTGCTTCATTGCAGTAGTTGGTACCATACAAAATTTCTTTTACTAAAACCTGACATGGTGTTGTGTCTCTTCTTTTTATTATTTTTCCGAACAAAGACGCTGTTAATCGATCTTTTCGTTCTTGTTTATATACATCATTAGTCCACTAACCAACTGTAGCAACTTGAAGTGCACTAATATTATGTTCGGAATGTTGAAGAAACCAACGACAAATCAGATGAAGACAAAGAAGAAATTTGGCTTTATTTTTTTTACATCAAAATATTTTTGTTTTAATAAAATTTTATAAATTATCTTTTGTGGTTTATAATTATATCTATCAAATTATCTTCAAGTAAGTCCTAAATAACTCATAATACTGGTATAGTTCGAATGTTAGGAGTACAAACGAAGAACTACTGTGTGAGTACGTAGATTGAACGCGTGTTGCGCGGAGCAGCGCGGCAAAGCCTTGTTTTAAAAAATTTATATTTCGGAAACCATTTGGTTTATTGTTCCATTTTTTTTCAAAAACTTATTTAAAGTATTGTAAATGTGAAAATGTACATTATATGGTCAAATTTTTAATAATTTACATAGCTTCCCGCAGGGTAAAATTGTCAATGCACAATTTCGCAACTAGTGATTTTGGAGAGCCCTTTCTCAAAAACAAAAAACTTTTTTTAAAATTTCTTATTACTGTTAGCTGCGCTCTGGTTTTCTCTATAAGTGGACAAAATTTCAAAACTTTAGCTTAAATAGTTAATTTATAAGCGCGATGTATGTTTTAAAAAACACGATTTTAGAAATTGTTGCTCCGACATAAAAAACATAAATTTGCAAAGTTGTGTCCTACTAAAAAAAATTGTAGATAGCGATTTCAGATGCCCATAATGATACTTTACAAGACTGTAAAGGTCCCGTCTCGTTATACGTTAAAAAAATTTTTTGCAAGAAAGAAGTCTCGTAGAACGGCGCGGCGATTTTACTCCACTACTAGCCCGTCTTCCCCAATCAACTAATTCGACTATTTGAGATAATTCGAGAGCGAAATAAAACATAAATAGAGAGAGATAGAAAATGAGTTTCAGCGAATTTGACCTTGAGTAAAGTAAATTCAAGAAATAATACATGTGGCCATCTCTTGAATATCTTTTTTTTTTAGTTTAATGATTGACCACTCTGGCGCAGAAACGCAGCCTATATACAGTACACAAAATGCATCATTAAAGATGAGACAAGTTCAGGCTATCTTACAAAATGAGAATGTTAAACTTAAGTTACAAATTATTTACCAAAGCTGTGTATTTAAGCTATTACTCGTATTACCTCTGTAAATGAGTTTTTAATTTATGACACTATTTTACTAGGAGTAGGTAAAAATTTTGGATTAGGGTCTAATTTTTGAATGCCATTGCCTGTAGTCATTTATTACTTCGGGTTTAACCCCTCAGTAGGTAGTAACAACTTAAATATGACTGCTTCGTTAATAATTTATTACTTAAGTCAAATTCTTATTTTCACATAAAAACACTATAATGTATAAGAATCCACAAAGGAAACAGCATCATTTATGTCTTAGTTTTAGCAATAGAATAATAATATTTCTTCCATCATTTTCTTGTATTAAACAATGTTTCTGAAAATGTCTGCGCCCAGAATTAAATTACCATTGATTCATTTTCATTTTTATTGAAAAAAAAGAACTGTTTTTAGCATCAAAACAAAACAAAAATTTAATTTTGATCCAGAAACTTAGAAGTAATTTGTCAGTAAGGTTATCACATGGGTTTGTTTTGAACAAAAGAAAACATGTTACAAATAGTGAATTTATTATGTTGTTGACCAGATTCTGTAAAAAACCAATGCAAATTTTCTGATTTGCATACATAAAACTCAATTCTTTTAAATTTTCATACACAATAACATAATAAAAAAAACTAATGGCCTCATAAACCATTAAAAAAAATCTCTGGTTAAACGTGGCCTAATTACAAAAGAAGAAAGAATCGAATTTTCTATTTCATAATATTTTTTTCCAAAAAACAGTTTATGAACTCATTGTGACATAAAAATAAATTTGATACAAACCTAATTATATTTTCGTATTCTTTATCTCGGCCCTTTGAATCCCTCCAACGTCGATACATAACAGACGCATCAACATTTGCAGGACTGAATGTGTTAGGTTCGTTCAAAAGTGATATCACGCTTAATAAAATTGTGCGCACACTTTGCGTAGGGTTCCAGCGTTCACATGGTAGTTCTCCTGATTGGGGATCATCGACTGGTGGATGTAGAATACTGATACATAAATCTCCATTCTAAAAATGACAAAATACATGAGATAATTTTTATTAAAATAAAAGCCGCATACCTCGTATACATTAGGATGCCATACTTTCGTTAAAAATCTAATTGACGGTGGCGAGTAAGGATAATCTGGAGGAAATTTCATCCTAGCCTGAAAAAAAAACAACATAAGTATGTATTTAATTACATAGATGAGGATTTCACAAAAAAAATGATAAATTTTCACCACCGTTTCTCCACCTAGAGATGTGAATTTAACTGGATAAAAAATTCGCAAGCTTTAATAATCTGTTAAAAAATATTCAAAATTGAATACATCAAAAACAAAAAAAGAGGTAATATGGAAATTACAAGAACAAAACTAAAATTATGATGTTGGCTTACGATTCCTGGCAATTGAGTAAGACATATAAATACTCATATAACAATAAACCGTAATACTTGACCCTACAGCACAAATTATTTGACAATTATATGATATTTTAAAGAGTTAAATATTGGTTTACATTAAAATTACAAAAAAAAGAAAAAAGAACGGCAACAATGTTTCATCATCTTTCTTTAATTCTGTGATAAGTTCAGAAACTTTCCGAAACTCAAAATAGTTTTTTTAAAAACTCATTTAAATTGTTATTTCCCTGATCATTGTGAGTTTGTGGCAATTTGTAGAAACTCCAATAATAACATTATATCTATACCAGAGGTGTCAATAAGTTCGATCGCGAACTACCCGGGTCGAGTGAAACGCTTTTGAGTTGATTGTCAAAAAATTATTAAAAACAGAAATTGTAGTTTTTTAGCAACCCAAATTCTTTTCTTCACAAATTACATAAGTTTACTTTTTCAAAAAGTACATTATAAACAGATTTTGATTCACCAAGTCCATCGTGTTAGAAAATTAGTTGACACCTCTGATCTATACACACCACAAATACCTGAAAAAAAATACAGTGAAACTTCGGTAACTCGAACTATGACCTGTCACCAAAAGTATATAGTTCGAGTTATCAAGATTACAAAAAATGTTTACTAAACGTTTATGTGTTTGAGACGAAAATTCGGTTCGAGTTATCAAGAAGTTCGACTTGTCCAAAGCCCGTTTACAGAATGAGCATTCGAAAACGAAATAAACAAGTTTTTGGGTACATCAAGTTATTTTCACAAAAAACGCTTGGATATGTTGATTTCGTTTATGAGGAGGCAGATTCTAAAGAAAATGTTAACGCGGATATTTCCTCCTTTAAGAAACGCGGCTACTGCCGAGACAATTTTAAATCAATCTTGCAAAAAAGGTACAAAATTGATAATTATTTTGAATTTTTTTAAGGTTTCTTTCACTAAAAAGATTTAAGATTTAAGTTTAATATTTTATGTAAAAAGCCCCTTAAAATTTTGTGCTATTAAATGAAATATCAATAAATCACCTTAAAAGATCAGTTGAACAAATAATTTAAGGGCCGATTTCATAATCAACTTAAAAGCTCCATTAATTTAAATGACGTTTAGACTGTAACTGATATGACAGTATGCATCAAAAAATTATCGACAGTTACAGTCTAAACGTCATTTAAATTAAAAGAGCTTTTAAGTTGATTATGAAATTGGCCCTTAGTATTTTATAAAAAATTTATATTACATTTAAAACACAAATAATTTTTCGAAAAAAATTATTATGAATTTTTTATCAATAAAAAACCTAAAAACTATATAAAAATTTCATAATGATATGCCACTTGACCACACTTGCTATTTAAAATTCTGAAGATGGTAGCCGCCCCCATAAAAGAGATAAATTATCAGGGTTGAAATTAGCCTAAGTATGTGTCGAGGAATTTTCGAAAAAATGTTATGTACAGAATACTCCAAAACTAATGTCACACTTGTTCACTAGAACTTGTTCACCCTAGGGCCTAGGGTAAAATTCACCATAGGGTAATATAGTATTTAACTCTAGTAAAGTTATGTTTTATTTTTTTGTTGTCAGGAAGTAATACAAGAAATACAAGGTCAACTTGAATTCGACACATTCTCATTCTCACCGTACATGTTACATATGACTCATGTGTTGAAATAAAAAGCTAGTCCTCGGTTTCACTAACTTGTAATTAGTGATATTAATACGACAATGAATATCGATCACTTTCTTAAACAAGAAGTCGATGGATAATTGTGCTGAATCTTCTTGGTGTGTCAAATAAAACGTAGAAGACACCCACTAACACCAAACACTACATTTAATACAACGCGCGTTTCCAGAACAAAGATGCCATTTTTAATTCTCACGTGAAGATGGTAATTTTGTTGTCGAAACGCGCGTCCTTTTAAGTGTAGTGTTTGGTATTGGTGGGTGCTTTTTACATTTCTTCCTACAATCATGTACCACCACTTTCACCTATTTATTCTTATTTTCTCTTTCTTTTTTACTTACTTATAACTCTGTAATATAATAAAATAAGTTATACAAAACTTTATGTGTGGAGGTATTTTATTTACTTTGAACGAATTCTCCTAACAAGGTACAACCACTATTTGTAAAAAAAGTGTGTAATTAATTCTACAAGTACTGACGTCATAAAAGCCATACCTCATTGAATGTTTATATACAGGGTGAGTCTGGTA
The DNA here is from genome assembly GCA_029207805.1 of Tribolium confusum. Lineage (NCBI taxonomy): Eukaryota > Metazoa > Arthropoda > Insecta > Coleoptera > Tenebrionidae > Tribolium > Tribolium confusum. Next base: position 40,365,773 of record JALGAY010000003.1, read on the forward strand.
AGAGTTTATCTCATCTTTTCTCAAAAACTAGTTATCATGTCAACTTCGGAGTTTGCCATTAAAAACTTTGTTTTTTTCTCTACGCATGTGAATTTTTTCAGAATTTTTCTAGTATTCCCTCTAATGGTCTAATGAATATTAATTAATTAATATTAATTCTTTGAAAAAAAAAATTACATTATTTCTAATATCATTCTAAAAGAAGAGATGTTGAAATATTATTTGATGAAAAAAATATTCCAAAAAAATTGTAGATAATCGCAAAAACTAATAAAGTTTATTCTTATTGTAAGCCCCCTTTTTGGCGTAATGACATAATCCCAACTAGTCTTCACACCGAATGCAAATTAAATAAAAATTTCATCAAAATAAACAGAATGATTCTCACTAATAAGTATAAAACTGTTGGGGGCACTTTGAGATTTACCACGTTTAATAAAACCGTCATAACAGTTAACATGCCGGTTACCATTTTTCTCGGTTCCATTTATTGAATACAGTGTCAAAAAGCATCAAGTCCTGATCACCGGATAGAGCTAGTGATATATGGACTCAATGAAGTAGATAAGGAAAGAGACGTTGCACTCGAAGTGGCGAAGACGAACGCAGCTTAAATGAGTCGTTCAGTTCCAAAACCGGCCATCTCCATCAAGCAAAATTTTTCAGGAGAGATAAAAAACGTGTCACAAAACCGTCGAACAAATAGACGTTATCTTACGCAAAAATAGAAGTACTTGGAGAGTAGAATTTGATAACCTACACTTTGATTACATCGACTTGAATTTAAAACTTCTGCTAATTGTTTGGACATGGCCGGTTCTGGAACAAACTGGAGTGGAGATAGACGGTTATGATACAAAATGTCTTTTTTTGATTTTGAACAAATGATTTTTGTTCGGTTATTAAATCTGAAAGCATAAAAAATCAGAGAGGCACATTTTTATCCACAATTTTTAATCGTTAAAATTTTACGTTAAAGTAGGCAAATTAATTTTTTTCGTATAAGAAGTACGTTAAGTCATAGATATTTGTTGCAATTTGGCTAAAAAATATATTTATAATATATATTAAAATTTTCTGCAATGGTTTTAAATATTTTTTTGCATTTAGTTAAAAAAATAGTTGCACACTTCTGCAGGTCATAAATTATTTTTTGGTAGATACTTTAGACCTCACCCTTTTTTCCTAACAATACTTCCTTTGCATTACTTTGTGTATTTGGAAGATATAATTTTTTTATATACGCGAAAATGGTAATATTGCGATAGGAAATTTACGACCTGTAAATACTGTAAATAACCCCTAATAAAGCACAATGCTTAAGATAAAAATTGTAATCTTTATAATTGCATAGGTACTAGACAAAACAAAAATTTGATAATATTTTTAGCGTTTATGCATTATAATTTTTATAAAATAATTTTGCCCGGCTAAAATATAAACTCTAACAAGCCTTTCTCAACCTCAGAAATTATGCTTTTACAATTATTAATATTATAACGATACCACTATCACTATCAACAGTATTAAGGCGCACTACTAGAACGAAAACTTATGGAGATGGCCGCTTTTGAAACGAATCAAATTTTTTAACCCTCGGGAGGTATGTACATTATCATGGCATCCTTGTTTGGGTACACTGGGTAATGCATACCTGCTATATTTAACTATCAATTTCTTTGTATTAAATTATTGGATTTTAAAAACTTTTTTTTTTTCATCGATTCGTCAGACGGTATAGAAAATGAATATATCCATATAAATGTCATAAAGAAATTAGATTATAAAATATTGCGAGAAATACTGATGAAGAATCCCCGAAAGTTAATGTTTTCTGTGAATGCTAGTATGTCTGTGAGATAAATCTATAATAAAAATCTTTTTCCAACGTCATATGCAAGAGAAATTAATGTATTTTCGAGTGTCTCTTTTGCTATCCAGTCTTATTGAATAAAATATATTTATCTGGTAGAGTGTAAATTAGATGGTTTTTGATTTAGGGCCGATTTCATAATCAACTTAAAAACACTTTTAATTTAAATTACGTTTAGACTGTAGCTGTCATTATGACAACATGCATCGAAAAATCATCGACAGTTACAGTCTAAACGTAGTTTAAATTAAAGGAGCCTTTAAGTTGATTATGAAATCGGCCCTAAAAAAATTTAAAACATGAAAAATAAATTATTTTTAAATAAGAATAACTTATTACAGAGTTAAAAAATACACTTAAAAATACAAAAATATGTGTTATAAAAAGATAGTTTTACAAAAAAATTTACATAAACTTCATAAATTCTGACACTATGGGCACCCTACCCAGTGTACACCTCAGACAATTTCCAGATGGAGAATTTATAGTGAAGATAGTCAACTTTTTTTCCCGCGATAGTAGGGCCCCGTCTATTTTACTATTGGAAAAGGAAGAACGAGTAAAAATGATTGGGTATACTATACCCAGTGTACCTCCTGAGGGGTTGATACTTAAAAAGCATGCGTTATATGTAGTTACTTTTGGCTCAAACCTTTTGAACACAAGATGTAAAAGTGGTTAATAGTTATTTATACACCAAGGTGGTGAAGAATGTTATTATTGACCGAGTATCAAGATTATTTCGCGAGGGGCTTTGCCCCGAGCGGAATAAGATGCGAGGCCTATAAATGTCTTCACCACCGTGGTATATATACTATTTTTTCCACTACTAACCAAATTTAAGGCAAAAATTAAAAATAAAAATTTTTCTTGTAAAAATCAAGTACCACAGGAATAATAATAAAATTTAAAAACAAGCATAAATCTATCATTCTTTGAAATTACACCATGGCAACATGAACAACAACAAACATTTTTGTTGACAACGAACCTAACAACGAGTCAACAACAAAAATTTCTAATGGCATTTTTATTCTAATAATTTTGTCGTAAATACATTAAATACATTCGCAAATACGATAAAGACGATCTCCTGAGTATACAAAACCATGTTGCACAAGTTTTTGTTGAACAACTATCCTAAGATTTTCAAAAAATTTGATTTTGTCCATTATTAACCTTGGTCAACAATAGAAAAATTATTAACCACTAGCGGAGAAATTCAACTTCTCAGTTGACTAGGAGACACAATAATGATCAACTTCATAGCTAGTAGTGGAAAAAAATTTTTTTTTTTAGAATAAAAGTCATTTCATAAAAAAGTGGAGATGGCCGGTTTTGGAACTGAACGACTCAAATATTCGATTTAGGTTGACAATGGATTTGTAACGCGATTGGTTGATAGAGTCATTAAGAGAACTGACGTCATGGCCGCCAAATTTAAATTTCTAATTACCGTAATTCAAAATCAAATGCCATTTTGACATAACCAATTGTGTCATAGGGCTTCTTGCTATATACAATATTTTGAGCGTATGTTTTTTTTCGATTTCATTTCATGGTAAAAAGCCCATTTCAATTTTTTCACATTTGGTTCGCCCCTGGAAAACAAATATCATATTGTTCTTGCTGTAATTATTGCTGAATACATCTGTAGCACAAGACACAAACTTGTTAGCTTACGTTAAAGCAGATTTTTGCAGTTAGTTCTGGCAGTTTAGGTGACAGTAATGATTAATTTTAAATGGACAAACCTCATTTTTGTGTAAGACTGCTTTGATTCCATGAGTTTTAGATTGCTCATTATATTAAAAGCATTACGTTGTCATATAAACAATAACAATGACAATTATTTGTACCACAATGGTTAAAAAAAACAAATACCTATTAGGATCAATTTGACTAAATTCAACATTGGTTGACAGCTGTACTTTGACACCAGCTGATTATGACGTCAGTAGATCATTCTTTATCTTGATTATACAAAATTAGAATTCGTTCACCGTCAGCTTTCTAACAAATAAAAAAAAAACTAAAAATAAACTTTTAGAGTTCGAAAACCTCATTTAATACGGTTTTAAAAATCGAAATATACGAAAATAGAAAATTACATCTATCGTATTCTCTTATTATTGTCAAATTTTTTCAAGGTTTAAGCAACCTAAAAATGCAAGCTGAAATTATTAGAACAGAAATAATCTCACAACTTTCTATTGTAAATTATTATCCACTCCATTATTTTCTCTTTTGAACCACACTGTATACGTTTGTTTTGTAAATAAACTCTTATCAATTTCTTGATTAAATTTAATTTAAAATACGTGCACAAAGTTTAATAATCGTATTTGCTGGTTGTTGGCACTTTATTATAAAAGTAAAAATCATTAAAATAATTAAAAAAAATGTTCACGGTGCAGTGAGAAAAGTAGAAGTTCATAAAATTAAGCTGTAAATTTTCTCTTTAATTTAACTGAGATGAACTTTCGTTGTGCAATTCTCGTCAAACCTTGCCCAATACAAAGAAATTTTCGAATTTTGTTTAAGTAAGAGCGAGTTTAATTTAACTCCTGTGACTAATTTTACTCTCAACAAAGTAGACAAAGAAATGGTCAAAAGTACCTTGAAACATCCTCCCATGTAGAGGGTGTCCGGTGGCCCAAAAATAGCCACTTCCCATTCAAAAAGATTGTCTTCGTTGACAAGTTTAACACAAAAGCCTTCGACAGGCTCTTCTTGGAGGCTCTTGTATTCGACGGCGAGGGCTCGAAGGGCACTGCTTGTAGCCTTCGTTGTTGCCATTTTCTCACAATCACAGGATTGTCCTTAGTCGGAAAATTCAAGGCAATTTCGACGTTGTCCAGCCTACGACGCCATTAAACACTAAACTAAAATAAATCGTATCACCCGTAACTTGCACTTTTTAACGATGAAAGACGTTTCTAGTAATTTTCTTCACGGGAAAAACGTTAAATTTTACCACTGTCACAGCACTTCTAACTAGGCCCCACTTGTAAAGGACTTTTCCTCGAAACTTCTCTTTCTCTGGCTCTCTGTTTCTGAGAAGGAATAATAAAGGACTGCGAACTTGAACAAACAGCTGGTAATTTTATTGCAGTGCGCAAGTGCAAGGCCTGAAACCATTACAGAATTTTGATTGGCAACTTGAAATTGTCAACAACTTTAAATTTGTTTAAAAATTAAGCAATCACGATTTTTTGTTTATGGTTCTAGAAAAACAGTAGTTTCTAATTTTTAACGTAATTCTATGTACTAATTAATGAGCTAATAATACTATATTTAAATAATGGTATAATTCTTAATATTGGACTACTACGTACCTATTTTTAATTACTAAAATCCAAGACCACTTCCAAATCTATTTTTAAAAACTAAAGGGTGTTTTAAAAGTGTTTTTAAAAATTTAAATGTAAAATTTGTTCGTTTGTATTGCACTACTTTGCCAGATTCTACGGTGCTAATGGGCTCCAGAAGTCGTGACGTAAAAAATGCGCGAAATTTTGAAACACTGTCATTCGATAAAAATACCTTGAAAAAGTCGACCTTATTGCACATGTAAATAAGGTTGAATTTATAAATATCAAATTTTATGCAATGAATAAATACACTAAATAAAATAAATAAGACCTAAAAATGTCGACATTCGATAGCCTAAACATTTCATTTATTGATAAGTCACGAATTACAACAAATTTACACTTAATAAAGAATTTAATGGAAAATAAAATGTTCGATGCACAGATTTCCTTCATTTCTAAGCTTTAACGCAGGTCCAACATGAGCGAATGCCAGCGAACTATGCCGAACGTGAACAATTTTCTCTATTCGTGAGCGCGTTTGCGCGCTACTTTGCTACTCGGCTATCTACGGTAGTTGCTTTACAGCGGTTCGGGTCACTTTGAGAGCACGAAGCCTGTACGGTAATTTCTATTTTCGATTAATTTCTCAAATATGCGAGAATTGTTTGTAACTTGTGTCTGGATTAAAACTAGAATGTCTAGAGTATTGGAGTTGAGTGTTTTTATGCCTTATTTGTGTTTCCATATGTGATTTTTATTAGCTGTTATAATTTCAACCTTATGTATTAGTGCAATAAGGGCGACTTTTTTAAGGTATGTTTTCAGAATGACAGTGCTTCAAACGTTCGCGCTAAAATTACGACACACTTCTCCAGCCCATTTGTGACAAAAAGGATGTGACGTCTATACAGAGTGACATAAAAGTATGGAATAAAATTCAAATTTTCTAAAAAAATTTCTTTTAGAAAAACACCAAGACAGGTCGATTTTATATTTTTTTATCCTACTTGACTTCAAAGTTAGTTTAATTTTAACCTCTTGACAGGTCAGAAAATCGCTCTTGTTTCCCTAGGGAAACAAGTATGTCGCAATTTGTGGCCGTTAGATGGCGCTAAGTGAAACATCAATTAAAGACTCAAGTTTTTTTTAAAATCTACGTAATAATGTGGTTTCTACTGTTGGAATACGAGATCTAATACAAAAAATTACGAGTGCTGTAAATACGAAAGACGAAAATCAGGTTAAAGTAATGCAAATTCAAAAGCCTGATATGTCATGACACATAACCTCAAACTGGTGAAGATAAATAAAAGAGAAATTCATCACCATCCGTACTGTAATCTATGCTTTAATATTGAGATATTTTGGCTGTAATCAACGTAATTAGTATCCGTCAATTATTTGAGTTTGACACCTTTCAATTTCAAATTTTCCGTCATCTATTGTATTTGTTGGAAAAATCTGATTTTTACACAGTAAGTGCCTCGACATACAACATGTTTAACAACAATGAGGTAAAAATATAAAAGCTCTGCGGAGTTTTTGTTATTACAGTCAAGTTATTACGAAATATTTTGAGGTTAGGTCACCTTTCTGTCAGCTTATTTTATCGTTAAAAGTTTTTTATTTTGAGTAGGATAAAAAATAATGTGTGCACCTCATCAATAAAGAGGTTTTCCAAGCCTCAGGAAGTGGCCAGCTTCGACTTCGTCTCAGCTGGCCATCTCTTCCTTCGGCTTGGAAACTGCCTCTTTCTAGCTAAGATACACAATATACTATTATTGCGCACGTTTTTTTCTTATAGTTGACTTCAAAAAAATCGGGAAATGAAATTTGACCTGATGTGACAATTAGAAATTTAATTTGTCAATTAATGTCAATTTTTGTCTACATTTCTGACACATAAGTGCTGTTTTTTAACCTAAATTCTAAAAGGCCGTTTTAAAACATAAAAATTTAATAAAATCTGACAGAATTTCGCGTTTTTTTGAAGCCAATTGTATCTCCAACTTTTTTGTCTACCGTTTTTTTTGCTGTGACGTAATTGATATATTTTTTTAAATACAGCCAAATCACGAACTTATACTTAATATAAGTTCGTGAGCCAAGTGCAGTTTCATAAAGCCCTGTTTATAAATTCTTAGGTTGGCAGTCATACATAGTTTTTTTTAGTGCTCTGGTTGGCAGTGTTAATTCACTGTCACATTTTGACAGGTGGATAAAGTGCCAATCTAGTGGCACCAGCGTAGTAAAAATAATTTGAATTTTAAATTTAATATCAAAGATGCATTAAAAATAAACTATAACAGATTTAAAAAAATTTAAAAGCGTCAAAAATTCTAACCTGTTTTTGTACACTTTTCACTTCTGACAGATTTCCCACTAAAAACAATTGCGCTCCTTTAAAGAACGGTTTACACTGGCTGATTATCCTTTAGAAAGTGGACGCAATGAAACTACACCTACTTTAGCAACCCCTATTTTTGGTGTTGAAAATTGAAACTACTTTTTTTCTGAGTATCACAGTATAACATTTATAGGGTCTAAAACATAAACTTTAAGTAATTTAACTAATTTAAATGTTTTATCGAATTTTTCAATATACACGCAATTTTTAAGAATTACTAAACTAAATGTTTCAAATACAACTAATTTTCGAACACTATTATCACATTATTTCTGATTTTTTTGACTAACTAAATGATGTGTAATTTTATCTCTTAAATCCTTGATTTTGTTGCAAATACTTTTGATTTGAAGTAGCCCCTCAGAAAAGCGGGCAAAACCATCTCCGACACCACGAGCGTAGTGTGGAGGTGCACCGTCTTGATTATAACAAACCATACATTAGCTGCTGATATGTATGTCTAGATCCTTTTTATTGGGAAAAGTTCCACTAAATGTTTTATCTGTTTTTCTGAGAGGGCTACTTAAAATCAAAAGTATTTGCTACAAAATCAAGAATTTAGGAGAATGAATTACAAATCAGTACCGCTTAATTAGTCAAAAAATGAGAAATAATATGCTAACTGATTTCCAAAATTAGTTGTATTATTGCCAAGAAACAGAAAGACATCAATTTGAACATTTAGTTCAGTAATTCTGTTAAAAATTTCGCTTATTTTGAAAAATTTAATAAAACATTTACATTGTTAAAATTACTTAAAGTTTTCGTTTTAGACCATATAAATGTTATACTGTTATACTCAGAACAAAAAATAGTTTCAATTTTCAACATCATAAATAGGGGTTGCTATTTGAAAAAAATATCGTTTTTTTTAAATACGTCACAGCAAAAAACCGGTTAGCAAAAAAAATTGGAAACAAGTGTAAAACGTGGGCAATAAAAAATAAAATCAATCTGTTTTGGCGTTTTTCAAAAAAAAAAAAAAAAACTTATGGGCTGATTTCAAGTTGAGTTAACACTGGTAGTATCTTCGTTTTCATGGAAATTTAAAAAATTTCGTTGTTGTTATAGGTTATTGCTTTGGAAACGTATTAAAATTTGCGATACTACCGGTAGTATCTTAACTTGAAATCAGCCCATTAGAATATATGAATTTTATTCCATACTTTTATGTCACCCTCTATACATACAAGGTAAACCGTGGAAACGGGAAGTTTTGAAAAAGGCATATTTCAAAAAGTAACTATATTTAATTAAACCGAAGTATAACAATATTAAATTAAATGTAGGCAGTTTTTCTTTCTTAAAAATTATGCCTGCCAAATGGCCTCCTCTTCTCTCTATACACTCTTGAAGCCTAACGTCGAAATTCTGCTCAATTGAAATTCTGTAAAATAATTGTAATTGCCTACAATTATCTTGTTATTGTTTTAACAAGTGTTCAATTAAAAAAGTTGTCAAGAGTGTCATGATAAAACAAAAACATTTTAAAGTATTTCTTAGTTAAATTCGGCTACCGTACTGTCAGTGATAGTTGTCAGAAATGTTGGAATTGTCACATTATGTCGGATTAGTGACCTAAAATCTATTTTACGAAATATTTTGTAAAATTAGTAATCTTTAAAGCTTTTTGTAAATAATTATTTATTAACTCGTGTGAGGAAACATTCCTAGTGCAAAATTTGCAGATTTCAAAGTATTAACATCCCATGAACAAAATCAGTGACTTTTCTTTAGTGATCTTGTTTTGTGTTCCATCGAATAGCTTCAACCTTTCTACCACTTCGAAAGTAACTGTCGACTAAAAATTTTTTGTGCTCAAAATGTAATTAGCTAGACCCAATAACAAACAAAACTAAAATTTAGAACGAACAAAAACTGAACACGAAAAAGGAGAAACAAAATGAAAATGACTCTGAGACACTCAAAAATAATCAAAATAATTTATTTATTTATTTATAATGTTTTTGATAGTTATAGTGCATCAAGTTCCAATATCTATTTTTCGCCACATTTTCTTTTATCAAAATCTCAAGCACTCTTGACAACTTTTTTAAATAAACACCTTTTACTTTTTAATTAAATAAAACAGTGACTTTTTGAAATACGCCTTTTTTAAAACTTCCCGCTCCCATAGTCCATTTGTACTGACTTTATATAGTTATATTATTTAAAGTTTAAAACGTCATTAGTCATTACCTTCGTCAACGTGATTAGCTTAACATTATGATTTTTTCGATTATTTCTTAGATAATGTTTTCAAAGTTTTTGATGTATTTTACTTTTATTACAACGTTTAGACCTAGAAGTAATAATACACAATCTATATGTAATTTCATAAAAGCTCTTGCTGAATTTCTGGTTTGTCGAATAAAACGAAAAAAATCACCCAAAAACACTTTTTGCACACTAAGTACTTGGGGTAACAATGTTACTATTCTCAAATGAAAAATTAAAACAGTCTTAACTCTTAATTAAGACAGTTTTAATTAATATAATAAGACAGTGTTAATTCTCACTTCAGAATGAAAACATCATTTCTAAGACGTGCATCATGCGGAAAAATTGTTTGGTGATAATGGGTGAATTGCTCGGGTAATTTCATAAGTATGTAATTCTATTTTTTGTCAAATTCCAAATGTTTTAAAACACTCATTGAATAGTCCACTTTTCCTACAAGGGCTTTTTATCTTGTTCCAAATTTAAAATACGAATCACTGCAGTATCCTGCTCTTATATTAAAAATCGTATAATCACTATAACACGACTTTCCGTGCGTTTGCTATACAAATTTATTTACATGAATAAAATTTGACGTAAATACATATATTTATCAAAACAAAATCAAAATAAATTTAAATTGGAGATATGTTTTTGATTACAGTTGATGGTGCAATGTTTACAATAGAGTTAATTTTGATTCACTATTCTTTAGTTCTACAAGATAAATTAACTGATTTGGAACGAATTATTTACCACTTGTTTGTGCTGATTTAGCGACTCGTTATCCTGTTTTTATTTTAATGCTTTAAAAAAAAACTTGATAAAAAGCTTATTATAATATAAGTCATTAATCTTAGCATGATTTTCTGTTTTAAATAAAGATTGATGTAAAGATTCTTAATAGCTCCAACTCTGTAACAAGCAACCCGTATTTTTTTAAATAGAAAAAAGAAACTTAGGAAACATATTATGTAAGAAAATTTCCTTTATTCGTTTTACCGAAAACAATCGTAATTTTGGATTTTAAATTTTAAACATAATGTATATTTTTATATGTTTGAAATCTACATCAAATTGTGAGTCTAATACACTACTTTTTCTAACTTTTTGTGAAATATTTTTTTTTTGTACGTTTTGTTGTTTTATCTAGAAGGCTGTGATGGTAAAAAATATTTCTAAATAATGTAGGCAAGAACTAAAAAATATAACCAGTCTCATAAATGCTCTAATTTAGAAAATACAAGAGTTCAAACTGAAATAACTTAGTTTTTCTGGTCTAACTCAATTTTTCCATATAGAACAATAGTGACCTACTTCATTTTTTTACCTGTGTTTAAAAGGTAGAAGACAGTTTTTTTTAAATATTTTTAATTTTTTTATTAACAAAATATCAACTTTATGTACTAGTGCAATAAAGGCGACTTTATGATAGTATTTCAAACTTTTGCGTGTAAATGACGTCACACTTCTGGAGCCCACTTGTGTCGGTTTAGGTGCTGGAGGGGAGTAATCCTTCTGCCAATGACTTCTGCACAAGGACGTTGTATGACCAGGACGGAGGGTCGCCTATACTGCCAATGCTAAAATGTTGAAGGCATTCGCTCACTCTAAAGTAACCTTTTACGACTCTATTACTCTCTCTCTCCTATACAAGGCAGAGGCATAGTATGGCGTGGACGTAAGGTATATCTAACGTACAATTTGGAAAACAATTCTGTTAGTTGCTTTAACTGTTAAATTTAAGCAGCTAGACTCAAAATAAAGTGTGTTTGAGTATAAATAAATATAAAATTAACATTTTAGATTGGAAGCTTCTCGTGACGTGTACCATTTTATAAATCTAACGAGACGCTACTGGTTAGACATGCGTAGAATGGTCTACTTTAGTAACCTTTTATTGCTTAACGTGCATTGGCGCCGTTTTCACTTTTTTGAATTGACCCTCCGTCCTGATCATTCAACGTCCTTGCTTCTGCAATCTGCACCTCTTCCCTTCCCTTCGAATGAACTCGAATGTATACATGTTAGATTTTATTATGAAGCCTCTAAATGGGCTGGAGAAGTGTGTCGTAATTTTAGCGCGAACGTTTGAAGCACTGTCATGCTAAAAATATACCTTAAAAAAGTCGCCCTTATTGCACTAGTGCATAAGGTTGAAATTATAACAGCGAATGAAAATCACATATGGAAACACAAATAAGGCATAAAAACACTCAACTCCAATACTCTAAACATTCTAGTTTTAATCCAGTCAGAAGTTACAAATAATTCGGGCATAATTGATAAATTAATCGAAAATAGAAATTACCGTGTAAGCTTCGTGCTCTCAAAGTCACCCGAACAGCTGTAAAGCAACTACCGAAGATGGCCGAGTAGCGAAGTAGCGCGCAAACTCGCGGACAAATGAAGAAAATCGTTCACGTTCGGCATGGTTCGCTGGAATTCGCTTATGTTGGACCTGCGTTAAAGCTTAGAAATGAATGAAATCTGTCCATCGAACGTTTTATTTTCCATTAAATTTTTTATTAAGTGTAAATTTGTTGTAATTTGTGACTTATCAATAAATGAAATGTTTAGGGTATCGAATGTCGATATTTTTAGGTCTTATTTATTTTATTTAGTGTATTTATTTATCGCTTGAAATTTGATCTTTGTAAATTCAACCTTATTTACATGTGCAATAAGGTCGACTTTTTCAAGGTATTTTTAGGGAATTTCGCGCATTTTTGACGTCATGGCTTCTGGAGCCCATTGAGTGAAAATAGTTCATTATAAGAACAAAATTAAAAAAACTGATTTTGTTTCGCCATAAATAATGGTTTATTGTAATTAATTGTATTAATTAATAAATTGTAGTCGCTTTTATACATTTAATTTTTTATTTATACATTGTACTTATTTTGTATTATTATTATTATTATTATATATTGTATTTATTTTCCTCCTTCAAGAACAAACCGCCACTGGTGCTGTGGAAGATGTAAACAGTGTTGCCAGACTAACACAATTTTTATCCCGCCATGTGCACACGAAAATCCCGTTTTTATGCAAAAAAATCTCGCAGATTTTTAAATTTCTTGCTTACATTAAAATAACTAAAAAAAGTAGTGTCTTTTGGACAAATTTTTCTTAGAAAAATCCCGCCTATTGGAGAAAAAATCCCGTTTGTTCTTAAAATGTCCCGCAAAATCGGGATAATCCCGGTCATCTGGTAACACTGGATGTAAACAAATCTTATAGGTTATGTCGGGCCCATCAAATTTGCACAGAATGTCAGTTCTAGTTCTAGACATTCGAGTTCAGTTTTTTTCTCTGTTCTGTTCTTCACCAGTCTTCACCATCTTCACTGAACAAATATTGTTTCCTGATAAATAAAGAGGGCGCTCTAATCAGTGTCTACTGTCTACTTTATGTCTACAGGGATCGTCACCGGATCGGGTGCGAATGATCCCATATAGTTTTTATTTAACCTTGATAATGTTTGAATTATCCTTAAGATGATAAATTACATCTCAAGAAATTCTCTTCATTTTCCCTACATAAACGGCTATGTTTTCGATCGTGTTTTCTTTACTAAAAACGCCAAGAAATTCTCCTTGTGTCAATGCCCAAACTATTTTAGGTTACCAAAGATAACCTCAAACTCACCGAAAGCGACAAGACAGAATGTTTACCGTTACAGTTCATCGGAAAGTGGCCCTCCATCGAACAAATTGCCCCCGTTGATGGAATTTCCGAAAATAACGTGGCCTTCCGTAATCAAGTCAATAAGAAATTTTATATTGGCCACCTTCATTATAAGGCCCTACTTCGATAGAGATTTTAATTTACCCGATTTTGTCATAGGATCTAAAAAGGCTGTGGAGGTTTGTAACGTTCAATGGTATGGTTGGATGAAGTTACTTTGCTAATATGTGGAATTATTCAATGGTTTAAGGTGGTTTCTAAAAAGATTGCTGAAGGGGATGTTAAGTCTTTGGATGGGTTAGTTACACAGGATATATTGCCGTCTTTACAAAGGGCAGTGACTCTCATGTCGCTGTCTCAAAGAGAGCAAATCGCCGTTGAAATTCAGGATATATATTTTAGTTTTCCTTACCAGGTGCGTTATTTATTATTTTTGCTTTAAATTTATTTTTTTTATTTTTTAGATAGGAGTAATGTTTAATGAAGAAAATGATCAAAAGAGATTTGTTGAAATTACAATGGTTTTTCATGTTCTTAAAGGGTTGGCTTTAATGAGATCACGTGGAGAAGAACCACCTTTGAATATGGGCATGATGCCTGAATATCAACATCGAATTTCCATTTGTAATTACAGATTTATTAAAGAATTTACCAAAGGAGTTGAAAGTGACTGGACCATTAATTTACTTAATCATTTTAAACCAGTGGATGAAACGCTAGAATAAATCATTTTAGTCAAAAGTAGTTTTCTTATAAATATACAATATATATTTATATTTTTTGTTTATTTCAATAATTTTGAAATACACCATATTAAAAGTTTTTATCTATGACTGCTTTGATAACTGCATATTATATTGAATATTTGAGTGAAGTAAAGTGACATATTACTTCACTAGTGAAGTAATAAAATAAAAATCAACTCTTTAAAATAATTCGTTTTAATTTCAAACTCAATCTTAATTACATGCTGTTATTGTTATAAATATTAATAACACAATTTTCACACCTAGTTATAGTAGGACACGCCATTTCTGATACGTTTTTTTCGATAACAGCTCTCGCTGCAGTAGTTCTGTTATAGTATTTTTGTCACCCAGAATTTTTGAAGCAATTTGATTTTTATTTTCTTCTGCCGTGTCTGTACATATACCCCTCTGCCACTGTATTTGAGCGCCAGCTTTACTGTTAAAAGATTAGCTCCCGAATTAGCAAGCAACGAAGTAGATGAGCGCCTATAACAATGTCTCGTAAATCCTGCTGGATTAGGTAACTGAAGAAAAATAGCAATATTCTTGGGGAAGGCAGCAAATGTGTTTATACCAACAGGTAACTTTATACACCTCTGGTTTCTGTATCCTAAAAAAACCGTCCACTACTGGCGTTATGAGGGCGAAGTGCAGCATATTTTCGAGTTAATTCTAATATGTTGTCTTAATCAATTCTGCCTGACGTAATAAAAAATTCTCTGGATATTTTTGTTTTACTGTTTGGTATTAGAACATGAAAGCATTGTCCCTGATCTTTGACATCTTCCAAAATCATGTTGGTAAGTTCTTGGATCCGACAAGCTCCACCAACTCCAATAATTAAAGCAACCTTGAAATTAACATTACTTAGTAAGAATAATTTATGCATAAAAAGGGTACCTTCATTAACAAAAATGTATCATCATCTGCTTCTTGTAAAAATTTGCTAATATTTTGTTTAGTAAAAATTTGCGATTTTTTAGCACGATATCCTTCAAATTTTCTTTTCAGAAAGACGATTAAATGCACGTATTTACTGATGTCAACATTCTTCTTCATTTTCATTATTGTCCTAATCATAGAATAAAAAGCTCAGAGACTTGGATGATTTATACTGTTTTGATAAATGATTAAAATATGCAAGTAGAACCTTCTCATGCGTAATATTTTTAACATTTTTCTCGTCGCACCATGAACTGATCCGTTGAAAAGCCATCTCGTACTATTCTTTGGACTTCTCTGGCACCAAGCAAAAAGCCGCATTTGTCGCCGCTTCTTCGACATCAGAAGGTAAACTTTCTGAGTACTCATGTTTACAATTTTCTTATTTTTACCACAAAGCACAATTTTTATTAATTACCTCAAAAGGGCGAGCTTTGTTTGAAAAATTGTAAGCTGTTGCCGTAGTGCTTACTGAATGTATTCATAGGTCACCTTACTTTTGATGTAAAAAACAGGAGTTATCGGCAGCATTAAATTTTCGATTTTCTTAGTTTTTTGCAGTCATAGATAAAGTTTTTTATATCATACGTGGGCTAGAGCACATTGCAGTAACTCGTGTGTTACAGATACTCGGGCTAACGCCCTCGTTATCTGTTATCTACACACTGGTTGTGTAATGATGCTTCTATTCCACTAATAATAATCAATGCTATTATCCAACGCCTCAATTTAAAAAGCCTATATAATAGCTATGTTAATTTTAGATAATAAAAGTTACTAGTGAAACAAAAACTTTATACTATCTTGTAAGTCATTAGTCATTACATAGCGACAGAACACATTCAAATTGTTCTTCTTAACGTTTTGGGTATTTAAATCTACAGTAGTTGCCTTCAGTTGTAAAAACTTTTTTTTTTATTTTGCTTTCACAAATTAACACAAATTTGCAAAAAAATTGAACGGCTTTAAAGTTTGGAAAAGTTGTAATTCCCTTCTCGACAATTTAATTATTCGTCAAATTCAAAGCGACCGATAGTAAAAAGCAAAATTAAATAGGGTAAAATTTACTTATAAGTCGAAAAAAAAAAGTTAACATCAAAAAGTATAAAAAGAAATGTGTATCACATCGCTATTCCTCTATTTTTGAACAAAGATATGTAAGTAATAAAAAAATTGTATTTCGAGTAATATAAATTTTTTGACGTATTGTGCGACCTCTATAATGCAACAACTGCTAAGTATTTGTATGAACAGAATGACATTCACCTATACGGGGTTAGTATATTAACTTGAATAAATGCTATAACTCGACTCGCATTGGCTGGATAAAAAACAAACCTTATCTACTGTTTTTAATTTCTTTTTATTGTTTCTTGCTTTCACAAAAACTGAGGTAGTTTTTGCCCTCTAAAATTTTTTTTACCGTTTTTGTTGTCACACTGTGGGATTTTTTTGCACTCCTACCAAATATTTTATGGTTATTTGCTGTCGAAAAAAAATTATTAGGTTCTTTGCTGTTACGAAAAATTCTTTGATTCTTGCTCCCACACGAACTTTAGATATTTTTTGCCCTCTCACAAAAAAACTCCACCGTTTTCTGTAGTAAGACGCAAACCTCTACGATTTTTTGCCATTGCACGAAATATTACATAGTTTTCTGCTATGTAACAAAAAATTTTAAGTTTTTTGCAGTGTCACGAGAAATTACTTGGCATCTGCTCCTACACGAACCTTTGGTGTTTTTTTTTGCGTTCTACTCACAAAAATTCCACCGTTTTTTGATATCACATGTAAACCTCTACGATTTTTGGCCCATGCACGAAATAACTAGTTCATGGTTTTTTGTTGTCGAGCAAAAAATATTAGGTAAGTTTTTTATCTGTTCACGAGTTTTTTTTCCAGTGCGAACTTCATCAGGTGTTTTTTGCCCCTCACAAAAAACCTTTACCGTCTTTTGCTCTATGATTTACTTTAATTTTAAAAAATATTTCATGGTTCTTTGCTGCTGAAAAAAATATAAAGTTTTTTTGCCGTGTCACGATAAATTACCTACTTGGTTCTTGTTCCTACACGAACCTCAAAAGTTTTTTGCCCTGTCACAAACATTCTACCATTTTTTGCTCCAAAACTCTACAATTTTTGCCCTCGCCAGAAACATCTGATGATTTTTTGCTGTCGAAAAAAGA
Source organism: Tribolium confusum (assembly GCA_029207805.1). Taxonomy (NCBI): domain Eukaryota; kingdom Metazoa; phylum Arthropoda; class Insecta; order Coleoptera; family Tenebrionidae; genus Tribolium; species Tribolium confusum. The sequence goes on from JALGAY010000003.1 coordinate 40,383,157, forward strand.
TATTGGATTTTTTCGCTGTGCACGAGAATTGGAATTATTTGTTTTTAAAAATAATGCCACATTTTATTTTTTAGTTATTGTCTAAAATGATTTTAAAGAAAAAGATATAATATTTTTCCAAACAATAGTCAAAAATTTCTTTTTCTTTACATAGATATCAAATGTATTTTTTTTTTAAATAAAAGCATTCTTTTCTTAAAATTAGAAGATTAACTAGACATTTTCTTGCTCTTTTATATACATAGTACAAGTCTGGTCTATGTATGTATTAAATTATTCAAGATTAACTCAATAAAGTGTTCAAAACAAGAAAACTTTATCTTTTTTTTTAATCAGTTAAAATGTTTGCGCACAAATATGAAACTTAGTAAATAATTACTGCACTGTGTTATGTTTAATATATAAAAAATTCAAAAACGCAATCTTTATATTTCGTACGTTATCTTGACTCAAAGTTCACCGCGAACACCGATTTTTCGAAGAGCGCCACCTTAAAGTTGTGGTGTCAGTTGAATCGACTAGAAATGAACTCTAAAAAATGTAAAAAAACTACTTTTGTTAGAAAAGAAGTTAACCTAGATAATTTTCACTACAACACGAATGGAGTTGTACCTAAAAATTGCAATGAAATTGGACTAGGAGTAATTATGAACCAGAGGCGGTTCGTGGATATAATTTTAGGGTAGGCGACAGACAGGTACCTGAACATACCATTCTTGCCAAAAAATTACGGACATCAAATTTTAACGCTAGTGACAAAATTTGATGTTTTAAATTTTTTGTCCCTTATTGTATTACGTTTTTTCGTAAATCCTTTAAATTTTACATATTCTTTAAATAACTTTTACTCTTTTACATTGAAAGTTAAATTTTAGTGGCAGCCGAAGTACATAAAGTAAAGAGTTTTTTTTTTGACAATTAGTCAATAATAGTGTTTTTACTCCTCCTTTTGGATCTGCTTGCTTATTGTTTTAAATGAACAAAAAACCATTTTTGTAACCGCTAACACCAAATGAAAGTGTTTTGTATTAGTTGGTACAAAACTGTATTTTTTATTACAGAGTCTATTCTCTAATTTTAATTTTTATACCTGTGAATTATAAACAATGCTAGTTCTTCTCTTTTTAGAAGAAAGTACAAGAACCGCTTTTTTGAACGTTCCATATAATATACATTTAGTTTTTATTTCCATTTTTATAAAAAAACAGATAGTTTTCTAAGTTAAATTGAGTTATAGGTATATAACTAAAAATCGGACTTTAGGCAGTAAAATAGGTATAGAGTTTAATGGATTTAAGTCTAATTTTTTTTATTAACTGCCACATAACCATTTATGGTTATCACACCATACAATTTTAAATGCACAAGAAAAATGTTGGCCATGTCTTTTATTACTTGCACACATGGTGATTGCAGGGGTTGGACGCCCTATTCTTAAGATATCATTTCGCTCAAATTCACTTCTAGGAGAAAAGAGAGTCTCCAACAAACTACAAAGTATATCATGAATTCAGCCGCAATCCATGATATCTAAATTACACAATTTAAACGTAAAACTAATAATAAGATCTAACAAACTCAATGAACAAATCAAAAAATAAAATAAAAGCTTCCCAAAATGACTTCCAAACTGCCGTAGGTAATTTCTGGGAGTACTAGAAAACACACCAAAAGTCCCACCTTTGCCGGTAAACTTTCGCATTACCTGTTCAGGTAACAACACGAATGACACAAGAAAACAAATATGACCACAATGCAAACTTTCCAGAGGGCTAAAAATCGCTTGGCTAACAACTTCCGATCGGAAACCTGTGTGAACTTGTACGTATACGACGTTTAGTGGTGGGAAAACCGTAAATATTCGACTTCTATCGATAGGCACCGATAGAAGTAGCCTACAAGAAAGAATTTTTACCAGTCTAAAAACAAAGATGCGGGATTGTGGATACTGAGATGGAGGGAGATACACTCATTTGACGTAAACCGCTGGGTAGGCGAAGGTTTAAGTTGCCTTTGGTCGTCTTTTAGCTTCGCACTGCTCTTTTTTTTACACAAAATCCATGACGTAGTTTAAATTTCAAAGTAATTACAGATATTTAAATAAAAATATATTGCAATTGCTCCCACTGTTATTTTTTATATTTATTAAATTTTATATTTTTTTATTAAAAATGTCAGGGTAGGCGCCGCCTAACTTGCCTACCTGGACGAGCCGCCTCTGTTATGAACTTTTGCTGACTTATATTACTCATTCGTATAACCATTGAGTTTATTATAACAGGGCTTGTTTCTCAAACAAAGGCTGAAGGAAAGCCGATGTTAGCAGCGCCATGCGGAGATCTCTCTAAGTGAGCAAATGAACAGGCTGTTATAAACGTCAATTCTAAAAAAATGTCATTCAGACGGTTGTGGTCAATAACTAATTCTTTTACTGTCGAGGTTGCCTGTTTGTAAATTATAATTGATAATTGACATTTATTTAATGTAACGAAATAAATGCAAAGAAAGTAATTAAAATTGATTTAGTTATTTCAAATATGATAAAAGTGGTCGAAAATGTTAAAAAATGTCAAGATAAGTACATTACATTTAAAAAATTAAAAAAAAAAAATTGAACCTCTGTCACCGGATTCGTGTTCTAGGGATCATTTTACGTAAGTTTAGCGAAAACCCCGATCTTTTTTCATTCATTTTTAGTGTGTTCAGCTAAAGTAAACTATAACCAAAATGGTATCGACCTCTCTTTACGTGTTCCTAAAAAAATTACTTAGAAAATATAAATTTTATTCCATTCTTTTATGTCACTCTGTATAGTGTTCTATTTAAAAATCCAAAGTTATGGTTGTTTCCGGTAAAAGCGCAAGTGATAGAAAGTTTATTTTTTACTCAAAAATAGGGATTTTCTAACATAATATGCTTTCTAAGTTTTTTATTTAAAAAAATAAAATATTACATAAAAAAATACAATCATTTAACGATTCGTCAGAAAGTGGGTGAGTTGCCTCACCGAGGCAATCCGGGCCGATCCGACCGTCTCATTGCGTGTGATTAAGACTGTACATATCAAATACACAGAGACAGAACACAACTACACAACACATATTACTCATATTAGTATAAGTGCTTGCCTACCCTACTGCAATAGAAGTGCGAAATATTTATCTGATACATGAAAACAAAAAGCTTGAATCCTCCGTTTTATAGATTTGATAGTTTTGAAATAATGACGTAAACGGATTAAATAAATAGATAAACCAAATAAACAAAAAATAAGTCGATGTTTCGACAATAACCTATCAAAAATGTTTAGTTACATAGTAACTTGGTAGAACCACAGCGGTGGCTGCACTGTCGCTCTATTATGTCGGCTAGTGTTGTGTGATTATTATTGTGTTTTGTTTACTGCCACATTGGACTTGTTTTGTTAGTTCCGTAAAATCAGGATTCGAGGTCAACTAGTGACAGATTCTTGTTGTGGCACTGGCAACACCACTAGAGCACCACCACCACAGAACTGTGATCAGGAGCAGATGTGCAAATCGTCAAAGATGACAGGTCGGTTGAGGTCGACGTTTCCGTCGTAGAGAGCAACTTTGACGATGTTCGGATGTTGTGATCGCGAGACTCCTCTTCTTTCGCCCCGGAATCGAAAAGTCGTCGCTGCCGCAATTGAAAAAACCGCTAACAAAGATATCGACTGAACGCGACCCTGAACGTCGCATTGCCGCGCAGTGTAGTGAGCAAATGTTTAGCAATCATGGCGAATCCGAGGAAGTTCAGTGAGAAAATAGCCCTCCATACCCATCGGCAGGCCGAGGAGACAGCCCGATTCGAGCAGATTATGAAAGAAGTATCCGATGCGACGGCCAGGGTATGTAATTGCCATTTATAACCTCTGAAGAGAGTCATGAAAGGACGTAAACAATAGAGAACCTTTGCCGCAGAATGATAAAAGCGAGAGCCCCCAGTTGTGTACTCTAGGGGAACGATACCACTCGAGATCGAGACAAGACTAGACAAACGGAAAAATAATCGATTGATTCATTGCCATTAAATGAGACAAACGAATTATGTTTTCAGGTTAACTGAGGAATCAATGTTTACAGCTGTTTTTACTTTTTACGACGCTTAATCGAAACGTACGTAGATAACGAATCGCTGTAAACAGCCAATTATACAAATTAAATCACTGATTTATTGCACACTATTTATTGTTCATAAGTTGAGGGAAGAATCAAGAGATTACAATGGTTCACCTATAATTTACAAAATGTATTGTAATTTTAATAATAAGAGATTCTATTATGTTTTTCTTATTGACAATGTGACGTTGGATTATTTACTGAAGATAGTGCTAGTGAAATTGAAAAAATTTTTGAATTTATATTCAGCAGTTGGTAACACTGGCTGGTGCGATTTGGCAGCTTTAATTTGTCAAAATCAGAGTTTTTTTACACCGAACATTAAATTTTGATAAAAAAAACTGATTTACAAAACAGCAAACCTATTTACAAAAAAATTCTATTTGATATTTAGATGATAAATATTAAAGAATTCATATAGGAAAGATCTATACAAGTATTGATTTATTTATAACATAATATGATAAAAAAAAATCTTTTAGAAAGCTATGACTTTGTTTTCTCCATACATACAGCGTTATTCACGAGGCAGTTACTTCTGAAAAAAATTGAGCCGCAACCCAAAATACTATTGGCATAGATTACTGGATACAATTTTTAATTTCATTTAAATCAGTGATCAAAGTAAGTTGGACGTTAGATGACAGTGATATGAAAGCATCAAAAGTGACATGAATAGAGTTAATCTTTTTTGAAAATCTATAGGTTTTAGTTCTTGAACTAGTAAAGTTGTCCTTATCCTGTAAGGTTATACCATATGTTTATTATAATTTTTGATCAGAGGTTGCCATGAAAAACAAAAACCCTAAAAACGTAGCGCCTAACTTATTTCACTTGATAATACATAATACATAGTCTCACTCGACGTTTCATGTTTTCGAAGACATTGGTAAGAGTTGCAGGAGTAATATTGTTTATCTGTTCCTGAATACGATTTTTTAGTTGTTCAATATCATTGACTGGCTCTCTAAAAATGATTTCTTCTGGAAATTTAATCCGAAACTCGTCAAAACAAAGTCGGGATGAGTAAACCCATTCTCCGTTCGCTAAGTGGCACTAAGTGCCCATTACGAAAATATGATTCTACCAAAAAAAATTTCTGTTCTGCAGTGAAACCCATAATTCTAATCAAATTTAAATTCTGCTTTTAACAGTGACGGCAAAATGACATTTATCAAGTGAATTAATTTAAGCGCTAAGTTTTTAGAATTTTTGTTTCTCATAGCAACCTCTCATCAAAAATTATAATAAACAAAAATGTACAACCACCATAAATCTCATTATTCGCAATTAGGACGGTCTATTGTAAAAATGTTTGGACTCACGCGCCCCACAGTGGTTCAAAACCTGGTATTTTGCGAAAAAAATTGCGTATGCGTATATTTTTCTTTAAACGGCATTATCAAGGGTGTATCGCTACGTTTTTCTATCCGCTGAATTAAATAAAATAGTCCGCAAGTCAATTGGAGATGTATTTTTAAAGATATGCATAGCAAAAATAGGCTATTATAAACTGTAATCGGCAAATTAAAATCTCTACAAGAAAATTACTTCGACATAGTAATAGACTGTATTTTTTCTTAATGTAATAGTTAATAAGATTGTTTAAAATAAACAAGACCATTTTTGTTAAATAAATTATTTAATACATATACAGGGTGGTCATTTGAAAACCAAACAAGCTAGATTTATGTATTTCTAAATATTTTTTTTTTAAAACGGTTGAACACATCGGTTTTGTTTACGAGGGAAACAAAAACCTAAGATAATGTCAACAGCGATACTTCATCCCTTTAGCGATGGCGGTTGCCTCCTTTAAAGTTTTAAATAGCAAATGAGGCCAAGTAGCACATCGTTGGAAAGGTAATTAAATCTTCTTTTTAACAGTGTTTTTGTTTTCAAAATCCGACCAATACATAACCAATAAATAGGAGGTGAAAATAATAAAACTTCCACTTCGTGATTAAATAATAATTAAAATGTTTAGCTTGATAAAAAAATAAAACCGAATCTTTCAAATGTTTTTGTAAAAGTACTAATTTACAATAATAAGTCATCAGGATTTAATAGAAAATTTAAAAATATTGATCAAAAATAGGTCGTAAGAAAAAAAATGGTGTAAAAATAATTACAAAAAACGGTTTTTAAACTTTGTAGGGGTTGTTTCAACCCCTCTATTATTTTATTAACTTAGATTTAGTATTAAGAAGCCATCAGTATTATATATTACAAAGTGGTGACTCTAGTAACAATGTTTTAAATAATGCACATTTCTTCACCTTTAAACTGTCTTAATATTGTAATCAATATAGGAAACAGGGTAGCAAGTATTAGCAGCTGAATTTTGTTTTATCGGTTAAAGAAACATATCAGCTACTTGCATAAACAAGTCCGAACACTGCGCTCGACCGCGCTCAAAAGATATGCCAAAAAAAATGTTAATTTTTAGCTTTTCTATAAATTTTAATATTTAGTGCAAATAATAAAATATTTTTTTCTTTTGTATTAAATACATTTTCCAGTATATCAAAAAATATTAACAAAAGGTAATATATTTATAAATAAAGTTTATGGGAATCTTCTGTCTATAATGCCTCTGGTGTTTTTTTTTAAATCGCCGTTTTTTTTGGTGATTTAATTTAGATTGTTTTATTTCGTACTAATAAGTTTCACTAAATATAATATTGTAAAAAGATTAGTTTTTTCTATACTTTTTAACAAATGTTTTTAATATCTTGTAATGTCAGTTGTAAGTTGTAATTCAGAGATCTGTAAATGCACTTTTCTAATTTTGCTACAAAAGCCTGTAATTTATTAGATACAAAACCTGTAAAGTTGAAAATTTACAGAAAAATTTATTAATTAAAGTAAATATTGTTTTGTCATCATAAATACATGTATATGCGAAATTTCATTTTATTCGGATAACAGGAACTGACTTAAATTTTGTTTGAAATATTCTAAGCAGACATTCTGATCACCCGGCAGAAAACAATGCAAGCTAAATAATAGCTCTAAAAAGGGATTGATGAAAGTTATTTAGAAATTGTCAAGTCTCAGTAAAGTGAATAAAATAGTTCGTAAAATAAATCAAAATACTCTTATATCAAAATAAAAAATCGTTAGTACAGTAAAAAAAGAATGAAAAGCTTCCGTAAAGTGATTATATTATTGATTGCTGTTTTGCACTTATTTTACAAAATTTGTACATTATTATTAAAGTAGTAATTTAGCACAGTAAGTATTGTTTAAAACTACAGGTGGCCGCATTGCCCACTTAAAATAAGCGCAAACTGCACTCTGTAATATGCTACCAGGATACAATACTATAGTATATACTCAAAATATCTCAAAGTGAGCTGACTTGTTAAGACTCTTCTATAAACCAAACAATAGCCATTGTTCAATTTATGGAAAGGCAAACCACCCTAGGTTGGACTTGATTTATGATATGACAGTTCCCTCCGCCAGTATTTTACAATATTTGCATGCGAAACATCTGGCGGAGGAAACAGTCATAAATCAAGATCAATTCTTATGGTGGTTTGCCTTTCCATAAATTGTACAATGGCTATTTTTTAGTTTATAGTAAGGTCTTAAAAGTCAGCACACTTTTAGATATTTTGAGTATACTAGTATACCATACCATATAAACTCTATGTATTAAAATGAGAGGCATGATAAAGAGTATCTATATTTGCAGTTTGGCATTGATTGGCTAAAAGGTTGTTGCGGCTACCGTATTATTCAAATTACCGTGGTAACTTGAATAATGTGCTTTTTTGTTATATTTTGTATAACAATTAATTATGCAGAGGAAAATTTTTTGTACAATTTTTTGTTATGTTATTTTTTTAAAAGTGAAATAGACATGTCTTCACTAGGAAGTCCTGAAATATTCTTATTCTATCATAAATGAGAGGAGTGCCCTAAATCTTTTTGTTACCTTTGCCTGTGAAAGGTAAAGCTCTTAAAAAACAAAATACAAGGTGACATAAAAGTGGAATAAAATTCATAATTTTTAAGTTAATGTTTTTTTAGAAAAACGCCAAAACAGGTTGATTTTGTTTTTTTATTGCGCACGTTTTTCACTTATTTTCAATTTTTTTTGGTCAACTGGTTTTTGCAGTGACGTAATCGATTTTTTTTTTAAAATAGCAGTCCCTATTTTTGGTGTTGAATGTTAAAACTACTTTTTTTCTGCGTATAACAGTATGACATTTGTAGGGTCTAAAATAAAAACTTTAAGTATCTTAACCAATTTAAATGTTTTATTGAATTTTTCAAAATGGTCGCAATTTTTAACAGAATTACTGAACTAAATGTTCAAATTGACGTTCTTTCGTTTTCTGGCAATAATACAACCAATTTTCGAATTTCGTTAGTACAGTATTTCCTATTTTTTGACTAATTAAGCGGTACTGATTTGTAATTCTTTCTCTTAAATTCTTAATTTTGTTGCAAATATTTTTTATTTTAAGTAGCTTTTTAGAAAAACGGTCAAAACATCATCTAAATAATCTCTGACACCACGAGCGTAGTGTGAATGTACACCGTCTTGTTTAAACCACACAGTAGCTGCTGGTATGTCTCGATTCTTTTCACTGGAAAAAGTTCCGCTAATGCTGGTACTAACATGTCGCAAAGGACATCCAAATAAACTTATTTAATCAATGAGACGTCAAAAAAAATACGGTCCTAAAATGTGATTAGCTCAAAAAAGACACAACTGCCATATGGGTCGATAGAAAATTTACACTGGATGAGAGAAACCAATACTTGTTACAACACCCATGAAAATTGAATGTTTAGTGTGGGTTTCTCGAATCATATTTTAGGATATCAGTGATGTTAAGAGAAAGAATTACAAATTAGTGCCGCTTAATTCGTCAAAAAATGATAAATAATGTGCTAACAGAGTTCAAAAATTAGTTGTATTATTACTAAGGAACGGAAAGACGTCAATTTGAACATTTAGTTCAGTAATTATTCTGTTAAAAATTGCGTCTATTTTGAAAAATTCAATAAAACATTTAAATTAGTTAAGATACTTAAAATTTTTATTTTAGACTCTACAAATGTTATACTGTTATACGTAGAAATAAAGTAAGTAGTTTCAATATTCAACTCCAAAAATAGGGGTTGCTATTTAAAACAATATATAGATTACGTCACAGCAAAAAACCAGTTGGCCAAAAAAAAATGGAAACAAGTGAAGAACGTGCGCAATAAAAAAGATAAAATCGACCTGTCTTAGCGTTTTTCCAAAAAAAACATTCACTTAGAAAATATGAATTTTATTTCATACTTTTATATCACTCTGTATATGATTTCTATTGGATTGTATTTTATAAACTTTATAAACGTCAAATTAAGATCTTTTAATAATTAATTGTAGATGTAGTACAGCAGGGTTCGTCAGTGGAGCGGGAAAATTTAAAAAAGTAATTTTTTATAGACCTGACTTGAGTAAAATATGCTTTTTTATGAATTATTAATTTTTGACTAATAAAATGGCAACTCAAATTTGTTAAAAAATATGGTAATAAAAAAAAATGTTTCATGAAAAAATTGGGGAAGAATATACATCAAATTTTTTCGCTTCACGGGCGGACACTATAATTGTTCAGTTTTTTATCATTTGAGCTCGTGTACATTTTTAACTAATTTTTCGAAGTTTTTTTTTATTTTATACTTGATTAAAAAGCATACAAAAACGTTTTGTCGTGATTTCAGTAATCCAGTTGTTTGTAGCAATCTAAGTATACAAACCCTACATTTTCACCGGCAAAAGTAACTCGATTACTCGCTAGTTGGCTCGAACCCAATTTCATTGTTTTTCCCGTGCAATATTTGATGTGTGAATCTGGACATGGTCATTGACAATTTTATACAGGGTGAGTACAAAATGATGGAAAAGAAGCTCTTTAGTACATTGTAGGGGACTGTTAATAGAGCCCTGGAAAAATAATTAATAAAATGTTTGCACATTTTCTCTAAAAAAAAATCAAAGAAATTATTTTGACAATTTGGCATACCAGTGGTTATAAAGTTAAGTCGGGTGGGAACTTTGTTGACATTTTAAGAACAATTGAACACTTTTTATAAGTTAAATTTGTTAGTTAGTAAGTAATTTATGAAAATCATTTTTCCATAACATGGTAATAGGTTACAAAACACATTGCAAATTTCAAAATTTTGAAAAAACAAAAAAGATGAATTTTCGACTTTATCTCTTCATATCTAGAAGAATAAGAGAGTGGGATTTTTTTTACTTTTTTTCGGAGCTCTATTAACAGGCTCTTACAACGTACTGTGGAGCTTTTTTGTCATTTTATATTCACTCTGTACACAGTTTTCTTTTTCAATCATGAACAGAAACCGTAAACTTCTCTTACAAGTTTTTCTTTTTTTAAATTATTATTATTCTACTCATGAATATGAAAGTACCTACGTACTTCCTCTACCATAAACTTTACGAAAAAAGGACAACTCTTTTTAACTAGAGATGAAAATACTTTCACTACTAGAGATGGAAACGGCATAGCCGAAAGTCGAATAAATAAACTAAAGGCGTGTTACTAAGGAAACGGTATTAACATCTCATCTTACAAAAATACCTTGTTTCTTTCCAAATAATTTACATTGACAAAGAGCTTTTCACAGCTTTCTAGATGATAATCTTTGTAGCATACCACAAAATACATTGGTGATGATCAAATTAATTGATAACTTATGAATAAAAGTCAAAAAACTTTCTATTCAATAATATGATTTCAAATTTGGACAGGTTGAACTTCCATATAGACAATTATATGTGATTTTTTTCAGAATTTTTGTTCAAATAGAAAGTGCTCTTTGGGGAGCGGAGATAAAACTTGGGAGACGCGGTATGTTAAAAAGCAGTGTTGTTAAAACTAATTTTCAAAATGTAGTTAATCTAAACTGCAACTACTTTTTTGAAAATGTAACTAAATACGACTTAACTATTGTACATTTTTTCAAATGTATTTAACTACAAACTTAATACATTGAAAACGTAGTTGAAATTACTTGAATACATTACAAATATGCAAAAAGGGAAAAATAAAAATTGTAGATCTAATTTACAAACATTTACAAAAATTACAAAAGTAAAAGAATTTATAATAATTATTTTATATATCTAAACTTAAATCTAAACTAATACAAATATCTAAATTACACATTATTATCTAGCTTTGTGTTATAAACTTATAAATCACTTTCTATACGCATTACTTTGATGTAAAATGTGTCAATCTAATATTTAAATACAAAGACAAACATAAATACTGTAGTTAAATATGTGGTTAAATATTTAGAAAAAATATAGTTAGCTATACGTATAGTTAAGTTACCATGGTTAGAAAAGTAGTTAAATACGTATTTAGATATATGAAAAGTAGTTGAACTACAATTTTAACTACTTGTAGTTAAATACTTAACAACACTGGTGAAAAGCATAATTCTTTGGAGAAACATCACTCTTTACACCTCGGACATCGGACCATCTGGCGTTAAAGAGAACCACCGATTGTAAATGTTTGTGATTAACTAATTGACTTTATTGACAATAATTAAATTTATGGTGGGCAAAAACTACGTAGAAAAACTATAACAGTTACGATTCTTATTTGAATTAGTTGAATGTAGGAGAAAAACAGTTTTACGTCACACAGGTATTAGCAGCTCTCAGCTTTATTGTTGCACTCGTTACACTCAGGCATCAAACACAGGCTCAGACTGCTAATGCCTTCTTCCTACATTTGTGACGTAATATACTATTGACCTTTCAAAATAAATTACAGGTCTGATAAATCATTTAATTAATTATTAATAAATAATTAATTAGTTAATTATTTAATTCAAACTCTTAGCACTCGAACCATGTAGCGTAAAGAATAATAAATACATATTTCAAGAAATTATTGTCAGCAGTCCTCTTATATTTAAAATAATGAAATATTTACTTAATAAAACATTTAATTCTGACTATCTTTCAATATGTCTACGGGTATTGAGCCGGTTTGACACCATAAATAAAGATATTGGATCAAATGTAGATGTATCAATGTAAAAAAAGTGGCAGACGACAGAGTTTAACATCTATTGTAGTTCTGTCATACTGTAACAAATGGATGCAAATGTGGTGGCAAACAAGATTTTAATTTTATAAATGTTTTATAAAAATAATTTATTTTCGTATTTATACTACTATTTGCGCTTATTTATAAAGTATAATAAAATCATTTCTAATTAATTTCCTTTCAAATTATAATATTATGCGAGATATTATGTTGTTAATTTTCAGCAGTATTTCATTACGTCACTATTTCTGGTATAGAACAACCCGGTAGTAGTAACATCGTAAATTTTTGTCAAGGTAATTTAAAGAAAAAATGAGTTTTGCATGTAAAAAATGTTTATTTGGTTGTAATAACTTTTGAATTATTACTAGTCTTGTTAGACATTTATTTATTAAATTAAGCAGAAATCTTTGCTTAGAAACATTTCGATACACATCTATTGCTAAAGAAAGTATTGTCAATTATGCCCGCTGAAAAATTCCGAAAAAAATTATCTCTTTTGCTATTAAATTTTAAAATTATTTTGTTAAATGGATAATGTTTTGGTTTTTATTTGGAAAATTCTTAATTTACAATTTACATCATAATTGTTTGACCATGTGTTGTTTTTTTTTTAATACTAGACAACGTAATTATTGAAAACTGATTCAACACGTAGCACAAAAATTATCTTTGAATTTCAATTCTGTCACTGATTTTAAAATACGTACAAGTTAATCATTTGACCTACGTGTAATTTTTAAGAGAAAATTTTAGGGAAGGTTTTTTATAGTATTATATTAAGGTGGAAGTAAATACCCTGTTTTTTTAAATGTTTTACTGCCAAACGTTTTCGACTCAAAACTAAAATTGACGCCAAATAAAGCCGACACAGAGTTTTTAATTTGTTAAATTAATTAACGACTTCCCTAGTCAATAACCTTCTGAGGCGAAAACGTTTGGGAGTAAAACAATAAAAAAATGCAGGAGTATTTATTTTCACCTTAAGGTTGTTGGTTACGACTTCATTCCACGTAAATTTTATCACATCTTACTAAACGTCATGTCGAACAATTTTTTTAACTTATTTATAATAGCATGCCTGAAACACGGAATTTTGAATCAGCCTGTATATTTTACTTCGTAATACCGGACTTTAAATTTTGGCAAAAGTATCAACAATTTATTATATCTTATCATACTTACAATTTAAGGTAGGTGAAAAAATGACTTAATTTTTTATTTTTATGACAGATTTTTTTTATTTGATATTATCTGTTTTTTTTTTTGTGGTAATATAGACCATTTTTACGTACCTACCAAATTTCATAATAATTGGTTAAGCGGTTTTCGAGATATTTCAAAAACATGTTTTTTATACCCAACTTTGAAGACCCGTAATTTTGTTATCATTGTTATCATTTTGCTATCATAAGACAAATTTTAATAATCGAGTAAAAATTAAGAAAGTGCCAATAACAAGTGCAACCACTGAGGTCTTACCCTAATTGTTTCTAAACCTTTTTGGCAAATTTTTATATAATTTAAAGCTTTTTTCATAAAAATATTATTGAAAAAATACATTAAATTAATAGCTACTGTTTAAAGTTTTAATAAATATATCATTTATCATTATAATAAATATATCAGTATTCAATTCACTTGTCATTTTTAAAAAATGAACCAATAAAAATAAGGCATTGTTTAGTTAACGACCAATAACAACGAATTTTAGTGAGATAACCACTCGTGGTATGTTCGCACTGAATATACTACTAGTGAAAATGGTAAATATTTTACACAAATGAAAATAAGTACTGTCGATGTCGTCCTCCACAAATTTGGAAAAATGACTTAAGTTATAAATCTTACAACAAAGGGGCTTAGGACCGAAGTTAAGTCGCCCACAATAAAGTGTATCCCTACTTTATACCTGCAGCAGACCGGCAAAGGCCAGATCTTAAACATCTGTTTCAATATCCAGAAAAATACCTATTGTGCACATTATTACGGGTGACTTAACTTCGGTCCCAAGCCCCTTTGTTGTAAGATTTATAACTTAAGTTATTTTTCCAAATTTGGGGAGGACGACAGTATGTAATATATGAGGTGCGCTTGGCTTTGGCACTCCGAGTGCATCTACTCTGTCTTTGTTTGTCTCATTCAGGACAGATAAATCCGTCGCATTCTTTGAATTTAGGATTTACTTATTTAAAGACTTTTCATGACAACGTACGCTCTTTCTGCCACATCTAATAACTGGGTGCACAAAGAACATGTGTTGTTTTGGATACAGTGTCAAAAAGCATCAAGTTTTGGTCACCGGATAGAGATAGTTATATCAATGAAGTATATAAGGATAGAGGCAGTGCACTCGAAGTGGCAAAACCGAACGCAGCTATGGTAACAATTATGAATTTGTTTACAGCTTGCGATGGAAATTGTGTTTAACTCAGTTTTGAGGATCTGTATTTCTAATATTATTTGGTTCATTGAAGAGTCTTTCGAATACAACTTGAGTCAAAGTTAAGTTGAATATTTTTCCGGTGGTATCTTCTTATGGTCATTACGCTTGGGAACACTATTCGTGCTTCGTACTCATGGTGTTCATACCAAGCAAATGACTATTCGTGATACCACCCTAAAAATATTTGACGTAACTTTGACTATTCGTTGTATTATAAGTTATAACTGAAAATATTTTAGGTTTACAATATTCCTCCAAAGTTTTTTACATATAAATTGGTGTTTGAAACTTCTAGGGTCTGTTTACAAAAGGTGAATTAAATATTTAATTGCGATTAACTTTTAATTCGCGATTAAATTGGCTCGTGTTTGATTGGTCAAAATCGGCATTTAATTGCGATTTAACTATTTAATCGCAATTAATGTTAATGTCACCTTCTGTAAACCAGCCCCTAGAATTATAGTCCCCAGTACAATGCTCTTAAAAAAATTTTGATACATACAAATGTAAAACTTTGTAAGTGCCTTTCTTGCAACTAGTCCGACAAACTTATCTAATTGGAAACTTTCGGCGCTGCTGCGTTTTCGAATGCCGTCATATCGACATTTTCGGGGTGGTGGGCACCCCATACGCAGCATGATTTTTGTAGGACAAATTGACTACTATTATAGTTTTAAAATTTAAAAATTGTGGTTAACTTGTCCGACAAAAATCATGCTGCGTATAGAGTGTCCAAAAATTTTTTTTAAGGACATTGTACTGGGGACTATTATTTTACAGCGCTTTTGCTTTAGATGTGCCGTCGTTAAGTCAGGTTACATTTACACCTGACCATAAAAAAATTTGTTAGTGATGAACATTTTTTTATATAAACCCTGGTAGAGAAAACTATTATAATCTCGCATTTTTTATTGTTCTCGATGCTATGCATCTCGGATAATAAACTCTTTTGGCTATACAAAATGTTTCCTCTACCTTGGTGTATAATTTATTGTAATGCACTATTAAACAATCTAATTATTTACGTGCCCTCACAAAATAGCGAATCCAGAAGCAAATTTTTTGAAGAGGACGATAAATTTTTTTGAATGGAGAACTATTTCTTAGAAAATAATTAATTATAATCATCGGCCAAAATAAAAACACTCTTGGTGCGAAACAATGAATTACTATCTATAACATTTGTTGAAAAGTTACACAAACTGTGCAGAAAAGCATTAAAAATTATAAAAAATTTAGAAAAGATCTTATCCTTGGAGGGCCTTCATCGTCCTTCTCTGGATCTGCGCCTACCTCTACTAAAATGTTTCTAATTTCAAATAATAAATAAAAACAAACATTTACAAAAAAAAACATCAAAATCGATACTGATTTATTAAAAATAGGAGTGGAGTTAGTAGGGAGATTTAAACGTGTTGGAGTTATCAGGTCTTCATACCAACGATTTAACACTTTTCTATTGCCCGACCATAGATATTCTGCGATTATTGCTCTGACTCTTCAAGAACTTTATAACGGTTGGACCGCAAACCCCCAATAAAAATAGTGCCGGCCAGATGTTGACAATAGGCTTAAGAAATATCTAGTTTAGTAGATAAAGAATTTTACAGCGGACTGTGGTTGAATGCCGTAAAAATTTGGAAAAGTTAATCACAGGATTATGTTGTAATCGCAGAATATTGATGGTCGAACTCTACCAAGTTTTGAATCCATTGCTTTATGTAGACGAAAATGCATCTATTTTTTTCTTATGAATTTTATCAAACTGACATTTTTGGCAAAAAATGGAGTTAGCAGGTTTTCACTCTAAGCCGACAATATCACTTTTGGCAAATTGCAAAAATTGCATAAAATTGGGTTTTTTGATGTTTGGAAGGCCTTTGAAGGGTGTTCCGATAATTTCTGGATTGTTGAATTTGGGGCGTATTTATCTCTACCTCAAAGACCATCTGTGCCAAATTACATAATGCTTCGAATTTTTTCAAATGGATATTTTAATCCATTTTTTTTGACAAGTAATTCGGTTTTGGAAAACTCACATGCTAGCCGATTTAGGAAACGTTTATTTTTTTAAATATTATTTTTATAAAATTTCACTCCTCTATAACTTTTTCTTTAATTAAAATTTTGGAAATGATTGAGGGACATGGGTTTGTCTCTTAGTGATAGAAAAAAGTCACTATTTTACTATAAATCGTTTTGAAAATACTTGGTGGGTTACGATCATTTTTGAAAATCACATTTTGCTCGTTTAAGATTTTTCCACTATAGTAGTCTTCTATTATTTGATCTCAATAGTAATTCCTTACACTAGAATTTAAATTCTATGCCTAGAATTCGTTTAGAAAATTCCGATTTCAAAATCCGCCAGCTGTTACTATTTACGAATTACGTAATATGTTGCACAAAATACTTCTTAGTTTAGTCTGTTTTATCTATGTAAATTTATAAGGCTGAACAGCGAGAACCGGAAAAATAAATTTAAATGAAAGTGATGGTAATTACTCATTAAAAACAACAAAAAATTTAAAAAAATATGTAAATGATACTACTCGTATTGTTTATGTCGCGATAAATACACTGATCAAAAAAATTAGGGGAATACTTATTAAAAGCTTCATATCGTTTGCCTACATAACGAAATAAAAATTCTGATACTTTAATGTCTACTTGATAAAATATAACAAAACAATATCCTTAACTAAGCAGTTTTTAATGTAAATTTTTTTCAAGTCGGTTTAATTTAAAGAGCACGACGCGACGTCTCAGGATCTTACTAGAAATCCATTTACAAAACTTTTTAAAAATTTTGGTTAGCGGGACTCCTGACAACAAAAATAAAAGAGCAATTTAAATTAAGCAAAATTGTATTGAAACTGCTTCACAAAGAAAGCGGCAATTAAAAAAAGAATCGGAGGCATTGACAGAAGCATGAATAAAAGCTTTCTGACGAAAACGAAGAAAATAAGCTAGGACGTATGAATGTACGATACGTGATAAGTATTTTTTAACAAAAGCTATTATCAAATTTGCTTTTTTGATGTCGATGTTTTTTTTTTGACAATTGATTACTCAAAATTGACTCTTAAAAAATATCTTACAGCTATATTTTCATCAAAAAACTTATCGCTTATGATGTTTTGTCAGGAACACATCGATGTAATGTTTTCTGAAATTGCTGTCTTTGTACCAAACATAATAACTAACTTGTTTAGTAAGTATATAATTTAAAAACTTAAGATCTTATCGATTTATTTGCATTAAAGTTATATAAACGTTAAATGGTATCACTAATCAAGACTCGAGTCAGCCCCACAGTCATCATATGCAATTGTAATTTTTATTCTATTTTAGTCTCACTTTTATGTTTAATGTTGAAAATCATTAGTAAGTACAAAATGTAAAAATACATATACAGGGTGGACCAAATGTATGGAATCGGTCGTTTTTTGGGTAAACTATAATGAATTTTGAAAAATCAAAATATAAGCATTAAATGGCTATGAAGATGCTTCCTGAAATTTTTTTTAAATTTTTTTTAATTTTTTTTTATTTGTTTACATTTTTAAGGTAACTATAGCAATATTTTTGTTTTTTTGTGAAATTTATTCTTAATTTTTTCTAAAAAGAAGCTTTTTAAAAGAAATGTTGCTGTGTTAATTGTTTTAATACTAACTTTATAAATTTTTAATAAAAAAATTAAACATTACCGAATATTATCGCTAATTTTTATCAAACCTACAAAATGTTTGGTTAATTCAAGTTATGCATGTTAAAAAGCTAATAACAGTCTTTTAAAAAAGTTACAAAAAATAATTTGTTTAAATAATTAATAATTTAACAATAATAATTAATGTGTTTTTTCTTAATTTTTTATTATTTTGTAATGCACATTACGAGTATGTTATAGTACTAGGTATAAATAAATAAAGTTTAAATAGTAAGTATCAAAAATACCGAAAGCAAATTGTTCACAAAACTGTCTTCCACCTTTCAAACACCGATAAGAAAATTAAGTAGGCGTTTTTACACACCCCCGAGCTATTCTATTGCTATTGTTGTCTCAAGTAGCATCAAATACCAGCGTCTGAAAGATGGAAGGCAGTTTTGGCAACATTTTTCCTTTAACAATTTGTTTAAATTAAAATGCGGGTGTTCTAGATATTTATTATTTACATTTTATTTATTTATATCTAGTACTACAACATACTCGTAATATGCACTACAAAATAATAAAAATTTTTTAAAAAAACATTAATTTTTATTGTAAAATTATTAATTATTTAAATAAATTACTTTTTGTAACTTTTTTAAAGAACTCTTATTATGTTTTTAACGTGCATAACTTGAATTAACCAAACATTTTGTAGGTTTGACTAAAATTAACGATAATATTCGGTAATGTTTAATTGTTTTATTAAAAATTTATAAAGTTAATATTAAAACAATTAACACAGCAACATTTTTTTTAAAGCTTGTTCTTGTGTCATTTCAGATTTCTTTGTGTCAAAAATTTTGCAGAATTATAACAGAAACTTTTGAAATTGTTTTTTATACGATCTTTACCTGTTTGTAAAATCAGAAATAGATCACACTTAAAACCTGTTCATAGAAACTCTTTGTTGCAAATATCTTGAAAATTTCCTGAAATATTAATTTTTTTTTCTTGTAGATTATGTATGTATAGCCTTGACTTGACGTTTTACAATGATTTAAACCAGGTACAATCAGTTTAAAAAATAAATTATTTAGGTAAACTAGTGTTACTGTCACTGAAAAGACACTAATGGGCTAATTTCTAGTTGAGAAAATTTTACATCAATTAACAAAATTATTGCTTATAACGTAAAAACCAGATTTTTTGGATATTTGCTTTAATTCATGAAATTAGCTGAAAATCTGGAAATCCTTTTCGAAACCCATTATTTTTTTTTATATGTATAGAAAAAATAAGAGAATAAATAACAAACTTACAAAAAAGGCTTTATTAAACATCTTATAGTAAATGAGCTACCAAAAAAAGGTCATCTCAAAATTTTGGTAAAATGAGAGCAGACAAAACTTTTTGTTTATATATTTTAGTGCCTGCTCGAGTGACTGTTTATGATGCCCTGGAGCTACCAAGAAAAAAAAGATAATTCTAATTAATAATTTTTTCTAGAAGTTACAAGACTTTAAACTTCGTTAAAATTTCAGAGTGTTTCATTTCAATTGTTGACTACTGTATATTATTTGTTGTAGTGTTTTTATTAACAATTATTTTTTTACTTGTTGATATTTATACTCAATCAAAACGAATTGAGAAAAATTGAAGGTATAACCTTTAAATTTTATTTAATCAGTGCAACAATTAATTACATCCAATACTATGTTACTCTAATTGCAAATATAAACAGTAGAAACACGTGTATACCGTAACCCGCGATAACCTTAATTTTTAATAAACCAATTTGATTTAATTAAGTATGGACGAAAACTAAATGAAAATTCAAGAGCTAATGACTGATGACTAGATAATATCTAATATATATATTTTTTGAAAAGTAGTAGGTACTAAATTTAAAATAATAAGCTAGTAAATTTTTTTTAGTACAATAAAAATAAATATTAACTGTTTCCTAACTATTTCAGTTTGTGCATACAATCTATTTAATTTTCACGCATACTAAATATACATTGGTACATATTATCCATAATACTATGAACTACTACTAAGTATAACATCGAGGGCAATTTTAAACCCGCAGATGGTGTTAAACGATTTACGACCACTTCTAGATTAATAAGTTGTTCTACGTTCTGTGGTTATTGACTATATGTACAAAATAATTTTGGCAAAGAAACGGCAGATGAAGAACTGAGTGAATAGTGAACATCATGCTGCACCTAATTAAAAAACAAACAACTGTAACTGAATTGATCATAATACATTTTTAAAAAGTATGTAACGAAGCGTTCTAAAAATTCCTAATAATTCAGTAAACAAAACCAGATAACGCTCAGCAGCTGATTCGGACCGCGTGACCGCGACGTCATACGTATACGTCAGGGCAGTAGTGGTGGTATAATTCCCACCACACCGAGAACCACCACCAACGCTTCGCTACGATACTCCTCCCATACCCCTCGTCTACAAACGAAGCCTATATATTGCGCCTACCGCCTCCGATACTGGCATACTTGCGGGAGCATTATCCTCGTAAGTAGCCACCCCCAGACCCGTCCACCCCTGGAGCATTATCCTAGGGGCTTCCTCTCCGATACCGCTACCCACGGAGCATTATCCCGTTGGTAGAGTCCTACCTCCCCTCCATTACAAGTGCGAGCCACCGAAGCCGACACGTCGAGGACGAGGAGACGAGGACGAGAAGCCGACGACGAGGAGTCGAGGACGAGGGACCGCCGGGGACGAGGCCGTGTCTATACTAGTAGAAGATTCATTTTGTTTTGTTCAGAAGTATTATTTTATTTTATTTTTATTTTGTACATAGCTATTATTGTCAATAAAACCCCATGAAAGCCGCTCTTCTCTCTCTCTACGATACCCAGAACCCGACACGGAAACAACCGTTACAAATTTGGCGCCCGAGTAGCAAGTCCGAAGAAAATCGACTTTATTGAGACAGGGTACGAGAGAGCAACATGAAGAAGTCAGCCAAGATGATGGTGTCCACCGACGATGACATAGACGCCGATACTGAAGCAAGCGGATTGGATGGAAACAGACGAATTGGATGGATTTACCGCATGAAAAAACATGAATTGGTGTCCGACCTGAAGCGATTTGGGTTATCGTCCGAAGGAACCGTCGAAGAGTTACGACGTCGTCTACGCGGGTATGTACTAAAACAGCCCGTAGCATTTGGGGTCAGTGAGCCAGCACCAAACCCCATCGTGACGAAGCCAGAGACGACGAAGCCGACATATTTTGCGTTTCCACCGCTGATAAATCCGTCAACCGGTGCCATTCCAAAAAGAAAAGTGGAAACCGTAACCACCGCCAGCTACATAGATGTTTGGAATTTTAAACCGCTAGCCACCGAAAACACAACGTATATGCCACCGCCACGACTCACAACCGTCCACCAGGCCCCAAAGACAGTGCCTGTGGAGACCAGTCCGTTGACAGATCTCTCGAGTCACAGGGAATTAATGAACCAAGTTCGCAAATGGAATATCACGTTCGACGGAAGAACCGACGCCGTCGCTTTCATTGAGCGAATTGAGGAGCTGGCAGAGGCATACAGGATCGAAAGAGATCAACTGGTGAGTGCTTTACCCGAATTATTAAGAAATCAGGCGATCTTGTGGTACCGAAATCACAAGGATTCTATCCGCACTTGGAACGACTTTATAAGGATTTTCAAAACGTTCTATTTTCCGAAAGAATACCAGGAGGGCCTGGAAGAAGAAATTTTTCGGAGGGTTCAGAAACCGAACGAAAGTGGTCGTGATTTCATTACAAACTTGCAGACTCTTATCCGTAGACATGGAGGATGGAGCAGAACACAAGAACTATCCTGCATTTACAAGCACCTACTCCCGGAGTATCGCCAATACATTCGCCGGAACGACGTAAACTCCCTGATGGACCTGCTGGACCAAGTGCAGGAGTATGAGAGTCTAGCTCGAGAGCTGAAAGCCAACAAGTTCAAGCCGAGAAATTGTATGGTTGCCAGTACGAACTGGACGGGGATGATGTCCGAGTTTCCGGAGGAGACTTATGAACCACGACACTCACGACAGATTCCAGGTTTTCGCCCAAAATTCGACAAGGAAAATATGAGGTTCACCTATATGCAACCCCCAAAACATTTCTGTTCGCGGTGTGGCTTACAGGGGGTAATGACCCATCAATGCCACTGTATCAAGACGAAGACGACAAACTCCGAGGGGACTGTGCCCCAAATGGCTCCGAGCAGCCCTCGTAAAAGGATCGAAATACTACCGACACCGACTCCGAAAGTGACCGAAATAGTACCGACACCGACTCCCAAAATGACCGAAATGCTACCGACACAGACTTCAAAACCGATAACACAAATTCAACCCCAGCCCAAAAATGACAATCGCATCATTTGGAAAATCTCCGTGGCTAACCAGGAAATTCCCGCTTTGTTTGACACTGGTTCTGTGCTCTCATATATTAGCGAAGAGACGGCCGATTATTGTGTAAACCAAGGGATGCAGCCACAAGTTTTGACTTCTAAAGTGCAGGCGAAGATGGCCAATGGGGTAACTGTAGATACTAACGTTTCCTACAACATAAAATTTCAGGCCAATGATCTGAAGTTTGAATGGAATTTCTTAGTCTGTCCGAATTTAACAAGTCCGATAATCGTTGGGTTAGACTTCATCATGGGTCAGCAAATGGTGTTGAATTTTCAATCCGGAGAAATTTCCCACCAGGGCCGAATTTTGCTGAACATGGGATCACCACTAGCCCAGGTGTCAACCGAAATTTCCATTACCGATACAGTTGAAACCGCAGCTGTAGAAGACGAATTCATCAAGAGCGAAATAGCTGTGAAGGATACGCAAGCTATTGTTGATGAAGAAGTCGACCACATGATGCAGGAAGACATCATCGAACCGTCTGAGAGTCCTTGGAACTCTCCAATTGTCCTGGCTGACAAAAAGGACGGTAAGAAGAATAGTTTCTGCATTGATTTCCGAAACAACTCCGTACCTCATAAAGATGCCTATCCGCTTCCCCGTATTAACGGCATCTTAGACAAACTCCGGGAAGCAAAGAATTTTTCTAAAGTGGACTTAGATGACATCACTTGCACAAACGCAGAACACCGGCAGAACCTAATCACAGTTTTCCGGAAGCCGAGCAAAACCAAGTTGATTCCAAACTGGAAGAGAAGAAAGAAAAAAAAATCCATTCTAAAGTCCTAAACCCGTCCCTTAATATTCTACTTACAGCAAATGGACCGCAGACACCGCATGGAGACCTGGAAAACTCTCCATAATATGAAGAGTTTTTTTTTAAAGGAAGAGGAGGGTGTAACGAAGCGTTCTAAAAATTCCTAATAATTCAGTAAACAAAACCAGATAACGCTCAGCAGCTGATTCGGACCGCGTGACCGCGACGTCATACGTATACGTCAGGGCAGTAGTGGTGGTATAA
This sequence comes from Tribolium confusum, assembly GCA_029207805.1. Classification (NCBI taxonomy): domain Eukaryota; kingdom Metazoa; phylum Arthropoda; class Insecta; order Coleoptera; family Tenebrionidae; genus Tribolium; species Tribolium confusum. The sequence goes on from JALGAY010000003.1 coordinate 40,406,989, forward strand.
TTCCCACCACACCGAGAACCACCACCAACGCTTCGCTACGATACTCCTCCCATACCCCTCGTCTACAAACGAAGCCTATATATTGCGCCTACCGCCTCCGATACTGGCATACTTGCGGGAGCATTATCCTCGTAAGTAGCCACCCCCAGACCCGTCCACCCCTGGAGCATTATCCTAGGGGCTTCCTCTCCGATACCGCTACCCACGGAGCATTATCCCGTTGGTAGAGTCCTACCTCCCCTCCATTACAAGTGCGAGCCACCGAAGCCGACACGTCGAGGACGAGGAGACGAGGACGAGAAGCCGACGACGAGGAGTCGAGGACGAGGGACCGCCGGGGACGAGGCCGTGTCTATACTAGTAGAAGATTCATTTTGTTTTGTTCAGAAGTATTATTTTATTTTATTTTTATTTTGTACATAGCTATTATTGTCAATAAAACCCCATGAAAGCCGCTCTTCTCTCTCTCTACGATACCCAGAACCCGACACGGAAACAACCGTTACAAGTAAAACGTGCATAAACTGAAAATTGAGAACATTATGTTTCTTAGATTTTTTTTTATTAGTAGTATATTAGACCTCAAGGGCCGTACGCATAACTGTTTGTATATGAGAATTAACTTGGAAAACCGACGGCGAAGAGCAAGATTTTCTAGACGTACGAAATCACGAAAAGTGCTGAAGGATCTCGAGTTTCATATACTATTTTTCAACCACCTGAAAACTTATTATAATATTATTAAACGATCATTTCTCAAATCTGCTTTAATTCACACTAGTATTTCTAATTATACATTTATTGTGACAGTAAACACAATAATTATGAATTTGGAAATTATTGTCCATTCTGAATATTAAGGTTATATGATTAGGTAGGTTGGGGTTAAATTAAGTATCATATAAAAAATAAATAGTTTAATTTTGATTTATAGTTTCCTAATATTTTTGTCAAAAATCATAGAATTTGTTAGAGGGCATTAATTTGCTTACGGTCTTTGGGATCGTAAGCAGTTATTTCTGTGGTAATCAACACATGGACAGTAATTGTTGCTGGTAGAGTAGGTGATTACATGCTCACGAGATAGGTGGTTGAAGAAATTAATACATTATATTTACGGATAAAAGCTGAAACGTTTTAAATCACAAATAAAAAAATGCCTGGATCTTAATTCTTTAAATCTACCTGCTCACCCGGGAACCAACTCGACCTATTAGTTTTTGACTATTCTAATTCTAAAAGTAACGCAAAAATTAAGATGCCAAGAATAGTGATAGGTATCACAATAATGACAATTATCCACAGGTATCAAAATAAAAGAGGATAAAAAAAGTTAAAAAAAAATAAAAAATTCTATCGGGTGTTTATTTTTTTGTTTTTTAGTCTTAACAATGCAATGGTTAGAAATGTATCTTATTTCTACCTAAAAGTTCTGTGACTGAAAAAAATTATAACAAATTTGTTTTTGAGAAAATCAAGTATGGATCAATTTTGTACCGGTGAGTGTATTAAAATTTGCGATACTACCGAACTTGAAATTAGCCCATTCGATACTAATAATTGAAGACCTTGGTGCAAGGACCGGATAACTTCACTTTCTGAATTTTCGAAATAAATTTAAAACACTTTTTATTTTCTGAATGGCAAATCAGAATAAGCTCAAATTAATACTGATATTTACAGATATGATATGGAATATTTAAGACAAAAATAGTATAATTTCAGTAAACAGTCTTCAAAAAAATTAATGATAAAAATGGGAATTAACTGTTTCTTGTCTCAAAATCTAAATAATTAAAAGCTTTATTATGTTTTTTAAACAGTTTTATTCAGAAAAAAAGTCGAATACACGACAAAACCTAAAAAAAGAAATTGAAAACATACATTATTTAGAGTTACATAAAGAAAGTATCAGATATGAATCTGATTAGGCACGGTTTTCATTTGAATCTTGCATTTCATTTTGGTTGTTTTCTAAATTTTCAACTTGTGGCTCATTCAGATCGAAGCGGTAATACCATAAATCTATTGCCAGAACGTACTTGTCTGTCAAAATTTTACATCGGTGACTTTTTTCTTATTTAGAGGTAATAGATATGGTTGGATCATTTTTTAATCGGGCAGAGATAACTGAATACTTTCTTTACAGGGATAGAAACGTAAAAAAATCAGAATACCACTTGTAACACTGCATTTAAAATAAGAACACTCCCGTTCATATTGAAAAAGTCTGTATGTAGAAATCGCAAAATTGTTTTTCTCTTTGTTCATAAATGTCTTTTTAAAATACGGTTTGAGAAATCCATAATCTTACTTGTAAATATCTTGTGTTACACCAATAACCCTAAACTTTTTTGACGTTTTTTGAACTAGGGTCTTCCTACTCGTCTGGTAAGTAAACTCTTTCTTTGCGCCTTTTTGCTTTCTCAATTAACGCAAATGACCGGTCGCAAGGCAGAAAAGTATGCTCTGGCTCAGGATATTGACGAGTAATAGTTAGTATACAAATATGTATTTGGCCAAAGTCTGATTTTTATTTTAGGCAAATGCATTATCAGAAAAAAAATATCTTTACAGTTTCTGGCAAGAAGTTATTTAGGTAATGCTCTAAGAAGCTAATGACTTTATGACTTTTTGGAAGTTACTTTGTTGTACATATAAAAAGTTGAAATGCCACCGGAGGCAGAATGGATACAAAAGTTGTATAGCCATAGTTGTCTCTTGTAAAATACATCCCCAGCTAGTATAAAGGTGATAACTCCTGGACTTAACTGATTCTTGCACCAAAGAGCTGTTCAGTTAAATCCCTAAGTAATAAAAAACACACTTATACTGCTCGGAGTCAACCAATTCTTGTACCAAACATCGGCAATATTAAGTATACCAAGCCAAAGATAAAAAGTGAATTTCGACAAAAAGTGGAGTTATCCGATTCTTCCACCAAAGTCTTCAATTGGTAATAGGAAATAAACCACAAGTAATTTATAATTTGTTGCTGATTGTACATGGTAACGATTTGTAAAAAGGAAGTATAGCACATTTGGGTGAATCACAGTGAAGATTTCATTGTATCATTTTTATGTAAATTCATTACCACATCCTGTAAATATTTTATTCCTTTTGCTTTAAGAATTAATCATTATTTTTTCGCTTTTCTTCAACCAAAATAACCTTTTTTATAACCTACAGCAGCCCTAAAAATATGTCATTTTCCGCCTAAGCTCAGAAAATTTTGTATGAGTCCACATTTATCACTTTATCATTTATGTGAGGGGTGTGAGTTTCAAGTTTAATATAAGTATGTACCACTTTTGATTTTTAGATTGTTAGTCTACAGAAAATAAGTTGTATTATTAAAGATTTTAAAGCCATTTAACGTTCATATTTTCTTTTCTTAAAAATATTTATAGTTTAGGCGAAAGACGCTTGGTTTCATACTTTGAATGAATCGTGTTTAGGTACTATTGCTATATTCATACGAATTTGTTATTTTATGTAATAGGTATTCATTTTTCTTTGGCATTTTCTATAGAAAATAATTTGAATATTTTCTAAAATGATTAAGTATTACATACTCGTATATAAAATACCAATATTTTACATTCTGCCGGTAACAAATATAATTATATTATTTCAAAATCACGAGGGTCGGTTGTCATTCAACTGCTAACTACTTAATAGTTTTAATTACTCTACTCACTGGGGTCTCTTGTTTTGCTCCTTTGATTAATTGCACGAAATTATGGTACTGAAAAATCTTTACGTATTAAACTGAGATTAATCAAACATTTTAAAAATTCTTGCAACGTTCTTAGCGATTGTCATCAGTCAATAATGATGCATTTATGGAGTTTAAATTTATGCAGTGACATTGAATGTCAATTTTCTGTTCACGTTTTCTCTGTCATGACCAAAACTCAATAAAAAATATGGTTGTTCTAAACCCAAAAGTTTTAACTGTGAAACTTTGCTGTCATCTATAACGAACAGATATAGTAATAAACTAACAAAACTCTTGTTCTACGAATATTTGCGCTAATTTACTACACGCTTACCTTATTTATTTATTATTTATTACATGTTTGTGTAAAACAGTTTTTTTATTTTTTGAAGTTTATTTGTCGTTCGAATATTTTTGCTACATATGTATGTATGATTAACAGTAAACTGTTAATAATCAGCACTTAACTACCTAATTACCTAACGTTAAATTATTATTTATAGAATTATGTAAAGTATTTTTTGACGATTGACAGTAAATGTCATTTTAATGACAATTGAAGCGAAGTAAGGTGTCAGATGTTACATTTATTGTCTAGTCAATATGAAAACATTTTATTTGACCAAGCAGTAAATTAGATATTTAGTGCCAGTCAGGGCCTTTCAGCTGTCACAAAAATTTGATTAATATGAAAGGGTAGAAATTCTTTAAAAATGTGTTAAATTCTTAGGATTGACGAAAAATTACACAGGACGTTTTTGAAATTACTTTATAAATTTTAACAGGTAATAGCTCTTGTTGAAAAGTTGCTAAAGAACCAAATTTGTCTTATTAAATGTTTATAGTCTTGGAAATATCCGATGTAGAAGTTTTTGCTCAAAAACAATGTTGTTATACATTGTGTATCTCCAAATTATGTTTAAAAAACTTGTCTCGATAATCAGCAACATTTGAAAAGACAAATTTGGATATTTAGCATTATTTTAATGAGGACTATTATCACCAGGCAAAATTTCTGCAAATATTTCAATCACACTCTGTATATCAAAAAAATTGCTATAATGCATCGTACCTTGTTTAAAAACAATTTTTATTTAAAAAAAGTTCTACAGTTCATACCCGAAAATTATAAACATTTATATGAGAAAATTTGGGTCGTTTACTTTCAACGAGGGCTATCTCCTGTTTAAAGTTACTTTAAAAATCCTGTATATTGATTAAAGCAATTTTAAAGTTTTTAGTTGTTTTGAAGCCGCTGGAGCCACGAATTTTTTTTTTTTTAGCAAAAACTTAATGAGTTGTCTCTTTTTCAACCCTGTTCTGTTGATTCATTATTTCTAGGACTATCTTTAGATGATTTGCGATTATTAAATTCGGAATCTAAGCAACTGATCGTAAAGTAGATCTTAAATAATCATACCAATAAAAGCGTACACAATTGAAACTATATAGGTACAATGTTATTTTGTTATTGCTAAAAAATAAGCAAAGCAAGGCATCTAAAATTTCTATTTTATTTAAAGATTTATGGATGTTAATAGTATATAATTCATGTATTAATAATGAAATAATTTATTTTATTAATTTATCTGCAACAAAATGATATAATGTTTTTTTAACATATCGTTATCGCACTTGAACAATTATGAATTTCTGAACTGAATGATATTTATGATATGACTCATTACTTTTAATATAGAAATTTGAAATTACAGTTATTTGTGTATATGTATAAAAATAAATAATAACATAATAGTTGTTATGGATGTATTAAGGGCATAATAAAAAGAGATTATGAAGGGAGGGAATGTTTAAAATCCGTCTTATGACGTAGTTTTTAACTTCCGGAGGGCCATTAGAGACGATTATGCCCGTAATACATACAACGTTTTATGTACAATTTAAAACAATAATTAAAATTTTCAAAAAATATTAAAAGTCAAAACGTTAAAAGTAACAGTTCTGAGCAATAAAACGATTTATTTGTACATAAAATGTTTAAACGTGTTTTTTACATGTACATTTTTTTAATTATTAATGTCTCTTTTATAATGAGAAATCTAAAAATCGTGGAATTGAAACAGGCCAGAAGAAAAGTGAGATTTCTCCATTTAAAATTCAACATTAATGTTACATTAACTGTCAGAAAATGTTATAAAATAAGTTAAGAACTCAAGATATTGTCAGTCGCAGTTAAAGTAGAAGAAACATTTTAATTTTAGTCTTCCAATGGCGAATAAAGTATGAAATCATTAAAATTCAATTTTGACATTTGAAATAACAGATTTTTATCATCATCTATCTTTTCTCTCATGGCCAACTAAAATTCCATTACTTTTGGATCGCTCCATATTAACTCGTTTTTTTTTTTAAACCATTTTTTTTTTGAAATTCAAATTGTTGTAGTTACTAGTAAGGTGCTTTCAGGTGGCGCCTGATAGAAGTGCATCTAAAAATACTCTTCGCATCAACACCCAGACATTGGGCACGTTTCGCGGCGGTTCTCTTCCTAATGTATCCGCGGGTGTTCCTACGGTCAAGTCGGCTTCACATAATACAGAATCGACAAAGGTGAATTTTCACCCTATTTATTTTATTATTGTTGTAGTTTTCTTTTATTATTTTTAAGCTGTGCACTTTGTTATGTGTTTGTAATTTTTTATTCAGTAATTATTTCGTGTTCATTGTTTATTTAAAAAATAATACAAATAGAACTCGTCATTTTGCATGATATCAATATACCCCCTTAAGTACATACATAAGCAAAAAAGTATATTCGATTTTTTTTTATAGAAAACTAGACAGTTCTAACTCTCAAGTTAAATCCTGTAGATTTTTGAATTCTTTTTGATCAATTAACTATATTATAACAAATTTTGCTTGATTTTGAAATGTTTGTGTTGTTTAAGGCTGCAGTGTATTATAATTGGCAGAAATGCATGTAACATTTAGTTGATATAGGATTCACGCATGGAAATCGATTAAGTTAGTGAATTATTTAAATTTATTTTAAAATGAGTAGAAGAAGGATCTTGTAGAGTTTTTTTTCTGCAACATACTGTTCACTAAATAAATATATATATTATATCGAATGATACAAAAAATAGAATCTCAACAGGATATATATCAAATAAAATATCCCTATATTAGGTGATTCAAAAGAAATACTTACAGTACCATTAATGATGAAAATAATAAACTTATAGCCTAAAAATTAGTTATTATAAAACATATATTAAAAGAATGTGGACGTAAAATAACTACAGGTTTTTCAGCTAGAGGGCCCCAAAGTTGGAAATTAAAATTAGTTTAAAAGAGTTTTGTATTATTACTTTTTTATTTAGAAACCATTGGCAAATTTGCTTTTGGAATACAAATTGGAGTTAGTAACGCAAAAATTGGTTAATTACCAAAAATGTGTGAAGGAAATACTTAACTGGAAATTAAGAGAATTTAACAGAATTTTGCTATTATCAAGAAGAAGAGGATATTTAACTTTGTTTTGGTACCAAATTTTAAAATAATCGGTTAAGCGGTTTTCGAGGCATTTTGAATAATTATTGTTTTTCATTATTTGTAGTGCTGTAGGTCAGGTTAAAATTTTGCTTCATACTCTTGAATCACCTTATATAGAGGTCATGTTTAAAAATTCGGGTTAATTTAAAATGTCAAAACTGTCAGAATTGGATTTTAATTTTTTCAAATTGGGCTTCCCCACTGGGAGACTAATAAAATTAAAATATAATAATAAAATTACTACATTTCTAGAAGTTCGACCATCAATATTCTGCGTTTACAACATAATCCTGTGATTAATTTTTCCAAATTTTTACGGCATTCAACCACAGTCCGCTGTAAAATTCTTTACCTACTAAACTAGATATTTCTTAAGCCTATTGTCATCATCTGGTCGGCACTATTTTTATTGGGGGTTTGCGGTCTAACTGTTATAAAGTTCTTGAAAAGTCAGAGCAATAATCGCATAATATCTATGGTCGGACAATACCATAAAACACATATTTATTCTGACTGTTATGGTGACAGTAATGATTAATTTTGAATGTGTATTTATGTTTTAATGAATTAGCCTGTTTCGACTGTATTTCTTTTCGATCACTCTTTATAATTATATTAAAAACAATTATTGATAATTAAAAAAGAAAAAAATATTGATAATTTTGAGTAACTATTATGAAATTATCTCAAGTAAATTAACAATTTTTAATAAAATATGTGTTAGAACATTATTATTTATTCAAGCGATGTTACTGTTTGAGAAGATACCGGTTATGAGTTATGTTTATATTTTTTCTTTTCTTTATAAAGGAACTAAGACAAATCAAATTGCATCAGCGGTCTAAATTTATTTGCGGTCAATTTCACAAAGCCCACTGTTAGTTTATTAGTTATTAAAAAGTTTGTTTAAACATTCTTGAATTTAGTAACCATTATGAAATTGATTTTTACCTTTTGGTTGTTAGTACAAAAAATAAATGTATTATAAAGGTTTACTAAAAAAGCTTCATTATGGACGTATCGCGCACTATGCTTAGTTATAATAAGTACTTCTTTTCTTTTACTGTGAGTTGCAATTAAAATTAAATATTTACATTGGAACCGAAAGCCTATTGCAGTTTTGTTTAATTTAAAAAAAATATATATTTTTTTGAGTAATGTAGTGGTAGATGAATACATCCAAAAACTGGAGGAGATTAGTCAATATCTGAACGCGAAGCATCATTTTAAAAGAAATCTTTAAATACATTTTAGAAGTAAAGTTTTATTACTAAAATTAAAAAAAAAAATTAATTTAAATTAATTATAAACCTTTTTCGAAATTTACAAATGGTCGGTGTTAGTTATAGCCTTCATAAATATTATAAAAAGTGAATGAATGTTCTACTTCGCTATTCTCGGTATTTTTAAAATTTTTACATTTTATTTACTAGGTATTATCTGCTTTATCCGAGTTATTTTTTTGTGGGGAAGTATTAAAAAATGGTTGTTACTTCTCCGACCGTTTTCGATTTTATAAAATTTGTCATGATGTGTCTGCTGGGATACAAGTTAAAATTAACATGACAACTAAAATTTTTATATCCTGTCACATTTGTTTTTAGGTTAAGCTGTCATTTATTTTATTATGACAACATTAAAACAGGGGTTCGTTTGTTTCCTTGAAGCATATTTACATTTTGTTTATCACTAATGTGTTAACTTTCTGTAGACATACCTAAATGCAATTTGTTGATCGAATGCAACTTTATCATAGTTTTCAAAAATCCTGGAAATTAATAGGATAATATTATAATATATACCTAATAGGAACCAAAAACATAAAGATTACTAAATTTGTTGGAAACATTCTCTTTTTTCAGTGGGGTATTTTAATATAAATGATGAAAGAATTAAAAATTCAAGTCAATAATTTTGTGGGATTGACTTGAACTTTTAATTCTTTCATCATTTATAGTTTTTTAAGTCATTTATAGGCGAAATGTGTAGTGAAATTTTCAGTATTGAGATATTTTTTTAAGTATTACAGCCGTCCATGCGACATATTCATGGTCAAAATTGAAAATGAAAGGTTTTTAAAAAAAAAATGTTTTTCGACTAAATTTGTGGTCAACCCGTCTTTTTGCAAAAAAAAGTGTAGTATTAAAATGGTATAAGGAACGAAAATAACCGATAAGGGCCCTACAGGAGGGGAGTATAAGAGTGGTATTTTTGACATGTCCGTGGCAATTAAAACTAGGTCAAAGTGTTTTTAATCGCTGTGGTTTATGTTTTTTTTATTGTTCTTTGTTTGGTGAACGCTGGACTGTGTCTTGTCTTAAATTTTTTTTGTAGAGTTTTTTAATTTTTTTTTCGCATCTAAAGCAATCCACATAAAACCATAAACGAATTTTCAAAAATTTACAAAAATACATTTTTATGTTAGTTAATTTAGCTATCATTTAATTCCGACAGAAATTCTGTCGAAATTTTCTGTTTTTCAATTAGGTACGGTAATTTAAATTGAAATTATTTGACTAAATATGTCAACTACTGACCAATTATCTGAATACAATTATTTACATTTACACTTACAGTTTGTTTATTTTTCAAAAAACCAACACCTGTTAAATAAGATTTGTAAAAATTAAATTTACTAGAATTTGACATTGTTAAAATTTTCGGTTATATCACTCTCTTATGTCAAATAAGAATATAAAAAAAAAACAGTTGGAGATTTGTTCGATCAAAAACAGTAGCTAACTGTAAAACGCTGTTTCGATTTAATAAAAGAATAAGGAGAAATATAAAGAGATATAAAGAAAAATAAAATTGCACATCTAAATGTCTGTCAAATTTAGGTTAATTTTATTGTATGTTATTTCAAAAGTTGTGCTATGTTGCCGGTTGTAATTGGGGAAAAATATGCCGGTTGTAATTGGGGAAAAATAAAAAACATAAACAACTGTATGCCTTTATATTGTATATAAATAAGATGTTTTAAGTTAAAGTTATTGGTGGTACGAAAAAAAATTTAATAGCATCTTTGTTTATATTTGTTATTTTTCTTAAACACGAATTGATTCCAAAACTTGTAAAAAAACAAGTATTTAAGAAAAACCTTTCTTCATCATCTTTAGCCACGAATATTTCAAAGCGACAACAAGATGTCGATAGGGACGTTTAATACGTGTATAAGAATGTATAAAACAAGTTATATTTAAAAATTTGGCTTTTTTGACTATTTTAGGGTTATGAAATCGAAAATCACTGAACTAAATATAATAATAAAGCCTATAGCATCTTTTCATGCTGTAGAATAATAAGGTGAGACCTTAGTGTAACTGAATCAGAGCAGGCTGAATCAGTGCCAGCGTAACTGTAGTGATGTGTCTAATGTTAATACCCACTTCCACGGCTTGCTCTGATTCAGTTACATTTTTATCTCAGATTATTATTGTGTAATAACTATGTAAATATCTCGTTTCGCACAACTATACACTTATTTGTCATAATCCAATGTGTAAAACCTCGTGTAAAACAGTACCTCAATGCTGAAATTGTAACTATACATTTCACACATACGTTACTTAAAAAATTGATAAGAAATTTGTAAATAAATATTTATAATTTTTGTTTTGACTAGAAGAATATAAGTATAATGAGCTTTTTTCAATCGGTCTTAAAATTATTGTAATATTTTTATGAAGGCGCTGTGATTTTGTGATTTTAAAATTTCCAAAAAAAATTGAAAATTTATTTGTTTCGACTTTATACAATTTATGCGAACATTGTGACTGTCAGATTCAATAATTACGCCAGGAAATTATAAATACGGTACATATTTTCAAAACTGAAAACCTTTTAATGCAGGATTACTTGTTTTAGAAGCTTCTTTTTGAGGTCTATATAAGAAATGCTTTATGTAACGTAAAGAATTATTCTCAGCATCTTTTTTTTATTTTTATATTTTTTATTTGGGTTTTTATGTGTATTTCAGAATGAAAAGTGAACATACTAAATAGGATCTTCGGTTGAAAATAACAGTTTATACATCTATCGACTTTACGTTATTCAAAATCTTTACGAAGGTTAAAAAAAGCTGTCTTGTTACAAAAACACATTTTTTAAAAAAAATTTATTGTATTTTTAAAGAGTTTGATATAATTTTGATTAATTTTACTGTCAGAGTAAGTAATTATTAACATGTCATGACATATTTTTTAAACGAAACGACTGTTTAAGTAAGCATTCGAAGTTGTGTATTCACATTATGCAGCATGCTGTTGTACCGTATATTGAAATATCAACCATAAAACCAATCTGATGCTACCAGATTTTAAGTAGAATAATAAATAATGATATCATCCCGTAAGTTTTCAGGGACACATTTGAATACACTTAAATGTTTTATTACTTTTTTTTCTTTTTCATAATGGTTAGATCCGTTTAGCAACTAATCTATTGATTTTTTTTAACAGGAAGAAGCAGCAAACGCCAATATGGTCAACTACCGGCCGGGAAGTCGAGCCCGTTCTCAAGGGGGTCCTATTCGAAGGCCGCACGATAGAAGACTAGACACCTCACCTTATTCCAGTAATTCGTTTCTAAGTCCACCCCACGATACAAGTTGGAGACGTACGCACAGCGATTCCGCCTTACATCAAAGCGCCATGCAGGTGAGTTGCTACGCTCGACCTATTCTTCCTTAACTTCTTATCTACAGGACATGAATTCGGAACGAAACGACAACTGCAACAGTAGGTGGATTATGCAAAATATGAATGGTCCAGAAAGAAATGAAGGACGACCAAGATCAAGCTGTGAAGTTCCCCGCGTACCTGGTATACAGTAAGTGAGGGGATGATTGTTGATTACTTTTTCACTGGCTGTTTTTATTACAGTATATATCCTTCAGCACATGTGCCCGGAGCTGTTCAAATACCCATCAGTGGTAATAACACGGGTTCTTTGCCCGATCTAACTAACGTGAATTTTTCATCGCCGATTCGTGTACCTTTAGATCAAGATGGAGACCAAGGAAGTTCTCCCTATAGTTCTGTAGGTATCACAATAGCGTCTTGTGTACATTAGTGGCAATCCCTGTAGGTAAAATTTCGTTCAGTTTAGTATTCACTTGCTTATTTCCAGAGTCCTGTAAATACAAGTCCATCTACATTATCCCCTACAAGCATACCTCAAGGAGTACGACAAGGTCGTTTTCATTTTACACATGTATCACATGCACACTCGGTATGTCTAGTGCTAGTTTTTATTTTTTTTTAAAATTTTTTGCTTTATTATTTTTGCATGTAGTTTTGTTGTTATTTTATGTTTTGCATGTTTTTTGTAATTTTGTTGCAGAATCATTTATCAGTTCCTAGGTATCCGAATCATCCGAATAAGGTAAGTGTAGAGCCTGTGCTTTTTTTTTAAGTTGTTAACATCTCAAGTTAGTTTTATGTCATTTCAAGAAACAATTGCTTCTAAAAGATGAAAATTTTAATTACAAAAATCAAAAAGTTGCAGTATACCTACAGTAGGGTTTTCATTAAATTTTGAAAGAAACTTGTATGTGTTTTGTATTTCTTTATTAATATGTACACGTGGTGACCCTTTGAAAACGAAATAGGCAAGTTTTTAGGTAGTTAATTTCTCAAAAAATGCCTAGACATGCTAATTTTGTTAACAAGAAGGATAAATATATATAATTTGTATATACTGGGTGTTTCACGAGTGATAATGAGCCTGCGAAACTGAAAATACAACCAGCAATACAAAGTTAACGTAGTTATTTATTTTTTTTTGTTTACAAATACATTAAATAAAAAAATCATTTAATTATTCAGTTAACTGAAGACAAACTAATGTCACTTGCTTGTAAAATCATTCTTTGGCTTACATGTGAACAGGACCTGTCGTTGTTCTTGCTCTTGGCTTTTTTAAAAGTGGTCTATTTTTCCTTAAGGTAGTTTCAAGTCGTCCGAATATGGTGTCAGCAAGAATTCTTCTCTACCCGGAAAACGTTGTCTGTACAAACTCATCGCGGCAGAGGCATTTTTTGCCATATATTATCATCATGTCGGTTTTTTTATCTTTCGAATACATTTTTTTTTATTGGTGACAGATTTGACAAATAAAATTTGAAATCAATATCATCTACGTTAACTCTGGAATTGTATTGCTGGTTGTATTTTCAGTTTCGCAGGCTCATTATTACTCATGAAACAGTGTGTATATAAATGCTAGATTTTTATGGTGCAATAGAGGCAATTAACTTTTTTAGGTCTTTAGAGATAACGAAAGGCTTCACAGGTTCAGCTGGTCGGTGACAATAGCCTACACTTCTCTTTATAGGAACTCTTATTAAGTCTCTCATAAACTAAAGAAGAATCAAAATTTTAGTGCGAATATTGCTTTAGCTTCTAAGTATTTTGTAACAACCTAATCGCAAGCAGTGGCGGCTAGATGTTTAATGCGTCACAGTATAGTGGATCTAACGAAATAGTAGAGTGACTAAAGCAAAAAAGTTGTAACCATTGTTAACTAAAGAAAGAGTGTTACTCGGGTTAGGCTGCAGGGACGATGGATGGGCGCGTCGTAAATTTTTCTGCCACCCGATTTTGTTGCTTTACTGAAATACCAAGGCCTCGAGGCAGGTAGGTAAATAACGAACCCATCATCTTGCAACCTAACTTTAGTACCGCTCTTTGTTAAGTTAACAATGGTTATGACTTTATTGCTTTAGTCACTAATATTTAGTAGATCCACTATACACTGTCAAACTTTTCATGGTCTTCCAATACAACAAGGGTCTAGCAGGTAAATGGTTTTACTGCCTATTTCAGTTGAGTGTCTTAAAAATTAGAGAAAGCTAATCACAGGCTTAAGTTGTAATCGCACTAAATTTCTGGTTCTTTAGTTTGTAAGTGGAAACCATAAAATTCAAGCATTCATGTAAAAATTTTGTAAAAATTTTATGTTACATTCATAATTTTGCAATATATTTTTGTGATGTATAACGGTAACAAAATTTTACTCGCTTTAACAATTAATAACGAAAGTTTGTCCAATCACACAAAATTATTTTGGTCGACTAGGGTCCTTTTTCAATACTGAACACATTTATTTGATTAAATATTAAATATTTTCAAAATTTTGGTATCTTTAAATTTACAAAAAAATGTTAATTTGAAAAGTCTGTTGTGCCACTATTGCTCTATTAAAAAAAAATAATTAAACCAGATTTTTTTTTGTTTACACTCTTGTATTTTATAAATTAGAGCACGCATGGGACTGGTTTTATTTCTTAATTGTTGCCTATATTATTTAAAAATATTTTGCAGCCAACATTTAGAAAAAAAAAATTTTTTTTGTTCAGTTCAGCCGCATGCAAAGTAAGTAACAAAGTTGTTAAGTCCTATTAGTAGGACATTTAGTTATAAAAAAATCGTATCATTTAGAGTATCATTCTTTAGGAGTAATCCAATAATGTCAGAATTGAGCTCTTTTGATATGCTTAGTTATTCTATTTAAAAAAAAATATTATAAAAAAGGGGTGAACCTAATTTTCTATGCACATGATATAATTCAGTTTAATTATATTAAAATGATAATTTTATTTATTGTCATTTTTACTTGAATGTTTAATTAATAGCAACTTTTTGACATATTTTAATTTTGATTTATTTTATTTAATAATAATTTTTGATGAGTTATTTAGTATAGTCTTACTATCAAATACAATAAATTGTTTCAAATAATTCAACAATTCAAATTTATTTTACCGCCTATTATTCACGATAAGATTAATTAGTTTGTACTGTAAAATTTTGAGTATATTTTTCAATAGACCTGTACATCGTATTTTTTTATTATTTTAATTGAATGTACGTTAAAAAAAGACCCGTATTTTTTTTGTTCAAGTTTTGTTATAACTATAAAAAATACATTTATAGTGGCAATAAAATAATGTGTTGTTAATCAGGCGGTTTGAACCCGGTAAGTCTGCCTCAACCAATTAGAGTCGCAATATTTTAACCCTTCAATATTTTAACATAATTGTAACAGTGTTTTGTCATAGAAATCTTTATTTGGTTGATTACATTTTTTATGTGTATACACATAAGCAAATTTAGCAAATTTTTATTTTTTAAAAACGTTTATTTAAAAATATTATGCCTTATTTCCAAATTGGAATTGTCTTATGTATAACTACCCAAAATAGAATGCAAATATCATTTTGCGTGTATTTTTTTACTGTTCAACAGATCTATTACAGCAGGTGAATTTATTCAATATATTTGTTTAATTACAACGGTATATTAATTTTTTTTAAATGGTCTTTATTTAAAAGCAATGGGTAGTATTTAATATTGTCTGTCAAAATTTTGTTCTGTGTGTATTTTTGTGAACTCTGAAAACAATAAATACGGAATGGGCTAAAAATACGGACTTTAGATTAAAATTACTAAATTTTTTTGTTTAAAATGTATTAAATCGATGGTGAAAGTTAAGTACACATTTCTTGTCTCCTGATAAGTATATATTTAAAATTTTGTATTTTTTCGGAAGTTTAGTGCTAAAAAAATATCAGATCCAGAAAAATCCTCCGATTTTTAAATTATCTGACAAAGGAAAATGCACTCGTATGACTAACCCGTTTTTATAGTGAAATTTTGTCATTGAATTAAAAAGTTGTGTAAAACAGCTTTTAATTTCTGTTTGCATTGAGTTCAGTGCACAATAATATTACGAGTGCAGTTATTAAAGTACAGTCTTGATGTCATTCAAGATTTGCGTTGATTTAAGGATCCGGCAATGAGACAATCGGAATTTAGCTTCGGAAGGTGTTGGTGATCTATTACTCGAAAAATTTGTTTAGATTCGAGCGCAAATCTCGCACGCTCAACTGTAACATCAGAAGTGAATAAAACTGTATATCACAGTAGGTTATGAGGTGTAAATCTAATAAAACTACTGGTTTAGATTTTGCTTATGATAATTTTAAGTCAACTAAATTATTTTTATTAACTGTCATCTTGTTTTAATTTTACACCACATACAAAACACATTATTGTTTTGTAAATATTTGTCTTCTTAAAACCATTGCTTTTTAACATGCAAGCGGTAATTGCATACTTTTACAGATAGTAAAATGGTTTGTATATATTTAACATATTTTGAGGTATTGACTTATTAAAAAAAATATTTATATTTACTTATTATTTTTTAATTAGTTTTCTAGTTTCAGTTACATTTTAATATATGTGTACGAGTATACTACACTTTTAAGTCTTAGAACTCTGACAATAAAGTACAAGAGTTTTAGAAAAATTCAAAATTTAATAATTGATTAAATTTAGTATAGTGAAGCATGTGGCGCTTAACGTGTTCAATAAGCAAAATATTGCTGGACTTCTGGTGCCTGCTGAAGGGACAGGGTCTTCGTGGTTTAAATCTGATTGTTTTATTAACAATATATCGTGAGAACAAGTTTTTGCTGAATCAGAGCAAGCTCTGATCTGAGTTTTTTTGCTCAGTTAAAGGACGCAAAGCCAACTCCAAAATCCAGCACATTCTTGTTCTCACCGTATTACAAATAGAATATCTTGATAAGTTTTAGCTTTCTTTGAGATTATTATTTTTACTTTAACTTAATTTTTACATGTTGGTAGAACTCTTAAACTTTTTGATTACGGAGTGAAAAAAATTTGTGAATATTTTTTGTAAAGATTTTTTCTTTAATAAGTTATGCTTTTATGTATTTTCAGAATGTGCCGGTAGATAGTAAAAATTTAACCGGTTTAGTCGACGGAACTGACTTTACCCAATTAACCGGTATTCAGGGAATATATCAACAACAATGCCCGCCTACTTCGCCTTCACCAACGGTAAAATAGGTATTTTTCGCTAACAATGTATTATTTGAAACATTTTTTAGTTACAACAAGCGTCCGGTTATCGAAGTCCACGACCTAGTCCCCAGTCGTCACCTAGTTTAGGGGGACGTCATTCGGCTCCTTGTAGTCCTGGAGCTCCTAGTCCACTGCCCAACGATTATAATAACATTTTCAACCAACACCAAGCAAATCAATTTCAACAACATTTTGAACAGTTGTCGATGGTGAGTAAAATAACCCATTTTTCGCCACTCATCACCTTTTCCATGATAACAAACAGGACGTTACGATTAAAAATTTTGAAATGTAAAATAGAGGTAGTTGTAAAAATACGTGACGCTTATTTTTGTTTGGGACGACAGATTAGTGTTTTTTAATTTTTTATTTATAAACAATTCTAATAGAATGTTATATTGTTGTGTGCTAACAGGGAGTGGTAAGTCATGTTTGTTATGCGATGTCACAAATCATAACATTTACATTAAAATGTTTCATACACTTCATACATTTTATGTAAGCAGTACTGAATAGAATCCATCTTTAGGTAATATTAGATTAGAATAATTGGAAGATGAGCAGGATATAAATGTCTGTTGTGCTGTTTAATAGAAACGGTAGTGACAACGAAATTTAGATAAAAGTCACTACAAAAAATTCTACTGAAAAAAAAGAAATACAGGAATTGTAGTTTAGATAATGAGATAAATTTCGTATTTAACGAAATACCTAAAAACGAGGCTATAACTAATACAGCTCTTCTTAGCATGTAATGTTGCTTTTGAAAAAATGTTTTAAATGTAATAATTCGCATGTTGTTAGGATTGGGCGCAGCTGGTGGCTAGCCTATTGGAGTCAGGCTGCACCTGGAGCGCACAGTTGCAGGTGACTAACATTACTACCAAAATTTTATTCGGTTATCTTATTAAGATTTTCTGCTCGATGTGGCTTTTTATTAACTTTATTGATACATTCCAAATTCGAATCTTAGTTGCATTTTTGGAATGTAGAATGTTTATTAATTTTTCATTTGAACGGTCTTGGATCCTGATGCGGGAAAAATATCTAAATGGTATTTTTTTTCGTAAATTTTATGGATAAGGATCGTTTTAACAAGCTAGTGCTTAGGTTTTGTTGTGTACTTATTTTTCTTAGAAGGTTTATACAAGTTTCATTAAACAGCTCAACTTTTTCAGCATGATGCTTCATTTTTTTTTATTCAATATAGAGTACGTGTTCTAATATCTCTCATTTATTACATTAAAAGATCACGAGGCATTAGAACATAAATTGATATGCAAACGCATTGACTAACAAAAGAGTATGAACAAAATAATAGATTTTACATTTTTGTTTGTTTTGATTATACACTGTCTCCTGAGTTTTCAAGCATGAACTTATTTATTTTTTCATATCATTATACTTACTATCAGTGTTGATATTATTTTACTGTACATAAGAGTTAGATATTAAATACTATAATTTATACATTTCACCTGCAATATATAAAATGCGGCATTTTCTTCAATACTTAGATATTTTACTAACTTTTTATCTTATATTGTATAAAAGGTCAAGCTAATTTGTGTAACATTTTTTAAAATGACTAAGCGTTATATAAAATGCCAGTATTTTACATCCTGCCGGTAACATGCGTTTAAAAAAAACAGCTGATTATGAGCATGAAAACTTTGCTACTTAAATAATAATACTCGTATAGGAGCGTAAGAACCAAACGTTTTAAGCGTGTTTGGTTAAACTTTAAATCGTCAACATTTTAAACATCAAAATAAAGTAAATTTTTCTGCATTTTTGTTTTTTATTGTTTTTTTTTTGTTAATTTGATAATCCTTATTGCTTAATCAAACCTCACTGTTCGGTCAGTTTTAATGTGTATCTATTAAGAGAATTAAATTGAAAGTTGATCAAATAGTTTTCATAAATAAGGAAATGAGAAGGGTAGAGCTATTAAGGGCACTAAGTTTTTAAATAAGGTGTCTGTAACATAAAAATTTTTTTTACAGAATTGTAAAAAGTTTTATTTTTTTTAAGATGGTGTATACTCGGTGCATTTCTGTAAGGAAACAGACTTAGATTGTGAATAATAATAACAATAGTATTACTTAGGGTAATCCTAACTATTGTGATTCATTGTAAGCGATCGCCATAAACTCATCACAATAAATCAGAATAGTTAGGATTACTCTTAAGTAATACTATTGTTATGTTTATTTACAATCTATGTCAGTTTCCTTACAGAAATGCACCGAGTTTATAATTTATAAGTACATCATGGTTAGGGCTAATATTACGACCGCAAAACTATGAATGGGACATTCTGTAATATATTTCGGTAACGAGGCCTCTTAAGGTGAATACGGTGATTTACTTCATAATTTTAATTTGAGTCAAACAAACGCTCTAAAATGTTTATTTGAAAGGCGAATAGCTCTCAGCCCTTGTAAACTGAATTGGTTTCTGAAATCTGACAACGTTTTCTATTGGCTGCTTAGAGCGCACTGAGTGTATTTCCATTTCTTTCTATTACATATTGTTAAAATGAGAGAAAAAGAGAATTGCAATTTTCAAGACCATTGCACCACAGTAGTTCATAAAATTTGTTTACTTCTTTAGCCGATGTGTTTTTAATTATGTAACAAAAAAAGAAAAAATACATAGTTAGCTTCGGTAAAAATTTGGCAAACTAGCTGGTGGTGTTGCCAAGATAGAATTCAGTGCATGTCGAGGCTCTTATCCAAAGTTTCTAATTTGGTGGTTGAGGATGTTGTAGTGATATAAAATGACAAATCGCGAACCAACAAACAAATTATTTATTTATTTTGTAAGGTGTTTTAGTGACTTTATTACTTCGCAGTTATATTCAACACAAAACGAAACGAAGTCATCATAGGCGCTTTACATTGAACTGTATGTTTTACTTAAAAAAAGGTTTATGAAACGAAGTTTTGTATGGAAAATTCGTCGTTATGCGAAATTTTCTTTGCAATAAACAGCTGTTTTTTTTGTATTTAAACTATATCTAAACAGCTTTATTGCTTAGTCTATTTTAAAATAATAACGGTAAGAACTAACGAAAGTAACATAATTTTTGTGTTGTCAGTTGGACCCGCCTGTTAGTAGCGTATCGTATGTAGAACAATCTTCTGGTCAGTTAACACAAGCGCATTCACAAACCGTACCCGAAGTATCGACAGTTGGTAGTATAGAATTGACATCCGATCCAGGATATTACAGTACATCACCTTCGCAACTCGTTTATCCGCCAAGTTTGCACACTACACCAAATACTCCAACCAGTATACCAGATATTATATTAACAGGTTAGTTTCACTTGATATACATGTATCATAAAAAAAAAACTGTTTTACCTGATTGTAGATTTTTCATCGGCGACTGACGATATAACTAGGCAAGACTTAACTAAACAATTGGAGAACGATTTTTTCTCTGAGGAATCACTACGAGAAAGCCTCGAGCCTTTAAACTTTGACGAACTTCAAATGTTGACAGATCCCAGCATGAATTTTATACCCGATGGGGTGGAAGATGGTTTCAGGTTACATCGATCATAACAGTGGTATATCATTTACTCATTTCATATTGCTTTTTTATGTAATACTTATTTTCCAGAGATTCACTGCCAAATATCTAGATTCTTATCGTCAAATGACATTGTAAGAGCATTTTATAGAAGAAAATTGAAATCGTCTGAAATCTGAACCATTTATTAAGTGTGATTGTTAGATTTAGTGACTTCCCAGAAGCGTGGCCAAGATTATTAATTACAATGCTGAAGGTGTGACGGTATTTCAAGTACTAGTTTAGTTTTTAATTAATTTGGATTCAAAATTTCAAGAACCTGGTTTTTGATATTATGTTGCAATTACAATGATTTGGAAAATATAGGAACATTTTTACGAAAGACTGAGAAACAGTTGAAGACTGTTTAAAAACGAATTTTGGAATTTTATTACATTTAAATTTTTTTAATTTTTTTTAGTAGTAGTTATAGCAATTAAGCACACAAATTTTATAAAGAAGACCTCAGCAATGTTTTTTTACATATAAATATAAACAAATTTATTTCTAGAACTAGATCCATAGGTGTTTGTACAAAATCTTTATTTAATTTAGTTTTTTTTTATTTGGATCCTTTGTAAAAGATGATTTCTTTATTTATTTAATTTTTTTAATTACAGGTAATCATCTTAATTATTTAGTGTTGTATATACTGGGTAACCAATTATATTTTAGCTTATTTTTTAAGAGTGACACTTTGGTGCAATATTTTTTTAATTCAATATTTTATACTTTTCTTCAAAATATATGTTGAAGTACTTTAAACGTTTATAATTGTTTTGCGTGTAGATTTTCGTTTCGTTAAATAAATAATTGGATTGGACTGTATAGTTTAGCATAGAAACGCACAAGTTAATGTAAAGGGAACCTTATTTTTATATTGTCCATGCAGTTTACTTAAATTTTTTAATTTCCAACAATGTGAGTCATTAAACTATACACAGGATAACAAAACGTATTGGACAATGTAAGAATTTTGTAGGACTAAATCCGTATATCATACACATATTCAAATATATGAATGGCTCTCTTTTTTCATCTCCCTTCAATATTTAATAGTGGTTTAAATACCGAAAACATTTTTGATTATTGAATCTCGAAACTTATTACAATGTTCTAAAGCAAATAATTATATCTGTGAAATCCAGTTGTTTCTAACGTCTGTAGAATAGTATTTGTAAAGGTGTGTTGTAGAGTGTTGGTGCTATTTAGTCACAGATATGGAATGTTGTATTTTCATAATTTGGTTTATCTAAATTTGGCTGACAAATATGCAAACATATCATGGAATTTGTAGAAAGTGTTTTCGGAAAACTAACAAAATCAGTTCATTCGTCAATTTCCTTCAGTTGCTTTAAATAAGTGATAAGCAACTCATATCCAACATGTATTAAATATTATTAAACATCATGAACGAATTGATAAAAAAAAGGTTAATCTAGTCACATAGCTTCAATTAATATCGGTGATATCATGTTTTTTGAATATTACTTATCCAAAAGCAAACATTGTGTTCAAAGTCAATTATGTTTTATACGTCGTTAATTTCCAATAAAATTCAATTTATTTGTTGGTCAAATTTAAATCTTTTCAGTGCTCAAGTGAGAATGTTTAAATTTTTTTGTTAAGGGTTATGGGAATGCTGACTACAATTTTCTAGCATCTATAAAAGACACTTTTGTATATTTCGTTATGTTTGTAGTCAGTTTGAAAGTGTGAAGATCAAACTTTAAGTGGACCTAAGTCATATTTACTAGGTGATAGTTGACTGGTTTGTTCGATGTAGCAAATTATTGTTTTACTGTATATATTTTTTAAGTACTTGATATATCAGAATGAATTCTAGGAAATGCTATATCGACTAAATCTTGTTTAATGTAATTAAAATAACAGTTCATTACCTTACCTTTTTCTCATCTTTTGTACATATTAGCCATTAAATTTAATATCTGATAGATTTATATACATATTTTATTTTAGATTAAATCTTATTCAGACACAAGACGTCAATTGTTGCATGCTTCGTTGTTATTTTTTTAAATTTTAAAAATATATTTCATGATTTGTAAACAGCTGCGAATTTTATTTATCTAAGCCATTAACTAGATATAGAACGGCACTCCCACATAAGTAAATAATAGAGGCTGCACAAAGGATTAAAAAGTAGGTTATCAGTTATAAGGTCAAGTTTTATTAAACCTGATATCTAGAAAATATTTTTTTCCAAAATCGTGTGTTTCCAAAATAAGTAAATTCTTACGGTAATTAATAAAGCAGAAAATATTGAACATTACTAACGAAGTAGGAGAAAATATAAAAATCACGGAATAAATAAAGAAAGTCGTATCTTTTTTTAACAATTTGTATGCCTACCTTAAACGACGGTTTTTGTCAAAATTAATTATTTCGATAATTATGTAATTTAATTCCAGGCGACTTTGGATAAAATTTCGTATTATAGTTATGTGAAATTGTTCATTAGTCACTCAATAAAGTTACCCTTTCGAATTCTAGTTCTTTTGTCACTAATGTTGTGCATTCCACATTCCGTATAATAAATAATAATTATTAAATAACTATAACTCTCTTAATGACAAGAGGCAAGAAGGGCCCGGGAAACGAGTCGCACACCAAGACGTACGCCCATTATGTGCAGTCCTTCAAAATAGAACTACTGCAGCAGCCCTCTGCTTGTAATGAACCTCAGTACCTTGTCTGCTGCAGCCTTCTGTATAGCACTGGGCGCCAGATATCGGAAGTCTAGGTGTAGATCTCAGATGTCCGCACTCACAAGACAGTAACATAGAATGTGAAGAGGAGTAAGAGGAGTTTTCTTATCTTCAGTATAACCCTTGCAAACGTCATCTTTACTATTAAGACCGATGACGTGCAGGTCTTTTCAGTAGGCAGTGTCTTGTTCTGAAGCTACTCGCAAGTTGTCATGGAATTTTCACAAGGTACTTGTGATTTGTAGCAATCCTGGGGCCATGTTGTTTTCTACCGATTTATACCGTGAAGCCGTAGAAAACTCGTCGCAGCGGTCTCTTTCACAAGAAGGTGTAGTTGCAGAATTCTCACAAGGAGTTCCACGGCTGCGGTCGGCGTAGTTCTAAAGGTTCTTGTAATAGCCAGACAAGCCAAACTTTGGACCCGAGACAAATTCTTTTGAACCCAGGACGCATTCGCTATGGTCACCAGACAAGATAGATATATATGATTCACCAGAGGGAGCTATACATCATCATTTGGTCTCTCAACATAGTTGTAGATCCAAAGCATGACGCGGAGTGTAAGACCTCAGGTTCTGCCAACAGCTTGTCTACATGCCCAGAATGTACTCGTAGCCGTTTGCATCTTGTTACCTCCAAATATTTGATCCTGCGATCCACAAGTAGCTGTTTGCCGAATAATAGAGGCGTTACTTAATGGTCTCGCCTTTTTCTGGTGAAAATAACATGGCATGTATTTTTCGGATTTGATAAGCCATGGGAGTTACGCCATCGAGCCTGAGTGCTCCACGCGTGAGCTCTCATTTACGAACCTGCCTTTCACCAAAATGGCTATATCATCGGCATAGTCCTGACACAAGGGCATTTAGTTTGTAGATAAGATCAATCTCTGTGAGGTCTCATAACAAAGGGTATGATAGTACACCTCCTTGGGGACCCTTTAGTAACAGTTACTGTAGCAGAGAACGAGCCTATTCTCGTTCTGATAAATGTATTAGACAGCACTACGCGAATTATTGAAAATATCGTGCTCTGATTGGCTAAAAATACGTTAATGAAAGATTAACAAGCCATCAGTTTTGATGAACGTTTGTGCAACTGGGCATTAGCCTTGACACATGTAGCCACGTCCTGGCTTAGGAATAAACACTATCTTGACCTTTCTCCAGGCCGCTGGTACGTGGCCCAGTGCAAGGCAGGCTGGGAAAAGTGACGATACTTACAGAAGGTATCGATACCTGCTCAGGTATCGTACACCGATACCGACTGCAATCAGGTATCGAAGTATCGATACTTTCGATACCTCGGTACTTCCGATACCCCGATACTTCGATACCTGCGATACCTTGATAAAGAGTGGCTATAAATGAATATCCTATTCAGAGTGCTTTGGATATTGGAAACACAAGCTATTTTGATGTAAACAAACAGATTCACAAGCTATTTGATGCGATATTTATTTATCGTCAGCCGATACTTCCGATACCTCGATACCGCGATACCTCCGACACCTCGATACTTCCCAATACCTCGATACCTCCGATACCTCGATACTTCCGATACCTCGATACTTTAGCAAGTATTGATACTTTGCAGGTATCGATACCCTATACCTAAAAACAGGTATCGCCCAGCCCTACTGAATAGTCTGGTCGACATTGGCTCGACAAGATGCTCCCATCCCCTCTGCAAGAGAGCAGAAAAAATCGCATTTACCCCTGCCGACTTGTATGGTGCAAATGAGTCAATTGTCCATTTGATTTCATCAGGCGTAATTGATTAAAATACGCAATTAATAAAATTAATTAATGAAAGAATAACAATCAAAGTTTACCCCACAAGTTTATTCTTTCATTAATATAAAAAATTATCCCACTTTGAAAAAGAAAGGATGCTCCCATCAAATTTAATAAAATTAAATAAATATTGTAAATAAGAAATTAACATTACCTCAAACTTATATGATTTTCTTGATCTACTGAAAAGGAGCACTGCGTTGTGTTTGACAAGATGGCAGATGCGGTGAAATTCGTTAAAATGTGACTGCATTCAAGTTCAAGTTGGGAGAGTATAACAAAAATACTACAATGTGGAAGAAAACATTTCTTTCTTTCTTGCAGTGATTTTTTTATGAAATGTAAGATAAATAAAAGTGAATCAGTTGTCAATAATACATACAAAACAAAATGAAACAAGCAAACAAAACAATCATAAGATAAAATAGACACATCAAAAAGAAATAAATCATCAATAAACAAATAAACTACATACAGGGTGTTAGGTAAATGTCTGGCCAACGCTCAGCTGGCAATAGCGTTCATCGAGTGTGACATGAAAGCTTAGTAACTTTTACCAAAAGATCTTTAAAAACCAAAAAAAAAATCGGCGGTAATTTTTCACAAATTTTGTTACCCGCCAATGGATTCCTTATTGTACAATAATTAGCTTTAGAAATCGTAGCAACAAGTTTTGTATCTGACAATTATCATTTGGAATAAATGTCACCATATTGTCAGCTTAGACTGTCCCTTGTAATTGTAACCAATTTAATTTTTGAAAGAAAATAACTACAACAACGTTTAATACAAAAATTAAAGTAAATGCTAAAAGTGGCCCCCATTTGCGTCTATGCAAGCATGGGCTCTCCGTATTAATGAATCTTGAATTCGCAACACTCCATGATGATTTCGGATGTGTTCAGCAGCATCCACCTACCCGGTTTAAAAGATTTTATTTATAAACTATGGAGCCATTGGCGCCGCTATTATATTACTCGTAATACACAAAAGTGCAGCACGCAGGTTATTTTAAAGTACATTTACTTCAACCCGCTCCCACTACCCGTGGTGGTAGTAGGAGAGTACTTCCCTCCCATCCCGCCACTACCCCATTGGACCATCACTCACCCTTTTTTGAATAATATTATTATTTCTTAAAAAATTACAAATAGTATAATTGTATATTCAATAACAAATACAGTTTAAAAAGACGTGTTATAATTCAATCCCGTTTGACACGCTTATACCTTGCCAACTCCCCATCGTAACTTTTCGGTAACGCCCCAAAAAGATCTAAATCAGACATATCACTCAGCTGTTGTGGTCTATTACCTATACCTTGATCTTCACTAATCCTCCTCCTGAATCGTGAATTCCACCTATTTCTTCTCCTCATGGGAATAAAGTGATCTTGATAATCATCCAAACGCATATTTTGCCTCTTCATACGGTCGTTGTAAAAATAATTATTATAAAATAAATTGTCATAATCTAAGTTAGGCAAAACACGGGACCGTTTATTCCTGTCGTACATATCATCTTTACCCTGTTCTAAACTGTCATACTCTTGATCAGGATTGTATACCTCCCGCTTCAAAATTACCCCTTCATCAAAATCCCCCAACAACTCTCCTCCTTCTTCATTTTTTTCACGGTCAGACTTATACTCCTCCTGTTTGTGAGTATCAGAAGAGCGTTCTAATCGTGCATTATCTTTGTCAAGATCTTGTTCAATTTCTCTTTTTTTCCGAGATAATTTTTTAGTCGATCCGTTTAAGTCTCTCCTTTTCCTAATTAGAGGCTTCAATTCATTTTCTGGATGCATGGTAGGATTTACCTGATCAGTTTCTTCATTTACTAAAGTATTATAAACTTGACGTTTTTTCCTCTGGATATCCGAATCATCATCATCATCGTTCTCCTGTCGTTTCTTTAACACTTCAATCTGTCTCTTTACTTCTTCTTTCAGTGAATTGATTTTGCTCTGAATTTGTCGTTCAATTCTTGATTCATAATCTTCATTGTCTTCATCAAATGATCTTTTATCTGCATCTTTTTCTTCTGATTCCTTATTAACTATTTCTGAGCTTGAAGCTAAAGGTGATTTATTTCCGCTTAGCATTATATCACCCGAATCTTTCAAATTTTCAACAAGTTCATTTTCCTTCTGTCTCTTGTTTCGATGAGATTCATTTGTTTCGTCTACTGATTCTCTTTTGTTCAAACCGTTGTGGCTTATAGGTTCATTTTTAATTTCGTCTCTTTTTTCCGCTCCAGTCGCACTATTTTGGTTTTGAGAAGTTCTAGTGTTAGCATTGCTGCAACCTTCGTCTCTCTTGTTTCTTTCATTTTCAGCTTTTAGCTCATCTTCTACTAAAGAATCGTCTTCATCAGATTGATCTTCCAACGCTTCACGTTTTACACCATGTGTTTCTTCATCTTCAATTAAACCCATATCGTCCAAAATATTTTTCAGTTCTTCTTCAATTTGTTCACTATTACGCGGATTGGATGACCTTAATCTTCTAATGGTTGCTTTCAAATCTTGAACATTTTTATCAGTTATCGTGTCATAATTTCCTATCAAAATGTTATTTTAGTTTTACTGAAAATTTAGACACAAAATAAAATACGTTTCTTGTCCAGCTTGTTGACAATTTTAAAATTTGTTAGTATTGAGGGGTAAGTTTCATCAACTCCTGTCAAGTCAAATTGTGTTTCCTTTGCTTCTCTTTTATCAATATCAGCAAGACTAGGTAAATTGTAAGAAACATCTTGAGCTGGACCTGCACCAAAATTATCTGAACTTTCCTCCTTAACCGGTATAAATCTATAAGAACGTTGATACGGCTGCAAAAATGTCAAATGAGATTATTATATTTGCAAAGAAAAACTCAAAATTCACTTGTAATATGCCAATTGGTGTTTCATCTTTATATACTACTCCAACTTGTCTCTTTTGAACGGAACTGCTTTGTGATTTTTCGTCGAAATCCTCAGAGCTAGATCTTTTTTGATTAAATTCGAATGGTCCGTTGGGAGATTTTTCTACGCCCTCATACCGCGATTTAGGTTTATAAAATTCGGAGAAAGTGTTTGGATTATTTTTTTCATAATCTAAACCCCCTTCATTAGAATCTATACAGTGTAATCTGGACAAAGGAAACCAGTTTTTGGAAGTTTAAAAATTTTTACTTACTTGTCATCACTAAGACTTTTTTCTTCTTCAAATGGTTTTGCAAATACTAATGTACTGAGTGTATAGAAAATAATCGTTACAATGTTGACATAAATTATTTCCATAATACGTAGTTCTATTACAAAAATAAATGCGACTATATGTCACATTGATGTAAAAGCAATCAAAAAATGTCAGGCAGATGAAAAATTTGCAAACGTTAATTTGTCATTTTTGATCAATTGTTTCTATGGATTCATATAAATCATAAATAGGTTTTTCAATAATTTATTAGATACAGGGTGATTTGCGAAAACTTCAAATATTTGAAAAAATTATTTTAAATATGTACGTAAAATCGTTTATCTGTTTTCACGGGGAATATCTTGAAAAATCGAAAAATGGCTAAAATAATGTCGTGGGTTTTAAAAGAAAATAATTATTGTTCAAAAGTTTTTAAATTTTAATTAAGATCAAAGAAAATTTTATGTAACATCGATAGATTAAAGTTTTTTAAATATCCTAAAAACATTAAAGTTACCAAAAGCGCCGTAAAAAATCGTATTGACAAGACGGATTTAGTTTGATTGATAAATTTTGCCGCCAAAGTTTTAGATTAGTATAATACCGATGACAATCATTGATAACATTGGCAGCTAAGTTTGAGTGACTTTATTTTGATCGAATCTACGGCCAAATCCACTGTAGTACAGTTAAATTTAGGAAAAGGTTTGCAGTCTGAAAAATAAAATAGGAAAAGTTTAATATTAAAATCGGTATGAAAGAATATAAAAACGAAACTCAAATAATTCTTATTATTAATTAATATTTCTAAAATAGAATATTTCTTATTAGTTTCAAATATTCCTTGCTTATTTTAGTTGTTACAATAATTTAGAAAAAAATTTCCAAACAGTGCAAAATAAGTGAGTTACCAAAAATTAAATCAAAGATTACACAAAGTCATTTCTGTTGGTTACATTGCAACACATTCTAAACACAGTGAATTATATAGATTTTTGATTAATTAACACACTTCAGAAGAATTGAATGACACATTTATTATTTAACTGGTTCTTGCTTTAATTTACTGAATGTCACTTTAATAATTAGAAATACTTATATCTTTAACAGCAGGTTACCTATAACTTAATAATACGCAAATTCGCTTAATAACTAATACATATTGTCCGTTTCACGAAAGAAGCGACTTTCGTCATCAATTTATTTTTAAGTTACGACACACGTTATTCATATTTCCAATGTACTGAAAAGAAACAATATTCAATGTAGTGTCTACTAGAAGCCAAAGGTGAAAAACGTGATAACGAGGAAGATGGCTATATAATTGCGCTCGTTGATTATTAGTTTAGGCAACTTATTATACTTCTCGTCTATCGGGAAAACGGGACAGGCGCGCCGCGCTCATTCAATTAATGCGGTACGTGCATATCATAGTTCGGACCATTAATGGCTATGACGAAAGTCGCTTCTTTCGTGAAACGGACAATATATTCTTGATTTAAAGAGATATAGGGCTCGCCAATTAAAAAATCGTAAAAGTAAAATAGTCGTAAAAAGTATGTAAACAGTCATTAAATTAAGTAGCCGTGGCCTTGATACAATCGACCAGTTTTGTTTTGTAACATGTAACAAAGTGTAAAATAACTAATCATTGTCCAACTGGACAACGATGTCAACATTTCGTTACTAATTGATCACAGAAGTACAACTGTCAAAGGTACAGCTGCACTTCTGTGATCAATTAGTAACGAAATGTTGGCATTTTTTTTTTTTTTTGAACAAGAGGGGCCCGCATCGCGAGCCGCACACCGAGCCGCCCATTGTATGCAACCTCTCGAAATAGCACCACTGCAGTAGCCCTGTGCCTCTGATGAAGCTCAGTACCTTGTCTGCAGGAGCCTTCTCGATAGCACTGGGCTTCAGATATCGAGAGCCCAGGTGTAAATCTCTGATGCTTGCAAAAGCAGGACAGAAGCAGAGAATATGAAGAGGAGTTTCCTCATCTTCAGCACAACCTCTGCAAATCTCGTCCTCGCTGAGTCCGATGACGTGCAGGTGTCTTTTTAATAGGCAATGTCCTATGTACATGCCTACCACTAACTGAAGGTCTCTACGATTGAGACGCATCAGGTTTTCACTGTGTGCCTTGTCCGGTCCTTTAATATAAAGCCTGGATTGCCGCATGCCTTCTTGAAACTGCCATTCAGAGAGATGGCGAAATTCCATCCACTTATGAAGTGTGTCTTTCTGTCGTCGTTTGGTAACGCCAAGAGCCGGTTCCGCCCCGATGAAGTCCATTTGTGAACCCTCTCGAGCCAGAACGTTAGCCCCTCGGTTAGCCCTCTCGACCTCTCGTTACCCTTTAGACCACAGTGTCCCGGTGGTGACCCAACAAAGTACAAGCTTTTTGTTGCACTCCGCCAGTTTCTGTAATCTGTTGTGACATTCCCAGACAAGCCTCGCTGAGTACCTGCACGATTGCAAGGCCTGCAGCGAGATTCGCCTATTTGGCAAAGCCCTCTGCACGCACTCAGTCACACAAGCGTACAAAGCGAAGATTTCCGCTTGGAAAACATCAACATATTTGCCCAAAGGTATTGAAATTTCAACACCGAGCCCACATATGGATATCCCTGAGCCCGCCCCATTGAGGTGAACCGACCCGTCAGTATAGCAGACTAGCCAGTCTCCCGTTCTGAAGCTGCTCGTTTTTTCACACCAGTTGTCACGTGGTGAAATGTTCACAAGATACTTGTGTTTTGTAGCAATCCTGGGGGTCATACTGTCGTCCCCCATTTCAAAATGGGGGTCCAAATTCAACATACTAGTGGATATTGTCCGATGACCATTTCCGGTTACTGTTTTCCACCGATTTGTACCGCGAAACCGTAGGAAACCCATGGCAGTAGACTCTTTCACAACAAAATGAAGTGGCCGAATCCCCACAATGAGCTCCATGGCTGTGGTCGGTGTAGTTCGGAAGGCCCCTGTAATTGTCAGGCAGGCCAAACGCTGGACCCGTGCCGAATTCTTTTTGGCCTAGGACGCATTCGATATGGTCCACCAGACAAGGGAGCCGTACGTAATGTTGGCATAGTTATCTAGTTGGACAATAATTACAAATCTGGTCGACTGTATGAAGGCCACGGCTACTTAATTTAATGGCTGTTTACATAGTTTCTACTACTATTTTACTTTTACGACTTCATTGGCGAGCCCTATATCTTTTGAATCAAGAATACTTTCCGGAAGGAATGGGATACTTGGTGACGATCAAGGTAGCAAAAGAGCTCTTTTTAGTGGAAACACAATTTGATTATCAAGATTGGCACTTAAAAAGTTTTTCTCTAAACAAAACATTTCTATTGCTCAGCTGTCAACTATATGTGTCTATAAGAGAAGTCAGAAAGTATCGAGGAGATGAGGAGGTTGATTTGGCTAGTCCAAGATGGATGGATTAAACAACGTAGATGAGAGCGGAATAATTAAAGGATAACGACATCAGCCCGATCGTGGAGAGTAAAAAAAAACGGAGATCTGAAGCCGCAATGGCAAGAAATTTTCAACGAAACCCCAGCTTTGAAAGTATTGTGGGCCTAAAATGGAATTCGTCAAAATTTGAAAATAGACTGTTCAAGACGACATGAAAAAGTGCTGATGACAAGATTGTTACGATGCAACTGGTCTTACAGAAACTACATGTAAAAAAAAGCCTAAAAGAAATCCAGGACAGGCACTTGGGGTTTAACAAAACTTTGGAAAAGTTACGCGAATGCTTCTACTGTATAAATAACCGAGAAAACGTTAAGAATTGGTACCTAAAATGTACCACATATGCCGCGAGTAAAGGTCCAAAAACTTATAGTCGAGGGCCTAAGAAGCAAAAACAGGTCTAGTTTCTGTTGAAGTTAGCAAAACATTGTCAAATAAAAGCATGGAACATCAACAGGCAAAGGTGGTTACTAGTTGTCATTAGTGTGGTGGTCCGGGGTAGCGCGTGATAGAGTGACGATTGTCAGATGTGCCCTATTTTGAGGAATTTGCCTTTATTGAAGTAATGAGACTTATTTGTAACCAAAAACATGTTATAAAATTATAGAAACCCACTTTCATCACTATTAAACACCCAAGCGCGCTTGTGACATGTGGTGGAGGCGCCGATTTGTTTGTTATGGTAATTTAGGTTTGACATATGGTGGATGCGCCGTTAAGATTTCGAGATTTTCGTTTTTACTGGTATTATTTTTTAGGAAAATTGATGGCCAAAAAGATTCCATTAAAAGAAAAACGTAGAAATTTAAGGTTACCTAGGTACATACGTTAAATACATTTGGAAATTTGCTGACACAAAAAATAAAATAGAAATGCGTAATCACCAATCCAACAATAAATGTGATGACGAGATAAAAACAAATCTTAAAAAAAGTGAAACAGACAAAATAAAAATTTTGAAAAAATCTTTCTTGGGATAGTGGAAGAACAGGAACTTAGGAAAACTGGAGACGGGTGAGTGGATTTCATCAAAAATTTAGCTGTATATTGTACATACATTGGTGGGAATAAGAAATATAGATGTGGTATATAAAGAACTAAAGAGACCACAGAAAATAATAAAAAAACACAAAGGGGTGGTGAAAATTATTATTATTTTTTTGCTTTGCGTCGTTAACAGAGACCGATTTGGGTGTCGTATTAGTCAATACATCACCCAAATTGCGTGCGTAAAGTACTAGTGCATTATTTTTTTTTTTTGGGTAACACGCTTTCGCTGACATTTGTGACGTTTCAGCGTGTATGTCAGCGTTGAGATTATAACTTTCTTCAAATAAATTTTGTTGCACTTGATGACCAGTATTCCTCACCAAGGTGTTTTTGTGTGTTTCGCAATTAACCTATAAAACATTCGAAAAAGGATGGGCAAGCTGCTTGAAAATGAGGTAATTTCACCTTTTTTTGTGAGGATAGAGACGCTTCAAATACTGTGGAACCCCCATACCGAGCGTTTGATAATTTACAAATTATTTGCTAGATGGGTATGTAGCACCGCTTGGTTGAAAATAATGATGAGTAGATCCGTATAATGTTTGCCATTTTATAATTTAAGAAACGTTGGAATGTTTTTGGAGATTTTCCTTATTGTGTTTATGCCAATTGGAGTATTCAATCAATAACCGATACGGTAGGTAAGAAAGAATCATTTGTAAGTTATTTACATAGAATTTTGGACAAATTTGAAAACATTTCAAAAAACATTTGGCACTTTCATAACACTTATTGCTTGTTAAAACTATCTCGTATTATCGCAAAAGTTCCTAAAGATTGAAAAATTAACTTTTTTTACTTAAAAATTACGTAAAACGCGCAAAGTGGAAAAAATAGCATAAAGAATTCGTTTTTAAAGTCATTGTGGCACGCGCTCGTTTTATACAAGAAAATAAAAAGTGGTGCAACGGGTTCACTGTAAGTTAGTTAAGTTAGTTAAGCTAGTTTCCTAAACTTTAATGCCTATATTCTGTTTTTTCAAAATTCTTCATAGTTTAGCAAAAAAACGGACCGTTCCATACATTTGGTCCACCTGTATAGTGTTATAATTAAAAGTGTCTTATTAAACCTCCAACACAACAAGTTTCAAAAATGGGTTTATGCTGGCTTTAAAAACGGGGTTGTTATCAAGATTTTTTTCTGCTTTTCTGTTAACCTTTGAAACTCAGGGGTGTTTTCCTTAAAAAGTGGCTGTGTCATTTAGAGGCCTACTTACTATTAAAAATACAGGCTGTAACATTGAAAACTTCTACCTCTAATAACTTTTAAACAGGTGAAGATAAAAATATAAGGTAAAAATCGTTTCGGCAGTATGAAGGGGGAATTAGGATGGATATGTTATTTGGTCTGTAAGTGTTAAAGCATTAGCACCTCAATGCCAACCCCTAAAATCTTAAATAGGACTATACTATTTGTAATACATCAAATGAAAGGTAAGGACCGGTAAAGTGTGACAAAAAAACCGCATCAAAATATCTTTATTATTAACCCCGATATAAAGAAAACAAGTGATGCCCGGAAATTTTTTTCTGCAATAATTAACCCCCTAATTAGGAAAAGGTACTTCAAGTTATTAGATGTTATCATAAATCCTCTTATTGTAGCTGCAAGTGAAACAAAACCCAAGTTAAACCACGGTGAAGTATTCGTTCAGCAGGATGGAGCACCACCTCATTATTTTAGACCCTTGAGGGAGTATTTAAACAACAGGTACTCAAACAAATGGATAGGTCGGAAAAGTAGCATCAAATGGCCGGCCAGATCGCCAGATTTTACAGTTAATTTAAGTCAATATACTATTTATTCAACATCCGTTTATCAATTATTTTACTTCGTACCTCTGTTAAGAATGAAAATACTTTGTTGAATTTTTTCTGTCGTATTCTCTCGGTCCTTACCTTTCATTTGATGTATCATAAATGGTACAGTCCAATTGAAGTTTTTAGCGGTTGGAGTGCTAATACTTACAGACCAAATAACATACCCATCCTACTTCCCCCTTGATACTGTCGAAACGGTTTTTTTCTTATTTTTTTATCTTCACCTGATTAAAAGTTATTAGAAGTAGAAGTTTTCAATGTTACACCCTGTATATCTATCTCAGTTTAAGACCAACGGATTAAGGCTATTAATTTCACGGAAGTAAAAAAAAATTAGAAACTGCAGTGCTCAACAATTGAAATTAATTTTTGAAATTTTCAGCAATAAACACGAAGGTATAAGTTTATTTGTAAATGGAGAAACGTGAGAAATATTTTTTTTAGAGAATTGGTATGCCCAACGCGAATTAAACAATAATTTGTTTATTAAAACAATGCACAATTTTAATGATAGTTGTTTGGTTAATTGATTAAATAACTAAAAAAAATAAATTAACATAATAATGATTAAACAGGACTTTATATTACAAAATTAACTTTTGAGTATTTAAATTTTGAGTACAATATACTAAGTAAAATAATAATGTTTTTGGAAAAACTGCTTAACATTGTAATGGGCTTTATTGTAAAGAATTAAATTTTGTATAATTAAGTCTGCAGAGTAATATTTTATCTTTAAAGTTTAGGCTTTAGAGATGCTTAAAAATCAGAAAAAGAATTGAAGAATTAATTGCTAGATAAATTTATTTGAAAGAGAATAACTTTGAGATAAGAGGAAGAAAGAGATAATACAATTTAATAAAAATAACAGTTTTATTCTGTTGAAAAAAATACATAAATATAAAATATTGACGTAGCTGACGTTGGGAACAAATATCTATTTTGAAATTAGCTAACAATCAAATTATTAAAATTAAATAGAGAAAAATTATTTATTAAGACCTAAAAAGATATTAAAATCTGAAACCGGAAAATTACTCAACCTGAAAACAATATTCCTAAAATATCAAAATTATTATTAAAACCAAAATATTTAGACCTAAAATAGGAAAAAATTAAAACAAGAAACAAAAAAATTACTAAACCTGAAAATAATAAAATACCTGAAAATCTTAATTCCTGAAACATGAAAATTATTATTAAAATCAATAATAATAAGACCTGAAAGAGAAACAATATTAAAATCCCAAACAGAAAAATTACTAAATCTGAAAATAATTTAATACCTGAAAAAAATTATTCCTGAAACGTAAAAATTATTATTAAAATCAAAATATTTACACCTGAAAGAGAGAAAAAAATTAAAACAAGAAACAGAAATATTGCTAAACCTGAAAATAGTAAAATACCTGAAAAAATTATTCCTGAAACATAAAAATTATTGTTAACAACAAAATATTTAGACCTGAAAGAGAAAAAAATTAAAACAAGTAACAAAAAAATTACTAAACCTGAAAATAATAAAACACCTGAAAAATAATTTCCTGAAACATGAAAATTGTTATTAAAATAAAAATTATTACACCTGAAAGAAAAATAAACTAAAACAAGAAATAGAAAAATTGCTAAACCTGAAAACAGTAAAATGCCAGAAAAAATAATTTCAGAAAGATGAAAATTATTATTAAAACCAAACTATTTTAACCTGAAAGAGAAGAAATATCCTCTAAACATGAAAAAAGATTTCTGAAGCATGAAAATTGTTAAAACGAAGATATTAAGACCTGAAACAAATATTTAAACCTAAAACAGAAAAATTACTAAACCTGAAAAAATAGAAAACATAAAAATTATTAAAATCAAAATATGAAGGCCTGAAATGGAAATAAAACTTTTTTAAAACGTGAAACAAGAATTATTAAGATATAAAACTAGACCTCAAACATAAATTTCAGAAAAAGAGGACATTGTAAAACGCAATTAAAAATTTTATGTCAAAAACTTTTAACTTAAAGGAGAGATCAACAATTTTTGCAAAATTCGTGAACTATACTGGCATAAATTAAATTCAAGTATACTTGTATATAAACAAAAAATCTTTACTAAGGAACCATCTTTGTGAAATTTTCTTCTGCCACAACTGATGGGTGGCGAATCCCCTCCTTCTGTTTCTTTCGAACCCACCTTTAATCCAGATTTCCAGCGATGTCCTTGGACCCTACCCTCCCCAACCCCAATAAAACGGAAGGAACTACTTTTATTATTTATTTTTTTTAAAGAGTGGAGGAAAAGGATAAATAAAACACAAATAAATTTATTGATGTACTAAACAATAGTTGTACACTTCTGTGCCCATTTTAAGTTTGAAGCACCTGAATTCGCAAATAAACAGATAAAATGAGCACTTTGTATAGTTTTGAAAAATAATTTAAACACTTTCAGTTCCGCTTTGAAAAGGTTTTCGTAAAAATGTTATTAATTATGAGAAAATTGCTTTTAAAATTTGGTTAGATAATAAAATAAATATACTAAACAACAACAAAATTAACACTCAAATTGTTGTCAAGAGAATCTCTACAGTGTTGCCAACAACGTTTTTTGACATTATTCAACCGGAAAAATTATTAAATTTTAAATAAATATATTTAAAAAAAAACATTTTTCATGTGCTCTTAATTTTACTCTTTGATATTTAATTTTCTCTGAAATACTTGTAGTAAATTTAGATAAAAATCAAATAATTGTTGATCTCTCTTCTTTTATTTAATTAAATCATTTTAAAACCCACGATATATTTTAATCCAATTAGACAAAAATGTATTTTGGAAAATAATGGAAAAATCTGACCTTTACAGCAGGTGCTCTCTGGTTTGGGTCTGGATCTGGACTGAGTAGATTTCTAAACAGCACCTGAAAACCGAAAAGATTAATTAATAAAAAATATAAATAAACAATGGCTGAAATACATCAAAATTTAGCAAATGCTTTTACTTGATTTACTTGATTAATTTATTAATCTGCTGAAAGGAGATAATTAATGACTAAAAGCTTTTGCTACTTTTTAGACAAATCACCTACTAAGTTTAAAAAATCAAGTACATTTTAAAAAAAAATATACAAAAATTGAAAAAAAGAGATAAACAATTTTTTAACAAAATAATATTTCAATAATGAAATCCTAATCAAAACTTTTTTTTACCACACAAAATCCCTCCTTCTGCTTCTTTCGGACCTACCTTTAATCCTGAAATTGGTGCATCTTCTTCTGCCCTATGTGGCGAGTCCCCTCTGCTTCTTTCGGACTTACCTTTCATCCGGATTTCCAGCGATGCCCCTGAAAATCCCCCACCCCCCGCCCCAATAAAAAAGGATTTTACTTTTATCGTTTATTTTTTTTAAACAAGGTAAATTACAAATAAAAAATTTGAAAAATTGTTTATCTCTTTGATATTTTGATAATTTAAGAAAATAAAATTTCTAGATTTGTTTAAATATTAATATGCAAAAATAATTTAAACAAAACCGGTATTTTACGTTAAATTAATAATAAATAAAGGTACACTTAGCTTTATTAGAGTGCTGCGATGTGTACCGTTCTCGAGTTGTTGTAGTTTGTCTCTGATGTGGGTCTGGCTCTGGAATGAGTAGATTCTAAACAGTACCTGAAAACTGAAAAAAATTATTAAAATAAAAATATAAAGAAACAATAGCTGAAATGCAAAAAGTTAGCAAATGCTTTTACTTGATTTATTTCATTAATTTGCTAAAAGGAGATAATTAGTTACTAAAAGATTTTGCTACTCTTTATACAACATATCACTTACTAAGTTTAAAAAAATTAAGTACATTTGAAAAATTGACCCAAAAATTAAAAAGAGATAAACAATTTTTTTACAAAATAATATTACAATAATCAAGTCCTAATTAAAACTTTTTTTTACCACACAAAATCCCTCCTTCTGCTTCTTTCGGACCTACCTTTAATCCTGAAATTGGTGCATCTTCTTCTGCTCTATGTGGCGAGTCCCCTCTGCTTCTTTCGGACTTACCTTTCATCCGGATTTCCAGCGATGACCCTGAAAACCCCCCCGCCCCACCCCAATAAAAAAGAACTACTTTTATCGTTTATTTTTTTAAAAAAAGGTAAATTACAAATTAAATAATAGAAAAATTGTTTATCTCTTTGTTATTTTGAAAATTTTCGTAAATAAAATTTCTAAATTTGTTTAAATATTAATACACAAAAATAATTTACACAAAACCGATATATTCCGTTTAATTAATAATAAATAAAGGTACTTAGCTTTATTAAAGGGCTGCGATGTGTCCTCTTCTCGAGTTGGGACAGCACTGTCTGAAACACAAAGACAAAGCGATAAATTGGCGAAAAAAAAACAACAAAAAATGGTTACGTAGACACTGTGACATCAGGGCATTTTTGTGTGTTAAATAAATGAATCATAGTATTATATAAATTATGTAAATAACTGCAAAAATGCCATTAAATGTTTAAACAAAATCGTTTTAAGCTTTTGTTAAAAACAATTCGAAAATCAGGAACTACTTTAAATCAACTCACCTCTAGTAGTTACACATTTTCTCACAATAATAACAAACTGCACCGAAAACACGCCACAATTTAATTTATTTTAACAAATTAGGCCGATTTTTTCACGTCTTTAACGGACAATTGCTTGACGAAAACTGATAACGAAACAAAGAACGTCCGTGAAAATTGGTACGTAATCACAAAAAACTTAAAGAAAAAACTGTTTACAGCTTAGTTTATCACGATGAGGTGACTAAAATTGGAAATCAACGCTTTTAAATGAAACTCTAATCACCCCCAAAATTCGAGGGCCGGAAATTTACATCTCCAAATTTACGTTACGATATTTTTTTTCTCATTGTACTCCTTATTAATACAGTTGGTTATTTTAGGTTTCATTTTCCGAAAATGTTTTGTAAAGCTAAATTTTTGCAAATCGATGTTTTAATAAATATTAAAAGTCGCCATCGTTCTGTAATCAAAAATGACGATGGACCACCAATATTTAATTTTCGATAAAGATACATCGATAAAAAATTGAAAATATTCAAAATTCCTATCATAAAGACTCCATACTTTTGTAACTCCTACAAAAATTTATCAATCGGAATTATCTTTTTTTTCTAGTTAGACCATTTCTTATACTTTAAGATTTTATATAATGGTGTTCAAATCGTCTTGTCCCTAAAGTAAAAATCGTACTTTTTTAAAGGAGCAGATAGACCGCGAGTTTTTTGTGTATTATGAGGACGAGATTTGTCTTTGCTGATGGGGTTTATACACTTTTTGTTCAAAAATTACGATACCATAAAATTACGTAATAAAGCTAAATAGGCATTTTTTTACTATAAATGTTTACCTTAGCAATGGCATTCGCGATTTCAAAAAAATAAGTAATCGTAGATGTTCTACAGAATTCTAGAATATATACAAATTTAGCCTTCTTGATACGTTAAGCACCTTAAAAAATTAAGCAAATACAGGGTGCGTTGTTTAAAGAAGAGGTTTTTCTAGATAAACTTTTTTTCAGAATCTCAACCGTTATCAAGACAAAATTAGTTAAAGTCTTGGCAAGAAATTCCATACGCACCACTGGTCAAAACAGTAGAATTATAATTAATAAAAATAGAATTAGAACATTATAATGGACACCATGATAACTACAGGGTGGACCAAATGTATGGAACGGGCCGTTTTTTTGACTAAACTATATACAGGATGATTTTTTATCTGCTCCCGCCCGAAACTCCAAAAATAGGCAACACGTTATACAAACGAAAAGTAAGTTAATTAATTAAATAATGTAGCAAAAAATGATCCAAATAAATTGACTCTTGAAGCACTGTTAAAGGTATTGTCAACAATGTTGATATTAATTTACAACTCTTTAGGCCTTAATTTTGAAAATAAAATTTTCAAAGTATAATGTGTTGCCTATTTTTAGAGTTTCGGGCGGGAACAGATAAAAAAATCACCCTGTATAAAGAATTTTAAAAAAACAAAATATAGGCATTAAATGGCTAGGAAGATTCTACCTGAGACAATGTTAGAAAAATTTATTTGTTTAAATTTTTAAGATAACTATAGCAACATTTTTGTTTTTTTTTGTGAAATTTATTCTTGATTTTTTTTAAGAACAAGCTTTTTAAAAGAAATGTTGCTGTGTTAATTGTCTTAATATTAACTTTATAAATTTTCAATAAAAAAATTAAACATTACCGAATATTATCGTTAATTTTCGCCGAACCTACAAAATATTTGGTTAATTCAGGTTATGCATGTTAAAAAACTAATAAGTCTTTTAAAAAAGTTACAAAAAAGTAATTTATTTAAATAATTAATAATTTAACAATAATAATTACTGTGTTTTTTCTAATTTTTTTATTATTTTGTAGTGCACATTATGAGTATGTTGTAGTACTAGGAATAAATAAATAAATAAAATTTAAATAGTAAGTATCAAAAACACCGAATTTTTATTTAAATAAAGTGTTAAAAGCAAAATGTTCTCAAAACTGTCTTCCACCTTTCAAACACCGATAAGAAAATCAAGTAGGCTTTTTTACACACCCCCGAGCTACTCTATAGCTATTGTTGTATCAACTAGCATCAAATACCAGCGTCTGAAAGGTGGAAGGCAGTTTTGATAACATATTTTTCTTTTAACAATTTGTTTAAATTAAAATTCGAGTGTTCTAGATATTTATTATTTACATTTTATTTATTTATATCTAGTACTACAACATACTCGTAATATGCACTACAAAATAAAAAAAATTAAGAAAAAACACATTAATTTTTATTGTTAAATTATTAATTATTTAAATAAATTCTTTTTTTTGTAACTTTTTAAAAGAACTGTTATTATCTTTTAAACGTGCATAACTTGAATTATCCATTTTGTAGGTTTGACAAAAATTAACGGTAATATTCGGTAATGTTTAATTTTTTTATTGAAAATTTATGAAGTTAATATTAAAACAATTACCACAGCAACATTTTTTTTAAAAAACGTTTTCTTAAAAAAAATCAAGAATAAATTTCACAAAAAATACAAAAATGTTGCTATAGTTATCTTAAAAATTTAAACAAATAAATTTTTTTTAAACATTATTGTCTCAGATAGCATCTTCCTAGCTATTTAATGCCTATCTTTTGCTTTTTCAAAATTCTTCATAGTTTAGCCAAAAAGCGTATTTGATTTTCTGTTTTACGATTTTCTAAATTGGAAACCGATGAAAACGTGTATTCTCGAGAAATGTTACAACAGGTAAAAGTTCAAAATTCATGAAAAAGTTGTGTCACGCTCCGTGCGATTGTAGTGTTTAACAATTTTTGAAATAAATGATGATAATGATAATTTTATGATAATTATTGTTATTTAATGTAAAAAGAAATGTTTACAAAATTGATGACGTTTATTTGACAGCTAGACGAATGTATAATATTTATTTGTTATTGTTGTGTAGCAACTTTAAAAAATTCAGTGCTACAAAAGTAAAGATTAGATTACATCCTGATTTGCGGGCGTATAAAATAGATTATGGTTCCAAAATAAAAGACATAAATAAATATCCCACTAGCTATCTCGTTCGTGGCTCTTGGGTTAACAGTTTCTTTCGTGACCTACTCGGCCAAGACAATGATACCGGTAGGTACAATAACATTTTTAATTTTTTATTTTTTTTTTTGTAACAAGAAGAAAATTGTTAAGAAAACACATTGCAATAAAATACTAATTTATTTAAAGGTTTATATTATCTATTAATTTATAATTTCACACGCCAAATAGGTAAGTTAAAATCTTATCTACGGGTGTTCTTATATAAATTATTTAGCAGATTCCAGACATTCAGTTCACGTCATTTTAGTGAAGAGAAATTGGAATAACAACAGCTCATTTCCCTAATCGCTTAGTTGTTTAAAATCATAAAAAATTATAAACACTAAATAAAGCTCGAACAAAAAAGGTAAAAAATAAGAAAAACAAAATATTAATAAATCGTTAATTTTATTCGCTTTCATAACAATACAAGATTGTAAAAGCTCATAGTATAAAAATAAAACATAGGCAAGTATTAAATAATACAAAAATCCCAAGCAAAATATAAAATCCTGACCAAAGGCATCACACTTTGAACCTCTACCTCTATATAAAAAAAATGTTTATTAACAATATCACAATGTTAGAATGTTAATTTTACAGTCTATAAATTACGAATAGGAATGAATGGCATTTACTTATTTGAAACTGGTGCGTAATATTTGTGAGACTTGGTATCTCTTGTATGTTTCAATGGACTCTTGGGCAAATCGATGAGAACTGCAGGACAAGGTCCGACATTTCTCGGTAGGTATTCTTTTTTGTATGAAGTTATAATAGTAGACGAACTATCACCTAAACTGATATTTGAAATGTTGGACCTTCTTGAAACCCTTTCAACTCTTTGAATATTCTGCTGTTTTGTAAATTCCCCATAGGATTTCGCCTCCGATTGGCCGTAGAAGTGACCCCCAACTGATAGATTATCTTTTCTGACTATCTTTTGAGGCCTTTCTACCGTTTCGTAAGTTGTTGAAAAGTGGCTTCGGCGATTTGCCATGTTGTTTTCTTGGGTAGAACGATGAATCGAACTGAGGCTTCTTCTTTCGCTGTTTTGGGTTACAATGCCTTGATCGTGAAGGTTACAAATTGATTTTCTCATATCCAAAGCAGCGGAACTCGTAGCGTGAAGGGCTTCAGTTGATGTATGAAGGCCTTTTCTATGAAGAATCTGATTGTTGATTTCCTCAGCTGAAGTCATGACATTCTTGCGGTGATGGGTCTGAGAAATGTGTTTTTCGGAATGATTTGATATATGGGTAGCGTTAGTTTCCCTATGTATGTTGTTTTGAACAACTTGGGATTTCTTAATTTCGGCTGAGACTTGTTGAGCTGTGTGTTGTTGATTTGATTGTTGCTGAACACCAGTAGTTTTGGTTGTTGTCTTCGTGGTAGTGACAATTGTACCATCAGACAGGGTTTTAGTGTCAGTCGAAACATTTGTGGTTTTATTGGCAGTAGATTTTACATCTTTATTCTCAATAGCAACATCCTTTCTGTCTACTTTCCTCGTGTAGGTGTTATAATTGCTTTGATTTGTGGTTTGCATTACTGATGTATCATTTCCTAATGTGAAATGTGATTCAACATGGCGTCTTCTGTTGATAGATCCAGGCGTAGTTGGTCCAACAACTTGTTTTTTTGGTGTTTTATCGAATGTTTCTTTATTTGTTGTGATATATTCGGTTTTACCATTTCCAATCGTGAGTGAGTCTTCGTGTTTTCGAATTTCTGCGCGTTCGCCTCGTGTTACAACAAAATGGGATTTTTGCATTGTAGCATCTTGGAATTCTCCAGTGATTTTTAAATTGTCCTGTGGTTTCTTGACTGGAGCTCGTTCGCCACGTGTTGGTGTAAAATCTTCTCTACTCTTAGGAGTACCAATAAATTCTCCTTCAGGTTTAAGATTATCTGGATGCTTGACAATAGGAGCCCGATCTCCTGGA
Organism: Tribolium confusum; assembly: GCA_029207805.1. NCBI lineage: Eukaryota > Metazoa > Arthropoda > Insecta > Coleoptera > Tenebrionidae > Tribolium > Tribolium confusum. The sequence goes on from JALGAY010000003.1 coordinate 40,451,373, forward strand.
CTGTACTTAGGTTTCTGAGGAGTTTCAAATTCTCCTTCAGGTTTCAAATTATCTTGAGGTTTCTTCATTGGTAGTCTTTCACCAGGAGAATATTTAGGTTTCGTGGGAGTTTCAAATTTACCCTCAGGTTTTAAGTTATCTTGAGGTTTCTTCATCGGCAACCTTTCACCAGGAGAATATTTAGGTTTTTCGGGACGTTCAAATTCTCCTTCGGGATGTAGATTATCACCGTGCCTGATAGGAGTTCTTCGCTCACCTGGGTGTACTTTGTTAGGAGTCCTCTTTTCAAATTCACCTTCAGGACGCAAGTTATCTTGTGGCTTCTTCGGAGTTGGTCTTTCTGCTGGTTTGTAACCTGGCTTTTCTGGGCGCTCAAAATCACCTTCTGGTCGTAGATTGTCATGATGTCTTATAGGACTTCGTCTTTCGCCAGGTCCAATTGGACTGGGTGTTGGACGTTCAAAACTTCCTTCAGGTTTTAAATTGTCTTTTGGTTTCTTTGGAGTCGGGCGTTCGCCTGGTTGAAATTGTTGTTTTAGAGGACGCTCAAAGTTACCTTCTGGATGTAAGTTATCTTCATGACGAATAGGGGTTCGACGTTCTCCTGGTAAGAAACCTGGTGTAGTAGGACGTTCAAAATTACCTTCCGGTTTAAGATTGTCTTGAGGCTTAACTGGTGAAGGTCTTTCAGCTGGTTTATAACCTGGGCGTTCTGGTCGTTCAAAGTCTCCTTCAGGATGAAGATTATCATCGTGTTTAATCGGTTTGCGACGTTCTCCTGGGCCTGCTTGTACAGCAGATGGTCTTTCAAAAGTTCCTTCTAGTTTTAGATTATCTTCATGACGAATAATTTGAGCTTTTTCTATAATACGAGTGTTATATTCATCACGTTTTCTATATTCATTAAATTCTCCTTCCATTCTTAAATTATCTTCTCTAGTAATAATTTCAGCACGCTCCCCTTTGGTAACAGAATATTCATCACTGGTTCTACTACTTCTAAATTCACCCTCAGTTTTCAAATTATCTTGATGTATAACAGTATCATATCTTTCTCCTTTCACGACTTTGTAATCATCCCTTGTACGTACATCAGTAAATTCTCCTTCAACACGTAAATTGTCTTGTCGTTTGATTACATCAACACGGTCTACTACAGTTGTGTTACTATAATCATCTCTGCGACGTATATCCCATTCTCCTTCCAAATGCAAATTATCCTCACGTTTTATTATGTCAACTCTTTCTCCTTTAACAACATTGTAGTCATCTTTTCTTGTTACTATAAGTGAACCTTCAGATTTTAGATTGTCTTCGTGTTTAATAGGTCTTCGTAATTCACAAGGACCAACTTCTTTTAATTCTGGTCGTTCAAATTCACCTTCCGGTTTAAGGTTATCTTCGGGTTTCTTAGGTTTCGGACGTTCAGCTGGCCTGAATTCAGGTTTCTGAGGCCGTTCAAAGTCTCCTTCAGGATGAAGATTATCATCGTGCTTGATCGGCGTTCTTCTTTCAGCTGGACCAACTTTTGTGGGAGTACGTCGTTCAAAATCTCCTTCAGGACGAAGATTGTCTTCAGGTTTTTTAGGTTTAGGACGTTCAGCTGGCCTAAATTCTGTCTTTTCTGGACGTTCAAAATCTCCTTCAGGTTTAAGATTATCGTCGTGTTTGATGGGAGTCCTTCGTTCAGCAGGCTCAACTTTGGTTGGAATTGGTCTTTCAAAATCTCCCTCTGGTCTTAGATTATCTTCTGGGCGTTTTTGTTTTGGTCTCTCTGCCGGCCTATATTCAGGCTTGTCAGGCCGTTCAAAATTACCTTCAGGGCGCAGATTATCGTCGTGTTTAATTGGAGTTCTTCTTTCCGCAGGACCAATTTTAGTTGGAGTCGGTCTTTCAAATTCACCCTCAGGACGGAGATTGTCTTCAGGCTTCTTGGGTTGAGGTCTTTCGGCTGGTCGATAATGTGGTTTTTCTGGACGTTCAAAATCACCCTCAGGCCGAAGATTGTCATATTGTTTAATGGGAGTCCTACGTTCTGCTGGGCCAACCTTTGTGGGAGTTGGCCTTTCAAATTCTCCTTCTGGTCGAAGATTGTCTTCAGGTCTTTTTGGTTTAGGACGTTCAGCTGGTTTAAATTCAGGTTTTTCTGGACGTTCAAAGTCTCCTTCAGGATAAAGATTATCTTCTGGTTTCTTTTGTACTGGGCGTTCAGCAGGACGATACTGAGGCTTTTCGGGGCGTTCAAAACCGCCTTCAGGTCTAAGATTGTCGTCGGGTTTTATTGGGGTCCTACGTTCACCTGGTCCAACTTTAGTTGGAGTTGGTCTTTCAAAGTCTCCTTCTGGGCGAAGGTTATCTTCAGGTTTCTTTGGTTTTGGACGTTCTGCTGGTCTAAATTGTGGTTTTTCTGGTCGCTCAAAATCTCCCTCAGGTCTTAAATTATCGTCTGGACGTTTTTGTTGTGGTCTTTCAGCCGGCCTATATTCAGGTTTTTCAGGCCGTTCAAAATTACCTTCAGGACGCAGGTTATCGTCGTGTTTAATTGGAGATCTTCTTTCTGCTGGACCAATTTTAGTTGGAGTCGGTCTTTCAAATTCACCCTCAGGACGGAGATTGTCTTCAGGTTTCTTGGGTTGAGGTCTTTCGGCTGGTCGATATTGTGGTTTCTCAGGACGTTCAAAATCACCCTCAGGCCGAAGATTGTCATATTGTTTAATGGGGGTCCTACGTTCTGCTGGGCCAACCTTTGTAGGAGTCGGCCTTTCAAATTCCCCTTCAGGTCGAAGATTGTCTTCAGGTCTTCTTGGTTTAGGACGTTCCGCCGGTTTAAATTCAGGTTTTTCTGGACGTTCAAAATCTCCTTCAGGATGAAGATTATCTTCCGGTTTCTTTTGTCTTGGACGTTCAGCAGGACGATACTGAGGCTTTTCAGGACGTTCGAAATCGCCTTCAGGTCTAAGATTGTCGTTGTGCTTTATTGGAGTTCTACGTTCTCCTGGACCAACTTTACTTGGAGTTGGTCTTTCAAAATCACCTTCCGGTCGAAGATTGTCCTCAGGTTTTTTGGGTTTTGGACGTTCTGCTGGTCTAAATTCTGGTTTTTCTGGTCGTTCAAACTCTCCCTCTGGTTTTAGATTATCTTCGGGGCGTTTTTGTTGTGGTCTCTCAGCTGGCCTATATTCGGGTTTTTCAGGCCGTTGAAAATCACCTTCAGGGCGTAGGTTATCATCATGCTTAATTGGAGTTCTTCTTTCTGCAGGGCCAATTTTTGTTGGAGTCGGCCTTTCAAATTCACCCTCAGGACGGAGATTATCTTCAGGTTTCTTAGGTTGAGGTCTTTCAGCTGGTCGATATTGTGGTTTTTCTGGACGTTCAAAGTCGCCTTCAGGTCTAAGATTGTCATCGTGTTTTATTGGTGTCCTGCGTTCACCTGGCCCAACTTTAGTTGGAATTGGCCTTTCAAAATCTCCTTCTGGTCGAAGATTATCTTCAGGTCTTTTAGGTTTTGGGCGTTCTGCAGGTCTAAATTCTGGTTTTTCTGGTCGCTCAAAATCTCCTTCTGGTTTTAAGTTATCCTCTGGGCGTTTTTGTATTGGTCGTTCAGCTGGCTGATATTCCGGTTTTTCTGGACGTTCAAAGTCACCTTCAGGACGAAGATTGTCATGTTGTTTAATAGGAGTTCTACGTTCTGCTGGTCCAACTTTGCTAGGAGTTGGTCTTTCAAAATCTCCTTCTGGTCGAAGATTGTCTTCAGGTTTTTTAGGTACTGGCCGTTCGGCCGGTCTAAACTCTGGTCTTTCTGGACGTTCAAAATCTCCTTCGGGCTTAAGATTATCTTCAGGACGTTTTTGTTGTGGTCTTTCAGCTGGTTGATATTTTGGTTTTTCTGGACGTTCAAAATCACCTTCAGGGTGAAGATTGTCGTCGTGTTTGATCGGCGTGCGTCGTTCACCAGGACCAACCTTTGTTGGAGTAGGCCTCTCAAACTCTCCTTCTGGTCTTAAATTATCTTCCGGTCGTTTTTGTTGTGGTCGTTCAGCTGGACGATATTCAGGTTTTTCTGGTCTTTCAAAGTCACCTTCAGGGTGTAGATTATCTTCTGGACGTTTCTGTTTTGGACGTTCAGCTGGACGATATTTGGGTTTCTCAGGACGTTCAAAATCACCTTCAGGACGAAGATTGTCGTCGTGTTTAATTGGGGTGCGTCGTTCACCAGGCCCAATCTTTGTAGGAGTAGGCCTCTCAAAATCGCCTTCAGGTCTCAAGTTATCTTCAGGTTTTTTCTGTTTTGGTCGCTCAGCTGGACGATATTCAGGTTTTTCAGGTCTTTCAAAGTCACCTTCAGGGTGTAGATTATCTTCTGGACGTTTCTGTTTTGGACGTTCAGCTGGACGATATTTGGGTTTCTCAGGACGTTCAAAATCACCTTCAGGACGAAGATTGTCGTCGTGTTTAATTGGTGTGCGTCGTTCACCAGGCCCAATCTTTGTAGGAGTAGGCCTCTCAAAGTCGCCTTCTGGTCTCAAGTTATCTTCAGGTTTTTTCTGTTTCGGTCGCTCAGCTGGACGATATTCAGGTTTTTCCGGACGTTCAAAGTCACCTTCTGGTCTCAAATTATCTTCTGGTCGTTTCTGTTGTGGTCGTTCTGCTGGACGGTATCCAGGTTTTTCTGGCCTTTCAAAGTCACCTTCAGGGTGAAGATTATCTTCTGGGCGTTTCTGTTTTGGACGTTCAGCTGGTCGATATTTTAGTTTCTCAGGACGTTCAAAATCACCCTCAGGGCGAAGATTATCGTCGTGTTTAATTGGTGTGCGTCGCTCACCGGGTCCAATCTTAGTAGGAGTAGGCCTGTCAAATTCTCCTTCTGGTCTCAAATTGTCTTCAGGTTTTTTTTGTTTTGGTCGCTCGGCTGGACGATATCCAGGTTTTTCAGGGCGTTCAAAGTCACCTTCAGGTCTTAAATTATCTTCTGGTTTCTTTTGTTTAGGCCTTTCTGCTGGAATAAATTTTTCTGGAGTACGTTTTTCGAAATCACCTTCAGGTCTCAAATTATCTTGTGGTTTTTTCTGTTTAGGTCTTTCAGCTGGGACAAATTTTTCAGGGGTTCGTTTTTCAAAATCTCCTTCTGGTCTTAAATTGTCCTCTGGTTTCTTCGGTTTAGGACGTTCAACATATTTAGGGACAAAGTCGTCTTTTGATTTTGGTGTTCCTTCAAATGGTCCTTCTGGTCTGAGGTTGTCCCTATGAACAATTATTGTTTGGCGAACATCTTGGTTGTTGAACTGTTTGTAAACTTCTTGTGTCGTTGTAGTTGTTTCAGTGTTTTGCATAGAATAAAATTTATCTACGTCATCTTTAGTCCAAGTTCTTCTACGTCTTTGTTCAAATTCTGGTGATTTTTCAGTATAGTCTATAGTTGTTGAAGTATCAAACGTCATTTCACCTTCAACAGTTAGATTGTCTTGACGTCTTTTTACAAGCTGAGTTCGTTCAACAACAGTACTGTAATCAATAAATTCAGATTTATTGGTGGTATCTGTAATAAATTCGCCTTCAATTTTTGTCCAAGTATTGCGTCGAATAGGACTGGCTCTTGGTACTAACTCGCCATTAAAATCAACTTTAGTGGTAGTTTCGTCTAAAATAAAATGGAAAAAGTTTTAAACTCACTTGAGGTTAATTTTTATTAAATTCTGACTTACCTATAAATTCACCTCCTATTGTAATGTTGTCTTCATGACGCTTAATATCTGCACGTTCTCCTCGGATAACACGATAATCTTCAATAATTGTTCTAGTTCCAGTAAATTCACCTTCTGGCTTCAAATTATCTTGAGGTTTCTTGGCTACAGGTCTTTCAGCCGGCAAATACTTTTGTGGTTCAGGTCTTTCAAAGTTACCTTCTGGTTGAAGATTATCTTTTGGTTTTGTAGGTTTAGGTCTTTCAGCAGGCTTCCATTGTTCAGGTTCAGGAATTTCAAAATCTCCCTCAGGTTTTAAATTATCTTTAGGTTTCTTCACTGGTTCTCGCTCACCTGGAGCCCATTTGTCAGGCGTACGCTTCTGGAATTCTCCTTCAGGTCGCAAATTATCGGTCGGTCTTTTTGGTTTTGGTCTTTCTCCAGGAGACCACTTATCAGGTTGTCGTTTTTCAAAATCTCCTTCCGGTTTAAGATTGTCTTGAGGTTTTTTAACAGGTGCTCTTTCACCAGGTTTCCATTCTTCCGGTCGACGTTTTTCAAAATCGCCTTCCGGTCTAAGATTATCTTCTGGTATCTTTACTGGTGCCCTTTCTCCGGGTGACCAGGGTTGAGGCCTTCTCTTTTCAAAATCACCTTCTGGTCTTAGGTTATCTTCGGGTTTTCTCACTGGTGCTCTATCTCCAGGTCTCCATTCCTCAGGTTTACGTTTTTCAAAATCACCTTCAGGTCTTAAATTATCTTCTGGTTTTTTCACTGGTGCTCTTTCACCAGGTGCCCAAGGTTGTGGTTTCCTTTTTTCAAAATCGCCTTCCGGTCTCAGGTTATCTTCAGGTTTCCTCACTGGTGCTCTATCTCCAGGTTTCCATTCCTCAGGTCTACGTTTTTCAAAATCACCTTCCGGTCTCAAATTGTCTTCTGGTTTCTTTACCGGTGCTCTTTCCCCTGGTGCCCATGGTTCTGGTTTTCTTTTTTCAAAATCTCCTTCTGGTCGTAAATTATCTTGAGGTTTTCGTACAGGTGCACGATCACCCGGTTTCCATTCTTCAGGACGTCTCTTCTCAAATTCACCTTCAGGTTTTAAGTGGTCTTCAGGCTTTTTTACAGGTGCTCTTTCACCAGGTTGCCATTTGTGGGGTTGACGTTTTTCAAATTCGCCTTCAGGTTTTAAGTTGTCTTTAGGTATGATGATTGGTGCTCGTTCACCTCTAGTTGCGTTGTATTCGTCTTTAGGTTGTCCTAAGAAAGGGCCCTCTAGATGCAAGTGATCGTTGTAATCTTCTGGGTTGTGGGGACAAGTGTGACGACTAAAAAACAAAAGAAAAAAAGGTAAATTTCATTCTTTATTTAATAATTCATTGTTATAGCTATCATAATTTAACTTGTTTGGCAAATTACATCTTCATCATAAAATAATGTGCATTCATGTGGTAGGATGTTAAAAAAAAACATCGGACAAACATATTTTGTTTGTAAATCCGATTCGATTTGCATAATCAGAAGCTTTTGCATAGTTTTTTAAGTGTTGATATTGATCGACTCTTTTCCAATGTTTATCGTTAAGTTATCTAGCATGAAATTAATCAACACCTAATTTTAGGCTCCGGGTAAAGTAATAAATTTTGTGTACAGACTGTGGTTTCTTAGCACTTATTGATTATCTGTATTTAAACTAGCCGTTGGACATAAATATTTGATTATGTTCAATTCTTAATTATCTAAGCTGTAAAACAGTAACGTTTGAGTTGACTGTCCCCTGTTTTTCTTATGGAAAAAAATTGTTATTATTTTCGAATGTGAAAATTATCGTACAAAATATAAAACAGAAAAAATTAAATTTCTTACCGTTTGATTCCATTAACTAATTTTCGAAGAGTACTTTTTAATATTAAATTCATAAATATTCCTTGAAATTCCTAAATAGATGTAATAAATTAAATACAGACCGTTAAATGTATAGATTGAATAATTTGATTAAACTAATTAATTTTTTGCGTTATGTTGTAGAAACTCCGATTGAAATGAACATAATTACTTCTTCACACTTTAATTATTAAATATATTCAAAATAATAGTAATAATAGATAATGCTGTTATAATAAAAGAGGAGAATAAAAGACGTCCGACCTCGCGACGCAAGGCGTCAGCACTAAAACTGCCGAAGCTGACATCGTGGCCTAGAAAGGCACAGGTCGCAACAAATGCTGGCATTTGGTATTATAATCCTGCTGTTCTTATTTCTGCATCCTTATCGATGTAGGACATTTACTGGAGGTTATATAATGGTCAAGAACCAATTCAATCAATTAAGGATTCTATGATACAAATACATTTGCAAAAGAATTCGCTGCTACAACTCAATACATCAACTATTCAAAAAGATAGATTTTTTAAATGCTTTTGTGGAAGTCATTGTGATAATTTTATAAACTCCACTAATTTTGCATAAGTCAGCAATACTTATTTTTTTATTTTCACAAACTGGTTTCCATAAAAACAAACAGATCGCAGGCATTGCTACAATTTTTTATTTTGAAAATAAGCGAAAAACAATCATAGATTCCTTAGAAAATAATCTTGGTCGTCAATTATTTTTTTTAACACTAATAAAAATTCTTTATTGTAAGATGTATGTTAAGTAACGTAACATAGTAGATGACATACTTAACGTTAACATAAGTCTTGTTTCAAAATTTGCTTTTAACTGTATATTTTTTTGTTTTAGAAATGGTTTTGAAATAATTTTGAAAGTTGAAAAAATTATCTTGTGTCATAATGACTTTTTCCTTATTGATCACAAAACACGTGCTACCTACTTTGGAACTTCGTTCTTCTTTATTTCTATGGATTCATTATTATGTCATAGTTTTTGAGATAAGCCACAGTGACAATTTGAATAATTTTTAACATTTTTTTTCTCTGGTTAAACATGTCCTAAATCAAAAATAAAAAATACGGGTCAAATATTTTTTTTAAGAACTTTTAAAAAATGGAATTTTGTTGAAAAACGGTTTATGAGCGTATTGTTTTCATTCCGAATTTTTTATGACCTGCTCTAGATCATTTGACGTAATTTTCACACTAATTTTTACTTTTTAGTTTTTAGCTAATGACCTTGTATGTAGTTTTTTAGTTCCGCTATTAAATTTAGTACAGGTGAATTAGCATTTTTAGATAAAAGTTTGAATCTAAGAAGTTTTTTTTATAAAGAATAATATTTTTGTACATATGAAACATAATAACATAAACATAATAACAAACATAAACTCTTGACCCGGCACTATTAGCAATTTTTTAATTAATGGCACCCTACCTTTTTGTGACACTTCAAATAAAAAAAGATTTTTATACTCATTAACTATTTCGGGAAGATAAATTTCCTGCATTTGCACTAATGCAGCACTCCCTTCGCTCGTGCTGCAAACAATGTGCTCAGGCAGAAAATTTATCTTCCCAAATACGTTAGGTAAATAACTATTAGCTAATCTATTAGTGTTGTCACTAGTCAGAATGAAAATCGACTAAATAATTAACTCAAAAACTTTAAATAAAAGAATCGATACTCTCAGTACAATGGAAAATTAAAATTCACAGTCCTGCCACACAGTTTGTTGGTTCGTCAAATTAGAGACCAACAGTTACAAGTTTCGGTCCTAGTAAGGACCATCTTCAGGCCTAATATGAAAAAATATAAATAAAGTAAATTACATTTTAGTAAAGATGAGGTTACATTATGAAAAAGACGACGTTAATATAAAGCTCGTTAAGTCGTTAACGTTAAGTTTGAAGTTGTGTGACAAAACAAAAATTGTTATAGATAGAATTAATCAGGATTCATGATAGATTAGTTAAATAAAAGACAAATTTTTAACAATAGTTAAGCAGTTTTATTTAACCAATCGATCATGAATCCTGATTAATGGTTGTTTGAATTAGTAAAAATAAAACATTGACATAAAAGATAAAGTAAGAGAGTTAAGATAAGATTAATACGAAAAAATTATCAATTAACTAAAATTATTGAAACCAAATTTCAATTCTAATTAAGCCTTAAAAAAATACAGTTTAATATAAAATATTCCAGATTTTTTTTTACATTTTAAAAAAAGTACTTATTTACAACAGTTGTGTAATTACTAATTAAATATTCTGGATTCATAGATGCCATCATGTTTTTAAAATACGTGAGACATTGAGCACGTGCATTTAATCCAAATAAGTTACCACTTTTATTTTTATTATTATTGAAAATAGGTGACACAAATTTGTTGTTTGTTTGATCAATACAATTTCGAACGTCCATGTGCTAAAAATAACTTTATATAAAAGTTACGCGATTTTGTTATAAAAACGTTGTCATGATTTATATCTTACACTAAGCACGGAACGTTTAATTACCATTTAATTGATAATCAAGATAATGAAAATTTTATTTTAGTTAGTAATACTGATTTGTATTTTAAAATTTAATGAAAAATAATATTATCAAATCAGCTCTGTATAAAATTACAATTAAATTTCGATCTAGTCTTTAACACACAACTTTGTTTCTGTTAGGCCCTTTCCGAGGTTTATATTTTTTAATCCCTCAAAAATGTTTGTGATAATTACAGCAATAAATGAATCATTTGTGTAGGAGTATCAGTAGGTCGAATTTCTTGTAGGTGTAGCCTTAGAAAGTGGTCTCGTACAATAACAAATGAATTTTTTGCCCACGTATATCTTCAAAAGTAAAAACTGGTTGTCCATCCACACTGATAGCAGACATACAAGGTGCAATCCTACGTCTCAATAAAATAATACCTACTTGCAACAGAAAATAACTAACTTGTTATGTATGTACATTGGCTTACCCAAAAGTATGGAATAAAATTTATAAGTATCTTTTTTGGTACATCGTTCTAGCAGTGAACGCTTGAACAGGTCACTTTACAATAGTAATTCTCTTTCTGCTGGTGGTATAAAAACTATTTTTTGTCTACCCCTTAACCCATAACCATCCGTAAATTATATTTTCAAATAGCATTCTATGTCATGTGGGAGTTGAATTTGTTGGAAAGCTTACGAAAATCTATATAGGTATAGCTGCCTCAGAAAACTAAAGTCCCTGACTTCCAAGTCCGCAATAAACCAAATAATGGCCATTGTTAAATCTAATTGTAAGCTAACATCTGGACGGAGTCGTAGAGTAGTAGTAGCAGGGACCGTAAAACTTGGGGATAAGTAAAATTTGCATAAATATCCTATCACTGAAAATTAGTTTACCATTAGAATCAACAATGGCTATCACTTGGTTTTCTGCCGGCTTTAGAAGTCAGGGACCTTAGATTTTCGAGGCAGCTATACAACTGTCCTATGTAAGTTTAGATTATCTAGCCAGTGACGGCCTTTATAGGCAGATAAAACGCTAGTAACAAAAAACTAAGATTGCTATAACATCTGAACGAATTTACAGATGTGCTTAGATAAACTTTTTATTAAGGCTTAAAGCTTTCGGTTGAAGGTGATTAAATTGTTAATTGAGATTTGTTTAACTTTGAAGTGTGCAAATAACTTGATTTTGAATCGGACACTAAACGTAAAACAATAAACCACGGGTGTTATGAAAATAATAAATCCTTCGATTGACGTACTTCTTCCGGACCAATAGCACACCAACTTCAAGCGTTTATTTCAATAACATCCTTAATATCATAAAAAATTTTAATTGTGCTTTTATAAAATACCTAAATGATTAGCAATAGATAACAATATAAATCATACAATTGTATGATTATTATTATACAATTGTATGATTTATAATTATTACTTTAAGTCTGACAATATCGATGATGCAATTGTTTATACTTTCTCTAAAAAGAGAGTTGCGAGAACAGTGTGATAATAAAAAATCACATTATTGTTTACACATTAATTATATTGAACATGCAATTTTTCTGCAGTTTAATATTTATTTTTTTTAAAGAACTCCCCCACCTGTATTTTTTGAATCATTCAATACTAAGTGGTTGTTTTTATTCAGCCAAATTGAGCATTACTGGGGTATTGGATAAAAAATAAATCTTTACATCGTTTTCCTATTCATTCGCCTTTGCCCTTATTGTAAATAGTTATTTGCATTAGATAAAATTTACAGTGTGCAGACTCGATTTTAGACACGAGCCGAAGGCGAGAGTCAGATGAGTCTAAGCACTGTAAATTATTTATCACACGACAATTGTATTTATTAAAAGTCAATAGTAATAGTTATTACGTTCACAATAGGGGGGAATTTACTTTATGTTGACAACACTTTACGAATTTTGTAGTTCTTACAACAGTGCTGCCAAAATGTGTCTCTAAATATTTTACATATTTGAGGTAATTTACGTAAGAAAAATGGAAAAAGACACGAAACATGTCAGATTTACACTGTGCATGTCTCCTAGCTCAAGTCTACATTTCGTTACTAATTGATCACAGAAGTCCAGCTATGCCCTTAAACAGGGTTGGCTTCAAGTTTAAGCTTGGAAACGAAGTTGGTCGACTGCATCAAAGCCACAGCTACTGTTTACATAGTTTTTACGACTATTTTACTTTCACGATTTTTTAATTGGCGAACCTTATATCTCTTGAATCAAGAATATATTCGTCTATCTACATACAGGGCTTGCAAGTGGAGCGGGAAAATTTGAAATACCCAATTTTTTCATGAAATAATTACTATTTTGTTTGAGTTAAGTAAAATGGGCCATTTTATTATTTAAAAATAAGGTCGCTCAAGTGAAAGCCATTTCTGTGAAAACATTTTTCTCGAAAGAGCTCATAATCAAATATTGCCACATCTCGTTGTCTGCAAGATCTCCTGATTTGTCCGCATGAAATTTTTGTCTTTAAGAATTTGTGAGAAGCTGGTTGTACATCTACATACATTATTGATTGTGCGGAATTAAAAACAAATATTAGACAAAAATGACACGGATGTTTATGTTCAAAAAGAAATGGCTGTCACTTAAGTGGCGTTATTTTTTTAATAACAAAATAATATAGAAAATTTCGGATAATAATTGTCTCCCTGTAATGCGGATCCTGTAATAAACAGAAAATAGAAGTAAATGTAAAAATTGCTAAAAACACCAAAACACCAAAATTACTTATTTGAATCCTTTCCGGCTAGTTTCCATAGTTTGGTTCTCACAATATCTTTAGATCTTCCGGCTTAAAGTTTATATGACAATACTTTTCATCAACTCCTTCATTTTATTTAAACTTTTGCTTATAACTTTTTGTCTATAAAAGTTAGAATCAAAAGCTTTTAACACAGTGGTAGATAATATCTATTATTTACTACAAAAAAGCTCTTTACTAAATTTTTATTGTATGTATCTGATGATTCAAGTTTTATCAGCACCCCCAAAATACTGCTTTCTAAACACCAAAAAACTATAAAAAAATTGAGGTTGATTTTTACATATAGAAGACTTGAACAAATTTTTAAATTGTTTACTTATACGGTTAGTTTTTTTTAATTATGTCTAATTAATTATAATTTTAGGTAAATGATTTTGTGTGTATTGGTGTACTTTGATACAATGCACCAAAATGTCTAATTACAACGATTTCTAACAATTTAAAAAAAAATTGCAGACTTATTGTGTTACACATTTGTGATTAATTGATACCAACACAGCCAAAAAAAAATTTTTGAAATTTTTTTTTAATTTTTAATCATATTCTGGTTTTATTACTTTATAACGGCTTGTGGAACGTGGGACGTGGCTCCCTACTATGAATAAAACCGCAGTTAGAACAGGGATTAGGTTCGGACAGGTAGGCAGATACACTTCAACCGCAGTTCGGTCGCTACCTGGAAATCCACCGCAGTTCGGACGCACCGGTATGTACATAGTGAGCGGCAAAATTATGGACTACCCTCATTACAAACTTTATTATGTAACATTTAATATTTTGGTATTGCCATTTCAACAACTAAAAGATCTACTTAAATAACTAAAAATATTTAGGGGTTTCCATTAAAAAAAAAAGAAAAACTTTAGGTACTTAAAATCCAATATGTGTAAAATTTCAAATCAAGTTGAAAATAGTGTATTTTTTTTAAAAGAAAATTGTCCTGTTCGAGGATTTTTTCAAAACAAAATATTTTTAGTTTTAATAAGATTATTCCATAATTTTGCTGCTCACTGTATAAATATGATAAAAACAATAATATAATGAATAAGAGTCGGCTTAGCGTCTCTTGACTAATCGAGTAAAACTATCACAAATGTGACCGTTCAGAGCATACTCTGATTCAACAAATTTTCGTTCTCGCGGCATTATGATAACGATACATCTTAGCAATCATAATTATTAAAGAATAATTCATAATAATTTAATCAAAGACCTTGACTTTAGAAAATCAACCAAATGTGAAAAAATATCGAGACAAATTATCTATCATACATATCTATACAAACTAGTATTAGGGTGAATGTACTCATCAGTAATCAATAAATAATCATTTAAATATGTAGGTGCTTTACTTGTACTTGTTGGTATTATAATAAAAAAATCCGTGTTTCCCTGATAAAATTAGAAAGAATCCAGATTAAATAATAGACTTGTTTGCGGCATAGATGCTTTATAAATAAGTGCAATTCTATTTTTAAATATGACACACGGTCTAATTTAAAAAAAGAATGCAAATCATATTCAAAAAATCTCTGCAAAAAATGAAAATTACTTTATAATTGCACCGTACAAGGTTGCTCATTTTGAAAGAACAAATTATCTTTCACTATAGAATCAAATTTTGTTGTATTTGCATATCTACTCTTTTGAACGAAATTTATAAATCGTTAGATACGCCTACTTCCGGCTAGAATTGAATTTCTTTAAAACGCTAATTAACACACCGGAAGTTAGAGTACCTGGACCGATGAATGAGTTTATGTAAGTAAAAATAACTGATAAAAAAAGGAAAAGTGATGAATTTTTGATGGTATGCAAAAATAAGGTGTTAACGAAATTAGTCATTAGCTATTTTTCTGAGGAAAGTACTAAAAGTTTTTGTCAATATAAATGGAATTTTAAGTTTTGTGTCTTTGCAATAAAGAAACATGACGTAAAACATGTTAGCTATTGTTTCACAGAATATAATGTTAGAAATTCGATTCAACGTTTTTGCAACCTTTTCTTTAAATAAGTATCAACTCGTAAAATGTCAACACACAGAAATGTCAAAGCAACAAAATTTGCTATGGCTATAAATGATAATGAATATTCATTCAAATCTTATTACTTATTAGATGTGTAATAAGCCTTTTTTTATCAAAATTTTATTTTACGAATGTAAAGTTCAGTAAGAAAAGCTGTAATAAATAAAAGTGTCATTTCTTATAATTTAGATAACTTCTTTCAAAAACACCGTTACACCACCTAAAATTAGAAAAATGACATCACGTTTGTACCTAATTTATATTCTGATTTGAAACTTCGTTTATTCGAAAGTTCGTTGTATTCAATCCTATTAATGTTTTAAAGAGAGTACATATAATTAAAATTTATAGTTAAACAGTTTAAGAGTCACGAAAGTTTGTTTGGAAAGATTTAACAAAACGACAACTTAGACAGAAATGCACCTCTGGTATTATTATATTAATAATTCATTTTTAAAGTTATATGGTAGCATGATAGATCCTGTAAATTACTTTTGGGAGAATATGGTTGTCCTAATCCCAAGTCCCCATATTAATCTTGAACCCATCGTGTTATTACCCATTTATTTGTAGTTGGTGTCTTTTGTGACAGTAAATAACTTATTGTAATGTGTTTAAATATATACAATTTGAAAAAATTGAGGAAATAATGTTACGTAATAACAAAATGTGTAACATTTAGAGTAACGACAAAATTATAACAAACCACGGAGGCGTATCTAATAAGATGAACATTATTGTGTCAGGTTTTAACACTTAAATTGCTTCCCAAAGATTTAAGAAGAAGGTCATTTTAATTAAATGGTTAAAAATGTATTTTGTTTTATGTGATGAACTTTTAACTTAACAAATTTAGGTGTTAATAATTCTGTTGCCTTGGACTAGGTATTTTCATATTGTACCGGGTGAATCAAGTTATATCCGCACCCAAAAATACGTCTTAAAACACGGAAAAAAATTATGAAATTTATATATTACGTATGGTAATTGATTTCTAATCTACCTAAAAAAAATTGTTCTAGCACTTTATTTGACCTATAAAACTGAATAAAATGATTTCGGGTAAAAATCTTACGTCCTGTTTTTTACGTCAACTGATCAAAAATGGCTAACAAAATCAATCTGCAAAATTTACTATTGAAAAAATGTTTGACTTTAAAAAACAAACGACACATTTGCTCAAAAATTTAATTAGCCCCTTTGATGCATTGCATCAAAATACTCATACAAAAAATCATTAACGTTAATTTATAATCAAATGGGCAAAAGTAAAAAAAGTAACCGTACAAGTAAACAATTTGAAACTTGGAGAAAATCTTCTTCTATTTGAAAATATTACCTACAATTTTTTTGAGAATCTTTGCTTAATTAGAAATGGCTGCTTTTGGGGTGTGGGTAAAACTTGATTCACCCGATATATAAGAGCAAGTATGAGAAAAACCTCAGTAGAAAAATGTTTGTTGTTGAATTTATCTCTTTTTTCAGTTAAAGTATAATTCTAGAATTCCTTAACATATATTTTGGCTATCTGGGAAAACAGTATTTAAAGTTCTTTGATAATCGCATGTAACATAATTTGAATTCTTCATTCAGATTCAGGTATTCTAAGTCTGCGTCACAAATACCAAAATTTTCAGTTACGTAATAATTGCATGTCTGCATTTCATCACCAGACGATAAATGACACTTTAATTCATTATATAAAGCAAAAAAATATGAATTTAATCCATAAGTTGGAAGTAGGCCATTGAAACACTCCTACTATCTCAAGCGGCCTCTAAAGATCAAAACCATTCCGTACATGGCAGTGTAAGAGTCCCAGCATTATTACTAATATAAGCACTGGACTGGCACTGGTTGTCATTGCCAAATGGAGAAGTTTAATTCCAAGAACTGATGCATTCATTTCGTGATAAATAAACTTCAAAAAAATTGTCTTATTCAATAAAATTTTAAACCTTTTATTTAATTAATCTAGAAAAAAAAAACAGTGTGATATTTCTAATCTATTAAAGAAAATTCGCAGTTACGTCATTCTCTTATTAAAACAATTAGCTTTCATTTATCAGAAAAGTTGTTAAATTAACCTTCACCCCAGAATGCTGTGAAGAAGTCTCTAAATTAAAAATTTATCTAATCTTTTTAGAAGTTATCAAATGGCTATTATCATTTGGGCCTGAAACTCAAAGTTGACTTTTAATTTGGCTCATAAATTATTGATGACCTAGGTACAAGATTGTTTTTCTGTCAAGTAAGTTATGATTTTTGCCTGTTTTATAAAGTCTTTCAAAAGTTATAATGTCTTGTTAGGTAATGTTAAAAAAAATTCTTTTGTGTTCATAAGAACATCTTTCCATTTAGAGTTTTTTAAAAATTACTTAAATTATTTTTATTAAAGTACGATTATTATTAGTACTATTATTAAGGTATTAAAATAATTTAATAAAAACTATAATTGTAGATCATTAAAGATTAGAGTATAAAAAACATATTTAAACGAAAATGCCTACACAAGTTTCATATTGAGAAACAGGTTTGTCCTGAATGCAGTGAATATTCCGAACGATGATGTCATCCACTTAGTTTCTTTGAAGGTGTTTTTATTATTGCAAATATCTGTGGAAATGTGGTTACATAGTCATATTTATTATAAACAATTCTTTTACTGTTCCGAGTAAATATTTAAAAAAATGTATTTATAAATAAAAATCAAAATATATCACAAAATACACCATGTTAAATCTATTACTAAATAGATTACTTAATAAATTTGTATCCTATAAAGCAATTTACCTTTTATATAACATATTATTATGACCGATTAGATATCAATTATGTGGTTAATATGTAGTCTTATAAGCATGGGAGTACAATAATCTTAAACTAATTAGATACCTACCGTTTAAGAATTCAAAAAAAAAACATGAATGAGTACATTTTACAACAAGACATGAAATGAAAGTAAGGTTTTTTCGTGGGATTATGGGTTGTTCACGACCTGGGTTAGCATCGATGGAAGAGACAATCTCACAAACAAAAAAACCGTATTTTATGTCAAATAGTAAATACTGTTTTTGACTTTAGAATCCATAATTATATTAGCAATTAACCAAACTGTTCATGCCACGCCACTACAAATTTATTTAGTTTTTTACCCATTTCCTCATTTTCATCTCTAGTTAAAAAAAAATGTTGTTTCACATCGGATTTATAGTAGCAGAAATGCGTACTTTCATATGCATGAGTAAAATAAGTCTTTTTTGCACAACCGTTACTTGGATAACTTTTTCTGAGAAAGACCAGCCTTTCTCAGAAAATAATAAATATCAAACCAGTTACGTTATAGAATATTAATGTGCGATATGTGACATAATGAACAAAAAAAAAACACAAAATACAAAAAAAAATATGAAAAATCCCCTGTAAATTTATTAGTTGACCGTTTGCCATAGGTAAATCTGCTATCATTAAGAAATAAACTTAAAAAAGCCGACTTTTTGAGGTCGTAAAAAATTGTGTTTGTAAAATGTAAACAGTTCTGGTAACGCCTCGTTTTTGCAAATTTTCACTCACAATATTAGTCACTTTTCACATTTATTACGCAAATAACAAATAATGTTTCAATACTGTTCTGTTATTTTTCGACAATAACATGTTTCAAATTTTTCGTCCTCATCTTAAACTTAGGGCATGTTTAAATTATTGCAAATAACAAAGATGGCATTTTCTTATTAGTTAGAAAATGCTCAATGAACAAAAAAGAAAAATAACATTTTCTATTTAAGCGTTTTTTACCAAATTACTTTGCTAAATTCTTCGTTTTATTAACCTTTTTATAATTTGCGTCTTTATGAAACCTGTTAGAAAACTTAATTGACTCGAAAACAATTTTTTCATTTAGTTTCAAAAACCATTTTTTAATACTGTTATAAATCAAATTTTCAACAGTTTTTGTTTTTGTTCACATCACATGATTCAAAAGTATAGAGTAAAATTCTAATCTCATACAACACCACAAATTATAAAAAAAACTGCCAAGTTGTTGTCTTATGTCTTCCAGTAATAACAAAATTACAGACCTATAAGACTGGGTATGGAAAAAGAATTTTGTGATATTTGATATACAGATGTTTTTGAAGTCATATTAAAGATTTTAACAGGGATAGCTCTCGTTGAAAGTATTTTTAGTCCATTATTTTCATATCACTTGAGATAAGATAATTTTTTGTGAAGAACTTCATTATTATTTAAGGTGTGTATCGGGTGAAAATTTTGCTTCATACTTTTGAATCACATAGTATAACGAATGAACGGGCGATACTATACCTACACTATTCTAGAGTAAGTATAGAGTAGGAGTAAAAAATAATACGGTACCTTTACAGTCTTGTAAAGTATCATTTTGGCCATTTGAAATCGCTATCTACAACTTTTTTTAGTAGGACCAAACATTGTAAAAAAAATTTTATGTCGGAGCAACAAAACCAAAATTGTGTTTTTTAAAACATACATCGCGCTTATAAATTAACTATTTAAAATAAAATTTTTTGAAATTGTGTCCACTTATACGGAAAACCAGAGCGCATCTAACAGTAATAATAAGAGATTTTAGAAAAAGTTTTTTGTTTTGGAAAAAGGGGTTCCAAAGTCTAAAGTGTAAAGACTAAAATGTTGTATTGATTGATCCTGCCAGCATTGCAACAATGTTGAAGAGACCAACGATAAATTAGATGAAGACAAAGAAAAAATTTGGCCTTTCATTTTTTTAGATAAAAATATTTTTCTTTTAATAAAAGTTTTGTAAATCCGATAATGTACATTATATGTTCAAATTTTCAATACTTCACATAACTTCCCGCAGTAAAATTGTCAATGCACAATTTCGCAAATAGTGACTTTGGAAACAAATTTCTTAAAAACAAAAAACTTTTTCTAAAATTTCTTATTACTGTTAGATGAGCTCTGGTATTCTCTATAAGTAGACAAAATTTCAATATTTTAGCTTAAATAGTTAATTTATAAGTGCGATGTATGTTTTAAAAAACACGATTTTAGAAATTGTTGCTCCTACATAAAAAAATAATTTTACAAAGTTCAGTCCAACAAAAAAAAAATGTAGATAACGATTTCAGATGGCTAAAATGATACTTTACAAGACTGTAAAGGTCTCATCTGGTTATACCTTTATTTCAAAAATATGCGTTATTTTAGACCGATTTTACTCCACTATAACATTTGACAATCGCCAACCTTGAAAAGCATACCTACCTACTCTTGTCAAACGTTGTCCTGATTTTGCATTAGTGTAAATGTATGTTTAGCGATTTTTTTATGGTAAAAGTATGTTGGGACACAAAAAACTGTACGAAGTATGCTTTTCAGTAATTTTGGACCCATATGTAGTTTGTCTATCCCAAACTGCTAATAAGCTAATAAGTAGCTAATAAAAAGTGTCCTTGAACATTTGTGAATTTTAAAATGCAACAAATTAAATGATCAGTATTTAAATCTTATGGGCAATTTTCCAGTATTTTATTCCATATAGTCAGTATTATTAATAGATGGCCAAAAAATTAATAAGAAGCCAGTAAAATTAGAATAAATTAATAAATGATTAGCAAAATTAATAAATGGGCAGTAAAATAATAAATGGTCAATAAAATTAATGAATAAAAGATAAAATTAATAAATGATTAGAAAACACTCTTAAGTAGCATTTGGTTAATAAATACGTAATTTTTTCGGGGAAAAAAAGGCGATTAATAGCGTTAGCTCAAATTCGGTAGGCTGCGAGGTATGTTTATAACAAGCCTAGATGCTGTGCATCATGAGGGCACTGCCTACTAAAAATAATACTATTTGTGGAGAGATACTGCATATTTTCAAATTTACATATTAGCGACAATTACGTACTGACCATTTATTAATTTTTATTGCCCATTTACAATTATAATACTGGTTAAATAGTTTTTTTACTTCTCCAAATACCTATATTTACTTACCAAATTTTATAAAATACGGACTGCGAGTCTTTAAGAATATTTTACTGTTTATAATATTATACTGTACATTATAAAATAAATACTGTTCAGTTTATTAAGACCCATTTTAAAATATCAATGTTATTAGCAGCATCTACACAAAATAATTGTTAAAGATTTGATAAAAAAGTAGGCGTTAACAGTCCTACTAGCAGTCGTGGAGGCTCAGGGCTATACAAATTTGACGTATAACTATAACTAATTAAATCAAATAAAAAACAAAACAGATATCTAATAAATCAAAAATGTTACATTAAATGTAAAACCGTTTAAAACTAACAGTTCTCACTCGTGGTAACCCAACGATCACGAAATCGAATATTGCAAACGATTTCGGGAAAAAAACATTTTTTAAAATATTTATTAGGCACCAAGAATTAAAGAAATGACAACCACCAATTTATCGATTGTTAATTATTTATTATGTATTATTATTAATAAATCATTAAATTTAATATATTTATTTAAATGGTTCATGGTTGTGGAGTAGTATATTTCCATTTACTACATGTCTTCAGTAATGTTTCACCATCTTCTTTCTGTATTTTTACCACAAAATAATAAAACGAATGAAACCTTGATATTTCAAAAATAAATAAAAATTTTGGACCTTGCACTTCATTTGTGCATTTTTTATATAATATTCCATGTAAAAATATTTACAAAACATTGACATCTTTCGCGATATTGATAACTGGTGTTCTAAATATAAAGTTAACTTGGTGTAAAAGAATTCGAGAATCATACTTATTTTTTAATCTTAATTTACTTACCCGCATGTACACAATTCGCAAATGCATTGCTCCTTATTTGGAATTTTAACCGGGGCAGGTTTGGGAGCTTCTTTGATTGTCTTCACAATATTAATCACTTTATTGTCGCTAAACCGTTCGATATTTGTGATATTTTCAACTTCGTCCTGTAAAAGATTATTTATTTCATTTCAAACATTTGTCACCTTTCACAACTACTTACAATAGTTTTAATATCGACGATATTTTCTTCAATGTGTACTTTATTAACTCTGTCAGTAATATCCTTCGATGTTTTAAAATCTGTCACATCCTTGCTAGTAACATATTCTTCAGTTGTCTTCTTATCCACGAAGTTATTTAATTTTTTATCTCTTATATTAGTTACATTCGTCTTAATATCAACAAACTCACTTTTCTCGACAAAATTATTTATTTTAGTGTCTCTTACATCTGTTATTTTTGTCACATCAGTTATATCAATCTTATCTTTTATAATTTTATCCCGGGAATCTTTGATTGTCTTTGTAGATCTATCTACTTTACTGGAAGTATCATCATAAGTATCCGTAAAAGTGTAATGCTCTACATTAGTTTTTTTATCGAAAAAAGTCTTTGAATCTGAAGTAAAAGTAGATTTTGAATCTGAATACGTTTGGAAAGTTTCGAATTTGTCTGCAGATGTTTTCAAATCAGTCAGTGTTTCAGTTGGCACAATATTGGTGAAACTTTTAGTAACTTCTTCATCCTTGGACGATTTAAAATCTTGCGCTAAGTTTGTTTTCGAAACTTTTCCATCATAAATTGTCGAAGACAAATTTTTAGAAACCGTTGAAATTTCAACATCATCTTTGCTTATTTTTGTATCAAAAATTTTTTTTGAAGCATCACTAAACTGATTAATATTTTCGCTAATTTCAGTCGATAAAAAATCTTGAACGGTATCGCTAACTTTCCCTTTGGGCCCTTTTGTTTGTCTTTTCGAAGGTGATGGTGATCGTTCCGTTTTCTTGACCGGAGAAGTTCCCCTTTTTTGAGGTGAAGGCGATTTTTTCTCTGGCATTTTTTTCGGCGTCTCGTAGACAAATTTCCCATTCCAGCCAGTTTTTCCATAATTTCGTTCGTTCGAATACACCAAATCAGTCGAATCGACTGTGTCATCTTTTATTACTCTACCTTTTGTACCAATTGTATTTTGGATAGCTTTATCATCATAAACATTTTTCACGACGGTTTTTGACGAATCTATTCCATGGCCGTAAAAATTTCGCGAATCGCTGGATGTTTGTGCTGTGCGGAGTTTCGATGCGTCTGAGTGGTAAGTTGTGTTTTCATCAACAAAACTTTTGTCACTAAGGGTGTAAGTGCGGTTTGAATCTGCTGAATCTCTTCTTTTACTTCCAGGAATTTCGTCAATGTTGACATCGTTCAGGGTTTTTATAACATTCCCTTTTGAATCGTAATAAGTTGTCGTCGTGGTAGTCGTCAGTTCTCCCACGTCACTTATAGTTGATTTTTTTAAATCACCTTTTTCTGATTTATCACTTATAGTGTAAGTTTGGTTTGAATCTACCGAATCAATTCTTTTAGTTGCAGGAGTTTTTTCAGTTCTTGTAATGTTTCCCTTAGAATCGTAATAAGTTGTGATAGATTCTCCTACTTCACTCATTGACTTTTTTTGGAAATCACTTTTGTCTCTTTTATCGGCATAACTTTTTTCGCTGATTGTAAAAGTTTGGTTTGAATCTACCGAATCCATTCTTTTAGTTCCCGGAGTTCTTTCAGTTCTTGTAACATTTCCTTTAGAATCGTAATAAGTTGTGATAGATTCTCCAACTTCACTCATTGACATTTTTTTGAAATCACTTTTATCTGTTTTATCGGCATAACTTTTTTCGCTGATGGTGAAAGTTTGGTTTGAATCAACAGAATCTCTTCTTTTTGCAGCTTCAGTTTTTATATTTTTTGAATCGTAATGAGTTGATTTTCCTATTCTTTTAAAATCACTGCTACTTTCTGTTTCTTTGTCATGTATGGCGTGAGCACTTGTCGAAACTGAATCTCCGACTTGATGTACTTCTCTCATAGATTCAGAAGTTTTAGTTTTAGGTTGTGTTAATTCAGGAACTCTTGTGTCGTATTTCGTGGAGCTTTTCTTCGATCCTTGTTTATAATGAACTTCAGGTGTTATGTTAGTACCACTTTTCATTGCCAAATGTTCGTCATTAACAGCAGATGTGGCACTAGCAGATTCGTGGTGTTTCTGATCGACAATTCTTTCTTTTCCGTCAACAACTTCAATAACATAACTACTAGAAGAACTTTTAGCTATAGAGGAATGTTCTTCGTGAGAAGTTGATGTTGAGGAATGTTCAACAACAGTTCCTTTACCCTTTTTTGTTACAGGTTGTTCGTAAATAAATTTACCATTCCAACCCGAATCGTTTTTGTTGTATGTTAATTTAAGTTCTTCTACTGGTTCAGTTACTGTATAAGTCGAACCAGATTCTTGAGATATGTTTGAAGTTGATCTATTTAATTTTGAGCTAAGTTGAGTGATAGTGGTGTTTGATTGTTTGTTGGAAGAAGAAGAAGAATCTTGTGCAATAAAATGTCTATATTCGGTACTGGTGGCTCCTTTTTCGCCATAAACTGTAATTTTTTCGCCTCCACCGGTCGGCAAAGTTTCAGTTACGGTATATGTGACTATATTAGCATCGACTGGTAAGTGCGATATATCGGAAATTTGTAAACTGGATGATGATGAAGCTTTAGAAAGCTCACCCACATTTTGGGAAAATTCACTAGTTTCACCTACCACTTTTGAAGTTTTTGTAGATTTCGTCACCTTGGAAGTGCTTGCCGTCGAAGTGGAACTCGTTGCGTTCTTTTTTTTCGTTTTCGTCGTTTTATTCACAGTCATCTTGAAAGCACTTTACACAATTAGTAAAAAATTTAAAATAATAAATAATAACACAAAATGTAAAGCGTACGCTCGCGATCGCGCTCTTTTTGAAAGTGAAGAGCGTGTAAGTTTCCAGCGAGAATCAGGTTCTCCAACACACTACGTCATGGACAGTGCTCCCACGTGAGTTTAACAGTTAAATACATATATGGACAGTCTGCAAGATCGAGATATTCGTCACTTTCTACAACTTTAATGAAATTCTCACAACCTTATAGAGCACACACAAAACTTCTCCTTGACGGTTTCGGGCGATAACACTATGCAATGAAACGAGACGGGATGTCCGTTTCTTTTTGTTTGTTAAATAAATGTAGCGTTGTCTCTCGTAATACGTACTTTATGTAGACATACCTGTACGTTAACTTGTAAAATTTTTGTTACGTGGAAAGCGTTATCAATATTTTTACCTTTTCGAATAATAAAAATTGTCTTGAATAATTAGTTGTACATATATGACGTGTTCATTTTACGCATCTATAGGCTGTGCTGTAGGTATAAAAATAAAACACTGTAAATGATTTATTTTTGAAAATGTAACCCAACAGTGCATAAAAAGCTTTATTTTATTGGCAAATGAAGTAAGTGAATTAAAGACGTCCAAAGCGCGTAAGGCGTCATAAGCGCCATTTCACTAATTTTACAGAAGGGTCAAAAACCCTCTACGATAATTTCATTCGTGTTTTTAATATGACTCCATAAGTAAGTAAGGATAAAAGCAATATTTTAATGCATATTTTATAAAAAAAAAATACGAATTGTTATCTACTTAAAAGTGAAAATACAGGGTGTTATGGAAATGAATGCAAAAATTTTAACCTGAAATACAGTACCACAAATACTAAACATCTGCAAAAAAAATTAGTCCTATCTCAACTAATAACAAAATTACAGGCCGTCAAAGTTGGGTATAAAATAAATTTTTTTTGTTATATCTCGACAACCGCTTAACCGATTAATACCAAATTTGGTACACAAATGAAGTTGACTGTACTCTTTTTATTTCTACTAGTAAAATTTTGCTGCAAATCTCAATTTCAAGTTACGGCACTTTTTTTTCACATTTTGGGAAATTAACCAATTTTCTTATTATTAATTTCCAATTTTTGTAGCAAAAATGAATATGCCAGTAGATTCTAAATAAAAATGCAAGAATGCAATATTTTGCTAAAACGTACCGTTTTCGAGATATTTACGTTTAAAGTATAAAAATGACTTTTAATCTTTAACTTTGACGTCCTCTAAGCTCCTAAACGAGGTAAATTGTGTTAAATCCCTTTATTTTGACCTGAAAAACCTATAATTGCCCTATGTTAAAAAAATTTTGTTATACGTTTTGTAATAATTAATTTTTAGGTTATAATTTTGTTATCAGTTGAGATAAGACAAAAATTTTTTTGTAGATTTTCACTATTTGTAGTGCTGTATTTCAGGTTAAAATTTTTGCACTCATTTCCATAACACCCTGTATATCGCTTATGCCAATTTGGTTTCAATATTGTTACTTTAAGCCATACGTATGTTTAAAAAAAAAACCTACGGTGAAATTAAATTAATATGAAAAACATTGTTCATTTAAATTGATAAATCTAACTAAAAACTTTACTATAAGTTTACCCATTGCTGTTTTCAGTTTTAAATTGATGTATAACTTAATACGTTACAAAATCAATAGAATACAGGCGTTTATGCCAAACCAGCTCATCAAATTTAGCGCTAAAGTCGCTTATGCAGATACGTTAAATGAAATAACATCTTGTGTAATTTATTATTTATTTATCGGTTATGACAATCGCACCAAAAAATCTGTTAAAAAATAGCTTTCCAATGATACGAATTTTTTTGGCGCTCTGCCGTTCTACCTTACGCGATCGATATGGATCTTATCAAAATTTAAAAGAACCTTAAATATTTTAATTTTAATATTCTTTAAAAAAATTTGTGTGGGCGGCATCTATTACGAACTTTAGGAAATGTATAAGTCAAAATATTCCCAATTTGTATGAATTAAATGTCAAACAACTACAGAATAAATCACAATTAACGGTTGAATTAAGGTAAACAAACACATTTCAGAACATTGGAGGTAGGAAGAACGTAACAATTTACCTAATAAATGCTGCACTTTTTCTTTTTTAAGAAAGATATTTTAGAGCTTTACATGACGAATGACAGTTTTGGCAAATTATTCTAAATAATTAGTGATGCAGTTTTTATCCTGAATTTTGAATTTTTTGTTTGCGGCCATGATTCTCAAAATCGCTGTGGTTAAATAAAGTCTGGATATAATAAATCCAACCACACGATGGATATTTGTCACCAACCCGGGTTTTGACTTTTGACGATCACACTTAGGCCATCGTTAGAGGTGCGGGACTGAAAGAGTAAAAATAGTAAAATTACATGACAAAGATAATTTAAAACCCTATTCTTACGTACTTTATACGTAAAACTGCTTAGCAATTTATAAAAATATAAAAAAAATCATCATTAAACTAGTAATTTTGTCAACGATATGAGTATTTTTGTTCCAGTTTTTATCGTGCATTAAATCATAAATATTCTTCTTCAATTTAAACTAATGCAAATATCAAAATTTTAAAAGAAAAAAAAATGATAGTATTGAAAAAGTTTCAAAAATGTCTGCTTACTGGTTAAAAAAATATGGTCATTTTTTGTATGTTAATGATCATTGTCACTTACTTTACCTCTACAATCAAGTTAATAATGGTAAATTAAGATCCTTAATAATACATACATACACACTTATTAGGTCTATTTAAATTGCTTAAACCGCGCGTTTATTTTCTATATCCAGCTAAAACAGATTTTTAAAAAAAATCTTTTTTGCTTCATAGCGCTAATGTGGTACACTTTTGTACTAAAGTAATTTTGGTTTAAACGTTTTATTTTGACCTCAGGATATGGTAACCTAAAAAAGGTCTGTTGTACAGACACTGTGTATTATTAGATGTTTATTTTTCCACTCTTTTTTTTGTTTAGTCGAAAAATTTTGATTTATGCCTCTATTTCTTCCTTTTTAATTGCTCCTTTATTTATGTAACAATTTTGATGCGATTTGGGTAATGTAATTTTCCGTGTTGTTTTATGTTTGTTAACAATTGTTGGCAATTGCCACGAGTTCTGCTAACTAAAAGTTTTCAAAAATTCCGTATTTTCTAGTTTAATAGTGGCTAATTTATTTTTGAAGATTTGTAATGTTAGCAAGTGTGTAATTTATTAAAATGACTATCGAATTTTATTAGTCCAGTGAATATTAGGTATCAACATGAAATCAAAAGTACTTGCAACAAAACCAAGAGATTTAGAGAATTTAAGAGAAAGAATTTTAAAAAAGTGCCGCTTAATTACTGAATAAACGAGAAATAATGTGCGAACAGAGTTCGAAAATTGGTTGTATTATTGCCAGGAAACAGAAGGACGTCAACTTGAACATTCAGTTCAGTAATTCTGTTAAAAACTGCGTCTATTTTGAAGTGTTCACTTTAGACCCAATAAATGTTACTCAGAAAAAAAGGTAGTTTCGATTTTCAATCTTTAAAAAAATAACAATTACGTCACATCAAAAAACCGGTTGGCAAAAAAAATTTGGAAATAAGTCAAACGTCCGCAATTAAAAAAAATCGAGCTGTCCGAGCGTTTTCCTTAAAAAAAACTTAGAAAATGAATTTTTTAGTCGACTTTGACAAAAACTTGAATTTTTCCGCCTCAAATGCGGCCGAAAAATAACCTTTTTGACAGCGGCCAGACTAGTTTTCGGCCGCTACGTCAAAAAGCTAACCTAAAAATACTAATAAAAATTCAATTTTTTGTTGAAGTCGCCTAAAAAATTTTGTGTACACCACGGTCAAAAAGTGTTTTTTGTCCTCGTCTGATTTCTGGACTCGGCTTCGCCTCGGCCAAAAATCATCACTTTTTGACCTTGGTACACAAATAACTATTATTCCATACTTTTATGCCACCCTGTATAGAGACGATGAATAAAAATATTTTAACAGAAAAACACAATCTTTTGGTTAACAATAAAATTATGGTTCTTATTTGCAGTAAAGAATACTTAAATGTTACAAAAATGTTTTTTAATTTCTCTGTTTTTGGTTATTGATAAACACGTAGGTAATAAAAAAAAATTATGGGTTAATTTCAAGTTGTGATAATACCGGTAGTATCTTCGTTTCCATGAAAAATTAATAAAATTCTGGGTTGTGATTGGTTGTTGCTACGGAAAAGTATTAAAGTTTGCGATACTGCCGGTAGTGTCTCAACTTGAAATTAGTCCATTAGGCCTTTCGATGGCGGACCACTCACAGAGATAATGTCGATTGTAAGCTACCTCTCAACATTTACAACGCCGATTGTTTTTATAGGATTTGATTCTACATCGGTTTGGCTCTAGTGGCTCGTTGTGTGTTGTTTTGTATCACAAAAGAAATCTAGTGGTGTTAAATCGGACGGACTTGCAAAGTTACGCTGTTTTCTCCTCCGCGGTGCCTGTTTCCTGTTTCTTCACAAAAGGAACAAAAAAAAGTAAAAATCCAAATATTTTTATTTATAATAGAAACAGTGCACAATAATACAATATTTAAATTAAAGTTCATTTTTTTCTTTAAAACAATTGTCAAAGTGTTTTAAGGTTGGTAACTCCATTTAAAATTAGCCTTTTCAGTTTCGTTTCCATGGCAATCTATCAGGGTTCCAACATAATTTCAGATTTTTTGACACTGACAATTGATTTAAAGAAAAAATAAGCTTTACGATTAAAATAAATCAATATACCAATAAATAATAATTAATAAAATTACAAAATATATATATAAATTAACTATGTACAACTTGGTTACAAAAATTCGCGCCATTTTTATTTTTATTTATTTTTATTCTTAATTTTTATTATTTTTTTTTGTATAGTATAAAACAATTATCACATTATACACATTCACGAAACAATGGAAACATATAAATACAAAAATCTAAAACACTTCTCAATAATTGGGGAATTAAATATCTTGTAACACATGATTTAAAGGTTTTCCAACGTAATTCGTTTTGTTACGAGATATTTCAAATTGTTAAGATAAATATCTCAGCATGTATTGTATAAAAAGTGTTATAAGAAATAAATAATATTAAAAAGTACTAAAATCGAAAGTAATCTTTAGGAAAAATATAAACAAAGTGCATGAATAACTATATACGAAAATAATGTGGTTAGCATTCATGATTGTCAGGTGCGCGTCAAAAGTATAAAATAAAACCTAGTGATTTTTTATCATAAAATTAATACAAAAATACAAAACATATGAAAGGCGTTTAATTATTACAGAAGCTTACTTTAAAATTTTACAACCATGTTTTAATAGAAATTAAAATACATACTAATATAAACTAAGTAGTTTTTGCAAAAAAAAATTGGATTTTTTTCCGAATGCAACATGCAATATAGCCCGTTCAAAACTCAAAATTCAAAACTTGATTTTAAAAGATTATACGCAATATAATTTTTAATATGTAGAAAGGCCTCAAAAGTGAAATTAAATATCTTGTGTTGTAAAATCCCAAGGTTTAGTTGCTAGTATGCATATGATTATGCACAAGAGAGATAGTGAGTCTAATGACCCACATATATGTACCTCCGCATTGCAGCCGATCAGGAGAATCAGGCAAGATATATCACTAGCAAATTTTGTTAATTTTTGGTCTTAATATTAAAAATTAAAGAGCGTTTAACAAAAAACAAAGTTAGGCTCATATTTTTCCAATATAACGTACGTGATAAACCCATTAAATATTGGAATCATCTTTTGTAAACTGACCATTTACATTTTTCTTTTAAAAAACATATTTCTAACGCATTTTTATATCATGACTGCAAACCATGGTATTTTTTGCTATGTTACACTTACTTTTATATAGATTTACATATAAGTACTGTTTATTATTAATACCTTATCCATAGTGCAATAAAATATATATTTATTAAAATCTTTAATTTTAGTTCTTACCAACGGTATTTTCAAAATTTGAAAATCTAGAAGTTCGGTTTATTTTCAAAAAAGTTGATTTCGTTATAAACATTTTTCAATAAAAAAAATATTTCTCAAAAACATTTGATTTTTGTTGGCTTAGCAACTCATGTTGTAAATTCTAACCAGAGATTAAAATGTAACTGAATCAGAGCAGGCTGTGCCAGCGTAACTGTAATGATGTGTCTCATCATGCACAGCCTGCTCTGATTACATTTCGATCTCACCTTATCATGCCTACAAGAAAAACAAAAGCTGCTAACTAGTTTTATCTTACATTCTAGAGTCCGCGATTTTAGTAAATCTAGAAAATATAAAAAAATATAGAATGTTTTTGGTCTTTATAATTATTAACATTGAAAAGTTGCCAAAGTTTCAGCATCTAACATTTTTACCAAATTCATCAATTATCTAGCTTTCATAATTTTCAAGTTACCATTGGTGAATTTCTTATAACTCGTATAATACACACATAAAACTAAAATTAAGCGTTTCAGATAACTTTACTTTTATATTTTTCTACATTCTATTTTGTAAAATTACATATCACAGCACTTAAATTAACGAAATATAAATTTTTGTATGAAATATTTCAAAAATATTTTTTCATTATCTTGGCAAATCTCATGACAATACTTGTAAAAAAAACTAAAAGTAGTTAAGTCTTATCTACTTTTAGTTTTTCCGATTTTTTTGTCTAAATCATCATTCTCTGGTTTCTTCCTTCCGTGACGGAATCCAACTTCCTCCAATTGTGAATTCTTACACTTACCTTATTTGTTATCTGCAACGCTTAAAAATATATCTTCCAAGGACATTTGGCTTACAATATAGTCGCTTATTGATGAAAAGTCTTTTTTTAAATCCTCAAGATCATCAAATAATTTACTCAAGCGTTTCTGGTCATCTTTCACTTGATACGTTAACGACTCCTAAAAATTAAAAATATTTAGTATATAAACTTAAAAAATCATTAAATTACCGCATATTTTTCTTTTAAATCTGCTTGTAATCTTTTGGAAAATGTCTCCTCATCTGATTCTTCTATTTTACTACCATCCTTCAACTTAATTATAATTTTGAAGCCTTTATGATACTTATCTTTCAAAGCCAAAATACTTCCTTCATCTTTAATTTTTCCTTCTTTCATTATAGCAATTCTAGATATTTATTTTTAATATTTAATTTCTCACTAACATTGAACACTTACTCATCACACAAGTTTTCACACTCTTCCATGCTATGAGAACAAAGTAAAAACGACGTATTTCCTCTTTCCTTGAAAGAATTTATAATTTTCCAGAAATTACGTCTGCTAGACGGATCTACACCACTTGTAGGTTCATCTAACAATATCACATCTGGTGAACCCAAAAACGCTAAACAAGAACACAACTTCCTTTTATTTCCACCACTATAGTCCGAACATGGCTTATCTTGATATTTTTCCAATCCTAAAACATTTTTAATATAAAAAAAACTGCTAGAAGTTCGAATATCTTACCAAATGACTTGAGAAGAAATCTAGCAACTTCATCTGCTTCTGAATGTGAACTACCTTTCAAACGCGCAACTGTATAGATTAATTCTTTGCCAGTAAGGGAATAATTTAAAGAGTCTTCTTGAGGACAGTAACCAATTTTTTCCGTGTACTTTAAATATTTTTTTGTAAAGATATTAATTTTCAAGTGTAATTATTAAACTTACATTATCCCTTGTTATGGGTACCTTATCTAGAGTGACTTCTCCTTTATCAAAAAACAAAGCCTTTGTTAAAATACGAAATGTAGTGGATTTTCCAGCGCCATTTACTCCCAACAATCCAAAACATTTGTTTTTATTCAGTCGTAATTTTAAGTTTTCGACTACGGTTTTGGGACCGTATGTTTTTGTTAAATTATTAACAACAAGTGCTTTATTATCATTCTGATGGATATTTGTACCTTGCATTTCATCATTATTGTCTACTTCATCAAGTGTTTTAATATTATCATGATAATTTGTGACTTTTGATTTTTCACTAATTTTTGATTTTCCACTAATTCTTGATTTGATGTGTTCCGGAACGAATTTTACACAATGCACAATTTTTTGGAAACTCTCTGTTCTTACAAACAACAATAAAATAAAATATACGGCAAATGAGCTTAGCATTTCTAGAATATCGTCTTGAATTCCAAATTTGTCGTTAAAAAAATAACTTTTGTATCTATAACATTCTTTCGAGAAGATATCTGGAAATATAAAATATGTTTACTCAAAATGAAATTTCTTTTCTGTTTTCTCACCGTAGCAACATGGATTTGGTTCCTGTCTACAAATATGTTCACGTTTATTTGGATTCATGTATTCCCAATTAAAATTTTCAACAAATTTTTTTGTGAATTTTGTGCAAATGTAAGTCAAAGTGAATTGAGGAGAAAATATGATAAATATATGTTTTAAATGTTTTGCAATATTTATGTAATAATTATCATTAGAAAACTCCATTGCTATAATAACAATTGTAGGTGTAAGACCCATAAAAATTCCAGTTGTAAGTAATAAAGAAAATCCTCCAGTTATCGTTTTCTTGTAACTTAATAAATAGGTGAAAGGTAGCGATGTAAACACATACGTTACACATATTAAAATTAGAGCCACTAAAATAAAATTTTGTTACTTTAATTCATTTTAAATTGAATTATACTTTTACCAAATTCGTTTTCTTTGAAAAGTGAAGAATCAAATACGAAATAATTTAAAATCCATAAAAATACGAAAAGCAATCCAAGAGGAAAAATTGAAAACAAAAAATCAAACACGACATTTGTAAACCAATAAAAATGCGACTTAATTCCAGCAAATATTTGCAATTGTAAGAAATTTGTTGGAACTTCAGAATTTGGAAAAATAATGAAATTGCTTACGAAAAATAACATACCTGAAAATGATAAAATTATGACTAGACCAAGACATCTACATTTTATAAAACTTACTTATTGGTATAAGCACAATCCAGACACTTGCTACACCCACAACAGATAATTCTGAAGGTGTTGATTCAGAACTAATAGATTTTAACGGTATATTATTTGTTGCAATTGAATAACTCTCATTCAATAGAACTTTAATGGCTGCATTCATTGCTAAATTAATCGAAATTGGAACTCCATGTAATGCAAACCTGTTGTACATAGCATTTATGACAATTTGATCATTTGTTTTATTAAATTCAGCAGCCACAACCAAATGTCTTTGATAAAAGACAATGTTTTCTTTGCCAGCCTGTATGATCCCTAAAA
This sequence comes from Tribolium confusum, assembly GCA_029207805.1. Taxonomy (NCBI): domain Eukaryota; kingdom Metazoa; phylum Arthropoda; class Insecta; order Coleoptera; family Tenebrionidae; genus Tribolium; species Tribolium confusum. The sequence goes on from JALGAY010000003.1 coordinate 40,485,355, forward strand.
ATTATCAATTAAATTTTGAGTTCGTAAATGTAATTTTGACGTTTCTCGTTTGTAAGAGTTCGAATATTTGCCAACTATCTCTTTCCATTTTCTGGCATCAGTTATCGCAAGCAGTTCTGTAAGAACGAGGGTGATACCCTCTTAAAATTATTATTATTAAAAATTTAACAAAACCTTGTAAGCTTGTCTAAGTAAAACTTGAGACTTAAGAGAAAACTTTAGTAGTAAAGTAACAAAAACAAAAATAAGTCTAAAAAAAGGAGTGCCATAAACAAGACTATTGCAAAATGTCCTGTCTATACTCAAATCTTTCTTTTCTTCATCCCGCACTCTAAGGATGATACAGTTTTAAACACACTTTGTGAGCCGAAAAAAACTAATATAAAAAAATGTTTCCGCAATGTTTATAAAAATAGTAAAATTAAACTCTTACGAGAAATTGTCTTTTTATACCAACAGTTTCTCTTCATCTGACTCGAAGGACCAAAATATATATACATTTTGGAAGCCAATGGCGACATTTATTACAAAAATAAATATTTACTGCAACTTTTATAAAAAAGAGTGCAAACTGTCTTCTCCAGCTCCTAAATTCTATTAAAAACTTTAATATAAATAACTAAAATAGAGATTTTTGGGTGTTTAAAGTAAAAATTTTTGTAATTGCTCCTTTTCTCAGTATTCGGCTCGAAAAATTATTTTTTATTGGTCTAGAATTTTTCTTGGTTTTTTACTATTCTTAACTTTTCTTTCTTTTTTCTTTAGTAGTCTTTTTTTTATTTTTTTCGAAATATTGTTTTTCAAACTCGCCTATAATTTTCTTTCTCCAGGACCTCCCAATTGACGTTTTCAACTTATTAAATCTTCCTTCATCGTTTGTTTTAGTTGTATTTTCTTCTTCTTCTCTTCCAATTGTTGCTTTTATAATTCTTTATTATTATTTTTTTTTTCTATAGACTTTCCATATAATATAATCCACAGTTCTTTTAAAATTGTCGAAACTACGTTTCTAAAATTTTTCTTTGTTTTTTTCTTCTACAACATACATAATAATTTTTTAAGATTTTTTTCTCATTCGCTCATCTTTTCTACAAATTTTTAGAGTATCTACTTTTTCAAATTCTTCTAAAATCTACTTGTTCTTTTTTTTTTAACTAGTCGTAATTCTCCCTATTGTTCTTTTCTCTCGGCCCATTAAACACCTTGTTTAAGTAGGTTTCATAACTCAAGTCTGGATAGAAAGAACTGTTGTTTCTTTATAGATACTTAAAATTTACTTTGGTGACTTAAAAGAACGTCTAGACAATTTATTTTTAAAATCAACTTATTATAAATAGGTATGTCAATTTTCTAACGCTTGCTCGTTTCTCTTTAGTAAAAAAACTAGATAAAAAGATAAATTGTGTTCTTTAAAGACTAAAGGACAGTTTATAAAATTAAAGGACTGTTCTTTGAAATAAAGGACGCTTGGCAAACCTATCTGGAATTATTCTTAGCAAATTCTAAAAATCCCATTTTTTAATTTACTCTGCCTTTAGAGATTGCATAAACGCTAGCATAAATGTAGCAAAAATGTTAAATACTGATATTTAAAATTTTTCGTTCTACAATAGTGACTCCTTAAACCGAAATTTTTAGAACGAAAACGTCAAAATATTACGTATTAAGTTCAAATCATATGCAAAAAATTACCTTCAGACACATCTTTTTGTAACTCTGGATTTCCATTTTCTTCTCTGACAATTCTTTCGTATATTGATCTCATTTTATCTAATTCTAGTGATTCATCACCACCAAAGTAGGCATGAGATTTATCATAGACTTTTAAAGTTAAATTTAACTGGGGCTCTTTATCATTGTTATAATCTGTACTTGATATTCCTAACCAAATGGCTAAGAGAAAAATGGCCATTGATACGATAACCTGTATTTTTGTTTAGTGAGATTTAATTTCATCATTTTAATAATACTCACAGCTGGAAAGTACCAATAAAATTTCTTCTGTAAAAAGTAGCGACGTTTTACGACTAGAGCACAAAATCTGTTCCAGAAACGGTGTACTTTTTTCTCATTTTTACTTGAAACCGAAACTACAAATGGATAAAAAAATATTGATCATCATTGAAGCTTGATAGGGTAAAGGCGTACTGCTGGTACTACTTCTATGTAATTTAAACTTACTTGTGCAGTCAGAGTTATTACTGGGTGCGCTAGTTTTTCCATCAATTTCATCACTCGCTCTAAAAATAAAAAATAATAAAAAATTACATTTATTTGTATTATAATTCTATACTTCAAAAATACGTCGTCGAGTGTAGTTAAGCTGATCCCCATGGTTATTATATTCCAATTTTTTTTATTATTTTCCAAAGAAACAAAAACTTCTCTATATTTATGCTTTTTATCTAATGGTAACACATACACAAGCGTGTCATGAGTTTTACGCAACAATCTTGCTTCAGAGATATGTTCCTGAATTGCACTTGTAATTGATCTTTCAGAATCCATTGATTTTAACATTAACGAGAGGTGATAACCCGTATCTACAAAAAAACATTAATATATTTCAAAATTAAATAAGACGAGGGCATCCTATAAACAACCACCAACCCTGGAAGATAAACGATAAACAAGCTATCGCATCGGTCAATCGGCCAATGGTCTCCAGCAAGCTGTTTGTCTCCAGAGTGACTGTTGTTTATGTGATCCCGCACCCAACAGTATTTTAATAAAAAATTACTATATTTTTTTTTCAAGTTGTAGGATGTATCATAGCATTGTAATTTTCCATAGGCCATGATAGCTATATAATCTCCGAGAACATCAGCTTCTTCCATGAAATGTGTTGTAATTAATATTGTTTTTGATTTCCTGTATTCAAGAAGCATCTGCCAAACTTTGCGTCGCGATTCTGGGTCCATACCAGAAGTAGGTTCATCTAAAATTAGGACCTGAGAATCACCAATTAAAGCCATTCCAAGACACAATTTTCGCTTCATCCCTCCTGATAAATTACAAGCCATTTCCTTCTTTTTTTCTGCTAGACCTAGTTTTTCTAACATTTCTGTGGCTTCTTCCGTTGAGTTAGGTGAGCGTTTAATCTAAGTAATAAAATTATTTATTTATTTCCTAACATATATTTTTTTATACCTTAGCAAACAATTCCAAATGTTCAAAAACCGTCAAATCGGTAAACAATAAATTATGTTGTGGACATAAACCCAAAAGTTTCCTGACTTCACTCGTATTATTTTTGATGTTTTTTCCGTTAATTTTTATGTAACCACTAGTTGCTTCGATCATTCCTGTTTTAAAATTAATTAAAATTTATATAACTGTAATATATCATTGATCTTTGACAATGTGTTTCAATAAGCCATGGAGAAAATCAATTTTGTATTTCATGGCCTAGTGAAAACTTACTTTCGTCTCAAGGTACATACCTGTAAGAATAGACATTGTGGTAGTTTTTCCAGCTCCATTTTGACCCAACAAAATAGTTACACAATTTTTATAAATATCCAAATTAAGATCATGAACGGCAACAACCTTATTATACTTTTTATACAAATCATGAATTTCGATACATGTTTGTTTACCATGTTCTAGGTCGGGATTTAAGCGATCTTCTGAAGGATCATTTGAAATTTTTGAAAAAAGTAAAAAGTTTTTAACACACTAAAAACAAACAAATAGTTCAATGTGGAAACATCAGTTAAATCTTACATTTCGCAACGATTTTAAAGGAAAATGTAGCGGTTGTGCAATTCCGTACTTTCCGGGTTTCACATTTTCGATATAAATTGTCAACAACATGAAAAAAATCATATCAAATAATAACATAACAAAAACATTTCCCATTGTGACATCATTTTCACCACCACTTCCCGACTGGAACATGTTGTACCACTGGATGCCAACTTCTAAGAAAATATTTCAGTGAAACCATTCTCAAGTCATTAAAATGTAGTTACCTCTCATTTCGTAAACTGAGATAGAATTATATCCATAGTGTAAAGCCATGTTTGGGAAAATAGCTAAAGGTATTTTCCATTTCCACAGTAGATTTTCGTGAGAACTTACTAATGCTTGTGGTATAAAGTAAGAGAAAATCCAAATTAATAATCCTACTATAGTTGCTATTGAAGCTGTAATAACAAAATTGAAATGTAAAACCGAATTCTTATTCTTAAAAATGTGTTTTTAGTTTGGCGTCAAAGTTGATTTGAACACATTAAAATTTTTTAAACGGTCACTGCTTGAGAGAGAAGGTAAAACATGATAAGACGTCCGCAATTTTAAATTTTTGTGATCAACTCCGATGCCAAACTAAAGAACACTATAAAATTAATAAATAACATCAGTTGTTAATGGAAACAGTTACAAACGAATATCTATATCAAATTAGTTTTTTAACATACTCGTATATAAAAACGTTGACACTTTGCTTTAAAATAATGCAAAGTTTAATGTATATTATTTAACGTTACAAACTCTCAATTTCTTTTGTTCCAGTTTGTTCCCTTGATGTCCTCTTTAGACAATTCTTCATTACTTGTGTATACCTTTTTGTATACTTTTCTTTTTATAGGTGTCCCAGGTGTAGCGCACAATGAACAATGTCTCAGTGCGCGACCCGGGCAACAAAAAACCTCAAAAAGGTTCCACGGCGGTCAAATCCCATAAAACAGATTTTGTAATACGGGTGCACCACGGCGCGGCGTGGAGGAAACCCAGTGTTTGACTTAAACCTTCAAAAAAAAAACCTCTCAAATTGTGTTCATTTTTAAAACTGCATGAGCTTTCAAAAGTATTTAGAGATGTCCCAAATTTGGAGTCTCTAAATATGTATATTCTACTATTGATCAGGTAAACAAACAATCCCATATGTATAGGTGTTGGTTTATTAGTTTTATCACAAAATCAATATAAATACTTCAAACGGTTAAGTAAAATTACGCAATAATATTGATTTTCCTTGATGATAAATGGCAAGCACTCAATAACCCTATACAACACACAGACGGCTGAGATATACTTACTGTACCACGCGGTACAAATACGAACTGTCAGAAAAAAGTCCTTTACTGATTTCATGTGTTCGTTTGTTAAAAAAATGTTAAATTTGTCATTTTACTTGTGTATTTTGCGTAATTTATGATGATAAAAACGAAGTAATATAAATCTTAAACAATACAACAAAAAAGCACGTTTAGAACTAACCATGTTAATTAGAAATATCTTTTATTAGTGTCACAACTGTCTTTTATGTATTTTGAATATTAATGACTAATTAAGTGCTCTAAACTGATGCCACAGTAATAGCAGTTCAAAATCCTTTTTTTATATACCGGGTATAAACGAAATTAGGCTCACCCCTTTTTTTAATGGTATTTTTTTAAATAGAAAACGAAACTTACGAAACTCATTAAGTTAGAACATCTCCATTAATTGAATAAAAAACAAACTTTCTATCACTTAAACGACCGTTAGTTTGGATTTCTAAATGGAACACTATGTATATTTTTATATGTTTGGGATCTAGGTTAAATTCTGAGTTTAATAGACTACTTTTTATAACTTTTTGTGAAATAAAAAACTTTTTTGTAATTTTTGTTTTTTTACCTAGAAGGCTGTGATGGTTAAAAAAAATCTAAATAATGTAGGAACCAACTAAAAAAATAAAACCAGTCCCAAAAAAGATCTAATTTAAAAAATACAAGAGCTTTAACTGAAATAAATTAGTTTTTCTCGTCTTACTCAATTTTTTCAACTGGAAAAATAGTGGCTCACTCGACATTTTAAATTAACATTTTTTTTGTTAATCTAAAAATACCAAAATTTGAAAATCTATTCAAAAGTTTTTGTAATATTTACAAAAATATTTTTGAAAAATCCCTAAAATTTAACTAGAAATTAAGCAGGCTGTAAAACAAAAAAAGTTACAAATTAAGTTTAATAGCCGTTTATTCTATTTTTTTGTTAAAATGCTAGCTTGTTTGAAATTTTTCGTCAATATAAAAATTTTTTCAGACTTTTAAAAAATATTTGTGTCAATACTACAAAAATTACTGAGTAGATTTTCAAAAATTTGGTATTATTAAATTGGCAAAAAAACGTTATTTTAAAATGTCAAGTGAGCCACTATTGTTCCATTTGAAAAAAATAAGTTAAACCGGAAAAACTAATTTAATTTAAATTCGTGTATTTTTTAAATTAGATTATTTATGGTACTGTTTTTATTTTTTAATAGTTGCCTACATTATTTAGAAATATTTTTTTACTATCACAGCCTTCTACATAAAAAAAACAAAAATTGCCAAAAAAAATTGTTTATTTTACAAAAAGTTATAAAAGTAGTATTTTAGACTCAGAATTTAATGTAGATTCCAAAAATATAAAAACATACATAGTTTTCCATTTAATAGTTCAATGTTATAGTCATTTCCGGTAAAACCGAAAGTGATAAAAAATTAATTTTTTACTCAATTAATGAGAATTTTCTAACATAATAAGTTTTCCAAGTTTCGTTTTTCTATTTAAACCAATACTATTAGAAAAAAGAGGTGAGCCTAATTTCGTTTATAACCGGTATAAGTATTATGGGTCAAAAAAATTAATCAAACAATACTTTTTTTGCAAGTGAATTAAAATATCAATTTAGTGTAAAATGGAAATTTCATATTTTTTCCTAAGAGGTGTTTTGGGGATGCGACTAAAATTTGATTCATTCGGAATTTAATACTCTTTAGCTTTTTTAGAATATTTCTAAAAATATAATGAAGGTCAAGCTCCAAAATTTTCATGACAGCTTTTGCAAATTGTAAATTAGAATAAATTACAAACACTTTTCAACGTTGTCATTTTTAGTCACAATTAACGCTTTATGAATAAGGAAGAAATTCACAGAATTAACTATAAATCACTGCAAACTTTTATCACAGGTAATGTGAAACAATATAGAACCAAAAACGTAATATACACTTATCCCTGTATTTAAAATTGGATCAAAACTTTAATCCTACAGCAGACCGAAACGTGTTTTACTTGATTGTTTTCATCAAACGGTCGAATAGCTAATCAAGTGCAAAATACTGTTTAATATCTCATTGCCAATAATAATCATTTTCCAATGTTTTAGCCACCAATTGATATTACTTCCCAGTTTTGATTTTACTAAGTACCCTTTATACGGAATTCGTCAAAATCATAAATTGCTGATACTTGTTAAAAATGGTCAAAGAATGATACATTCATGTAACGACTGAATGTGAACAGGTAAGAAAAAGCATAAATAAGTGTCATTAGATCTGAATCCATTGAAATAAGATATCCGCGATAGAAAAGAAACACCTACCTGGGCAAGCAGTACGTTTGTGGGTTGGGTGTCCAAACTTTAAAAGAAACAGGAGCTAGAAGAGTGTTCTGTGCAGTAGAAGTTGAAAATTCTATTAGTATTTGTTTCGGAGTATAAATAAATTAATGTACTGGTCAGGTCAGGTCAGGTCAGGTGCACTGTATAGCGCAGTAGATTCTCAAGAATCTAAGTTGCTTTGTTACGGATAGACCGTATAAGCTACTGTACTGTTTAGTACAGAGTGCACTAGTTAGCGCAGTATATTCTCAAAAATCTAAGTTGCTTTGTTACGGGTAGACCGTATAAGCTACTGTACTGTTTAGTACAGAGTGCACTGTTTAGTGCAATAAACTCAGAAATTTAAGAACTCGGTTTGGTCAAGGTGTTACCTTGAATGTACTGTATAGCACATAATGCACTGTGTAGTGCAGTAAATTCTCAAGTATTTTGAGACTTTGGTTTGGTTTGTACCGTGTCAACTATGTACAATACTGTCAAGTATTAAATGAATTGTACACACAAAATACTTACGTCTATCAATGATGGTAGCTATTAGGAAACAAAAAGTTATGGCAGCCATACAGTATAAGAATAGAAACACAAAGAGCAGTACACCATCTGAATATTCAATTGGCGGATATGGAACTCCCCAGAAAGATACTTTCATTAAAATTACGATTACAATTATAGACAAAAGATTCGTAATCAAAGCATGAATAAACCATCCCAACCATAAAATCGATGAGTCCATACCAACCATCTTCATAAGCTCCTAAAACCCAAAATTCCAAATAGATTTAATTTTCAATCATTTTGGTTTTAACAGACTTTAGTTCCGGAATGTTTCTCTTCGCCTACTCTTTGCAATACAGCTGGACATAAAAATATAAAACTAAAAATTGTTATCAGTGGTAGAAAATACATAAACAGTTGACGTAAGCCCGAATCATCAACATGAGGCGGATCCGGAAATTCTTGAATGGAAAAATCGATGTTATTAATTTCCTTGCCTTGCAATTCAATAAAAGCCAAATCGATAGCAACTTGTAAAGCTGCGAAGCCTTTGTAGATATATTTTGACGATCCTTAAATATAAAAAAACTAGGTTTTTTCGCACTAAATATTAAAACTTACTTTTATCTTCTTCAGATATCATGGGGACAAATAATTTACCAGTGTCCCACGATAAATATTTATCGTAAAGGCTTAAATCGTAGTTCAAATGTTTAGGATCATCTCCGTAAAAATTAATCACAGTAATCAAAGATGTACAATTTGAAGTATTTTGAAAATGCTTTTTTAACTTTTCAGATGATGTAAACTCTCTAACAGCTGCAAAGAATGTATTTTATTCAACTTCAATCAAAACGCTCTAAATTATTCAAGACATTTAATCTCACTTTCAAAACCCAATCAGGCAAAAACTTACCATCACCAGGTATCTGAAAATCCTCCTGGACTTTTCTTATGATCTTTTCGGTAAAGTCGTTATACGGAGAGTACCATACATTTAAGTCCCCCACATCTAGGTGAGAATAAATCTCATCCCGCCCAATGCGATCATAATGTGTTGCATAATTAATGTATTGTTTATTCATACCACTGATTTTAGATCTGCCATAAGCAACTAAAGTGAATAATAAGATGGGGATTAAAATTTCTGTTAATGTTAATAACCAATGCCTCTTTCTTATTATTAATAAGTTTTTCCATAATATTAACTTTAATTGACGTAACATTGCAACGTTTCTGAAACAATAAAACAAAAATATTGCTACAACAATAATTATAAAACTACACATTATTACAGAACAATATCAGTTTCTTACATTAGTTAAAAAACACAAAAAATTCGATGCGAATACCTGTCATACATGGCTTACATAAACAAATAATACCACAACACATTGTTATTTTGACAATATTTTTGCAAATAAATTAGCGGTTGTAGGACCAAAAATAATAAATGAGTTGGTATCGTTTGACAAGGTCATAACATCGTCATGCTAATACCAGGAAGATAGAATTAATTACAGCGGAAGTTAGACGTAAGTTTTTGTAGCAAAAAATTTACATTTTCAAATTAAGCTAACAATTGAGTTATGGAGGTTTTTACTACTCAGTTCTTAACAACAAAAATTTATGAAAAATTCGTTAAATAATTGGTTTTTTTTCTATTTCATGTTTACTATAACTATCACTTTTGTAACTCTGTTATCTAAAAAAAACCACAGTGTTACAATGTTCAACTTTGTATATTGCATTGTTTTTTGGAAAATTTTAAGCTCGCCACGCTCGTATCACTATGAAGGTGGTTATAACACTACTTTGTTTAAATATATTTTCAACATTCATGAATGTTGTGCCGTGATAACCGTTTCTGTAAAAGTAAATAAATTTGAAAACTACAAGTAACGAAAATACAGTTTACAATTCATTTCAGAGTAGATTTGTACCTATAATCTATATTCTATAGTCTATAATATAGATGCTGGATGTGTCATTTTTTGACGTATCTCGTTGATTTGCGAGTTTGGACCACAGATTCAATATGACCGTTGACCGAGCTAGCATCCTGTCAAGTAAACTCCACTATGTGGAGCCACAGTATATGTAATGTTGGTTGACTACAATATTTTTCAAAATACTTTTTTAGAAGAATTAAATGAATTATATATTTTAGAACTAATTGTAAGTGAAAATATTTGTTTAAAAAAAACAAGTGCTATCATTTGAAAAAAAGAAAAAAAAAGACAAAGCAGTATATCTGCGTTAATTTATTAACGTGTAACTTACGAGTATTTCATGCAAAATGTTTAACCACTTATAGTTTTAAAGAGCTTTCTAAAATTGAAGCAATAAAAATAAAGTAAAGATCATTAACATTACTTTTAATTACATTAATTTTGAGTTTTTTATAGGAAAGTAAACATTAGATTCTAGACTCTACTTTGTATCCAGAATTTACTACCCAACTTGTTATGATTACAAAAATTTCAATTTCAGCCATTTGAGGTTATGGTTTAGAAGTTTAAAGCCGACAAGGTTCAATTTTTTTGCCAAAATGTCTTCTACTTTTTAATAAATTTTTACTTTGTAATTTTTCCATAATTTTAATCTTTGACTAACTTTTTTCTTTCGATTGTTTATCATATTATCAACAGTTATAGCCTTCAGATTTAAATTATGTATTATTAACAGCTTAAAGTAAATCTAAAAATCAGTGGCTCCATCTTTTTTCACAGTTTTGTCAGAAAAACAACAAAGGTGCCAACCTCAGCTGTCCATACAGGTTTCATATGTATACTGTGGTTAAGACTGATTCTCTCTATTTTTGGCACTAATTACTAGGACTGGGCGATACCTGTTTTTAGGTATCGGGTATCGATACCTGCAAAGTATCGAGGTATCGGAGGTATCAAGGTATCGGGGGTATCGGGAAGTATCGAGGTATCGGAGGTATCGCGTTATCGGGAAGTATCGAGGTATCGCGATATCGATGTATCGGAGGTATCAGAAGTATCGTGGTATCGAGATATGGGAAGTATCGGGTGGCAATAAATAAATATCGCATCAAATAGCTTGTGAATTTGTTTGTTTTCATCAAAATAGCTTGTGTTTCTAACATCAAAAGCACTCTGCATAAGATATTCATTTTTAGCCACTCTTTATCAAGGTATCACAGGTATCGAAGTATCGAGGTATCGGAGATATCGAGGTATCGGAAGTATCGATACTTCGATACCTGATTGCAGTCGGAATCGGTGTACGATACCTGAGCAGGTAGCGATACCTTCTATAAGTATCGATAATTTTCCCAGCCCTACTAATAACTTTTTCAATATGCCCAAAATTATTTTTTTGGTTAGAAAAAATGTTAAATTAATGCATGAGTGTACATTTACAAAATTAGTCGTTAAAATTTGTAGTTAAGAATAAATAAATATAATAAAATACAAAATTTAATACAATTTGATGTATAGTGATGTATTAAATGTAAGTATATTATGAAACAAAATTGAATTTATTGCTTCTTATTTCAACATGGTAATTAACGTAATATAAACCACGGTTAAACAAAATTTCTCCGTCTATATACTGTACTGACAGTTTATTCAGTAAAGTATTGTGTAAATAATATGATTGTATTCAATTTCTATTTGCCCTAAAATATAATCTTAGAACAAGATTATAGTTTCAAAGTATGTACTTTATTTTGCAAACAAGATATAAAGTACGCAATATGTTTTAGATGAAAAAATATTGATAGAAAGATAAACCCTTGTTGACCTAAAAATAAAAAAAACAATCTTTTTTTGGTCGCCCAACAAAAATGAAAAAAGCAATGTTTGAGATATTTAACGTATTTGTTTCAAAAATGGCTTGATCAGGTCGATTTTGTTTACAAGAGAGCAATACACTTAAGGCATTAGTAACACTGATGATACTTCATCCCCTTAGCGAGAGTATCTACTAGGACTGGGCAAAATAGTTGATTAATCGATTAAAAAATAATACTTATATGTACAATACTTACTTACCCAATACAGTACTTAAATCAATTATTCAAGATTAATTAATCAAAGAAATAATCGATTTCAAAATAATCGATTAATCGTTAATCGGAATAATCGATTATTTAAAATAAAAACCGCCCAGCTCTAGACTATCTACCACTTTCAGGAATTAAAAAAGCAAGAAGGGTCAGTGGTACAATATGTATTAGAAAAGTAATTAAATTCTTTTTACAAAGAAGTTTTGTTTTTAAAAATCAGTGGGAAGATTTCGAATTATCACAAGTTAAAATTTTTAAAAGTAACGCAATAGTAGTATATTTTTTTAATGAAAACCAAAAAAAAATGGTATTTATGTATTTACTCTCTCTGTAAGTATTAACAAAAAACCGTGCACGGCTTTACATTTTAAACTTTCCACTCTAGACCAACAGGAAACAGGGGCCCCATAATAATTTTCCTCATATTTATGTGCGCAATTCATTTGATACCTTGATCATAAGATAACTTAAAATAGATTATTGCAATCGATATAAACAAAGAAATTGAACAATAAATTATAAAGATGTCAATTCTAAAATTTATTGATCTTTATCTTTTATTAGTGGATAAATTTAAATAAATCATAACCATACGCCATGGAAAAAGTAAAACTACTAACAATTACTACTGACTAATGTAATGCTGACTAGTGACACTCGCCAATAACCAGCAGCTATTGATTTTATTCCCAATAAATTATTCTTTCGTATAATGAACTAATAGCCCAAAACTTAAAATATCAGCCAGGCACTTTACTTGCAGGTTTTCCGAATATCTAAATCTTGCATAGGTAGTTACCTGAACTTCTTTTGTATGATTATGATTTCTATAATCCATGAACATTAGAGTTTCCACTGTAGGTATTAGACGAAATGCAGCCTGTTCACAGACGTGATTTGTGGATCTGCTGATGTATGATGAATGTTGATGCTTAAAAGAACATCAACATTCACTTGGAGCCATAACTTTCAAGTTACTAAAAAGAAACAGTCAAAACCGATACACCTATAAAAGTATTCACGTAAATATCAACACACACTAAAGTCAAACTCACCTTGGATTATTAAAAAGACTCGCTCCCTATTTTCTGATGATAAGATTAGAGACTACTATATAAAGGTTTAGCAAAAGCAAAAAATATTTAGTATGTAATGTCACGTCAACGAGAACGAGAAACAGAGAAACGTCAAAACATTTTGTGGTAACAAGCGCCCTCTTCTGTTACGCATAAAAACTTATGAAAAACGCGGTAAATATGAAATTAATTACAGCCGCAACTGGTTCGTTAAATGTTAAATAAAATAACTTAAGTAACAAGACTTTGTTTATAATTTTTTTGTAAAAAAGTAATTTTAAATAAATAGCAAAACTAGTCGGAGAACGAGATTGAAATTCGACACATTTAACTTCGCTTTTAACACAAATGAGGCCCTTAGAAAAACTAAATATTGACTCTCACGTAAAATGACCAAGCAAATTTAAATTTTGTGTTTGCGATTACATTTGAAATAGCAAAAATAGTTTTTTGGCTATTTTTGTCAAAATTTTAAAAATTAATTTTGGTCAATATTTTAAATTTTAATTATTTTATCTCAGTTATGATAGGATTTAGAGATTTAATTTTTTATTCTCACGTTTTGAGTTATTAAAGGCTTATTTTCGTTATTTTTATAGTAAGAAGTTCTTTTTTTTTTCTGAAAAAAATTAAAAATTTTGTGTTTCTTCTAAAAAAAAGTTAGTAAATTAAACAAAATTGTATTTTATGCGCTGCAGTTAAAATACAAGATATAATAGAAATATACAGTGACTGGTCATTTTTGATTAGACTCATGCTTTTATAAACCTAAAATAATATGTTCCCATTATTTAGACATGTAAAAATTAAAATAAATTAAAAGCTATTTATTTAATATTTAAATATGTACATTTCTCTCCACAAAAGCAACTTTTAGTACATCTTAAATTTTTTGTACATCTACAGAATTGTCGATATATTAACTAAGATAAACTTAAGATCTGTAATTATTCCGAGGTAGAACTAATATTATGATCTTCATTAAAAAACCATTTTGTTTCTAAAAGGTAGAAATATTTTTGGTAGTTTTTTATATATCGCACATTGTAAAAATGCTCTCTCAATATGAATGCATTTTCGGTTAGTTGGTAATTTGGTGCCAAATCTCTAAAAACTTCCTAAATTTTACCTAATATCAATATTGCAAACAAGAAATAAATGTTGTTTATGTTTTAATTAATTTAAATTTCGAGAAAATTGTGGTTGTCCAAACACGGAATATACCGGGTGAAAACGAAATTAGGCTCACTCCTTTTTTTAATAGTATTTGTTTAATAAAAAAACAAAACTTAGAAAATTTATTATGTTAGGAAATTTCCATTAATTGAGTAAAAAATGAATTTTCTATCACTTCCGGTATCACTTACTTTTTATTTAAAAAAATACTATTTAATAAAGGAGTGAGCCTAATTTCGTTTACACCCAGTATATAAATTTGTATAGATTTCTACATGACTTTATCATACATATTTTCAAAACTTTTATACTTACTCCCAGATCCTTATTTTCGCCAAATAACTCGAAATTTAAAATAATTACTCTGTTTGACATGATAATTTTTAAGAACAGTGTTTTTCTTTTTTTAAACAGAAATTTAACTGAATTATATCCATTGATACAATAAATTGCAACTGTTAGAAAATTTTGATTTCTAAGTGATTCCATAATCTTGGATAAAATAAAAACATCTTTTTGCTGAATTCACAAATTTATTTTAAATTTAACTTAATAATGTAGTTTTAAAAAAAGAACATCATCAGTGTTTACAAAATAAACAACTAATGTACTACCCAAATTAAAATAAATAATTGAAACAAATCTTTTAGCATCTGTTTCCTCGCTGAACTGTTCTATAATTTTTACAAAAGTGTTGCTATATCAAAAGTATTTCTTATTCTCATCAGCCACTTTAGCTAGTAGGATTTTCATTTTACTGGAGACAGACCTATTTAACATTTAGTGAAGTATTAGTTGTTTTGTGAAGAAAAATATCTTTGTTTTAACGGAAAATGAGAATATGACTTAAGTCATAAATTATTTAACAAAGAAAGCGTAATTGGACTATTAAAACTTCTGTCAATAAGTTTTCAATTTATGACACTACATATTTTACAAAGAGCAGGTAAGAATTTTAGGCTAGAGGCTGATTTGTGAATGCTGTTGCCTGTAGCCATTTATTATTTCGAAACCCATTTAATTTATTACTTTATTACTTTAATCAAATTCTTATTTCTAGGTGGTGACGTAAATTCATTGCTATTTAGCCCCAGCTGTATGTCGATATAATGTCATTTATCTACCGTTTTTAAAATTTTGGTTGCAAAAGTTTTAAAAATTTGTAGCTTAGGTATATTTATTTCAACATTATAAAAAAGTAATTTGTGTTGAATATCGATATGATAAAGAAATAAGCACTAAAGCAGCAGACAAGTGTAGACAGTTAATAACAAAAACCAGTAGTACGTTTCTATAGAAGGTGACATAAAAGTATAAAATAAAGTTCATATTTTCTAAGTAAATTTTTTTGGGGAAAATGCTAAGACAGGTTAATTTTATTCTTTTGATGCGCATCTTTTTCAATTATTTTCAAAAAATTTTTGCCAACCGGGTTTTTTCTGAGGCGTAATCGATTTTTTTTTCCTAAGTATAACGTTTATAGTTAAGTTTAAGTAATTTAACCAATTTAAATGTTTTATTAAATTTTTCAAAATAGACGCAATTTTTAATAGAATTACTGAACTGAATGTTTAAATTAACATTCTTCTGTTTCCTGGCAATGATACAACCAATTTTCGAACCCTGTTAGCACATTACTTATTATTTTTTTGACAAATTAAACGGTACTGATTTGTGTATTTATTTATCTAAATCATTTGGTTTTGTTGCAATTAAATGATTTGAATTAGTTTTAAGTAGCCCTGTTAAAAAAGTCAAATGAATTTATCTCAAAAAGACACTGGATGAGAGAAACCCATACTGAACATACACAAAAATCAAATGTTCGATGTGGTTTTGTCAAATTACCATTTTAGGACCGTGTTTTTAGAACAAGTTTATTTGAATATCTTTTGCGACACGTTAGTACCAGTATTAGCGGAACTTTTATCCAATAACCAAACATAACTTTTTTTCAAAAGAGGATCTAGACATAGCAGCAGTTAATGTATGGTTTCAACAAGACAGTGCATCTCTACACTATGCTTGTGGTATCAGAGATTATTTAGATGATGTTTTGTTTGCTTTTCTGAAAGAGCTACTTAAAAGCAAATGTAGTTGCCACAAAATCAAAAAATTTAGAGGATTTAAGAGAAAAAATTACAAATCAGTACCGCTTTTAGTCAAAAAATAAAAAATAATGTGCTATATAAAAATAAGTTTTATCATCATCATTTATTTTTTCGATCATATTTTACAAAGTTCTTAAAATCTAATTTACAATTTTTAATGCTTTACACGTGCGCTGCTGAGGCTTAATGCTTTTTTAGCATATGAAGTTTAAAAATTTGTTGTATTATTGCCAAGAAATGGAAAAACGTCAATTTAAACATTTGGTGTAGTAATTCTGTTGAAAATTGCGTGTGGTTTTAAAAACTTTAATAGAACATTTAAATTGAATAAATTAGTAAGTTTTCATTTTAGATCCTATAAATGTTATACTCAGAAGAAAAAGCAGATTTAATTATCAACACCAAAAATAAAAGTTGCTATTTAAAAAAATAATCCATTACATCATAGCAAAAAATCGGTTATAAAGAATAATTTAAAAATAAGTGAAAAACGTGCGCAGTAAAAGAATAAAATCGATTTGTCTTAGAGTTTATCTAAAAAATAATTAACTTAGAATATGTAAATTTTATTCTAACTTTTATGTCGCCCTGTATAAAATTTATAATACAATTATTATTCAGGATGATGTAACAAAAAAAATATGCTAAATTATTACTTTAAATATTTTTTGACGTTTCTAAAATCTAATAGAGACTTGCATATAATTTCAAACATTTTTTGAATTTATAGCCAATCAAATAGTAATTTATTAAAGGTGCCGTTTATGGCTCGAGAGCAAAGCTCGAGGCTCATAAAGCATCAAGGAAATAATCGCACTTTACTCCTGTGGTATATATTCTATTTTTTGCACGACCTAAATCAATAATCTTAAGAAATTTGCTGTAATTTTTTAATAAAATTTAAAAACAAACATAAATCTATCATTCTTTTAAATTACACTATGGCAACATCAACAACAACAAACATTTTTGTTGACAACAAACCTAACAACGAGAGAAGGTTGTTAGCAACGTTGGTAGGCTCAATTCTATCCCTTAGAAGAGAAATTAGACTTCTGTCACGATTTTGACACTCGAAAATTTGATTTCTACTCCCTGTCGTGAAAAAACATTATTATACGTATGTACATACATAGAGGAAACATTCTACAGTATATTGCCGAGAGAATAATTTGAGGTATTTTGTTCCTTTGAATAAGAACTATTTTATTTTTGATTTGTCTAAAAACTGTAAAAATAAATCAAATATGGTTTAGTATATCATTATATAAAAAAATTAATAATAAAATTAATGTCAAATAATAATCCATCAAATACCACACGAAAGTTCGATAAAATTAGAAATTAATTTTCCAGAATTTATTAAACGTGTTTCTATTTAGCAATAGTTTGTTCGACTTTTTCGGAATCTTTATTGCCTAGCAACACAAAGTTCTGTTTACGAAGTTCAGTCAAATTATTTTCAATTTATTCTTACTTTTTTGTGATACTACAACTGAAAATAATAGACGAACATAAGTTCCTTTCTAACAAAATAGAAATAGTTTACTGGAATGGCAAATAATAATGAAAAATGTTTTTATTATATGTAACAACAAAGTGTTGTAAGAAAAGAGCTAAAGTTTAAACAACATAAAGAAACTGACACTAGAGATTTTGCTTTAATTAAATCTGATACTATAGGTATAGTGGTTATTAGGTTATTTATTAGGGTGATTTAAGATAAGGTAAAAGTAGGTATATATTTTAAAAAATATCACCCAATTTGTTATTTTTTTTAAAAATTAGAATACATTTTGGGTATAGTCTTATTGGCGTATTATTTTTGTAAAGTTTAGGAAGTCTAAAGTACAAGGGTAAACTTTTGTTCAAAATACCCATGTAGATATACACGATTTGTGGTCCACATAGCATTATATGGCATTATAACAGCCGTTCAGAAACAATATCTTCGAGGTTGTCATTGTTTATCGTAAATAATTTGAATTTTGACTTATATAAATGCTATTATTATGTACAACCGACTTTTTGTTTAGCGTTTATGTTTGTATCTTCGATTATTGGGTAAGAATTGTATTTATAAGCTTTATTTTATTATATAAGTACACTTTTTTATACCCTGAAAAAGTCTATTTTACAATAGACAAAACGTCGCATAATAGTTGTTTAAATTCAACCTGTCCTTCCCACGAATTTTTTAAAAATAATTTGATTCAAGGACGTAAGAAATTATCAGTGATTACTGTTGAAGTGATATTTAATAAAACTTCATATTAGTCAGACAAAAATCAACAATAATTTGATTCACATTAATTATTAACAATGGTATCGTCTATTCAATCAATAAGATACGGTCTAATAAAAGTTAATCACAATAGATCGTGTAGGTAAGTAACTTTTATTGGGAAAACCACGTCAAACAAAACGCCAAATAAAAACATTATTATCTTAGAGGTGGTGCGAAAATGTGCATATTATAAGAAAAATATTATAAAAAAAAGTATAAGGACAGTTTTTGTAGAGAATAGAGAGTTTGTACCATTTTGGAATTTGATTAAAGCAGATTCTGAGATAAAAAGCGTTTCAAAAAATTAAAATTAAAAAACGCTTCATTGTAGCACGTAATTAATGTAAATTTCAAATAATCATTATCAAATCTACGTAAAAGTGGTAACAAAACTGCCTGCCCCGAGCGATTTTCTCAGATGATATCGAAAGGTCTAATGACGATAAATTACTTGCGTTTGGTAACAATACAATTTTTATTGCACTAGTAATAAACAGAAAACTTACCTTTAAAGTCAGGTACCTACGCCAAAAGTGGTTTGAGATAGTATAACACATGTGCAGCGAGCAACGGTCCGCGAACTAGTAGTCAAACAACTGTCAATCAGAATCAGAATGTTGAGGCTCTGCTCGAGAGAATGGCATTATACTATGGACTACTGGACTAGGTTTCGACATCGCAGTAACATTTCCTATCATCGACTCGAATATGAAATACATCCTGGTGGTCATCGACTGTTTCACCAAATCAATGGCCTGAAGCTTATGCGTACCAAATTAAAAACCTCTAACCGTGTTTCGAGTTTTTATGGAAAATTGGACTTGTCGCTACGAGATTCTTTCGAAAATGCACTTAAGCCAAAGTCAAAACTTCGAGTCACTATAGTCTTGCAAGATGTTTGTACATCTTCTACAAATATATATGTACAGAAAACTTGGATACTTAAACAACAGTACTGCATCTTCAGTCTGATGGCAGAGAGTTGAGCGTTTTAACAAAACCATGGAGAAGCACACCAATAAGATTGGGACCGACATTTGCCGTTGTTTTTCTTCACACACAGAATACAACACGAAAAACCAAAATATCAAACACCTGCTAAGATTATTTTGGACCAAAGTTTCATTGGTATTTATATTTTTTATAGACAAAAAGAATTTTATTCAATTAATGAAAGAATCGAAATCTAAATCAAACTCACAAGTTTAATAAAACAAAATTCTTACTGAAACAAAGTGCTTTCGGAAACTTATGTCTCACCATCAGCGCCTAAACAAAATGTAACAAAAAATATAAAAAAGTTAGAAAATGTCAGAAAAAACTTACCAAACTGTTAGTAATAAACTAAAAACATAAAAAAATGTATACTAAAAATAAAATAAACCGTTATTTTTTAGCAAAATACAAAATGTCTGTAAATGGTTGAATCTATTGGCAATCCTAAAGTTAGTAAATTTAGTATTATGTCGATTTTTAACGGAAGTGTTGATCTTGTTTTGTGTATGTTTGAGAATTAGAACAATTTTAAGATTAAATAATTTACTTTAGTTTATTATTTATTATATTTTTCGAAAAGCTTTCTTAAGGAAAACAGTGGTGTAACGAACATTTAGGAGGCTCTTTTCGCAACAGATTTTGGTAGGTTCCCAAATGAACCACTCACTACATAGGTTCCAATTTTGTTCAAACTTGATTGGGAGCTTCAGTGCTCAAAAAATTACTAAATCGATAAAAAGACATATGAATTTGCAAAAAAGGCAGCTACAAGGCCATATTTTGAGCCCCAACATGGCTTCTACATTCATCATTGCGACTTCTGCTAAAAGAAAGCTGAAGACCAAGCTCATTAAATTTAAGTGACTTGACCAGCGGTTTTGCGCAGACTGGGAATAGGTATACACATTAAAGTAAACAGAGATTTGATTATTCAATTTAATACATTTTTTTTATATTAGCGGGTTTTTACAGAACTATTGTAACTGTATTCCGCATCCTAACATCCATCTTCTTCTATCTATGCAATCTTCTTCGTTTAAGTTTTTTTTCTATGGCTTCTTCTATTCTATATCGCTCTTCTATTTGCTGCTTGATTGTCCCCTTTTCCATCTTCAGGGCTCATTCGTTTTACATACCCTTTATACCTTTAGCTTCTATAGTGTCGAGTATTGTTATTGCAGCTCCTATTTTTCTCTTATTTGTTTGTTTCTCACTCTGTCTTTCAGTGTTAGTTCACAGGCTCATTGCCAATAGTTTATTTCTGTTGCTAATAGGTTCTTTTTGAATGCGGGTGATGTAGTCCCTGTTTCAGCCCCATATGTTAGAATGTTTTCAACTATTGTTTTGTATATTCGCCGTTTAGTATGTTTTGTTACCTGCTTACTCCATAGTACCGAATTCGATACATTTTAATAAGTAATATTTAGTAGAGAGCAGGAGTGAGCACTTGCAATCTCTGTTCAACAGCTCCATCCCCTTTCTTCTTCTCCATCGCGGAGTCAGCCGTAACGTCAGTGAAAATAAATAACAAAATAAATAAAGCAAAACAAAACACTTTAATCTAAAAAAATTGTTCAAACTGTACCGTGTTATATTACAAATTTAAAACAAAAAATTTAAAGAAATTTTTTAAATTGTGCCCCTCCGTGTTCCTCACATAAAGCGATTCTTCTTTTTAAATTTTAGAAAACATTAACTAGCATTTGCGTGTTACGTTAGCAATTTCATCTATTATGGCTTTTTGTAATTCTTCTAAAGTATGCAATGCTCTACTGAACACTTTGTTTTTCAAATGACTATAAACAAAAAAAAATCAAGGGTGTTAGATTCGGTGATCTGGAAGGTCAAATGTCTTTTTAACTTATTAGACAATTTTGCTGGAAAAAACCCTGATTCCGTTCTTGATCATTTAGTTGGTGAATAAAGGGAGTTAGAATCTGATTAATGTAACGTTCACAATGATTGTAAAGTTAAAAAAAATTGGGCCAATAAATTTTTGCTTAGAAATTGCTAACCAAAAACTAATTTTTTGAGAATATAAAGTTCTATTTCTTGTAACATGAGGATTTTTGGTGAACCATATACGATAATTTTGAGAATTTATAAAACCATCAAAATCAAACCAAGACTCGTCGGAAAAAAAGTATTGTCTAAAATTTCGTTGTCATGTAAATTTTCTATAAACCATTGACCAAAATTTAACTGCAGTCTTAGATCTGGTAGATTTAGAGTTTGAACCATTGAACTTTGTAGGGATAAAATTTAATTATTATTTTGTTCAGAGGGTGTTTCTTGGTATTTAGGACGAAAATGAAAAAATTTTCTAAGAAAACTTAATTATTATTTTTTTAAAATCTTGGAACAAGTGACTTTTGTTAAACCTACAATAAGGCTGAGGAATATTGTGACTAATAAGAATGCGTACATTATGAAAATAAAAAGTGTCCTATTTATATACATTAAAGAAATCTAACCTGTTTGAAAAGAAAGCTTTCTGACAAATTTCTTAGAATTTTTTTCAATTCTTTCTCTTACATCCCCAACAAGATCTTGGGTTATAATTAAAGAACGACTAGCAAGTTGTTCTTTTTTTACAGTTTTTGTTGTGAAGTAACGGTCTACCTTCTGGGTACGTTTCTTGAAATTGTCGGTATGTTTCTTCTAAGGAATACTCTCAAACATTTTAGGAATTTCGCGTACCCGTTCTAAAATATGCCATACATATAAAAATATCTAGCCTGATTTCAAGTTGAGATAACACCGGTAGTATCGCAAGTTTTAACATTTTTCCATGGCAACAACCAATCAAAACAACAAACTTTATTAATTTTCTATGAAAACGAAGATACTACCGGTATTATCTCAACTTGAAATTAGCCCAATCATGTTCTTCTAAAAACATAGTTTAAAAAAACCGCAAAATTTTTTAACTTCAGAGAATGTCAGCTAATGGAAGCAGGAAACGAGTTAAAATTTAACACCAATTGCTATAAAATATCAGTGCTGCCAGCAGATTGAACCATTTACAGTGCCACTTTGTTTTGTAATCAATTCGAAGAAAAAATATAAATAAACAAATGGTTGCTATTTGAAAAATTGACAAAAAAAATTGCCAACTAAAAAAGTGTGTTTTTAGTAAAAATTAACAAGTTTGATATTTAAATCAAAAAATAATTTAAAAAATTTAGATATTAATAAAAAGGATAAAAAGACGAGATTATAAACATTTAATTAAAATAATAAAGGGAGATTTCATTATCTAGATGTAAAACAGAAGTAAATTTAAATTTGTTTATTAGTGTATGGTAAACCAATTTTGTACAATATTCTTGTTAGATCTTCTTGGTGTATTAAATAAAACGTAAAACATCTAACACTATACTTAAAAAGACGTTCCGTAAAAAATTACTTTTTTTACAATATTTTTCAATTTTTAAATACACATACTTCTAACTGTTTTTCATATGCAGGTATTTTTTTAATAGAATTTAATATTTTAAATTTTGAAATATTAACAATTGAAAATCGTACATTTAACATGTATTCCCTATCCCGACCGCAGTTAGAATAAGCATTTAATGTGATAGGAACCGTACTTTTCTTAGGATTTTTTTTAAAAACAGAGAATAATTAATTGAAGATATAACAACAATTTTTTTTTCAAGAATAACATAAACAAGCGGTATTCATTTTTTATTAATAATTTTTAAAGTTTGTTGTAAACCTGACAAAATAATTCAAAATCCTTACATTTTGATTGATTACATTGGGATCCAAATTTTGTTATAAAGGGTTACTATTGAGACCAAACTGAAGGCTATTGCTAAAAAAAAAATTTGATTAAAATTTGCGAAATTTTATTTTTAAAAATGGTGTGCCCTCCCGGTTATTTCCGAAACAGCTTATGTTAAAGCAGTGCCAATTTTTTTCAGCATTATGAACCAAATAGATAACTAGTTTATTTTAGTTTTGTTCAAAATTTTAAATTTAAAAAAAAGATGTGAGGTAATGAAATTTTAGAGAAAGAATATTTTTTGAATATTTTTCGTAACTTTTTTTATAATTAAGATTTTAGAAAAGACCAAGACTTAATTTGTCTCACAATGCTGAAAAAAAAATCGCCATTGTTCTAACATAAGCCGTTTCGGAAATAACCAGGGGGGAACACACCATTTTTTAAAAACAAATTTTGCAAAAATTTTTTTTGCAGTAGCCTTCAGTTTGGTCTCAATAGTAATCCTTTATAACAGAATTTGGATCCCATGCTCTATTTTTAATATACAGAGTTTTAAAAAATCACCGGCCGCCACTGGGTGGAACTACCACTACTGGGTGTTTCGACAAACAAAGTTGTCATCCTCAGGTAGGCATTAAAACTTCAATTTATCGTTGAAACACGCGTCGTGTCAAGTGTAGTGTTTTGTGTTTATGTAGGTATTTTACGTTTTAATTTTGATACGATTGTTCAATAATATCAAATTCGCATTAGATATTATCTAAATTACCAAATAATTTTATATTTATATATAAGTCAAGTAGTTGTTTTGTAACATACTAACAAGGTCACTGGAATAAAGAACAAATAAGAGGTCCTAACATAGATTCTTGAGGTACACTGCTTGTAACTGATGGCATCGAAGTCAAAAATGACTCTCCGACAGATCGTCAATTGAGACAAAAATAACTCGATGTACTTTCGCATACGTTCATCCTATCCGAAATGCTTTACCCAACTTGTGTATTCACAGTTGATGTGGGACTTTGTCAAAATCCCTACTAAAGTTGAAGTAAATTATGTCTAGGAGTTTTTCCTGTCGAGTTTTATTGTTACTGTTTATGCAGGAAAAAAGGTTGGTAACAACTGATAGACATGCAAGAAATATGTTAAAAATTAGAAAAAATACCAGAAAAATATAAAAAGGTAATATTTTCCATAATTATTTTTTATCGTCGTACATACCAAATAGCTAAGCTTGCAGGACGATAGTTATTTGCAACAGCTATATCACCTCCTTTATAAATTAAAGTTATTGTTGCCTGCAGCCATTGTGATGGTAATACTACCAACTTAAAAAAAAATATTAAAAATTTTAGAAATTGTGGTAACAACCATTTCATTGAAGCAGACTCAACACAGAAGAACAAGCTAACTTGTCTGATCCAGAAACTGTATACTATTAGAAATTGTTTGTAAATATTTTTTTACAATATGTGAATACATATAACGTTAGTCAAAGTTTCTATGCTAAGTTATTAATTTATTGTACGTGTAAATGGTTGTTGTAAAATAAATTATATGTTAAAAATACTACTCATATATCTATTTAAATTGCGAAAACCCGAATTTAGAGAATCGGTGCAATATGATAAATAAGAAAATATTATCCGTTGACTCAAAAGTATGGAGCAATATCTTAATCTGACCTAAATTACGACACCCTAAATAAATAATCAAAATTTGCAAAACAAATGTGTTTTGTCTTAACTGATAATATAATTATTACCTACAAATTAGTTTCCTATTATAAATCATATAAAAAATGTGGACTTAAAGCAACTATAGGTTTTTTTTAGGACAAAATAAAGCGACTTAACACAACTTATCTCTATACTAAGTTGCACCGTTTAAGAGGGGGAGGGTGACAAAGTTAAAGAATATTTTTTTTGTACTACTTATATTAAACGTAGGTAAATATTTTGAAAACTGTATGTTTACGTTAGTGACCTTACGTTAGTAAGAAAAAAAAAATAGATAAGTGTGACAAAAAACTGTGACATTGGAAATTGAGAGGATTTAGCAGAATTCAGCGATTATCAAAAAAAAGAGTTCGAAGTGTCGACGGTATGTCTACCTCTACTCTCCAGAATTTACTTTTATTTAGATAAAACTTTTATAAGATTGATTTTTTATATCAAGTGTGTGGCGATAATTACCTACGGCAGAAAGTGTCTGGCAATATTGATTATTAATTTTTAACAATATTTTGTAAAACATATTTGAAAATAAGGGCCGATTTCATAATCAACTTTCTTTCTAATCAAAGGCTCTTTTAATTTAAATGACGTTTAGAATGTAACAGTCGATTATTTTTCGATGCATGTTGTTATAATGACAGTTGCAGTCTAAACATCATTTAAATTAAAAGAGCTTTTAAGTTGATTATGAAATCGGCTTTTAGTCTTTAAGTAAAGTGAGTAATATTTATACATAAGCGGATGGCCCTTGTGTTTCTGTTATGGAACATGCAATGTAAAGTCTATACAAAATATCTTCCGAACTAATGCAAAAATTTTTCAATATTTTTTTTTAAATAAGAGGTATTAGTATCTTAAATAGGCTAAATTTAAAAAAAAGTCATAAAAATGTTGATAGTATTTTTAAACTATTTAAAAAAAATATTTTTATTTTTTTAATTTATATTTTAACTCATACATTAAGCTACTCCCATGCAAAAAAACGGTGCATAATTTTGAAAATTGTCAAAATGGCAGTGTATAGAAATAATAACTTTTAAATCTTCCGTCTCTCCTTGTTCGGTCTCGTACTAAGTCTCGTAGAATATCTCGGAAATGGTGACTCTAAGAAAAAAGAGTGTAGGAACAATTTTTATAGATAATTTTATGATGTATAATTTTTGTCTGACCTGCTTTTATGATAAAACTTACCGTTTCGCTAAAAAATACAAAAAACCGATTTTTGCGGACTTTAACCTTGAATAACTTTTTTTGCAGACGTGGGATTTATGGGGACTTTTGACATTTTATTTATAATGGTGTTTCCAACATTACTGCAAAAATTCAGCTTTATGCGAATTATTGTAACTTTGAATGTTTATTTTGGCCGGACTAGTGTTAGCTCCCAAAGTTAACTAGCATCTATTATTATTTAAGTTTATAAATAAATTATTGTTGAAATAAAGTAACAGTTTACGCGACAAAAGTAAAGCAACTTTTACGAAAATTTTTTTTGGAAGTATCAGACAAAACGTGAAGGTAGCCTCCACAGTTTTGTTTTTATACGTATATTTTATTCTAGGCAGGTGGTAATGAAAACTAATTTGTGAGCAATCTTGAGCCATCAATAAGCTATGATTTACAACAGAGAAATTTATAATTTTGCACAAGTATAATTTTGATAAAACATAAAGACAGCCTCTGCAGCATTGTTTTTGATATAATATTTTCTATAATGGTAGTTATTCAAAATTAATTAGTAGGAAATCTTAAGCCCAAATAATAATAAACGATCATTTACAATAGTAACATTTATAAATTTGTGAGACAAAACGTGAAGATAGTTCTTGCAGTTAAGTTTTTTTTATACATACTGGATGAGTCAGTTATGGGCTACTTCTGAAATTTTTCCCAATGCAATCAAAAATATTAATTTCGCTTATCACTAACTGGATACTGACTTTTTGGCTACAAACGTCAAAACGACAATGTCAAAATTTAACTCAAATTTATTCAGCAAAATAATAATAACAATATCAAAAAACAAACTCAAAAACTTACTAAAATAAAAACTGATGTAAAAATTGTTCAGAATGCATCCTATTTTGCAGTAAACAAGTCTATATTCATCATATCAAAGTACATATCAAAAACCCTTGAACGCGGCGTAAATTTCCTGCACGAAGGTAACATGGCATGTTGGCATGGGTGGAATTTATTCTTTGAAAGATGCGCCCTACTGATGTCTTACTGATTTCACTTTGTCCAGCTAAGGTTTTTTAACTCACATGACGATTTCACTATGTGGATCAATCATGGTTTTTCTACGTTTTTTTTTTTTTTTCATTTTAAGCCGATTTTCTCGTAACTTAATTTCGAGTTTTCTAAATGTGCTGGGGCAGGATGCCTATAGTTAGGATATCTTTGTAAGTAAAGATATCCTACATTGTTTTTACAGCTACAGCATTTTTACGACACTTCCCATAGATGACATGTCTACTTTCTCATTATTCGTGTAATAATAAATCATGATACAAATTTGAGTAAACCTGTGTTTATAAAAACTGACAAGACTAAATTGACAATACACGGAACAACGCAATTGTGTTTTTTTTTCTAAATTTTTTAAAATGGGTAATCTAGTATTTTTGGTTGCATTTAGAAAAATTTTAGAAGTAGTCCGTAATTGACTCACCCTGTATATTTTATTGTAAGCGGACGGCATTCAAAATAATTTATGGCCAATCTTAGGTATTTGTTTTAAAAAGTAACATTAGAGACATTTTTAAATTTGTATTATTTTTAAGTAGGTACCAGACAAATCGTGAAGGTATCTTCCGCAGTTTTGCTTCTATACATATACAAGGTGTATCAGAAGTAATGGTCAAAAATTTAACCAGTGAAACATCTCAACAAAAGAAACAACTTTTCTATTTACCATTCTTGCGACAGATGCTAAAAATTTTGAATTTTATCTAGTCCCTGCTGTATTTTGTTTTATATCATTATTTCTAGAGGTGGACAATAATAGGCAATCGATAGGCAATTCTGAGCAATTGTTTTAATCGATTTTTTATAACTTTGTAGAGCCAATTTCAAACAGGATTATTTAAACAGTTCTGTATAAGACCTAGTTTTTTTAAAAGAATACCAACTTAAATAAGTGGTATGTTTTATGTAAAGAATAATATTATACTTTTAGCAATATGAAAGGTGTGATATTTTATTCTTTTTCTTCTTTAAATATTTTTAGAAGCAATGAAAATCTGATTTGATTAAAAGGAAACATTCAAATAAAAGAAATAAAATAGTTGAGAATAATAGGTAACAAAATAATATACTGTTTTATTAGAGTACTACATCATTTAATTTTTGAAGCTGCCATTTGTAATTATCAATGTTTAAAAAAATATTACACTGTATACTTTGCTACATATTCTTAGACGCACATACACGTTTTTAACTATGCACAAGATTTTGTTAGAAGTACTATAGTACAGGCACCTGTGTAAAAAATAAAGAAATGGTAATGACAACTTCGGCAATACTGATTACGGAATGTCAACAAAAGTATTTTTCGCAATGAGAATGTATAGTATTATCAAGTAAAACATTATTGAATGTACGTACACACTATACATTCTCTTACAAAATAATAAAATATTAAACGTAAATACAAAATAGTTTAACTACATTTTTAATAAATAATTTTATTTTACTTTGTATAAATATTTAAACTGAATGATAAAAATGAATTAAATAACCATGAAAAAAATGTTGAATTATTTTCCAGCCTCATAAAAATAATTCAATATTCGAGTAATGTGAAATAAATAAGTGGTGGCGGTGTATACTAACATAAAATTATAAAATTTGTATAATACTATAATACTAACAATAATATTGACGTGATGTTTCTACGTGAAATTTTTAAAGAAATAATCATTGTTATCCTACTTTCTTTGGTCATCACAAATAATCAAAAATGGGGGCTCAGATCTCATATTTTTTACTTTAAGCACTTATAAGTAAAACAAAGTACTTTTTAAATACTTGACCAAATAAAGTAGCAATTGGTACAAAACAAAAACTCTGTCAAAGTAGATCCTTAACTTAATTTCATACAATAATATGTGGTTTAGTTTTTAAGACTAGAATAGAAGGAGATTCATTTTGACAAATATTCAATCATTTTCCTATATTTTGGCATTTCTTCACTCAATAAGAGAGATTCGACGCACCCTATGAAGTATTTGGTGGAGAAGCACTCGGACCTAAAACACAACAAAATTAATTAAAAAATGACACCATTACAATATTTAATACATGCAAGTTATTCTTATACAAATGGTTATACTGAAGAGTTGCACCTCAAAACGCTGCAAAAATTTCAAAATCGTATCCCCATACCCACGAGTGTGAGATAAAAATAATGGGAACCAAAATCAAAATTAAAAAAACGCTCTTCAAAATAAAAAAACAAAATAACCAAATTATTGTCTGGTAATTTCGTTGCAGATGAGCAGAGCGTTCAAAAAATGTGCAACTATTAAGGTAAGGAGTGTTAAAAGAAAAGTTAGAATAAAAAAAATTAAAAATAAGTTAGAATGTTAGAAAATAAAAAAAGGGGTGCAAGTGTACCTAAACCCCCCAGCTCAGCTCCACGTATTTGTTTTATCCAAAGTTGAATTTGCGCCTCCTCATCGGAAAGCTGTAAAGTTTCAAGACATCCTTTGAAGTAATCTGTTGTAAAACAGTTTTTCCTGGAAGAAAAGTGGGCACAAAATTTAGTAACATAATTTATTTTGTATATATTTTCTAATTAAATACTATATTCTAATAGATGTAAAATGTAGCAAAAATAGTAACTGGTTTTCCTAGGCCGCAAAATAGACTTATAGCCGAGCCTAAAATTTTTCAACAACACCAAACACATTTTGAAAACTAGGTGTATACAAAGTTTACAAAATTGTAGATTTAATTAATAAAAAAAATGTCAACGATCCCATAAACACTCTTTTCAACCCTTTACCGTGACAGCGGCTTTAAATACCCTTTTAGTGCAAGTGATAAAAAAAATGTGGCAAATTTGGAGTAGATATATGTAATATAACTTTTTTTTGGCAGATTGCCAGTTTTCTTATCCCATCAATTACATAAATAAAAATTGTGGTATCTTATGTAAAATTTCTACATTTTTTAAAAACATCTCTAACAATAATGCATCTCAATGCATTTGGAAACTTTTTCTTTTTTAAATGTACATCTAACAACAAAATAAAATTTTAAAGAACAATGATTTGAGGATAATTTGCACATAAAAGTAGAACTGTAAAATATTTCCACGACGACTACTAGATCGATAAAACAAAATTTTACTAATTGTTTTAAGTTTTCAAAATAATTATTTTAAACAGTGCAAATCTAAAATATGTATTTTTCACTGTTTGATACAAAATACCAAATTTTTGTTTCAGATATGAACCGCACTATAGGAGTAGTGGCCAGATTGATGAGTAATGTCTGTCAGTGTCCTTTAAATATCGTAAAATTTGCCATTTAATCTTGAATTATAAAAAAAATTTTTTTGGGAAAATGGAATAAATGCAAAAATAGTTATTGGCTTAATTAAAGCGCAGCCGAGCCTTTGAAGCCAGGAGAAGCATTATAGTAAATCTACTTTGTTGTCCTATTGAACATACAATTTTTGGCTAAACCTACCAGTTTACCCATTTTTTTTTAGAAAAATTTGCTTTTTAACGTTTAAGTTCAAAATTTTATGGCGTCTGAAAAATTCCGGGCTAATCAAATTTGAATATTTAAATAAAAATTAACGATATGACTTATTATAGCATTTTTTTTAGTATACAGTGTGTGATTGAAATATAAGCAAAAATTTTCCTCGTCATAGTTCAAGTTTTAATGTTGAAATCAGATATTTGTTTAAAGATATTTGCCCTTGTTTAAAGGATGCTAAATGTTTATAGTTTTTGAGATATACGCTTATAGTGACATTTTAATCTAGATCAATCAGATAAACATTTCGAGATTTATCAATTTTTATGTTAATTTAGAAATTAATGAAACGTCATGCTTTAATATAGAAATTATTAAACGCTTAATATTGGCTTGGTTTTTACTAAAATATTTAGAAAATGTAAACATTGGTATTAGGCATAAGTTTTGATACAATTCTAACGGATTACTTATGTAATTTATACTGAGCGGAAAAACATATTTTCTCAAAGCAGAGCGGCACACGATTCAACAATGAGTTATCGTGATAGAACGCCATCTAAACAGTAAACGCTTACGTCGATGATGGCATGAAATTACTTTGTCGTCGCTGATTGGCTAAACGTTATCATTGGCGTAACATACAAGTTTTATTAATACTATGTATTTAATTGTTTTTTAAATAAAATAATAAGTAAATAGACTTAAACGTCATGAAGTTCTGCTTTTCAATGTGTAGTAAATGATTGGCCAAACTAGGCCAATGGATCGTCATGCTCCTCACCAAATAAAATATCTTATTCCGCTCATTAGAATTTATTATTGGTTATATTTGGTTAATTACCTATTCTGAAAGAATAAAAAAGAATTTTGCCTAACTTTTAAAGTATACATATTGCATAGGTTACTTTAAAGAAAATCAAGAAAATAAACTTATCTTGTAACTTGTAACCTAAAGCAATGTTATGAAAAGTAGGTGGACATTATTACATATAATTTGGTACTTACTCGTAGTTGGTAGAATTGGTAATGGTAGAAAGTATTAGTTGAATTGGGGAGTAAATTTACTTAATTTACTTGAATTATTTTAAATTGAAAATCGTAAAACTTAAATACTTTAATAAAGTTCAAAACCAGGTTAGTTCTGAATTTTGGATATAAATATCTAGAAATTTTTTATTAAAATAAATTTATGTTATTAATCTCCCTAAAGTGAACGTGATGTGAAATGTGAGCATGGGATAGTAGTCATTTCCCTATTCTCTAAAATTTGTTCTAGAAGTCGGTGTAAAACATTATTTTCTTGAATTAATAAACGACTTCTTAGCAAAAATTATATGTTTTTTGTTATTATTAATAAAAACTCAACCAAAAAATACCTTCTAATTAATAAATTAAATGTACATTTAAACTTAATTACAAAATACGAGCGTTATCTACTAGTCGTAGCAGTTAAATGAAGTAAAAATTTCATATTTTCTTTTAATTATTTAGGTAATGTTAAAGTCACAATCTAAAAATAAATTAAAAAATTTCCATCATAATACAACTAATAATAATGGTACGTACGATTATTATCAATTGTATTCTGAGTAAAACTGGGTAAAAGATTTTACAAATAGATGACGAAAATTATAAGTTTAATACGGCCCTGAAGCAGATGCCTTAATGCCTTACCTGGCTTCGAAACTACAGCTGCGCTTTGGCTTTTTACTTTATAGTATTTACTTCCTATAATCTGAAATATATTTTTTCGTTTTCTATAAAACTTATAAAAGTAAAAAAAATTTATGTTTGTTATTATTTTATTTTAGATAGTATCATTCTGTTTTCATTTTCTATTTTTATGCAGCGACGGATCTAACAAAAATAATTATTAGATATATTTCTCGGGAGGACAGTTTCATGAAAACATCTTTAGCGTTTCTGTCCTAAGTCAGCATTTTAAGAAAGATTCATTTGAAGAAAAAACCGAATACATTCCAAAGTCAGTTAGTCATTTTATTATGATAAAGATAATTAAAAAATTCTCACGCTAAATTTGAACGCTATCAATATTCATATAACTTATAATAATCAGCTTCCCGAAGCGGCGAAGCGGAAATAATGATAAGCTGCTGTGAAATATAATTCAAGTATAACGTTTTGTAAAGTACCTGCATAAGTTATGGAGTTGAGGTTCTCGAAACAGATTATAACAGTCTTCGCAAATGCTGTCCAGTTTGGCAAATATGCTCTTGTCATATACACCTTTGCACTGGATATCGAAAAAAGAACGCTTCGTGAAGTGATGAGGAAGAAAAGCTGGGGATCGGTTTGCCGGACTACTAGTGATTCCTTGAAAAATCACCGCCAGGATCATACACACCCACACTGCCTGAGTGCTAATGCTTTTGAATGATGAGTTATTCATCTGAAACAAAACACAAATTTTCATATTAATACATTTATCTATGTTTGCTTGGATAAAGCTAAATTATATCTCGCATTGGAGTTAGGTGATAAAGCTTAATACATAACTGAGTGATGTAATGAACTTATTACATAATTGAGTAAACTATGAAAATGTTTTTCTTTTAACGACAATAACACCACGTTTTTAATAGTAAGATAATTCTTAAAAACTCGAAAAGAAAAAAAATCCCGTTTACAATTACTCCAACATATTTACATTTACCCAGACCATTAAGGGTATATGTAAATGACTATTTGTTTTTACCTTTTATTAACAATAGGTACACATTTAATGTTTAGTAATAAGAGTAAACTAATTAAATCGACTTTAGCACGCCATAGCAAATATAAATTAATAGTTGTTATATTTTACATTTGTATATTGACATTTGAAATTGACCGCTCCGGAAATACTAAATTTGTTTGCTACCATTTTCATTCAGAATTTTCATGTTTTTGGTAATCTTCTAATGTGTATTAGAAGATGTATTGTTTTATTTTCTAGTGTGTATTATGATTATGAACTATAAATGTTTCCAATATGCTTTCAAGGTATCCCACAACAAAATTAAATTTTATAAACACGTTCCAAGTTTTATTTTACATTTTTACCTAATTTACAATTATCCCGATATGTCTATAATTTCCTCAATGTTTAAATAGCTTAAACCAGTGCCGGACTGAAGTACCTGAGATCTAATAATTTGTATAAAATGAGCTCTAAAATTTATATGCTTATTGTTTATAAAAAAGACGATTTTATCATTCTTTATAAAATGCTTCTTATATGTAGTTTCCATTTTTATTTTCATTATTTTAACATTTTTCATTGTCGTCTGTAGCTCCCAGTTTTTATAAAATGTCACCAATGGCCTTTAGTTTTGATAAAAAAGCTATAAAATGATGATTCCAATTTGTGACAGTCAATATTTAGAACTTCTAAGAATGTTCCTAAATTTTGCGTCGCTTTTTTCATTGGTCACCACCATACTATTTATCTGGTAACAAATGATAAACATCTAAACATCTAACTTTTGGTTACTACAAAGATAAAAAAATTATAATAAAAAAAATTGCGAAGCAGGATCAAATCGGAATAAAAAAGTTGCCGAGTTAATAGTTTGAGTTAATACCAAAGAACATCGCGCCGTGAGTCACACTATAGCGTGAAATTCAGGAAACTGTTAGACATGCCTATAGTTTGGTCAAGATAAATGATGATTCATTGCTCCGCTTGAGGAAAAAAATCGCAAAAACTTTCACATAATTGTTAGAAAAACATACCACTATATAGGCGGCGCGAAGACAATAACGGAATTAGTGTGAAACTTGACAAGCAATTGAAGAGTAAGCGGTTTTATCAAAAACGACATTATTAAATCGTAGGCTTTATTTCTGTGTTATTTCTAAATATCGAGTTATTTATTTATCAAATTATTGTTGTGTGTATTTGTATACATAGTGAAAATAAATAATTCGTTATTAATCCAAAGATTTATATAAGAGCTTCTTAAACTTTTTTCATTCACGACTCCATTTATGATTGCGAGTTTCCTGGCGACCTCATATAAAATAATATAAAAGAAAGATAAATAAATATTTTTTGATGATTTATTTATCAGGTAACAATATAACATATGAAAATATATAGTTTTAGAATTCGCTGAGAATCATACAAAAATCTATAATTAAAAATTGCACAAAAAGTTGTAAAATTGTATTTATTATAGTTACAAAAATTATATGCACTATTTTTCATCAAAATTGCATTTCTTGCAATAATATAAATAAAAGGGGATTCTGACCGTATTAGATTGCTCGAATATATTCGAACGCAGTCGTTGAGTGGTAAGTATTAAATTAAAATTAAAGGAAAAAATTTAATAAGATGGATGTGCTTATTTTTAATTGCATAATAAATGAAATCTTGGTGGAATGTTTGACACTGCTAGACGTAACACCCCTTCAATATTTTTTAGCGATGAACGATATTGGGATTTAACATGTGTTGTGAGTTGTGATGTAAAATTGTGTATTTAAATATTTGACATTAAAATTTCTGGCGACCCCAGAATTTTGCTACGCGACCCTATTTGGTGTCGCGACCCATAGTCTAAGAAAGCCTAATTTTTATCAAAAGAACTCCGATTTCGTAGATACGTCGCAATATGTACTTTATTATAAATAATTTGTAAATGTTTTATTTATTTGATTGTTTAACTAATCTTATCTTATTTTGTAAGCACTTTGTTTAAACTAATCTTAATTTAAAAATACATGTATTACTTGGAGATTTTATAGATAATTTTCTTTTGTTTTGTTGTGTATTACTAATTTTCTTTCTTAAGTTTAGGCTTTAGTTAATGTACCAAACCCAAAATTACATTTTAAACATTTTGACCTCGTACCCTAATATAATTCTTTATTTGAGAAGAAAGAAAAAGCCAGTCTTTTTTCTGTTCTTTTAATTATGTAGATTTTTTGTGTATATTTAAGCTTTGTACATTTTTGGAACATAATAAATTAATATTGTCATTATTTTTTTATAATTTTTTTAAATTTTACTAATTTGTTTATACCATTGAAATTAATATCAAAAAACCACCACTTGCTAAATTAGGTTCGCAAATTAAAGTTTACTAAAATTTGACATTGGGACTTTTTTCCTAAAGTGTCAAATTTGATGCGCTCCTGTCAGAAGCAAAAAAAACTGTAAAAATGTAAAAAAACTTTTCGTAACCAAGAAGGCAACATGGACACTTAGTTGAGTTATTTCATTAAATTTATGATTTTTTTATTAATTTTTATTCTTTTATTATTTTTGCAGTTGGACATAAAGCTTTGTAAATCTGTATCTTTCCTGCCGACTGCACCTTACCAATAGAAAATAATGCTTTGCGGGGGTTTCGAAGTCTCCATAAAATAAGAATTAAAATATTTTTTTAAATAAACTTTTGCAGTTTCTTATATGAAAAAGATCAGGCTATGCTTCTCTAATTTTCAAATATAAAAATGTCAACATCTGTCAATATCTGTCTACTCAAAACAACTTTTAGTTAACAGCAAATATACGCTTTTTAAAATGCTCGATCTAACAATTTTTCGGTTAATTTCTTTAAACAATAACAGCATAAATATGATTTTATCCAACGCCTCTATACAGGATGCCCCAGAACTGGCAGATCAGCCGTAAACTTCTTCTCTTCAACTTAATACCAAATTCCGAAAAAATATTTTTCTAAACTCTATCGTTTTCAAAATACAGCAATTTTAAATTAACCCATCATATAATAAATATTAATTATTAATAAAAGTAATATTCATGTTAATCTACATGTCAAGACAACTCAACCAATATTTTTTCTTGCAAAACTAAAAAATTATCAAAAAATACCAAAATTTTAATGTTTTCAAATTTATAGCTGCGTTTAGTTCAGTAAAGAAAATGTTTCTTTTGCATTTTGCTTTGTTTTATAAACAAATTTGCACAATTTTTATCTTGACAATAGTGTCATCTGAAATATCATCAAGATGTGAGAAATGTTTTAATTAAATGAGTTTAATAACAATCAAAAGTGCACGATAAAATTCTTATTTGTAACTTTATCTTTTAATCATAGGCGGTCTAAAAACCACTTTTTAATATCTCTGTTATAATACATAATTAATTTACGTTCTACTGGAATGTAAGAAAATGTTACAATTACAACAAACAGTTAAAGCAACAGCAAATTTTAATTAAATATTGCTTTCTTATTTTAAATTATTTAAACAAATAATAGGAACAAACAGAAAAAATCCATAGTAACAAGAAAACATAAACTTTTGGATGAACGCAATAGTGTTTTTCATAATACCATAAATGATATGTATTTGTATTAAAAAAATAGTAATTAAAAAAATTAAATTTACGAGTCATCTATGAATTAATTGTGATTACTGTAGGAACGATTGTTTTAAATATCGTTAATTAATAATAGCCGAAGTTGATAATTTTTACCGGCCGTGGCCATACGACACATTATTCGGTTTTCCTTTTTAAGGATTTGATTGCTCCTGGGAGTTGTTGGATAAAGTTTTGTATTCCAACTCGTGTGTTATGATTCTAAATCACTTAAAAAACTTTATTTGACCAACAACATACTTGAATCAAAATAACTATTATTTTTATACCCCTCAAATGTAAAAAAAATAAATTCATTATAATAAAGATTTAATACATTGCTCATAATCTATAATAAAAATTATACCTATTGACATTTACTCATAACAAAAATGAGGACAAGATTAATAAAAGTAACTAGCTGGAGACCAATATTTGCAATTGGCTCACCAAACAGACTAATAGGTATACGTTATATCAAGGCTAAAACTAACGAAATAAAAATAATGAAAAATAAAGTACGAAAATGTCACAATATTACATAGAAAATTAAGTTAAATAGTAGAAATATTTTAAACATTATAATAATAATTATTATGTGTAATTAAAAATGAATAAATAAAAATGATTTAAATTCTAAATTCAAACACTTTGTATGTAAAAACTGTTTAAACCTTATTAATAACATTTCATACATAACATTTTTTATTAACAATAAAACATAAAAACTGGAACATGATTTCATTAATGAAAGTAGAAATTTTTTCAGTACGTCATTTAATGAAAACATCGTCACTTGGAATTTTTCAGTAGGTATATGACGCAAAAGCTGTGCGACAACCGAAAGAAACTTTGGGATTTCCAGAACTTTATATTTACTATCTATTATCTGTTGCCGCATTCTTCAAAAGCGTAAATTTTCCACTTCCATCAATTTATGTCCGTTTTATAAAATAATAGAAGCACAAAAATTTGCGATTAAAACGGAAAAGCTCGTTCGGTCGTAATAATCTCGAGAAAATCAGTAACTTGTTACCGCTTGGTGGTCTGTGTCGACCGAGAGATGAAGTTATAGCTTTACTTTTTGTTCAGGCGCAGATCTGTGATTATGTGCGATCCTGCGATCATTTATTTATTCGTTAACAAGCCGCCGCATGATTTGACGGGAACTACCGCAAACGCAAACCATCAGGTGATTCGACAAAAACCTTGCTTAATTAAATGTTGAGAAAAATTTTGTTTAAACAGCAATGACGCGAAAAATACCACACCAACAGATCAGTTTTTACATTATGGGGTAGAAACCACATGATCAAAAAATTGTCTTCTATAAAGCTATGACTTTTTTTTCATATAATTTACACTGGCAAAATGGAGGCTGAAATTTGTTCGCAAAATCATATCAAAACGGAATTTTAAACAAAAGTACTTTTCGTCTAACTTACATATGTAGTTAAAGAAATAATATTAATACGGAATATTTTACTCCTATTAGACAAGAACTAATATAAATTAGTACTACACTTAAATTAAAATTCTAAATTACTAAATTATAGTACATCGTGATCAGCAAATACTTATTGGTATTGAATAAGCTACTAAAAAATTTTTGTTTAAAATGCATCAAATCGTGGAATGAAAATATTTGTTAAAAATGTGACTGAAAACTGTGACTGAAATAGCTAAAGTACCAAAATTAAGCTAAAATTATTACTAGTACTATCGTCCAGATCACCAACCAATAAACACACGTGATCTATCTTGTTTTTTTGCCAATAATGCCAATAATAAAATACTTATAATGCAATCAGATTCAAAATAATGCAAATTATTCTGTCATCGAATTTTTTATCAAAGAACCACTAATATCGCAATTTAACCCTAAAGTACAACCGGCAACATGGCCGAATACCTGACGTACCTTTGTTTTCATTAGCACCTTGTTCTTTTATTATTGCCTAACAGCTTTATAAAACTACCTACAGTTGATGATTTAACAAGTTCTTGAATGTTTGTATCATTTTGGTCTTCTTGTTTTATTTTGAAATTCAAATTTTTAGTTTTTTGCTCCTGACAGGAATGTGTCAAACTTGACAGTTCAGGAAAAAAGTTCCAATGTCAAATTGTAGTAAATTTTTATTTGCAAAGCTAATTCAAGGTGGTGGTTCTTTAATTTTAATTTCAATAGTGATAACAAAAATCTAAAGATGGTAGTCTTGATAAGAAATTTTTTAACATTAAAATTTTAATTCGTTTAATTGTCAAAGTTGAAAGGTAAATTGGTCACGAAGTATGTGCACTGTTTGGTGATCTGGACGATCAGCGCTTCCTATAGTAACGAGATTTATAATTACAAGTTTTATTTTAATTTTTTTATTCTGTTTGGTGTAAAATTAACAATGCGTCTCAACCTAACCGATAAATTCAAAGCATTTTATTCTATACACTTTTTATGAATATTTTATTTTATTATATTATTATACATATGACTACTTATTAATAGTACTGTTATAGTAGATGTAAAAACGCCAAAAAGTATCTATCCTCCCTTAAATTATATACATAGATAAGCTTATATATTAGTAAATAAATAAACAAATACATATAATTTTAAAAATTACAATGGATATTTTTCTCAAACAATTGCAAAGCATGATTACCTGAATTATGCTACCATTTACACAACGTTGTATTGTTAATTGCAAATATTTTTGTTTTGTTTTACAAACAGTGAGTTTATAAAAAAACGACAACCGTGGCATGGGACTCAAATTGTGTTCTAAGGTCTGACTATTAACATCCAATAAAAAGCTGCTGCAGTAACATAATTATTTACAGTTGATCGATGTAAAGATGTATTTTACAGCGTGACACCTGGTTTGAACCGAAAAAGCGAGTTCCTCATTAGCTGGAACGATCTAAAATTTTACATATTAAATTTTATGGTTAAAGATCATTATTTAATTAAAAAATGTAAATTTCGGTTCATTTAAAAATTGTCTTTTAGGTTAGTGCTGAATGTCAGCAAAGCTAACAAATTCAATTGTTTTTAAATGTTAACTATGAAAATAGTATTTTACAGTACATAGCCTTTACGGCCGAGTCAGGAAATTTGAGAGACGAGCTCGAATAAACTGGCGAGGCAGTAAAGGCCCTAACGGACGTGTATAGTACATAATTTTTGTAAAAGGTTTATAGTTAATTAATGATTCTAGAGTTGCTTTAAGGATTGTTTGTTACTAAGTAAACAACTTCCGTTGTCAAGATGTAAAATCCCTCTTAACAGTCTAGGTGCTTTTTACATCTTGACAACGGACCGTGATCGTTAAGAGGTTGTTTACTTAGTAACAAACAATCTTTAAAGCAACTCTTAACAACTAGGTATTACAAAAAACATGTTTTTGTTACTTTACGCATTGTAGCTAACTTTACAATAATTGTGTCGCTTTAGCGATCTGTCACTTTACGGACTGCGGTGTAATTTTTTTCTGTGAAGATAATAACTGTCAACGTAATAGTAACAGATTATTAAAAAATAACAGAGTTGGAAAAAAAACATTGCTAAACCAACCAAAACGTGCTATATTTGTGACTCACAGAATAAACAAAATTTGCGGTTTATAATTATCACGAGGGATCATCGATGATCTAAACAGATCTCTTACACCCACTTTTCTCTAAATTACAAAAACTATAAAGTGTATAGGATTACACTAAATGTTCATGTTTATTTCAATATTATATTCTTAATTTTTAACTCACTTTGTTTAAAATATTTGTCCAAATATCTATGTTCAATAGTTATTTACGTATTAAGGGCATAATCGAGGAGATTACGACACGAGGAAATGTTTAAAGCCCGACGTTCAACATGAAGTGTAGTAACAATCATAAATAAATACGAATTTTTTAGTTTTCATTTCGGTAAATATCAAACGAGTAATGATAACCTTATGGAATGCCTATCAACGGCAAAATAACTGACTATTTTTATATCGATTTTTTCACAGTTTTCGTTAAATTAACCGAAATTTTAAAACATCTTTCAGTTAGCTACACGTCGGACTTTAAACATTCTCTCGTGCCATAATCCCCTTAATAATGCCTTTAATACATAAATAATTGTTATGAAACAAAGTTAAAAAAATTAGTAAAGCTTAATTTAAATTAACCAACTTTGTTTTTATCAAATACATACAATAGTGCCCTTTTACCTTCGTAATTATAATAAGGTATTAAGTTGCGTTCGACTTTACCACTCCGAGTGCACCTATTCTGTCTTTGTTTGTCTCATTCAGAACAGATCTATCCGTCGCATTATTTGAATTCAAGATTTACTAATTTAAAGACTATTGTCATGACAACGTACGCTTTTTCTGCCCCATCTAATAACTGGGTGCACAAAGAGCGTATGTTGTTTTAGATACAGTGTCAAAAAGCATCAAGTTCTAGTCATCGCATAGAGCTAGTGCTATATGGACTCAATGAAGTAGATAAGGAAAGAGGCGGTGCACTCGGAGTGACAAAGCCGAACGCAACTAATTGTCAAATTTTGTTGTAACGTTTTTCCTCAAACTTTAATATTAAACTGAGGATAGACAATTCTATTTCAAAAAATGTAGTTACTGGAATAAATATTCAAGTTAAGGATTTAGTGTGCAAGTTAAAAATTAATAGCAACTTGATCAAAAAACAAAAACAATGAAGAGAATAAGAAGCGGCTTCAACCTGTAGAGAAGAGTTGCGTTGTGACTGTTGTGAGGTAAAATCCGCGACTAATACACACCCGTTATAGAGTTTATGCATTTATCTAAAGAATACTGACTTTAGTTGTATGTACATCATTTTACCAGTAGAAATTTGTTTACAATAATTTTGGGCAATAGCCACTGCAAGTAAAGAGATAAAGAACCAAACGACTTGCTATTACTTTACTGTTATAATTATATCTAAAGTCAATATTCATTAGATAAATGGATCGACTTTAGATATACCTATCTATTATATCATTTTTTTATAATACAGTATAAGGTATCTAATTTGAGGCATGTAATACAATAGTAGTAAATAAAATTCAAAATATGTTTCCTATTTCACAAAAAATAATTTTGCAAATTGTAATCTAACTTGTTACTTTGTGAAAGTGAAAGTTGAGACGCTTTGTAAATTATTTTGCATCTGTTATAATGTTGAAAATAATATCTTTTTGATAATAATGTGTGCCTATGTGTAAATTTGGGCCAAGATTTGAAAGGCATTATTCTGGCCTCGGTATGTATTTTGAAACTTGGCCATCGGCAAGCACCGAACGGGTGAAACTAGCTCGAAGCCATAATTGATAAATAGAACAGTTAAATCCGTGATATGCAACATACACTTATATCCGAGTAGTATCCGAGTGCACACCTGTTGTGTGACAAGATCGTATCATATGCTTTACCACAATGTGTATACTATTATCATAACTTGGTGATCTCTCTAAACTGGTTTTACTATTTTTAGCGAAACTGTCAAGAATGTCTCGTTTTCTAAGAAAATCAAATTGTCGGGATTGTGTCATAAATACTCCGCTACGGTCCTGTCTCCGACCCGTTTGTTTTGGCTTCTTTTCCCTGCTGATTTTTTTATTGAATCAAATTAAGATATGTTAAGTTTTTAAAGGCCCTTGGCAATCATCGGCCTTGCACTTAATGAAAAAGCGCAATCTCTGAAAGAACCACCACAAGTGGCCACACAACGAGATCGCCGGTTATCTCTTACGGAGCTTGGTTTGTTCCTCTTTTGCTTGTTTTCTTTCCGTGAGCGTATACGAATGACCGGCCCTCAAAATTTGCATAAACAACCAAAAATATTTCTCACTTTATTATTACAAAAGATGCAGCAAATTAATGCTTTCATGCGAATGAATGGTGATACCAAAGCAATTAGTTAACTAATATTTAATTGCGGCTGATAACCTTTATGGGCCAGGCAAATTAAACAGAAATTTGCCTTTAAAACAAACAAATGACTAAAAAATTGCAAACATACAAAAGATAAAATCATTATTAATAATAAAAACGTCACTTCAAATACACCATCCTAAAACACTAAACACAATAAATTCTTTATGGCAAAAATAAACTTTGTAACACTTTTTATCAAAAGAAATGATGTCAAGTTGATTAATTTTGGTTAATTTTGGGATAAATCAGATGCAGATTAGGTTTTTCCAGTTTTTTTTATTTATGTCCAACGTTACGCCTCTTTTATTATTTTTAAGGCTTCTTCAAGACTACAAGGAAACATTTTTATTTAACATGTAACATAATATAATCTAATATTTAACGGAAATGATTCCATTTTATATAAAAGTACTAATAACTGCAAAGATTTTAACAAGTGATAGCTCTTGTTGAATGGATGCTACAAAACCAAATTTGCCTTATATGTTTAGTTTTTGAAATATAAGCTGTAAAATTTAAAAAAAAATGTTTTTGAACGAGATACGATGTATGACAACACTGTTTTTAAGCACATAAATTCAGATATACCTACGATGTAAATTTTTCGCTCAAAAACAGTATTGTCATACATCGTGTATCTCAAAAATAATGTCATTAGAAAAAAAATGTCTACAGCATATAAACGTATAAAAATATAAACATTTGTATAAGACAAAGTGGGTTTTTTAGAATTCTTTCAATAAGGGCAATTGGTAACATTTGTAAAAAAAAATCATAAACACCTTGTATAACTGTTGCTTAATAGTATTTCAAAAAATGTTGCATATATTGCTATCACACAATCTACACCAAAAAAATTGCTATAATACAAGGTATAGCGTTAAAAAAA
Organism: Tribolium confusum; assembly: GCA_029207805.1. NCBI lineage: Eukaryota > Metazoa > Arthropoda > Insecta > Coleoptera > Tenebrionidae > Tribolium > Tribolium confusum. Next base: position 40,529,274 of record JALGAY010000003.1, read on the forward strand.
TTTTAAGTTCTACAGGGTGTATCTTAAAAAATATAAACAATTGTATAAGATAATTTTGGTTTTTTAGCATCCTTTCAACGAGAGTTATCACGTGTTAAAATCTTTCACATTACTTCAAAAACAAAACGAAACATTAAAAAAAAGACCTCTTTTCAAAAGCTATAGCAACCCTTAACATAAACAATTTTGTTTAAAATTTATAGATTGTAAAGAAGGATAAAAATGTTAGTGGACATCTTGGTAATGTACCCAAGTAAAATGCAGTCGAAAGATGTCAGTCAATCAAACTTTAAATAGTTTTTGGGATTTATTTACAAAGTTAGTAATTTGATATAAACAAATCGTCTTTTTAAAAGCTTCCGATTTGACTAGTATCACAATTTTTTTAAATTTAACTGGTACTACGATTTCCTTAAAACTGCTTTGGTATCATAATTTTAATTTGTGTATACTGAATATCATAAAAAACGAAACAGATGATGTATTTGGATTGAATTTGGTAGAAAAGTTCGTCTAATAAAAAATATATTTCTCTCAAAATTTTTAACAGAATTATGTGATCTTTTTAATCGTTATGTATTTTGTTTATATTTTGTTTCCTTTTAGTTGTTTAAAATTTCCAATTATACCTAGAGTAAAAATATTCCAAACGTATCAACAATTAAAGGAGATCTACAGCGTCGGATTATGAAACAAAAACAGTAGTAGCGACGCGCGTAAATTTTCAAAACTGTATTTTAAAATAAAGCGTGTAACCCAAATTCTGTTAGATGGTGATTAATATTGGGACTTAATAAAATATTTTGGTTGTAAAAATTTTGCACTTCAAAATGGCCTGTCTACCTTGTTATTGCCTCAGATTACAACTTTAGTCGGGGCGGTTATTTGCCTCAAATTGGCCTTATGACGTTAATAACAATATTTAACAAACGAGAATATATAAGAGAATTTACAGAGTGTTTTTGAAGTGACTTTATACATTTAGACATGTGATAGCCTGTGTCCTGTGTTTAAAAAATGCTAAAAAGCAAATTTGTCTTATTCAAATGTTTACAGATTTTGAGATATGCGATGTAGAAGTTTTTGCCCAAAAGCAGTGTTGTCATATATCGTATTTCTCAAAAATAATGTTTAAAAAAAACAGTTTTTAAGCGTATATCTCAAAAATCAGCAATTTTTAAAAAGATAATTTTTTATATTTAGCATCCTTTCTACAAAAGCTATAATCTGTTAAAATTTATAAAGTTACTTCAAAAACACTTTGAATATCTGATTTTAACATTAAAACTAGGACTCCACCAAGAAAAACTTTGCATATACTTCAATCACACACTGTATACAAAAAAATTTCTATATTACATCATATCTTGTTCAAAAACAACTTTTTTTAAAAAAATTCTATACTTCGAAAACTATAAACATTTATATAACACAATTTTGGATATTTAACATCTTTTTAACCTGTTAAAATTTGAAAAGTTTTAAGTTAAAAATAAACACTCTGTGTAATCGAGACTATTTGAAACAAGAACGAGCGTTAGCGTTTAATTGTAGAAATTATTGATCGCTTATTAAAATGAGAGTTAATTATTACAATGTTTTTTTCGTTAACCGTAAATTATTTTATTTTATGATAATAATATACATAGTACAGCCTGATTCAGATAGGATAATGAGCCCGATGTTTTGGCGATGTAATCAAATAAACAAATTTTATTTACGTCTTGATCTAACTTAAATTAGGATTTTCAAATTGAATCCAAGTTATCATCTGCTTAACCCTGACATTAGCGTAGAAAACGGTTATTGGTGCCAGAGAGAGAAAATAAAAATCTCATTGTGAGTACCAAAACTTCAATACAAAATGTATAAAAAAAATGAAGCATTAAAGGTAGAGAAACAGATCTATTCTAAATCATAATTTGCAAAAATAAACAGGTATTTGACACAATTTTTTACTATTGTCAAAGTAACATAAGATAACTTAATTGCAAATGCAAATCGTAATTAAAAGTAGATCAAGACGTAAATGAAATTTGTTTTTTTGGTTGCATCGGCAAAACATCGGGCTCATTATCTTATCTGAATCAGGCTGTATAATCTTAATACAATAATAATGTTCTTTAAAAATTTTAAAATCGATCATTAAAGTAAAATCATACATTAATGTTGTTATTAATAAATGGTCAAGAAAAATAGCTGTTATTTTTGTGTTGTTTTTACGTAAATTACATACGAGTATAACATCTGTTTAACTAATTAACATAAGCAGTGTCACTTTTGAGAAAAATTCTTTGCTGTTCTATATGTTTTAGCTTTAGCATAACTATAGAAAAGTATCCAAACATAACTAAACATATTTAGTCAATGAAAACACTTAATGAGAAACAGCGTAGCTCTTTTACCCAAAATTTGGGTAAAAAGTAATAGAAGTTGTGCGTATGCCATGTGAAAAAGTTGTGGTACAAAGCTATAAAATTTAAGAAATTGATGTTGATAACCTCTGATTAAATGATCGTTAATAAAAACTCGTTCTTTATATACATATAATATATATGCTTGATTAATTGTTTTAAAAATAAACATTACGTTTTTCTACGAGCTACTGAAACAATTCCGTTAAAACCATTTACATACTTAACTATCATCAAAAAATGATTTTATTTTATACGCAACCTCGTATTATCAAAACATTATTATGCAATATTCTTATCGTTTGGTTCCGGCTCTAGAATTATTCTCAATCAAATTTTATTCTTTTCCATTATGTTATATTACAAAACAGGTGTTTTAAAGAAAAGATGTGTTAATCATGTGGCTGTAGCACATAGATTCTTCTTCTCCTACACTCTAGAAATATTGCACTCTTTAACTAATGCGTTTATTGACTTGTTTATTAAAATCTTAATTAACGACAATTATATCTACAGTTGATCTAACTATTTGTATTAAGTCTGGAGTTGAAACATGGATATATACATTAATTTACCTTGCTATCAATAAGTATTTTCACTGTTTTCTTGATGTTTGATCACTTTTCCAACTATAGAATGAAATTTGTTTATGATTTTTTTTAAAAATTTGATAATACTGATGCGTAACAAGCTTTAATGAGTTTAGTGACTATTAATAATATATTTAAATTATAATCTCATACGATAGTAGTCATATATTCGTGTGTTATTAAAGCAAAGGAATTTTTATAGTAGGTAATTTATAATTATATTAAATAGTACACTAAATAGACGGAGAGCTAGTAAACATTAAAGAATCGCTATTTAATTTGAGTTAATTTTTGGTGTATAGCTTCATTTTTTGATAAAATAGCCACATTTTTAAAATGACACAACGTTTAAATGATTCAGAAAGGTTGGCAAAATCTCTTAGGTGTGCGACAAAGATGCTGAGGTTTTAATTATTCCGTTTCAACAAAATTTTTAATTTCTTATTTTAGACAGGTGATGTAGTTAGTATGTAAAATGTCAGAACTATGTCGCGGTTTTAACCCTCGTCATAACGCTGCAAATTTTAGTTTCAATCTTTTGACGCACACTGTTTTTTAATAAAATTATAAATAAAAATCATGAAAAATTGCATCAATTTAAATGAAATTAATTTGCTTTTAATAATAAAAATGTAATTTAATAAAATAAAACGAAATAATTGTTATTTTGAGTCTTAAAAAAAATTTCTTTTTAGACAACTAGTGTTAAAGTACAACTTTTAAAATTACAAACGTAAGTTTTCTTATATGCAACTTCTGATCAAAATAATTAAATTTACGCAATTTTTGTTGTTTTTTATTTATAATTTAAAAAAAAGCGCGTGGGAAAAAAGTGAAAACAAAAGTTTGTAGCCTTCTGTCGAGATTTAGACCATCTTCCTGATATTTTGGTTATCAAAGCTATATAACCTGTCAGAAATGACATTAAAAAAGGCAGCTTGAACGAAATAATTAAAAACATCAACAACTTTGTTATGCATTGTTAATCATCCTTGTGCAACAAGAGTAACATTCTTATTACTCTTGTTACAACTAAGAAGTTCTGCCAACCCTTTTGAACCAGTCAATCGTTCTGCCATTTTAATTGTGGCTATTTTATAACAAAATGAAGCTATATACTAAACATGAACATTAGCCCAAACTAAATAACCACCCTCTCATGTTCACTAAGTCTTAGACTAAAAGAAAAAGTTTAAAAGTCAATTTTGTGGCACGAAAGTTTATGCAAGGAGTGAATATTGACTAAAAGGCAGAGTAAACCAAACAATGCACCTTTTATAGTCTGATTTTATACCTTCCCATAAAGCAGAAAATGTAAATTTTTCGGCTTGAAACTTGCCTGCTTTCCAGCAATACAAAATTTAAAGAATTACGTGACGACATTTATCATAGCACTGGTGCACTGGTGCTAAACTTGCGATCTACCAAGCTCCAATTTCCGTTGTTATAATAAAAATAACGAGTTTAAAACACATTTATATTTTTTTATGAGAAATAGAAATAGTGATTTAAATTGTACATCTTACCAACAAGAACCTTCTACTTGAGCTAATAACATTCGGTATAATCCAACCAAAAATATACTGTCAATATTGCTTTGAGTTGTTAAGTATTTTATAACTAACTAACCGCACGCGTCAATACAAGCATTATACAAGTAATACCAAATAGATGTTTACGGTTCTATAACGCTCACAAAAAGGGTCCAGAAAGACAACAGTTTTATTGCGAACTGTGGTTAAGTATTACAAAAATTAGAGGAAGCTAATTATCGGTTTATGTTGTAATGGCACTATAATTATAACTATAATTGGCACTATATATTTTTTTTAAATAATGATGATAACGGCTGATCTAGAAAAATAATTTAAAAAAATTGTTTAAAATAAACTAAAAAATATTTTTTTTATTGAAAACAGGGCTTCAGTATTACACACCAAGACCTGTTATTATGTATTTCCCAAAAAATGCTATTTTTGGCATTGCAAATTAGACACTTATTTCGGTTATAATTTTACGGTAAATTTAAAGTCTTCTCTTATAAAAAACTAAAAGTTGATAACAAAAAGCAAGCAACCCAAGTAACACAAGTACTTATGTCCAGTGGACGTCCATTGTACGTCTTTTTTGGTCCGAACGATTGTCCAGCAGTGGTGTTGTGCTAATTTTTTTTACCGGAACGCGTATATATAATTATATAGATAGGGCCGATCCTGGGTAGGCGGCCGCTCTATGCGGTCTCATGTCTCAAATTTAACGACGGGGGGTGATTTTCCATGATAATCCTGGCGGCGACGTTTTTTTTTAGGTCTTATGTCCCAAATTTGACGAAGGGGGGAGATTTCCCCCAATTTTCGCCCGTCGCCAGGATCGGCCCTGTATATAGCATAAAAAGGAAAGGAAACGAAATTTTTTCCTCCAACACCGTGAAATTGCCCATTAAAAAACAAACACTCAAATTTTTATTCTGTATCATTTTGTCTTTTTTACGAATAATTTACCTAATAAAGTGCTTCATTTTTGTTTTCTATTTTTCGTTCCGGTTTTTGTTCCGGTTCGGGTTCGGTTCAAACCCTTGTTTATAATAATACATATAAAAATTCGTCAAAAATTACAAAAAAAAGTCAGCAATTCTTTTTAATTTTTTTTTCAATACGTCAGCCAATTCTCGTTATCAGAAATCATCTTTAGTTCCGGAACGCGTTCCTGTCCAAAAAGGAAGTACATGAACGACGTTCCGGAGTGTTCCGGCTCGACAACAACAGCAGGGACCGTCCATTCGGCGTACATGGGACGTCTGATGGACGGTTTTAGAACGTCCCGAGTTCACTAATTTGGACCATTTCTGGACCATTCAGTGCCGGACGGTCTCTGGACGTCTTATGGACAACTTATGTACGGTTTATGGACGTAATTGGACCAAATCATACTCTCGGACGTGAAACGGACGGTTTATGGACCATTAATGGACAACTTATGGACGTCTTTAGAACGTCCAGCCGGGATAAAAAAAGCACTTTCATTATGCAACGTCGGACGTTTTATGGACAACTTATGTATGTTTTATGGATGTACTGAGACAAAGTCGTACTCTGCGAACGTAAAACGGACGGTGTATGGACCATCAATGGACAACTTATGGACGTTTTAGAAACGTCCAGCCGAGATAAAAACGGACTATTACTATCCAGCGACGGACGTTTTATGGACAACTTATGAATGCTTTATGAATGTACTAGGACAAAATTGGACGTAAAACGGACTGTTTATGAACCATTAATGGACAATTTATGGATGTCTTTAAAACGTCCAGCCGAGATAAAAAAACGGACGTTTTATGGACGGTTTAGGGACCGTTATTGGACAACCTATGGATGTTTTGAAAACGTCCTGCTGGTATAAAAAAACCGTTTCTGGACGATTAAAAAAAAAATTTTACTACGCTCTTTACTACGTTCGTTAATGGACATCCATAAAACGTCCATTTTTAGTTCGTCCAGAAACCGTCCAAAAATGTATATTCATAAAACGTCCGTTTTTGTTTGTCCATAAACTGTTCTTAAATGGACATCCATAAAACGTCCATTTTTAGTTCGTCCAGAAACCGTCCGATAAAACATCCATTCTTGGTTCGTCCAGAAACCGTCCGAAAATGTACATCCATAAAACATTCACATTTGGTCGGTACGCTAGTGGACCATTTTGGACGGTCCGTGAACGTCCATAGACCGTCGGTGTTACTTGGGAAGTAAAACATAAGAAAAAGCGTCTATTTACAATGCTAAAAACAAAACGTCTTTGGTATATAACTAACATATCTGGGTGTGTAATACCTACTAACGCTCTGTTTTTTTTTTAAATGTTAACATGATACATTTTTTTATTATTTTTTTCTAACATTCTACAAACGTTACCAGATTAGACCTCTTTATTATTTTAAAAAAATATCTCGATTAACTTTTGTTCTTGTAATGTTCTCAGAAAGATATATCGTGTTTACAACCGTTTATAGCTTTGATTGTTTAATAAGTTAATGGCCACCCTAACACCAGAACCATGCTTAGCACGTAATTTACTTGGCCCAGCATTGACAAAATCTGTTTAGCTCCCTTATTTATTGGGCTCTAGTAATGATGACTTGCGGGTAGACCTTCATAAAAATAAGTAAAAGTTAAATACCAGATTAAGTGTTAGCATTTATCTTTCTGAGAACTTTACTGGTAAAACCAAAATTAAACATCTGTTGTCTCTGTTTATACGTAGCTAGGAGTCGCAACTATAAATTGCAGATCTTCATCAAATTTTGTTAAAATTTTGAATAAACCTAACAAATATGTAGCTCTAACCACAAATTGAGTTAATATTTTAAATTTGGTGTGCAATAAGTACTTCATAATTCAGCAGTTTTGTGCAAAACACTATAACTACAGATCCAAATTGCATAATTGTTAATCTCTTCAGAAACAAAAATACAAGGTGTCTGTAAATTTTAGAGTATATTTGCATATTTCAATTAGGTACTTAATTTAGTATAAAAAAATTAGTCTTAACTTTAGGTTTGTCAACAAACTTAATACGAATTTACAACTATAGGGTATTATGTTTGTGTCAGAAAGATGTAGGTAAATAAAACGAATTTCTTATAGAAAAAATTCGTATGTTGCAATGGGTTAAAATAAATTGCCGTATCCTTTGTCTTACAACAGCCTCTTTAGTCTTTAAGTTAAGACTTAAGCCTTTATTAAAATAATTTAAAACTTAAACTTCAAAAATATGTGTTAACTTTTTATATACTTAGATTATTTAGACTCTAAATTTTTAAATTTAAATTTTAGAGACAGTCTGTAAGTACTGTATGTATGACATTATTTTTATCAAGTGAGTCTGAACCAATTATTAAGATAAAAATGCGCATCTTCTGGTTCAGTATTTAATAAACGACAAGTTTATCATTTTGTTTAGTAGATAACAAAATATTTATAAAATACGGAAGCATGTTATGGGCATTCGATGTGTCATCTACAATGAAATCAGTTTTCATTCATAATATGTATTCCCCATTTGAATAAAATACTACTATAAATAAATATATACCTAAATGAGCAAAGAAAAATGTATGTTGAAAGTAACTTAAAAAAGTTTATTACTATTATTATTACTTCCGAGCTATTTATTTAATTTATCACTTGTTTTTGTAATATAGGTAATTTTGAAGTAACAGTGCTTTGATTTTCTGCACATGCTTTTCTCTTTTACATTTTTTTTTTAACTAAACATTTTAAAATATTTATCGAATAAATTACCTCAACCAGATAATATAGAATTCAATCGGTTCACCATTTATTAGACCACCAGAGAAGCCTATCAAAACTTATTTGAGCTTCATTAAACAGTAAATTTATTGTTCTTATATAAAATATTTGTAACAGAAGAACGTTTTTCTACAAGCCATTATCAACAATAAATAAGAACAATGAATGGAAATTTTAACATGGACACGATAAGATAATTGATCCGAACCAACATGACATTTCTGAAATTAATCGAAACGGAATCTCATTCAGCAACCTGTTCTCGCGCAGAATTCTTTTTATCGAAAAGTGAATGTCTGAAATTTTTCTCAGTGTGTGCAAGTCGGACGCATTGTCGGTTTTCTTGTATGTTAAATGCGTAAGATCGAGTCCGCTACAACAGACAGCATGGCGCGACTCAAGCCAAACCCACTTGACTTGATTCTACTATTCCAATCTCTTGGACATGTGCTGCTAAACTCTACGCACCTATATAATACTACCTACTTCTCTAAATTCTCCAATTATTTTCACAAATTAGAAAAACAAGGACTTTGAATGCGAAACCTTGACACTTTACCTAGACTATGAAACTACTTTGACGGTTTAGTCTCTTTACTCAACCTTCAACAGAAAATTGCCTTGATTTAGTATTAACTTGACAATGGGAAAGTTCACCGGTCAATAATCAAAACTGCACCAAAAATCTGAAATGACCCAGAAATCGCACTTGGCAAATTTACTTTTGACGCACATCAAAACGGAAATGAGTGTCTAATTTTAAACAGTAATGGCACTTTTTCCAATACAAATTAAATTGTCAACACTTGACTCGATCCATTCATCACATGTAATTCTAGTAATTTACAAATTTTTAAGTAAATTGAACTGTTCTAATAATAGATCAGATACGCGTAATGCTCTGATAATCAAAGTTTTTCCTCGCAAACATTTCTATCTTTGTTCTAGTACTATTTTATGACATAAGAAAAAAATCGAAATTTTCTTCAATGATGGATTTTAGTGGGTCATTAGATACTGGAGAGCGAAGGAAACACTTTATATGATATGCGGCCAATCATTACTGTGTAATGAATTGATATCTTCACAAAAACGTGGGCGTGGGAACATGGGAAACATCAAGTGACAAGAATTTCATCAAAGGAACTAGTTGATATCAAAAATGCACTATTTCCCACCCAAAAATTTTGATTACATCTGATGTAACAATTTATTCAATCTAGTCATTATTCGTTTTCTCGTAGAAAATTTTTCTAAATTTAGAATAATTGTAATGCTCCAGTCGATTATGTTTTGAGTGAAAGTGTTGATAAAAATAAAAAGAGAAAGGTAAAACCATTGCATACTTTATTATAATTAAATAAATAGGTTCCCATCAATTAAAAATTTTTGAAAAAATATCTCGTATCGACAATTCTCTTACTTGTAAGTATCCTGAAGGAACAATCCCGAAGTGAAGTTTTTATCAGCAGTCTTGTGAGCACTAAGTACACTGGTATTTATTGTTTTAAACAATTTTTTTATTTAAATGTTTGATATTATAAAAAAACGAGCGCACGCACGTTTAAGTCTCTATCACAACTTCTTTCATAAGATGCAGAAATACATTGTGCGGCTGATCTGAGTTCGAGAGTATATATTCCACTCTTATGCGCTATATCCTCCCCCCTCCCTGAACATCAATAATTACTCCATATGAACAATTTTATTTACAATTAAAATAAATTTATAAATCTAGTTACAAGATAACATATACTCATTTTTCTCAAAAAAATTCGCAAACTTTACGAATTATACTGAGTCAATAAAAGTTGACTTTGTCATAAAGGCATAAGGGAATTTTATTAGTTATTGCACAATTTATTTTGCTGAGTCAGATTTGGGATGGAAAATCTGTCTAGAAGTAGTAATTAAAATTTTTTATTGAAAGGTAAGTCGAAGGAAATTATTGCAAGAAAAGAATTATTACATCAGACTGGGTAAATATCTATATCACATTTAGTCATTTTACAATGCCATTTATTTTTATATTTTAATTATTTTATATAGAACGTATGTACACTTATATGTATCTTTATGTAGCATTTCGGCTTCTTCAATTCTTGAATCTTATAATAAAATTTTTTTGTATACGCAAAACCTTTTCAAGTTAAATTATATATTTTAGTTAAGAAATAAAAATTATATAAAAAAATAAATTAAAAAATATACAAAATAAATACGTAACTATGTACTAATAAGTAGATAACTACATAGGTATTTTATTGTAATAAATAATATGTATAATAATACCTTGATATATCATTTAAATTATAGCTTTCGCTTGGTCGCTGGTATGAAAATTATGGCAGAAACTCTAAGCAATTGTATTTTTTCTATAACATGATTTAGCAACAAATTACCTTAAAGTAAGCACCTATATGCATGTAGTTAATTGTTAAAAAATAGTTCGACCTTTGCTTGTTCAGGTGAGTACTGACGTGTTTTCCACTAATTGTAATTTAATATTTTTTTATTCAAAAATTTACGTATTTTAAAAAATAAATAATATAGTTACGTTTTTGTGTTTCCGTTCGTTTTTGACAAGCTTTTATGCTTATAAATCGTACGAAAAACGCATTTCCCGTTCTAGGACAACATGTTAACTTTGACTACCTGTAATTTTCCCAATATAGTTTTTTCAATAATTTTTGATTTTGACTATAACTTATTACTAAATAATTATTACTAATTATTACTAATAATTATTTAGTAATAAGAAAAAAAATGTTAAAAAAGAGTAGTATTTATATACAAAGTATTTAAGAAAAAAATTATTATTTTTTTATTTTGGTGTTATTTCAGATGGAAGACACTTAAAGCACATGTTGGAAATTATTGTTAATTTAACCTTTTCGTTCATGCATATTTATCTCTTAATAAAATATTTTAAATTTTGACATAAAGACATTATTATAGTTTTTTTTATGATTTTAGGTACCAGTTTATAGAATATAGTGCCCTATTGAAATTATAGCGTGTATACAATAATTGTGTATGCAATGACAAATTTTTATATCGTCAAGAGGAAATTTTGGTTTTCAATCACCTCGAGATTGTTACTGTTGGGACTAAAAATGAGTTTAATAGCAATATCAGGAAAGACTGCTTGTATAAAGTCTACTAATTCTTTCTCAAAAAAATTTTTTTTCGCAAGGTAGATGGACTATTAATTATAAAGTACCTACTCAAAAATAATACTTTAATAAAAAAAACTTAGATTAATACATACAAACTTTTTTTGCAACCGCTATTTCGCAATGTACACGTTTGTACAAAGTACATAAAGTACTAAGAAGTACTATCCCAGTTTGACCCAGTGTGTACCTATATTAAAATTATAATTTAAACAATTCAAAGAGCAACTTTTACCTTGCTGCAAAAGCCTTCTAGAATATTAGTATTAAATAAAACGATACTTCCTTCCGCATTTATTACTATAATCAGTTCTGGTCAGGGTTCTTTCAATTTTTAGTTGTACTTTACATCAAAACCTTGACAATGTAAAAATTATTACTGAAGGTAGGTATTGGGGTATTTAACCTGTGTTGTAAAGATTGAGACAGTTTTAATGAAAACAAATTTGTTTGGTATATGGTATGTGATCTATGTCTAAAGTAGAGTTAATTTTTGATTAACTGGAAAAAAAAATTTATAAGGGCCATTTCACAAAATATAAAATTATATTTACCTCACATTTAAACAATTCAAAATTGGTGGGAGTTTAACATGTTTCGACTTATCGAGTTATCTTCAGCCAAAATTACAAAAGTTTTAAATTAAGTTTTGAAAAGATTTTTGCATTTATATTTAATGATATATACAATGAGCTAGTAAATCGTGTTTAAAATTTAGCATTTAACTATCTATATAGCATTTGTTACTTTTTTAAAAATTAGAAAATTTTTTTTTGTTGCAACTATTTATTAAAAATGTTTGAAAATTATTCTTGAATACACTTAATACTAATCAGTCTGTATACAGGTTGATTAAACCATCACTCGCTTATAAATCTTATAATATATTATTATATTATAATAATAATTAAAATTTGGAAAAACACATTACCTATTTTTAAGAAGTATAAAGTCGGCACAGCAAAGCAATTTGTTCTTACAGGTATTTAGGTTTCTGTCAACGTTTTATATAAGCACAGAAGCCGTGGTCCGATTCTTTTGCATCGTTATGTATTGCCTAATCTTATAAAATTATCATTTTAAGTCTAAAGCTTATAACATAGACAAATTGGCAAATAGCATTTATGTCTAAAATTTTTCAAATTAAATCAAACGAGGCTAGCAAATAATTGAGTTGATAACAAAAATTAACATTTATAATATTTTTTCTACTTTGCGTCGTTAACACAGGCCGATTTGGGTGTCGTATTAGCCAATACAGCTCCTAAATTGCGTGCGTAAAGTACTAGTACAAGTTTTTTGGGTGGTAACACCTCACCAAGGTGTTTGTGTGTGTGTGTGTGTGTGTGTGTGTGGGTGTGTGTGTGTAGGAATTAACCTTTAAAACATTTGAAAAGAGATGGGCAAGCTGTTTGTAAAATGAGGTAACTTCACCTTTTTTGTGTGGTTAGAGACGCTTCAAACACTGTGGAACTCCCATAGCGTTTGATAATTTACAAATTATTTGCTAGATAAGTATATAGCACCGCTTGCCCTAAAATAATAATGAGTAGATCCATATAAAGTTTGCCATTTTATAATTTAAAAAATGTTGGAATGTTTTTGGAGATTTTCCTTATTGTGTTAATACCAATTGAAGTATTCACTCAATAACCGATACGGTAGGTAAGAAAGAACCTTTTGTGAGTTACTTACATAGAATTAAATTATTTTAATAAATATAATTTTAGACAAATTTGAAAACACTTTAAAAAACATTTGATACTTTCATGACATTTATTGTCGTAGGTATTAACGCAAAAGTCCCTAAAGATTGAAAAATTAACTTTTTTATTTAAAAATTACGTAAAACGCGCAAAGTAGAAAAAATAGCAAAAAAAACTAATTTTAAGTCATTGTGGCACTCCTTCTTTATAAAAACTTGCGCTTTGCTCTTGTTTTATAAACTTGAATTTGTGCCACAAAGTTGACTTTTTAAAACGCGTTCTTTAATACATCTATTATTTTAGGTGTTTACTTGTTTTAAGCATTGTTGACGGCATTTTCGACAAATATCAACATTCGAATAACCTAAATGGATACATTCGTTATTTTAATCAATTTCAAATAATAGTTTTGTATCATGTTATTACCAACTTGATCAGTAAAATGTATGTGGAAAATCTGCTTGTAATTTGTCAGATTACTCTAAAAAAATATTTTTTCTTATAATGATATAAATCTCGTGTCTTTCAGTTATTTTATTATCGAAAAAAAAATTTTTTATTTTTTAAAATTGAGCCAATTTTGATTCTGTCGTTGAATATAATGATTTTATTGAAAACCTAAACGACAAAAATTGAAATTAACTGTTAAAATTGCCTACATTTATCCAATAACATAGATTTAAAAAATAGTTTTTATATATTAGGTATTTAATTACCTTATGTGAACAACCCTGTATGTATTTTAAATAAGAATTTGTCAGAAAATTTTACGTTAGTAAATTCATCATATTCCATTTAATTCTGTGTATTTTTTATCACATTTTTTTAGTAACCAAATGACAACTGTAATTAAAGTAATAATAACGCAAAATATAACCTTGTTCAAAGTTTCAAACATAATTTAAAAATTAATTAGATTTCAGGTTTCATTTCTGCGATACATTTTCTTATTGCTAATTAAAAAAATAGTGTATGTATGAAGTAAGTAAGTACAAGTATGAGTTTTTTCTGATACTGCTTTCTACATACACATTGACACTTACATACACATGTTTTTCAATTTATTTTAAATTTGATTTTTGCACAATCCAGACATTACAAGAGTAAACTTTTATAATTTTAAGATTTACTCTCTTTTACAGAATCAACTATTTCTAATGTATCTACTAAAAAAAAATAGGTGAAAGCAGTTGTTTTTTAGTTATGTTAAACATGTGGAAATAAAACGTAAATTTTTTTGCCTACGTTTCGAATTTTTATTAACTTTTCAAAGCTTTAAATTTTTATTTTATTTATTATTGTATTAAATTGCTTATAATAATATGTATAATAACAAAAACATTGTATGTATATAATAAATAATATGATAATATAAAAATATGCTAGATCTCAAGAGCAGTAAGCATGTTTTTTGTAGTCGAGTACGTAGATGATTGGGAAATTGAGGGCAAAGTCCGAGGGTTTCTAAGATCACAAATAGTGGTTCCCTGATTTTTAACTATCTAGAGTAAGCAACAATTATTGCCATAGAAACGACGCTGAATAAGATCTCTAGGGCAGCAAACGCGGTTTTTTAGGCGGTAACCTCAGATTAATGCCTTCGATGTAATTGAAAAAATAGTACCTCTATAAATTTCGAGACCGTAAGCACTTTTCGTGGTCTCGAAAGCTTAGGAAACCTCGGGCTTCGCTTTCAGTCATCTAAGCTGCGTTCTAGATTACGAAAAGTTATCCTTATGTCTCTTGAACTTTAATATATTATTAATGTAATATTCTAAACCTCATTTCTATAATAATCATTACATGAACAGTAATTGTTGCTTATTGTTGGTGTAATCTTAATGATGTGCTTACAAGACAGATAGGTAACTGAAAAAAAAAGAGATTACAATATAAAACATAAAAATAAAATTTTAATATAATAGTTATTTATGATATTAGTGTTAAAAATATGATTTTATTTTGGGAGTGGAGATGAACTCGCTACGCTCGTTTTTTAACTCCACGAACAAAATAAAATCACTTTTTACATGTATATCATAGACTATTTTTTCTACAATACAATCGGAAAAACTTTAAACTCAATAAAAATAAGATCATCAAAAAATAATACCACACAGATCGCAATGCTTATGAACCAAAATTTTCGTAGCAACCATAAACTTTGAATTACTTTTAACACTAGTGTTAAAAGTAACTTACTTTTAACACGCGTGTCAAAAAATGACACTTTTAACATCAAAAATAACAATTAAAAAGCCCACTTTTAACAGTTTTGTAAAAAAAAAATTAAATTGGTACCATAAGACCATAAAAAATAAAATTTGGCAATTAACTTAGAGTACCTGTATTATAATAGTGTAAGGTAGTGTATTTATGACTTAAATTGACATACGAGAAATCTAATGACCTATCCTGTGATCCACTGTCAAAAAATGTACAATAGGTACTAGTATGATCAAAAAAGATTATACTCTAGAAGGTTGTAACTTTGTTTTTTATAATATAATCTACATTGACAAAAAGCATTGCATAGCCTTCTAAAGAATAGTTTTTCGGATCATATGGTATCTTGAAACATATAATTGCATTGTCATAGTGCATTTTCTCATAAATGCAATTTTAGATGACGTACTTTAAATACGTCTCATAAGTAATTCTTTTCAGCACGCATATATGAATCTGCAAATACTAGTTTAAATTCTTCTGTTTGTACTTAATGTAGTCTTCACCGGATTCAATTAAGAAATCACTTTCGGGCAAGGTCGGAACAGTTTTTGGTTAAAAAATTTCTATGTTTATAAAAGAGATAAACACAACAAAATAATTTAGCAAGAATTTTAAATTAAACATGCACAATTATAAAAATATGTTTGCAATAATAACATAGAAAAAATAATGACGGAACTGAATATACGTAGTGTTTGTTCTTGCTGACTAATAAAATTTTTGAAAAGAATAATCATTGTAATTACTTTTGCATGATTTCTATTATGGTTGTAAATTTTAACATGGCATTAAGCTTTCCAACATTTTGTCAAGGTTGTAACAAAACCATTTTGACGATATCTTGGTATAAAACTAGAACTCCTAGCACACTGGGTATCTAAATAAATATATACCTATTTACCAAAAAAATATTTCTGTACTTGTCGCAGCCGCAGTAGCTGCTGTCCGAATTCCGCATGATGCGATTTTTTCCTGATACATCAGTATACTCCCGATTATACGTCCCATACATACTTCTTGGGAAAAAAATCTGGTTTTGCATATTATGTATTTCAGTACTTTTTAAATAAACTTAAATTTTGTCATACGTAAACTTTAAAGTGTATTCTACATTTTACGTGTTCTCTCAAGCAATAAAATACACAAGCAATTTGTAACTAAGAAAAAGATCACAATTTAGAGAAATCTGTTTATTAGTAATATTTAAATGTAAATTTAATAAAGTACAATTTGTAAAAATTAAGCCGCTTGAAAGAAAAACAGTTCTTTTAATAAAATATTATGTGTTTAAAAATCCACTTTCATGACAAAAAGTTTCAGATTGTAGAACGTCAAAAATGTTTTTTTAATTTTTTTTTTCAATTGATTTATCATTTATCTATAATATATCCCTTCGCTACTGTGGACGATTGCCACCACCCAAGTCTCTTTCTCTTCAAGCTGACAAAATCAGTTCTCGAATCTGCCAACGGTTGCAGAAAATTGTTGGCAACAATGTCCTAACGTGTAGCAATTTGTTTGCGGTAATTGTAAGTATGTGAATATTCTTCTGGAGCGTTTTTGTTTTTATTTATTTACAGCGACTTGATTTTTGGTTTGTACATTTGTCATTGACGTATTTAATACCAAATTTTAAAAAAGTAGTGTACGCTAGTATTATCACCAGATCGATACAATAAATAGCTACAAAACGCCAAATTTTTACTCTTACTAAAACACTAAGATATGTTCAGAATATTTTAGATTTTTATCTTTATTTAAAACTATACTCTCAAATAAAAGATGTAAAATTATACATTTAGCACCTCTCATTACATACAAAATGTAG
Organism: Tribolium confusum; assembly: GCA_029207805.1. Lineage (NCBI taxonomy): Eukaryota > Metazoa > Arthropoda > Insecta > Coleoptera > Tenebrionidae > Tribolium > Tribolium confusum. The sequence goes on from JALGAY010000003.1 coordinate 40,546,529, forward strand.
ACGTTCCTTACAACAAATAAACTCAAAATCCTGTAATATTTTTTTGCATAAACCACATTTACACCAACATTTGTTGCTATTCTGATCTGAAAAGTTTACATATTTACTACCTGTACCCTTATGCTTCTGAACATTTTTAACCATATTTAATTTAATTTAATTTAGAATAAAACTGTTTAAGCAAATGTGGACTTATTTCACTTATGTTGCAATTATACAGGGTGCTATTAAATTAATATTACAAACATTAAGAGGTACTAACCCTTGTTAAAACATGCTAAACAACCAAATTTCTCTTATACAAATGTTTATAGTTTTTTAAGAAATACGCTGTAAATTTTTTTTTGAAATACACGATGTATGACAACACTGTTTTTAAGCTTATAGATTTTGACATATCCGATGTAAAAGTTTTTGCTCATAAACAGTGTTGACGAGTAATTGTACATCGTGTATATCTAAAAAAAAAATACAGTGTATATCTCAAAAAATTTACCAGCGTATAACTATAAGCATTTTCTTAGAGCAAAAATGATTATTTAGCATTTATCACCTAATACAATTTGTAGACAAATTGTAAGAACAGCCTGTATTATCTGATTTTAACATTACAACTAGAACTATCATCAAGAAATTTTTACATCGTATCTCGTTCAAAAACTATTTAAAAAAAATAATTTTACAGCGATAACTGAAAAACTATAAACATTTGTATGAAACAAATATCTAGGGTTGTTTAGCATTCCTTGTACAAAAGTTATTGTCTGTTAAAATCTGTAACAATAATTCAATAGAACCCTGTAGATTATTACATTCTTATTTGCATTAGAAGTGTTACACCCAGAAATTTTTTGAATGTAATTTTTTGACAACAAAATGAGTAAATTTAAACCTAGTTATAGTAACTATTGCAATGGCTTTTCTTTGACAATTCTTGCTAAAAAAAGCTTAAACCTCTTAGCTTTTGTTTAACTACTTGTTTTAAGGGTAACAAAATGCCTCCAATCCAAAGGCATCAACGATATCACCATCTTAGCAATTTCGACAGAGGTAAAAATGTGGCTTTTCAACAAATTGGTTTGTCTTATTGCGAAATTGCCCGCCGCCGACGTGTTGATTCTACTGCAATGACGATAATGCGTGTGTTTCGGGTGTAGACAAAAAAAGATTGAAAAACCCGAAACATACTAAAAGATCAACCGAGGCGTACCTCAGAGTGTCAAAACAGGCGCCTTAAACTACAAGCTCTTTGAGACCGTTTTGCTACTACGCGATAACTCGGTGACTAATGCCGCACTTAAGCTTTTAGAATTTTTTTACCGTTTACAGTTAGTGCTTTCTTTAACTGCGAAGCACCATCGTCAACGTTTGAACTGGTGCAAAGAACAGCAGGTTTAAGAAGCGGAATAGCATAATATGATATTCAGCGACAAATCGCAATTTTACCTAGATATTCATAATAGTCTTTGGAGGGTAAGACGCCGTCCCGTCGTAGAGAAGGACGTGATGTTGAATTTGTTGTTATGTGCTTCAACAGAACTGTTGGAGTAATAGTTTAGAGAGGCTATTATTTTTCTATAGAAACCGATCTTTTTTTTTTGGTAATTCAAAACAGTATGACAGCTATGCGTTATGTTGATGATGTCCTACAAATTACTTTACTGCCGTCAATATGTTTTTTTTCAACAGAACAACGCACGTCCACATACTGCTTGTCACAATATGAACTTTCTCCAAGAAGCTGGCGTTAATGTTTTGCCATGGCCATTTTGTTCACCGGATTTAAATCTTAGTAACTATGTGTGGGATATGATGTAGAGAAAACTCTCTGATTTGCACCGTCTTCCACAGACTCTGGCAGAGTTAATCTAACACTAAGAAGTTCAAGTTTTTGTCGATGCCTAGACAGGTACAGAAGTATACTCAGTTACGAGGTCGCCAAACATATTATTGATTATTATTTTTTTAAGTCATTGTTATTAAAAAATTTTGCAAATCTTATTTTTTTACTCTTTATGTAAGTCTACCACTTTGGCACAAAATCACGTTTAAAAAAATATTTGTTTTAAGTGTAGCACTTCTAATGTCAATGAGAATGTAATAATCTACAGTCACCAAAAAAACACTAGTGTTTATTAAGTGACTGTACATTGTGGACTGTACTAAATTTACTCATATAAATTCAATATAAATAGTAACATGTAACAGCTAATAGAAACAGCCATTTAAAATATTTGGAAAAGAAGATAAAGGAAGAAGTCGTCCATTTTTTTAACATTTTTCTCATACTGCTGATAACACCTCCTACAACGCAATGTTTTGAATTATTATTTTTTTAAATATTTTTTAAAAAGAAGATAAAAAACATATTTTTTTCACTAAAGACTATCTTGTGTAATAATTATTTGACGCTCCAGGTAGTGTTAGTATTAAATAAGGTTAAATTTTTCCAAAAATTCCGCTCAAAAACTGTTTTAGGGAAAAAATGTCATAGCAAAGTACTAAACAATATTTGGACTGTATTTGTTCTTTTTGTTCAATCTTAATAAATTAAATTTCCGAATTTGACGTCATAAGGGAACTTTTGATTTAATTGGCTAAATTCACGTGTTTCTAAAAGTATGTATGTCTAGTATTCATCGATTTTTTCAAATTGTCACTAATGTCAAAAATTACACTCAAGAGCATAACAATAACACCACCACCCATTTTACAATTTTTAATCATTATTAAACAAAATTGAAACAAGTCTTTTTAAGAAATAAAAAAAGTAAAAAGATTTTTAAAAATTTATCAAAAATTAATAAATTTTTATCACAAATAGTGATTTTTGGTTGGTTCATAGCACCACTTAGAAAAAACTTAATTTTTGTTTTTTAGAATAACAAAATTTTAATAAAATAAGTGTCATTTATTTATTGTTACCTTGCAAATACAGTGTCTCCTGCTTATACAAATACAAATAGGTTTAGACCACATCGCATTAACAATATTTTCAGTTAGCTTTTTTTAAACACACACTGTTAAAAACTTTGTAGAACGTTTTTCCATCAATAAAGCTCTTTTCCAAGCCTTTTTTCTGTCCACAAATTCGTCAGTATCGTAAGATTAACAATAATCTTATCACTGTTTTGGGTGGAAGGAAATGAAAACTGACCCTAGGTTCTTTACTTTTAAGTATGTAACATCTATAAACACAACAGTTAGTCTTATTTTTCTTTGTATTTTTTGCTGTCCCAGACATTTTACACAAAAATTAAAAACAAAACGGCGAGTTTACACATTTACGTCGTAAACAACAATAATAAATGGTACGCTTTGATGTGATTTTTTCAAACGCCACCAGAGGTCGCTTTAGTTATCCAAAATCGGAAATACTGTTACGAAGACGTTTCTGCAGCGAAGTAAACAATCTATACCTAGTATATTGCAACGGCCGCCTAATAAAACGCTTTATAAAGTGATTCAGTAGAAGTTTAAAGACTACAGTTTGTTTTTTATTAATTGCCAATGTTAAAATTTCTTGAAAACCCATACTGTACTACCCCAAAACCAGTATTTACGGACCGACTTTGTAATACTTTTCCCATGTCAGAGTTTAGGTTATGCGCACTAATAATTTTTTTTATAAATAATGACGTCATTATTTATATGAAAATTACCCTACTTCAAGAAAGAAAAGATGCTTCCATCAAATTTGATTTTTTTTACCTTTTAGTAATAACGGTCTAGTAACTGTAAAGTGATAAAGTAAATTTAGTTTTAAATACAAATATTATTTTCACTGCTTTAACTATTCACCAATATTTATCGATGCAAATGTAATGCTACTATTATTTAGTGGTAGCAACATAACGTCGAAAAATTACCATATTTGTCATTAACGAATGACTACCAACTTAACAAAACTTTGACAATTGATTATAAAAATACACTAATTTTAATAAAGATTATTTGAGAAATAATGACTTATGTCTTAAATATAATTTATCCGGAGTTGTTCAAAAATCGTTCTGTGTTAAAAAATACTATCTAAAATTTCCTAGATATTTATATAAGGTAATACTTTAAAACATAAATTTTCTACTGACAAAAGCTTAATTTAATTTCTGTGGCCGTTTTACCTCAAAAAATACAATATATTTGAATATAAATTTTTGTTTTATAATCGTTCGCAACTTCAAAGCTCAAAATCTCCTTTCACTATAGAGCAAAATTTAATTGATTTTACCGTTTTGCGCCATTTATCAACGAATATATCAAAAACTAAACCGTAATGTAAAAAAATATTTTTAATAGTGTTTCGACGAAACAATGTACCATTAATTAAAATGCCAAACTGACGATTTTAAGATCCACTGCAAAAACATATTGAGAAAGGTTCAAATTTCTTTCTTTTTAATTTCACGAAGACAAATTCTTTAACAGAAATTGAGTTAAATTTTGTTTTGCAGGCAAATATGAGCAAAATTACCCAAAATGTAATAAAAAGTTTTTGTAGATCTTATTTTAAAATAAAAACTAAAGGTTTATGGATTCTTAATTATAACTTTAACGCGCTCTTTCGGTATATTTTCGTACTACGGTCACGTGATGACCAAGCAGTGCCAAGTGCCAATTGACATCATGTTTCGTTGAGGTTATTGTAACATTTTTTTTTTAAATCAATAGCATGTCATTAGATGGTGATAAATTTGCCAAAAGTAATTAAAGGTAGTTTGTGCTATGTCGTCTTTTTCAAATAAGTTAAAGTTTCTAAATTTGCTACACCAGCAACCAAATCAGATGTAACCAGAGATCAGTTTTTTGATTTTTGGTCAATGGACCCTGAGTACACTGGTTCTAAACCTAAACTTTAAGGAACAGCTATTTTTTGAGGAGAGGTTTTAAAAACCAATTAACTAAAGCAGTTCGTTTTGCATTATTTACGTGAAAACAAATAACGTGCAAAAATAAACAAAAAAGGTGCACTTTAGATTTAAAAAATGTATAACAAAAGTCATTTTAAAAACAAAGAAATACGAGTTTCTTAATTTTTAAAGAAGTAACAAATAATAAAGTAAAATTTTAAACGTGGTTAATACGCCCGCATGAAAACACTTTGTAACAACAAATACTTGATCAATTTTTATTAAAATCTACAGATCAAAATTTTTATGAAAACAAGTTTCTTATGTTATGGACCTGGCGGTAAAACTTGCGGCATTCTTTACATCCTCTCGCATAAACTTAAAATTGTCTATAGCGGAAATACCAAAATAAGTGAGTGGTATAGTACTACGAATTTTGTTAAAATGAATCTGACAAAATTCCATCCAGGAGCGTCACAGAGATGACTTAAGATTTCATGGATAAATATACCTACAATTCTACGAATCAAAACATAGGGATTACAACCACGTATTCAAATCAAAACAAAAAATCCTGGAAAATAACAGATAGATATACTTTTTAAATGAAGTCACTTTTCAGTAAGATTGTCTCAAGTGATGTAGTTGCATTCTGAGAAAATACGCGTTTGTGTAAATATTGGCCATGTAAGTGTTACAGATGTAAAGAAAAATTCAGGAACGTCATTTCAATTATATCTTTAATTAAAAGCGTTCCTGGAATAAAATTATACACCAACTGACCAACTCATATCAGATTTTCACGATACAAGTAATGAATGGGAAACACTATAAAGAGTGAAGGCTACCACTGCTTATTAATTAAAACTCATCATAATCATAATACTCATAATTTCAAATAAGTGTATTTTTATTTAGTATTGTGTGATATTTTTTGACGCAACAGGTAGCCGTTACGTAAACCATAAATCTCAATAAACACCTATATAATGTCATCTATAATAAATAACAGCAGTATATCAGAATACTAAAATTTTTGCAGAAATTAATTGCTTTCGGTTTTACGATGTCGTAAAGCGATTGCTTTTTGTATGAAACTAAAACGGGATGTTGAGTGGCGTTTAAGGAATCATTCATTAAACAGAATTAATTACTCATAAACACTATTTTATGGATTTGATTGATTAGAGAAAACTAGGACGTGGGTGACTACTTGCAACAGCAATGCTCTTATTTTCAACTATATATCTATCTATTATCTGGTTTTTTAACAAAATCGATGATCGGTGTCTGAATACAAATAATGTTGTGACGAAAAAACACCTGGCTCAGCCTATAGCGGTACAATTTTGTAAAAGTTCACTAAACTCAAAACTACATTAGAAGTTTAGACGAATCGTAAAAGTACAAATCATAAAGTAGACCTTATTAAATGCTTTAACATTTTTTCATTTTTGATAAACCACAATATTTTACATCAGACTGTCGTTAAAAATGACATTATTTATAAAAATATTATAAGAATTTAAACATACGTCAGTCGGCAAGACGTAATTGTCGAAGAGTTGTGACGTTGGTATTAGCCACTAGTTATTAGCAATTATTAAATTAGCAACCCTGAATATCATCTTGATTCTTAACATTAATGTGAATTGTGAAGCAATAATAGTTATTTAATAAACAAGTTTTACAACCGCCCTGTTTGAGTCTTTGTGGTACGAGTGGTTTGAGACACGAGTGATGAGTGTTACAAAAAATTAATTTATTAATCTATTTTTTGTATTAAGTTATTTTAAATGGCATATGTTTTCTTTCAAGATCAATAATTTTCTTCTGTTGCTATCACTCCCCTACCAATATATTATATTTAATTCTATTGAAAGTTACACTACGAACAGAATAAAACCCTTCGACAATAATATCAGACTCTATGCTAGTAGACTTTGCCGAATAATTTTTGTGCAGACGTAAGATTTTATATTCTCATTGTTATTTCGTAAACAAATTGCAGCTACTCGCGAAAGAGGGTTGTAATTTGTTTTGTTAGATTATTTGCACTAGCAACCGTCAACAACAAGAACCAGAGGATAACCATTATTTTCATCGACTGAATTTGTACTTGCACATGTTCAAATGTTTAAAAAAAATATTTAGAAATCAATTGAATTTTAACTTTTTTTTGTAAGGAAGGATTATTTAGAGAACAGCTAAATCTTTTTCCATGAAGAAAAATTTGTCAAAGTTGATTAAACAAATAGACAAAAATGTTTTTGTTTAAATATTTTAAAAACTGGAAAAAACTCTTTTAATTATCAAGTAGAAGTAAAGCAATTACAAAAAGTACAAATAATTATTTATTTTATTTTTAGTCCATTTTTAAGTGTTTTCTGAAGAGCTATTTAAGCGTCCTTTGGGTTTTTTAAATATTACCCGAAAATGGTGCTTTTTATAAAAATTTAACAAAAGCCAAAAATGTTTTTAAATTACATTTTTTGACAAAAAGTAGTAAAATCATGTTTTGCATAGCTTTTTACATGTTTTTAGATAACATGTATCAAAACTCTGATAGAAATTCTTTAAATAAGGTATCAGCAAAATTTAATGTTCCAGTTAAGCAAATTTAATAAAATTTGACTTAATAGCTATTTATATAATAAGTATATAATTTAGGTTTTTATGGACGTATCCAAAAAAATTGGACAAGTCCATAATGTCTAATTATGTACGAATTACATCACATTACGTTTATGTATAGTGGTATATCAAAAAAAAAATTTAAATTCTTCAAAATTTGCTATGAAATAGTGTAATTGAATGTAGAGTGTTAGTAAGTAATCAAAGAAACCAAGTTTGTTTTAAACATATTTAACAGCAAAAACACAAAAAATTGTTTGAATTTTTTTTATAAATCTCTCTATACGTTTTCATCAAATTCGTCTTCTACTCTTTATTTCAAATATATTCAAGAATAGGTGCCCTTGTTATTCCGATAAAAGTTTTCTTGGAAACCAAAATTCACCACATTTTTTATTTAAATAATTTTAAAATTTTGTTATTACGTAATGATTTTATTAACTAAACGTACATGCGTGAAACAAATTTAAATATAAATGGAATTAAATCGATGGTGAGAAGTCAATTGTGGAGTTGTAAATCAAGAAGTCGCTGGTATGGTTCAGACTGAAAACTGCGCGAAACTGCAGCACGATTATTTATGAAAATTTTTAAAAACGGTTTGTACTACATGTATTGTAATAAAATAAATTATCTTTTAACTTTTTGAAATTTTTAATTTCGTTGATTTTAATATTAAGAAAATTTTTAATAGATTCATTTAATCACTTTAAGTCATTTTGGGGCTAATAATTAGAAAATTGTTTGCACCAAATCCATTAAAATATTTTTATAAATAAAGATGCTACAGATTTGCGCATTTACATTAGATTTCTCATAAGAGAAATACCTCCATACTCTTCTTCAGTTCAGTTTAGCGCAGTCAAAACCTGCACATACTCTAAAGAAGAAGTGCAAATTAGTGCAGTGTCAAAAAGTAATGTTATAGAGGTGTTTATAAACAATCATAAACAACCTAACCCTGACGATTTAAATTTATTAAAAGAAAATTAAAATTTTTGCGTTCTTTTCGTTTGTGCTTCTGTCCCAGACTGCCCAATATTGCACTTGTTCGCGTCACATCCTTGCACCAAGTTAGAGTCCGTACACTTTCAGAACAGCACACCAATAAAACTGTGCAGGTGACAAAATAGTGTCGGGCCAGTTCCATTTGCAAATTGAAGGGGAGGAAGCCAAGCGGCACGTGGTCAGCGAAAGGTCAGCGAAAGGTCAGCGCGTTCGTCATTCTTGGTCATTCTGTTTAGTGTCGTTTGCTGACAGATTTTGATGACCTAACATGCTGTTCTGAATGTGTACGGACTCTACACTTTTCTGCACTTAGTCTGGCTAAGTCGTAGAGAGAGGAATAACAGGAGTTGGCATAAGCATTGAATCGTGGTCAAAACAAAAACACCTTTTATAGCCATTTCGCAGTACCCGGGATAGCTTTTCCTCTACTATAAATTTGCAAACGGTGATCTTGACAATCGAATAAGACCATAAAAAGTGTTTGTACTTTGCCTAAGAACCTAACATTGCCGGTATAGGGCATACACACTCTTCTTATTCCTTCCTCCACGGGTTAAGCAATGCAACACAAATGAACAAATCTATTTTTTAGATTTGTTTGTTTGTGTTGCACTACGATAAAAAACATTTAATATGCATTAATATTTTTTAATATTAATAATAATATGCAAATAAAGCTATATGCAACAAATTCGCTTTCCAATACATGTTCGACAAGTTAGCTAATTTTTTATCTAAAATTACTAGACTATACGTTGTAACTGCAAGTTGTTAATAATTACCAAATTACCAAAAAAACAACTTCTTAACGGACGACAGGCTGTAAAAAGCCTCTTTACGGACGACGAGAAAAATTAAGACAAAATTTCTATAGTAGCACAAATCTATAATGTTTCTGTAAGTATAAAAAACGCAAAGCGCCCTTACAGTTGAAAGCTCTATTGAAGGCCTTAGGTACGTGGAAACTTTTGGTCACATAAATGTAGAGCATGAACCCACAATTTTAAATTAAAATTAAAATGAAAATATGTCTTGACTAGCTATTTGTAGGTTAGATTACGCTTTAAAATAGTATATTACATTTTAAATACAGGGTGGCCAAACGAAATCGAAACAAAGGCTATAACTCTCAGAAAAATAATTTCTTAAAAAAACGCAAAAACCAGTCTATTTTGTTTGGAAGGAGGACAGCTTGTAGCAAAAATTTAACAATTTTGTATGCACATCCCTAAGCGGGAGATGCATCCCTTCAAAAATTTTAAATGGAAAGAGAGGTCGAATTGCACTTCGTTAGAAAGCCCTTTCAATTCTGTATACAGTGGTGAGTATTTAAATTTTGTGGAATGTAAAATAAAAAAATAATAATGAAGTGACCCATTACTTTATTAAATGTTCAAAGTGGCTCCCACATGCCTCCAATAGTACAGGTTGTGCTCAAAATGCTGTCGAACATTTTGGAGTATTTGTGGAGCAATTTGACGACATTCGCTCACTATCCGCTGCCGTAAATCTTCCAAAGAGGTAGATTGAGTTGTATAAATTTTACTTTTTACTTTTTTACATTTTAAGTGACTCTATAAAAATATATAAAAAAACTATATAAGAAAAGTCCAACAGAGACATGTCTGGCGAACGAGGAGACCACACAAACTTCTGAAAAGTTCAATGTTTGAACGGGCATTTTTGAGGATCACGTAGTTGGCCCCTTTTTCCTTAATAACTTTAAATGGCGAAATGTATTTAAATTTATTAGAAAACGTTACTGATCAGGCTTTGACTGAAATTATCGAAAATTATGAAGGCTATAATAAAAATTTGTTGATATTCCAACAAGACGGCGTGCCCTCGCAGTTTGTACTGCTTGTACGGCAGTATCTGGATCAGAGATTTCCAGGACGATAAATTGGAAGGAGAGAACCTATTGAGTGGCCTCTGTGTTCGCCAAACTCGTCTCCGTTGGAGTTTTTTTTTATAGTCACTTAAAAAGTAAAATTTATACAACTCAACCTACTTCTTTGAAAGATTTACGGCAAGTCAAGTCAAAAATTATTTATTTTTTCAAATATGTTTACAATTTTTCTTAAATACTTAAGGCCTTTTCAGCGTAGATTTACGGCAGCGGATAGTGAACGAATGTCGTCAAATTACTCCACAAATGCTCCAAAATGTTCGACAGCGTTTTGAGCACGACCTGTAGTACCTGTACTATTGTATGCAGGCACGTAGGAATCACTTTAAACATTTAATAAACTAATGTGTCACTTTATTAGCATTTTTTTATTTTACATTGCACAAAATTTAAATACTCACCACTGTATACAGAATTGAAAGAGCTTTCCAACAATGTGCAACTCGACCCCCCTTCCCATTTAAAATTTTTGAAAGGATGCATCCCCCGCTTAGAAATGTGCATACAAAATTGTTACATTCATGCTAAAAGCTGTCTTCCTTCCAAACAAAATTGCCTGATTTTTGCGTTTTTTCGAAAAATTATTTTTCTGAGAGTTATAGCCTCTGTTTCGTTTGGCCATCCTGTATAAGAGATTAAAGTTATCACCTGAGGAATTAAAAAACACCTTCAGTCCTATGACTTTTTTTACTATTTTTCGCACTCCCGAGCATATTTCAATTCTTTAATGAATGAATTGCAATAATTTTCATATATCGCAAATAATAAAAAAATTAAAAAAAAATAGTAATGCAAGATTCATCAATATAAAAATAATAATAAAATATTTTAAAAGACTGCCCAAATATTACGCATGACTTATTTGATGACGTCATATTTCCGATTTTTCAAATGTTGATGAATCGTAATGAGTTGTGTTGTGTTGTATTTTTCTGTAAAAAATGTGATTTTAATTAACGGTGAGTGAGAATTAATAATGAACAAAACGGAGTAAACTAAAATTCTTCATTTCCAATAAAAAACATGGCTCCATAAATGTTATCAGTACAATAAATTTACAACTAAAAATTAAAAAGTTTGCAGTAAGCGTTTTCAAATTGACAATTATGAAGATAGTTTTCGTGCAATAGTAAAAAATTTGCAGTCAAAAAAAAATTAAAAGACGTATTTTTTTACTAGTTTAGCTATACTATATTAACTCAAAATTTACCATGAGAAAAGTCAAAAGCATCTTCAAGACATACTTTACGACTAGAAAAAAGAAAGAAGCAGCAGGTGATAGAAAAAATGTTAAAAGTTGCATCTGACAATAATGAAGAAGTATGTAAGAATTCGACGTTACATTAAAATAAAGAACAACTAATTGTTCCCACAGAAAGAACAAAATTCTATTTGTAAAACTAAAAGAAAATGACGATATAGTAAAGCATGCTTTAAGTTATAATTGCGCTGCAAATCAAGTAAAAATTACATTAAAAAATTAGCTCGTTGAACTCAGGAGGAAATATCACATGAAATTACCCCGAAATATATTTACCAATGAAGTTATCTGAAAGTATCTTTTACCTGCTAGACCAATTTTGCAAATTAAGACCAAAAATATTGATTTAAGGAGTGAAGTGTTCAAAGATGTTATAATGTTATGAAAATTAACGACAAAAAACGACAATTTCAGTGGACTACAATGTTATTATTTATGCAAGCATTGACAGCTAGAAGCTTTTTTGATCAATGAAAGTAATCCATGAATGAGTGAAAATGACTTTTGCAAGAATTTTAACAGTTAGATGTTATTCACAGTTACATTGTAGCCTGTGACATGTGTGATGGTCAATTACAACAATTCACCTATGAATTTGTCGACAAGTCTAATTACTGCAAAAAACATTTTTAAAATTTGGAAACTAAACTGTTTTAGATATCTTTTAATTTTTTTGCTTAATTACACGTACATGTTTTTTATATTTTTTAATTATAATAAATAAATTTGGAATCAAACGGTCGGCATCTTCAACTGCATTTGCGGTGCCTTCGGTTAATAATTGAATATAAACGGTTTATTGTTTGGCACTTCAGAGTCATTGAAAAGACCTATAGATAGGTTTCCCTATGAAAATCCAATTTCTGAGGATATCAACAATCCTGGTGAGTTTTATATATAGAAGAAGATCTCAGGGCCGCCAGACCTTACTTACTTTCTGATGAACAAAATGTGTACGATAGAATAGTGTTAGTATGATTAGTAGGTACATACCGTAAGCGTACCTGCTAGCTTGTGCCGTGTGCCATTTCTCAGGTACCAGTTGCTACATGTAAGTAAATATATTTAAATATTACTCGCTTTACTTTATGTTTGATGGCTAATTTTTACATATATTTTACAAAATATTGTTAAAAATTAATAATAAATACTGCCAGACACTTTCTGTCGGCGGTAATTATCGCTAGACGCTTTAAAAATCGACAAAAACAACCAATCTTACTTATAATCCAATACTTAATTTTTATATAGGACTATTATACTTCATTTTACAAGAAGCCAGGCCAATCGTAGAGACCAAAGATCCCCCAGTTACATTTAAAAGTTGCTGTGAGTAAGAGCGTCCGCTTCAGAATTAAATGCCTTTTTAACAATACTTCACTAAGATTATGTTGTTAACAATCTAATGAAAGTCTTGTATTTGGCCCACAACAAAGTAAAATAATTCTCTAATATGTATTATATTTAAAAATCAAGTCTAATGGCCTGATTTCAAGTTGAAATAATACCAGGAGTATCGCAAATTGTAATACTTTTTCATGGCAACAACCAATCACAGCCCCGAATTCTTTTAATTTTGACTAGAAACAAAGATACCACCGATATTATCTCAACTTGAAATCAGCCCATTAGTCTTTAGGTAAGAATTTTTTTTAAAAGTTTGTTTAAAGCGTTTGGTAATAATTACCGCTGACAGAAAATGTCGAGCAGTATTGATTATTAGTTTTCAACAATATTTATGTGCAACAGACGCTTTAAATGCTGATATGCATTTGGTATATGGAGAATGCCTAAGCAATTCTCATGAAGCTATGCGAAGGTATGCTGGGCGTTTTCCAAACAGAAGACATCCAAACAGAAAAACGTTCGAAGAGGTAGCTCAAAGGTTACGCAAAATGGGGTCTGTTTTACCAAAAGGCAACGAAATAGGAAGGCCAAGAGAGCTAGACATTGATGAGGCTATGCTATGAGTCAAAGAAGCACCAGAGGCTAGTAGTAGAAAATTAAGTCCACAATTTAATGTTAGTCACTGAAGCATTTGGAACATTTTGCATCAAAATCTATTGTATCCGTTTCACGTTCATAGAGTACAAAGTTTGCCCCAAAAAGATTATCCAAGAAGACAAAATTTTTGCAAATGGTTACTACAAAAACCAATCAAAATCCCATGTTTATTTCAAAAATTTTAAAGACTGATAAATGTTGTTTCTCTAGAAATGGTATATTTAACTTTCACAATACACATTACTGAGCAGATGGAAACCCACGTCGGGTTCGCTAAACAAATTTTCAGCATCGGTTTGCAGTAAATGTTTGGGCAGGGATTATAGGCAATGTTTTAATTGGTTCATGGGTATTACCAGAACGATTAAATGCTGACATTTATCTAAATTTTTTAAGAAATTCGTTACCTGAACTTTTGGAAGAGTTGCCACTTGCAGTTCGTGCTGAAATGTGGTTCATGCACGATGGTGCGCCACCTCATTTCAGCAGAAATGTGCATAATTTTTTAAACGTGACATATCCACAGCGATGGATTGGTAGAGGTGGTCCTACTGCTTGGCCCCCCAGATCTCTGGATCTCAATACATATGATTTTTATCTGTGGGGACACATAAAAGACTTGGTATACAAAACACCTGTTGAAAACCAAGACGAATTTTTAAACCGGGTGATGGATGCTGCTGAACACATTTGAAAGTATCGTGAAATGTTGCGAATTCAAGATTCATTAATACGGAGAGCTCATGCTTGCGTAGACGCAAATGGGGACCCCTTTGAACATTTACTTTAATTTTTGTATTTTGTATTAAACGATATTGTAGTTATTTTCTTCCAAAAATTAAATTGGTTATAATTACAAGGAACAGTATAAGGTAACAATATGGTAACATTTGTTCCAAATGATAATTGTCAGATACAAAACTTGTTGCTACGATTTTTAAAGCTAATTATTGTACAATAAGACATCCATAGGCGGGTAACAAAATTTGTGGAAAATCTTTGCCGATTTTTTAGTGGTTTTTGAAGATTTTTTGGTGAAAAGTTACTAAGCTTTTATGTCACATCCGATGAACGCTATTGCCAGCTGAGCGTTGGCCGGACATTTACCTAACACCCTGTATATAATACATTATACAATTAGACGTAAGAGTTAAATGAGAACACTACATAATTAAATACATAAAATTACAATTATGTAAATTATAATTACCTGGTAGTAATTAAATAAAAAATAAATAAATAATTTTATGGTAGTAGTGCAACACCCAAGTGCATGAGTTTTCAGTCGCATCTATAGTTAGCTCCGTAGATTAAATATAGTCTACAAAGTCAGCTTCGCTAAGCAGTTAAATGTCTACTTGTGGTAGCTAAAGTAAAAAAGAAGTGCAACCAAAAAAAATAACCACAGTCTGACACCACTAGGTACTACGAAAGCACCAGGGTCTACCAACTAAAAATTATAAAAAATAATAGAAAAATTTAAAATACAAATAAGTATATCATTAAAAATCATTAAAAATTTTTAGTTATAATATTACAAAAACTTAGATTTTTCCCGAAATGTCTTCGAATACATTTTTATTCAAAATTTTTTGGAAATGGATCCAAGTTCGTGTGGTACATACCTATTTAGCAAGAGAGTGGCATGACAAATAATAAATAAATAAACATTAATTAAATTAAATAGAAATAAACATTTGTCGTTTTTGATATAATTTTGTCTTCAATAATTATACATACTGGTATGGAAGGGAGTGCAAAAATTTTAACCTGAAATACAGCATCACAAATAATAAAAATTTGTAAAAATTTTTTTGTTCTATCTCAACTAATAAGAAAATTACAGGCCAGTAGGGCTTCGAAGTTAGGTATAAAAAAACATTTTTTTGTTATATCTCGAAAACCGCTTAACCGATTAATACCAAATTTGGTACACAAATGAAGTTAAGTGTACTCCTTTTATTTCTATTAGCAAAATTTTGCTGCACATCTCAATTTCAAGTTACGGCACTTTTTTTTCACATTTTTGGATAATTAACCAATTTTCTTCTTATTAATTTTTAATTTTTGCAGCAAAAATGAATATGCCAGTAGATTTTAAATAAAAATGCAAGAACGCAATATTTTGGAAAAACGTACCGTTTTCAAGATATTTACATTTAAAGTATAAAAATGACTTTTAATCTCTAACTTTGGCGTCCTCTAGCTTCTAAACGGTGCAACTTAGTATAAAAGTAAATTGTGTTAAATGGCTTTATTTTGACCTGAAAAACCTATAGTTGCATTATATTAAAACATTTTTGTTAACCAGTTGAGATAAGACAAAATTTTTTTTGCAGATTTTCATTATTTGTAGTGCTGTATTACAGGTTAAAATTTTTGAATTCACTTCCATAACACTCTGTATCTACTAGAAAATATAAATTTATTTATTTCAACTTAGTTATTCTCTAATTTGAAATCTTCCACCTCTCCAATTAAAGTTTTGAATTTCTATAGAAACAAGTCGCAATACATGTTTTTGATTGGTTTTAATATGATGTAATAAGACTCTCAAAAAAATTAATATTAGAAACAATAAAGAAGTAACGACCATAGAAAGCTAACGGTAAGGTGTAATAACATGATTTAAAAAAAAAGTTAAAGCAAAAAAGAAAGATGGCGAAAAATATTAATAAACAAACCATTGACAACTATAAAGCTTACAAAATTCAAATAAGAAAAAAAATAGTAATGCTGCCAAAACAAACAGAAAAATTTTGGAGAATAAATAGAAAAACCAAAATTTAAATCCAACCATCTTGAAAAAAACTATTCTACGAGGTACTTAAAAGTCTAAGAAAAAAATTAAATACTAATAAAAAAATACAATAACATCTTGAAATAAAAAAAAACAAACATAAAAAAGTAGGGTGGTGACAATATAAAAAAAAAATATGGAAAACATTCGTTAGAGAATAATACCAAAGAGGTACACCCGAAAGGGTGATATATGATTTCGAGAATAATAATTGTAAAGGCTGTCTCAATTTGATAAACTTCAGTATTTATATCTTAAATAAGTTTTTGAATAAATGCGGCTCGATGTCAGATATATCTACATGCATGTTGTTTTTTAACTTTTGAGCTGTCTTGAAATTGTTGGCATACATATTATCTTTAACAAAACTTGAAAGAAAAAAGTCCAGCGGCTTTATCACATGACTTACAGAAGGAATTGACATCATCGTTTCACGAGTTGATTCAGTTGGGAAAATGTGACTGCAATAAATTAATTGTTTTTGTTTTAACGTGGCACGTAACATTATCTTCTTCAGTTAAATAAATTTTATATGCATAAAAATACATTTCTTTGTTTCAAATGCGCTGCAAAGAGCTTTTGAAAATCCCCAGTTACTGTTATCTGCAACGAATAATAGTTCTTAGATTTTCAGTAATATTGTGTCCTACAATAGCAATATTTTTTATTATAGATCAAGCAGGACAGTCATGCAAAAATATCTTTACATCCAAAATCAAACCACTTTTAGAATTATACCTTAAGTGGTAGAACATGGTTGTCAGAATAAATGTCTACTTTATTCGTAGTACGTTTGAATAATTTTAACATTAAAAGTAAAAAACTGTATAATTATTTGCCAAATCTGAACCTGGTAGTTGTGAGAATTTAAAAATAGCGGTACATTTAAATATCAAAGTTTAACTTGAAACTCTTTATTTACCTAAAACACTGAGTAATTTATATTGCCGCGTAAACGTTATCGATAATGTCACAAGTATAGTCAGTCCGACCGTCTCATTTTCACTGATCAAGAGTGTACCTACAATAAAATTAACATGCACTTAAGTTATCAAAATTACGGCCAAGGTTATATTATTTTTATCTGACTCTATTTATGTTAAAAAATAAAATAAAATGCACATTTACTAACGTAAGACAAAATTTATCTTTGTTAAATTATATAAATTTATCACAACTAAAAAGTTAAAAACATATTAAGGTGTAAGTACCTACCCTTATGTAACTATAAATAACTCAACTTCATTGATAAACCCGAGTATTTCCAATTAGATATAGATATGTAAATTATAGTAAATATTTTAAAAATTGCTTTAAAAGTGTTCTTACATAATTGGGTTTGAATTCTATATTTGACAACCTACTCGACTTTTTTACCCAATTTGGTTATTAATAGCTCTAAATAGCACTTGATTTAAGTGATTGTCTTCAATAGCATGAATCGTCATTAGAAAAGCAATTCGGTTAACTTTATTTACCCTCTACCCTTCACGTGTTTGTTCAAATAACTAATTTGTTTGTTTATCATTTGAAAGCACGTGGGTACAAAACTCACCTATTTTGGTTTTTTGGAGGTCATCTTTGCCGCTAAAACCAAAAAGTCACAATATTTATTAATTAACTCAGCAGATCATTTACAAACTACTTTAACCACCACTATTATAAAATTTCGTTATGTCTATCATTGCATCGAATAATCATCACATTTGTTTATAAATACGAAGAAATTTGCGGCTCGCCGGGGACAATACGAGTATGTAGAGTGTAATATTTTCACGTGAGTCCTCGTACAGGATGAAGCTTATTAGCGACGAATAGTCCCATGACCCGGTACGGTACATGACCGATAGTCTACCAACTGAATTTATTTACATTTTAATTGAAGTAACTGTATGATTGTCACTGTTAATTCAAACGCGATTTTGATTTTTTTTTACATATTTTTTGATAAATTATGACGATTAATTGCCGATATATAAGTTTCATGACCTCGTAGTGGTCATCTCATGTTTGGTTCACTGCTTTCGGAAGGTTAACAATAAGTCAGAATAGTGAAAGTGGTGTATGAACGACCCTACTCTGAGTTAATCACTTCCGTAACTGTGTTATAATTATTTTTACTCGTACTTATACACAATTTGTGATCATTTGACTGCCATAATTGCTATAATTTCAAAGAGTGTAGGTAACTTAGGTTTTGACTTTTTAACGTAATTAAGGTTTTTCTTGTACTGCTTCTAGAAAATTAAATTCAGAATTTTTGTTTCTTCTTTCGTTTTTGATTGATTATAATTATTGTAGAAAGCTAAGTTTCAGTTACGATTTACAAGTTTACAACTGCAATGTTTCGTTAATAAACAATCATAATATAAACAAGAAACAGTTGTTACCTATGAAAAAATAAAATGAAAAGTATACTTTTACTAAACTAGTATAGATACAATATTTATACATATAAATAAATCATTATTTATGTCAAGGGTTTACTTACAGGTGGACAGTTTACTTGTAAATGTAGCTAATTCTTGTACAACGTCGTGTAAAATCTTTAGTTTTTAATGTTGTTAATTTAAAAACAAAAACAGTTTACATATATCCCAAAGTTATAAATTCAAGTTTTATCTATTTTTATGACGTAGGCACTGTCAGTGTCACTTTGGAGAAAAAAAATTTGGTTCTAAGTTACAAATATTTATCATGTGTTTTACCATAAATGTACAGAACATTGACAAATTAAATAACAGGAGTCAATGTGAACACTTACGAAATAAGGTCTTTAGTTATACCTAAAAATTTATTGAAAATAGATACTGATTATGTTTATATAGAAAAATAGATACCTAAGTAGATACCCAGTTTGCGACAAAAAAAACGAACATTAGGTTTTGAAACTGGCTACTAAAATTATGTGTAAACCACTCCTTTTTGTCAATGTCAAGATTAGTGTAAAAGCAGTATGCTTTGCAAAATTTAAATTGATGTTGCCACTACATCTCTTGCTAGTAATTTAGTTTAATTTTTATTTTTACAACTTATCACTTTCGTTCAAACATAGGTTTAAGATGTTTCGGTAATTAGTTATAATAATACAACAAAAAAACAGCACTGATTGACTTCAAGATTTTCAAATAATGACAATGTCAAAAAAGTAGTTTTCAGAAATGCTACAGTTGAAAATTTGTTAGCTAGATATTTATTAATGGTAAAACTAAAAGTGTTTTTACATATTTATGTATGTATGGTATGTACATTATTCTAAATTCGACTATAAATGTAACAAAAATTAATGTCAGTGTCAAAATGTGATGTCTCTTTTTTGTTGCAAAAAAATTTGACGTACAGATACAGATACGTAATACACATACAATGTATTATAATATTTAACTGTTTGTTAACAATTGTATGCAAACGTGCCCAATTTGGCACCAATTGTAATTAATTAATAAAAAACAATTTCTGAAAGTCTTCAAAATTCAAAATTTTAGTAAAAATATTACGTAGATAAAAAAACAAAAAAATTAAGGCACACCCTTGTAAAGCTGCCCCCATACTATTGCATTTTTAATCCGATTGAATTAGTGAGAAGGCAGCTAAAAAAGCTGCACGAAAAAACAATAAATTGTATAATAATGTAGTAGATGTATTAAAAAATAAAATAGACATTATTTGTAAGCAAACTTGAAACAAAATTTATAAAAAAATTATAAAAATAAAAAATAAATATCCCAAGTTTAAAAATATAAAACTTATTATAAATCTAAATAAAGATAGTAATGACGACAGTGTATTTGAAGATTAAATTTATTCAGAAAAATTGCGGGATTTTTTCTAACCTTAACTCATCATAACACTTTTTATTTATTGTGATTAATATACCTAAATATTTAAATAACAAAATGCAATATTATTAATTTAAAAATATGTTTCTTCTAATTGTTGTTAAATTGCATTTGGTTTTATGGTTTTGATATTATAAATATTTGATACGTAATTTGTTCATTGTCAAATTGAGTTCGATTTAAAAAAATTGGAAATGATAAATTGAAAAGTATACCTCATTTATTTTGTTATTGCACCTTTGCGAATTTGACTTAATAAAATGCAAAAACCGATTTGGAGGTTTTATTTATCATTTAAATTTATTTATTCAATTATTCTCTATTACAATTTTAAAAAATTAAATTTATTTTGAACATGTTTTTAATTTCCCTAGCTTGATTCATATTAATTTAGCATCATTTAATCAAAATTACTTATTATTTTTTATTCGGTGATTTTCATTTAATATTAATTATTTAATTTCAATGAAATAGAAACTTTGTTTATCATACCTGGCAGAGACGGTTGTGTATCAAGTATTTATCCTTTTCATAAAACTTTTATTTTAATAGGTATGTAATTATATTCAGAAAACATTTTTTTTCTATTTGTTTTCAATTTATTATTGAAAGTATCATTGTTAATTTTAATTTGTGACTTTTAATTAAAATCAATTTTAAATTGTTCTATAATCAACAAATTTATTTTCAATAAATAAAACAATTAGAATCAATTTATAATCAAATTTTACTTATCCTTAAGTTTTACGGTTCTTGCCAATACCTCAGGTAGTATAATAAACTATTCCGTCCAGATGTTCTAAGCGTCTATTCTCAGAACAATCATAAATTAAAATATCCTATCACTGAAGATTAGCTTACTATTAGATTCAACCACAGCCATCGATTCAACAATGGCCATTATTTGGTTTAGTGCGGGCTTTAAAAGTCAGAGATTTTATATTTCTGACGCTATTCTGCGGCTATGGCAAGATATTTCGAGGCAAAACACTACTTCTGAAACGTACTATCGATGAACTATTTGTACAAGAAAATTCAGCTCAAAACTCGATGACATAATTATTTTGTGGCTGCCTTCCAGTCTATAATTTTATTGGAAATTAAACCAAATTTTAAGTTTAAAAAAGTCATTAGCGCAAAATGAGGTTTAGCAATATACTAGTACAGCTACAAAACTGAAAAAACATCAATATTATCCAGTTTTTATGCTCTTGAAAGTTTAGCTACCTCTTCTAACCGGGCAAAATGAGATTATTTTTATTAATTACAACATCAGTTATAGGTAGGTCCTAAAACCATTTTCACTTTTTCGGGAACAACTCTAATTTTATTGACCTAAAACAACTCTAACCATAAGTTATTTCATAAATAAAATTTTTTTGACTCAAGATTTATGTACTATATGTAGGTTTTGCGCGATTTGAGAAGTACAACAAACATAATAACTTAAAAATAAGAGAGCTATACTGTAATGCATTCTGTTAAAAGTTAAAAATTAACGGGCTCTTTATTTTTTTAACCAAAGTTGTTATTTTCTAAAAAATTACTTTAGTACACTTCTGTTAGATAATAACATGTCCTACATTGTTAATTTTAGCAAATTCGGTTAATTTCTTAACAGAATTGCTAAAATAAAATTTTTAACCTACCCGTTATTTTTAACAGAATATTACAGAATACCCCTCTAAATTATCAAAATTTAAGAGTTTGGTTGGGCCAGCAGCAATACAGACCAAAGGCCTGCCTTTGATGCTTTTTTTTTTTTTTTGAACAAGAGGGGCCCGCAGCGCGAGCCGCACACCGAGGCCTACGCCTATTGTATGCAACCTATCGAAATAGCACTACTGCAGTAGCCCTGTGCCTCTGATGAAGCTCAGTACCTTGTCTGCAGGAGCCTTCTCGATAGCACTGGGCTTCAGATATGGGGAGCCCAGGTATAAATCTCTGATGCTTGCAAAAGCAGGACAGTAGCAGAGAATATGAAGAGGAGTTTCCTCATCTTCAGCACAACCTCTGCAAGTCTCGTCCTCGCTGAGTCCGATGACGTGCAGGTGTCTTTTTAGTAGGCAATGTCCTGTGTACATGCCTACCACTAACTGAAGGTCTCTACGGTTGAGACGCATCAGGTTTTCACTGCGTGCCTTGTCCGGTCCTTTAATAAAAAGCCTGGATTGCCGCATGCCTTCTTGAAACTGCCATTCAGAGAGATGGCGAAATTCCATCCACTTATGAAGTGTGTCTTTCTGTCGTCTTTTGGTAACGCCAAGAGCCGGTTCCGCCCCGATAAAGTCCATTTGTGAACCCTCTCGAGCCAGAACGTTAGCCCTCTCGTTACCCTTTAGACCACAGTGTCCCGGTACCCAACAAAGTACAACCTTTTTGTTGCACTCCGCCAGTTCCTGTAATCTGTTGTGACATTCCCAGACAAGCCTCGATGAGTACCTGCATGATTGCAAGGCCTGCAGCGAAGCCTGACTGTCGGTGCAAATGCAGATTCGTCTATTTGACAAAGCCCTCTGCACGCACTCAGTCTCACAAGCGAGCAAAGCGAAGATTTTCGCTTGGAAAACGTCAACATGTTTGCCCAAAGGTATTGAAATTTCAACACCGAGCCCACATATAGATATCCCTGAGCCCGCCCCATTGGGGTGAACCGACCCGTCAGTATAGCAGACTAGCCAGTCCCCCGTTCTGAAGCTGCTCGTTTTTTCACACCAGTTGTCACGTGGTGAAATGTTCACAAGATACTTATATTTTGTAGCAATCCTGGGGGTCATACTGTCGTCCCTCATTTCAAAAATAGGGTCCAAATTCAACATCCTAGTGGATATTGTCCGATGACCCTTCCCGGTTGCTGTTTTCCACCGATTTGTACCGCGAAGCCGTAGGAAACCCACTGCAGCAGACTCTTCCACAACAAAATGAAGTGGCCGAATCCCCACAATGAGCCCCATGGCTGCGGTCGGTGTAGTTCGGAGGGCCCCTGTAATTGTCAAGCAGGCCAAACGCTGGACCCGTGCCAAACTCTTTTTGGCCCAGGACGCACACGATATGGTCCACCAGACAAGGGAGCCGTACGTGATCATTGGTCTGACAAAATAGTTGTAGAGCCAAAGCATAACGCGGGGTGTAAGACCCCAGGTTCTGCCAACAGCTCTTCTGCACGCCCAGAGCGTGCTCGTAGCTATTCGCATCTTTTCTTCTACGTGTGATCTCCAGGTCAAACGGGAGTCTAAAATAACCCCCAAATATTTAACTTTACGATCTACACGTAGCTGTTCGCCGAAAAGCAGAGGGGCCACATAATGGTCCCACCGTTTTCTGGTAAAAATAACATGGCCTGTTTTCTTCGGATTTACCGATAGACCATGGGAATTGCACCATTTCTCAACGAGCCTGAGTGCCCCACCCGTGAGCTCTCCAACCACATTGAGAAACTTGCCTTTCACCAGAATGGCTATGTCATCAGCATAGCCCTGGCAATATATGCCAAGTTCGTTTAACTTGTGAAGAAGATCGTCAACTGTGAGATCCCACAACAAAGGAGATAGTACACCCCCTTGGGGACACCCTTTAGTAGCGATCACTGTAGCAGAGAATGAGCCTATGCTCGCTCTGATAAATCTATTAGACAGCATTGTGCGAACCCATTTTACCAAGGTTGGGTCCGCATTTCGCTTCTCTAATGCGTTACACATAGACTCGAAAGAAGCATTGTCAAATGCTCCCTCAATATCTAGGAAAGTTCCTGAAACATACAGTCCACTGTCCAGCCCGCCTTCAATTGTAGATACAATCTCATGCAAGGCCGTTTCAGTAGACCGTCGCATGTTGGTTGAAGTGCAACGGATTGTTTCCGAGCACCTTCTCCCGTATGTGTTTGTCGATCAGTCTTTCCATCGTCTTTAATAGAAACGATGTTAGACTAATTGGTCTAAAACTCTTAGCCTCGGCGTACGTAGTACGTCCTGGCTTAGGAATAAACACTACCTTGATCTTTCTCCAGGCCGCTGGAATGTGGCCCAGTGCAAGGCAGGCTCTAAACAGTCGGGTCATTGGGCCAACAAGATGCTCCCGTCCCTTTTGCAAGAGAGCTGGAACAATCCCATCTACCCCCGCCGACTTATATGGTGCAAATGAGTCCATTGCCCATTTGATCCCATCTGGCGTGATCACCTGAGTGACAAATCTCCAGGCGCTGCTAGGTGCAGTCCTCAGACTTACTTCTAACTCAGGATCCTCCTCGACTTGTAATGAGTCGGGAAAGTGCGTCTGCAATAAGTGCCCAAGAGTATCGCACTATTCCGTTACCGTAAAGGTCCCAGACGGCAAACGTAATGAGCCCAAATTTGTAGACGAATCTCTTGATAAGATCTTTTGTAGTCCTTTGATGCTTAGATAAATCAGCTCTAAAGGTTGTCTATATTTGGATGAATTTTATGGTTTTGACTTACAAACTAGTTTATGAGAGATTTAAAAAGGCAGTTGTAAAGATAAGTGAACCAAATTGTTACTGAACCGACCAGCTGGTTCCTCGAAGGAGACAAACTACGGGTGTCACGCGCCGGACCTTTACAATCCACTTAAAATTCAGGGGCTAGAATTTCTTTATCGGTGAGGGACCGAAAAGTTAATTCCTCTATTGCACCATATAAATCATCCAAGTGTAGACAACCTATACGACTGATATCTTACTCCACATAGGTAATCACTTTAATTTTACTCCAAATTTGAAATGGGCTAAATATGACCTAATTTCGTCTAACCTTTGCAGTTATGTACTTCTCAAAGCACTTCAACTATATCTCTGCTCTTCAAAAAGCATTTCTTCTCTTTGATTTTGACAAATATTTCAAAGAGAAAAAAAAATGAGCTCCGGGTCATTATTCAAAATTGTAGATAGTGTCAAAATCCCAAACAGCAACTTATTAGTAAGTGTTTAAACAAAACAAATTTAGTTTTAGTATACAATGATTTTTATTGGTATACTTGTATCACAACTTGTTGATTATAGAATTATTTTCACAGCCTATCCAATTTTGAAATATTTTATCAAAGTTATTTTGAAATATTTTTATAATTGTTTGAAACTATTTCTTTATTGATTGTCGAGGTAAAACAAACCCGCTTACCGCAAACATAACGAAATATTCTGAACGGTACGAGTTAAAATTTTAGGAAAAAAAAATGTAATTATTTTTGCTCATAGCAAATCTTTTTTGAGTATCTAACAGAAATTTATTGATAACAAAGACGGCACAAGTGCACGGTAATGTAACATAATTTTTTTTATATTTAAAAATTAAAACTCCCATACATTAGTCAAATTTATTTTGATGATAAATTCTATCATTCACGTAAATAAGTTGAAAGAAATGATTAGTTCGAAAATAAAGATACCATTGCATCGGCGCCTGTTTTTCGTATATAATATTAACTGTCTGTTAAAATATGTCACTTTTAAAAATAAAAAAGATAAAGAATTTTTTTTAAAAACACAAATAATAAGAATTTTTGATGTTTTTAGAAGAGAATATTATACAATTTGTGTTTCTCTTAAGTTCGTTATTTTTTTCAAATATTTGTAGTAGATCTACTATATAATATATCTAATGTGTTCAGTGAAACTAAATCCATATATTTTTTGTAAATATCACTGTTAAAGACAGCTTAAACCTTAACATTCCTTTTACCAGAAGTATCACTTGTAAATAGTTGTGGTTGGTTTTTATTCCTCCTATTGACTGTACTAATAAAAAAAATTATTATAAAAGATTTATGATAGCTACAATATTTTCAGAAATATTATTCTAGCCTAGAGGCGACAACCATGAAACTGTCAACTGGTTTCGGAGTTGTTGCCTTATTCTCAATACAACGTATCCTAATTCGTGACTAGTGGTATTAGTAAAATCGCTTAGAACAAGCGACGAAAAGATTTTCGCCTGTGAGATGAGGTGTAGCTACATCTCTTCTCTAAACAGATTTATTTTCACTTATGTATTGCAAATTGAAGATTATGTAATACATTGTTTTCTTTTGAAATATATTTTTATGGGTACCTCGTTGTCCGATAAGGATAATAAACAGGACAAATTACAATTATCAATATTATTATTTAAAACGGAAAACTGTCAGATGCAGCCAATTTGCTAAAGAACGCAAAACTCGATTTACATAATGTTGTTAAATAGAAAACAGTTTCATTCGTTGCTAATGTAAGGAGATAATATCGCGGTTTAGCATACAAAACTTTAAATTACAGTAGTGTAGATAGCTACACGTGCAACTACATGTCCGCTCATATAATTTAATATTTGACGTAAAGTAAAATGAAAACAACACCGCATTCCATTTAACGAATAGAGAAAATAAAACAATTTTACAATCACTATTTATACACACTGGTCAGCAGACAGCTTGGCTCTGTTTTAAAGTTATTTAAATTTCTCGACGTACGATGTAACTCTTCTTGCTAAATGCTAACACGATTGAATTTTTTTGATTATTGACTTTTACCTATTTATCTAATACCTATTTCACTAAAATAATTATTTTTTGATAATAAAATTGACAATTTGTTTGCACTTCCTGGAGTAAACTGACTACTTTAGGCGTCTGTTCGAGTGTCCAAATTATAATATACACGTTTTAAGCAATTTAAATGAAACTTGATGTGTATGTAAGTATTATTAAGAAGCTTTATCTATCATTAAGATTAACGTAATTCTAGAATCTAGATGTTACGTAAGTGGTCAAACAATGATCATCAGCACACCAAAATTCCATAACTTTTTAACCAATAAGCAAATATTTTTAAAACTTTTTTTCTGATAGGCAACTTTATTTTAAATATTTTTGTCTTGGTTGAAAATCATGTTAGTGGTTTGATCTTTCTATTAAGTTTCCACTACATATGTTAAACTGTTTTGCAATTTAAAAAAAGTTTTATTGCTAAGACAATAATTTTGTCAACGGTATTAGTATTCTTGCTCCAGTTTTTATTGTGCAAATATCCAGATTTTAAAAACGACAAAAAATGTTTTAAATAAGTTGCCTACCAGGAAATAAAGTTTCAAGAATTGTATCTGGTTGCTGGTTAAAAAAATATAACCATTTTTGTATGTTGATGACCATTTTCGGACCATTTAAGTAGGTAACACTTAAAATCAAGTAAATAATAGCAAATAAAGGTTTTTAATAATGTTTACATACACACCAAGTTTTATTTAAATTGATTTAGCTGTTTTTTTATAACAAGTAACACATTTTTTAAAAAATTTGTGGCGCTTTATAGCGGAAAAGGTACACTTTTATACTAAAATAAGTTTAATTTAAGCATTTTATTTTGACATAAAAATATGCGGTAGTTTGTTGTAGAGATCTTATAGGACTATCCTGTATAGTAAAATTCAGATTGATGTAAATAACTGTAGACTTTGCAAATTCAAATTTATGTTGCTACTATACTTCTTGCTAATAAATCTAATTTTTATTTTTCCAACTTATCACTTCCGTTTAAAGCTTTTAGTTGTGTTAAAATTTGTTGGTAACTGGTTACAATGGTACACCAACAGCACTGATTGACTCTAAAGTTTTGTATTTGCATTGACTTGTCGATAACAAATTATTTATCCTAAATCTAAAACTTACTCAAAAACTCACTGTTTAAACCCCGTCTGTCAGAAAAAATTGTCAAAAAAAAAATTAATTGGCAGAAGAAAAGTGATAAATAAAAATTTGTTGGTTGGATATTGACTACACTTAGTGACATTAGAAGTGTTACATTCAAAAAAAAATTTTTTTTAAAGTAATTTTTTGACAACAAAATGAGTACATTTAATTTAGTTATAGTAACCATTGCAAATTTAACGATTACTTTTTGACAGTTCTTGCAAAAAAAGTTTGATTTTTTAGTTATTATTAAAAAAAACTTATCAGAGCTGATAAATGATAATGATAAATTGTGTCTCCGACTACTTATTTTAAGGGTAACAAAATGTCTTCAGTCTGAAGGCATCAATAATATTTTTGAGAAGTTTGTTTGTTCTATCGCAAAATTACTCGCCGTGTTGATTCTTCTGCAACGACTGTAATGAGTGTGTTTTGGGTATGGACAGAAGAAGGTAGAGAAACACAAAGCAAATCAACAGGTCAACCGAGGCGTACCACAAAGCGTAAAGACAGGCCTCTCAGACAACTAGCTTTTTGAGACCGTTTTGCTACCACGCGACAACTCGGTAACCAATGGTTTGGAAAAGAAGGTCGACTTCTAAGTATGCGAACATTATATCACTGCATTTGAGCTTATGGACTTTAACTGCAGAACACCGTCGTCAACGTTTGGACTGGTGCAGAGAATGGCACGTTTGGGAAACAGAATGGCATAATTTGTTATTCAGCGACAAAGCGTAATTCTGCCTAGGCATGCATGATATTGGATTTGCTGTTGAAAGACATGTGCACAGGACTGTTGAAGTAATAATTGTATGACAGCTGTGCGTTATGTAGTTACCGTTCTACAAACCGCTTTATTTGTTCTTTTTCAGAAAGACAACGAGCACCTATTTCAAAATTATTTTTTTGTTATTTTTTTTTAATGAAGCTGGATTGTGTTTTTTCTACCTTTTGTAAAATATTTTAAAATTTTTTTTGTATATACCGGGTGAATCAAGATTTTCTCCAAGTTTTAAATTGTTTACTTGTACGGTTACTTTTTTCACTTTTGCTCATTTAATTGTAATTTAACGTTACCGATTTTTTGTGTATAGGTGTATTTTGATACAATGCATCAAAGTAGCTAATTAAATTTTTGACCAAATGTGTCGTTTGTTTTTAATTAACATTTTGATATTGAAGCACTTACTTTCTTATAATTTATGAGAGTATCGAAAAGTTTATTCAAAAAGGACGCCATTATAGTGGTGGTTTTTTAAGTTTGTCATAAAAGTGGCACACGACTATTGTGGAAACATGAAAGTTTGATATAAATGTCAACTTGACAGCGTTAAAGAAAATTTTGTTTTTTATAAATTAATTTAAACAATGCGGCATATGGCAGAGTTGCGTCTTAAATCGTATATGACCGTTTCAAATTCAAATCAAACTAAACCAGATACATAAGTATAATAGTAATCAACAGCAAAACGATTCTGGTAAAAAAATGATGTGCTAATTTGCTTGATAAACTGTCAACTCAATCACTTCTCATTTGAGACCATTTAAAAAAAATCGTAACAGAGCTAAATTATTGCTTGTTCGCTATTCACATTTGCCTTTAGTTTTATTATAAATTAAAATCAAATGTCAAACTCATATAGGTGTCCAAATAGCGGCTTGAAGATGTGATCTCCCTGACATTTAATTTTGCTTGCAAACTTCAAAGTTAAAAACCGCAAATTATATTCAAAAAATGACAAGCAATATAAAACTTAAATAAAAAAAGATAAAAATATTTCAATTAGCTGCTTCAAAACTTTAAATTTTGTTTAAAATATTAAAATTTAGAGTTAGCATGCCACGGAATCGGGCGGACACTTGCGTCTATAGTCCCAACTTTTCCAGAAAAATTAGTTGAAATTGAAAGTAGAGCCAGAAAAGGAGAGGAAGTTGAAACACCAAGTTTTGTTAACAGTAATAAGACATATACAATTTTACATGCATATATAAAAATAACAAAGCCATATCATAACTAGAAACATTACACGACGATTCATTTTATTGTAATTAGTTTATTAGAAAAGCTTATCGCTCTAAAACGTGATAGAGTTTTTAAATAATACATCTGAAAAGAACTGATGAATTAATATTCTTACTGAGAAAATATTGCGTTTAACACTACTATCATTAAATTCCAATCATTAAAGCATTAGTAATCATTAGCAAAAACTTAAATGAGATCCTAATCTAGTTCTTTCCAATAAGATTTATGCGATCTAAAAACCGGATTTTTAATCACGACTAATTCATTATAGATGTAAATTAAGAAAATGGTGCGTTTTGAGTATTTGTGATAGGTAAAAATCTAAAACGTTTACGTAATGATCCAGCTCTCCCGCTGTCATTCAAAATCTCTACTATAAAAATGAAAGTACTAAAAAAAGTTTTTAATTTAAAGAGGTGATGTCATGGTATTCTAGTCTATTATGAGTCATAGCAGAAATTTTCTAATAGGCAACTTTTTTCATCTGTCAATCTTATAACGATTTGCCCGAAGCTTTTTTTTACCTAGTCTATTATAATATCTTGGCGGAAGATAAATTGGTGGTAGCAGGTCGCTTTTTTCTGTTACATCTAATTTTAGATATTGTATCATCCATTTAGCGCTGTTTTTTGTTACTGACTACTATTTAAACACGAAAAAAAACGGATCAAATTTACAAGAAAAATTACTCGAGATATAATGAGTGACACGTTTTATTAAAATCAATAAAACTAAAGTTAAAAAGATATTTAAATAAGTATGAAAATCTCTTAATTAGTAATAATAACAAAACAATGTTTTTTATTATTATTTTGTTACCAATTTTTGATTTTAGTAAAAAACATCTTTCTGGAAATCCTATGTCTGTTTGCAACATGCAACGTTCATAATGCATATTTGTATACATCAAAAGTATAAGTATATATTCATTTTTTTTTCTTTAAAATAGATAAAAAACTTGCAAATTAATTAGTAGCCTTGATGTGACATGTAAGCTGCTTAGATTGTTGAATTAAATTTTAAACATGATTAGATCTACAAACGGCATGGCTTATCTCGCGTATTAAATAATTTAGAAAACAATTTTTTTTTTTTCAAGTAGAAACTGTATACCTTATTTATTCTGTCTAGAAATAAGCACTCAAAATAAGCGAATTCTTAAATACCTAAACTTCTTATAAAAAATACGGTTCAAAATGTAACATTTTAGGTCTTTTTGCGTGTTCTTTCTTGAAGATTAAAGTTGAAATTGTTGTTAATATAAACTACGGTGGTCAACAATTGAAATAGAACATTCTGAAAGTTTGAAGTGTTGCAACTCCTAGAAAAATTGATTAACCGAAACGATCTTTTTCTTTTTGGTAGCTCATTTCTTACACCTTAAGTTGTTTAATAAAGCGTTTCATTTAGAATTATTGTTTAAATTATACAGGGCGTCAAAAACAAGCATTGCTAAAAGCAAAAAGTTTAGGCCGCTCCTATTTTATCAAAAGATTTTTTGAATTTTTCTAATAGGTTCCGGAAAAGACCTGAATCGAGTTCTCAAAGCGGTTTTACAGATTTTGAGCAAAGTTTATAAATTAAAACAAAAATTCAAAAATAATGTTGTTGCGCCATGAGCTATAACTTGGTAACGTTCCGTTCAAGTAAAAAAAAAATATTTTTCTTTAAATATGTTTTGAAAATTTTTTCTAACCACCGACTAATACTAAGTAAAACAATACTACAGGGATCTTGAGATACAAAAAACGAGTCATGTTTCTATATACACGTTTATACACGTTTAATTAGTAATACCAATTTAAAATAATGTGTTAAATAGACGTTTTTATTTTAAATACGTTTTCTTTTGTTGGTTGACTTCATTTGAAATAAACGACAAATTACTCGTATTTGTAACAAATTGATCTAAGATCTTGAATCAGTATAGCTAACATAGAATCAAAAGATATAACTTTCAAATTTTTAAAAATAAGAATAACCTCTAATCTACAATTGCTAAAAACCACTTTTTTTGTAAATAAAGCCACTGCTGTAATTTTTGGGCTGATTTTTTTATAAACCACAATTAAATCGTTAAATTTAGTCCTAAAAAAATATTTTGACAATACAATTCAAATTTTACTTTCAATTTTATTTTATTCAATTTTACAAAAATTACGAAAAGTTTCTAGAAGATTCCATTCAATTTCTAAAAAAATTTAGTAAAAAATAATCATTTTATTAAAAATAAGTACATACTACTTTTATTTCAGTAACAAGAAAAACAATGCTTTTGAAAAAGCACTTTGTTTAATACAAAAAATTTTTTACTAAATGTACTCAAAAAACGTAACAGTTTTTTTTTGACACTGGCTCAACAACACACCTGTAGCTTAAATAATTATTATTTTAATTATTTTTATATTTATACGATATTAAATATTTGTTTACGTCTTACGTGTGTTATTAATACAAAATTTTTTTTTTAAAATTTCAATAATACGAGAAAATTATTTCTACATAGCTTTAAAAATTAAAAGCACAATTTTATGTTGCAGTTAATGTAAAAGAAACAAAATTGTTTGTAATTTAATATGATAGATTTGTATTTGTAAATATTCTGAGAGTAATTTTTTACAGGTGCATCAGTTTAATTTTTGATTTTTGTTTATCTATGTGCTAGAAACTTTTTAGCTAAAAGTTTTGTTGTTTTTATAATAACTTGTGTGATAGTTATATTGTTTTTTATTTTGAGCCATATTAGTTGTAAATTTAAAAGATTTGTCTAATTATTATAATTTTTGACTGTAAGAACTAAGAAAGTCTTTGCTGTAACTTTAAACGCGTCATGATAGATTAAAAAATGTTTTCCTAGTAACAAGTAAACTAAGACATAAGCAACACCGTCACCATAATTTAAAAAAACATTACAAAAGAATAGACGCTCAGAAAAAGCAAAAACTGTATTCAAAAAATTTGCCTGTCAAACATGCTATAAAATTACAAATTTTAGAACTTAA
The DNA here is from genome assembly GCA_029207805.1 of Tribolium confusum. Classification (NCBI taxonomy): domain Eukaryota; kingdom Metazoa; phylum Arthropoda; class Insecta; order Coleoptera; family Tenebrionidae; genus Tribolium; species Tribolium confusum. The sequence continues at coordinate 40,579,539 of JALGAY010000003.1, forward strand.
CAACTTTTTTCTTAAAATACAATTATTATACAATAATGAAATTTAAACTCTTTTATGTTTATCGAATTGATATTTGCGAGCCGACAAAGTAACTGCTAATTGTTTCAGAATTACATTTCTAATTAATTCCTCAAAGTTAATTACATTTCAACACCCCTTTGAAACTTTAACCAAAATAATGTCTAATTGAAATCATTAATTTTATGATTTGATTCATTATTTTAGTTCGAGAGCCGTGGCAAAAAAGTGCAAATGTTCTATGAAAGTCTAAAATTTTATAATTAATAGCTTAAATTGAATGTGTATACTAGTCAGCAGCATAAACTAACTATCTTAGTTTATGGTCAGCAGTCTGGATTCCAGGACACTGGGAAATAGCATATCTGTAACGGTGTCTACACTTTTATAGTTTAAATTTTTTTTAGTAATAGTTTTTATCACAACCGTCTAAATGATTTAATAAATGTCAATTTCAAAAAAATATCATTCAGACGGTTGTGATTTTTATGTTAATCAATATAAAAAGAACAATCAGGCAGCACAATAACAGAACTCACTCTGTCAGTATCACCATCATTAACTACCAAAAAGTTGGAAAAATTGAGTTATACTTAGTGACATTAGAAGTATTACACTCAAAAGGTATAATTTTTTTGGAAGTGATTTTTGACAAGAGAATGAGTAAATTTAAAGCTGGTTCAGGTGCTTCAGACAACTAGCTTTACGAGACCGTTTTGCTACTACGCGACAACTTTTGACCTGACCTGACCTGACGTGACCATCCTGATTAATTATTATACAATATAATTAAAAATTAATGTTTTTAAGATAAAAAAAAATTCGAATATTTAGTTGTGCGACATGTTTCGACTTAATTTACCCAACCGTTCTCAAGCCTTAACATTCACAAGTTAAGCTTTAAAAATTTAAATATGTAATGTCCCTGTAGTCCTGTCAAATAGTTATGTTATATAAGTATACATGTGAGAGACCTGAAAATGGCTGAAAAGTTGTTATTTCCTTTGTCTTGGAAGCCTTAATTTTTAATTATATTTTATTTTAAAATAATTTTTAGGTTACAAGTTTGTTATCAGTTAAGATAAAGCAATTTTTTTCAGATTTTTATCATTTATGCTGCTGAGCTGCTGTATTGCTGGTTAAAATATTTATCCATACTTTTTAATAACCTGATTAAATTATTACAAACTTTGGTATTATAGGATCAAGGAAATTTATCCTTTAGAACGATGTGAAACGCTTTTTGACAATGTAAATCAATTAAAATGAACCAAGATCTTAGTCTTTACTGGATAGTTTTTTTTTACCATAATGTATATGTACAAAAAAATGTTTTAACAAATTTTCATTATTTATTGTGCTGAATTTTGTTCCATATTTTTGAGACATCTGATATATCAATAGAAAATAAGCAAAAGTTATTTAAACAAAACATTTTAAATTTTATATTAAATATAACTTTATTGTATAAAATTAAATTCCATATGTAATTGTAATTATGTATAAATATAAAATAAGTTTTTTACAGACATGAGTTCTTGGAAAAATACATTAAAAAATTTGAATTGTGAACATCTAAAACAATTTGTGTTCCTGGACGAAACTTGGGTGTTCAGCAAAAAAGGAACCAACAGATCCTGGCAGGATAACAACACCAAGTGTTTTCAGCAGCCAAGAAAAGCAAATGAAAGCAAACGATTTGTTGTATTACATATGGCTGGTATATTGGGTTTTTTAAGAATATAAGTGGAATATTTTCTTCAACATCTAAAGCTTAGGATTATTATGATTCGATGAATGCAAAGGTTTGAAGCAAAGCATGTCAAAGGTTTGAAAAAACTATTAATTAAAGATAATATGTCTCCTATCATTCAAGGCTAAAAGAAGAAAGACCAACAAGTGGTTGGACGAAAGGAGAACTAACTGAATGGTTAAAGGCAAAGAATATAAATTTTGATATTTTTTTATTAAAAGCTGATCTATTAAATTTATCCAAAAATAGTTACGTCACTAAAAATCATTATTATATCGATAAATTAACATTGAAATATGATCATTAAGTGTTGAAGTGTCCATACAATTGCCACTTCCATCCAATTAAAATAGTATGGGGTATAACAAAATAATTTTAATTATTCACACACACACAAAAAAATTATTAGAGAATGCTTATAAAGAAAAAAAGTAATAGATAAATTTCGTCCTTTAGTGTTTACAGTGATCAGTAACATTAAATCAGGTTCTGAGGACTTTGACGAATTCGTTGATGAAGATTGTGATGATGAACAATAATGTTTATTATTTGTTTGTAAATACATCTGTACAAAGCTGAATAAATAAACGATAATAAAAATTTGACAAAAATTTGTTGTTATACCTTGATATTTATGCAATGTGTTGTGTAACACATAAATTTGAAGTAGATTAAAAAAATTTAGCTTAAAAAAGTAAAATACTACCTCAATTAAGTGTAAAGAAAATTTTGTTCTAATTTCAATTAATCAAGAAAATGTTTATTTGCATTTTATTGTTTATAAAATTTGATTTTAAAATTTTAATTTATGTATGGTAAAATGCATGGCGCACCTTAATAGTATATTACGTAACAAGAGTTGTAAATGGCATATTGCGTACAAGTAGAAAAGTTGCGTACGAGCGACCAAAGAGAGCGATTGCTTTACAACGTAATTGCTTTACAACTCGCGTAATGTACTATACTTTATCTACGACTACAACAGATTTCTTAAAAATAAGTAATAAGAAATAATCATGAATGACAGCAACTGTCAACGTAAAGAAAACGCACAGGCGCGGACCAATGGTAGAAGCGTAAGTAAATCGCAGAGGCGTAAGTAAATCGCACAGCCGTAAACCAATAGCAGAGACAAGCTGTCCCATTACGCACGACCTTTTCGTCGTAGTCGTAGATAAAATGTTTTAAAACCACTGACCTAGCTGAGCTTAAATGTTTACTTTGAGATCCTACCCACATTAACTGATTTAAGAAAGACCCTTATTTACAAGTGCTTAGAGATCATGAAACAACACAACCAACAGACGACTCATACCAGTGCAGTACGTATTTTTACTGAACACGCGTTAAACGGTACGACCTCTTTTATGATCCTACCGGACACAGTTAAACAAATGATGTTAAAACGTCAAACAGTGCACACACGTGTCCAATGTAATTAATCACACTTTCAAATTTAACAAATAGGCTCGAATTAAAATTTCAATGAATACTATCAGAGCTACGATCCTTAGATCTCTGTTATCAAAGTAATGTTCATTATTCTAAATGCATTTACAGTAATATTAAAATAAAATAGGTCACGTGAGTGCACTTTTTGGAGCATAAATAAATCGTTATTTTTAGTATAAATATCTTGATGCATCCATAAAATGTACACTACAGGTAAAAAGATCGTTATTTTTGAAAACTTTTCTTTAGTAAAAATACGATTTAATCTATTTCTAGTATACATTCTTATTTTTTATGTTGTAATGTATTACTGCCAAAAGTTTGGCACTGATGATGAGAGATACCTAACTACCTAACTACTATCGAAAGCGTTCTGCCACTTTTATAGAAGAATTTGTTTGAAATTGACTTAGATTTTTAATTCTTTCACTATTTATATTTATAAATTTATTAAGAACCTACATCGTATGTAAGTGTTGAAAAACGATAAAAAAAATAACATGTGTTATTTAATGCTTTTAAACACGTTTAAAAGAAACATTTAGTTAGACGTTAATAGACGTTTAATATTTTTATAATAATATATTTTATATAGTCTTAATTTCCATAAGAAGGTTATGCTTAGAATGTAGTTAAGAATGCTAGAATTCTCAACTTACCCAATGTTTTATTTTTAAGAATTAAAAATAAAAAACATTCAATAATATTTTAAATGTAAATTTATAACATAGTAGGAAATAAAATTATCTATGTATCACGTGAATTATAAGAATGGTAATAATCTTTCGCAACTTACGACACACATTAAGACCCTTCTAATTCTCTAAATTTTACAACAGTGGTGATGAATTAATTTTAAAATCTCTCTGTATTTTCAAAATAGAGAATATAACCCAAATTTTGTAAATGACTGTCATGGTGTAACTAAAGCATACACTCCATTTTTAAAAATCACATTTTACACTTTTTTAAGATTTTTTACTCCAGTTTTTTTTATTGGTGTCAAGATTTCAATAGTTGACTACCAAACTTTAGTTCTATGTCGTTTTAAAAATAGGAAGATTTCACTGTATCAGTATTACACTAACCTTTTCATCAATAATTTAAATACACATCAAAAAATAAAGTTAATCAAAATTAAAGTAGGTAAAGATTGGGTTAGATTTAATGTTCATGCAAAATAACTTACCCTCGATCTCCTCGAAGACGCCTGATGAGACGCCTTTTTCGACTAAAACTGCACCAATGAATTGAACCTAATATAAAGGAATCATCATCGGATAAACCAGACGTTCCTTAGGACTCCTGTGGTTACCAATTATCTTTCTACATGAATCGGATGTTTAATGAAACATACTGAACACAAGTTTTTGGGTAAATACAATTTTATTTGGTGGAAAATTATGCAATATTTTAGTAAACACTTAAATTAAATTTTAATTTAGGATAACACAAAAACCTTTTATGTAAGTGTAGCCGTGGCCAATATTTAATGTTATTTAAAATGCTGTGTTATAAATATAAAGCATTTAATTATCCAGATTTTAAAAAAAAAGATGTTTAGTATTAGTAATATTTAAGTTGTAATGACCTAAAATAGAACATACTTACCAACAACAACTTAAAATTGCGAGCTAAATACAAATTCAAATAAAAGTGGCCGAAAGTCGTGTTTGTCATCTAGTGGAAAAGAGCCTCACGTTGTGTTGAACAAGATGGCGGTAAAGGTCTTTGAGATTTGATTGCATGAAGATTCAAGTTGGGAGAGTACAATAAATTTACGATGTGGAAGGAAGCATTTCTTTATTTGTTTCTTGTAGCAAATCATTCATAAATGTTAAATAAACAAAACAAAAGTAAATCAGTTGCAAATAACACCAACAAAACAAAATGCACATCATAAAACAACGAAACAAAACAATCATAAAATAAAATAAGCATCTCTAAAACACATAAACAATAAAGTACCTACATGTAACATTCTATTATGATATTTTATAAACAATTAGATTTTTTTGCAAGAAGGAGCAAACAAAACCTTCTTCAACCGTGACCACAAATAAATAAAATATGTTAAAAAAAAATTCACATAAATATTCAACAAAAACAATTTTGAAACATTTTACATTTAAATGTGAGAAAAACATGTCGGGTCAGTCTACTATATTCTGCAAAACTTGAAAAAGATTACAAAGACGTAATACGTTTGAACAAAAGTGGTTGAAAATTTTAGCTGAACAAAGTCATTTAAAAATGGTAGAAAGAAAGTTTAGCAGAGAAGATTCAAAGATGAGAGTTTCTAGCAACAGTACCATTACTAAAATCAATGCTTACCTACCCAAGGTAGAAGAAACGAACTTATGTCCCAACCGTTGAATCCCAACTATTATAAAAATGTCTACGGGTCAAGTTAGTATTATCATGTTATATAAGTGAGTACTCATGATTCAATAGATATAGGGCTCGCCGATTAAAAAGTCGTAAAAGTAAAATATCGTAAAAAGTATGTAAGCATTAAATTAAGTAGCCATAGCCTTGATGCAGTCGACCAGCTTTGTTTTTGATGTAACAAAGCGTAAAATAACTAATCATAGTCCAACTGGACAACTATGTCAACATTTCGTTAGTAATTGATCACAGAAGTGCAGCTGTGTCAAGCTCAAGCTAGAAGTCAACTCTGCTCAAAGACATAGCTGCACTTCTGTGATCAATTAGCTATTTCATTAAATTTATGATTTTTTTATTAATTTGTATTTTTTTATCATTTTTGCAGTCCGACATATAGCTTTGTATGCAATTCGTATATAATTAGGTCTTTTTGTAAAATAGCTATTTTAGAGCGATCAATATTCTACTATGTCGTAAGGGTAAAAAGTATGCTAATGACTACATATATGCCTCTGTGACTTTACAATTTTGGGCTTATTTTCAATTACATAAAATAGTTATTTTTTATACAAGACGATAAAATTGAATTTTATCGACGAGCGGAAATTGTTATTTCACATGGGACAAAGCTCGGAGTAATATAATTCTGCGAGTCGATAACATAATTTTATATCGTCGTGTAAAATTTTATTTTTATCTGCAACAAAATTAAAGAAAAAATTAAGAAAAATTAGCTAAAAACTAATTTCACTTCTAAATCATAATATGTATTCTGATCTATATGTTTTTTTTTTACTATTTTTTATGTTTTATGTTACAGAACAATGGTTCAATAGTAACAATTTACAAATTATTATAACACCGATCACTCAACAGTTAACAGTTAACATTTACAATAACTATCACTTAAATTATTATGTTAAATTAAACTTAAATTGAAATATTTAAAAAAACACGTTAATTTCTAAATATAAAATACAAACTGAAGTTAGAGACACAGATCACATTTTCGAAGACTTCGGATGCTGACTATTTGCTACAACACGTTTAGAAAATGCTTGTTTGCACTTTTCAAATGTTAAATTTGTAAAAAAGTTAGTAAAATAATTTTATTATAGAGTTAACATTTTGCCAGTAATTAAAACTTTTTCAGGACTACTAAATTAGCCATTCATGTATCTAAAGTGTTAACTAAGAAGAACCATTTTGTGAGGATTCTGTTAATTTTTTTTAAGACTTCTGTGATTCATTTTTATACCAAGCAGGACAAAAAAAGATTTTTTTCAAGATCGTAGATCTGAAAACTTTTTCAGGCACTTAAAAAAAATTGTTCTGATATATCCTAAATTATAACAAACACAGATGATTTAAATTGTAAGGTATAACGTCTATAATTATTATTATGAAGACTTTTATCCACCCCCATTTTTTCTACCAAATTGTTTTCTAAAAAAATAAGTCTAACGAATATGTGGAAATCACACAGAGAAAATGTCCTTGTGATTAGATTAATAAAAGAGCTGTATGTCTATTCATTAAATTACGTTTTATCTTCCTCTATTCATTACTCATTGTATCTAATTTTATCAATGTAAAACAATAGGAACGGAATAGGAAAATATTATAGAATGTTTGTAGGTGTTACATCAGTTACGTTAATAATTTCTTTATATGTAACAATTCTACATGCATTCAGTAATTTCTTTACTCTATTATCCTTTAGGGTGTAGACAAAAACCAAAAACATTCATGTCGGGTTTAGGTATACTTATTTTAATCAAAGAAAAATGATTGTTCTACAATTGTTAAAAAAAGTACTTTTTTTTCTTTAATTTAAGTGTGTGAGGTTTGTTTTTTTTATAATTACTATATTTTCTCAAATAAAATGCAACTAGCAATATATACCCTGTAACAAGTTATTTTATTTAATAAATGACTTAATTTTTAATACGAAAGAATGTGATACTTTAAAACTTTATTTTCTTCCTTTGCAGTAGTAACTTATCTAAAAGCGTTTTAAAAAATGTATTTTAACGCAATTTGTTATGGGCTGTGCTAACGTGTACTACATGTTAAATGTTTAAAACATAATTTTTAAAGTAAGTAATTTTAAAAATAAGTTTTAAAGAATTACTTTACAGTGCAAATTACCTTCAGTTAGCCACATACGTTACGAAAAAAAAACCATAAACTTCCAAAAAATTACTTCGTAGACAAAAAATTTCAACTCCACCATCTGATATCATATTGCACTCCTTCTCTATAGATGAGTTAAAATTTTGGCGTCAAGAAAACGAAATGCAGAAAAGCGGCTGGTTTTGATGGCATTTATCATAAAGTTAATAAAAACCTGGGGAATTTAACTTTTATCTGGTTACTTTCTCTCTTTAATAATGATTTAGTTATAAGTATTTTACCAGCAATTTCTCGAAGACTTAAAGTAGTAACAATTTTGAAACTTAGAAGACCCTAATAAACCTGACAAGTGTTTATTACAAGATTTTGGAACATTTTCTACATAGCAGAATTTATCACCTAATTGAAGAAGTACTTTGACTTAACTGCTGCTTATGATGCTTTTGGAGAGTTATCAAACTAATAGAAAATATGTTGTCTAACAGCAGTTTTAAAGTTTTTGTTGACAATAAAAGCAACATGTTAAGAAGACTTAATAACGGTAACGGTCTGCCAACAAGCAATTTGTCAAATGATATTGCGCTATCTTTTCAAAGCAATAACTTTAAAAATAATGGCTAAATATTTGAAAAAATGGCGTTTCATCCAAATCCAAGAAAAACAAACATATGTCATGTAAACAACTAAAAGAAATAAACTGTTAAATGTTTATTTCAATAAAATTTCTGTTAAATACAACAGCAATCCAGTTTACCTTAGTGTAACATTATACTTAGTACAATGTTAAATACTTAGTTAACTTTTTACGTAACTATTATACATAAGTTATTTGGTGTTAACACTGTTAACTAAGAAGCTACTGCAAAATGACATCGTACTGCAAGTTTAGCATTTATTGTTTTGTCAGGAACCAATTATGGCTTTCCAGTATAGCTAGATAGTGCACATCTGCTAAAAGCTAACTCCATGATTTAGTGTTTTAACAAATATTGCTTTACCTTCAATCAAAAAAAAAGCTGCTTTAAAACAGGAATAGGATAAATATCAAGGAACTGGAGATAAATTTGCAATATCCCAAAACCTAAATAACTTTCACAAAAAAAAACTTAAATTACGAAAGTCTATATAACTACATGTTAAGATCATTTTTGACTTCAGATGTATGATGGCGTTCTAAATGGCAAAATATAAATGTTTGCAATTAAAAATCCTACTAAGATTGTTCCTGGTTTTGAATTTAGAATTAGAATTTAGAATTTATGTCCACGTAAAATTTGGTGTCAGTTAAACAGCGTTAGAACTGGCTATAGTCGATGTCATTATACTTTATTTCAATGGAATGTTTCAGAAAATGCAAATTGTATGTGTGGAAATAGTATAGAAACAATTAAACACAGGATCAAAGAGTGTAATTTGACAAAATTTGTAAGTGGTTTCCACAAATTACACAAGCTTAGTGCAAAAGCAACTGAATGGCTTCGAAATTAAAACGTTTTTAACCATAAGTATGATCAAGCTAGCTACTTTGTATCTGTTCTGATCGGAGTTTTTAAGAGGTTTTCTTCGGTCGGTAGGCAAATACTGGAACAGTAACTTCTTTCAAAGGTAGTAATTAGTAGTAACGAACGAGGGTGTTTTAATTTTTTTATTTTTCAAAAAAAAAGCGTAAAAATCAAACGTAATTGGGTGACACGTAGGAGCTAATATGACGGTGCTATGACGGTGCACATATTTTTTTAGTAGGAAGATATAATTTTTCTTTTATAATTATGTAAATGTCTTACTAATTGATATTTTTTTTGCAAATAACTATTTAAAAAGTGAAGTTTTAAAAACTTAAGACCATTAAAAAACACAAAATTCCCTAACAATTTAAGATAGGTAATTTTTTCGTTAATATTATATAAAGTACCAACATATAGAAAAAAAATTAAAGAATAATGCTGCTAACGTCTTATGTTTCTAATGTTTTAAAATTTTATTTTTTAATTTTATGCGTTAGATACTTTATATTAAAAATTTGAGTTTTTTATTCTATTGTTTAGTTTATCAGCATGCTAAATAAGTAACTACTAAGTTGCAAAGCCCTCTTAGTAAGATATTTAATTATAAAAGAAAACAATACCAGTCTTTAAAGAAAATATGACGTCATAGCGTCACTATATTAGTCCCTTGATAAGAGTAATTACTTGTTTTTTATTTTGTAAAAATGAAAGAATTAAGTACAAATTTTATGTGTTATTTACTTTATATTAAGAACTTAAAAAATATTATCTTTTGTTTCAGTTCATTCGCACGCAAAATAATTAACATAATTGTAAAACCGTATTAACAGGACATCTAATTATAAAAGAAAAATTATATCATGCTATTTAAAAAAATATATGATGCCGTCATAGCACCGCCGTATCGACAGCTGCGAGAGAACCAAATATGTCAAAATTAAACTTCCTAAATCTAACAAGTACCAGCTCTTGCATTTGTTTAAAATTAAAAAAAAAATACGATTTTTATGCGTTAGTTCAAACTCACCCTGTATACCGTCCGAGTGTTGCTACGACATAATACATTGTGTCTCGTTCAAAAGCAGCTTTTTTAACAGTTTGAGGTACAGTGTACCATATATCTCAAAAACTATAAACATTTATATAAAACAATTTTGGTTATTTAGCATCCTTTTAATAAGAGCTATCGCCTATTAAAATTTCTCACATTACTTCAATCGTATATTTAACATGTACGTACAGTTAAGGTGTTGGTGGCAGAAATTTTTAAGTCATTTGCTCGTGTGGCAAAAGTTGAACACAATAAAGTCTTAGTTATAAAGACCGTCAAAGTCAACTTCTTGTATACCTTTGTTCCTGCACTATTAATTAATAAATAATTAAACAGCTAAAAAAATTGTTGCTCTTAATCGTTTGCTCGTACCTGGCACTTTTTTTAAATTAATGGTATCTAACAAAATTATTACATAAACCTGATCGCCAGAATTAACAGTCCGAAAGTTTTGGAAAAGAATTCAGACGCTAAAAATTATTATAGAAATATACTACTTTGAATGAAATAAGTTGTGGTCAAATTTTAATAAAAATTGCACAAAAGTTTAATTTTGATATAATAATTAAATGATTAAAATTCCAACAAAAAAAATTATTGTCAAGCCTGTTTTTTGAAAGATTTTATATAGAAAAGACAGAATATTAAAAGGTCTTTACAATTTTGCAGAGAACACCAATAACACCATTAAAAATGCCCAGAATTCGTAAACGTCAAAATTTTCAACAATTATTAATGATTTCAAACGAGGTCGAATTATTGACATAAGAGAGGGTGGTCTTTCGTTTCAGAAAATTGCCACCAGAATTGGTTGTGATGCAACTACAGTGATGAGATGTTGAAGAAGATGGTCTGAGGAAGGTTTCTATAGACGTCGGAGAGCATCTGGACCACAGCGAAAAATGACAAACCGCGAAAAAAGACGTTTAAGACTTTTGGCGTTAAGAGACAGATTTTCAACCACGCGAGTAATTGGAAACACTTAGAGAGAAACTTTAAATGTAAGAGTTTCAATAGCGTCCATATATCGTCGAATACGTAGTTTTGGAGTGCGTTCTTATCGTCCTTTTTGGTACCTTCCCCTAACCATCATCGAGCTCGTAGATTAGAATGGTGTATGGAACGGGTAAAATGGAGACAGGAATGGCATCAGATTGTGTTTACCGACGAATCTAGATTTTATTTGTGAGCCAACGACGGACGTAGACGGGTCAGACGTCTTCGCGGCGAGCGCAAAAACATAAACTTGGCACTTCCCCGGAATACTGCGCTTACTCAGAGCGTGATGATTTGGGGTGCTATCACGTATGGCAGTAGGTCTCCTCTGGTTTTTATTCCTGGCAACCTAAATGCTCAACGGTACATAGAGGCGGTGCTGGAACCAATTGCACTGCCGTACTTCCTGTTTTTCAACAGGGTAATGCTTGTCCACACACTACAAGAAAGACAGTAAACTTTTTAGAAGAAACTAACGTGGTGGTGCTTCCATCGCCTTCCCGTTTATTTTTCGCGGGCGGATTTTTCACCCATGTGTGGGATATATAGGCGCAAGACTAAGCAATTTATCTCATCCCCCAGACTTTTTGAACAAGCTTCGTGTGCAGATTCAGAAAGCTTGAGATGCACTTCCGCACAAGGATATTAATCATCTCATTCAAAGTATGCCAAGTCGAGTGAATGAGGGCAATAGAAATCATGGAGGACCCACACATTATTTAAAAAATGCATTTGTTTTTAATTTAATAAATTAAAATTGTGATGATTTCTTTATTGCATTCAAATAAACCTTCTGTTAAATTTTCATTAAAATTTGCCCATAACTTTTTGATGTTGCAATTTTCATTCAAAGCAGTATAGTTTTATAATTGTATCAAACTTTTAATAAACAATTTCTCTTAACTATCTATACTTATTTGTACAACAAAATTTAAATAAACGACAAAGAACCGTTATTTTCAATTTGCCCTGATGTTTCGTTTTCTCCTGACAAGCTGCATCATTCTTTAGACGACGGCAGCGTAATCATCTGTATAAAAACCATCGTTTCCCTTCATCTGTTGGATAATGTAAAATAACGAGAGGTTCAAAAGTTTTGGAGTCAAGTTACCTTTGGTGTCATAAACGTAGGGCTTGGATTAAAATAATAGAATTATTTGGCAAATTAATTGTACTAAAACGTTTTTAACGTCATGCTAAACTTTGGTTTTCTGAACGGTCTTCTATTACAATTTGCAACTAATTTCTCTTTTGGTGTGTTACTACATTTTATTTATTATTTTATTATTAATTTTACTTCCGTTCATTTTTATTTTGTTCATTCGTTAAAATGTTTACTCCTGTTCAAAAAGCGTTTTTGATAGAAAGTTATTTTCGCAATAGTGTACAAGCTGTAGATGGTGTGTGGCAGTACTCAGCAGCAGCTTGTATGGAGGAATTTAGAGCACAATTCCCTAACATAATTGTTAGTGACTATCAATTGAGACAACAGTTTAAAAAATCAGTATCGTGCTTTCGGGAAACAGAGTCTGTTAATAGAAGACCAAGCGTTGGCAGGCCACGAATTAGGACAGAAGCGGTTATAGACAACGTAAATATCCAGTCCAACAAAATCCTACTTCTTCAACACGAAGGCTTTCCCAACAGTTAAACATTCCTCGTACGACTTTATTAAGAGTACTTTGACAAGACTTACACATGCACGCGTATAAGATCCAAATGTATCAAGAACTGCTACCAATTGACTATGAGAGGAGGCTTCAGTATTGCCAGTATTGCCAATATTTACAAAACAATATTCTTAGGCAATGCGAACAAATAACTCCTGAAATGTTGGTAACCGTTTTGGAAAATATGAAGAAGTGAGTGAATTTATGTATTCAGGAAAATGGTCAACACTTTCAACATTTGTTATAACATATTTAATAAAACTTTGTATTACATGTTATTTAATCATTTAAATTACCACAACCAACGTTAAGGTTTAAATTACCACAACGTTCCGAGTAAAATACACAAGTATTGTCGCTGAAGAACTCTCTTAGATACGCACCAGGCAATGCTATCAACATTCTTTTTTTTAATAAAACAATCGGTAAATTAAAAGTAATTATCAAGAATTATTTTAAAAAATGTCCTTTAGGTTTGTCCAGTATCATTAGTATCCAGTATCAGATCATTACAGTAATCGGCTCTGAGGTTGATTTGCCTGTTCGCTGGTTTAGAGTGAAAACCTGCAAACTCCACTTTTTCTCGAAATTGAGATTTTAATAAAATTCGATAAAAAAATAAACGTCTTAATATCTAAAAAAAAATTTAAAATTTAAAAAAACCTGTTAACTCCAAACATTTAAAATTTTCTTGCTAAGTCCATTAGTTTTTTTTTACTATTATAAATGTACTTGTTGAGTAACTCTTAGATTTCTATTCGCTAGTTCAGAATTTAGACAACCTTCTGCTTACTCCACACTAGAATTTTAATAACATTACAAAAACCTTTTTATCTCCAAAAACACATATCTAAACTAAACAATAATAAGGTTTTTTGGCTCTCCTGAAAAGTTTAAGAAAGTAGAGTTTGTAGGTTTTGTGGTGGAAGCTTGAAAAGTGGTCGTGTCAGGTCAGCATGATAATATCTTCGGTTTGCTTATTTAAAAAATCACTTTTTAATAAAAGTGTTATAAAATTGTTATAGTTTTTCTCAGGTGTTAATTAAAAACAAAGAAACAGTCAGGTTTCTAAATAATCTATTAATTCTTCCTTTTTACAAACTCTTCTTACGAGCTACCCTTACGAACTGCCCCATTTACTTCGCATTCGCACCACATTCCGTCTCAATCTTTTAAACTAACCAATCAAATCACAGCATTCATTTAACGTTCAAAACCCAAAAACCAATCGGCAAACACAATCATATCATCCACCTGCCATGCATAACTAACCTAACACCCCACACATGTGTTCCACATCCGTCTGCAAAACTACTTAAGTTTGCGACATTCAGGCACCACCCAGACCACACAAGCATCCCTTATAATCTAAAATATGTTTATCAATTCGGCCCTTCCTGACAAAATTCTCGTCCTCGAGAAATTAACACCTTACATCTACTTACAACTACAATACGATAAACATGTCTACGCAGTCTCCACATGTAACTGGAAATACACATGTAAAAAAAAACACCACTTTACACAAAGTTCTTCAACACTGCGCACACGCGTCACCATTATTAATTTTCAAATACACCATTATCCGCTTACTATAATGATACAGTAACCTATTCTACTTATAATTAAATGTACATGTATCAGAAGGGCCTTAACATATATCTAAAATAATTATCTACATTGTATCGGACTCATTCCTGTCAACCTTACTGACCAATTTCAGTCGGTCGACAGAGATGATTCCCTTATAAATTCGGCCGCTTTGTTGCTCGCCTTCTATGTCCTGTACCAAGTATCTATCATTACCTATGAATTTGACAATTTCATAGGGACCGCGATATTTTGGGTTCAGCTTTCTACTTCGTCCGGTAGAAGGAACTTCCGCGCGAACCAACACTAAATCCCCTACATTAAACTTATTTGCTTTACGCCGCGACTTGTTAAATCTAGTGCACATCTTTTCGGCATTTCGTTTCAACCGATCCGCGACGTTTGTTGCCTCTTTCGTGGTACCTAATCTTTCATTTAACTCTCTAATCTCCCGAGTCAAGGGACTAGTTGCAAAACCTTCCCGATTATAGGAGCGAATCAAGCTAAACGGGGTTCTTTTCGTTACCGAGTGTGTCGCATTATTTATGGCCCATTGCACTTCACTTAACTTTTCATCCCAATCGCTACCTTCAACGTCACTAGTACTTGTACCCAAACACGTTATGATAACGTCGTTTACTTTTTCTACCTGCCCATTCGCTCTAGGCGTCGCGGTCGCGATTTTAATGTGTTGTATTTCTAACGCGGCACAAAACTCCTTAAACGTTTCCGATATAAACGCTGTTCCTCTATCGCTAATTACTTTATCCGGCTTCCCATAATTAGCTATAAACTCTTTCAAGAATAGCAAAGTCGACTCCGCCCCTACATCAGGCAAAGCTTTCAAGACCGTATATTTACTATAGCCGTCCACAATCGCCCCTACGTACTTATTTCCAGCTTTGCTTAAAAGAAAAGGTCCCAGATAATCGATATGTACGACCTGGAACGGGGAACTACCTTTGTCCAATGGATGTAACATACCGGGTTGTCTACCTCTTGGAGTTTTGTTGTACAAACAATTGACACAACGATTTATGTACTTCGTTACTGCCTCACGCATTTTTGGAAAATAATAATTTTCTTTTACCCTAGCCAAGGTTTTATCAATGCCCAGATGCATCAGTTCTCGATGAGCTCCGCTAATAATGTCGTACCTTAATTCGAGAGGTACATACAACCGCCACTTACCATTCTTAACCCTGTACACTCTACCGTCACGTAGTGTAAATTTAGCATGAGTCGCCTTATCAGCACTTTCCAGTTTGGCCAAAACGCTCTTAATTTCATTACAGGTACGCTGCAATGCCGCTACCCAATCCGTATTTATGTTTATACCCATTACTTCTGGTAGACCTCCTATTGCCACGGACCGTCCCTCCTCTACCGCATTCCGGCTAAGTGCATCGGCCACTTTATTGTTTTCACCCTTATGGTACTCAACTGTATAATCAAATTCAGATAGCTTAACAAACCACCGACCTATCCTCGGATGCATATCTCGTTTATTAGCTAACAACTTCAAACTGTTGCAGTCAGTTCGAATGGTAAAATGTATTCCTAACAAATAAACCCGAAATTTTTCCAACGCAGCTATAATTGCCAAACATTCTAATTCATAGCTGTGATATTTTGCTTCTTCAGGGGTGGTTCTTCTGCTATAAAAGGACACTGGCCGCAATGAATTGTCTCCTTGTCGCTGCAACAGTACCGCCCCTAACCCAATGCTACTGGCATCTGTGTGTAATTCAGTGTGTGCGGCCGGATTATATACGCAAAGAATTGGCTTACTCAACAGTACACGTTTCAATTTATCAAACGCATCTTGTTGGGCCGATTCCCAAACAAATGCAGCTCCCTTCTTCAATAAATCGCTAAGAGGACGAGCGATAATTGCGAAATTTTTGACAAATCTCCGAAAGTAACTAGCCAAACCCAAAAACGACCGAATGTTGTGAACATCTGTAGGGGTGGGAAACTCGGCCACTGCCCTGAGTTTACCCCTTCCTGGTTCAATGCCCTCGCTCGAAATTGTGAAACCCAGATACTCAATTCTTTTCATGAAGAAGCAACATTTTTTTAAATTCAATGTCAAATTCGCGTGCCTAAGCCTATCAAACAACAATCTTAATTTAACTAAACCTTCCTCAACAGTTTTAGATGGAATTATTATGTCATCCAAATATGCAAGTGCGGTATCATACCGCAAATTTCCTAACACTATATTTATTAGTCTTTGAAACTGTGAAGGCGCATTTGCCAATCCGAAACTCATTCTCTTGAAGCAGTATACTCCGTCAGGTGTTATAAATGCTGTCTTACCTTTGGCATCCTTTGCCATTGGTACCTGGTGATACCCCATTGCCAGATCCACAGAGGTGAAATAGACCTGTCCCTGTAGTCGATCCAGTTGATCATCGATTAACGGCAGTGGATAATGCTGTTTGACAGTCTTCTTATTCAACGCACGATAATCAACGCACATACGAACATCACCACATTTTTTTCTCACTAATATCACAGGGCTCGCAAACGGGGAGTCTGTTTCCTCTATGATATTCGCTTCCTGCAGTTCCTGAACAATGTCGCGCACTTTTTGTCTTTCTGAAAATGACATGCGATAGGGCCTGTAGACTACCGGATTATTGTCTGTTAATTCAATGTCCATTTCGAGAAGATCCGTGCACCCTATTTGTTTCGCGTTACGCGCTACCAAATCTCGATAATCGTTCATTAATGCCAACACTTTTGTGGCATCGTCACCAATCAAATCCGATCGAATTTCGCTTTCCAGAATAGGCTCTTTATTAACTTCCCGTCTTTGCGTTCGTTTCACACAAACATCACCGCGAGCCACACTTTGGTCTTTAGCAATGTCAACGTCTTTTCCGCTTATGTTTAAAATTGGTAATGTCGCGCTACCATCACTATCTGTGGTAAGTACACACCGTGGTACCCACCCTCCTGCTTCTCTTAAGCCTCCTTCTACACATAAAGTAGCCCTGGGCATATCTGTTTTTACTGAAATATGGCCTAGAAAGTTATTTCCGATCACCGACGCTTCACTTGCCCATAACACCGTTCGTGATTTAGTTGGCTCGGTAATTTGTTCATCTTTTTCAATAATTAATTCTGAAGGTGTCTTCACTATTTTGATGTGGGGCTGTTCAGTGTATGGATGTCCCACAATTATTGGAATTTCTTGAGTGTCCCGTGGTACAATTAACACTTCTACTCCAGCACCCACCCCGTCGATTTCCATCTTCACATTTGCAGACCCTAAAACTGTGGTCACTGCTCCACCGTAACCTGTCACATCTTTCTTGTTGTCCCAGTTACATTGCAGTTTTAGTTTTGGCACGTAATCATCGCGAACTACACACACTTCCGACCCCATATCTACATATCCACGAACTTCGACCCCATTTACCGTTACATCTTTAAAATATTTTAAATTGTCTGATTGGGCGTCGATCTTCTTTACATTACTTGATGTTTGATGACTATTATTAGGCACCGACATTTCTTGTGCACCAGATTGTCCGCGTTGCTGCCGCGACTCGCGAAACGATCCGCGACACTCGCGCGCGTAGTGTCCGTTGGCTCCGCATTTGTAACACAAGCTGTTATTAAGTCGTGGCGTATTACAGTTTCGCGATAGGTGGCCCTCAGCCCCACAGCGATAACACTGCTTTTTCACCGAAGTCGTTACGTATTTTTCGGGGATCGGCCCGGAATCCAAACGTTCGTTTATTTTAATGTCTCGAAGCAGTTCCCATTCATCAATGTGTTGCGTTAACATCAAACAACGTGCAACTTCTTTTGCTCTCAATCCCGACACCAACATTTCTTTTGATTCCGAAAAAGGGAGTTTTAAATCCCTACACATTGCCATTTTGGCATAGAAATAATCTTCGCCGCTTTCGGTTTTGCCCTGTTTCCTGTTGGCCAGTTCGTTAACCCTTTCGGCCAATGTTCTGCGATCGGTATAGTTTTCTTTAAACTTTTTTTCAAATATGGCCCATGACATGATATCATTTTGGTGATACCTATACCACAACAGCGCACTTCCGGTGAGGTGTTGACGTGCCACCTCCAGCAGGATGGTATCGCCCCAAAATTGGCGACCCGCCATCATCTTCAAGTCATCCAGCCACTGAAGAGCCGCTGTCGAACCAGCTCTTCCATCAAAATTCCTCAAACTCTTCGTTAAGTCAGGCATGACACAATAGCCCATGCTACCACTCGTCGACGACCCCGCTGTTTCCACCGACCCCAACGCTTCCGCACCACTTCCCTGTCTGAACAACTCCTCTGTCCCAGATGGGTCTTCCTCCAGTGCCGCCGTTGAGGGCGAAATGGCCGTCCTCGTAGCCATCGCCTTGTTCACTGCCTTCTCGACTAACTCTAATATCGACTCCATACTTAGAAACTCCTGGCCTGTCTGTCCTTCGTTTTCCATTTTGTTAATCCTTTCACACTTACTCACAAAACACACGCGAGCGAATCCCACTTCTGATAATTGTTATAAAATTGTTATAGTTTTTCTCAGGTGTTAATTAAAAACAAAGAAACAGTCAGGTTTCTAAATAATCTATTAATTCTTCCTTTTTACAAACTCTTCTTACGAGCTACCCTTACGAACTGCCCCATTTACTTCGCATTCGCACCACATTCCGTCTCAATCTTTTAAACTAACCAATCAAATCACAGCATTCATTTAACGTTCAAAACCCAAAAACCAATCGGCAAACACAATCATATCATCCACCTGCCATGCATAACTAACCTAACACCCCACACATGTGTTCCACATCCGTCTGCAAAACTACTTAAGTTTGCGACATTCAGGCACCACCCAGACCACACAAGCATCCCTTATAATCTAAAATATGTTTATCAAAAGTAATAAAATTTTAACTGACGTTTATGACGTTTTTATAATATTAAGTTGACAAATAATACTTTTATTTTAATCTAAGCCCTACGTTTATGACGCCAAAGGTAACTTGACTCCGAAACTTTTGAACCTCTCGTTATTTTTCGTCGTTTATCACAATCTATTTGTTGACGAAATGCATTTGTCTCAATGCGCGGCAACATTTCGGAATCCTCTCTTAATTGGTTCAAACTTCAAAGCTCGCGGCCGACCGCTTTTAGACAAGTTTATACATGGTATCTCTTTGTAACATTCTTTGATTGTGCAATAAACTGTAGATTTGCTCATATTTTAATCTCAATATATAAACATCAATTTTATAAGACATTTTGCGAAGCAGAAATCAAAAACTTTTGCATTGTTCATTTAAGGCGTTTACGAAAATTCAACCCGGGTTAGTAATCCGTCACGTGACCTGATCCGTCAGATCCATCTCAGATCAGTGATCGGGGTTAGTTATTTTCGAACGACACAAACTCTGACCAATGACCTTGAGAGCATTTTCCCAAATTTCACAGCAATTATTTTTTTTTAATGTAACTATAGCAACCTGACATATTAATAAACAAAAAATAAATTTGATACTTTGTCATTTTGTTGTGTTTTCGCAGAGACAACACAATTAATCTTGTCGAAACATCCAATAAATATAAACACAATATGATTTATTTGGTAGAATCAGATCTAATAAAAATATTCAACAAAGAAATCCAATTCAAAATTCCAAAATTCCAAAAATTTCAAAAAACCACAAATTTTTATCAAATCCATTTTGCTTGAAAACCTACCCTGCTGCTGTGCTGGATCCCTCGATCACTGATCGATCCCTGATCCGGATCATTAACCCTGAATAAACGAACACGGGTTACTGAGCGAGGTTGAATAAACGAACGCTCGGATCAGTCGGATCCCTGACCCAACTGATCGAGTTGAATTTTCGTAAACGCCTTTAGATTACCTGACTGGTGACACTTTGTTCCCAAAACTTTCGAAAAATACGTTATTAAACTTCTCCATGTATGAGTAAATTTTTTTTTGACTTTGTGATATATCAAAATTTATAGAATTTGCTTGT
This sequence comes from Tribolium confusum, assembly GCA_029207805.1. Lineage (NCBI taxonomy): Eukaryota > Metazoa > Arthropoda > Insecta > Coleoptera > Tenebrionidae > Tribolium > Tribolium confusum. The sequence goes on from JALGAY010000003.1 coordinate 40,600,112, forward strand.
CAATAAAATTAACAGGGAATGTTAATTAGGTTACAGATAAAAAGAAAAAAAAGAAATACCTCGATACCTCGATACCCCCCGATACCTCCGATACTTCGATACCTTGATAAAAGGTGGCTATAAATAAATAAATCAACCAGAGTGCTTTGGATTTTGGAAACACAAGCTATTTTGATGAAAACAAAAGAATTAACAAGCTATTTGTTGAGATATTCATTTATAACGAGCCGATACTTCCAAAACCTCGATACTCCCTATAGATACCTCAATACCTCCGATACTTCTGATACCTTCGATTTCTTGGTAAAGTTGTTTTGTTAAATGTTAAAGTTATAGATATAAGAATACCAAAATTGCCAGACATTAGAATTACTGATTTTCTACAGCCAGAAGCTTCTTACTCATGATAGCCCAGTGAAAATGTGCGTATTAGAGTGGGCCAAAAAAATCAACTATTTTTTTTTAAATTCTTGACACTAAAAAATTGGTTCCTAGAATTAAAATAATTTACATTTTTTGTAGAAAATTGAATGTTCCAAAAAAGGTATCTTACAGTTTTTTTATAACTCTTACCGTTTAGAAGATATTAGAGGTCAAAATTTGAAGAATTTAGCAAAAATAGCTTTTTCACTTCTAAATTTTATAACTCGTGAATAAATAAATATTTTTAAGTGCACAACATACGGTTTTGTAGAAAATTAAACGTTCTACAAAAAAGTCGTTTGTGGTTAATGGATTACTTTAGCCATTTGAAAAAAATTGGAGATTTAGTATCAAATTTTGATTTTTAAAATGCGAATATCTTCTAAATGGTTAGAATAATCAATAAACTACAAAAAACTTTTTTTATAGAGCGTTTAATTTTCTACAAGGCTGTATGTTGCGCATTTTATATAAAAGTAGAAAAAGAATTTTTGTAAAATTCTTTAAACTTTGACCTCCGATATCTTCTAAATGGTACAACATATAAAAAAATTGTAAGATAACTTTTTGTAGAGCGATTAATTTCCTACAAAAAATGTAAATGCAAATTTTCTGTACAATCAAGCAATAACGAGATATGGATTTTACCATATCGAACTGAAAAAAAAATGGAAAACTGCGATGAGGGAGTCTTTCCTAATAAAATTAAGAGCTCATCTAAAAAAAGCATTTTTTAAACGTGCTTAAAAATCCGTTTTTTAGTGTCGGAAGTTAAAAAAAAATAATCTATTTTTTTGACCCACCCTAGTGCGTATATGTAATTATTTAAAAATTTTGTTCAATTAGAAAGTGCCATTTGAAGGATGGAGGTAAAACTTGAAATACCCGATATACAGTAAGCGGCAAAAGTATGGAACATCCAAAAAAAAATAATATTTCTATTCTTTGAATTTCTGTTAAGTGCGCCATTAATATTATGCAATGTTTTAAAATTAAAGTGTCAATTATTGTTTTCAACAAATTTTTAACTGTCACTATTTTTTAAACTGTCAAAAAGCCATAGGATGCTAGATTTTAAAAATAAATTCAATAATAATAAATTTAATTTTTTTAATTTTTGTTTTACTTAATAAACTTTTAATAACTAAAGACAGACGTCTTACTGTCAAACAATTATTGGGTGGTAATTTCAAAAATTAACTCAAGAGAAAATTGCATATTTAAATTATTTTTTTTTTAATTGGCAATATTTCGAAAACAGTTGAAGAATATAGGGTGCTATTTAAAAAAAAACAAAGTTAATGTCTGTATCTGATTATTGAGAAATTCTGAATTACAAAAAATATTTTAAAAAGTTCCATACTTTTGTCGCTCACTGCATAAACGATAGACGCGAGCTAATAATTTAGAAGAGTTTTATTTTCATAAATTTTAAATATTATTTTTTCGAAAAATCGGGGACATCTGACCTTGCCACTTTATTTAGTCAGTTTATAAGCTTCAAAACTCTACTATCTATCAATCCCAACGGCGAGCTAATTATATACCAAAATTGACACAAACGCGTAAGCAAAATTTTTCTTGTGGTTTGAGGAGAATCGGTGAAATGCAGCTCGACTTCACAGAGATGTCGCGTCGAAACTTACAATTATGGTAAATTTTGTATCACCGGCACAATTAATTAACAGTTACTGGTAATTATGACAGAACTACAATATAATAAAGAAATAAAGAAAAGTAAACATTTTATTTTAGCCCTAGTGTGTGCGATTTCGTATGAAGTTTTTGAGGACCTCTGACATATGTGCGAAAGCTTCCAAAGATGCAGATTTCCTTAAAGTAACCCCTGAATTTTGATTGATGTAGATAACCAAAAAATCTTCGTGCAAAAATATTTTTTTCTACTTTGCGTCGGAAACAGAGTCTGATTTTGCGTCGGAAACAGAGTCTGATTTGGATGCGGAATTGGCCAATTCCGTACCCAAATTGTGTGCGGTAAGAACTAGTGCAATTTACTGTTTTCGGATTGGTAACACTGAGTAACGCTGTCGCTGGAATGAAACGTCACGTTTATTTATGTCAGCCTGAGGATAATAATTGTAATCGAATAAATTTTGTTGCACTTGATGACCAGCAGTATTTCTCAACAAAATGTTTGTGTGTGTGTGTGTCGCAATTAACCCATAAAATATTCGAAAACGGGGCGGGTAGACAAGCGGCGCGGCGTTGGAAACGCTCCAAACTTTTGAGGTTAGAACGAACTTAAAACTAAAATTGAAATTATCATTTATTTGCCGATTTACAACACCCACATCATTTGATAATTTACAAATTATTTGCTAGATGAGTTTATATCACTGTTTGATCTGAAATAACAATAAAAAGTATCGCTGAGAATCGCAATTAGTGTAATAATTTAGAAATAATTTTACAAGGTTTTTGGAGATTTTCCTTACTGGGTTAATGCCAATTGGAGTATTCAATCTATAACCGATACTGTAGGTAAAAAAGAAACATTTGTGAGTTACTTACACAGAATTTTGGACAAATTTGAAAACATTTCAAAGTTCAATGACTTCATTGACACTGCAATGACATTCATTACCAACCATCTCGTATTAACGCAAAAGTCCCTAAAGATTAAATAATTAACTTTTTTCCTTAAAAAATCACGTAAAACCCGCAAACTTGAAAAAATAGCATAAAGAACTCGTTTTTTAAAGTGATTGTGGCACTCATTCTTTATAAAAACTCGCGCTCGTTTTATAAACTTGAATTCGTGCCACAAAGTTGATTTTCAAAATGCGTTCTTTAATATACTATTTTCTATTGAAAATCGAAATAAGGTAAAATAAAACGTGCTTGAAAACGATATGAATTAAAAGACCAACGTATTATTTACGTCTATTAGTTTTTTTTATTTTCAATTAATTTACGGGTAATTTACGCTTAAAAACGTGACGTTTTTTAATTTTTTTAGGTGTACAGACCCTCAATTTAAAGAGTTGAATAAACTGGGTAATTTTGTGAGCTTTGTTTCAAGTTGCCTAAAAATCTCAACTCGATTTCTTGCTTGTCGACGCTGTTTTCAAATATGTAGAAAAATCGACAATTTTTTTAAAATTTTGTTGTAAAAATGATTACCTGAATATGTCAAATACCATCAAGAATCTAATGGAATCAAAATCCAGTCTATTATTATTATCCAAACTAACTATTGATTCGTTCTACCAAAACATGTTACATTGATACATTTTAAAAAGAGAGCGTACAAAGGATTTTGCATAAGAATTCGAAATTGCAGGCACCGGCGTGCTTTCCAGTCCCTTTTCAAAAAAATTACGAATTGAGGTACACAACCAACATTACTTCAACTCCAATACTTCTTATCAGAGCTTGATGCGCCATCTCTTATTATGAGAACTTTTACAAAACGAATTATCAATAGATACCTGTAGTCTTAGTGTTGTCTAATAGCAATGACTACCATGACTGGTCACTTTCCCCCACTTCTTGGTTCAAATTGGTTCTACGCACCGCACCATAGCGCAGTAACAAGAGAGACAGAAATTACCATATATTCGTATTAATCGTATTATACTTTGACAAGTCAAATATTTAAATCGTACTAGAGTAGATACCGCGTCGTGTTTCTATTGGCGAACTGTTAAAACGTTGCGCTAATGTTGCGCTAAGAATCCACTCAGTTGTTGTATTTTCGTCCAAGGTTCCTGAAAATTGAACCATGAACATCAAAGACACCGACAAGAGTGACCAGTCATGGTAGTCATTGCTAATAGTGTCCACGTGTAATTAGACTTTTGTGACCTTTATCTATGAATGTAACTAGTTGATTAATCCCCGAACAGAATTTAGTGTTATCAGACCTCGAAATCCACAGGTTAAATAAGGTAGATTTAATTTCAAACGACCCCCAGTAGCTAGGGTTGCCAACTTTTCAATATCAAAATAAAGGACGTTATCAAAGCAGTCAAAGGCGTATGTAGGATTAATTTTTTGGGGAGGCTTTTGGACTTTTTTTAATCCGGCTTTTCAATGCAATAGATACAATTTGGAAGCCGAAGGCGATAATTATTGCAAAAGCAAATGTTTTTACAATATTTATTTTAAATAAATAAAAACTGTTATCTTTGGCTCCAAATTTCTATTAAAAATCTTAAAATATACATTTTTGAGGGTAGGAAACCAGAATTATTGTAAATTGTCTTTTCTATACTCAGACATTTCTCAATATCTTGCTCGAAGGACCATCAATTTAAAAAAAAATATTTAAAAAACACAAAGTGTTTCAAAATTTTATGTTTTATGTTCGGTAATTCCGTTTATTTGGTTATAAAAAATAAAGTTTTTTTTATGTTGTTTGTACCTTTATGCAGTGTATAAAAGCCAAATGGAATAAATTCATTATAGTACATATTTATAAAAAAATCTCCAAATACGTCAAATTTAAATTATAAATTGACATTCTTCAACGTGAAAATGCGATACCTATCTTCAACCCCCTTCAAATGACAGGTACAACCCCCAATTTTTTAAATGGGAAGTATAGGCTTGTGATATATCGTTTGAAAGGACTCTTCATTCTCTACTCAAAAATGTTATCGTTTTCAAGTTTATCGCTAGAATGAAGATAGAATTAAATTTCGCTATAATATACTCAAAATGTAATGGAGAATGTAATAAAGAGTAAAAAATTGAAAATTTATAAGGTCACTTAATACAAAATAATAAATAATAAACAATTAAAATAATTAAAATAATAAACAAGTAATACAGAAACAATTGCATAAAAAAATAAAGTGCTGCTATTGTTATATTAAAAATTTAAACAAATAAAAATTTTCTAAACATAGCCTCCGGTAGTATTTTTATAACCATTTAATGCCTATATTTTCTTTGTTTTTTTTAATTCTTTATAGTTTAGTCAAAAAACGCCCCGATCCATACATTTGGTCTACCCAGTGCTATAGGTATAGCATTGCTTGGTCTGAAATAATGATGAGAGGATTCGTATAAATTTCGCAAGTTGGTAATTTAAGAAATGTTGCAATGTTTTTAAAGATTTCCCTTATTGTGTTTATGCCAATTGGACTATTCAAGCAATAAACCGGTACGGTAGGTAAAAAAACATTCGTGAGTTACATAAAATTTTGGACAAATTTGAAAATACTTCAAAAACATTGAACACTTTCATGACATTTATTACCAAATACCTCGGATTAACGCAAAAGTCCCTAAAGATTGAAAAATTATTTTTTGTACTTGAAAAGCACGTAAAACGCGCATAATAGAAAAAATAGGATAAAGAACTTTATTTCTAAAGTCATTGAGACTCATTCTTTAGTCCAAAAAATAAAAAATGTTGTAAAACCGTATGTTTATTATAATTTTTGATAAAAGATGGTAATGGAAAACAAACATTTTAAAATGTCGTGCCTAAATTGCCATACTTGTAAATCTGGTCTGGATCTGGATTAAGAAAAGTTATATGGTCTACTGCAGATTTTTTTTGTAGACTTATATATTTTAATATATTTTATAATAGACCTTTGAAAAATTAAGAATTAGTTTACTAAAATTACTAAGAGCGTAACTCTCATTAAAGGTCTTATAACTCTTATACTTCTCATTACAGAAGAAATTGAAAAAAACAATGTGTCTAAGTATTCTCTGAATTTGAATTATCAATACAAATTGAATACGTTAAATAACAAAATTGCTGTGTTAACGATAATGCCACCTTCAAACAGAAATGGATTGATTGTGTCGTTATTATAATTTTAACAAAAATATTGTTAAGAACCTTAATAAATTTTTAAACTATTATTGACTTTTATTTGCATTACCTCAAAAACTTATTTAATTTGCTACAAATAAATCAATGTTAATCATTTGAACAATATTGACTAAAAAACTGGGTAAAACTATATTTTTTAACAAGAGAATACAATTTTGAATTATGTAAAATTTCCTACATTCCGCGCATTGAAGTTGACAAGTCGTTTAAATGGTAAGTTGGACATTATTTATCAAAACAAAATGAAGATACGAAAGGAGCAGTAGTGTGATTAATGTCCATATGATTTATTTGACCCCCTTATCTCAGTTTTGTTAATTTATAACGTGCGGCCTATATGTACTGTACAGCCTTCTTTACACGTAATGAGATGGTCGAATTGCTTCGGTGAGCCAGCAGCGTACATTTTGACAGTATTAAACACAATATTAAATACTGATATTCGATTTGCATCATGTTGCTGCTTTCTCTCATCAACTACAGGCCGAAATATTCAAATTGAGAATATATGGGTAGTATCGCAAATAAACGTAGTTTACAAAATTAAACTTTATTTTTGTTTATCGAATAAAATATATTTTTTTGCATAAGCTATTAAGGGTAATTATTACACAATTTTTTGTTTTCCGCTAGCACGTTACATTTCTCAGAAAAAAACTTTTTTTTTTACTTTTTTATGTAAGATGTCATTGTTTGACTGACGATGACAACCACTATATATACTACTAGACCCGTTTCAAGTGAAATATAGGTATTAGTTGCAAAATTTCATGGTCTTTAAGTTGCTCCAAGAGTTTTTGCTCTAAGAAGCGCGGTTTAAAAGTTAACGCCAAAAAAAATGTTAACTTTCAACAATTCTGTTGTTCGCAAAATGTTTTCTGGAGTATGCGCCTTCTAAAATTATTTTAAAAAAAGAGTTATGCATTTATGAGTGGCATTACCATTATTTTTTATAATTTTTTTTCGGAAAACCCGGGAAGTATGAGTAACGAACACGGCGAGCGATTTCATCAAGATTTGAAAGTATTTCTGCTTTGAGAGATACATATGCAAGTAGTTATAAGAAAATAGCTAAAACTCTTTATTTTTAATATTTTTATTCAATGTTTTTTTGTAATATTTTTCTTATTAAATATAAAGTTTGACGTGCTGATTTTTTTTTAAACATTTTTTTTTAAATTGAGGGTGCCTTATATAACAAAAATATATAGGTCTCATTTCATGAACAAGAATGTTAAATTAGTCTATATTTCGTTTTCACAAAAAATCAGAAAAATCGGGATCTGCAACTGCTTGTTGACGAAGAAAAATATTAATATTTGCAATATTTTCGGTCGCAGTTTAGCTTGAAATTAACTCATAAGACAAAAAAAAGTAATTCAAAACGACTTTATTCAAAAAAAAAGAGAGAAAAAATACGAGAAAGCAAAAAAAGGATAATAAATAAATAAAATTAGAAAATTAATATATAGGCAAAGTCTAGCACAAATTGCTAGTCTACTGCACTTATTCAATGTAATACAAAATAAACAAATCAAAAAGAAAAGAAAGAAGAAAGAAAAAGGTATAAAAATTAAGATAAATTAATAAAATTAGCTTCTGATAATAAAGATATAGGTAAAAAATGTTTTCTAAGTTAAACATATTGCAAGGCCATTAAGTGGTAATTAATATTAAATATAAAAGAAAAATGTTGAGAGATTCTTCAATGTGATAGGTAAACTACAACGTCCCAAAAAAAGATTTTCATCTAGTTACCTTTGAAATTATTTTACATGTTAATTTTTTTGTGCCGCTCTACTCTTTAAGTTTGAACTAATTTATTCTGTCACCTATCAATCAAATGTCAATTCAGATTTGAAGTTTGGCAATGGGACTTTGACCTTTAATGAACATCCAAAGCAGGAAAACTTTTTCTTTAAAAATTGCCGCTTGTAGAGAGACCGAATATATGGGGTTTTTCATTTTTCTTGTTACAACCTTAGTGACATTACTAGGTTTACTCGTTACCCCTATTTGCTAAAGCGGCATTTTTTATTTTACATGGGAAATTCACAGGCGACTAAATGAAAATCTTTTTTTGGGGTCCTGTATTAAAAATTGTAACAGTTTTCTGCTTATAACATTTATAGGGTCTAAACTTTAAGTAATTTAAGAGTTTCAACACCAAAAATAGGGGTTGATATTTTAAAAAAAATTGTTTACGTCACAGCAAAAAAAAACGGTTGGCAAAAATTTTTTGGAATCAAGTGAGAAACGCAAAAAAAAGTAAAATCGACCTGTTTCGTAAAAAATTGACTTAAGATTTAGAATTAAGAAAATATGAATTTTATTATTTCATTCTTTTATGATGTCATCCTTAAGCTTCGGTGCAAAGGAGTCTTGCTTAAACGACCAGGTAATTAACCGGTGTAATCGAGCGGCTGCATGTTATTCATTCAACTGGTCTACACCAGTTGACCAGAAGACCAGTAGAATGAATCACATGCAACCCGCTGGACTACACCAGTTAATTACCTGGTCGTTTAAACAAGACTCCTTTGCACCGAAGCTTTCATCCTGCATATAAATGAGCGCCAAAACATAGTTGTCTTGTATTTAGGTATAGATAATTAATATTTTACTGAGCGAAGATCAAGTTTATGATGTGTATTTCTAAAAACTAACTTTTTTTAGATAAAGTGCTGTAGACGTAGATATTATTTTATAGACTGCAACAGATAAGTGTAATTCATATAAAAGTTCAAGACAGAGCCAGTTAAGATTGGTTACTTTATCACTAATTCAATCAAATTTTCTAAATCCAAAAATAAAACATGCACAGTTATTCTGAATAATTTGAAGTCGATTTTTGCTGATTTTATCTAAACAAGGATATTATAAAATGAGTCGATAATTCAAGGTAGACAAGACAAAAGATTCTGAAAACTTTTTGCGTAATTTAAAATTAAGAATGCTATAATTGGTATACAATAGCTTAAATGCAATATAACACTTTTTTTTTATTAACATTGTTCGTCAAATCGCAATAGCTCGTCAAATATTAGGTATACCTAAATTTTTCGTTTCAGCCACAACTGATAATAATGTATCATCAAAGTTAATTTTTAAATTAATTTATCTAGATGTTGTCTGAGCTTGTGAGGAGTGAAATATATGAGCTTGAATTTATCAGAGTTTAATTTTTTCATATTTTTATATTTATTATATATTTTAATTACTAAATAAAGTGTTACTTGGGGGTGGAAGTAAAACTTAGGACACCCGCTATAATAAATAACTATTAGCTTACAAGGGCAAGCTATATTTTTTTGAGTGAGGATCTATTCTCTAAAATTTATCATAATCTATTTAAAAACTAAATTATACCTGCACTTATATCATATTCATAATATTAATAACAAAAAATATATTTTTTTTAGAAAATGGACTTCAAAATAGTTTCAATCGAAATGGAAGATCCGACTAGTAATTCTGTTTATGGATCAACAGGAATAATGATAAATAAGAAGTATACTATTATTACTGCAAATATCATATCTAGACTGATTGACTACCGTTTTGCCAAGTATTTAGAAACATTAAAAAAGGGAAAAATTTATAAACTTGATGACGAGAAAATTGCCACTTCAGACTTGAGAATATTTTGGAAAGAGAAAGGTGATCTTTTTAATAAATATCAGACAGAAGCCGGTTCTATTTTTGCTATATTTTTATGTGAACATTTGAAAATACTTTTAAAACAGATTGTGATAGATTGGTCAATAGATACGCCAGTAGAGAAAAATTCAGCGGAAATTTTATCAGTATTTTTTGTTTTGAAAACTGGTACAACTGGTACAATAGATGATTTTAAAAATTGTCTAAAGCAGTGGTGGAATTTAGTTCAAAACGAAACAATCAATCAACTGGACGACATTCTTATAAGAAGTGCAGCTTTTGGAAACAAAATATTTTTGGATTCAATTAATAAAGGAATTGTGTCAACCATCATAGGGCAAAACAATTGTCTAATTGTCAGTGACTGTTCACTTACTCCAGGTAGTGAAGGCAGTGCAATGTACAAAAATCACAGGTAATTTTATGGTCGAGTTTTAAAAAATTAAACTTCATATTTATGATGCTTCTACCCAAATTAATTTATTATTATATACCATTATTCTTAAAATACCACAAAATTAATGTTTTAATAATTAAATTAATTGAGGAGGATTGGGAAATAGCTTGTCAAAAGCAGTGAATACAAAAATTTACTTATGTTATTGTCGTGACTATTTTTTGACGTTACAATTCACATAGGGTTTATAGTAGCGAAAATGCGTACTTTTATATGAATGGGTAGAAAAAATATTATGTTGTTATTTAATAAAATAATTTTGTAGCAATGTACCCCTTGGTATTGTTATTTCTACTTCGTCTTGGTGGAAGGGCGATTGGACTAGTTTAACATTAATTGCTGATGCTCGCTCAATTTTGTATGAATTTCAAGATGATTTTAAAATTACAACAAGAAGTACCATTACTCAAAACTTATTAGGTAGGCTGTTACGAGTAGTTTGTGCATCATAATAGCTGTACAATTTTAAGATTATTGACGACGTAAGTTAAACCTTTATTAATTTTAGCAAATGTTGGTTTAAGTGTAATGAAAGTTTACTGCGGATCAAATTGGGGTACAGCAATCATTGTAAACCAGGAAGGAATACTTTTAACGAATTCTCACGTAGTTGTAGGTTACATAATTATTCTTTTTTTATGTATATTTATCGAATATTTTTAAAGGACTTTTGTAACCCAATAAATTTGTACTGGAGAGGCAAAGCTATTAAAGGAAAAATAATTTATAAAACACCTGATGATGAAGTTTTTGATTTAGCAGTTTTAGAATGTGATCCCGATTTTTTGAAGTCAAATGCTTGTACAACTCTAAAATACTCTAAAGAACCTCCCGTGGTAGGTAAGTAGACACTAAAATGTGGAAAAATAAAGAGAATGTTTTTTTAAAATTAATTACCTATTCCTTGATTTTTATCTTTATACTCATTTTAGTGATTTTTTATTAATACATATTTGGTTTAAAAATAGAAATTTTAATGCAACGCGTCACTAAGCTGTTATTAACATTGTAACGATATATGATAATGGGTATTTATTCCGTGCTGCTTATTACGTTTTTTCTGCTGCCTATCGAAATTTACGCAGATCTTGTAAATAAATCGTTTTGATTTGACACCTGTCATTAATTGTTATTTATATTATCAAGGGAGAGAAGTGTATGATTATTCCTAAGATGCCGTTTATAGACCGAGAGCGAAACTCGAGTATATATTCCATTTTTTACACGACCTAAATCAATAATATTTGCTGTAATTTTTCAATAAAATTTAATTCAAGGACACAGCTGCACTTCTGTGATCAATTAGTAACGAAATGTTGACATAATTGTTTAGATGGACAATCATTAGTTATTTTACGTTTTGTTACATCGAAAACAAAACTGGTCGACTGTATCAAGGCCACGGCTACTTAATTTAATGCCTGCTTACATAGTTTTTACGACTATTTTACTTTTACGACTTAATGGGCGAGCACTCTGTATATCTCTTGAATCAAGAGTACTCATAAATTTGTGATTCTTACATTATTTTTTCTTGTGAAAAGCTCTGTTTTTTTGTATTTTTAACAGTCTTTTAAACAGAGTTTAAAATAGTTTACATCTTATAGGAGAAGAAGTGTATGCAGCCGGTTTTGCATTATTTTCCCAAAACATATCAACGAACCTCTTGATAAGTAAAGGATGTGTTATTCAGTATTATGAATCCATGGTAAGAACTTCTTGTTGTATTAATCCTGGAATGAGTGGTGGAGCTATTTTAAATCGATATGGTGAAATAATTGCAGTCATAGTTTGCAATTCAAGACTGAATGAAAATGTATATCCAAGGTTTAATATGGCAATACCTTACACAATTATTCAAGAAATTCTAGATGTATATTTCCAAAATAAAGGTTAGTGTAAAAATAGTTATTAGTTAATAATTAGTTAATATATAGTAATAGTTAGTTCTAAAATAAAATTATTAAAATGCATGAATAAATAATTATTGTATGTAGATACTAGCGGCCACGTACGTTGCCATTTAAAATTTTATATTACGAATATTGTGGTGTGAATTAGAAGCCTTTAATTATTAACATTCAGAGTAAACTACATAAGACAGTAGTTGTAACAATGTTGGATTGCGTAAACATTTATCAAAATTGATGAGCCATTTAATCCCGATTAATTCAAAATACGTTGAGGATGACAAGTTTGTTGTTGAAACGTGCGTCGTGCATCTTGAAATTGTTTGGTGCTTTTGGGTGCTTGCTTCATTTTTTTAAGAACATATCACATACTAATCACTATCGACATAATTCTGGACTCATCGCCCACATTAATTATCAAATCCGGTACAAGTCTACTTCTGTACATATCTTCTTCACGAATTACATGTTCTACACACTTTTTCCAGCTGACGCTCGAAATTTTCTTCTTCAATTGAACTCTCTGTCTTCACCTAATGAGATTAAGAAGTTACTTTTAGTTATTTCATTGGTATTTTTAATAGTGGTTATACAGAGTAGCCATTTTATTTGTTAAAATCGACGATGTCACAATTTTTTTCGTCTTGCCAATATGACACCACATCGCATTGGCTTGTTACTTTGCTGCCTGAAATATTATTGAATGCGGCCCTGACCAGGTCTAAGCGTGCCGCTGCCAGACCTTATTAGGGTTTTACGATAGGGAGGCTCTAAACTTATTAAAATGGCAAAACTATAAAAGTATTTTTTTAGCTGAGCTTTACAAGTAGTATATACCAAATGTGTGGTTAGATTTTGTAGGCAAATTTATCACGTGGCGTGGGTTGAAATTATATCTAAAAAACTGGACTGGTCGTAGATAAAACTTTGTAATTGTTTTAGTAAATAATTTATTATTAATCTACTGACTTCAGACTTTTTTCTAGATTCAACAATTCTTAATAAACTATACTCAGATGATCCCAGAATAACATCTGTATGGAAATCTGTATCTGCAAAATTGTAGTATGATTTCAATGTAAATTCGAGAACAATAAATTGAAATTTTAATCGCACCTATTTTTATTTTTTTACAAACCCAACAAACTTTAAATGCACTCAAAAGATAGTCCGCATGAGTAAGAGAGTATAAAATACGTCATGAATAATTTATAAAATTAATGTTTTTAAATGAGTTACTCGAGCAAACTGACTTTTAAGACTCCCGGAATGAGGTACCTAACGAAGAAAATGTGCTGAGCTCTTATTAAACAACATTAACAAATAATTTTTTTTACCTAAAACTAACGACTTAAAACTAGGTTTCTGTGTCAATTTTTTTATTTTTTGATTTTTAAAATATTTTGTAGCAACAAATTCAACAATGTTTCGACACAATAACCTAGTTTTAAGAATTTTAGGAACACAGATTTTTTTGTAAGTTTTTATCTCAACTCAAAATGCCCTAAAAACATTTGTCCTTTTTTTTAAATCTGACCGTCTAATGACGCTCTATAGCTAATGATATAGGTACGCATGGGATGTGGCTTGCAATAGAGAACGTATTAAGGACGATATTAGAAAATGTTCAAATTTAAATTGGCTTATTATGTGAAGTCATTAAAATTCACCAATTGTAACAAGAATGCAATATAATTATTAGTCGCGTCAAAAAAGTTTTAGTTCAGGACTTTTTTGCTGTTTGAACGACTTATTACTTTTGGATTTACTTTGTACTATTGTGTGTTTTGATTTTGTTTCAAATTATGGTATACAAATTCAGTAGATTGAAGCAAAATTGTTTTCCTTACATAAATTTTTGTAAAACTCGATCTAAACTAAAATTAAACATTATTTAAAAAAAATGTGATATTAAAATTTTAAATTTAAGTTATATAAATTACAGGTTTTAGCAGAAGCCTCTTTGCTACAAATTATTGTTATTATTGATTCAATTCATTTGTCAGTAGTAATACCTCAAGAGAGTGAGAATAATTGAAAATAATTTGACAGAATTTCGAAAACGTGTTGTTGCCAAATGGCAACACGTTTGAGAATAATCCTGGAAAATTATTTTCTAAATTATTCTTACGCTCGTGTGGTATTCGATAGATTATTTTTGACCCTTTATTTCAATTTAATTTCAATTATGAAACAAATTTGACAGACGTCAAGTAAAAAAATAGTTGTCAAAAAACCGTTGCCACAATAAAAAAAACAAAAGAAGGTAACTCAAATTATTCCAGCGGGAATAAGCTAGGTAGAAAATTCCCACTATAATAATGTTTTCATTGGCTTAGACGTACCCAGGTGACCAAAATTAAGATTTTCTGTTGGTCTAGAGAAACGTCAAAAAATAATCTATAGTTTTTGGCAAATCTTGTTGTTGATAATTAGATAATTAGTAATTGGATTGTATCCAAACCACTAAGATATAAATCATTTTATTTTTTTTAATTATGCTTTTTCGCACACCATCTATACAAGTTTTAAGAATAAAAAATGTTTTTATTAACATAAAATGATTGAAATTGCGTTCTTATAGCTATAGCAAATCAACTTTTAGGTTATCTTTAAAGGGATCGGGCGCTCACGTATGTAATCTCTGTCATTTAAATAATAAGCGCCAATTTACACAAAAACAAACTTATTGTGAAATTTTATTTTAAATCTTTAAAACTAAATTGCAAATTACTAAAAACGGTGAGATTACATTAGATTTTTTCTGCGACAAAATTTGAATCTTTCTTTAGTCATTTCAGATAGTTTACAATAATACAATTTTGTATTATACTTTGTATAATACTTTGTGAGTAATACTTGACCGCTCGCCGCAATATTAAATTATACAAATTGTGGGAAACTATTGCGGGAGCATCTATTAGAGCCGATCAAAAAGAACGAGTCAGTCCCTGAGAAGATCAACGAAGACGGCTACAAAAACTCAGCGTTTTAGCTTTGTAAGCTCGTCCCACAATTTCCAACGGTCCGGGAGCCTTAAATGGATTTAAAGTTCGTCGGGCTCATACTGTTATGTGAATCATGTATCGCGTATGTAGATAATAGGTATGATAGGTATATTCATATTCCTGAAGCTTGATTTTAATTTCCCCATTGACCGTTCGGTTTTGTTTTCATCTTTAAAAAAGAGGGGCACTTTTTCAAACAGTGTGCATAACTTTATGTTATGTTATAATAACATCACACCTTCTTTTTAACTTTATGCAAAAATAAGCCAATATCTTACACCAATTAAAAGTTCAATTGAGTCATGGTAATATGAATTAAATTAGGTTATATAAATGCGTGAAGTGACTGTTTTTATTGTATAATCATGAAAAGTCTTTTGGCCACATCACTTAAAGGATTTGAATGCATTAAAAGAGTTCACACATAATATAATAGTAGATTGTTTGACAAAAGAACTAAGTACATATTAGTAAATCAGGAAAAATAAAGGAAAAGTGTGAATTGAATAAAAAGGAGGTAGGGTTTATTTTACCTCCCGCTCTTTTATTCTTGTTTAGTCAGAATGACTTAATATCTATTAAAAGCAATTCAGTTTTCCTTTGAATCTCTAGAGTACAATCAACGGATACTTTGAGCTATGGAAATGTTAAGAGGAATCCGTACCTGTCGACTGCACCTTACCAATAGGAAAATAATGCTTAGCAAAGGTTTCAAAGTCCCCATACATAAAATAAGAAGTAAAATTATATATATTTTTTTAATAAACAGTTTCTTATAGGAAAAAGATCAGGCTATGCTTCTCTAGTGTTATATATATATATATATATATATTTTTAATTTTACTTTTAACTATTAAAGTACAAAATGTTTTTGGTTCTTCAGTCATCCTCTAAGTACTTCTTAATACTTCCTTTAGTCTTTTTTGTTCCTGTTGGTCTATATTCAAAAATTTTAACAATAATCTGCCAAAAAAAACGTAATTACAATTTTATTGTGTCAAAAATTTGGGCAGGTCTAGACACATAAAATTCAGTCACGAATTTGCGTTTTAATTGACAGACTCCATTATTGAAAATTTATTAGAAACTAATTTAATTCACAATTTTGATTATATTTAAATCAGTCAGATAACTTACTCTCAAGAGCTATTGTTTTAAATTAAAAAATCAGATTATAACTTTTTTTTGAATTTTTTTGTATATAGAGTATCCTACAAATTATTATACCAAGCCTCCCTTGATTTTTTACCCAGGAGGGATTCAGCATGCACTTAGAGACTAGATTAGCTATTAGCTCACTGGCGCACCCAGAAGCATGAGTTTGAGGGGGCCAAAGGATAAAATCAAAGTAAAATGATAGTAATTATACATTAAAAACAACAAAACATTCAAAATTTATTTACATGAAACTAGCGTTTATGTTGTGATAAATATAAAAAGTAGGTACCTAATTAATTTATGTAATTTGCTTCATTTGATTAATTTTGGCAAATAAAATTCAGGTTTGGGGAAGGCCAAGGCCCCGTGGCTCCTCCCCTGGGTGCGCTAGTGTATTACCTACATAGGAAATTAGTTAAAGCACGATCAGCGACCGTTGCAATTAGCTTAGTATTATACCTTAGTTCTCTTGTTGTATTAGAGAAAGTACAAAGGGATTACCGACTCTTATCGCACCTCTACAAATATGAGTCAAAAATGAGTTGTTTAGCAAAATTAAGTTTTTTATTGCTATCTCTAAAAGAGTCAGCAAATTAGCCGCAAGATAAATTGAAGCGACACTTTTATAAACTGAAAAGTCAAATCAATTTGATGATTTAGTAATTTTGCGCAATGATATTAACTAACCGCCTTTTCAAGAGCTCTCAAAAAAATTACTAGTCTTTAGTCTTACAATTTTCATAAAATAGTCTGCTTTACTATAGCATGCAAACAATAATTTTTAAATGATGCTTGAATTTGCATCTCTGTCTTTTTCGTCACAGTCTAACGCCAGCAATAGGCGCTGAGGCGCTGAATTGGGGCAAATGGTTCAATGCATCGATGTTAAATGTCCCTATCGAATACGAAGCGTGATATTCCGAAATTTGCCGTCAACTAAAAGCAAGACGGTTTAATTGATTCTATAATGTTTTTATATAAATGACAAGTTTATTAATTAGTAGATAGGGGTCAAAAAAACTCAAAACTCAAACTCAAGACTCGAAAAAATCAACAATAATATGAAGTTACAACTTTTCATAATTACAACTACAACGGCTATAATTGGCAGATTGAACAAGAATTGCATCAAACTTGTTCAGTCAGTGGTTGAACATGGCTGTTACCGAACGAAAACTGGCAAAAGCGGCAAATTATTGTAAAGAATTTTCAAATAATACTACAATTCATGGATTTAGATATTTTGTGGATGGTAACACTGCTCTAATTCAAAAGTATGTACATTTTATTTATTATTATTTTTTCTCGATTTTCTTCTAATTGAGACCAAAAATTTGTTTTAGAATTTGGTGGTTAACAGCTTTCTGTTTGTGTGTCTACATCTGTGTTACTTTAGTTTCTTCAAATTGGAAGAAATGGGAAGAAAATCCTGTTTTTTTAAGTGTGAGCGAAAGTCCTATGAGACAATGGGAAGTCCCGTTTCCTGCAATAACAGTTTGTCCTGAAAATAAAATTATGAGAACTGCATATAATTATACTGAAGCGCAAGAAAAATTTAAATCTGGAAATATGACAGAAGAAGAGTAATTAAAAAATTAATTAGAAGAATTGACAATTTTTTTTTCAGTTTACAAAATTTTGCACATGCTGCAATGTTTTGTCTAGGCACACCTGAAAAATACATGTTTCGCAATCATAGTTTTAATATAAATTCTCTAAATTTTTTAATTAATGTAAGTTGAGTATTCAAAATTTTCCAAAATTTTTTGTTGTTTTTAGAATTCGGCTAAGGTTTCAACTACAGTCGGAAGTTGTTTTTGGTTTGGCCACGGCTCTAATCTTTGTCAAAATTTGTTTTCACCCATGTTTACAAGAGAAGGACACTGCTTCACGTTTAATATGTTAGACAAAATAGAATTATTCACAAACAAAACGTAATAAAAATATTTAATAAACAACGATGTTAACATCATTCATTAATGAAGGCGACTAATAATTGAGACTGTTTAAAGAAAGAACCAACGTTAGCGAGATTTGAGAATTGTTGAGATTATAGGTTGCCCATCAACAAGCGAGTTGACTACAATGTTTTTTTGTTGACTAAACACAAACTTTTGTCTTTGGATAAAAATTTTCTTTTATAATTTTAAAATCATTCATTAATCTAAAATAATACAATAATGAACAATTTCTTTGCGAAAATCATGCATTAATGTTGATATTAATGGACGGTCAACAAAAAACATATTTAACAAATATTTTATTTAAATGTATTTTAGTTATATTTCTCCTGGGCATGTCAAACACCCAAAAATTTCGTCTTGGAACCTCGACGACAACTACGGCAAGTCTAAAGAAATCGCTTTTCCTTTTAGATTTACAAAAATAACTGATTTTCTATCTATAACCATGGCCAATTTGGTGCGAAATGTAGACAGAAATTGTGATGACTTTGAAGGTTTTAAAATTTTTGTCCACAACCCTGCTGAGTTACCACAAAAATACATTAGAATAAAATACAAACAAAGTTACATGTTTGAGATAACACCTCAAGCAGTTGTGACTAGTCCAAGTCTAAAAAGTTACAATCCTGAAAGAAGAAAATGTTTCTATTCTTATGAACGACCTTTGAAATTTTTCAAAATTTATACAAAAGCGAATTGTGAGACTGAATGTCTCGCAAATTTCACTCTCAAAATTTGTGGATGCATTCCTTATTACCTACCACGTAATGACAAACTTTTATTTGTTTCAAAGTAATAAAAAAATTGTAGACGAGGAGTCAACTCGGATTTGTGGTTACCCAAAATTTATGTGTATAGCAGCTGCTCGAGGTATTTTGTTCCCAAATCTTCAAAATCTAGCACATTTTTTTAGATATATTATATGGTATGGAAATGATTCAGAATCAGATTTAACGGCGTGCAATTGTCTTGTACTTCGGTTAAATACAAAGTTGGTGTTAATATTGAAGGAATCAACAATTATCTCCTTTCTTCTAGAAAATCTAATTTACTTACTTTCAGTGACATTAAATTTAGATTTAGTAATAGTGAGTTTGTTTCACTCACCAGAAATGAATTATTTGGAGATGTCGATTTTTGGGCTAACACTGGGGGGCTTTTAGGGCTATTTTTGGGTTTCTCAGCTATGTCATTTTTCGAAATTGTATATTATTTGACTTTGAGGTGGATGTATAATATGTGTTGCTTAATTAAGTGCTTCAGGAAGCGACAAGTCATAGATGTAACCCAATCAAGTGCTAAATAAGCTTTCTGCAGAAATGAAGTAAAATTCATAATTTGTAATAAATAATTTATAGCACCTATTACAGTTAGTATTTAAAATTAACTACATTTTTAAAATCGTAATAGCAAACAAACATATTTTTGTGTTTAATGTAATATTATATAGAAGAAATAGATGTATCTACAGGATGATTTTTTTATTTGCTCCCGCCCGAGATTTCAAAAATAGGCAACACCTTATACAAACGATAAGCAACTTTGGGAAAACTATAATGATCCAAATGAACTGACTCTGGAAGCACTGTCAAAGGTATTGTCAACAATGATGACACTAAATTACAACCCTCTATGCCTTAATTAATTTGAAAAAAAAATATGCAAATTTTAATTATCATTAATAAAATTTTAATGTCAACATTTCGTTACTAATTGATCACAGAAGTGCAGCTGTGCCCTTGAACCCTGTTCTGTGATCAATTAATAACGAAATGTTGACATAGTTGTCCAGTTGGACAATGATTAGTTATTTTACGCTTTGTTACTTCGAAAACAAAGCTGGTCGACAAGGCCAGGGCTACTTAATTTAATGACTGTTTACATAGATTTTACGACTATTTTACTTTTACGACTTTTTAATTGGCGAGCCCTATATCCTTGAATCAAGAATACCAAGCGGATTAAATATTTCATGATTAATTTCGGCAGTGCATTGTTCGGTCAAACTTAAAAGTATTGATCCCTGAATCTGGTGAACTTGTTGTTCTGATGGACAGTTTATTTTAATATGATTATTTTAAGATCCGGAGAGAAAATGACCCAAAAATTCTGTTTCCTCAATTTTATTGACTTGTGTTTCGCTGATTTCCAAAAGGTGTTCACTGCAGTTTTGCAGGTTTCGATTCCTAATGATGTTAGCCACACAATCTTCAAATTTTACTGTCGGACATTTTGGCATTTCTTGGTTTCCCGGTCTAAGTGATTCTCAGAAAGAAACATTCACACACCCCAATAGTAAGAAGAAAAACCTTATGTCTGCTTTTAGGATGTTTCCTATTTTTCAGAATAATGTAACAAAAAAGACAGAATTATATACAATTCGCTATTACTTTAGGTCTCTGTTATAATAATTGTAGATTATTACAATTTGTTAAAACATAAATCAATTATGACGAAGACATTGATCACTCAAGCTCCTACATGAATTAAAATACAAAGTTAAAAAATAATATTTTTTTTACATCGTCTACGATTAAAACAGAGAATTTTTGCGTGTAATTTTGGTTGATTGTAACTGGACACTGTGCAAAAAAAAATGTTTTCAAAGAAATTGATGAAATAAAAAACTTTGGGTTTTAAACGTTTTATTTTCAGTGTGAACATTTATTACATCTAGGTACAAAAATTAAAAAAAGTGCTACTTAATTTATAACAAAAAATTTGGGACATCAGCTTTTAGCACTGATAGGAAAATTACGTAAATCGTCTTTTCTTGCCCATTTTGATATTAGTTTTTGTTTCTTTACATATTTTTAATGCCAGTGCCATATTTAATGTTCCAAACTTATTGTCGCGCATAGTACAAATATAAATTTCGGGCGTATCAAAAAGAGCTCATTTGCTGTTAACCAAAAGTTGTTTAGACAATCACATTATGAAGATTCAAAAATTTCGTAATCGTAACTTTGATTTTTCAGAGATATTGTAAATTCAGATTTATGAAAATTTCAATTTTACGAAAAAATAAATTCATCGCTTATGTAATAATAGACCAGAAATTCTTACAAAGTATATTTAACAAAAGAAGCTCTACTTTTAAGTTCAACCTGTTAAGTGTGTGTTTTTTGACACGCCCGATATAAGTATTTGTTACATAACGCCACATGGAATGAAAACAATTGTAAAATCCTAAAAGTCGAAAGATTTGAACATTACTTAAATACGTACTATCTTTGGTTTCAAAGTTTTTTTTTTTAACAAATCAGTTACAGAATTAAAAATATTTAAAAACCATATAACTCTCTCTTTAAATTTATCACATCTTTAACTTTTTGTAAATAAGTTTTCTCCTCACTTAATACTTTTGCAGCTTCTTGAAACTTATCTTCATTTCTTCTTAAATACATGATTGCATCTCTTTGTAACTGTTCTAATTTTTGAGGGTTAATCTCTACCATACTGATCATTTCAGTCAGATATGGATTAAATCGATAATACACATTAGCTGGTAGCAAATCGTTCAACATGATATGTACGCCTACAAATAAAAAAAACATAAAAATATAAAACACATCCACAATGGCGAAACTCTATAAGCGGTAAAATATTGATAGGTATATTTTTAAAATGGTTCCAAACGTTAGAATCAGTTGATTCCAAAATTGAAGCACCAGTTTTAACTATTGGCGATTACTCGAGATCCGCTTAAACTCACAAAATGGCGGTTGTAGCAGTGAACAACAAATGCTGTTTACATTGGTTTACATGTGTTGCGTGCAGGTCTCGCCTGTTTTGTGCATAATTTAGTGTCGAAGTCTTAGTGATAATTATTCCAAAAATTGATATTAGTGCCGTTAGTGAACTACCACAGCTACCATGCAACAGATACCTACATAAAAAAATTCCCATCAAGTCTAGAAGATTTTGTTCGGTCCCACGGTGTTTTTCAAATTGCACAAATACATTTCCCTGCACACATTCCCCGTCAGTGATTCAAAACTTTGTAAGCAATGACAACACCAATTAAAATTTGGAAAAAATATAATCAAATATTATTTTTTTTTAAGTTTGAAAAAATGCATAACTTGTATTTTGCTTATTTTAGCATTGATAAAAAAAGAGAAAATGAATTATTTTTTTCTTCTTGAACTGCTAAAAAACTGAACAGTTTTACAGATAATTTTGTTCCCAAGAAAAAAAATAGACATAAAAATTGAATTTTGCAGGTATTAATCGTGATACCCTGAATAAGTCACCCTTAATGTTGTACACACAAGCAATAAACTTTACAAAAATAGTTTAATTGAAACACTTTTTCTTTAAATTAAACGCAAAAAACCGTAAAATCGCACTACAAAACACAAGTTTTTACAATGTTGTTCACTGATACAGTGTTTCAAATTGGAACCAACAGATGTCGCCCACTTCGCAAAAATCGCCAATATCATGTTATATTTAATCACATTTATGTACTTTCTACAAAACTCTACGTTTTAAGAGTTAACAAAATTGTGTAACTTAAAAGTTTCTATCTATTTCTAACTTATAATTTTAGCAAAACTTACCTTCTGTGTCTGTTGCACTATCTAGAATTTTATAAAATTTGCTAGCCCACGATGTACTACTCGTAGTTTCTTCACACTCTTTTTGAAAATCAGCGGGAGAAGGAACCGTCCTTCCGGTTCCAAACGAAACCACACACTGTACCGGAGTATTTGGCCAAATCAACTTCGCTTCATGTAAAGCGACTGCTGTCGGATTATTGACTAGAATCCCACCATCTTGGTGTAGAAAATTTCCCAATTTAAACTCTTCAAAGTAAGTCGGTGCCGCAGCGGAAGCTCTTGCTGCTTGCCACACTTCATGGTGATTACCACCAAAATACTGAGACTTTACTCTCCACGGCAAGGAGTAATTTCTGAAGACATAAGCTGAGAGTCGAGATTGGTTTACGACGGCAGAAATGGCGCACAACTAGAAACATGTTATTAATTAGTTAATCTGAAAGCGTTTTCACGGTAATACTTTTGGACATTCGGGCTCACGAGAAGTTCTTATTAAGCTCTCACTACCCAAATGTTCACAAAGTTTCTTTTCCCACAGCGACGTGTCGTAATAGGCTTGGCTCCACACTAAACTGCTGGTACCCCATAAAGGCGATTGTTTAAAGACTTCCAGGCTTATGTCTTTGTAACCAGCAGCGACTTGATCAACATTCTTACGATGGATACCTAAAATTGATAATAAGTATCTCTATTTTACTCAAAAACACAACCATAAAAAGATCTTGACAAATTACAAATATAAAACAGATATAACAGGTGTTCACTTAAATAAGTTGTCAAAAGTGCTATGAGATTTTGATAAAAGAAAATGGACGTCGGAACTTGATAACTATGAAAAATATTATAAGTAAATCATTTTGAATAAAGCAATCATAAAGATTTTCTTAAGAATTTTAGAGAATCCAACTTCCCACTAGTGTCAGTCAGGTGATACAAATGGATGGAACAGTATTTTTACTAGAATATAGCACCACAAATGATAAAAATCTGCAGAAATTTTTTTGTCTTATCTCAACTGATAACAAAATTATAACCTAACATTAGTAAATATAAAAACATAACAAAAAAATGTGAACATAAAACAACTACATGTTTTTCAAACCAAAATAAAGCGATTTAACACAACCTACTTTTATAACAAGTTACACCGTTTAAGAGCTAGAGCGCGCTAAAGTTGGAGATTAAAATTCGTTTTTATACTTTAAACGTAAGTATCTCAAAAGCGGTAAGTTTAGCGGAATTTTGCGTTCTTACTTTATTTTATTCAGAATCTATTAGCATACTCATCTTTGTAATAAAATTCTGAAGTTAGTAGCGCAAAAAATAGATCATATTATCAGAAAAAAGAGGACATAAAACTGTGTTTACGTACCAAATTTCATAACATAATAATCGGTTAACGGTCTTCGAGATATTCTAAAAAAAATGTTTTTTTATACCCAGATTTGAAGACCCGTAACTTGGGATAAGAGAAAAATTTTTTTGCAGATTAATTTTTTGGTTTACTCACTACAGGGTGACCAGTATTAAGTGTATTACACATACATTTTTTTATAAAAAAAATTTATTAACAGTTGTTACAAAAAAAGAACAACTATTCTGTTGTTTTTAGCAAAATCGTCATGCGCCGCAACTACACATTTGACTAATATTTTTTCCCATTCAAAGTTTGTTTTAAAGCTTTCAAATTTTTGTGGGCCTTAGCGCAAACTCTCACCTGCTTTTAAAAAAATCGGGGAAATGAGTTCCGCAACATTTTTGAATTTTGTTCACTCTATGAGCAAGGGCTGAGTCCTGGTGAAAAATTCATTCATGATTTATATCTGGTCAATTCTAGAGACAAGAGTCTGTGTTAAGCCCACAAAATTTCGTAGGTCTTAAAACAAATATTGCTTTTAATATGGGGCAAAATATCATTAAAAAAGTTGCGACATAAAAAAATTTACGAAAATTTTGTAAAACGTTTATTATTTTACACACATGCACAAGCGGACAACTTTAAAACCCACTGAATATACTGTTACACAAGAAATGTTCTTTAATTATTTATTGATATTTTTTTGTTTTATCTATTAATAAAAATGTTATCAATTTTTTTATGTTGTATAGTTAATACAACAATAATTAATTAATTAACAATATTAATTAATAATAAATAATTAATTACCCTATAGTTCCTTGAAGCTAGAAGTAAAAGTAAAAGTAGCCGAAAAATATATTATCGCCATCCAAACTTTGTAATGAAAGTTGAACACAATACTTAGCACAGATAAAGTTGGATTTGGCGTCAACTTCAAATATTCAGAAATTTCTTAATTTTGGAGAAATAGGGTTTTTGTACTTTTATTACAATTTATTGATTAAATGCCGCTACCGGTTTCGCCTATGTAGGCATCTTCAGGCGCTTTTGTCAAGTTCTACATAAGATAAATGATAAAACGGGGGCAGTATCCTACTACTTATTACATAAACAGTAAATTCCACAATACTGTAACCACAGTATAAAAATAAATCAGTACGGACAGCTGATAAAAACCTGTCAAAAGCTAGCATCCCTTCACGTAAAATGTGTAAGATGGAGCCACTGATTCTTAGATTTTTAGGCAACTAATAATACACAATTTAAATCTAAAAGGCTATAACTGTAAATAAAATACTATAAAAATTATTTTAATCGTTGTTTTATTCTTGTCTTTTGATTATTTATTATATCATTTGCAGTTATAGCCCTTTATATTAAAATTGTGTATTATTACTTGCCTAAAAATCTAAAAATCAGTGGCTCCATCTTACACATTATAGGTGAAGGGATGCCAGCTTATGACAAGTTTTTATCAGCTGTCCATACTGATTTATTCCTATACTGTGCTGTAACTAAATTCACTAATCGTTAAATAAAATAAAATATTATAAAATACACTAAAACGGTTGAGTTTCATCTGAGAAACCGGTAGCGGAATTTAATTAATAAAGTGTAATAAAAGTACAAAAACCCTATTTCTCCAAAATTAAGAAAAAATCTACACTAACAGGGACTAACAGCATCATTCAGAAATTTGTCAATCAAATAGTTTTTTTAAATAATAAAATGGTAATTAAATGTTATATTTGTGATAATTCAGAAACACCAAATTTCAAATGAAAGTGAGCTTCAAGCAAAGTGGTTTCAAGTTTTAGAAAATATCTGTGGTATCATTGAGTTTATTATAAGTAATAACAGATGTTATAATAAACTCAATTTACTCACTTTATTATAAGTAATAACAGATGTTATAATAAACTCAATGGTGGTATTCATGTACAACTCATTTTCATGCAGCTAAAACAATTTCATGTTTGTATTATAGATATATCTAATGTAAAAGATATATTATTCAGTTAAGATATATTATTATTAGGTCTTCCATTTGTAAAAGACATTTTGATCCCAAATTCTTAAATGTATCTTTTAACAATAAACATCGCCTAACTAGAGGAGCTATTCCTAGCATATTTGGAAGCACCAATATTAACAAATAATAAGAAAATTCAGTAAAAATTTTTAATTTATAGGATTGTGCTTCCACATCACAAATTATAAATGAAGTTTTTGACAATTCTTCACTTCAAAATTGAAAGTAACCTCATAACTGACACTAAGAACAATACCACAAAGCACTAAACTTGTCTTAAGTAACATGATTTTGATGTTTGTTTCACTAATTATTCTTAGATGTCGTTACTTGATTTACATTAAAAAAATGTCAATTTAGTCAATAAAGTCAGCTATATTTAATCTTAGTTGGCCATGGTTTAAACCTTATACATAGTGCCATCTATCCGTCACTGGACAAATACAAAATATATTTGATTGTCTCTCTTCCAAGTAATGTTAAACAGTATTTTGACATTTTAGTTTAGTTTGAGAAAAAAAGTTGGTATCTTATTTTTTACACACTTATTTTTTATTTAACAATGGTACGCATGCGAATAGTGTTGAAAACACCCCTTTTTCACTACAATTTTTCAAAAAAAAACATGCAATAATAAACTCTTTTTAAACGATCAACGGAAAATATATTTCAATAATTAATATGTTCCTGTTTACTCGAGTGTTTACCAAAAACGTCAAATAAGAAACCTAATTTAAGCGTTAGTGCTTGAAGTGTCTCGCTTAAAATATTTAAATTACAATATTTTTAAAAACGTCGTCCCATTAATATAAAGCGTGAAGCACTTTGAAGTACTAACACCTAGCAAAAATTCAGCGTTAATGCTCAAGTGTAAAAATGTTTTGTATTTATTATATTTATGATTGGTAACTTTTTTACAAAGGCCACACTACTTATAAAACATGTAGCACTACGCAACATTATAACCACTAAAAAAAATAAGCGTTAATTGCTACAAGTAAGAATATCTTTTGATCGATATTTATCTGACGCATGACACGAAATATGGATATCTATGTTTCAAAAGACACATCGCTTCTAATACCTATTGTGGTTAGGCTCCATTGACTCATAAGTAAGGCGAGGACTAAAAAGTACCGAGTACGAATGAAAGCGCGTGACCTTGCCAAAGCATTGGCGCACGGCGATGTCATACCCCCAATTATTATGTAGCGCTGCATTGACCCAATGCCTGCGATGTGTTTAATATGCTTACACTCGATCGCGTCCCCTCCACGCCAAGCGCCACTGGCACAGGTACCTTTTAATCCTCGGCTTACTCATAACTCATAAGGAATCATCATTCAAGTTTAAAGTACATAAAAGAATCGCAGATATACAGCCTGATTCAGATAAAATAATGAGCCTAAAGATCTGGCGATGCAACCCAAAAAACAATTTCATTTACCTCTATGATCTAATTTAAATTAAGGTTTTCAAATTGAATCCAAGTTATCATCTGCTAAACCCTGACATTAGCGCAGAAAACGGTCATTTGTGCTAGAGAGAGAAAATAAAATACACATTTTGATGTACCTAAATTACAATACAAAATGTATAAAAGAATAAAGCACTAAAGGTAGAGGAACAGATCTATTCTAAATCATAATTTGCAGAAACAATCAGATATAGGTACGACACCATTTTTAACTAATGTCAAAGTAACATAAGATAACTTAATTGCAAATGCAAATCGTAATTAAAACTTAATTGCAAATGCAAATCGTAATTTGTTTTTTTTTTTTTGGTTGTATCGCCAAAACATCGGGTTCATTATTTTATCTGAATCAGGCTGTATTTGCTGAAATACACTGAACACAAAAAGTTAGGAATATTAAGAGAATTCGTATGAAATTGGGAAAAAAATAATACTTAAAGAACACAGCAAAATATTTTACTTACTAATTTTAAAACAATTTGATGTTTTTATAAAATAAATTAAAATTTAAGTTTATAAATGAAAAAATTAAAAATAAATGTCTGGTGCATAATAGAAAAAAAAATTGTGTCAATAGCGAGTATCTTGGCCTCTTAACACGTAAAACTTCCCGAATTATGATAGTAACAATTTGTTCCGGTAGAATTTGCAACTACAGAATGGGTAAAATCTTCGCAAGCTCCCTCACGCTTTTGGGTTAACGTCCATGCGAATGTAATGTTCTTCCAAGAAAGTCCCATACATGCTCTATTGAATTTAAATCCGGTGAACGCGGAGGAAGAGCAAATTAATTCTTAATATCATAACTTCATAACGTTCCAATTGTTATTATTATATTTTTAACAATTGTTTCATTGTTTTCTGTCAGCTGTTCAAGTGATAAATATGGTTGCTCGACTAATTAAATATATATGTTTTATTTTATTATAACTATGACTTAAATCCTCAAAAAAGACAGTAATAAAAACAGTCGAAACGGGAAACGTCGGATTAAAGTCAAATCGTTTCTTTATTTGTTCCTGCAACCCGTTACCTCTAAAATATAAGAAGAGCAATTTGTTCAATGCCATGGAAATCAAGTGCATTTAACACTTCCGCGGTACGGTGAGGCCAACAATTATCATCAATAAAAACAAAATTTTGACCAATAACAGCTTGAAAATTGACAACAATGTTGTTTATAATGTCAGTCGCGTATATGTGGTCGGTCATCGTTTCATGGCAAATGTACAAGTCAGTGCCACCCCCCAAGATAGATTCCACCCCAAATTGACCCCCCTTAGAATAGAACCCAAATTTACAATATCGCGATGCATAAATTGCTGGGTTTCTTCTTATCACTACGCGTATACAAATAACGGTCTTGATTTTACAACAGATCCTGCCTCCAGGTATCGATTACATAATCGACTTATAACACTTTGACTCACTCCAAGGGTGTGAGCAATATCCGATTGAGTACGGTCAGCCTGCAACATCCCAACGGCTCTGTTGCCTTCGGCTTTAGACAAAATTCTTCGTCTTTCCATGTTTTACTCAAAATTCGCTAAATTTTGTACAATAATGAATATACGACGACGATAAAAGCGACACTGATTCAAGTATCTAAACTTTATATTTAAAAAATTATCATAAATAACAAAAAAGAGATTAATACTGCCATTTTCTTTACAATCAAAATTAAAAATTGTGCTGCAACGCAAATATAATAAATAAATCGCAATGTAAAACTTTTGTTCAAATTTTACAATATCTCTAACTTTTTGTGCACAGTGTATAAAAAAAGAATGATGATGTTTTCCAGTTTGGTGAAAAGTATTGTAATGTATGGAGCAGAAGTATGGGGATGGAAGGAATATGAAGAAATTGAGCGTGTGCAAGAAAAGTATAAAAATGGGTGTTAGGGTTAAATAAACAAACGCCAAGGTACATAGTAAGAGAAGAAATTAAGAAAAGTTGAGAGTGGAAACAGGAAAAGGAGCGGTGAGACTCGAGGAAAATCTAAGAATGCGACATGAATGCAGAATATTACAACAGTGCTGGGCTGAAATTAAAAGAGCAAATGGTAATGTTAGGTGGATAGAACGAGATGACTACTATTAGAAAAAGGGGTATGCATGTGCAGAAATTGAAAAAATGAGAGAAGGAGGAAGAATAATGGAAGAAGAACTAAAAGAAAGAGATGCTGACATAGATAAACAGGAAAGAATTGCGAGTATAAAAGAATCAAGGTACAATTTAAAATATGCCCTGATTCTTACCACCGAACTGCCAAAATATCTACATAAAACGAAAAGTAAAAATAAAAAATGGTTGCAAGATACAGATGTGGGAATGAAGAAAAGGAAAATGAATTTTGGAGTGAAGATTGGGAAAAAATGTGTAGATTATGTAGAGAAGAAAGGGAGACGATAGAGCATTGATTGTCAGAGTGTGTAGAGTTAAGAATGTGCGAGTATAGAAGGATAAAAGTTCTAAACGAAAATGGAGAAGGGAAAGAATGGATGAAAGAAGTTATATGTGCTAGTAGAAGATTAGAGAAGAATTCTTTTTTTCTTGTTAGATTAAAAAGATTGTATAAAAGTTAAAAAAGATTAAAAAGATTAAAAAGATTGTATAAAAGTAGTATATAAACTTTCAAATACGTAGGACTGTAAAGCCAATTAGGCAATAAAGACATTAAAACTATAAAAGAGTGGCCCTAAGTACTCTCTTAATTAAATAAAAATATGAAACAGAAAGGGTATACCTAAAATAAATGCCAAAATGGCTCCTGTACTAACACCACAAATCAGGTCAAACATTTCATGCACTTGTTTTCCAGTTAATTCTTCTAATTTTTTCAACATTTCTAGAATAAGCAACCCTCTAATTCCTCCGCCATCCATTGACAATATTCGAATTCCAGTTCCTCTAACAGGATCTGAGTAACCTAAAATTGCCAGTGCCTCTCTAACTGCACCTTTAATATTATCATTGCCAGTATTTTGGCGAATTCTTAGCAGAATACGGATTGCACCTGACTATTTCATATTATTGTGATAAATAAAAAAAACGTAATTTGAGTTATATTACCCTAATCGCGTTATTTCGCCCGTCAGGATACTGCTGTAGGTGCGAAATGAATGCTTCAATTCTACTAAGCAAGGCGTCGTCATTTTCTGCTGATTGTAGTGACAAAAGAACGTGATGAGTTTGTGAAGATATGCTGCACTAAAGCACAAAGTAATACTGTTTAAAATATTTAGATAATAAGTGACAACTTACCTTAGACATTCTGCCGTAACTTTTCCATTTTGGTGTTGGTTTGGCTTCTGTTGTTAATTTAATTTTTGAATTAAAATCTTTTAATATCGTTGGTAAGTTTCCAACCGTCTCACCATCGTACCTACCAATTCTGTTTAGTGAACTAATTTGACCAATATACTTCATCAAACTATTACTAAAATCTACTGGAAACTTGTAAATGACTTCGAGAGTGTCCTTCCCAAGAACGTTTTGTAAATTTTTATCATTTGTTATTTTTGAAAAAGAATCCTTTAAACCGATAAGAAATTTCCACTGATTTAGAGGCATTTCGATAAAAGTTTAACAAAATTTTTAAGAATTTGGTTTTAGTTTAATATAAATAAACCGACTGCTGTAGATATTTTCTACATATTAACACTTTTAATAAATAACAATGCCATTTTAAACATTATTTTCACCAATTTTAACAAAACTTGTTTTGTAAACCTTACATTTCATTAAAATAATATATTATTGGGAATCTCTGGTCAATCTTGGGTCAATCTGGTAAAATGGCAGTTTGTTTTGACTTGTCAAAAACAGCTGGCCTGTGTTCGAGAACGACACTCCACGTCACTCCCCATACCATAGATAAAGCGTCACTCCACAGATCACATAACTTAGATGTGTAAGTTATACTTGTAAAAAGCCGTGACCATATTTTGTTGGTAAAAATCTAGGCTATAAGTTGCCCCTGCACCCGTTAGAGGGCGCACATTCTATCTTATAATCAATGTACACGATTTTACCGACACAAAGTCTCTAATTGGTTGTTGTACATATGGTTGAAAAAAGATGAAAGTTGGTGAACGCATAAACTGTGCATCCACGTGGTTTTGTCGTTTGTTTGTAGAGTACGGCTAACAATATTCTGCGTTTACAACATAATCCTATAATTAACTTTTCCAAATTTTTACGACACACAACCGCAGTCCGCTGTAAAAGTCTTTACCTGCTAAACCCTTCTCATAGGCATTACAGGATCGTACTGAAAATAATAAGTTTGTGTTTTCAAGCATTGTACAAATAAATAAACACAAAATTACAGTAACGGCGTAAACTCTCTTTGCAGCAATTGATTCCCAATTCAGTTTTTACTTTTTTATACAATTCTTCAATTGTCAATACAACATTTATTTTGTATGCATCATAAATCATACGTCGTATTAGATCTGCGTTAGAATCTTTAAAAACTCTTGACGAACCAACATCATTTCTCATCTTCCTTTTTTGTATTCCATTCGCAATTATATTTCTAACAGTTGACTCTGGTATCTTGGTCATTTTGCTGGTTTTCATTATTGCTCCACATTCTCCTTTTAAATTCTTTACATATTCATAAACATTTAAAACAATTTTTTTAGCTTCAGGTGGCAACTGACTATGAGTTCGTTTCCTTGTGTTTTCGTCTACTTCAATTTGTAGATTATTGCCCATAGTATCTTCTTGCGCAACCTCAAAGATTACGTTTTCGTCTTCTTGTGGGTGAGGAGTGTTTATTTCACCCCAAGGTCTCCACATTGTAATTATGTAAGTTCTGCAAGAATATTTTAATATAATATAATTTAAAAATATATTTCTATTTTCTAACATACCTTTCTTTACGTAAATAAAATGT
Organism: Tribolium confusum; assembly: GCA_029207805.1. Classification (NCBI taxonomy): domain Eukaryota; kingdom Metazoa; phylum Arthropoda; class Insecta; order Coleoptera; family Tenebrionidae; genus Tribolium; species Tribolium confusum. Next base: position 40,632,850 of record JALGAY010000003.1, read on the forward strand.
GTAGTTTTGAAAAAAACTGTTTTTTCTTAAAAAAGTTTCAATTAATAAGCGGCAGGAACAAAAAAACGGGTAAACACAAAAGCTAGACTGCTTCACTCAAACTCACAACAAGAGAATGAGTTCCAAACTTTTACAAAGCACGACAAGAGGTCAAAAGAGATTTGGTCGCAGGTAAATATTTTGGGGAAAGTTTACGTTCTGAGGAATTTAAGACTAATTGAATTATTTTCTAAGAATATTATTAAAAGCAGGTAAGTATACAAATATTGTAAGTAATATATATGCTGAAATAGTTTTCTTTTATATTAAAAACTACAGTTTTGAATTATGAGGTTTTCTATTTTTGCACACGTGGTCACAGTTTTGTTAACTTTGTAAAAATAAGAATTATGGTTGCTTTAACAATTTTTTTAAAATTTTATTTTATACAAAAAAATTTTATCGTCAAAAAAAGCCCTTAGTACGGTCCATCTTAACAGATATTTCTCAAGCCTGTTGTAAACATCTGGTCGGCATTATTTTTATTGGGGTTTGGGGTCCAACTGTTATAAAGTACTTAAAGGGTCAAAGCAATAATCGAATATTGTTAGGCGTACAATATGTTTGTTTTATTCCATCCCATCCCATCAAATATGCAAAGAATTCTTTATGAACAGTTTTCCTTGTTTGATATCATTTTAACAGAGGAGTTGTGTTGTAGAAGATCGTTCTTAGTTTGTGTCTTGTTCTTGTTAGTGTCACAGGTGTTACAGGATGGAAGAGTAAGTATGATAATTTTTTAAATTTATTTTGATTGTTTCACTGTTAAAAGGGTGCTTTATAAATACAAATGTTGCGTGCCTGGTTGCATGGATGGTACGAGTATAAAAAAAAGACAACGCTTTTCAAAGGATGTAAAGTTTCTGAAGAAGTGGTTAAAGAACATTATCGTTCTGAATTGTAGTTGGCATAATGTGTATGATAAAAAACTTAAATTTGTGAACAAAAATAAATGTGGAAAAAACAAGTGTCAATAATTGGTTTTATTTTGTAAAGCATAAATTATTTTTCTCTCATGCGAGGTTTGCGGGTTTACCTATTATGAGTTTTTTTTCTATAGTGATTATAGAAGGGACTCATAGTAGTAAACTCGTCAAATCTTGTATGAGAGGAAATTGGAATTAAATAGTAATTACTAGTAATAATAATTATTTCAAAATTTCCCGCGTGCATATTTTAGTTTCCCCTGCATCCACTTAAGGCGCTGTTTTATTCCAGTTAGAGTACTGTAAGTTTCCTATCTAAGTTATGTGATCTGTGTCTGTGCGTCACTCCGAGTCCGAGAGTAAAATAATAGAGGGGGTTTTATGTATGATAACTAGAGCTCGGACGAAATAAAGGAACAAAAACGCTGTGCAGTCGTCTAGCTAACTACTTGCATCCGTCACGCGATAAAACATTGAAACTTGAATTGGTCGATAGCGGTATTAGTTCGGTACTACTATCGACCAATTCAAGTTTCAATGTTTTATCGCGTGGCGTGCGAGTAGTTAGCTATACGCTGTCCGCTGAACAGTTAAAGTAATAAAAACGCCCACTTAAACCGCGCTGTTTGAATAACGGCTTTTTATTGGTCAATTTTAAATAGAGCGCCTAAAGTAAAAGTCCTTAACACACTAGAGCATATTTTTAGAAAGTAAGAATTTTTAGGCTTACGCCTAAAATAAAAGCTAAATGTAGAGTGTGTTTGTTTACCTTTTTCTGATTTGTTTGTCTAGGTGAGCGTTATTTAAAACCAACAATTTCATATTTTAAGCGCTACATCCACACTTCAAATAATGATACAGTGTAAATCTGACTTCACTACAGAATGTTCTACACTGCTTGTCTCCTCCCACTGAGTTTTATTACTCTATGTGTTCAGCGAACAGCGTGTAGACGACTGCACAGCGTTTTTGTTCTCTTATTTTGTCCGCGCTCTAATGATAACGAACGTTTTGAGGCGTTTACAGACTTTTATACAACCCACCTGACACATCAGCTTTAGACAACGTTCCTGTGGTGCTTCTTATGGCGCAAATTATCGAAAAATATTCAAATTATTATTAAAGAAGGCATAAACTGCACCTACAAGTCTATTTAAAAATGTTACTGAAACTAAATTTCTTTCAAATGTTTTATGTGAATTAATAATAATTATTAAAAGAAAAACGCGAGAAAATTTAAAATTTTAGTGTTTCAGTGTTTGACTTGTTTTTGACATATTTCTATTCAAGATTTTGGAGAGTTTAAAAAATAAATTTTGACAGATAAATTTTAAAAGAGTTGTTATCAATTATTAATAATAATTAATTATAATTAATTATTAATTAAATTAATTAATAAAATCCAACATATTATAAAAACAAGGACGTAGCTGGCTCTTGCAATGAATGCTAACCAGACAAATGGTCTTACGTTCACACAAACTTAAAAACCAACTTAACTACTATCTTATCTAATATACTTAAATTAAGTAAGATGTTAGAAACCCAGCAATATACATGCAAAAATATTGTATACCTGTAAGTAAAACCGGGAAAAAACAATTAAATCCCAAATAATAGAGAAACATCTGAAAACCTAAAACAGAAAAATTAGGAAAACCTGAAACAGATAAATTAGGAAAGTCTCAAACAGAAAATTAATAGGAAAACCTAGATACAAAAAAATTAGTAGAAAAACTTGAACCAGAAAAATTACAAAAATCCGAAACAGAAAGAAAAAAATTAGTAGGAAAACCTGAAACAGAATAATTAGTAGGAAAACCTGAAACAGAAAAAAATGTTGTAATCCGAAACAAGGAATTACCAAAGCTGAAACAGAAAAGTTGTTAAAATACACTATACCTACATAAAAAATGAATTCCAAAAAAATCGATTTCAAATAAAACTTAAAATTTTAAATAAAAAATTATAAATTAAGACAGAGATAAACAATTTTAACAAAGTCATAATCATAAATAAAATCTTAATTAAAGCATTTTCTTCTGACACAACTGATGACTGGCGAATTCCTTCCTTCTGCTTCTTTTGAACCTATCTTTAGTCCAGAAATTGGTGCTTTTTCTTTTGCCCTATGTGGTGATTTATTCCTCTACTTCTTTCGGACCTACCTTTAATCCAGATTTTCAGCGGCGTTCTTAGAACCTACCTCCCAAACCTCAATAAAACAAAAGGAATTTACTTTATAATATTTATTTATTTTTTAAAGGTAAGGGAAAGGATAAATAAAACAAAATTAAATTTATTTATATGTATTTTATGCGCTACACCAAAAAAATTATATTTATGTTAAAACGTCTAACGAATACTACGCTAATAAATATAAATTAAAAAAAAAGTAATATTAAAGTTTAATTTAATTGAATAAAACCCCAATAAAACAAAAGGAATTTACCTTAAATCGTTTATTTATTTATTACAAAAGGGGGTGGAAAAGGATTATAAATAAATCGCGTCAATTTATTATTAAAACAATTACAAATAAAAATAGTATTTAAAATTGTTTATCTCTGTGTTATTTTAAAATTTGAAAATGCAAAAATGTATTCGTTTAAACAAACTCTCGATATATTCCGTTTAATAATAAATAAAAGTACGCAGCTTTAGATTGGGCTATGATGCGTCTTGTTCAAGAGCTGGTACTCGACTGATTCAAACAAAGGGAAATATCAATAAATTTGCAAAAAACAATAAAAAATGTTTATTATATTACCGAATGTCGAAGCGCCTTTATGTTTTTGTGTACTGAATTATTGTATTATGTACTAAATAATTATAAATAATTAAAGTACAGAAACAAGATCTTTCGAGTGTGGTTTTCAATTTATATATTTACACGAAAATAGCGCCGAAAAAACAATAATAAATTTTATTTAAACAAATGAGACTAAACATTGTTTTAGACAGCTACGTCATTACTAATTGAAAAGTGTAGCCAATAATCTCCTGTCAACATTTTACGCAATCACAAAAAAACTGTTTATATTTTCTAAAGTCTCAGTTTATATACGGAATGTCTCAATTTTATTTCTATTGCAAGTCTCAGTTTATATACAGGTATATAAAAATAATGAAAAAAATTTAGTAGCCTTTGACAAGAGCCTTCTTCAGTTGTACCTATGTATTTTTATAATATCGAGTTATTTGTGATTGTAAATTTCGCAAAATTTTACAGGAATTAAAAAATAATAATTAAGAAATCAGTCTGCCATTTTATTTTTTCTTTTAAAGTAATTAAATTAAGCAATTAAATTATATTCTTGGGAAAAACTATTTTCTGCTTCAGTGAAACTTGTCCGAAAATAATTAATCGAAGTTAAGAACTTCCAACGATTTAACTACTTTTTTTAAAATTTGTTTGTCAAAATTGTGTGTCTATTTATGTATTTTGACAACTGTTCAAACTCAAAAAGACTTAACACCTCAATATTTATTCACATTGATTAATATTTACGAAAGTTTTAAACTCTCAATAAATTAAAAACATGTCAAACACAGAAACATAGTAAAACTTTAAATTTTTCCGCGTTTTTATTTTAATATTATTAATTTACATCAAACAGTTTAAAGAAATTTTGTTTTAATTACATTTTTAAATAGACTTCTAGGTGCACTTTATGCCACCTTGAATAATAATTTAAATATCGTTCGTGAAAAAAATTCTCAAAATTTATTCGCCATAAGAAGCACCAGCAGAAATGTTGTCCTGCGGCTACCGTGGTTTTTGAATCTAGTGGTATTTGAAGCGCAAAGATCTTCCCCCTCCACAATAAACAAACAATCAGGCAATTGTCAACTGTCATTTCTTGTTGATTGAACTTTTTGATTTTCACGGAAAATGAATCCCATTTTCCTTCAAAAACAACTCCGAGATAATGCTGCAGACCTTAATGACTTCTACAAGGATTTAATGTCGTGGGGAGATGACATGAAAAAGAAGGAGGAGTCCCTTCGAAAAGACACCAACAAAGTATGTAAATCTGGATAAATTGTTTTCTTATGCATGAACATTTTTTCAATTTCAGTCCAGTACCAGTAAAGATGATGGTCAAACTATACCAAAAAAGAAGAAACCATCAGAGTCGCATCCAGTAACAAAAGAAAAAGTGAAAACAAGATTAGGTTATACTGATTACAAGGCATGGGATAAGTTTGATGCAGATGCAGAATGTGAAAAAGTTGATTACAGTGAAAACGATGAATCTGAATTAACTGACGAATGTGATGAATTTACTAAAGATCAAGCTTATATAGAAAAAGATACAGTAAGTTTAATCTAGTTGCATAATATACCTTTTTGTTACAGCGTTTTATAACTGTGACTTTTTGATTGTCATTCTGATTGCTAAATGACGTACTTTTACGCACTAGTGCTTAAAAGTGACATACATTTAAGCACGAGTGCTCAAAAATGAAAAATACATTTTTTATTTTATTTATTTATTATAAACATGAAAAGTACAATTACTTAAGTGACTAAATTGAACATTCGAAGATTTCAGATTTCTTTTCTGAACTTCAATACAAGTGGAAACGGTACTTGTAGACGCCATTTCAGCTTCGCTATTTTCATTACAGATTCTCCTATTCTTTGATACAGTTTCTACTTTTCCCATAATTTTGATCGAAATTGCGTTTTTGCTTTCAACAGAGTTTTCTATGTAACTTTCCGCAACAGAACTCGATCGCTGTCCTCCATCTCTTTTGAGTAATCTCCTGAATCTGCTAAGAGTGTTGCTGAACAACGGCGAAAGCAGTGCCCTGTATATTCTTTTGCATTTAGAAGGCCGGGACATTCTGCAATTTTTAGGCATACCTCCAATAGTATTTATACCAACGGGTAGCGCAGAGCACCTGGAATTTCTATAGGTTAAGAAGATTCTCTGATGTTCAGTATGAGGACGTCGAAGCTGTGCGTATTTGCGGAAAATTTCTAAGAAACTAATTCCATCTACAAATCCTTCAGTTATTGTAAACATAAAGTAGACGGCTTATACATGGAAGATAATTTCGGAAAATAGGCCAAAAGTACCTTTTCTTCAATACTTGTTACATTTTTTCCTCACAGCAACTACCAAATTTTCTATAATTTGGTAATTTTCTGTAAATTTTCTTGGTAATTTTTAAGTTGACAGTCTGTAATTTTATAAAAACAGTAAACAACGAAATTTACATCCATAGCAACCTGCCGATGCCGTCTGCCTACTGTACAATGTCAATGTTCGATTGAGATTATTATTTAAAAAAAAAAAATCTGTTATAAAACGCTGTAATAAAAAAATCTTGAATGCAATACGTTGCAAAATCGATGTCTTTTAAGCTCTCAACGTGTTGGAAGATTCACGTCGCGTGCTTAAAAGACTCTCTTTTTGCAACTTATTGCATTAGTAGCTAATTTATAATTTTGTTTCATTTTCTAGGGCAATAAATATGTGAAGGATAAAAAGTGGGATCAAGCAATTGAATGTTATAACAAAGCAATTGATTTATACACTTATGAGCCAATTTTTTACGCAAATCGAGCATTATGTTTTTTGAAGAAACAAGAGTACTGTTTTAACTTCATAATTGAATTTAGTTTAACTACTTTATTTTTCAGTTATGAAAAGGCAGAATCAGATTGTACAATGTCACTAAAATTAGATAATACGTACGTTAAGGCTCTACAGAGAAGAGCAGCAGCAAGAGAGGCCCTTGATAAATTAGATAATGCCAAAGCCGATCTTTTACGAGTCTTAGAACTCGAGCCAAGGAATATTGAATCAAGAACTAATTTAGAGAATTTGGAGAAAAAGCTTATGAAAACTCAGAAGGTAGTTAATTTATTAAACTAATTATTCACTTTTGACTTTTCTGGTCGCTACTTTGTAGCTTGAGGAAACTATACAACGTCCGGTATCAAAATTCACAGCCTCTAGAAACAAGAAGAAAGAGACCAGAAATATGTATCAAAGTACTTCTCATGTACAAGAAAATAAAAATAATGACATAAATAAAATGAATCATAGAAGTAACAATGAAACAGGCATCAATTTGGTTAAGGCGATTAATAAACCTGCTCACTTACAATCTAAAAAACCCTTAAAACGAATTGAAATTCAGGAAATTTCTGAATTTGTACCAATTCAAACAGTTGAGTCGCTTCCAAAAGCAGACAAACCACCTGTGTTTTTGAAAACAGACGATTTAAAGGTTGTAGAGAGAAAATCTGCTTACAGTGTTAATGAAATTAAAGAAAGTAAAGATCATACAAACAACATTAGAATGGAATTATGTACTCCAAATAATTCTGTACAGTTTTATTCTTCTTGGAGACATTTGAAACAAATGGAATATAAATACCAGTACCTAAAATTAATAAAACCCGAAAATTTACCTATTATATTTAAGGAATCATTAGAAAGTAGCGTTTTTAGTGAAATTTTGGAAGTTTTGGCTAATTGTTTCATTGAGAAAAAAGAAGATGTATTCAGCTTTTTAAAGTATTTCACACAAATTAGGCGTTTTTCAGCTATTGTTATGTTTTTGAGTGATAATGATAAAAACTGTGAGTAATTTGTTTAACATACAACGTATTAAATTATAATTTTGAACTATTTTTTTAGATTTACAGAAGCTGTTTGCTTATATCAGGGAATGCGGAGGCCATCCTAAGGAGGAATTGGATTTGTTAATTGAAACATATGAATTAAATAATTAAAACTTTTTAAAAATAAATTTTCTTTGTTCAAAATTGTATTTTAATGATATGATTTCAATTTCATTTCCACCAATATCTCCTCTAACAATATAGCTCAAGATCCCAGGGCCGCCAGACCTTACTTATTTTCTGATAAACAAAGTCTATACGATAGAATAGTGTTAGTATATGCCTACTCTATCAGCACCACCAAGAAAAAAATAGCAAAACTATACTTTTGGTTGTGAAATAAGGTTTACTTTTAAACTCTCTGGCGCGGTCTTAACGGGTTATACCGATTGAACTTCGTCGAAATAAACAAGATACCTGGCTACATCTTGTTACCGTCTCAATAAGTTATATATTTTAATTAAAATTTTTATTTCAATGTTGAACCCAAACTTAATCTGTCAGTGTGTCTCCGTCAAGGACGTTATTCAACGTCCTTGGTCTCCGTCACGGATAATTAATTCAACGATCAGAGCATTCCCACTAGGCGGTGACGTCACCGTTCAACCGCTGCTGCTCCCGCCAGCCTGAATTGGCTTACCTAACGCGTTGCATGCGAGACAAATCGCAATATTTACGTCCGTGCTCTATTACGTTCTAATATCTAACACACAACAAACTTTATAAAATGCTGGGTTTGCGATGTGCAGTTGCAAACTGCGGTTACAGTTTAGAAATGACCAAAATTTACGCATGGGTAGGCTAATTCAGACCGGCGGAAGCATCAGCGGGTGAACGCTGACGTCACCGCCTAGTGGGAATGCTCTGACCGTAGAATTAATTATCCGTGGGTCTCAGTGGCGTGAGCAGTAGATAGCCTACTCTCATGTTATCTATTTAGTTAACGATTAGTTTTACTTCACAACACAAGAGGCGTTTGGTGCACGTATAGCGGGATTTCTAAAATTATATATTATTTATTCTTGATTATTTTTCAACTCCAAGAAGAAAAGTGGTCAAAGGATAACGATAAAAGGAGTTGAGACAAAGCGTACTTGGCTAAAACGTAAAGTCTTCACTCTAATATCGCCTAAGTTTCTTCCAACTACGGACATCCTTTTACCATTTGTCTTACATCTTAATTAAATAATTAATAAAAAAATTTAATAATTTATTTATAATTAATAATGGGTATACATAAATAAAAATAATATTACATAGAAAAGGTACATAAAAAAATTATCTTCATAAAATAATAACTAAAAATGGTACTTTATTCAAAAGAGGCATCAACACTTTTTTACCTGGTAAACCAAATGCCTTTCTTAATAATCTGTATCTTTTCGAACTTTGTTTTAACAATGATAGCGCAAATACCTTATCGTCCAATTTGTAACGACGGCCTTTAGCTTTTTTCTTCTGCAGTTTTAGTTGCGAAATAATAAAATTATAGGTGGTATTACTGACTTTAGTTTTTATAGGTGCTTGTGAGACTCTTTAGCTTCTTTAATTCTAGTCCGGTTATCTGCTTTTTTTTTGTTTAACTTTCTAGTAACTATTTGCCACAGAACAAAATTTTGGTGCCTTCGGTTAAAGATCGGGTTTCTTGACGACACAACAAGTTTTTAATATTTTTATTCCCTTTTTAAATTCTAAAAAAAATACTAAAAATTACAGTGAACAAAACTTATGGTAATTCGCGATGGACTAATGATGGATGTGTGACAAATCCTAATTATTGGTGTTAATACTTGAACCTATGTGTTTAATTTGTGCTAAAAAGTTTTTACATATACAGTAAAGCAAAAAACAAATAGTATTAAATGAAGAACACTTATTCCAAATCACTCATCTAACTGATGATAAAATTTAAAATTATCTACAAACTAAGTTTACGTGTATATGAAATTTAACATAATCAACACTGTGAGCATTGTTCTATATGTTTATGTATTAATTGCAAAATTTTTAATTTTTGATCAAACCCTCTGTAATAGTTACGATTCTTTTACATTTTTTTTAAGAAACAAAATATTGAAATGAAATGAAAAAACAAAGGATTTATTCATATTAGTATTGTTGTTGATGTACATATATATTACGGGTTAAGTCCGCATGATGGGTAAACCTAGAAATACCCATGATTTGTTTGTTGGAAATTTCATTTCATCTGCGAAATGAACCGTACAAACGCAAAAACTTGTTCTTGAATGCTCGGTATCTGGACGAAGCACCAATGTTATCCACTTTTGGAATAGCTATTAAATAAGTAAATATAGTTACAATTTTTAAGAAAATGTTTAATAATTATTGGCATTTATTTACCACGGGATCTTTAGGTAGTAAGTGTGAAGTGCTATTGTTGTTCTTGTAACAGCTCTTTGCTTGCTGTCCTTAAAATTGGTACTATGTACTTCAACCCAACTACATATAATGCCAAAATATATAAAGTTGTTTAAAAAAATAAACAAAAACATACTTGAAAACACAATAATAACTCAACAAAAAACAAAGCCAAAAAAAATGTGTATTTTAAACTAAGGCACGGATTTTTTATCTAAATCCAAAGTTGAGACAAATAATTATAAATGGCCTCGTAAATGACAATTCAAAATAATGTTAATTTAACTTAAAGTAACTTGATGTTTTTGACATTGAAATTAAAAATTTGAGTTTAGCGCCACTTGCGTTGTGAAGTTTAACTAATGAGTGTAAAGGCCCTGGTCGTGAGTGCGCTCTCTGCCAATCTGGGCAATCTGTCATACTTTGACGCCGGCGCTGTTTGACACCGGTTAAGTCTTTGAGGTTATGTTTATGTTGTGTTCTCAAAGAATTTCCAAATGAGTTCTATGGAAAATTCAGATTTGCGGGAATTGGTTCTTGAAAAAATTGCTTTCGGTGAAAATCTTATCCAAAAAATTGATCAGTATATGGCTCTTGACGGTATACAAAAATTAAAACGGAAAATTAAGCAGGAATTAAATTTTTTAGGACAGGTAAACAGAATGCATACTTTCCTCTCACTATTTGAGCCACTTTATACCAACAGATAATTAAAACAGGAAATATGAAAAAAGAGCACATTCAGTGTTCAAATTTAACTCATTTTTCTGCTGTTGTCAACACACTTGCTAAAGTTAATAAAATAACTTGTGTGAACAAAGTAGTACTACTGAATGACCGGAAAATCACAATTGATATTATTTGTGATGATGGTTTGACCTGGATGAAAGTAATTGCACGTAATCCTAAATCTTTGAGTCAAATTTGTATGGGAGATGCCAGTTATGGGGTTAGGAGTGTCATAGACCATGCCAAGGATTATTTGGAGAGTGCCAAAATCAATCCTTGTTTGTTTCAAATTCCACAGGTACGTAGACATTTAAGACTTTTGTTGTGTTTAGTTTATTTTGTCCAGGTAGTATTTGTTTTTGTTAATGGTCTAGGAAATAATTTGGCTTCAAAAATTGAAAAATTGGGAATAAAAGTTGAAGGACTCAGATTAGGAGACGCTGACATTAATGTAACTGACGATACTGATGATGAAAGCCCCCCAAAATATCAGTCTGATACTCCCGAGGATACCAAATTATCAAACGCTAATATTTCACATATCACAAAAATAAATTTGGATGTATCAGCAATGTTGGCTTATGTTAGTTCAGTTTGTAACGGTAGTGCCAATTTATACGAATTTTCCGTTCATGTTTTGGCCCAACAAGCGGAATGGGAACGACTAAGGCCACAAAAACCCATTTTGGAAGATTTTTTCAAAGGTAGAATTATCTAATTTTATGATACAATTTTTGAGTGATTAATAATCCAGGGAAAAAATTATATTGTTGTGAAACTGCCAGAGACAGTTTTGTAAGTATAGTAAACACAGTTGGGGGCCCAAATGAGAAAAAACGGGCTGAGGATTTATTGAAAAGAATTACTGTACTTCCGGATAATACAACAGCAGAAGATATTCAACAGGAACTTTTTAATAATGTACAACTCTTGCCGAAAAAGTCTTTACCACTTGGAGGGAAAATTAAAAAAAGATCGTTAACGATTTTTACTTTTGGCGATAGGATCGGTGCTGTGACTGTTACATCAAATGATGGTTTTGTAAGAGCAGCAAAACAAAAAGTATTGTAATTAATTCTTTGTGCCTTTCTTTAATTTCTTATTGTAGGGAATTGATTTTGTCGTTTTCATACACGAGTCAAGGGCCTTAACTGAGCAAAAAGAACAAACGAGAGCGACTAATATAACGTTATAAAATATATTTAATTCTATAAAGTTTGATAAGAATTGTTTAATGTTGTCGTTTAATAAAAATGTTCACTGCCAACGATTTTGAATCACTAATGTTTATTACATAATGATTTAATGACAGTTGCATCAGAGTCCAGAGAATAAAATCGCAAAATTAGAAAAACCGTTTCAAGAGCTTTGACCAATGTTTTTGCGAAAATCAAAAAACAAATTTTGGGAGTAGTTAACCTTTTCATTTTTGGCAGTGCCTATGATGCTTTGTATGAATTAAACAACAAAACTTATTAGAGATACATTGAACTAAGCAACTTCTAGTCTCGATTAATCAATTTTCCTGAGTTACAAGACTAAACTTTGTTAAAATTTTAGGGTATCCTTATCAGTTTATCAGTTACTTAAGTTGGTATTTTTATATTTTGTAGACTTATTAATATTTAAACTACTAAACTAGGGTGCATTTTAGAGAAAATATTTTTGATTTAACAGGTTGTCCCAAAAAAGTCTGACGTCAGAATGATACATTTTTTTTTTTATATACCATGCTACTAGTTTTTGTGCCCATTAGGATGCCTCATTAGTTACTGACATACCGGTGGACCAAATGTTTGGATCGAGGCGTTTTTTGATTCAATTATAAAGAATTAAATAATAATAATAAGGATAAATTTCATAAAAAACAAAAGTTGCTATAGTTATCGTAAAAATTTAAATAAATAATTTTTTTTAAACAGTCTCGAATAGCATTTTTATAACCATTTAATGCCTATATTGCGTATTTTCAAAATTCTTTATAGTTTAATTTAAAAAAAACGATCCATACATTTGGTCCACCCGGTATATATTCCCAAAAAATTATTCAAATCGGCTCAAAAAATTAAAATAAAAAAAAACTTGTTTTTTCAACTATCTTGATGAAAATTTTAATGAAGATGGCTTTAGAAAACAATAGGGTAACACATAAAACGTAAACTTTTGAGTTTTTTACAGTCATCTTTGGCATAATTAATTAAAATTGTCTTTAAAATAGTAGATAAAAACAAGTTTTTTGGCGTTTTATTTTGTTTATTTCTTATTATCATTGTTATTATTTATGGAAATTTTGATCGACCGTAAACACCACATTTTAATGACCATTTAAGAGCGCTAAACTATCATATTTATAGGCATAGGCAATATGTCACCATTGTTATCAACTAAACAATAAAGCCGATACTTTAAAGCCGTTCAGGATTCTTCAGTTGTCACAAAATTTTGACGTTAAATGTTGCTAAACAGCAAATTTTTCTAAAAAAAAGGTAAACTGGAGGATCGGCGAGAAAAATTATTATATCTTTAATACGACATTAAAGCAGATTTAATGCCTTACCTTTGAATTGCCAGTCACGGCAGTAAATCACATGCTTTTGCCTAATTAAACAAATAATTATTGGATATATAGAACAAAAGGATTTAAAACATGCTTCATAATCTTTAATTAAATAGTGTTAAACCTTTGTTCTTTTATTATTCAAATTGCAACCCCTTTCCCAAATTTAATTATACACCCCCTTTCCATTCGTAGGGATGGTCTACTTCAATATAAATCTTTTTTTTTAAAGAATCTTCATTTAAACGAAAATATCTTTGGTAACGAATAAATATTAATTTTTTTAAAAAACCCACCACGCAAGAAATGCTTAAATACTTTGAAATATCACGTATCACTATTACATTTTTTTTGATCGACAAAAATTATGTTTAATTAATTATCATAAAAAATTAATATATGGTATACAGTGGACGCCCATTAATCCGACCCTTGTCTAATCCGGCGCCCCTTTTTTAACCCGACACATCTATCACTGTGCATAATTCTACATATTATATAAATATGTAGTTTGTAGTTCAGATAGAATCTTATCACTTTTCATTTGTAATTTGTCGGATTACAAGGTAGGTACTTTCTTTCAAAAATTCCAGACTATAGGGTGTCTATGGCAGTACTCTGTAATCCGTCAAATTTGATAGTCCGAGACGGCCCTGCAAAATGTTTGTCGGGTTACCGGAGTTCCACTGTAGTTCGTTTTTCTTCTTAATGCGTTTGTCTGTTTCTGTTCAACATATTATCTATATGACATAGCAACATATACAACAATGTGTTGAAAAGAGACAAGCAAGCGCATTATAAAGAAAAACGAACTGTAGTTATTTGATTTTTATAATTTTTTATACAACAATGCTATATTTATTATACAGGCTACAAATTTGGAGAGATTTTAACTGTGGTAATCGTTAAATCTAAAAACTATGGTAATCGTCTTCGTTAAAAGGATATATATAATTCGCTAAATACCCAAATTTGCCTTATAAAAATGTTGATGGTTTTTTCAATGTTTTTTTGTTTTTATACAGGGTGTGATTGAAATATGTGCTAAAATTTTACCTGGTGGTAGTCCTCGTTAAATTGATGCTAAATACTCAAATTTGTCTTATCAAATGATGGTTTTTGAGATAGACGATATAAAAAAAATTTCTTAGACATTTTTTTGAGATACACGTATGACAACTATGTTTTTGAGCAAAAAGTTCTACATCCTTTCAACGAGGTACTAGGTAAAATTTAAACATATTTGATTACACCCTGAGGTATAGTATTTTTAATAGAAAATAATAATTTGACTAAAATAATAAATTATTGTTAACAAAGCAGCCGTATTTAAGCTGTTACCACCTACTGATAAGTTTAAACTCGAAGCAATACATGGCCTCAGGCAACGGCATCCACAAATCAGCCACTAGTCTAAAATTTCTACCTAAAACTTATTGACGGAAGTACTAATAGTCTAATTACGCTTTCTTTGTTAAATAATTTATGACTTAAATCAAATTCTCATTTTAAGTTATAAGAAGTATTCAGTGTGTGTAAAAAAATACACAATTTGAGACGTTCTGTTCTTTTAAAACATACTTCTTCTATACTCCACAGCGAACTTTGAAATCTTTTTAAATGGCACTATACCTTTTTTATACCTCAAATGAAAGCTTATTTAATAAGCAATTTGTTGGTGTAATCAGTTTTGAAATTGAATAAATAGCTTTCACAAAAAAATAACATTTTTTAAAATGTTAAAAAAATGTTTCTTTTATCGTACCTCAAAGGGCATAGCTCAATAAATTATTTGCGGAAAGATAGATTGGTCGAAAAGACAGGATAGAATGGCCACCCCGATCGCCTGGTCTCACCCCACTGGATTTTTTTTGTGGAGTCATTTAAAGAACAAGGTGTATTCAAATAGACTTAAAATTAAATGTTTTGCAACAAAGAATTCAAGAAGAACTTGATAGAGTACCATGGGACTCGGGACACATTTAATAACTGTACCTACTCAAAATTTTGAAAAACGTCTTTTCCATTGTGAAGCAGTTAACGGCGCCTAATTTTAACATTTGATTCATTATAATATTATTTTATTTTGTTTTGAAGCATTTCAGTAAATTAAAAGTGTTTTGTTTAAGTTTTTTTTCACTTTTTGTAATAAATTTCAAAAATTTTATTTACATTTACTGATTGTTTATTACATTCGTTTTCTTTATAATAAAATAATATTGTTTAAAAAGGTTAAAAAAACAAGTGAAATTTTGTTAAACAAAATAATTAGTTAAAACATTTTTTTTAACTTTTTAAAAAATGTATTTTTTTGTGAAAACTATTTATTCAATTTGAAACCAAATTACATCAACAAGTTGTTTATTAAATAAGTTTTTTGAATTATAAAAAAGGGTTTGGTCTTATTTAAAAAAAAGTGCGAAGTTGGCTGTAGAGAAAAGAAAGATGTTTTAAAAAAACTGAATGCCTCAAATTGTGCGTTTTCTTAAAGAAAAATCGACATGTTTTAGGATTTTTCCCAAATACAATTTATTTAAAAGTTATTCATTGGTTTCAGTTCTTTTTAGACACGATGTATGTACATATACGTAAAAATACGTATTATTCATCACAGTCAAATGCGCAAAATTTATTTTTATGCAAATATGTATCATATCATGCCGATTGCCGATGTTAACCATGACCCTGTTCAATTTTATTTAAATCAATTAGGTTATTATCTAACAAATTTTTATTCAACATTATCACTCCATTAGTATAGCTCCCTAATTACACAATATAAATTAGCGAAATATGATAATACGAAAGTATACATTATGTATAATAATGAATGAAGTGAAAAGAGGTGATTTAACTTATTTTAGAGGCGGAGCCAAGTATCGTACGATTTCCAAAAATATCACCCCATGCACACGTGTACGTTCTTGTTTACACTACCAGTTACGTTTTATTTGAAAGCAACACTTTAATACGTAATTTTATTGTTTACACTACTCTACGTATCTCCGTCATTTAGTGCAAATTTTTCGCAAGCAAGAGTGATCGCAAATTTAGACGCATCAATAAGTAGTGTTGTTCACTGCTTTGGTCCCTTCCACCACCTTCCATATCGTTGTTGTTGTTTATCAACATTTAGTTGCTATTTATTGAACGGTGACTGAGAGCGTATTATCAGTCTAAAGATAGCAGCAACGAGAATAGTGCAAATACTCACGTATCATTATTTCGAGGGAGACAAGTTCTACCACCCACGGATTTGTACTCCGCCAGTGTCAGAGAAGTTATTTAAAACATATTACAGATCAGTGATTATTTTTGCTTTCAATAAATTGTGAACTTCTTCAATTTGAGAAACTTAAAATGTCGATTTCAAAAAACTTTAGTCGCTATAAAAACTGTGTAGTAAAAATCCCTAGAAGGTAAGTTTTGTTTAACTAAATTTCCGACAATTTTATCCAAACAGAACGAATGAATATAACCTGTAACTTTTAATTTTATACTCCGTCATGCATGACGATATAAAATGAATGCGTTGAATTTTATCTTTTTAAATTTCTCTTTGTTTGAGTTTTATTTTATTGTGAAAGTAAAATAATTTTACTAACAATAAATCATAAAAAAAAGTCTTATTAGAAAGCTTAATGTCCTTTTTCTAAGTCCGAATAGATATTTTAGTATCCGCATTTCGCAGATAGCAAATATAGCATACATAAAAAAATAAACTTTGCACTTGAACTGCTTTGTTACTCGTTATCTCATAACTTTTTATTTTAATCTGCCGAGTGCCGAGTTCCTTCTAGATTAGAGGTGGGCAAAAAGTATCGATGTTTGGCAAACATCGAGGTTTAAATGTAACATCGATCTAAAAATATCGATGTTTCAAATTTGCGATATATCGAAAAGACTCGATGTTTTTATTTTCAATGTTGGTCCGATGTTTTACTGGCTTTGTACGACTCGGTTGTCGTCGGTCGTTGTTTTTCGTCCAGCTCGGCGGCCATGCTTGCATTATAAGTAAAATATGCATTATGTTAAACCATTAATTTATAGGTTTGTGCAACTTCTGTAACATCAGAGAGGCTCTTCTCAAAAACTGGGCAAATTGTTACTGATAGATGCAATAGAATCAAACCTGGAAGATTGTGTTTCTAAGTTCGTTTAGTGATGTTTTTGTTTAATATGTTTAGATGGCTTTTAAAAATTTTATATTTTTGTTTTCTGTTACTTCTTTTGATTAACATGTTTATTTCTATTTTTAATTGTGATTTTTTTCTGAAATGTAGTCCATATTCGATTACGCTATTGCAGTAAGCAAAGAACTTCTTACTTCTTCTGAACCACCATCGATGTTTCTGAAACATCGATGTTTTATCGACAATACATCGAATATCGGTCTAGACTTCCTAATAATCGATGTTCTAAAACATCGATATTTTTTGGACGATGTGCCCATCTCTATTCTAGATCCGCCTCAGGAAAACAGCTGAAAATTGTTGCGCACGCATTATTTATGATTATGAATATTATAATCCACAAATTAAATTATATTATTGATTTGATCATGATCATAATATAGTATCTATGACTTTTCCAAATTTCCGCTTTTCCAACCACGCCGACCACGGCCTTGGAGCCATATAGACCCCTTTGTGGACATTTTTGGCCATTAAACTTTGTTGTAGAGGGGGCCGCTGCGATGAGTTTCCTACGGCCTGTGCTACGGCTTCACTACTGACGGGTTTGTTCCCTCCAATGCTCCAATGGGGCGGCCTCTATACAGGGTGACATAAAAGTATGGCATAAAATTCATATTTTCTAAGTTAATTTTCATTTTTAAAAAACGTTTTTTACTTATATTCAAAAATTTTTTCCATCAGGTTATCTATTCTATTTTTGGTGTTGAAAATTGAAACTATTTTCTTCTCTGAGTATAACAGTATAACATTTATATGGTCTAAAATAAAAAACTTTAAATGATTTAACCAATTTAAATGTTTTATTGAATTATCAAAGTAGACGCAATTTTTAACAGAATTAGCAAACCAAATGTTTAAATTGACGTCTTTCCGTTTCTCAATAACTAATTTTTAAACTTTGTTAGCACATTATTTTTTATTTTTTGACTAATGAAACGGTACTGATTTGTAATTCTTTCTCTTAAATCCTCTAATTTCTTGATTTTGTTGCAAATACTTTTGATTTTAAGTAGCTCTCTCAGAATCGGGCAAAACATGTAAATAATCTCTGACATCATGAGCGTAGTGTGGAGGTGCATCGTCTTGACCATCGTCGAAACCATACATTAGTCACTGGTATGTCTGGATCCTCTTCATTGGGAAAAAGTGCTGATAATACTAACGCGTACTAACGTGTCGCAAAAATATCCAAATGAACTTGTCCAGTCAATGAGACATCAAAAAAATACGATCATAAAATGTGATCTGACAAAACCATATCAAATATTCAATTTTTGTGGATGTTGAGTATGGATTTCTCTTATCCAGTGCGGATTTTCTATCGACTCATATTGTATCTTTTTTGAGCTAATTCCTTTGACTTTTTTATGGGGCTACTTAAAATAAAATGGTTTCGTATTTGCAACGAAACCAAGAGATTTAGAGGATTTTTAGGTAAGTTTAGCGAAAACCCCGATTTATTTCATGCATTTTTAGTGTGGTCAGCTAAAGTAAACTATAACCAATGTTTTACTAAAAGAATCTTGAAATTGCCGTAATTTATATTGTAAGTTTATTTTAATAAATACCTGCTTATAGAGAAATGTGAGGTCTGATTAATATTATTACCTAATGACTATTTCCCTTATAACAGTTAAGCCAATCAAATCATTCAAAATTTTGAAATCAAGCCTGTCATAATCGAATTATGCGATAATTCTGCACTAGTGCAAATTATCAAAACTATTGCATTAGTGCAAATTATTAAAGAACAAAAAAACTTTATGTTCAGTGTGGTACTTTTGAAAATATTGAAAATATATTGGAAACTATATGCCGCCGTGATTATTTAAACCTCGACTCAAACCAAATCTAAAAATTCTAATTTTTTTTTTATTTCACGCAAAGCAAAGATATTCAAAAGATTTAAGGCTTAAGTTTTGTTCGGGAAATAGTCGTACGAATATCCCTTGTGCATGTCTCATTGTTTAATTTAATATATATATTTAATATAACATAAAAATTATCGACAATTCGACATGCACTCGGGATATTATATATGACAACTGAAAATTTTGTTTGGGTAGGTTTTGTAGCTAGGTAAGAGAAAACAATCTAGATATGTTAGTAGAGAGAGGCAAGTTGAAAAATTTTGGAATAAAGTTTTTCAAGTTTATTGTGGTATGAGCAACAGAAAAACATTGTAATCAACGCTTCTCTTAATGTGCGATTAATAATCTTAAATTCTATTAACGCTTTCGCTTCGCTCACGCTTTAAAATGTCTCAATTTAATCGCCTTCATTAACAAACTTGTTGGTTAAATAACTATAGAGTGTTCATTTTAGACTTTATAAATATTATACTGTTATACTCGGAAAAAAAGTTTAGTTTAGTTAAAAAGACATTTTAAAATAACGTTTATAATATAATCTACTCAGTAGTTTTTGTAATATTTACAAAAATATTTTTTTTAATTTGAAAAAAAAATTATATTAAAGAAAAACTTTAAACATGCTAGCTTTTTAAAAAGAAAATAAAATAGACAGCTATTAAATATAATCTGTAACCTATTTTGTGGTTTACAGCTTGTTTGAATTTTAACCAAATTTTAGGGATTTTTCCAAAATATTTTTGTAAATATTACAAAAACTACTGAATGTTAATTTAAAATGTCGAGTGAGCCACTATTCTAAATTTGAAAAAAATGAGTTAAACCGGAAAAACTAATTTATTCTAATTTAAACTCGTGTATTTTCTAAATTAGATTATCTATGGAACTGTTTTTAATTTTTAATGGTTGTGTACATTATTTAGAATTTTTTTTTACTATCACAGTGTTCTAGATAAAAAACAAAAATTGCAAAAAAGATTTTTTTATTTCACAAAAAGTTATAAAAAGTAATATTTTAGACTCAGAATTTAATGAAGATTCCAAGAATGTAAAAATATGCATAGAGTTCCGTTTAAAAATCCAAAGTTATAATAATTCTGGTAAAACCGGAAGTGATAGGAAGTTCATTTTTTACCGAATTAATAGGGATTTTATAACATAATGAATTTTTCGAGTTTCATTTCTTTATTTTAAAAAACACTATTTAAAAAAGGGGTGAGCTTTTTAACAGAATTTTTTTAAATAGAAGAACTGAGCCCGAAAAACTTATTATGTTAGAAAACTCCCATTAATCGAGTAAAAAAAATTTTTCTATCACTTTTTTCTATCAAAAATTAAAAATTTTTCTATCACTCTGTATATTTAAATAGAACTTGTTAAAGTGTTATTATTTGAGAATTAATACGACCAATTTCAAACCACAATTTTATTCACAACTTAAAATAATTCGATGTACAAAACAATTATTATAATTCAGTTATGAAACGTATTGAACGACAGCTCGATCAACAATCCTCCTCCCCAAATTGACCGCTCCTTTTTATTAGCTTCGAACTCCCTGGCCTTCTGGAACCACGTGTGACTATGAGATCATCGTGATCTCGATTCCTTTGTTTCCAAAATTATTGCCAAATACGTCAGCTTCTTCAAACACATGAGTAACGCCATGACCTTATTGATACACGTGCCGATCACATCACCAGGCCGGAATTCGTAAAAAAATAATGTTAACAAACTCTATATACATTTTTAAAAAATTTTATTAAAATAAAATAAAAAAATTAAATAAAATAAATAAAATAAAATAAATCTTCTCAAGGCTCTCCTATTCTCTTCTTTATTATGGCTGAATAAATTAAGCCGAAACATGTTGCCTATTTTTTTAAAAAGACTATTTTTATTTTCTTTATTTTCGAAGGGTTAATTTTTAATTATATTTTATATTGATCAACCAAGATGGCCAAATACCTAAATTATAAATAACTTTTTTTTTGGTGTATTACGTCCATTATTTTTATATTTAAAAAAATATTGTTACGGGGAAGTGGACAAGGCAGATAACCTATTTTATAAGGCCGACGTTTCGAATCATTTACTGATTCTTTATCAAGGCTTATAAGAAATGAAAGGAAAAGAATGTCGTTCTTCCGGCGACCACTGACCGAGACATTTTGATGGTACCATGCACAGCAAATTTTAACATTTCTTATAAGCCTTGATAAAGAATCAATAAATGATTCGAAACGTCGGCCTTATAAAATAGTTTATCTGCCTTGTTCACTTCCCCGTAACAATTTTTTTTTTAATTATAAATAACTATTTCTCAAAATATGCCTATAATTAAAAAACATGTATTTTTGTAATAAAATGTATAATAAAATGTAATGTATAAACCCTGATCATGTTTTTTTACCGAAAATTCGAGTTTTTAAAATGTAGGTCATGTGGTTGTATGACAATGTCACGTTGACGTCGTCATATAACATAATTCATAAAGCCAAAATTTTGGGTTGAATTTTGAAATTTAATATTACAAAAGTGATCCGGGTATAGTTGGCCATTCATTATGATTATGTATAGTCAATATTTTGTGGAAGCTGTGTTTTTTAATAATTTTTTAATAAAATTAATAGATATTAATTAATTACTTTTAATAATATGTAATAATAAAATTACGTCTAATTTTACATTTTGCGTTTAAAAACTTAAAGAAAAAATTCGATTTTAGGCAAGTGAACTATGATAGTTCCAACGCTGTGGACACTCAAAAAATTCAAGCAAAAAATGTGATTATTTCTCAGTGGACTTTAGTTAATCAACTCAAAAACACATTATTGTCAAAATTTTCAAACGAAAAGACTGTTGAAAATGCCATAAATCAAGAATTTGCCAATTTTTTAAGAAAAATTCAACCCACAATTAATGGAATTGATCTTACGAGATATTTTAATTCTTTGACATTGCCAATCTTTAAAAATTCAGAACATACAGAATCAAATACTGTTAAAGATGGCATTAAGCAAACGAAAAAAGTAGTGCCCAAATGGAAAGAAACTGGGATCACTACTACGACAAAGGTAAAAATTATTTTAAAATTTTTGAAACAACTAATAAAAAAACAATGCAGGAATCTGTAGCATCTCGAACTCATCAGATTTTGGATTTATTAGCAACAGCGAAATCACACGAAGCCATTTTTAATCGAACTGAAGTATTAAATGCT
Organism: Tribolium confusum; assembly: GCA_029207805.1. Classification (NCBI taxonomy): domain Eukaryota; kingdom Metazoa; phylum Arthropoda; class Insecta; order Coleoptera; family Tenebrionidae; genus Tribolium; species Tribolium confusum. The sequence goes on from JALGAY010000003.1 coordinate 40,655,419, forward strand.
CATTTGAATAAATATCCTGAAGCTAAACACTTTGCAGTGAAGGTAGGTACCTAATAAAGAAACTACAATAACAATATTATTCAATTCATGATTTTTATTTATTTTTTCATTTTAGAGAAATGCAATTCCGTTATTGTTAAAAATAAAAAGTAAAAGCATAAACGACTCAATTAAAGAAGCAGCAAACGAAGCTCTTGCTTTGTTAGGATATGCTGGTCCTGTCTCTGGAAAGGGTGTAAGAATTTTATCAATAGATGGAGGTGGTGTGCGAGGTATACTAGTAATAGAAATGTTGAAAAAATTGGAGGAATTAACAGGAAAACGAATTTCCGAAATGTTTGATCTTATTTGTGGTGTCAGCACTGGTGCCATAATTGCAAGTTTAGTCGGTATGCCAACTACGTTTGTGTTTTTAAATTTCCTCTTATTATTTTTTTACTAGGTGTTAAACGCTACTCTTTGGATGAAATTTCGGAAATTTATAAAAATCTGAGTATACAAATTTTTACACAATCACCTTTGAAAGGAACAAGTAGTTTGGTATGGAGTCACTCTTATTATGATACAGCACGATGGGAAAAGCTGCTACAAGAGCAAATTGGTAGTCAGACACTTATTTCAACAGCGAGAAATTCGGAATCTCCTAGGGTACGTTTATAAATTTAGAATTTATTTTTTTTGTTAGAATTTTAAAAAAATCTGTTTAAAATAATTATACATTTATACGTCTAACAATTTGTATATTTCGCAGCTGTGTGTTTTATCAGCAGTGGTAAATCAGTCACGATTATCAGCTTACGTTTTTCGCAATTACTCGTTACCTTGTCGTGTGCAATCACAATATATGGGTAGTCATAAACATTTAATATGGGAAGCTGTGAGGGCATCAGCCGCGGCGCCGACTTATTTCGAAGAATTTAAATTAGAAAATATGTTGCATCAGGTACTTTCAGAAACGTTATTTTCACGTAAAATATTACTTTTTGTTAACTTAGGATGGCGGTATTTTATTCAACAATCCCACAGCAGTGGCAATTCACGAAGCAAGACTTCTTTGGCCCAAAATTCCCATACAGTGTGTGCTATCATTTGGTACCGGCCGAACGGTTCCATTACCCATTGACCCAAACAACCAGAAAGCAGTTAGCAATTCTTCTTGGAAGAGTAAATTTTACGCAATTATTGAAAGCGCAACGGATACTGAAGGTGGGTTAAATTTGAAATTTATGAATTATTTTCCAATACTTTTTGTAGGGGTGCATACGATGCTTTCTGATTTGCTTCCGGAAAGTATTTATTACCGATTTAATCCTTATCTAACTGAAATGTTAGATATAGCGGAAATTGATCCACAAAAGGTAGAACAAATGTTAAGGGATGCTGTGATGTATTTGAGGAGAAATGAAGATAAATTTCATGAGGCTACGAGGATTTTGCTTCAAGAAAAAAGTGTAACTCAAAAGGCCATGGATTGGTTTAGTTTGCATCAGGAAATATACGGGTTTAAACGATTACCTCAGCCACTTCTTACTGAATAAGTATAATACAATATGATTTAAAAAATACATCTTTTAGAAGGTTACGACTCTGTTTCTTTTTATATAATTTACATTGACAAAAAGAAGTTTACAGCCTTCTAGAAGATACATTTTTTTGATTATGTGGTATTTTGTTATTATGAATTGTCAGTTGGTAATATAATGTATTACCCAGTATTAAAATTTTGCTTTATTGAATAAGAATCGAAATACGATAAAAGTATGTATAATGCGGTTAATCTTTACTTAGGAAGAATTTTTGTATCATTGATAGTTGTCATATTTTAATGTAGAAACAGTTGGAAGTTTTTGAACTTGGTGGCATAGTGATAGATATGATTGTGATATTTTTCATAAAGAAAAAATATTTTTATTTAAAGAAACAAATTGTTATTTATTTATAAATTTAATTGTGAGATAATAAACATTTTTGACAAAAATAATTTGTATTTTTTTATTGTTTTTCATACATGTATATGTCCAGCCAAACACAATACCCAAGAACACCAGAAGGTAATGTGCTACTTTCAAAAGATAGACTTTTAAGTCGTGTTTGCTTAAACAATTCAACAAAGTAAGTTCTGTCAAGGGACGTTTCCAAGTTAAAATTTATTAAAACAGTTCGCCAAAACTGTTACAAAACTAATTTATAAGCAATCAAAACATAAATCATAAAAACTGGAACAAGAGTACCAATATTATTGACAAAATTACTGTTTCAACGATGAAAACATTTTTAAATTGCTAAACCGTTTCACGTAGGCTGCAAATTCAAGAGGAGTATGGAGGTAATTTCTCTTATAGGAATTCCAATGTAAACGCGCGAATCTGTAGTACTTTTGTTTATATAAATATTTTATTGAGATTTTGTACAATCTTTCTTCTAATTATTAAGTACAAAATGACTGGAAGTGATTCTAAAAAAATGTTTATAAATAATTTAAAATAATTATTAAAAAATTATATAGCTATTATTACAACTAGGGAAATATGAATAGTATATTTCCCGAGGTTGGCTAGTTACATCCCGAGGGGAACCCGAGGGATGTATAGACAACCGAGGGAATATATTCATATTTCCCGTGGTGGAATCAATAGTTTTTTTCTGATTGAAACAATATTGTTGTTATACGAAATTTGGTGTTACGGGGAAGTGGACGACAAGGCAAAAACAAAAAAAAAACTGTTTTATAAAGCCAACGTTTCGAATCCTTTATTGATTCTTCTTCAAGGACATTTATTAGAAGCCTTGAAGAAGAATCAATAAAGGATTCGAAACGTTGGCTTTATAAAACAGTTTTTTTTTGTTTTTGCCTTGTCGTCCACTTCCCCGTAACACCAAATTTCGAATTAAAAAATGGACGTAATTCACCAAAATAATTGTTGTTATAATAGTAAAATATTAGATTATTAATTCTGGAATTTAGCAATTAGTAACGTTGCTAAGGATAAGGAACATTGTTTGCAATAGCTATTATTACAACTAGGAAAATGTGAATAGTATATTTCTCAAGATTGGCTAGTTACATCCCGAGGGGAACCCGAGGAATGTATAGACAACCGAGGGAATATATTTATATTTCCCGTGGTAGAATCAATAGTTTTTTTCTGATTGAAACATTATTGTTGTTAAAATAGCAAAACATTAGATTATAAATTCTGGAATTTAGCAATTAGTAACGTTGCTAAGGATAAGATACAGTGTTTGTAAATAGGTATCATAGTTGACTGGTTTGATATTCGCGTCCTGTCATAAAAATATTTTGACAAAATGTCGAACTACCTGCTCTCATAGGCAGCAAAAGCCAGGAAATGTTTGATTCCAGCAAAATCGAATATTGCGTATAGTAAAATGTATGTACGAAGACTTTCAACACTGAAGAACAGCAAATACGGTGAATGGTGCCGACGAAAATATTTTGCTAGCGTTTTTTGAAGACTTGGTAATTTGCTATAATTTTTGTTATTTTCCAACGTATGACTAATTTATTCTCTCCGTAGTCGCAGAAATATTCACCAAACACGTTGTGGTCAAAATTATCCATGCTAAGGACAATGTTGCATTTAAAAGAAAAAAATTGATGTTAAAATGTTTGATAAAGTAGAAGCATTTGTAAAGAATAAAAATAAAGGATACGTTTCAAAAAAATCAGGGATGTTGTCCCGAGAACAGCTCAAAAAATTCTTGCGAGAAGCTCCTACTGACATTTTTTTGATGTATAAGGTAAAATTTCATTGTGATTCTCCTCTGTTGAATAGACTGTTACACCTGTAATTTAAATTATTTTAAAGGTCGTTTTAATTATGGAAATCTTTGGCGTCTGCAGAACGCACATTAAATATAACATTTTCATAGTAAAATATGACATTTCAGATTTTTCTTTATATGACGTTTCATATTTCCCTTGGGACAATATGAGCGTTTCATATTTCCCTAGGGAAATATGAATGTGTTATTACATATTGTAACTAAGGCAATATTAGTTAATATTGTATCAATCAGAAAAAAAAAATTTAAACTCAACGAAATTAAAAATTTAAAAAAACTGAAAATGTTGTTCATGTTATTACAACACTCGTAGCGAAAACCGTTTTTTTGTCCTCCTGAATCGTAAAGTTGACTTTGACGTATTGTAAACGTTAACTCAAAGTGTCACTTTACGCACTAGTGCGACAAAAACTGCAGTAAATTTTATGTTTTAGAAGATGTTTAAAAAATAAGTTAGATATACGACGATATAGTTAATTACACAAAACTTTACATAATAAGCAATAAATAAAAAAAGGAAATAAATTTATTATTCTATTTATTATCTATTATCTATTATCTGTATTACCGACATACCGACCAAACACCCGACCAAATGTCAAATATTTTTATAGAGTATAAAAAATACAGTTACACGTTAAGTATTTTTTAGTTTATTCAGTTTATTAACAATAATAATAATAGTTATAGTTATAAGAAACACTGCTGTATAAAGAAAAACAATTTACAATGACTGGGACTTGGTTTGTGCTTGTAGTTTTTAGGTACTTACCTAACCTTAAAAGTTGATGTTTATTTTGTAGGACTGTTTTAAATTATAATAATGACCAGTTTATAAATCTAACACATTCAAGAAAAACTTAAAACCGTTTCATTCTATTGCTTCCAAATCCACCCAGCATGAATCAATGATGTCTTATTACTTCTCAATTCAAAGTGACGTGACGAGGACCTGATAGTGATTTTTCAATTTTACAAAAGTGGTAATTTTTCTGGAGACTGAATCATTAGTATTGTTAATTTACCCATCTTTCTTTCTAGTATTTTGATAATATTTAAAAAATTATGAAAGATTTCCCATTTTGCTCTAAAATTTGAGGTTATGTATGTTTATTAGATTTATTAAAATTAAAAAAAAACTGTCGGACAAAAAATGTTATACAAACTTCGTGTGTTAAGTCATTTTACATCGCTCCAGCTAATGAGAAACTCGCCCTACGGGCTCGTTTCCCAAACGAAGCTGTCGCGCTGTAAAATTTGACTTTACCACACTCTAATGTAAATAACTATTACTTTTTTTTATAATTAAACAAGCTACAAATTTACGCATTTACATTGTAATCCCTATATTAGAGAAATTCGTCCATACTCCTCTTAATCCACCTATCCCATATTACCTGTAGATTCAAGGCTTTTACACCAACCTATGCGTGCGCACATATACTGTGATTGCCTGATTGGTCAAAGCGGTTAGAACCGCAAAGAATTGTGGGTAAAAACATAACCTCATTTTGTTATACATGATACTGTGTACATGTGCTATTGTGTTTTTGAGTTTTGTGTACTACCATGCCACAAGTGTGTTGTGTTCCAAAGTGTCGAAGCAAGAGTAGTTGTAAGACGAAAATATCGTTTTTTTCTTTTCCGAAAAACGAGGTTATTTGCCAACAATGGTGTAGTGCCATTAGAACTCACATGAATTTGCTGGGAAAGACAAGTAAAGTAATGTTTTCATTGTTTATCTGTGCATAACGACTATACAGAACGTTTATGTGTAGATTTGCTCCAACCATTTCAATAAGGATGATTTTCTGGTGGGTACCCTGATAAAAAAACTAAAAAAGGGGGCCGTACCGTCTAGAGAGTTGGGAACATCATGTGTAATCACAAAAGAGCCTAAACGCAAGGTATGTTACATTTGTATTATTATTATTATGTACAAGAAATGTAGAACTAAATTTTAGCAATTTTGTGCTGAGAGTGTACCGAAAAAGGTATATGCCACAGCGACTGAAGTTTTTATGAAGGGGAGTGCAGAGGAATCTATAGCTAGCAGCAGTTCCTCAAAACCATACACTAAACCTTGCCCAAAATCTGCCAAAGGTAAAGAAACTAGTTTTAAGAAAAAGGCATGTACACCTACAGTACCACCTTATGATAGTCCGAGTATATCCGGTGTGGATAACTCATTAATAATGCATCATGAAAATGCGAATGAAAAGGTAACTATTCTATATAAGAAAGAGTCACTGAACTAATGTGTTATTTTGTAGAAAAGTAGTGTAGAACTTCGCAGTACATCAGACGTCAATAACGCTACTCCAAGTCAGGTTGAAAAGGAGACGGAAGAGGTAAATATGATGCATAAAGAAACATAAATATCCGGGGGGACTGGGAGTAAAAAGAAAGAGCATTGAATAGTTATGTTTTAGGAAACTACTACAGTGGTGGTAGACGACCCCGTAATAATGCACCATGTCAGTGATGATAGCGAGGTAATTATAAAAGAGTGCGTAAGGAATAGTGTACTAATGTTCTTGAATGCAGAGTACAGTCGAGGAGAGTAATAAAAACGAAATGGAGAGCAATATCGATTCGCAACAGGTAGATGTTCTAGTGGCGGAAATAAACTTTTTAAGGACAGAAAATTTACGTTTGCAAGCATTGGCCACATCTCGGACAGTATTTGCTTTAAACAGATTTGCTGATGATGACGGAAAAATATTGTTTTATACAGGAATTCAGCAATATAGAATTGTAAAAGCAATTTTAGATTTCGTTCTTCCGTCCGGACTAACTAGTGAACTGGGATTCAGTCCTACGCAGGTACACAAATACAAGAAGATTCCTTTATTACCGGAAGACCAATTTTTTCTTACACTCATGAGATTAAGAAAAGGATTTTCGTTGGAAGTTTTAGGCGATATGTTTAATATTTCTACATCATCGGCAGGCAGGGTGTTTTTACAGTGGATAAACTTGCTGTATTTACGCTTAGGGTGTTTAAATATTTGGCCGCACCGCAATGTGTTACTCAACGAAGCCCCACAAGCTGTGCAAGAAGAGTATCCAAACCTGATTGGAAGTATGGTCTGTACCGAATTTTTTATACAAAAACCTTCATCATTAGTAGAACAGAGCCAGTGCTACTCCCATTATAACGGTAGTTCCACACTAAAATCCCTGATACTGACTAGCCCCAATGGAGAAATTCTCTACGCATCCCCATTGTATAGCGGGTCAATTTCAGACAAGGCTATTATAACCAAAAGTGGAATTCTGTCGATTTTAGAAGAAAAAGTAAAAGGAGGTGAATTGTTGCCAGGTGATATTATATTAGCGGACAAAGGATTTAATGTACACGATGTGTACAGCAACCTAGAGTTAGAGTTGAACGTACCCGTGTTTCGAATAACTGGAACACAGTTTATGCCAAAAGAAGTAGAGGAAACGAGAAAAATTGCTCACGAACGAATTCACGTGGAACGGGCTATAGGACGTTTGAAGCAATTTCAAATATTGTCTCATGAAATCCCTGTAGCTTTGCTAAGTTCAATTGACCAAATTTACCATGTGTGTTGTTGGTTGACGAATTTTCGCTTTCCCCTTCGCAATGAGACAGGAACCGAGTAGGCACTGGTAACACTTGTGCAAAGGGGTACCTTTATTGTCCATATGAATGTAAAAAGTTTTTATAATACAGTATACAGACTTCTGTTTGCTCATATATTTTTGATTCTTCCTCCAAGACTTTTTGGAGGCTGACCCATCACAAAACGAGTAGGGGTAGGAAAGAACAAAATGTGAAATACTGCTTCTATCAACTGGTTTTATTACGGTTAAACTAACCTAGAGATCTCCAGACATAAAATCATAATTGACCTACCTTTATTTTGGTAACACTGTTAGCAACTTTAGAAGTTTATGGTTTTCACAACTTTAAGGTCACTATTCTAATACTATCTTAAGCCTCCTAATAATACTAAATAACTAAATCTCTATAAACACACCACCTGTAATTTTTAAATGATAGAAACTATTCTCATATGTTTGTTTTACGTTAATCACTACTTATACTATCCGCGACAAAATAAACTGAACACCAAATTTTGACATTCACAAGAAGAATTGTGTAAACTGACCATTACATATTTTTTTTGACAGTTCTTCAGTAAAACGTCTTTCCTTTTAGACTCAAATTTATCAGATCACTTCGTTATGTGAAATGAAATTTTCACTTCATGAAAGCAGGCAATCGTATCGCAAAAGGAACGATTTCCCCCACTTTATGCGTCAAAGTAATTATTTATTTTAACATAACCTCAACAAATACACACTAATCTAACGTCCACACTTCCCCCTCTACCAATTGATGAAAACACTTCAGTTTTGCGCTACCTCGGAAGGTAGTGCTGCATCGGTAAGGGGGGAAGAAGAAAAATTCAGTTCTAATCACTTCACTTAAATATCATTCTGTAAAAGGAACAATTCGTAAAGTGAAGTGATGTGAAACCATCTGCAAAAACTTGTAAATGGAAAGCGCCTAATAGGGGCATTCAAGTAAGCGATTGTAGTATTTGACAGCTAGCGGTGTTCAGTGGGAGTAATCCGATTTGAATCGATTGCAATCGTTCTTTTTCGACGATTGCAATCGGATAATCGCAATTTCGCAGTACAACGCATGCGCATGCGAGACAAGTTAGTTTGAGAAAGAATGGTTTTCGCATATTTTCAATAATCGTTTAATCGGTAATCGCTTACTTTATTGAATGCCACAATTGGGAAATGTGAGGTTAGGAAAGCCAAATCATCATAAAGGTTACTTTACACATTTTTTCTGTCAAGGTCAGAATTTGGTGTTCAGTTAATTTTGTCGCGGATAGTATTATAAGTATCACAATAGAGTTTCGGCAGTAATCGAAAAACCGATTCATATTGTCATCTAATGATGGCAAATTAAATCGATTTTCGGTTAACCGCGGTTTTACACGAAACTAAAAACAGATTTTGACAGATTTAAATTTTGACTTTTGAGAGATTTGAAGGAAAGCCGATATGCGCAGCGCCATGCGGAGATCTCTCTAAGTGAGCAAATGAACGAACCGGCTGTTATAAACATCAATTTCAAAAAAATGTCATTCAGACGGTTGTGACTGGTTGTGATCTAGGGTATAATCATGGTATAATGTTTAACATTAAAAAAATAACTACCTTTTTATAACTACATAATCTTTAAAATCGATTGTGAAACGGTTTTGAAAAAAGTCTAATGATTTCAAGTTGAGATAATACCGGTAGTATTTTCGTTTCTATAGAAAATTAATAAAATTCGTTGTTATTGGTTGTTACTATTGAAAAGTATTAAAATTTGCGACACTACCGGTAGTATCTCAACATGAAATCAGCCCCTAAAACCGGTTTTGAAACTAATTTGGAAAATGTCTAAAACCGGTTTCGAAACGGTTTTAAAAATCGGTTTTATACCGGTGACTCGACCGAGTAATGGTACCGAACAGAACATAACCTCACGTAACCTTTTGAACATAACATAACCTCACTTCTAACGATAAAAAAGTCAAGATAAATTTTTCACTTTTGCCTTGTGTGTTTCAATTCATCTTTTCTGTGCTTTGTTTTCACTGCGGTTTCACATTACACATCACATTATGTGTTAACAAAATGCATTTTATAATTTGATGTGTCGATATACTATTTGGCAAGTAATGTGAAAGCATCTTGCAAACGAAGTAATTTGTGCCTGTTTGGTTAAATCCAAGAAGTATATTTTTTGGTAACAGGTATTTCTAAATAAAGTCTTATTTATTTTTAGGTAATCATAATGCGGGTGAAATATCAAACCCAGGATCATTCTCAAATCCTGGAATGGAACGACATTCTGACATCGATTTATTTACTCTTATATTTAAGTTTTTTGCATTACAATAACCTTATTTTATCAATTGGACGTTTTGACAATGTCTACACCATTTTCATTTTTGCTGCATTAGAAATTGGAAAGTACTTTATGCACGTGTCTAGAACAAAAATTTACTTTTATAAACATCACACAAAAGACTTTTTTAAAAATATCGTGGTGCTAGTGTTGCTTTTTGTAACAATTTATATTGTTGCTGTTTTATTTGGTGCACCAGTATTTTCAGACTTTCAGGAAACTTGTATGTTTTCATTGATAACAACAACTTTTACTGCACTTCCACTTTGCCTCTATTTTGGTGCTGATAATACTGTCAATATGTTTTTGTCAATCACCTCTTTTGAAGGAAGTGACGTTCAGAAATTGTTTATGTTGAAGTTAAGATTGACTTTATTTGGGGCTTGGTTGGGAGCCATTGTTATACCTTTAGACTGGAATAGACCTTGGCAGGATTGGCCCATTCCCTGCAATGTAGGTGCTATTGCCGGTTACATGGTAGGAAGTTTTTTGTCTTCTTTGCTTCAACATCCGTATTTTTGTAAATTTTTCAAGAAGTCCGGAAAATATGCATTGTAAAATTGTAAAGTATTATTGATATTTTTGTTTTTAAATAAATGTTCTGTATTAGATCAATTTTATCTTCTTATACTTATTATTCTGTAAGTATTATTATACATAAAAGCTGATTTACTGAAAATGTTCACCCCAATTTTTTGGGTCACGATATCGATTTAAAAAAATACCAAAACAGGTCAATTTTTATTGCTAGGGGAACATCTTCTGCTGGTAAAATCACTATCAAAATCTAACTGCAGCTGCGGTGTAGATTTTCCTAAAGAACAAATATACACAGCGTTTAAAGGAGCGAGTCAATGGGTGTGTGGTGTAATTAACATGATTCAGATAATGCACCTAATTCTTTTGCTATTTCAACGATTTGTAAACTTATATTCAGTTGCCTCCTACAGATACTTGCACGAAGCGAATAGACAATGGTAATGATTAATGAAACAATTAGTAACAATAACTTAAAGTAATATATTTGAAACAGAGGTAGAAATTACAATTAAAATAAAATATTAATCTGCAAATAAAATTTTCACTAGTAGTACATATTGAAAATACGAAGAATACGTATTTCGCAATACTTAACATGGAATTTTATAGAATCACATAGTTTATAAATTTCTTATTAGAAGTATAAATAAATACATATAACTTAGTACGTAGTTTTTTTTTCTAGCATTACATTATGTAACAATAACATTAATTTAGACGACAGGGGAAGCAATTTGAACGAGGCCCTCGTTAGTATTAAAAAGACGGCAACAGGACAAATCGCTGCATTAATTATCTTTATCTTCAATATCAAAATCTTCAAAATCATCAGTCCATTTGAGATCCGTAGTTTTCGGAGAAGTTTCCGAGTGGTGCTGTATATCTTGACTAGCAACGTTTTCGCTAAAAAAATCATCATCGAATGGATCACTTTCCCGGGCAAATATATTTACAGATTCAGACTTTTTTATATTAATTTCAGACTGAATATTATTGGAAAGTCTATGCTTGAGTTTCTTTTTTCGAGAATTCGTTGCATTTTCGAAATTACTTGTGCTAAATGAACCATCTTTTTCATTAGGATCTCCTTCTTCTTGGATGCTTGATATGCTATTGTCTTCAGGTAATGGTTCGGTTTTCATACTTGGAGAAAAATCATCTTCGAATAGAGACTTTTGTTTGCCTTGAAGTCGAGGCGACAGTTTTAATTCTTTTAACGATCTTTGTCGATAACTCTCAGTAAATTCATTATCCAACTGACTTTTTTCAAACATGCTTTGCTGCCTCAATCCTTTCAGCGATTTGTTCATAACAGTTGGCGATTCAGCTTCAGATGTTTCAAAATCATTTTCAAAACTAAATTTCGGATCTACGCGAACACTCGCTGGGCTTTCCTCGGATGGAACGAAATCATTCTCGAATAATGATTTAGCACGAGGAGTAGATTTTCTCGGAAATGTACTAACGTTATTTTCTTCAGCTTTCGGGCTTTCTTTCGTTTTCTTCCTGCTCGCTAACGTTGCACTTTTCTTATTGCTATGATCAATTTTCGAACTGTCTATTTGTTTTTTTGATGGCATCTCAGCGAAATCGTTCTCGAACTGTTTAGAATACTGCTTATTTCGATAGGAACTTCTCCCTATGGGTCCCGTTTGTTCGAGTTTGTGACGATGCGAAGGTTCAGAATATTGCGAATCCCGACTTCGAGATCGCCGACCAGACTTGTATCGACGTTCCCGTTCCCCGTCGCTTCCCCCTACAACATCAAAATTGTCAAATAATTTGTATTGTAACAAATAGTTATTTTTTTGAAAACGCCCCCTTTTAGAGTTTTAATTTTAACAGCTTGTATTTATATTTAGTGTGTAAGTAAGTGGGTATAATAAGTAGCAGAGTCAGTAGTCTAGATTGTGGGATATCTATTCGTCAAAAAAAAGCCGTCAAAAATTAAAGCACTGTCTAAGTTAAAGATATAAGAACTATTGGACTTCTGGTGATTGATGACTGGACATTAACTTAATAAGATAATAACTTAATTTGTACGACTTGTTGATGGTGAACAGTCAAGCTGATATTGTGCGGTCTGACTATTTTTTCTACTTATATTAACAAAAATTGTAACTAATAAAAATTTGAACTTTGCTAAAACGCTTTGAGAATGCTTTTCAGAACATATTAATTCATTTAAGTCTCCTTTTCAGAGAAGTATAGAGTATACAGTAGTAAAATATACCTGCTCCATAATAATGGCGTGATTTTATTTCGCCCGTCTTTCGGTCCATTTCGGAAGCACTACTCGGTCTTTTCCAGTTTCTTCTTGCAGTTAAGTAGTGAGGAGATTCTTCCGTTTCGTTTGAGTAATCATCTTCCCAAGGAGACTCTTGTGATTCTCGGCTGTAGTAGCGATCGTCATGTTTACGCTCTCGCCTCGTTCCCTGAGCACTGTCCATGTTGGACCAACGGTTGCTGCCATATCTATTTATTGGTTTTTCTAAAAGATATATAAAATTTAAGAATTGTATTAAATCATATTTTAATTTTTTTTACTAAGGTAAAATAATGGCGATACAAGGAGCCAGCGGACTGCATATTTGGCTAAAACGAATTAAATAGTGTACACCCCACTCTAATCGTTCAAAATTTAATAAGAATTTTACTGTGTAAGGGTTTGTTAAAGTCAAAACGGAATCAATAGAATTCTAGAAAATTAGAATTTCATTCACTTTAAGGAAGCAATAGAAAATTCAAAAAAAGCATCAATAAAATTCCGAAAATGAAAAGTCCAAATCACCAAATAATTTCCCTACCTATAAAAAATACAAAATTTTAAGGAATCAAAAAAGAATCAATAGAATTACGAAAGGTCGCTTGAAGAATAAAATTTCATTCATTTTAAAGAAGCAATAAAAAAAGTCAAAAAAGCATCAATAAAATTCCAAAATTGAAAAGTCTGAATCACCAAATAACTTCCCTATCCAAAAATCCAAAGTTTAGTTTTTTTCATGTTATTTGAATGGGAAATACAAAAATATTAAATGTTAAAATTAAGGGCTCGGTTTTATCTTAATACAACTATTGATTAGGGGGTTTTGAAAAAAAGTAGATTTTTTTGAATCATCCTAATTTATAAAGATATCAAAAATACCATGTTCACCCATTTCCCAATCCGGACAACACCATCGATCTCTGTCTCCTTCTCGTCTTCGGCGATGTCTTCTGTCATCACTCCATTCGTTTTCCCACTTATCTACTTCATGTTCTCTGTTGGCTACACCATAACGTTCTCGTTCCATTTCCCATTTCTGACGATCAGATCGGTGAAATCTCGGTAAATGTTCCTCTTCGTACCTAAAATTTTAAACTTTTGTCTTAGTTATTGCTTTTTTTATGCCACTACTTACTCATAGTCATCCTCTTCATCCCAACTGTCGGCATGTCTTCGATCTCTATGTTTATCAAACGAGTGCTGTCTGGCATGTTTGATCCATCCCCCTCTTTGGTCCCTGCGTCTCGGTTCTTCTTCCCATGGACTAACATCTCTGGAACTGGAAGAATGTCCCCCTGCTCCCTGATTTCCATGAACATAAGTTGTCTGTTTCCTCCGTCTGGGTTTTTCGTAACATTCGTAATATTCCTCTTCGTAACTATCGGTAGAACGACGATTTGAAGGATAATATTGCACTGAAAAAATTACTCATTTTTGGAAATTTGCAATATCGATAATAAGTACTCTCAGGTTCTGCAGATGTATCCCACCAGCCTTCCTGATCTCGGCGAATTCGTCGTTTTGTCCAATGATCGCCGCCACTTTCGGAATCTCCTCGTCGCCAATCTGGTGGGGAATTATTACCAAATTCTTTCGAATCGCTTGACCAAGGTGATACGCCTTCTTCACTTTGAACAGCCTGCTTTTCTTTACTTGATTCTGTAGGAACATTTCCTTGATCGAAAATAGCCCAACTTTCCCCTAAAATTTAGAATTATTTATTAAAATTACAGATTATTTTTATTATTACTAGCTTGGTAGAATTAATACTTTGTCAGCAAAGAAGCCAAAACTGGAAATCTCAGTGAACTAATATATGACAACAAAATTCAGTTTTTACAATTAAGATTTTATGGCTGTTGCTACAAGTGATTTTTACAAATTTTTTAAAATAATTGTTTGGTGTCCTTGAGATTTGTAGTCTTTTCTATAAGCTTTAAGCCCTATTTTTCCTCCACCAAATATTTTACAGCCTAGGTGTCCAAGTATACTCGTAGTCGTAGAAATTACTATTCCTTTTAAGACACTAACTTTATTATACAGTGTGAACCAGTTGTATGGAATATCTTCGATAAAAATTTAGGGATTTTTTTTTTTTTTAGGAAAACGCTTGAACACGTATCCTGTTATTTTTCAATGCGCATTTTTTGACAAAAAAAATTGGATTTACAGAGTATCCCAACATCGAGATACGACCCTCAACTTTGAAATTTTAAATAGAAACCCCATTTTTTTTAGCACATCTGAATTCTATGTATAATTTTGCGTATTTGTATGTAGCACACACTATGTCGATTTTCAGATGTTTTTGAAAAAAAGGCGTGAACCATTTGAAAAGAATAAATTCGATATAACTTCAGGGATTTGTTTTTCAGGAAAACGCTTAGAGTCGTATCCTGTTATTTTTCAACGCGCATTTTTTGACAAAAAAAAATGGATATACAGGCTGTCCCAAAATCAAGATACGACCTTCAGCTTTGAAATTTCAATTATGAACCCCAATTTTTTTAAGCATATCTGAATTTTGCGTATTTTTTATGCAGCACACACTATGTCGATTTTCAGTTGTTTTTGAAAAAAAAAAGACACGATCTATTTGAAATAAATAAATTTGATAAAAATTCAGGGATTCGTACGTAGAATTCAGATATGCTAAAAAAAATTGGTACCTATTTTCAATTAAAATTTCAAAGGTGAGGGTCGTATCTTGATTTTGGGACACCCTGTATAAGTGTATATCCATTTTTTGTCAAAAAATGAGCGTTGAAAAATAACAGGATACGACTCCAAGCGTTTTTCTGAAAAACAAATCCCTGAATTTTTATCGAATTTATTCATTTCAAATAGTTTACGCCTTTTTTTCTAAAACAACTGAAAATCGACATAGTGTGTGCTACATAAAAATACGCAAAATTATACGTAAAATTCAGATGTGCTAAAAAAATGGGGCTTCCATTTGAAATTTCAAAGTTGAGGGTCGTATCTCAATGTTGGGACACCCTGAATATCCAATTTTTTTGTCAAAAAATTCGCGTTGAAAAAAAAAACAGGATCAAGCGTTTTCCTGAAAAACAATCGCTTAAATTATTCCAAACAAATTGTTCACACTGTGTAACAAAGCTAATGTCTTACACCATTGTACAGCTGAATTAGCCTTCATAAAATACACAATATTTTAATTTAATTATACATATTTTAATGGCCTAAATAAGTAAAATGGAGAGTGAAGTGAAAAATACATGGGTTAATCATTATTAAAAGAACTCAAAAATGGAAGACTTTCCGTGAAAAATCCCAGATTGGCTGTTTATTTCAACGCTTATGGATCATATATTTCATGTTCAGGTTATCTCAAATGCCTTAATTTTGAGACAGCCTGCATAATATTGTCCAGAAATCATCTTTAAATAAATATATTTTATGATTTTTCATTTTAACAGAGGTCATTTTTTTGACCAAACACAATTTAGTAATTTATGTTGTGTGACACCTCAAGTTAGAAAATTATTTGGCTTAGTTTAATAAAAAATGCTATATGTAATCGCTAAAACAGCTGTACTTTGACAAATAAGCCTCGACGTTATGGTATTGCATTAACCTGATTAGGCAAATTTAAACTGCAGAATTGCCAATAGACTCAAGAATCTCCAGGTACTGTGCATATGGGGCATTCCATGTTAAGTCGACCTATCAACTACGATTTTTTTGAAGTTTTCTGTTCTTTTAGTAATCATTGATAGGAGTTTTTATACATATTTTCAAATCTTAATTTGAAACCATTTCAATAATTTAATTTTTTTCGAAATCTTTGCCTCTTTGGCATGGAATACCTCATATAAACACAGTTGTAAAGTGTACAGATATTTAGAAAGACACAAAATTACCTGCGGCATCTTCCGGTTTTTTCCCCATCTCTGAATTACTCCCCGTGTTGTCAACTTCTGGTGAACTTCCACTAACGACATCCGACAACGACCCGGAATTTAATCTGGCATTACTTTGCATTATTTCTGTAATGGCTACAGGAACAGGACTCTTCACCACTTTATTCACCGGCGATTTCGGAGACTTGAGTGGCGCCACTCTTTCATCTTTATTTTCAACAGGAGCATTATACTCGATTAAATTATATTTTGAAGACACTGTTTTTTCTTTCTCATCTTCGATAAACTTATTCTCAATGTTAATAATACTCGTATCGTCTTTGGTTACTTCCTCGTTTAAAAAATTTTGTTCATTTTCGTTTTTATTGTCATCTTTGAGTTCCGACTCACCCAATTTTAATTCAGTTTCGACTATTTCTCGAAGAGCGGCGTATTTATCTTTAGTGGAGTCGTTATCCACTCCTTCATAAATATTATTGACGTTGGTGTCAACAGAACTCGCCAAATTCACTGTTTCTTCTTTCAGTTCATCCGGTTGTGTGTCAATTTTCGTTTGTTTGATTTCCTCGTTCATTAGTTCGCGAAAGACAGCGTATCGATCATACGATTCTGATGTGTTGCTATTGAGATTGTTGAAATTCGCTGCGAAATCAGCATTGAAAGTTGGTATTTCGGTGTTACTATTAGTTTCAACAGTGCTTGGTGCCTGGTTTTTGGATTTGATAAAATTCGATAAGTAATTGGTTAATTGAACTAGGGTCATATTGCTTAGTTGATTTGTGGGTATATTTAATTTTGCGGCCAATTCATTTAAACCGCTTAGAGTAAGCTGACTTAGTGTTATATCTAAACCTTCCAGTGAACAGCTTAGATTATCTGTTGCTGTACTTGTTGTTACATTAGGTTTAGATTCCAAATACGACGCAACTGTCACTTGTGCCATGTTTTGCTTCTTTAGAGATCTTTGAGGTGGAGGTAAAAGGACAGGGGAGGTACCTCTAACAGTAGCTTTTTGGTCGTTTTTTTGATCGGCGAATGAAATCGGTGTTAAATAATCTTCTTCACTCGATTGGACGTTGAACTGTTTTTTTGGTCTTTCGGGAACTGTTCCGAAACTTGGTTCAAATTTAGTTTTTCTGGCTGGGACCGGAATTGGAGGGCTCTTATCCATATTTCTAATAAATTCTAAACTATTTGGTGCTGTTTCGTAGTCGTCCATGTAGTCGTAATGTGATTCTTCTGCGTGGGGCGGTCTCGGTGGCGGTTTTACCGAAAAGTCGTTGCTTTGTTTTTTGGGAGGTAAGGGAGGAGGTTTGATTTGCATAAGCGTGGATTCAGGTCTCGGAGGTGGTTCGGGGACATATTCTGAACCCGAAGATATATCCAAACTGATATTTTCGTGGAGTCTTGTGAATTTTTTTTCATGTTTTGATTGGTCAAATTTATCAAATTGTACATCAAAGGTACTTTGTTTACTAAAATGAACGCCCTTTGGAGAAGTCTTGTCAACCATCGATATTTGTTTTTCCATTGGTCCTTTGGGCGATTTAGAGAAATTCGTTTGGAAACCTTGTAAATTTTCAGTTTGAGTCTTCAAATCGAATTTGAAATTATCGAAATCATTTAATGGTTTCGATTTTAAACTGGCGAATTCCGTTTCAAAAGGATCTTGTTTGGAGAAATCGGCTTCTGCGAAAGGATCTTCAGTAACGAATGGATCTTCACCGAAAGGATCGGTCGTGAAATCATTCGAAGTCGACTGTTTCGTAATAGATGACTTTTTGTTAACTAAATTCTCTTGATGATGAGATTGTGACACCAAATCATTCAGAGCTTTTTTTGGTGGATTTTTAAGTTCTTGAAAGAAATGTTTCTTATCAATATATGGCTTACTTCTACCAGTACCTAAGGTAAAATAAAATAGATCACTGATTTAAAGAAAACTCAAATCTACGTTATTTAGTAAAAAATAAAAAAAATAACAAAAAAGCAAATTATTTTATTTTACCACAGATATTGTTTTAATATGCGATAATTATGTATTTTTAATAACTCTAGGAAGATGATTACTTTCGAAATGGCCGGTTAATTAAGATATGACAAAAAAATTACAAAAAAGTACAGGCTGCCTATGCCCATGAATAATTTTTATGTTCGTCCAGTAATTTTAGGTGAAAAATTAGCCAAAAATATTTTGGAAACTAGATTTTTGCATATAGCTTCATTTTTATGTATGAATGTTATTGTACAGAGTCTTAATTACGTGCATTTATAATATTTACGATTTTGATCCAGTGGATATCTATAGGAAAGAAAATATTTGAGAAAAACTTCGTCATCTTTGACCACGAATATCTCGCGAAGCCGGCACGATACCGATGGGGACTTTTTTAAATTTATGTTTAATAGAACATCAAAATAAAGATATATGCAAAAATCCTGCTTTCCGATACATTTTTGGCAGATGAAACCTAAAATGACTGGACTACATATCATTATACAGATTTCTTTATGTATAGAGAGCTGGAAAGGGAGATACGAGCGTAAAGAGGACTATGACACTAGAATGGTAATAAAGAGCATGTATGAAAGAAATATTAACATTGAAAATGAAGAATTTGGCGCATCTAAAATAAAACAAGGTGTCAAACAGAGACGCATATTTAGGAAAGTCATCGTCCAAGACTAATATTTTTTCGTAGATTTTATCGGATGTGGGCAAAATTTGTGTAATTTTTTAACAAAAGTAAGTAGATAGTATTTTCACACCAGATCACACCAAAAGTGTTATCATTGACTGTTATTAATTTATATTTACATTTATCTTTATATCTTGGTATATATTTCAAACCGGTGAATAAGTAGATAAGCCAAATAAATTTACCTTCTTTACAGTGTTCCATATTGGAATATTTATACAAAGTTTTCCACTCTTTCACTATGAAGAAAACACCAACCTGCTTATCTTAAAAATCATTGACAAATTTCGAGTTACCCACTTATTCACCGAGACAACAGGTATTTTACTTAAACAAATAAATAACGTGAGAATGAAAATTTGTTGAATCACAGTATGTTCTGGTCTGTGATGTTTTTTATTTTGGTAGTTTTACTTGAAAGGACGTAAAGAGAAATCTAATTCACTACATTCTCGTTCTCACCTTATCTATTCCTCTATGTTAATAACCCTTGGGAAATTAAAAACATCAAAAAACAATATATTTTTTTAATTTTATTTTTTGTTTGGGTTGTAAATTTCGGGACAACGCAACGAAATAAAATTGATAAAGAGATAAAAAAAAATTTCCACGACTATATCGACTTCCACCACACATATAACGTATGGCATAAGTAAAAGAGATATTCTGCACAATTTGAAGGTATTCTTCAAAATAAAAAAAATGAGTCATTGATATTTTATTAAAAATTATAAATATTCGCTTACCAAGGGGATCTAATTCCGTGAAAACATCAAACTGAGATAAAATTTCTTGTTTGGTCATTTCATGTTTCTCATCTTTGGTGGGTTCAGGCACTAAGGGAGGCTCCTCGAAAATACTTTTCGTCGATTGAGTAAACCAATCATCATTTGTTTCTTGATGAGGAAAAACATCTTTTTTACTTTTATCGTCTCTTGATCTAATTAAACTATTATCACAACTTCCGTCCAAACTGGTTGCAGTGTGAGGTGTTCTAGGACTAAATATACTACTTGATTCCGACGATCGACTCGATCTTTCTCTTCCAGAAGATGGAGGAGGTGGTAGAATTGGCTTCTAAAAAATACAGCCTGTGTTGTAAAAAAAGTAATACGCGTTGAATTAATTTACAGTGTAGCTGGTAAAGCTGTCACCGAACGGATCATTTTTAGAGCCAAAAGGATCAGAAGGAGTTATCCTTTCCATTTGATTGAGGCCTTGTTGAAGACTGTTCAATTCTAATTCGAGGTCAACCAAGTCAGCAACTGCGGTACCACCTGATTTGCTCTCAGAATTTGAGCAAGCTTTGTTATCGCTAGCAGAGTTTTTCGCAATATCTTGAGTGACGGGCTGCAACTAATTGAATATTGTTTAAAATAATCCAGAAAACTTCTAAACATTAGTTCAAAAACAAATAACATTAAGCATCTCCCAAAATATTTTATTCAAAATAGACCCCTGGAGAAAATTAACGCACCACACTTTGATAAATTAAAATTTATCTTAAAAACGCAAAAAATGAAGTCAATTTAGACTAAACCTATCACAGATGCTAATGCAAAACAATCCGGTACAGAAAAATGTTTGATACTTTATTTTAGACAAAAAAGAATAATTATATTAATGGAATTACAAGTATAACGAATGAAAAAATCAGTACATTAACTCAGTTAGAATATATTATTGTCGAGGGGTTACAAAATAATAAAAAATAAGATTAATCATAAAACCTAATTATGAACTGAATATTTCAAGGAATTCCAAGATTTCCTAGCATTTTCTGGGGAATTTCTTTTGTTAATAGGATTTCTGGTGTACATTTTTTTAAGACCCCTCGTTTTCCCGCTTACTTTAACATAAGTACATATTTTCTTTGATAAAATATGTTTCGTTTGAATTCAAGATTAGACCATTCTCAAAACCGCACAGGCTTCAGAAGTGTGTCATTATTTACGCGCGAATTAAAAAAGTTGGCTTTATTACACCAGTACATAAACTGAAAGTAGTAGATGGCTACAGGTAACGGCATTCACGAATCAGCCTTTAACCCAAAATTTTTATTAGTAAAATAATGTCATAATAAATTAAAAACTTGTTGACAGAAATACCAATAATCTAAATACGCTTGCATGGTTAAATAAGTCTTAAGTTCTTAAGTCACATGCTCATTTTGCGATAAAAGAAGTACTCTCGACCCAAGTTCTAATGGCCACTCTGATTTAAATTGTAAATCTTTACATAATAGATCTGCTGTGATGCCAATTGCAATTCCATTATCTCTTATTTACTTAAAAAAAGAAACATCTGGGATCTACCTAGGGCACAATCGTAAAAACCCCAAGCCAACTAAAGTACACGATGGTTGCAATTGGCACCACAGCAGGAGATCTATTATGTAAAGATTTACAAGTTAATTCAGAGTGGCTATTAGAACTTGGGTTGAGAGTATACAAAAAGATGTTTTACTGTGTATTTTATATAAGCTGCAACGGGCTTACCTTCATGCTAGAAACAGATGAATCAGAAAATAATGGAGAGCTTGTAAACCGACTTTTGTCTAGATGTTGTTTAGCCAATTCAATTTCTTTTTTCTTAAGAGCAAAGACTACTTGAAATAAATCCCTCATCGCAATGACAACCTAAAAAATAAATTGCGATATTTGTTTTGTTTAATATCTCATTATTAACTTGACTAGCAGCTTTATCAGTTTTTATTCCAAAAAATCTATGTCCCGTATCAGGTGATCCAAATATATACCCAAAAGCCCTTGAATCCGTCATATCCTGAGCAATAAATGAGATTTTATGCACAGGATGATGATAGAGTGAATCCTACAATGATGATTGTTATATAATGTTGCATGTTTAGTAAAAATGAGTAAATACCCCAGTTTTTTCGTCCCTTAATCTTAAACCATCAATGGCAATGTTAATTGTAATACGTTGTTTGTGTTCTCCTGCTGCTCTGATTGCCATTTTCAAGTCTGATAGAGCTTCTTGGCACATTCTATCGCCTCTTGCTTCAGACACTTCTAAAATTCCTATCAACTTGGCTTTGAAACTTACTCCATCTCCCAAAAAACGAGTTGTTTCATTTTTATCTGAGAGGAAATATGCTAATGAAAAACGGATTTAACACTTGGACAACCAACATGCAAGGGTAGGTGTGAGAGAAATATGTGGGACACTACTCACATTTTAGAGGACTAGTTTTTTTTCGTAATGTTTGCATTTTTAATTAAGTGATAGGTGATTTTTTGAAAACAAAACACCCTTAACCATCTGGGACCAAACCATCACATTTTATCACATTATAAATTGACTTTACACTTCCCATAATAATGGAAATAATATATTTACAAAGGGGTAATCAAAAAATGATTCATTTTGGGTGCACTGAATTAATTCTTTATATTGATCAGTGAATCCATTGATCAACCCCATTTAGGGGTGTAGCAAGATTGGGGTTGGATCCTGCACATGCTCAGTTTACTACTTTAATAAAATTTTATTGATTTTAAAAGTTTTTCCACAAATGGGTAAAAGTAAAAGAAAATACATAAATTAACCCATCACTTAATTAATAACATCTTTCTTATTTTACACGATCAAAAAAAGGAAATAAACTAAGTACCGTCTGCAAACATTTTTCAATCATTTCTTCTGCACTTGTGAAAATTCGAAATTTTCCGAACACCAAAAAAACAAACGTCGTCAAGTTAGCTTCTTTTGAGATGGGAATGATGGGATGGTTGCATTGCATAAGTATGTATAATACCGCAACCAAGTATGTACCATGGAATATGGACCAAGGTAGAGGAATATCATCAATAGACCTTTTTCAAATGACGTCATTCATCAGCTTCAGGACACCTATTACATGGTGTCTTATGGTGAAATAAATTTTGGGAATTTTTTTCACGTATTTAGCGAACTATATTCAAATTATTACTCAAGGTGGCATAAACAATAGAATTTAGCCTATTTAATAATGTAGTTAAAACTAAATTTCTTTCAACTGTTTTTTTTTAATTAATTATTGAAATTTGATAATTTTCAAATTTGCCCGCATTTTTTTAGTAACTTTTGATTGCTTGTGTTGCTTGTGAAGATTGCTTTTGACAGAAGTCAGTGAACTTTAATGACGTTTGTTATTTTTGTGTTTTTATCGTATTTTTTGGACTTTTGAGTGACTTTTTTATATTTTTTAACGTAATTAATTTGTAAAGCATTGTAAGTACAACGTTATTCAACCCTACATGTGATGTGAATGATGTTTCCGTGTTTACATTTTAGAGACAAGTGGAATCATAATCTCTGGTCATTCTTCGTACTTTTATTTGGAAAAAATTTCATTTCACGGGTAATAGATTGTGAGGAAGATGCGATTTCCAAAAGTCTGGACGATGATGACAGCTCGTTGATGGGTTCCACCGCCTGTAAGCTTGGTGTTGGTGACGATTTGCACAGCTGTTTCGATGGGTTGACCTGGCACCCTCCGGTGAAGACCCTTTCCACAGGGTTGGGCTGGATGCTATTGGTAGTTCAGCGATAAATTTCCTCACCTCAAAGTGGACGACTTGACGTGATATCTTCCCTTGAAGACGATTTCTACTGAGTGTTCGATCGTGATGATGTTGGTTGATCCGGCTCCTTTGGACCAAAATGTGAGGGAGGATCGAAGGAGTCACGGATTCGAACAAAAAGACTTTTCGTTGTTTACTGGTTTAATGATGAAATCGATCTGTACAAGATTTTACAGACTTAGCTCCAGACACCAAGGGTAGGGATGTTTACCTCATTTCGGGGGTTAAGGCTGTTTACAGTCATGAGTGGCGTGAACATAGATGCTTTGTTAGGGCTATTCCAAATGTGAGTTTATATTTTCGCAAAAACGGTGACTGTTTACTGAAGTCATTAAAGATGAAAAATCACAATTAAGTGACAACCTCACTTATGCTTTCTACAGGAATGTGAAGCCAAGTTTGCAAAAATTCTCCAGAAAATGTATTGATGAAAATCCAATTGTCAAATTATTACGAATTATTTTATTTTAAAGCACCAGCTACTGAAGATGTGTATATTATTGAAACAGCACAAACTTCACAGAAGGTACGTTTTATTAAACCTTTTTAATTACAAATACTGATTTATTCTTGTAGGTAGACAATATTGTGCTTACATGTCCTTGTGAAACGTTCAATAATGGAAAGGTACTGGTGAAATGCAACAATACAAATTGCAAGAGAGTTTGGTACCATAAAACTCGCCTAAATCTTCAAAGAATACCTAAGAAATAGTTCTGTCCAAAGTGAAAACCTAAAAATTAAATGCCTTATTCAACTTTATTTTTTCCATCTTTTTAATATTAGTATTATATTGTCAGTGTCATACAGCCAATTTATGTTAGTATTTTTTTTTGTTATAGATCATACAATGAATGATATGCTGTAATATTATAATAAAACATTATGATTGATTATAAATATCCAATTTTTATTTGATACGGTTTTTTTTAGTTAAATACTGGTGAACAAAAATTTACTAAAACGGAACAAACAGTAAGCATTTGATCTCCCACAGATAGTCCATGTTTTTTTCTTTAAAAGGAATATTAGAAATACCTCCGAAAATATCCTGTACTTTGTTACGTAGAAGTCCCACAACTATTTCGCATAATTCTACAAGATATTTGGTTTTTAAAACACTCGTGTTTATGAATCATAAATAGGTACTGTAATCGGTTTTATTTAGAATAGTTTATTTACAGTAATTTATGATTACACTAATAATTAGTTTGTTCACAATAAATGGCTTGAGACCGTGGTGTTATTTTCGAACGCGGGCGAACCAAGATTCTGACCAGATAGGGACCCCCAGGATGCCCTGTTGATGCAAGAAAGCGGCTCCTTGACGATGCCGAAGCGTATGAGTAACTCACAAGACCAGTTGGGACCCCCAGAATGATCGGTTAATGCAAGAGTGCAACTGCTTGGCTGTGGGGTGGATTCTTTTTACTTAGTCTTAGTATTGTCAGTACCCTTCGGTCAAGGCAAGGTAATGTGTAGGGGGTAATTTTGGAATATTAAGTTGAAAGAGATTTCCTGTAAAATTTTACACTTTTAATAAACATCGTCACCACTGATGATTGGAAGAATTCTACCTACCTTTGAAATAGTCTAAAAATTAAAAAAACAGCAATAAAAACCCTTTAAGACACCTAAAAATGCACAAAATGTTAACTTAAAGAATCATAAAAGTTGTTTATGTCAACAACTGTCAAAACTCATTATTGGCACGAACACTTCTCATTGGTCACAGATCACTGAAAAATTTAAAATTTTGCCCGCGAATTTATTTTAATAAAATAATTAATTTACAAAAAACAGTTGAAAGAAATTTAGTTTTAACTACATTATTAAATAGACTTAATCCCATTGTTTATGCCACCTTGAGTAATAATTTGAATATCGTTCGCTAAATACGTGAAAAAAATTCCCAAAATTTATTTCACCATAAGCCACCATGTAAAAGGTGTCCTGAAGCTGAGGTGTCAGGCGGGTTGCATAAAAGTCTGAAAACGCCCCATTATTTAACATTATTATATTAACTCCAAAAATTAACTCATCCAGACCGCAATTATAAATAACTCAAAGATACTAAATTTTAATATAAATTGTTATTTCATTTAAATTGGTAAGAGAAAAAAATTAAATATTGTACCAAAAATAAAAAAATTAAATAAAAGTAGGGAATTTACTTGCACACTAGTTTTGTCAGTAGGCGTTTTGTCGCGAGGAACCGTTGACGTACCGAATGAACCAAAACGGTATTAGCATCGTCTCTTTCTAACATGTTTCCATCTTTTTCGTACCGCTATTGTCATGAAAACGCACCGGTTTATTTATTTTTGGTTTATTAGACAGGTTGTTGTTGTTTTGAGGTTATAAACTTTCTAAACTATCGTACAGTGAATATGGAAAAAAACTTTTTTTTTTCAAATATTCAGATTGCAACTCTTTGAAGATTGGCAAATTTTTGCAGGCATTTTTCAGCCCCTTCTCTTTTTTGGAGAATGTCATAGTCTTTACTTTTTATATCAGAAGCTATTTTCTGCGACAGGACACATTTTTGTGTTTTCCGATCGTTTAATTTTTCTATATATTTGGTTCTTAAATTTTAAATCACTGAAATAGCTTTTTTGATACTCAATCAGATTTTTTCTTCACTACTTCACTTGCATCATAAAAGACTTCTGCTGTTTGCTAGGCCACGAGAGCTTCAGCATAATTCTGTGTAGCTGCTTCATCTATGAATACAAAAAAAAACAAGTTTCATTCACATGTTTCATCCAAGATGATATTTATAAATTGAAATGATAAAATGATTTTTCACTTTCACAGTACATTAGCTTCTTCGAGAGTGACGATTGCTGTCAGATCAACCTCTTTGTGGTTAATAGATATCTCCACTAGTTTATTTTCAGATATAGATTCCTCCATTTCTAACATGTTTTTTTTATAAATAAGAAAATTTATACATTTATAACACTTTTTAGGTTAGGTTGTACAACCTTGGAAGAACCGCTCAAAGTAACCATCCTATTCAACACGGTCCTCGATTTCAGCTACCGTTGAGGTACACTCGCTACCAAAAACTGTGTACCGACCAGCCGCGACAACGTTGCGGGCGCGTACCGTTGAGTCAACGGTTCCTCGCAACAAAACGCCTAGTAACTGTCATAACCTAACGACCTAACCTCTTTCAAATTTAACCTTTAAAATTGTCGTGCTTCGAAGTTTTCGAGCTTGTTATGTTTTAAACTTTTGAACAAAAGCAACAAAATGAATATAACTCATGATAAGGAAAAATCGATTATAAAAGAAGCCTTAAACAACGTTGTATGTATTACTTAGTTTTTATTTCAATTGAAATCATTAATTATGTTTTTTAGGATACAAAACGCAACAAAAAAGTAATTTTTCACGAAAATCTGGATTTACCTGACAAACCACAATTTAACGGCAACGTTATTGAAGAACATAAAACACTTTTTGAAAGTGATTGTGATAATTCTGAAGATGAATTTGATTTCAATGTAAAGCCACAGTTTTGTGGTAAAAAAGGACAGCAAGTAAGTATAAATTCTTTTTAGTGAAGGTTTTTTCTTATTGTTATTGATTGTAGCTTTTTGAATTACAATCAAGATATAAAGGTGACAAGAGATTTGCATTAGATGAACGTTTCATTGATACTAGAGAGGAAAATGCTGAAAGTAGCTTAAAGCCTGAGCATTCGATTGAAGACGAAAAAAAACTTGAATTAGATATTTTACAACAAGTGTTGGGAACTAAATTAAAAACTAAGGATGGAAAGTCACAAGAGGACAGGTTTGTACTATACAGGCTGATTTTTTTATTTGCTCCCGCCTGAGATTTCAAAAATACGTAACACGTTATACAAACAATAGGCCCCTTTCACGAGCCCCTTTGGAAAAACTACAAGTGATTCAAGTGAACTGACTCTGGAAGCACTGTCAAAGGTATTGTCAACAATGTTGACATTAATTCACAACTTTCTATGCCTTAATTTTGAAAATTAAATGTTAAAAAACTAACAGGTTTTCATAAATGATTGTAAGGACGTAGGCGGCTGTGGAAATAATAAAAAATATTCTCTCTTTTAAAGACAAAAAGACTTTATCTATTATTATAATTATTATTAGACAAATAAGTAACTCCAGAAACCATTTTCCAATGTTCCGTTGCTTAAATAGGACATTACAATGAATATTCGTGATATCAAAAATCTCCACAGCCACCTACGTTGTTACAATCATTTATGAAAACCCTGTAGCAAAGTATAATGCAGTGGCGGCCGGTGATTTTTTAAAACTCTGTATGTTGAAAATGGGGCATGGGATCCAAATTCTGTTATAAAGCATTACTACTGAGACCAGACTAAGAACAACTGTTACGAAAAAAATTGATCAAAATTTGCGAAATTTGATTTTTTAAAATAGTGGGCTTCACCTGGTTATTTCCGAAACGACTTATGTTAGGCCAGTGCCGATTTTTTCAGCATTATGAAACAAATTAATGACTAGTTTATTTAAGTTTTGTTCAAAATTTTAAATTTAAGAAAAAGATATAAGGTAATGAAATTTTAGGGAAAAAATATTTTTCGAAAATTAAATTTCAAATGCTCATAACTTTTTCTATAATTAAAATTTTGGAAAAAACCAAAATAAGACTAGTCATTAATTTGTCTCATAATGCTGAAAAAAAAATCGCTACCGCTCTAATTTAAGCCGTTCGGAAATAACCAGGTGAGGCCCACCATTTTTAAAAATCAAATTTCGCAAATTTCGATCATTTTTTTTTTAATAGTTGCCCTCAGTGTGGTCTCAATAATAATCCTTTATAACAGAATTTGGATCCCATGCTCCATTTTTAAAATACAGAGTTTTAAAAAATCACCGGCCGCCACTGGTGTAATGTGTTACCTATTTTTGGAGTTTCGGACGGGAGCAAATAAAAAAATCACCTTGTATTTTGTTCTTGTTTTATTTTACATCTATTATGTTACATTCTTGCCTCAATTTTCAATAATAATGTAATGGACAGTGTGTTCCAGAATTACTTGGCATAAATTTAACCACAACTACTCTAGAGGGGTAGATGAAAGATAAACTTATTGTTACGCGACGCTTCTTAAAAAAGTTACAGCACGTTTGCATTAATAAAACTTCGATTAAGACATATTTCTGCTAATACCTCTAAAGAATTTCTTTCAAAACATTGACATAATGTTATTCACAAAACATGAATTTATAGATATTTTTGGTTGGAGATTCTAATTTTGGACCTTTTTTGTTCCTTTTTTTTGCTAAACGCACTATTTTCTAGTAAAACTGAAAAACCAAAAAATGCACAAATAGGACTTCGTAAAATAATAGTTAAAAAAACAGTCTTGAAATAAAAAAGACGTTATTAACACTTTTAAAGATTACTACATATTATTATTATATGAACTTGTTACTTTTATCTTCATAAAATGTCTTGAAATATTTCTTTTAAACTGTTATAATTGGATTTTGTAAACTAGAAAAAACACATTTAGTTATTAACTACAATAGAAACACAACAATTAAAAGAAGTGTTTATTTTGTTTATTAAGAAGTTAAGAAGTTATTTTGTTTTATTTTATAGCCGACTTTAAATGTTTTCTGAGGCGATGTTGAGCATTGTAATATCGGTTTTTTTAGTTCTACGTTTTATTAAAACTTTTCAAGAGCCAAAAAAGTTTCTAAATTCCCTATCGAAAATAAGGAATGTTTTTTGAATAACATTTGTCAAAATTCTGATTTTTTTTTAAAGTAGTTAGCAAAAATTAATGTCTTAGTTAAGAATGGCAACAGAATCTGTCCTTACTATTACAGCGATTTTTACAATGTATTTCACATATTAAGATGTTTAGCTCTACGTTAGACTTACTAAAACTTTTCATAACAACTATAACATTTTTTACTTATTTCTGTGCTTAGTTTTTGTAAAATTATACTTTAAGGCCCGGTTTACAGAAGGTGACATTAACTTTAATTGCGATTAAATAGCTAATTGGCGATTAAATACCGATTTTGACCAATCAAACGCCAGAAAAGCCAGAATTAAAAGTTAATCACAATTATAGTTATTTATGTATCAAGGGAATTATAAGGATGGTAATTAACAACTAATAATTCACGTGATTCATAAATAATTTTATTTCTTACTTAATTAACGTATTTTTTGTGAATAAATAGAATTTTGTGGACGATTTACTTAGTTAACTGTGCATAATTGCCATGGAAAATATTTGTTGACAATTATTTTTTCTGAATTTGTCGATTGCAAAAATGAATAAAAATAGTGAAATTCTAGAAGAATTATAAAAAAAGCCGAAATTTAAGCCATAAATTGTTATTTAATAACATTTTTTCTCTTCTTGTAACTTTAGAGCACCATATTTGTAACTCTTTTTAATATACAAATTAGAGGGAATTAAGAATTCTTAACTCCCTTCTATAACTCCTTCGGGGGTTATGAATAATGAGCGGATCCAATGAGGGAACAAAAAACACTGTACAGCCGTCTAGCTAACTAGTCGCACTCGCCAAGCGAAAAAACCTTGAAACTTGAATTGGTCGATTGAGGTAGTAATGACGTGCTTACAAGTCATAAGCGTAGATCTCGAACACTTACAATTGTTTTTATTTTGACCAGGGTAAATTCGTGTTTTACACTAACTTTTGATTAATAATTCGCTTTTAATTAAAATATTAAATTGTTAAATTAAATTAATTAACGAAAGAAGAATCCTGCAACCTTGTCGATCGTACCCGCAGAAAGCGATCAGTGCGGCGCCTATGAGCGTGCCTTTCAAATCCCTCTTTGTATCCGATCATTAGTTATGAATGTCATAATGGTTACCGTAACTAAGGTAATATTTGGCTATATTGATCTAGTACGAAATAAAATATTTAATTTACCTTCTGTAAACTGACCCTTAATGATAGTATTTTTTGCAAGTGCTTTCAACATGGACATCCATGTAGAATAAGTTATACAGGGTGACATAAAAGTATGGAATAAAATTCGTATTTTCCAAGTTAATTAGTTTTTAGAAAAACGCCAAGACAGGTCGATTTTGTTTTTTTTATTGCGCACGTTTTCCATTTATTTCCAAAAAAAATTTCCAACGGGCTTTTTGTTGTTTATTTTTTTTAACAGCAACCCTTATTTTTGATGTTAAAAATTGAAACTATTATTTTTTCTGAGTATAACAGTATAAGATTTATAGCTTTAAGTAATTTAACCAATTTAAATGTTTTATTAAATTTTCCAAAATTCACTGAATTACTGAACTAAATGTTCAAATTGACGTTTTTCTGTTTCTTGGCAATAATACAACTGATTTTCAAACTCCGTTAGCACATTATTTCTCATTGTTTGACTAATTAAGCGGTACTGATTTGTAATTCTTTCTCTTAAATCCTTTAGATTTTAAGTAGCCCCTTCAGAAAAGCGGACAAAACATTATCTAAATAACCTCTGACACCACGAGCGTAATATGAACGTGTACCGTCTTGTTGAAACAATACACTAGCTGCTAGTATGTCTGGATCTTCTTTATTGGGAAAAAGTTCCGCTAATGCTGGTACTAACCTGTCGCAAAGGATATCCAAACGAATTTGTCTAGTCAATGAGACGTCAAAAATATACAGTCCTGAAATGTGATCTAACAAAACCACATCAAACAATCAATTTTTGTGGATGTTGAGTATGGGTTTCTCTCATCCACTGCGGATTTTCTATTGACCCATATGGGCAAATATCTTTTTTGAGCTAAATCCATTGGACATTTTTATGGGATCTACTTAAAATCAAAAGTATTTGCAACAAAATTTTTAGATTTATATGAATTGAGAAAAATAATCACAAATCAGTGCCGCTTAATTAGTCAAAAAATGATAAATAATGTGTTAACAGAGTTTAAATATTGGTTGTATTATTGCCAGGACACAGAAGGACGTCAATTTTAACATTCAGTTCAGCAATTCTGTTAAAAACTGCGTTTATTTTGAAAAATTTAATAAAACATTTAAATTGGTTAAACTACTTAAAGTGTTTATTTATAGACCCTATTAACGTTATTCTGTTATATTCAGAAAAAAAGTAGTTACAATTTTCAACACCAAAAAGGGGGGTTGCTATTAAAAAAAATCGATTACGTCACAGCAAAAAACCGGTTGGCAAAAAATCTTTGAAAATAAGTGCAAAACGTGCACAATAAAAAAATAAAATCGACCTGTCTTGGCGTTTTTCTAAAAAAAACATTAACTTAGATATGAATTTTATTCCATACTTTTATGTCACCCTGTATAATTGTACTAAATTGTTCTAAATTATAGTTGTACAAAAAAAAACACAATTCACATTTACCAGATAGATTGTATGTGCTTATGTGAGTCACCAGAAACCACTATCAAAAAATGTAAAAAACACGTTTTAACACATAATAGGGTTAGCAATAACATTAGGTTAGACCGTCTACTAGTAGCAACTCCAAATGCAAAAATAATGTGCCGAAAATGTAAAATAGATGTGTGCCTGAAAAGTAATTTTGTTTTCGAGACATCTTATTAACAAATTATTTTATAAATTTTCAATTGTAACTTTTTAACTAGTATTTTTTTGTGTATATTAAAAATAAATTTGATTTAAATTATTTATTTAACATTTTGAGTAATTGTTTTAAGTTACTCAAACTGGTCTAGAATAATTGTGGTTAAATTTGTATTAAATAATTCTAGAACACACCTGTACAAATTGATTGATCAAAATTTGTAATGACATTCTCACAAGTTGTATATTTCTTGTTTTTAGTTCAAAGAAAAAAAGGATGTTAAGATACGATCCAACACAATCTGATTATATCAAATTTCATGTAAGTGCTAATACGGAAGAGAGTTCTGCTAAAAAGAAAACAAAGAAAAGTGTGAAAGATGTACAGAAGGATGAAAATGGTGGAAACGAAGACGAACAACCACTTGTTTCAAAAGATGTCTTTTATAAAGTGGATGAAAACTTAAAAACTGCTTTACATGAGAAACAAGAATTTAGCTTATTAAATTTATTTGGAAAAGAAGGCGAAAACGAAGAAAATACAATAGATAATTGTCAAGAAAATGAAGAAAAACTTCCAAAAAAGAAATTAGGAAATAACGTCATCTTAGATAAAAACCCATTTCACTATGACTCTTCAGACAATGAAATTGAGGAAGACATAGAAAAGAATACAGAAAAGTTTGAAGCAAACGATAAAGTTACGCCAAAGCCTTGGTATGAACCGTTTTTTCTCAAAAACGATGACTATCGTTTACAAGGTATTTATTAGTTTCTATAAAGCTGTTATCAATAACTGTTTTATCATTTATAGAAGGATCCGATTTTGTTAAAAGGATAGCTTCAGAGAATAAAGTTGAATTTGGCCAACAAAGGAGAGAAATAAAAGATATTGTTAAGGCTAAAGTTAGAAATAATCAAAGACGAAATAACCCATTCAAGAAAAAATTAGGAGGAAGTAAAAGGAAAAAGATGCTTAGGATAAAGAAAGCAATGAAAAGATAGCATCATCTTTTTAGCCTTATCCTGATATTTTCTAATTATTAAAAATGTCTTTTTCATATAGGGTGACAGAAATAAAAAAACAAAGAATATTTGTAGAATACTTAATTATTTGAAAAATTATTATACAAAATACCAATACGACTTTACCTATTTCTAAAATTCAATTTGACGAAACATAAACATGAAATGAAATTTTGTACAAGTTATTATCTAGGTCTATCAACGAGAATCTGAGATTAATTCTAGTGGAAAATGCATCATTAAAAATTTCAGTTTACAACAGAAGTTAAATCTTAAAAAAAAAATTGAAACTACAAGAAGCTTATGTTATGTGTATGGTAACAGTATTCAACAACAAAGTATATGACATGCAACTCTGATGAATATCTTGCAAAAAATATTTCCAAATAAACGAATCTCAAGTTGAAAACTGTTATTCAAAACGCTTATGACTAAAGCGGTTAGAAAATTAACAGCTAGTCATAAACATCAATACTTGGAACATTGAAATGTATTTATTCTTTAGCCGGAACTTCAATAACCCGAGGTTTGTCGATGATTCTGGCAGTCCGATTTCCTTTTTCAACGATGCCAATAATCCAAGCTTGATAACCTTCTTGTTTCTCTATATCTTTACAATACGCCGCTGCTTGTTCTCGCGGTAAGCAAATCAATAGTCCTCCGGACGTCTCTGCCGAATGTCCTTGTAAAAGTTGGAACATGTTACCGCACGCCTTAGCGACTGCTGCCATCTTGGCTATTACAGGCAAATTATGGATAACAAAAGAGACTTCATTTTTTTGATGGGATGCTAACGTTTGTGCATGACCCAATAGCCCAAAACCTGTCACATCCGTGGCTCCGTGGGCATTATATTTATGCATTAATCGACTGGCAATTCGATTTAGTCGGGCCATAGAGTCCATCGCACGATGGTACGCTTTACGCACGTCCTCTTCACTTACTACCAATTTTATGCGGTTCCAACGTTCTGGCTGGTCTAGCCATTGATGTGCGTTCACAGCCACCTGTAATTTGAACACTCCAAATTATTTTTGCACGTATACTACCAAGAAAAAGTGTAGTCCGCTCCAAATAAAAGGATTCAGCAACCATACAACACACTAATTTCTATATTAACCGTAAATATTGAGTTAAGTCTAGTTGGATTGTGTTCAAAATTAAAAGTATGATTATTATGTTGTTAGATATCTCAAAATTTATTATAAAACAGGAGTGAGGTATTGAACACCCCCACGAGCCCCTTAGTTAGAGGCTCACCCGATTACTGAGCGCCCGTTCTAAGGTTAAGAATAGATAAATATAATATGTTAAAATTTTTTTTACCTATTTGCAAGCATTACACTGTTTTATATCTGACTGCTTTTAGTTGGAGCGGACATTACATTTTGAGACATTGTACATACAAGTGTCTTTAAATAATTCAATATGTAGGCAATCCTGAGGCTAATAATTTTAAGGGATACCGATGAGCGGAGTATGTCTGTCTTTACCTTGAATTTAATTTAATTTACAGAATTTAATTCTGTATAGTGCCATTGATTGAATGAACTTCTTTAAGTTACCAGAAACACCGTAAAAATATGTGTTGACAAGACGGACTTAAGTTGGTGCGATTCATAAATTTTCCCGCCAAGGCTTCGTGTTGGTACCACCGCCGCAAAAAAAAACGGAAACACCAACATAAATTAGGTATCAATTTTTTGAAGATTTAAATTTTTGTAACCAAGTTTTTTCTGTCATGTACATGTAGACAAACTTCACTAAGTCAGAAGTGTTTTAAGAGTTCTGAAACATGCAGTTTTTTAAAACTAGATTACAAAATAGGGACACTGGTGTTTCCATTTTTTTTTGTCAGTGGTAGTACAATGCGAATGACAACCATTGACAGCCTCAACACCTGAGTTTTAGTAACTAGATTTTGGTCAAATCTACCCCCGTATCTACTACATACATATAAATAAGTGTAAGCGTCAACACTGCAAAAATCAATTTAGCTCCAGTACATTCTTTTTTTTTGCACCTTAAGCTGATGTAAGGAAAAACAAATGCAAAGTCGCTAGATTGACTGGCATACCCTTACCGAATCTCTTCTTTTGAGCGACTTTTATACAAAATACCTATTCAAATTTAGTACTGGATATAATGACGAACCTGTGTGCCTAGTGGTTTAGTTAGAACGAGCACATCTCCGACAACGGCGTTATCCGGCACGATGTATTCATTGGGTTGACACACAGTGGTAGCAACTCCACCGATTGTACACCAAGGATTAACAACAGTTTGTCCACCTGTTACCGTCGTTCCAGCTTCCAATGCAGAATCTTTGAAACCTCTCATAATTAAAGGAATCACCACGTCGCGTTCTTTTTCAGTCATTTTGGTGCTGACTCCCAACAACATGAGCATATTGTCGCATTCTGTTACTCCCATGGCATATAAATCACTCAAGACATTGGCACAAGCTATCTTTCCCATCATATAAGGATCGTCCACTAAAGGATAGAAGAAATCTGTCGTTTGGACCAAACATAAACCTCCATGACGAACTGGTGTTACCTAAAAAAAAGATAAAATAAAAACTGTTTAGTTTATTGTTACTAAATTGCTTATTAAATAGAAAAGATGAAGATTTGTTGAGATATAAAAATATAATAAATGGCAGGTTGGTACTATTTTCTTACTATTGGTTAAAAATCATATCAAAGAATTATCGCAAAAATATTTTTGTGATATAGACACGAATTATCCAATTAGAACAAAAAAGGCTAGAAGCACCTGTTAGTAATAATATCATACTTTTAAGGGGATTCTTACACAACAATGAATCAACTGAATTTGTGAGTTTTTCGTTAAAAAACTGTGACTTACCTATTCAATATAAAAATATCTAGTTACGATTAAAATGACTTGAACCATAAAAAACCTTGAAGAATTCGTTAAAATTAGGACATTCAGAAAAAAATAGTTCATTTTTGTAACAATATTTGGCATAATCATTAATTTTCACAAAAAATTCAAGGTACCTACTTAATTTCAGATATTTTCTATATAGGATTAAAATTTGAAGTTTGTTATTTGATTAGTGGCTCTGTACTTTTATAAGGAAACTTCCCTTTTTTTTCTCATCTGTAAAACGGATGAGAATTAAAATTATCGTAACTTCATCCTCTTGTCGTTGTTTCTCTTTACACCTATAGGTCATTTTCTTTATATACCGTTATCTGTCTCTTTTCAACACATAATCTATATTACATAGCAACATATACAACAATGTGTTGAAAAGAGACAGACAACGGCATATAATAATAGTTTCTTATTAGAAATGCTAATATTGATAGAGAAATTCTGACTTTGTTTAAATGTAAGAATCCCCTTAAGATCAAATATTATGTCACAAAAATTTGGAAGTGACTACTATTCACCAGGACCCAAAGGCAGTTGATTACTCTCGTAGAAAGTAGTGACATGACAGTTACAAAAGGGAAAAATAGCGATATTTCTGTAACTAGAAACTTTTTTCAAATGGAAAGAAGACAACTTCAGGGGGCGATGCGAACAATAAAATGATGCTCGAAAGAGAGACATTTATCTTTAAGGTTAATAAAGTGACTGACAGTTCAGTGATTTATTAGTGAATAAACTAAACAATATTATTTTGTCTTTTAAATTGATGGAGACTCTAAAAAGAAACTATGTGAATACGAGTGAGAAAAAAAATGTTGAACGATGTATCACATCATAGATATCAGAGACCCATCGTATTGAAATTTTGTTTAACAATGTAATATGTGTTCAATAATTGTTCTGGTCGTGGTTTGCTGTGCTTTTCACTTTCTAGCATGAACGTTGACGTGATAAGTTCATATTGTTTGGTGTCAACTGTCTAAATGTTGTCTTATTTTTGCATTTAGAAGTTTTTGATAAAAATCACATTGCAAATCATGATAATTTTATGCAAGTTAGAGAAAGACACAGAAAAGTATGCAAGAGATTAAAAAGCGGAGCACTAACAGCTGTCATGTGTCATTGTTTTGTAATGTTAACCGAGACATACGTTTTTTGTTACAATTGCTACACATAGGCGATCTGACCAGAACAATTATTGAACACATATTATCATGTGAGCATTGTTTTGTAATTTGTACATTATGATAGTTTTGTAAAACTTTTTGTAGATTTTACTAAGTGTAACTGCATTTGTATCTGTAAGGCTGGGACCGGATCAAAATTCAAACACATTCCAGCTACTTCGATTTATTTATACAGGTATACGTGGCACAGCAAAATTAATATAAGAAAGCGATTCAGTAGACTTTACCTTGTTGTGCAACAGATTATACAGAAAAATCACGAAAGTAATCACGAAAATCAACATCAAATCTTTCCACTTTATCAAATTCATTTTTCATAAATGGTTTTAGGTTATGGTCTGAAAATTTATATGAAAGCATCTTTCAATAGGTACTAAGAAAATATAAATTTTCAAAAATATCGCAGATGTCAAGGTATTCTATAGGTCAATTTGGCATGGAATGCTCCATATGTATAGTTGTATACATACTTTTTAAATCTAACCTGAGATCGAAATGTAACTGAATCAGAGCAAACCGTGGAAGTGGCTACTAACATTAGACACATCATTACAGTTATGCTGGCACAGCCGTAGCGATCATTTAATCTCAGTCGGCCATGTACCAAAAACGCAGTGGCTCCATTTAATACATTAAAACGGTTATAGTTTTTGATAAAAAAAACAATTTTAATTTCAAATTTTGGCGCCCTCTAGCACCTAAACAGTGCAATTTGATATAGAAGAAAAAGGTAGTTGTTAAAAGGCCGTTCCAAGCTAAAAGGATACCGATGGGCGGAGCATGTCTGTGAATCTGTGGGAGTAGAGGAATTGGCAATAATTGCGTTTTGTTTTAACCAATTGCACATACCGACGACTCGTCTATCGGTATCCTTTTATCTTCGAATGGCATCTAAATCATTTTATTTTGACTTCAAGAATATAATCTTTTTTATTAAAATGTTTTTCTGGGCGATTGGTATAAGAAATCAGTAATAAATCACCCATTAATAGTATTTTGTACTAATATGAGCATAAGCCATGATCCATTTTTAAATAAAACTTGACATCAGGCAATGTCTAGCTAGCGTATTTAGCAATTTAAATTTTTGTTTTTGCTCTTATATGTCAAGTTTTTCAAACATAAATATAAGTCGCTTTAAAGACCGGTAAGATGTCAGTTCATCATTTGTTATCAAAAAATGAGAAAACTAGATACTTAGCGAAGAAAAACTTAAATTCCTAAAGTTTCCAAACTTTAAAACGTCTTGCCTTACCGAACAATCGAGTCCGATACCAATGCGGGGAATAGCCAAATGCATAAAATGCGCGTGTTCATGTTCAGCAGCCGTGTTGTAATCTTGCTGGAGTCCTTCCACAAGTTTGTTGAGTACTTCTTGTGGCACCTTGCAACCACGTCCCTTCAAGTCGGCAAAACGCGTCAATCGGAAACTCGCCTCCAAATCGTGCGCCAAGGGGTCGAAAGGCCGACGTAAGGCAAGAGCATTCGGATTTCCGCCAAGCTCCAACTGGACAGCCCCCATTGCATCTTGTTGGACTGCTGTTACTTGATAATCACCCATGCCGGCTTTTCGACGATTGAAACTTTACGCTGACAATAATTCGTACTACCGTGTTAAAAACACTAGCTCGTTTATAGAGCGTTTCTCAAACAATCACCCGACGCTCACAAAATGGCTACCCCTATTTCCACAAGCCACGCGATTTGCGCATGACGAAATACGGAAAGTAAAGCTATTGGTTCAAATTCGATGCGCAACTATTCACGAGGTTGTCAAAATTTTTAATACTGAATTTGTTTCAAACAAATTTTTATTATTTTTTACATAATCAACATTTTAAAACACTGTTACCTCAAGCATTTATTTGTTTTTAATATGCAATTGAAAATTGATAGAATTTATCGGTCGTTCTCCGCTTATTGATTTTTCTAAATAAATTTAAATGAAGCCGCTGAAATTGTACTCAAAAGATAGTAACTCGCCTGCAACGTTGCCAGATTGTATGCAGCGTTGCTAATCTTGGTCTTCTAATAAAAATTAAAATAATTAAAAATATACAATAGATAATAGTTAATTCATTATTTTTGAGTTCAAAATCAAAATTCTATAAAATAAAAGAGAAAGTTTGATTTTTTGCGCATTTAAGAAAAGAAAACAACCACACGGAAACCACTCAACCAGTGATCAGAAAATATGTAATAAATTAAATCTTTACATACTAAAATATAATTTAATATTAGTTTTTAATATTTAATTAATTTCATATTAAATCATTCACTACAAAAAATTTTTAATTAAAATTATTAGGTTTTTGAATTTTGACAGTTTTGTGGTTTAGCAAATGACGTTATTTTTATATATGGCGGTAGAAGTTCGACGCTTGACGCAAAACATTTAAGTTTTTTGATTATTATTGTGCGGATTTGGACTAAATTCCCCTTAAATCAAAGTAAAAACCAGTGTTTGTCCAATTCTAAGTTCATATTTAATTTACGTCAATTGTAGTTGCAAAACAATATCCGGTTTCCTGTGGTAATACAACCTGGGACGTTATGGCTTCGTTATAATTTTGTTCATAGTTGATGGTTGACGATAGTTTGGGATTCTTTTAGTTTAGCTTTTTGTGAAGAAAGGTGCGAAGACATACCCTTTGGAAGTAATTCTACTTTAAAATATGTTTTTTGTAATGTAACCAAAAGTGAGGTTAGTTTTCACTCAAGTTAATTTGTCGAGATATAAAATGAGTGAAAACGTAAACGAGTCTATTATAAAAATGGTGAGAAACTTTAAATCAAGTGTTGAGGACGATATCGAAGGTTTTTCCCTCGGAAATTACAAGAAGCGTTCGTTTAGTTCGGTCTCGAATGATAGTCAATGCAGTTCAGAGGATTCTCTTAAAGTAAAAAGGGTGAAACAAGAAAATATGATACATGTGTCTCATTTGGGATCACCGCGGGAAGTGAGACGTTTAAGAACCGATTTGTTGGAAGCTCGAAATACGATTTTGAATTTGGAAAATCGTATTCAACACATGCATAGTGTGAGGAAGGAAATGGAGGTTATGTACGAAAATGAAGTTAAGTTGTTGAAGAAGCAACACGAGAATGATAGAAAAAGTATTGAGGCTTTGGAAGCACAACTAATTACATTCAGACAACGGGAGGCAGATCTCAAAAAACAACTGGCTGAGGTAATCTTTATTCTGAATTTTGATATTAATTCTGTTGATAATTAAATTCTAGGTTAGTAACAACTACAATATATTAAAAGTGCGTAAAGATGAAGAAATTGAGGAACTTGAAAAAAATTTGTCTGAAATGAAAGAAGAATCGCGCCTTTTTGATGGAGAAGAAAACGTAGAAATAGTAGTTTTGAACAGGCAGTTAGGAGAGCTCCAGATGATGTTACAGGCTTTTAAAGAAGAGGCAGAAGCTCAGAAAACATTAGTGTTTGAATTAGGTAATTGTTTGCAGTGTTAATTGATGCAGTGTTCATTTTGTAAATTTTTATATTTTTAACAGAAAAACAGTTGAGTGAAAAAAACGCACTTGATAGAGAAATTGACAAGAAAGAACAAGCATTACAAATTGCCACTTTGAGAATAAAAGAATTGGAATATGCCAAAGAAAATTTTTTGGAATTTCAAGACCAGGCCAAGGTAAACATATTTTTTTCACTACCTTCCTTGTAAATGATCTATACAGTGGCAGATTTGAGTGATGTAAAAACAATTTACAAAAATTAGTACCGTTTCACCGAGAATGTGTTTACTTCTCTTGGGAAGTAAATTACTTTCTTCTCCTATTTACAAAATCATTTTTTTTTAAATCAAAACAATAGATAAATTAAGTAAGACACTATTTAAAACAATTGATATTAATTCTAAAAGAAGTTACTTATTCATAAATTGGTTTGCACGACATGCCCTACACTAAATCGTCTAAAATACAGGGTGATTTTTTTATTTGCTCTCGCCTGAGATTCAAAGACAAGCAACACGTTATACAAACGATAAACAATTAAAACTAGGTACAAATGATCCAAATTAACTGACTCTGGTGGCACTGTCAAAGGTATTGTCAACAATGTTGGAATTAATTCACAACCCTCTATGCCCTAATTTTGAAAATTAAATGTTAAAAAATAAGCAAAGTATAAAGTGTTGCCTATTTTTGGAGTTTCGGGTGGGAGCAAATAAAAAATCAGTCTGTATAACATTAACAAAAAAACAATAAGAAAAACTTAAGCTGCTTTTCTCAACAATCGTCAGGAGCATCACACATAAATGTGTTAATTTCTTGCTTTGTAAATACATCGGATTTTTTTACAATCAGAATTTTCTTGCTTTAAAAACGCTGTTTTGATGGACAATTTAAAGTTGCTTCTTACGTTGCTTTTCAGTTTTTCGCAAATAACTGTCCAGTTTAATTCTACCACTTGGTCAGCATTGCCGCCGCTCATATTAGGTATCTTTATTTTAGAAAAACGACTCAAAGTCAATAAATTTTCAAACAATTTTTGACACTTGTTATTATTTTTTCAACCAACTTAGCTGGCTAAAATAGCAACACCAAACAATAGGTTGGCGCAAACCATGATTTTACGAAAAAAATTTGAATTTTAAAATATTGGAAATAAGTAGTTTTTACCTCGCATGTTACAGGCTCTGTAAAAAACACTTACATTCCTTGTAAAGTAAATAACTTTTTTATATATAATCTGAATATTTAATGATTATACTCGTAGACTCAAGCTAAAAAATTGGCCAATTATTGTGAGATGGAAAAGGAAGTTGAAAAATTAAGAGAAGAAAATACTAGATTGAAAGATGAAGTTATGAACAAATTATTATTGGAGGAGGAAGTTCATGATTTAAAATCACGTTTAGTTAACTATAAAGAACAAGAAAAGAAATTGGCCAATCTGCAAGCGGAAAAAATTCAGACTGATATGTACTTGGATGAATGGCGATCCGTAGCACGTGGAATTTGTGAGACGATCGGTTTTGACTCATCTTTGCCTCATCTTTTACGCAATCACGTGGAAAAGTTGCAACAACAGGAGATTGCATTAACTTCAGCAAAGGTTGAACTAGAATCACAGTTGACGACTGCAGTATACGTAAGTTTACAATTTTACTTGTGACTGTGTAGAAAAAATTACAACTTTGTGGTAGTAGTTTATTTAACTTAAAGAACAATTTTTTAATTTAAAATTAGATCAAACAAAAACTTTACAAGAGAAAATTATTTACAATTGATTCACAATAAAAAATAAATTAATCGGATGACGCATAAAAAAACATTTTTCATTCATTTATCATCTTTTATCATGCTTTATAACTACTTGGTAGTTGAAATAGCTCCACCTTAATATTTTTTTGTGCAAGTTATTATATAGGGTGCGTCAAAAGTCGCCAAGATTCTTTAGTGGGCTGATTCCTACCATTACAACAATCCAAACCTTAAAAAAAATAATTTCAAACTCCAAAATTTGAAAAGTTATGAGTATCTGAATTTGCAAAAAAAAATTTGAAATTGTCTTGATATAGTTAAAAAAAATCAGAAAAACGAAGAAAAAAAAAACAATAAAGCATTTGAAATGAATTACGTATTCATAAATCTCAAGAAAATAAAAAAAAACACAAAAGAGTATTGAATTTTTTTAAATAAATTTTCTTTCCAAATTCCAAAGGATCTTCGCGACTTTTGACACACCCTATATATCAGCATGACAGCATGTAGCGGGCTATCTCCATTAATCAGCGATTGTGCCACTCCCTTTTGCTGAGGGCAATTTGATGCTGAAAGTTGCAATAATATGCCTTTATTCTTTAGAAAGTGTTCAACTTTCTTGATTTACAAATTCTCCTACTGTGTCAGCTCTTCGGATTTTTGGTTTCTCTCTAAATTGATTATCAGCTTTATTTTCTCACAAGCATAGTTTTTCTTCTCAATATACTTAAATGAAGTCGTCTGTCAAAGTCAAAACATATTTTTTGTTACGTCTTCCGGGCGTAACAGTCTGCATTTTTCTATCAAACCTCCATGGACAATTTTCAAAATACCTTGGTTAATCATGGTTTTGATAACTTGTGGATCTCCGTGACCAAATCTTCTTTGCCAGCAATGAATCCAAGCACTTGTGGAATTTTTCCATATGGAATAAGCCTTTTCTTATCATTGAAGTTTGTATAAATTGTTCTGGAGAAAACCGACTGCAAATGTTTTTTATTACTTTGCTATCTCCGTATACAAGAAGAATTTCAATTTTTTTCTTTCTAATTTTCTGACTGACAGCAAACCATTTTTAAGACTTTACCTTTAACTATGCATTCCAATACATACAGGTGTTTCACGAGTGATAATGAGCCTGCGAAACAAAAAATGCAACCAGCAATACAATTCCAAAGGTAACGTAGTTATTTTGTTTTGTTTACAAATACATTTAATAAAAAATCATTTAATCTTTCGGTTACCTGAAGACAAACTAATGCCACTTGCTTGTGAAATTATTCTTTTACTTACATGTGAACAGGGCCAGTATCTGTTCTTGCTTTTGGCTTTTTCAAAGGTGGTCAATTTTTCCTTAAGGTAGTTTCAAGTCGTTCGAATATGGTGTCAGCAAGAGTTCTTCTCTACCCGGAACACCTTGTCTGTACAAACTCATCGCGGCAGAGGCATTTTTTTCCATATATCATCGTCGTGTCGGTTTTTTCATCGTTTGAATTCATTTTTTTTATCGGTGACAGATTTGACAAATAAAATTTGAAATCAATATCATCTAAGTTAACTGTGTAATTGTATTGCTGGTTGTATTTTCAGCTTCGCAGGCTCATTACTACTCGTGAAACAGTCTGTATTCGCTTATACCTTTGACATTTAAACTTTTACCATCTTTCAAATAGACATCTGCCTTTGTAC
The DNA here is from genome assembly GCA_029207805.1 of Tribolium confusum. NCBI lineage: Eukaryota > Metazoa > Arthropoda > Insecta > Coleoptera > Tenebrionidae > Tribolium > Tribolium confusum. The sequence goes on from JALGAY010000003.1 coordinate 40,699,778, forward strand.
AGGTAATCATTGCTGTGAAAAAGTTTTTATTGCAGGTCATATAACTAGAAAAATCCATGTACCACGCTTCTTTATTCTTTCTTTTGCCATCTTTTACATTGAAGCATGAATCTCTACAACTTTCTTCTTGTCCTTCTTTACTACTGTTATTTACTATTATTTTTTCTGAAACTTTTTTTGTAGAAGAAGCAATTTTTTTAAGGGAATATCTTTGTTGCAGAAACTGCATTTAATGTTTTGTCTTGCTGTGAATTTTCATAACTCTTCGTCAATTTTATGTTTTGAATTTTTATTTCTTCAGCAATCTTCTTGTAGCAATTTTTTTTCAACTTACATTGTTAAATCCTATTTTTTTCGACTTTCTAGTGCTGTTACCATTGAATTGTAGATATCTGGTAGAATGTTTAGTAGAAATGCGAGGATTAGGTTTTTTTTGACTTTTTCTAATGTCTTTAATTGATTTAATAGTTCCAATATTGTTGATATAGTCCGTCCATCGATATTTTAAAACGACTTTATAATTACAAGTTGACATTTTGGGTCGTTTCCATAGTTTCATTGTTCGGGGATTATCTACCTACTCTGCAATAAACTCTCGAGGGTTGGGTTTTTAAAATTTGAATGGGTTGCTCACCACTTTTACGATAATCCTTGTTAAATGGATAATAAACCACTTAGGTCGGTTTACAGAAAGTGAATTAAATATTTAATTGCGATTAGCTTTTAATTCGCGATTAAATCGGCTTTCTTCGTGTTTGATTGGTCAAAATCGGTATTTAATCGCGAATTAAGTATTTAATCGCAATTAAAGTTAATTTCACTTTCTGTAAACCGCCCCATAAAGAATCGAAAGGTCGTTTTAGAATATCGATGGACGGAGTTTAAAAGTGCTTTAAAAAAGATTGGTAAGTATTCGTTTTTGACAAAAGGTTGGTAAGTTTTTTGAACATTTTGAATTTGTTGTATAACTTTCTTTTTAACATTGTTATTGTTGGGCACTGAAGATGGAACTTTAGTTTCCGAAAGTGTTCTGCCACTGTTGTACTAGGATTTTAATTAAACTTGTGGGTTTGACATTTATTTTTATTATCATTATTTATAAGATTTTTTTAATTTTTCATGAAAACGAAGATGCTACCGGTATTAACTTAACTTGAAATTGACTTGTATGTGACTTGATTTCTTCTTTTTTTATTATTATTAATATTGTTTCTTCTAAATCATTTTATTCTTAATCTAACATTTTATTCTTATTCTATGTACATTGGAATTTCAAACTTTTCAGGATAATATTTTTTGGATTGTATATTTAAATTGTTTTCTTCATTATGTTTTGGGGCTAAAAGTGGATTTTTTTTTAAGGAAGCTAAGATGGCTAAAGCCGAATTGGAAAAGAGTCAGAAGCTTATTTCTGAAATGAAGAAAACCGGGGAACAAAAACAGAACCTTTTCCAACGCATGCAGAAAAAACTTTTATTAGTTAGTAGGGAAAGAGATAGTTATCGACTTCAGTTAGATTCTTACGAAAAAGATTTAACGATGTCTATACATCCATCTTCAAACCCGAATTCAAACCAATTACAAGCTCAGCGAGAAAGAATCGAGGCGTTGGAAAAAATTGTTGAAAGTTATAAAGAGATGAATGTAAAATTGGAAACAGATTTACAAAACAGTAATCCTGGACTGTATTCTGGTACGTATTGTTTTATTTTTTAAAGATCTAGTACTTGTTATTGCAGTCTTCTTGTAGATACTGCATTTGGTAAAGTTGAACAAATATCAAAGTTTCAAGAGGAGATAGATCATTTGAAGTTAGAAAATGAAATGTTAAAGCAACGACGAGATCAACTTGAGATTCAATTAGAAAATTATCTAGTTGGAAATGACACTGTTCAAGGCGGACAAGTTTATCACATGGTGAATAATCCCTTGGCTGAATGTTTAGCTGCAAGGGAAAAATTGGTGGAGAAATTGGAACAGGAGGTATATTACTATTTTTTATTATATAGTTTATTTTAAATAATAAATATTTCAGATTGAGAAATTGAAAAAGAAAATAAAAAATATGTCGGAAGGTATGGAAGCAAGTAAACTTAGCGAGTCAATGTGTCCTCAGGATGTTCATGCTTTGAAAGAACAAATCAAAACACACGAAGTTCAAACAAAACGCTTAAAAGATTATTTTAAATCGTCATTTCAAGAATTTCGAGACGTGATCTACATGTTACTTGGCTATAAGATTGACAGGTCATCAACTTCGTTGTATAAGCTGTCAAGTGTTTACGCAGAACGTGCTGAAGATCAGTTATGCTTCCAATTAAATAATGAGGGAAATTTAAATTTATTAGAAAACGAATTCAGCTCCACTCTTGAAGAAATGGTGAATTTACATTTACGACATCAGAAGTCGATTCCGGTCTTTTTGAGTGCCCTTACTATAGAGTTGTTTAATAATAGTACGGTGGCAACTAAAACTTATGAAATGGAATAATATAATTTATACATTTATTCATCTTTTTTGCGATTTTATTAGGAATAAAGACATTAAAAAACGTGATTTTTGTAGCCTGTTTAAAAAGCAAAGAATTAAATAATGTTTTCTTTGAGAGATTGCACTTTATTTGATGGTTTGTTTATAATAAATCGAAAATTAATTATGTACGGATATACATCGTTTGAATCTTGACTTGGGGTCTTAATTTCAAACAAAAACCCTATAGAAAAAAGCACTTTCAGTTTTTCCCGAATGTCCCAATTTTTCCAACGTTTCTTCCCATAAAACTTTATTCAAACAATTACGAACATTAAAAAAAACATCCCAAATTAGTCCAGTCATTCTCAAGTGATACACCTACCTACATATTGTTACTCAAATATTTCTGAATAGTCCATTCATTTTAGATTTCATTTGCCAAAAATGTATTGGAAGGCCGGATTTTTGCATATAGCTTAATTTTTTTTTTAGAACATATTACATGTAGACTTGCACAATGTCGGGTGCGCTTCGGGCGCTTGAAATCCGATGCGCTTTGAATCCGAGAATATTGAATTTTATCATTTTCCCACCAGAAAATTGACAGTTCTATAGTCGGCCAACAAAAATAACTGATAACTTTTTCGAACAAGTATGTCAATTATTTTTGTTGGGCGACTTTAGAACTGTCAATTTTCTGGAGGAAAAAAGAAAAAATTCAATCTCCTCGGATTCAAAGCGCATCGGATTTCAAACGCCCGAAGCGCACCCACAATGTTTAGAACGAGTCGAGTCTACCGCGCAGCGTCTAAAACGCACCATGTCTAGAATGCACGGTGTCTAATTTATTCAAAATGGCGTCGTTTCGTACAACCAAGGAGGTTAGATAGAATCTATCTAACCTCCTTGCGTACAACCTATATTTGTGGCATTCAATAAAGTAAGCGATTAGCGATTACCGATTGCGATGCGATTTGAATCGATTCTATAACATTGAACGTCCAATTTTCGCTGTCAAATCGCAACTGCGTGTGTTTGTCATTTGACTCAGTTTTAAACGTAAAACAAAATTGTAATTATCGACGAAAATAATATTGAGACATATATAAAAATGAATGAGATTATACGTAAAGTATTTATAGGGGAAATATGCGAAAGCCATTCTTTCTCAAACTAACTTGTCTCGCATGCGCATGCGTTGTACTGCGAAACTGCCATTATCCGATTGCAATCGTCGAAAAAGAACGATTGCAATCTTTGCAATCGATTCAAATCGGATTACTCCCACTGAACACCGCTAGCTGTCAAATACTACAATCGCTTACAATCGCTTACTCTATTGAATGCCCCTAATATTTTGACATTTTAAAGAAAAGTCCTTAAACTTGTGTTTGATGTTTAAAATACTCGAGTGATTTAAGGGTTGCATATAACAAAGATTGGAAACAATAAAATTAATTAGAAAATATTAAAAAATGTATATAATTTATAGTAAATATTATGTATTACAGATAACGAACGATGAAAACTTCTGGAATGTTAGTTAGCCATAGGAAAAAAAACTACATATAGTGGTTATGTCTGAGATTTGTGCGTTTTTTAGAATGTCAGAATTTAATTTAAATTCTTTCACATTTGGTTCGCTCCTAAAAATGCAAAATTAAATTGTTCTTATTGTCACTGCTGCTGACTTTATTTCCAGCACAAAACATAGACTGGTTAACTGTTTTTCTAACAAAATTTTGCATAATAGTTTCTGACATCTAACATGACAGTAATGATAAGTTTTAAATGCAAACCTTATTTTTGACTAAGGCTGCTTTAATACTACAACTTTTTGATCGCTCTTTACTTGTGGTAATAATGTAAAGTGGGAAGAGTTGTGAAATAAATATGTATTATGTTTTAAATATAAACGTTATATAAAATATTACCTGGAATACATAATATTTACTATAAATTATATACATTTTTTAACATTCTTTAATTAATTTTATTGTTTCTGATCTTTGTTATATGCAACCCTTAAATCACTCGAGTATTTTAGACATCAAACACAAATTTTAGGGACTTTTTCTTAAAATGTCAAAATATTATAGGTTGGCAAAACGACGCCATTTTGAATAAATTAGACACCGTGCGTTTTAACGTTTTATACAGACATGGTGCAATTCTAACTCTAACCTCTAGTAATACATAACCTACCGGTCTACGCGAGTACCCGCAAAATAACCTTTGTTTTTGTTTGTCACAGAAGTGTTTAGTGTTTTGTAAATGATCCTATTATAGAACTAAGGAATCACTAGTGGTAAGTGTATAAATTGTTCTCTCTTATTGAAAACAAAAATCCTTTTACTTTGCAGTATTGTGGTGTATTTTTGAAGCACTCTCACGAGGTTGCCCATTGTGATATTGGGAATGCGCATTTTAATCAAAATTGTAGAAAAAACTTCAATGGTAAGTAAATTTTTCATTTTCTTTTGTATGCGTCGAAAATAAATGAATATTTTTGATTAAGTCGTTAGAGGTTATGTTTTTGTTGTGTGCATGGGATTCCTTGTGCTTTTTACCTACAATTTTTCATTGCTTTCAAGAAGTATTTTTTACATAGAATGATATGTGATAATACTAATAATGATAAAATGTATATTGTGTCATAGCTAATGCATATAAGAAATCCGGTATTATGCATAATATATACATAATACCACACAGAACACGACATTAACCTAAAACCGTACAGTTAGTGTTACTGCGAACGTTAAAAATATTGTTTCGACTTGTAAGTTGTAAAAAAAGTATAGGTTTCTCTTCGAAAATATTGTACCGTTATACAACCGTAATAAACCCCTAATACTTAAAAAAAAATGGTGGTTTACTTCCAATAGACCATCTGGTTTGAAAATGTTATCATACTTGTCATAAATCAACCAATTCTCGAGAAGATATTCTTTACCCAGAATCGGATTAAGGAAAATTTTAAAACTGAACTGTTTTTTGGTAATGGGCTCCAGAAGCCGTGACGTAAAAAATGCGCGAAATTTTGAAACACTGTCATTCGATAAAAATACCTTGAAAAAGTCGACCTTATTGCACATGTAAATAAGGTTGATTTTATAAAGATCAAATTTTATGCGATGAATAAATACACTAAATAAAATAAATAAGACCTAAAAATGTCGACATTCGATAGCCTAAACATTTCATTTATTGATAAGTCACGAATTACAACAAATTTACACTTAATAAAGAATTTAATGGAAAATAAAATGTTCGATGCACAGATTTCCTTCATTTCTAAGCTTTAACGCAGGTCCAATATGAACGAATTCCAGCGAACCATGCCGAATGCGAGCAAATCCCCTCCGATTTGCCCGCGCATCTTGTTATTTGTATGTACTCGGCCATCTTCGGTAGTTGGTTTACAGCTGTTCGGGTGAGTTTGACGGCACGAAGCATGTACAGTAATTTCTATTTTCGATTAATTTCTTAAATATGCGAGAATTGTTTGTAACTTGTGTCTGGATTAAAACTAGAATGTCTAGAGTATTGGAGTTGAGTGTTTTTATGCCTTATTTGTGTTTCCATATGTGATTTTTATTCGGTCAAAGTTTGGCTGTTATAATTTCAACCTTATGTATTAGTGCAATAAGGGCGACTTTTTTAAGGTATGTTTTCAGAATGACAGTGCTTCAAACGTTCGCGCTAAAATTACGACACACTTCTCCAGCCCATACCCAGGCAATAATTCTTTGAATTGGTAATTATGTTTAAATGAGTTATGGACAACATTTGACTCAGGTAAATAAAGTTTTAGGACTCAGGTAATATTAAATGCTCCTTTAGAAAATAATAAATTAATGACGGGTCCCAATAAGTGCTTTTATAAATATGTATCTAATTAATTTAACCTGTACTATTAATATAAGAAAAAACAATTTAAAAAAATATTTATAATCACTGTTATAATTTGTTATTTCTGTTATATTCGTTTATTCAATTTTATTATTTGGTTGTGTGACTCAGTGGCGGCCGGTGATTTTATAAAACTCTGTTTTTGAAAATGGAGCAGGGATCCAAATTCTGATATAAGTAATAACTATTGAGACCAAACTGAAGGCGACTGCTAAAAAAAAATTTGATCGAAATTTCCGAAATTTGATTTTTAAAATGGTGTGTCTCTCTGGTTATTTCCGAAACGACTTATGTTAGAACGGTGGCGATTTTTTTTCAGCATTATGAGACAAATTAATGATTAGTCTTACTTTGGTTTTTTCCAAAATTTTAATTATAGAAAAAGTTATGAGCATTTGAAATTTAATTTTCGAAAAATATTCTTTCTCTAAAATTTCAATACCTCATATCTTTTTCTTAAATTTAAATTTTTGAACAAAACTAAAATAAACTATCCATCAATTTGTTTCATAATGCTGAAAAAAATTGGCACTGGCTTAACATAAGCCGTTTCGGAAATAAGCAGGGGGGACACCATTTTAAAAAATCAAATTTCGATATTTTTTTTTATAGCAGTGATTCTTAGTTTGGTCTCAGTAGCAATCCTTTATAACAGAATTTGGATCCTATGCCCCATTTTCAAAATGCAGAGTTTTAACAAATCACCGGCCGCCACTGGTGTGACTTGAGGAAGAGGGCTGGAAGGAACTTGCCTCTAAATTCCACAGATAGTGCTTTGCTGCTGCGCATGTGCAACATTCGATTTAACCTCTTTTTTCAAAATTAATATTATTTCAATTTCAAAACGTAATATTATTTACTATGAGCATAAGTAAGAAAAAAGAATGCAAATAACTACTATATCTTATTTTAGCATAATAAAAATAATTAAAAAATAACTTTCTAAAATAATTTATAGTTTTAATAATCGCTGATTCAACAATCAGAGACTATTTTATATTTTTATCAACGTTAAATAAAAAAAATTCGGTAAATTGCGCTGTTAACATTTTTATCTCGCTTTGCTTAAAATTAGGGGATTATAATATTATAAAGTTTGTATCCGTTAAACTAAAATAAAAATCTATAAGTATTTATATAATTATACAGTGTTCAACAATTGAAATGGAACACCCTAAAATTTTAAAAAAGTTTAAATGTTGTAACTCCTACAAAAGTTTATTAATTTTGAAATGACTTTTTTTTCTGGGTAGCACATTTCTTATACTTTAAGATGTTTAATATAGCGTTTATTGTAAATTTGTAGTTTAAGTTATACAGGGTGTCAAAGACAGGCCTTACAAATACGAAAAGTTTAGACTGCTTCCATTTTAACAAAAAAATTTTTGATTTTTTAAAGGGTTTCAGAAGAGCGCTGGATTAAGCTCTCAATGCAGTTTTCCAAATTTTAAGCTACACTTATAAATTAAAGCAATACCTAATCCAAAAAACTGTTTTTTGCAACTTAAGCAATAATTTTGTTAATTTATGTAAAATTTTACCTCTTTTTGGATCACTCTAAAGATAAAAGTTCAAACTTAAATTTTAAAAGGCAACGGTAGACATACTGTTAACATTTTGTGTAGAAAAAAAACTTCCGAAGATGACCAAATTTTTAAACAGCTCCGAATTTTAATTTGATAAAACAAAGATAAAAATTTAAACGTGTATTTAGAAACTCGATTTGTGTTTTAAATCTCAAGACCCTTGTAGCATTAGTTTACTCAGTTTATGTTGGTGCTTAAATACGATCTTTGAAGCCATGTTTTTTTTTTAAAAATAATACTTTTGCTCATCTAAACGGCTTCTTTTCAATGATACAAGGGTGGATAGCTAACAGTAGCGCCCGTATCGTGATAACGAGCTGTTTAAGTTAGAAAAAGCTTCATTTTTTCCCTAAAAATATGCTTTTAAGAATCGGATCTAATCACCGGTCAATACTAAGTAAAGTAATGCTACAAAGATGTTGAGATACAAAAAACAAGTTATTTGTCTAAATACACGTTTAATTTTTTATCCGTCTTTTATCAAACTAAAATTCAGAGCTGTTTAAAAATTCTTTGAAATATTTTTCTACATAACATGTTAACAGTATGTGTAGCGTTGCCTTTCGAAATTCAAGTTTGAACTTTTATCTTTAGAATAATCCAAAAAGAGGTACAATTTTACATAAATTAAAAAACTTATTGCTTAATGCGCAAAAACTGTTTTTTTGAATTATTGCTTTAATTTATAGGTGTAGCTTAAAATCTCTAAAACTGTATCGAGAGATTAATCCAGCACTCTTCTGGGACCCCTTAAAAAAATCAATTTTTTTTTTGTTAAAATGGGAGCGGTCTAAACTTTTCGTATTTTGCAAGGCCTGTCTTTGACACCCTGTATAACTTAAACTACAAAGAACCTTCTATTAAACATCTTAAAGTACAAGAAATGAGCTACCCAGAAAAAAAAATCTCAATTAATAAATTTTTCCAGGAGTTACAAGACTATAAACTTTGTTAAAATTTTAGGGTGTTCCATTTCAATTGTTGAGCACTTTATATTTAAAAAAATCTTTTATGAGAACAATAATAAATACACATACGTAAAACAAAAACAGGTATCACTAAGAAACAAAAGAAACCTACATCATGTAGATTCAATGTAAGTATATAATTTTTGTAAACATGTAATTCAACTTCCAAACAAAACGAAACTTAACGAATTATGACTCTATATTTGGAAAATTTTCAAATAAACTTAAATTTGTGTAAGATTCTAAAGTTTGCTTCTTTTTTTCTTCGATCTTTTTCTTAGGAGGAAGTAATCGCTTTTGACGATCTATTTTTTTGTTAGGTGGATAACGAGTTGACGAAGCTTTCATAGCATCCCGAGTTTGTGAAGTCAATTAAGCTTTCATCCCATGCAATGTGGATGTTACACATTTGGAAACAAATGCAATTGCTTCCGAATTATCACAGTCAGTTATTGTACTATTTAAAAGGTCAATTTTTTTGTAGTAAAGCAGATTTTGCTTTGTCAGTTGCCTCTGAGTTTCTTGTAGTTCTTGGCAATTAATTTTCCGTTTACTATCTTCAGATACAAGTTCTTTATTCTGATTTTTATTGATTTCATTAGCTTCTAGTTGCTTTTTAGAAATAATAAACTTTAGGCATATCATATGTATATGCTTACACATATTGTACTGAATTGTATAATCGTGGCAAGTGCAAGTAAATTTGTGTAAGCAAGAATTACATTCATCAGAAAATAATCTACATTTACATTCAGTTATTTCCTTACAAACTGATACATTGTAGAACTCTAACATAGACCGATTAGAGCGAATTTATGAAGATGCGACGAGCTATTGTAAATTCTGAACTTCTTCAAATATATCTGTTTGGAAGAGCTCTTCATTTGCAACTTTATGTCGTTTACGGAGTTCACTTAATTTGTGTGGTACTTTATTTGTTACAGGTGATGTATATTAATCGTTTCATAAATTTCATGCTTAAACAGTATATCACATTCACAATACTGGCAATGCGTTTGTTATGAGCTTTCCAACGATGTATCACAAGTAGGGTAGTGCCATTTAAAATTTTTAAGTTGGGGTGGCTGTGGCTTAAAGAGTGGGTGGGGGTACGTCACTTACCATGTCATTTAGATTCCCCCTAGCAACCACCGAAACGGTTTTAAGTGATTCTCAATAACTCTTTCAATTCTAGAGATATTGCCGATTGCAACTTTTAAAATTGACACACTGTATCTTATAATTTGTTACTTATTTTATTTATTATTTGGTTATCTGTGACCTGAGGAGGACCGGAAGGAGCGTCTGAGTAACACTAATACGTTAATACCAGTGTTGCCATTCGCCGTTATTAAAATGTACTGACATCTGACAGAAAATTGTACTAAATTGAACTAAGTAGTACTAAATATTTGGGTAGGAGATTTAAAATAAAATACCTACATGTTAATAAAAAATAATGTATACAAAAATATTTGGTTAGTTTATTTAAACATAAAAAAGTTTGTTAGCATTTAGATAGGTATATGTATTGCTTTAATGAAACATAAAAAAGAGGATCATCAGTCGCTGTTGCTATCAGCAGCAATAATGGGTATTATATCGTTTTCCTCAGCTAAATTTTTCGTTACAATTTTTGTGGGAGGGTTCCACTTAACTGTGGATCCCGCACTTTTGATACATTGTTTTAAGTGTAATACCTGTGAACATGTCGAGATTTTTAACTTATTCCTTGTTTTAGATTTTATTAATGACAACTGACTAAAAACTCTTTCAGCTGTTGCTGAAGAATGTGGTAAACAAAGTACTATTTTAACAACAGACATTAAGTTAGGAAACATGGGTTCTTTTAATTCATTTTTCTTTTTATTAACATTTCCCCAGAACTCAGTAATAGAAAGATTTCTATCTCTTAATTCAGTTAATTCTGATAGCAGCTGCCATTCAGTATTAACCTCCTCAGCATCAACTTTTAAATATGGAAAAAAATTAGAGAATTCCGCAATTGACATAACGTCTCCAGAGAGAGCAATATGAGGGGTGAAATTTGCAGCAAATGTTAAACACTTTCTGTTAAATCAAATCTTGTCTTAATTTGTTTAGCAAGCTCAATCAAGAAATTTAAACATCTTATACGAAAATTATGGAGATCCCCGTTAGATATTGTTCCCATTTCCTTTTTTTGTAGAGCATCAACCTGTGCTCCAAAATATACTCTTTCAATGGGTAGATAATCATGTGGATTTGTTATTCTAATTTCATGCAATTCAGTATTGGTAATAACTTCTTTCTTCACAAAACATTTTAACACTGATTTAAATAAAATTCTTAAATGTTCTAACATCACTGGTACCCTTGGGTCTTCACTTTGAAAAATGGCATTCACTTTTGTAATTAATCCCAAAATAAAAGATAGAAACTGCAAATACAATTGATATATCGGATTACAAAGGGCTTTGTAAATTGATTTAATGACTGTGGTTGCTTCATGTTCTTCAGAGGCATCCTTAAAATATTCAGTTAGAGAGGTCCAGTGCTCGAGAACTCTGTTTACAACTGCCTAAAAAATAAATCATGTAATAGAAAAGAAAAATAAAGTGTTACATATGAATAGAATTACTTCTCTTGAAAGCCATCGAGTGTCACACAAATACAATATTTTGGTTTCTTTTTCTTCATAGAATGCTTCCAATCTTTTCAGCTTATTACTGCGAGGATCACTCTTAGAAAAATGCGAATATACGTCTTTCAGAAACTGTTCAACAGTATTCGGGGCTGCTTGCTAGCATTGTTTGCACATAAGTGCAGTGAATGGCAACTGCAACGCTGAACAAAAATATATGGTGAAATTGTTTTTAAAAGGGCCTGCAATCCTTTTGCACCCATCATTACACTAGCATTGTCAGCTCCAAAACCAATAATGTTACTGTAAGGTACTTGATTTTCCTTAAGAAATGCAGTGATAGTTTTGAAAAGTCCTTCTGCTGTACAATTTTCTACATTTACTAATGATAAAAATTTATCACAGACTTTATTGCAACTGTCATCTCACACTCTTGCTACTAGAACTAAACTTTTTTGAGTACTGATATCAGTTGTTTCATCCACGATCAAGGAAAAGTAGTTTTTTCTCAAGAGTTCTAAAATTTGTAGTTCAGAAGATGGTCCCAGTTTATTGATGACTGTTTTGGTTGCTTTGGTGCGCTTCATTTTCACTGATTTTGCAATTGTAGAATCTGCATAAATGTCTGCCATTAAATCAGGTAAATCATCCATAAGTCGAAATAATAAGTTGTTTTCACACAAATATGCGCATAATTTAAATTCAGCTCTTTCTATTTGCTTTGGTAACGCAATGTCATTATTGTTGTTGTTGAGGTACTTGTTGACTTGTGGAGTTTTTTTTGCTGCATTAAACTTTTTAACAAGAGTCTTTGTTGTAGCATGACGATTCAGATGAAATCCTCCTCCTGAGAGGTAGGTGTTACAAACTCTACAATACGTTTTGCCATTTTCATGTTTCAGCCAACTGTAGCGACTTTGCCACGAATCTCTAAAACGCTGTTTATATTTTTTTCGCTTTACAGTTTTCACATTATTATTGCTAACAATATGTTCTGAATCTTCACTGGAGGATTCATAACAACTGCCATTATTAAATTCAGCTTGCAACATTTCTTCTGAATCCTGTTCTGGTTCTGCTGAACTGTAACTGTTACTGGTTGAAACTGCAGCTGCAGAAGCATCTGTGTTAAAAACTCTGCGAGAAGTCGAAGTTGATTTAATGAGGTATCTGCGGTAAATTCAAACAAAACAAATGTAGCACTTTTAATATTACTTGTTCAAGTGCTTATAATGTGCTTACCTCTCCATTACCACCTTGTCGTTGATCGTTGTGGTTATCGTTTATCAATAAAATCAACGTGTAAATAGTAGTGTAATAAATGAAATTAATGACAAATGCCATTTTGGTTGGGTTCTGTCATACTGTCATCTGACATCTGACCATCTGACGGAAAAAAAGTGTTGCCAACCTTTCGCCAATGCTTAAATGTTCGTTAAATCATAAAGACATGAAGTAAAAATTTCATGATGTGAATATTGTGAATTGTAAAATTCAAAAACAATTTTTAACTGTACAAATCCCTTCTCAATAAATTGTACTAAAAATGCAAAAGAGGTACTGACGTACTAAAAAGTTACTAATTGTACTGAATTTAGTACAATTGTACTAAAAGTGGCAACCCTGATTAATACCTACTTTTAAATTTTTAAAAGTACTTGCACATGCGCAGAAAATTATAACAAGTGTTCATTTAAAAAAGTTGTCAAGTGTGCTATGAAAAACAAAAACATTTTGAAGTATGTCTGAAGTTTAATTCGGCTGCCGTACTGTAAGTTACGACGACAAATCACGACTGAGCGCACTGTGAAGCTATGTATCAAGTTCCGACATCCCTTCTTCGCTACATTTTCTTTTATCAAAATCTCATAGCACACTTGATAACTTTTTTAAATGAACAGTTGTTAGTAAAAAAAAAAAAAATTAGAGGTGCAAGCGAAGTTGGGTTAAACTTTTTTCAAGCCAACTGTGGTCTCTAATTTTATTTACAATTCTGCTTAATTCAGTTGCTTTTGGGTTTGTGTTGATAAAAGATTTTTATGCCTGGCTTATATTTTTTTTGTTGCCTAACTTTTTTATTATAGTACTTTGTCATTTTATTTCTGTTTGTGTACATTTTGGCGTGATAAACGGAAGTGTTTATTACTTTAGGTTTTAATTTGTCTTCCAGCATTGGCAAATTATCTCTTAAATTCCTGCTCATTTGTGCTGGAGTAAAGGAGTGATGGACAGGAGTGTTGCGATAAGCTAACAGAGCCAAATTTACGTCTTTATTGCTCTCAATTGTTTTCTTTATCAATTTTTTTACAGTTTGAATGTGTCTCTCCACTTGACCATTTGATTGTTGATAATTTGGAGATGTATTTAGAAATTTAAAATTCCAATTTTTAGAAAATTTTTGTATTTTTTACTAATCAACTGTGTTCCGCTATCAGAAATTACAATTTTCGGAATGCCATGACGAGCAAAGATTTTTAAGTTTTTTTTTAAATTAAGTAACAAGTAAGTAATTTTCTCGGTTTAAATGAAATATATCCAGGGCTAATTTTTGCTAAGGTTTTTTAATTTAATTGGAGTATTTGTTGCAAATGAAGCATTTTTTAATTAAATTTTTGATGCTGTCAGAGAGATCTCACCAATAAACTGAATTTCTGACTCTTTCTTGACATTTTTGTATATCTAAATGTCCTGTATGTATATTTTCTAAGATTTTAGCTCTCATCGATTTTGGGATAATTAATCTCTGACCTCAGTATAGCAGTTCATTATTCCCTGATTTCATTTTGTGGTATTGCTTGATTTTTGAATTGAATTTTTTTATATTGTTTTCATTTTTTGTACTTATTGTTAATTTTTTTAATTTTTTATCTGTTACTGAAATATTTTTCTCAACTAAACAAACATGAGATTCTAATAAATCTAAATTGTCCTGATATTCTTTTTTTGAATTTGCCCGTGATAAGTTGTCAGCAATTATTAGTTCTTTACCTGGACGATACACTAAATTTAGGTCATATTTTTGTAAAGTTAAATTTTTTTGTAACCGTGCTGGACACGCGTTCAATGGTTTTTTGATAATTGCTATTAGTGGCTTGTGGTCAGTTTACACTGTGAGTTTACTTTCAAAAATGTATCGATGAAATTTATTTACACCGAAATATATCTCTATTAATTCCTTTTGATTTTGCGCGTATCTTTGCTAGGTTTCCCTCATTGCGCGCGAGGCGTAAGCACATGGTTTTTCGTTTTGTAATAAAACTGTAAAACGTAACTGAAAGAACGTAATTCATCAATTTTTGTCAGAATGATATAGTGTTGATAGCAGCAACACATTTTTACCTTTTTTAGGCACATATGACACTAAAGTTACCTCTTTCTGAAATGCAAATATTGAACTGTTTGCAGCTCGATTTTTTTTGTAAAATTTGAGGTGGGATTACTTTTTTGTTTTTTTTTTGTGAAGCACAGATCGCTGTCAGTTTGTAATCACGAAACAACTTAGTAACAAGTGGATAACTTGTAAACCAATTGTCGAAAGTTATATTACGACCAGAATTTTTAAATGGTTGACTGAGCCTTATTACTATATCTTCTGGTTTGTTACTCAAATTAAATGGACCATCTGGTTGTTTGTCAACCTAAACCTCTTGGTAAGAAATGAAATTGATAAGAAATGAAATTGAAGAATTGGTCCTTTTAAACTCTTAAAATTTTATTAAACCTTGTTATTTGATTACAGCTGTTTCGGCATGTGTTTTGCCATCATCAGATTTACAGAATTTTTTACACTCTTAATTAATAAATTATTAATAAAATTCTTACCTCAAACTTGAACGTGTTTCCCTAACGATAACCTATCCCTAAATAAAATTAAAATTAACATTGACATAAGAAGGAAGTTTAAGCCTAACCTTAAATATTAGGCGGGAAGTTTAAAAAGTCTTAAATTTACATTTATGACAACACATTAAAATTAACACATTAAAATCTGAAATACATTAAAATATTACATTTGTTATAATATCACATTAAAGATATCACAGTCTTAAAATTCATTATACATAATTTTATTGTTTATAGTTTGTCTTGTCACATACCTCGAATAATTTAGAAACTTCAAAATTATTTTGTTGGTTGAGTGTTATTCTATTTTTGTCTTTATTAAGTTTCCAGATTTCTAAAGCTTCCAGATTGAGTAGATATTTATTATTAGAATGTTGATGTAAAATTTTAAAGTTATTATTTATATTAAAATTGTGTTTATGATCTCTTAAATGGTTAGCAAAATGTGAGGTAGTATTATAATCGTTTTTAAGTGCGTACATATGTTCTTTGATTCTTGTTCTGAAATTACGATATGTTTTACCGATGTATGTGGCAGGACAATCTGCACAAGTTAACTCATAAACTCCTGATTTTTCAAATTTTCCTATAGGGTCTTTGTTTTTACATATATGTTTTTTAACGTTATTACAGGTTTTAAACACTATTTGGCAGCTGTGATCTTCTCTCTCAATAACTTTTTTAATAATTAATGAAGATTTTCCTATGTAAGAGATAGTTAAATGTTTTTTATTGGTTTTGTTGGTATTATTATTATAAGCTTGTTTCTTTAAAAATGATGTTTTCTTTTTTTGAATTAAATTTGTAATTAACTTAGAATCATATCCATTTGTATATGCAATATTTTCAATGTAATTTACTTCTTTATCAAAATCTTCTTTACTAAGTGGGACATTTAACAATCTATGAACGTAACAATTAAAAGCTGCCATCTTACGAGTATGTATCCATGGATGAACAGAAGTTGCATGAATGACCGAACCAGTTGTTGTTGGTTTGTGATATATACTGAATTGGTGTTTGTTATCTTTAATTTTAATACTGAGATCTAAAAAATTCAAAATTCTATCGTTATTCTGGATTTCTGTACTGAATTGTATTTTATTATTTCTTTTATTGATTATTGTGACGAATTCATGCAACTTCTCTTCATTTCCTTTCCACAATAAAATGATGTCATCTACATATCTATAAAAATATAATATATTATTGGTGAATTCCATGAGTTTATTGTCTTCGAATATATTATTTTCAAACCAGTTCATATATATATCAGCTAAAAGTGGTGAGAGAGGAGATCCCATTGCCAAACCGTCTTTTTGTTTCCAAATTTTTCCATTAAATTTACAAAAATTTTGTTTAAGGCATAATTCTAGTAGTTTCATATATTCTATGCATACGTGTGGCATATATTTATTATTAAGCCTTTGTTTTATTATTTCTAATAAATCTTTGACTGGGATGTTTGTAAATAAACTTTTAACATCTAGGGAAACTAACAATGAGCCTTCAGGTACATTTATATCTTTGATTTTATTAATGAGATCATAACTATTTTTAATTGTATATTTCGGTTCGAATTGTAATAAATTTTTAAGGTGACTATTTAAAAGTTTTGATAGTGGTTGAATTGGTGCATCAATGTTTGAAACTACCGGTCTGATAGGGGCGTTATTTAGATTATCTGATTTGTGTAATTTTATTAATCCATATAGTCTAGGAATTTGAGGGTTATTTACGGTTAGTGACTTCTGATCAATTTCATCAAAAAGTAGAGTACAATTTTTAATATTAGTTTTGATCATATTAATAAAAGTGTTAAAATTAAATTTATCTAATACCTCAAAGATGTTGGTGTTCATGAAGTCTTCAACCCGCTGTATGTAATCTTTTTTTTTTCAGGATTACTATGGTGTTTCTTTTATCCGCTTTGGTGATAACTAGATTTTCTTCTTTGATTTTTTTCTTGATTTTTGACAGTGTCCTATTTTCTTTTTCTTCCTAATCATTTTTGTATCTCTTGGTAGTTCCATTCTTAAGTTGATAGGCACAGTATGTTTTAAGTGCAGTTTTTTCTTTGTTGTCCAAGCTGTTGATGGCTATGTCTGTGTCCACTACTAGAATATCCAAATTTGTATGACCAGGGTTGTGTTGAAGTCCTTTATCTAGGAGTTTAAGTTCCTCTTCTGTGAAGTTAATGTCGGTACCGTTAATTGTTCGGTTGTAAAATTGTTGTATATTTGTTGGGGTTCTTCTTTTTTGTTCCTTCTTTTTTTCTTTAAGATTTTTTAGTTTATAGTTGAGGATTTGTCTTTTCTTTACATTGGTTTTTTCTGCATACTCTTTGATTTTTCCCAAAACTTCGTTAAGTTCAATAAAGGTTATTTTTTGTGATAATATGCTGTATATAATTTTTAGGTTACGATATACCCAATCTAATTTTGAATATAATTTTCTTACTTCTGTGCTGATCATCTTTTTTCAATTCTTGAGAGGTCATAAGACAGTTCAAGGGTTTTTTTTTTACCACGATGCAAGATGTAATTTGGTGTTGTTTTATTCTTATACATGATGATTGAACCATATTATTACTAAACCTCTTGGTTCAAAACAAAAATTTTTTTGCATAAACTAATGCAAATATTTTAATTCCATACTTAGCTGGTTTGTTTAGAATAAACTGGCGGAAACTACAACATTTTCTAAATGCCTATCTACTCTAATGCTTCAATTATAATTTTGGTTTTGCATCCAACAGTTATCAACTCTAATGGCACAAAAAGATCTGGATGTTATTATTAAGTTTTAACAATTTAAAGCCCAAAATTTAACAAATCTGATACACTCAGAATAAATTTTGTCTGTTAGAACTTTGTCAGATTGAAAGAAAAAGGTAATTTATTAAAGTGGTGAAGTACATAGTTTAAAAAATGTAGATAGGCTAATTATACTGGGTTGCATAATTTATTAAAAATATTTTTGCCATAAAATTGCCATCTTCAAAAGCAGCTTCCCGAAACAGTTCTTTTAATACATCATACATACTTAAAATTCGTGATATAAGAAAACTTAATGCCAATCATCTCGTTTGACTTGGTTTAAGAATTTTATGCTGAACATATTACATAAATTTCAGGAATTTTTCTAAAATTTTTCCACGTTTTGGGCTTTTTACAACGAATAACGAATGTAATGTAGAAAGTTCATTGGCCGTGGAGTAGCTCTACAAATTGTATTTGCGGAACCAGAAGGCGTATCTGTTAGTTCCTGAGCTTATTCTAGTTTATTCCTGAACCTAAAGAAATGATTTGGTTCTTTCTTTCATCAACAACAGCTTTAGTTTTCTCAGGAGTTTTTTTTACAAGATTCTATTAATATAAGCCGACAGAAACGGACAGACGAAGGCACTGGATTTTGCCAGATTACATCGCCTGTTAGCTCATCGATGAATTTGATAGACACCAAAGATAATAAACAAATTTGCATCAGGAACTGGTTTAGATCCTTCTGGAAGTTTTTGCTTGTACTGGCTTTGATCAGATAAACCGTCACAGCCTCATTTACTGTATAAAAGTAAATCTCAATCCATTCTTATACACCGATTCTATAGCTAAAATCCTAGATGCAGTGTGGTTTAACAAATCTTGAAGATTTAGCATTTTTGCATGTGTATTTGTAATTTCTATTGCTGAAGGTGGTGGATAACAAGTCTGTTTGATTTCTTGTATTCTATAATATGGTGGGAATATAAAACAGTTTCATTCGTTTCTTAAATTTCTTAAATATAAGTATTGTGTTTTCGTTAAATCTCAATTAAAACATTCAATGCTTTCTGATCCATTTGCATTTATCTCTGGCTTACGTTACCTATGAGATTCAAATATAAGTTTTTTTTTCGCCATTAGCAGGCCTTAGTACTTCACCAATTTTGCTATTGTCTCTTCTCCTATTGAACGTAATGTTTGAAGATAGGCAATGTAGATATGTTCAAATCTATATTCACTAAGTAGCAAAGTATTTTTTGTAATTATTTATGCTTGATTTTGATGAGTTCCCATAAGAGACACACGGTCTTCCGCATTTCCTAGAAGAAGTAGATGGCGTGGACCGTCCACTAATAAATATTCTAGCAAGGGCAAAATAAGGTACCAGGTGTTGCACACACCTGCAATATTTTGCAACCGACCAACCTACCAAATAACTCATCCAAATTGGATCCAAGTTGGACCGCTCCAACCCAGGGATATTTTCTACTTGGTATCGATCGTTTTCCAAAATCTTTGTAATCTTGTAAGGTCCTCTCTACCTCGGTAAGAGTTTGCAGCTACTCCCTGTTGAAGTAACGATAGTAACCTTGAGTAATACCAGATCCTTGACAGAATAAGGCTTTCCCGCACATCTATGAGTGCTAAATCTTCTTTTTTGACTATTTCCGTATTGTTTGTTTTCTGATCCTTGTTATGTTTATGGTTGTACGATTTATAATAACCCATCACTAACCCAACGTTTATCCTGTTGATCTGCCACCCATTGCGGCCAAGGAGTCCAAAATGGTCCTGTTGTAACGTTCGACTTGCTCATTTGCGCGAGGAACGCCTACAGCTCTTAAATGCAGGTTGCTCCCTATTTCCTTGATAAATTGCAGGAATTTTTTGGAACTGAAGGCAGTACCTCTGTCGGCGTAACTACTGGTTTCAAGATCGGAGACCGAGGATGCCTGTTCTAGTTCTGTGGTTGCAATAGAGTTGACGGTCACCTGACTTATTCCTGCTTGTCGTAAAGCTGATGCTAATAGAAACTCAGCATTTTCCTCATCGCTATTGGCTTCTACATTTGTTTAGGTTTGCCTGGATTTTTGTCTACGAAAATCATGCGCATTCTATAAAGTGCATTGAGGGGCGACGGATGATCGTGTAGTCTTCCCCGAGTTCTTATCTGTAATATCGTAGTTATTAAAAATAGAGGTTGTATATTTAAAGAAACATTACCTGAGAAAAAAAACTTTTCAAACAATCTTGATTCAAGCGATGAGTTAAAATATACTGAAGTTTGTATCATTAACACAAATATGGCATCTTGATTTTGTAAATCTAAACCATAAGGTTTTTTTGTCGGGATGAAGGTTTGTGTGGAATAACTATTTATAACATCAAACCAACTACTAATTAAGTCTATAAACTTTTATATTGGCTAACTTCTTATTGTTTCCTGGCATGTAGCGTTGTAAGGCAGTCGCAGTTGTATGTGATAGCAGCTGTGCGGCAAGTTTCACATTTTGCCTCTGGGTCTTACGGCAATTTACGTGAGCATCGGTCAGGTGGAAGCAGGAACTGATTTCTTCGGATTTTGTTATTTCTATTACATAGTTTCTGTACCGGATCTTTGTTAACTATTGTGCCATCCTCCAAGATAAAACCCGTATCCACAAACCAGTTGCGTGTTAATTTTAAAAAATGCGGTACATCCGCAAAAAAATAATTTGGCTCACCGGTGATGGGATGTTCATAAAATGTTTGTTCAATAATTATACCAAGTTTACGCCACAAACCCTGGTTTGCTCCTCTACAGTCACATACTGCAGCAACGACAGTAAACTGAATTTTACATAATCACTTCAATATATCATCCAGCAGTTGTTTTGTCAGCTTTTGGTCAAATCCAATGTACACAGGGTGTGTACTTGCCAAAAAGTTTCCTGGCCATGACAACTTGCATGTATGGGTGGGGCTCCATTACCTTATCATCTTTTCGAACATATTCATATATGGAAGCCACTTTAATTTAATCAAACGTCAAGACCGTAGCTTTCTGACGTTGCTTTTTCTCCATTATATAAATATATATATATTGTTAAATAATATTTTATTGTCAATAATTATTATTTATTCACAAAATCACAAATAACAAAGTTCGCCACTATTTTCTCACGAGCATCGCATCGAACGATCTTACTCCCACCGTTCCAGTCGATGCTGTGTTCTCGAGTACCCCAACTCCACACCCTTGCGTACTTCCCAAGATTCGGAAACCCTCATTGGCCGCACGAGAATTCCCGAAGTTCGAATTCCTTCACATTCGGCCATCCTGTCGTAGGCACGTCTCGGGCCTTAAACCTGAAATTTCAAAATAACCAGCAGACTCATGCATCATAATTTTGTCATTAATTATCAAATCATAAAATTTGGCCCACGCAAGGTATCCAAATATTCAATTTCTGTGGACTCACGCAGATTCGGAGTTTCTCTCAGGCTCACGCAAAGCTGTTTGGAGTTTCTGTGGGCTCACGCAGATTCGGAGTTTCTCCCGAACTCACAAAGAGCTTCCGAAGACTCACACAAATCCGGAGTTTCCACCAGGCTCACGCAAACATAAAGCTTCGGAGTTTCTGAAGGCTCACACAAATCCAGAGTTTCCACCAAACTTATATAAAATTATCAAGTGTTCAGAATTTCTGTGGGCTCACGCAGATTCGGAGTTTCTCTCAGGCTCACGCAAAGCTGTTTGGAGTTTCTGTGGGCTCACGCAGATTCGGAGTGTCTCCCGAACTCACAAAGAGCTTCCGAAGACTCACACAAATCCGGAGTTTCCACCAGGCTCACGCAAACATAAAGCTTCGGAGTTTCTGAAGGCTCACACAAATCCAGAGTTTCCACCAAACTTATATAAAATTATCAAGTGTTCAGAATTTCTGTGGGCTCACGCAGATTCGGAGTTTCTCTCAGGCTCACGCAAAGCTGTTTGGAGTTTCTGTGGGCTCACGCAGATTCGGAGTGTCTCCCGAACTCACAAAGAGCTTCCGAAGACTCACACAAATCCGGAGTTTCCACCAGGCTCACGCAAACATAAAGCTTCGGAGTTTCTGAAGGCTCACACAAATCCAGAGTTTCCACCAAACTTATATAAAATTATCAAGTGTTCAGAATTTCTGTGGGCTCACGCAGATTCGGAGTTTCTCTCAGGCTCACGCAAAGCTGTTTGGAGTTTCTGTGGGCTCACGCAGATTCGGAGTGTCTCCCGAACTCACAAAGAGCTTCCGAAGACTCACACAAATCCGGAGTTTCCACCAGGCTCACGCAAACATAAAGCTTCGGAGTTTCTGAAGGCTCACACAAATCCAGAGTTTCCACCAAACTTATATAAAATTATCAAGTGTTCAGAATTTCTGTGGGCTCACGCAGATTCGGAGTTTCTCTCAGGCTCACGCAAAGCTGTTTGGAGTTTCTGTGGGCTCACGCAGATTCGGAGTGTCTCCCGAACTCACAAAGAGCTTCCGAAGACTCACACAAATCCGGAGTTTCCACCAGGCTCACGCAAACATAAAGCTTCGGAGTTTCTGAAGGCTCACACAAATCCAGAGTTTCCACCAAACTTATATAAAATTATCAAGTGTTCAGAATTTCTGTGGGCTCACGCAGATTCGGAGTTTCTCTCAGGCTCACGCAAAGCTGTTTGGAGTTTCTGTGGGCTCACGCAGATTCGGAGTGTCTCCCGAACTCACAAAGAGCTTCCGAAGACTCACACAAATCCGGAGTTTCCACCAGGCTCACGCAAACATAAAGCTTCGGAGTTTCTGAAGGCTCACACAAATCCAGAGTTTCCACCAAACTTATATAAAATTATCAAGTGTTCAGAATTTCTGTGGGCTCACGCAGATTCGGAGTTTCTCTCAGGCTCACGCAAAGCTGTTTGGAGTTTCTGTGGGCTCACGCAGATTCGGAGTGTCTCCCGAACTCACAAAGAGCTTCCGAAGACTCACACAAATCCGGAGTTTCCACCAGGCTCACGCAAACATAAAGCTTCGGAGTTTCTGAAGGCTCACACAAATCCAGAGTTTCCACCAGGCTCACGCAAACATAAAGCTTTAGAGCTTTCCAACTTTACGAAACAGTGACTCGTTTAGACACTCAATGTGACACAACCTTTACTCATAAAACGTTAACGCCCAACTTCTGCGTTCTCCGGCATTTTTGCCAATACAAAACATAATAAACACATCACAATTTAGGTTGTCACATTCTACTTAATCAAGTTTGCTCTGCCAGGAGTATAATTTATTCTTTTCAACTAACATGCCTTTAAATTTCAATAGAAACAATACATTAACAAAATACTCCTACCTTTTATTCATTAACAATTTGAGGGCGGAAGAGTTTCATACGGTCGCTGGCAACAACACCTTTAAATCGTCTTTTGTCTCGAGATAAGGACTTCACATGGTATCTGTCATTTGGGAGGCAATGGGTAACCAGTACGGGTCCTATGAATCTCTGCACCAATTTTCCACTTGTAAGACCTTTAACCATAGGTGTTCTTTCGAACATGACCATGTCTCCAACCTGATATTTTCGCGCTTCCAAACGATTTTTATCATACCGTTTTTTCATACGAACTGCATTTTTCTCACACGCGACTCTAGCTTTTTCACGTTTCACTGATAATTGCGCCTGTCTGCCCGCATCATTTCCGAGATAAAAACTTACTTCATTTGCTAACCGAGGTCTAAAACCGTATAAAAGTTCAGATGGTGCCTCACCGGTTGTCGTGTTAATAGTGCCGTTTATTCCACATTGCACTTCTGGAATTTTTGTTTCCCATTGGTCATAGTCATCTCCAATAGCAGCAATCATTGCGTTCAATATTGTCCCATTAAATCTCTCTACCTGACCATTACTACGCGGAGAAGCAACAGCATTTAGAATATGTTTGATCCCGTTTTCTTTACAAAATTCTTTCATAAGTTCACTTGTAAATCCTTTTCCGCGGTCACTTATAATCCGTTCAGGTATACCAAAAGTTTTACACAAAAGATTCAATGTTTTCAAAATATATTGAGTACTATTATCTGGTACCGGTTCAATCCATGTAAACTTTGTAAATGCGTCAACAGTTACCAACATATAAACATTGTTATTACTGGTTTTACAAAAAGGTCCAATATGGTCTAAATGAACTGTATGAAAAGGACGTGCTATCTTTTCAATTGGAAAAAGGAGACCTCGACGTCTTCCAGTAACACGTTTAGCACAAACACATGATATACAGCTTTGAACGTATTTTGTAACAAAATGTCGCATTCGTGCAAACCAATATTTCCCGCTAATAGCTTCAAATGTTTTATGGGGTCCTGGATGCCCATTCTCATCATGATGATACCCCGACGCTAAATCTAGAGTTGTAAAGCAAGTGTTCCCTGCAAGTCGTTCCAATTGATCTTCAATTCTCGGAAGAGGATATCGGTCTTTTTGGGTAATAGCATTTAATTTTCTATAGTCCACGCACATGCGCATTTCTCCACCCTTCTTTTTTACAAGAATAATTGGACTCGCGTATTCAGAAGTTGTTGATTCAATAATATCATTATCCAAAAGATCAGCAACAATGTTTCGGACTAACTGTCTTTCATGAAACGAAAGGCGATATGGTCTATAAAAGATAGGCGTTGTGCTAGTCAGAGTTATTTCCATTTCAACATTAGTATTTCCCAACTCCGCACTATTTTTAGCGAAACAGTCTTCATATTTTATAAGAAGTTCTTCCAAACGTTTTTGGTCCGTTTCGGAAAGAGCATCAACAGCAACAGGTACTTCAGGAAAATCCTGCCCCGAAGGGATACCCCGCGCTAGACAATGACCTCCCGAAATTGACACAGGACTACGGCTAATATTATAAACAGTCAACACGCTTTCGTGATTAAAGAATTCTATTTCTTTTCTGGGAATAATGACAAGTGCATTGCTGTGGTTTTGTTCCGATAAATGAGTTTGGACTGTACCATTAATAATTTCTGCACGAACGGCAATTTTGTTTATACCAGGGGTAAGTTTTACGTCAATGTCATTGATTATTAAAATCTTTGACGCTGGTTCGTCAATCAAATGAGGTAATTCAGAAAAGTTATTGTTCTCGTAAAAAGTTAAATTATGTTCTGTTTTAATGACATTAAGATTTGGGGATTCTGTAAAAGGGCGGCCAATTAATAAATCAAATTCCTGTGATTTGTCTTCGACAACAACTATTGGGACATCTCTCTCGACTTCATCAATTTTAATTTTTCCGTTTGTCCTACCAAGAGATTGTACTGTAGCGCCACCGTAACCTTGCATAATAGTTTTATGTGTCGTGTTGATTGGTAAACGTAAATTTATGGCTTTATTTAATTTAATTGTATTACAGGCACTTCCAAAATCGACATAAGCTTTTATCTCATTATCATTAAGTTTTACAGTCAGGTGATATTTTTCATCATCCGGTGAAATGGAAATTAATTTTATAGGTCGATTATCTCTTTTAGCTTGAAAACAGGTATCAATAGTATGACCGGTACGTTTACAAAAGGTACAGTTCCTTATTTCAGTTGATACAGAATTACGAGATACTTGTTTACTAAAAGCTGCTTTATGGCCAATCTGTTTGCATCTATAACAAGTAAGCTGTCGTTTATTAATATTCCCGGTAATTGAAGAATGGAATTTTGTTTTCTGAGTATTGGATAAAGGTTTCGATGTGACCTCGACTTTGTTTAGAAAATTCAATAATGCAGCTGTGCTTTGGCAACCAGCCGCTTTCGCACTTGAAGTCACAACATTGTCGCCTAAAGTCGAAACAATAACATCCGTTATGACGCCGTCTGACAATTCACAATTCTGGCCTAGACGTAACTTGTAATAATAAAATGCAATTAGATCTTGATCTTGCTTTCTTTCAACGGTAACAAATTCGCGTAATTTGGCAGCGATACAAATTCCTGTCGGAAAAGCAGTGATTAATTTTTCTTTCCACTCGGCCCAAGTAAATCCGAATTCTGACTGACATTCGTACCATGATTTTGCGTTTCCGGTTAATTTTCCAGTCATGCAAAATATTCGAGCGCGATCGTCCCAATGGTATAAATCACCGATTGCGTCAATTCTTTGCAACCATTGATTTATTGTCATGCCATCTGTCGCACCACTAAATTCTGCTGTACCATCCATACGACCAAGATAACGTGGAGATGATAAAGATTCACGTCTTTGATTTACTGGTGTCGAGGATGAAAATGTTAATTGCGATTGCGACGATGTGGATGCACACAAGGACGGGTTAATAAATTTTTCGAGCTGTTGAAGACGTTGCTCGACAGACTGAGAATTTTCTACAGGTGTTTTTGAAACAGGTACTTCACGTCGTGGAGGATGTTTTTTCTCACGAGCATCGCATCGAACGATCTTACTCCCACCGTTCCAGTCGATGCTGTGTTCTCGAGTACCCCAACTCCACACCCTTGCGTACTTCCCAAGATTCGGAAACCCTCATTGGCTGCACGAGAATTCCCGAAGTTCGAATTCCTTCACAATATATATATATATATCTGCGTTTTTTAAAGTAACGCAAAGTAAAAGCTCTGGACAGTTCTTCTAGCGTTCATTTTGTTTTTACTTTTTTTTAAAGCAATTTCTATTTGGTTCTCCGTAAGAAAATTTTAAAAAACAGTCGTGGACGATTTTCTACACAAATACTATAACATTTTACAAATAAAACACAAAAAATTATTGCTAGATATACCTTCTGCAGTTTGTGAAAGCTTTTCTACAATAGCTTTCCGTTTTTTCACTTCTGTTCTTAAATCTCTTTGAGAACTTTCACTTTTACACTCGGCTTGTAGAAATAATGAAGGAATTGCAGAAAAACCACATGCATCAATAACTTATGGTTTCAAACTATCACAATGCTGCGATTAAACAGTATCCATAGCAAATATTAATAAATTTGAGAGATTGATTTTAAATCTAGATGATAGTGCTGCTAAAATCGTTCCACATCGTTTTATTATTAATGTTTATTAATTCCTGTAATTTTTGAAGATACATCGTAATTCTTGAAAAACCCTCTGGCAGTATTACCGTCATTTGATGTTCCAGCACCTCCAGGTCTTACTTTATCTACAATGAGTCCTAATTCTCTTCTAAAAGATTCCTGTATTTTGATTTTTGTTTCTTGGAATAATTTTTTATCTGCTTTATTTCTGATCTGCCACTTTTTAAATTGAAGTCTATAGGATATATGAAGGAAGCACTCGAAAAAACGTATCCATGCATGCAGTGTAGAAAGACCAAATTTAAAAGTGACTGTATTACTTTGCGTTCACTAACTAGGGAAAGATTGTTCATCTGAGTTAGTGCGGCGCCGCAAATGTAACACTTTTGGGCAGACGAAGTCGAAGTAACAGAATTACACACTTTTCCATCAATCATAGTGAGTATTAATTCGTGAGAAACAAGAAAAGTTTTGTTTGAAGTGGATATTTCTGTTTGGTTTAAATTTGAAATTTGATTTTCAACAAACTTTACTTCTGTTTTGGCTAGTTCAGCAGTTTCTTTTTTAAACTGAAATCGTATTGGTCGACAGTATCTGACAGCCAAAGGTCTTGGATTTTGCCATAAAATATTTTTTTTACCCGTTTTTTCTGTAGCGAATAACTGCAGTGGCACAAGAGATGTAATGAAGATGTCACTATCAGCTTTAGCTTTCATAAGTTTTTACTTAAATTATGGGACTAAATGGTGGTAAACGCGGCCAAAAATGCTAATTTTCAAGTTTCTATAATCATTCCAGAAACTATTTATAACTTTAAAGGAATGCCTATTGCACCCACAAATACAAACAGTTTTGTCTGCAAGGGGTGAAAAAGGGTCTAAACAGGTAGTCAAATTCAGCGTTGCTTTCAGTCTTTCTTGAGATTTTATTTTAAGCAAGTCGGAGAAAGCGTGTGTGTATTGAAAAATATTTTTCAAGCAAAAATTCAGTGTTTTTTAGAAAAATTCAATATGGCCCAGCTTAAACAAGGTAAGAATAAAAACGTTTATGTTTTAAAACTAAATTAAATAATTATAAAAACTAATTATAACTCAAAAAACTTAAGCAAAAAAATAATTTTATTTAAAAAATTGTTTCTTTGTATTGAGTTATAAAATTACTTTACTAAAAAAAGATACATTTAACGACTTATTGTTTTCATAACATTTTATTGCCTTTGTTTACCTATTATGCAATTAATGACCAATAAGTACAGGGTGGCCCCACGAAATCGAATTATACAAGTTTTTGGGTATTCAACGTAATGTTTTTAAATTGCTTGAGCAGATCGATTTTGTTTAGTAGGGGAAAAATTGCTAGAATAATATCAACACTAATGCTTTACCTCTTTAGTGGGGATGGCAACCATATTTAGAAATTTATATGTCAAGTAGTATCAAGTGACGTATTATTGGAAAGGTAATTAAATTTTCTACATAAATAAAATGCCGGCGCAGGTTTTAATCAATAACCTATTCCTAGTTGTAACTTTTACTAAATTTAACTGTGAAAACACCCTCTCTACGGACGCAGAGGAATGAGGCATGGACATTAGGCAATTTATATCTTGGACAACATTACAAAACATGGGTTTATTTAAACAGTTTTTATAAGGCTGACTTTTCTCTAAAATTTGAACATTTGAACCATGCTTTCTCGTGACCCATTTGTCGATATTAGGGATAAGTCTCTTGGTCCATTGGCCCGTTGATTTATTAGCATCTCACTTTTTTTGCCACTGTTCTAGGGTTTGTCTTCTTGCCTCGCTCATATTAATTTTTGTATTTTTCCTTCTAATCCGTTCGTGGATTAACAGTTTAATTGGCGGGATACCCGCAATAACTAATGCCGCCTCCGTAGAAGTGGTCCTATATCCACTAATTATCTTTAGTGCAGTCTTTCTTTGAACTGCAGTAAGTTTAATGACATTTTTGTTAATTTCTAGGGCTTGTTGCCAGGCATCAACTCCGTACAGTAACACACTTGTAATTACCGAGGCTAATATTTTCCGCTTGCTATAGCGGGGGCCTCTTATGTTTGGCATTAATCTGGCCAATGCCGCCCCTATACCCTCTGCTTTTTTGCTTGGTTTTATTACGTGAGTACTGCAAGTCATGTCCGTGTCAATGTAGATACCTAAGTACTTTATACTTGGTTCAGGTGTGACTTCGTGGTCTCCTATTTTAAATCGAATGTTTTTTTTTTGGGCTTCTTCTTCCTATCAAGAGGACCGCTTCCGTTTTTTGGTCTACCAATTTTAGGTTCTGGTCGTTTATCCATGTTCTTACTTTTTCTAGTGCCTTATTTGTTGTGTCCATTAACTGCTCCTCTGTCCTTCCTAGGGTAAGAACCGCTAGGTCGTCAACGAAGGCTATCGTTCTTACCCCAACTGGCATTTCTACCTCCAGCACCGTATCATACATGATGTTCCACAGGGTAGAGCCGAGCACCGAACCCTGCGGAACACCGCATGTCATTTGGATACATTTTCCGTTATCTGTTTTGTTCCATCGGTCCTGCAAATAGGCCTGAACCATCTCTACTAGGTAGGGGTCAAAACCTTTCCTCACCATTGCTTCCACGATTTTATTCCACCTTGCCGTGTTGAACGCGTTCTCTATGTCGAGAGCCACTAGAGCGCAGTAATTTTTTCTTCCATATGGACCCTCGTTAGCGAATTTGGCGAAGCTCTAAACCTCCTTAACCGCATCTTCGGTGGATCTTCCGATCCTAAAACCGTACTGGAAGTCCGATAATATATTTTCTTCTGCGTGTTTTTGGATTCTGTCTCGTATTAAAATTTCAAAAAGTTTCCCCATACAACTTGTCAAGCAAATGGGTCTAAACTTCCGTTCTTCGCCTTTGTCTTTACTTTTTGGGATCAGTACCAGTTTAGATGTTTTCCATGCCTTGGGAAATTTCCTATCTTTTAGCAGTTTATTCATGACCGTCAGGATGATTTCGGGTACCGCTTCGACCGCCGCTATTACTATTTCTGGCAGTATACCATCATCTCCTGGGGCCTTTCCGGTATTTAATTTTCCTGCAGCTGCATGGATTTCTTCTAATGTAAAGCTTTGCTCCTGTGTAATATTGTCTTTCGTCCACTTTACCTCGGGCACTACTGGAAACAATTTTTTCAAAGCAATGGTGGTCTCCTCCGTAGTGGCCGCCAGGTCTTTTTTAAGTTTCCCAACGACTATTTTATACCCTAGTCCCCATATGTCTCTGTCAATATCATTAACTAGTTTGTCCCACGCCATGCCTTTCACCTTTTGTATCTCTTTCTTTAGTTTTTTCTTAGTTTCCTTATATTTTACTCTAATCTCCTCACTGCTTCTGGTCCTGTTTTTGTTAGCTCTATTCATTGCTCTCCTTGCGGCTATGCAGTTTTTCCTGGCTTCCGCAATATCACTGTTCCACCAGTGTACTTGTCGAAACTTGCTGTTGCTCTTAATCCGTTTAAGCTCTCGGTTGCATGCATCCTCGATAATTGAAGTAACCACTCTCCAGTTATCGGTGCTATTTCCTGATAGCTTTTGAATTAGTATCTTTTGCAGAGCTTCTTTTTTATCAATCTTCCATCTCCATTTTCGTGTTGTGGATATTCTGTGGGTTTCCTTTTCTAACTCCTCTGGCTTATCGTAGTTGGATACCTCAAATGATATATTATAATGGTCACTTAGGTTTTCCTCCTTTTTTTGACCTCTCAATTACTGACATAATTTGCAGCCTTCTGGTTTGTGAGGGTGATATCTAAGTGCGATCTTTGGCCCCACCTTTCAAACGTTGGCTCATTTCCAACGTTTTGAACAATTAGGTCATTAGAGGATATCCATTCCGCTAAAACCCGTCCCCTGTTGTCTTCAACGGGAGAACCCCACATGGGTGATTTCCCGTTGAAATCACCACAGATTAAAATGGGTTGATTCCTAATTGACCTGATGCTATTTGTTATTCTTTCTAGGGCATTTTCACATGTTTTGACGGACACATTTGGAGAAATATAACAGCCATAAACTACACATACACCTATATCACACACCACAAAGTTTGTATCACAGCTTTTTTTGACTAGTTTCAATTCTTTATCACAGATCTGAATTGCAATATCACAGCTTTTATCACAGCAGAACTCTCCTTTTTGTACCATTTTCTAATTTGGCTCGCAGATCGCAGCTACTGCAGTACTATGGCTTTTGGTTGTTGCCGCAAACAAATCCATTGCTGCTTTATTTCTGTTTAGATTTGTTTGTAGAAATCTTAAAGCCTTTGGTTTTCTATTCTCGTCATTGTTTATGTCTGCCATATTTATTGTAATCGTGCGGCCACCGTCCTCCGCCTCTTATCTTCCACTGCATTCCGGTATGCGGGACAGTTGGGGGAGTCTGATCTATGACCCTTCTGGTTGCAGATTATGCAGAAGGGGTCATTTCTACAGCTATTCGCTTGGTGTCCATCTTGACCATTTCGGAAACATGCCCCCGCTGACATTCTGGTCTCTCGGTCACACCTACTTGAGGTGTGGCCGTATCCTTGGCAGTTGTAGCACCTAGTTGGCACTAAGTTTTCGTTGACCCGGCACATATTCCATCCTATGCGTATTCTTTTTTTGTCCAGTATTTTTGCAGCATCTGCTGCTGGGAGGACCGCTGTAGCTGTTACTGCTCTACCTGGTACTGGCTTTCTCAACCCATTGATGTCGATTAAATCCACTATCTTATTGTCTCCGTATAGTGCTATACTAATTGCCGCTTTAATTTCCTCTGCATTAACCGCATGATCGAGATTCTTAATTAGTACCGCCGTTGTGTCTCTGTAAATTTCGGCCTCAACTGTATCCAATTGTTTTAAGATGGCTTCACGCAGGGCCTTGTTTTCACTGCCTTTTGCTGGTGCTAGTCTTATGGCAATCTTGCCGTTTCTGGTGGATGTCAGTGTTCTCACTTGTGCCTGGAACTTTGTAATGTCATTTTTTGATTTTAATTCCCTTATTAATTCTTCCGGTTGGGTTTTTTTACCTTTTCCTCCAACAATGATTGTCTCATATTTTTTATTTTTTGGAAACTGCCACTGTTTGCTTGTTAGTGGCGTTGCAGTATTTGGAGTGCTTGTTGTTTTAACTCCTATTGTGGCCGAACTTATTTTTACACCTCCAATAACTTTAGCCGCAAAGGATGCCGGACTAAAGAGATCCACTCTAATCCCTGACCGACCTGTAATGCATTCTAGCATCCTGAGTTGTACCCCTATACCTACGCCTTCTATTATAGGCCTGACCGGACCTGACCTGACCTGACCTGACCGGACCTGACCTGACCCTAAATAAATGTTCTAAATTTAGATTTAAGTTTGGAAAAATTTTGTTAGCTTCTGCAATGCTTGAATATTCAGCATTACAAAATGATTCAGGTTTGAATTTAACTGCAAATTCTAAAGTTTTATTGCAAAAATTAAACCGGTTTTTTAATTTGTATTGATCCTTCAATATAAAAATCTAGAACCCTCAGACCAAAATTTTTTAAATCTGGTTTATTTACATTTGCAGTATTTACCAATTGTGTCACTTTAGCTCCACAGTAAATAGTTTCAAGTTGTAGATAATGACTTTGATTAAGAACATAAATTATTTCGATAGGAGTTTTATTATCATATTCTTTTTTCATGAAAGCTTTTAATGCAAGTTTAAATAAGGCGGAAACCTTGTCTAATAACACATGAATTTATGGCTTTTCACTTTGGAATTCCATATTAAGGTGGTTTATAATTTCTGAAATGTAACCTAAAAAAAGGCAATACATTTTATAAATTGGAATTTTAAGTGCATTTAAGATACTTTGAGCTGACGGAATTCGCTTTTGCAGTGCTGCGCTGGTAAAAAATAGAGTAAGTGAGTTCCAGTCATCCAAAATTCGGCCCACGGCTGTGCCTAAAGGCAGCCATCTCGTTTGAGCTGGTCTTAACATACTGTGTGGCTTTTCAGCACAGAACACTTTACATTCTTTTAGTTCTTTAATTCTTTTATCACTGTTGCCGAAATAATTGTAAATATCACGGCAAAACTGTTTCACTGAATTGAATCCCTGGGGGACCTAAATTAGGTACCTGAGGACGGTGGAGTCTCACAAATACGTTTAGCAAGAAGACTAAGGGAAGAAGAAACTCTTCCTGTCGGGAACCGTGATAACGAACTGTGCTATTCCGAGTAATTACGTTTTCCAATTAAAAGGGATCTGACTGGTTTTTGAAGTTCCTGCGTAAAACGTTTTTGATTTTGAAATGAATAGGGGATCGGATTGATTCTAAGAACACCATCTACATTTGATTGTGTCGGAAGTGGGTGAAAGTTTCTAGAAATAGAAAATGGATGGAATTGATTTGTACCATCTAGCTTCATAATTAGGGGAACCGCTTTAGCTGTTTCAAAATAAGAAACATTATGAAAGGTCATGAGTCTGCAAATATGTTTTTGTCTCAAAAGTTCTGAACAAGATCGATTTCTTAAAGGGGTGGTTTGTTCATTAGAAAGATGTGCACCGTTACAAAAAATACATATTGGCAAAGAATTACTAGGACAAGCTCGTAATTCGTGGTCGTTTGCACATTTTGGACATAGTATCTTATGACGACATAATTTTTTTGAATGCCCACATCTCAGGCAATTAAAACATTGTATCACAGCGGATTCGTATGATAACACATTGAAAGAGCAGGTGTACAAGAATGTTTTGTTCAAAAACTACTAAAATAACCGGAATATCCACAAACTCTACTTCATTCTGGTCATTTATAAGGCGTTTTTCAAGTTTGCGAACCTGGTGAATTTGTAGGCTAGGTGTTTTCAAATGTTTCAAATTTTTTTTTACATTATACTAGGGTCAACATCTTTAATTACTCTTTTACAAGTAAGAAGATAACTGGGGATATAAGAAGACCAACTTTGTACCGAATGTAAATTTTTTATCATCCAAAAAAGCATTTGCTTTTGTCGAACTTTTCATTCTGCATTTTTTTATTATTTTATGGATATCTAAAGTGTCTGGTATTTTTTATTCTAATGATATTAATGTAAGATTATTTAATCGCTTTTGTGTTGTTGTTAAATAGTTTTTTATTAAAGAAAATTTGGAAAACGATCTTTTTCTTGACGCTATGGAAACTGGTATGGTTAGGATAATTCGTAAAGTTACTACTAAATTTGGAAAATGATTTTGTAATTTATTTTGTATAATACACTCTATAATTTCAACTGGGTCAGAAGCGTTTTCAATTTTACAGTTTAAAAGTATATTTATCTCATCAAGGAGTTCTAGACCGTCGAGATCTTTTTCATCAGTATCCGCTAGCACAATCTGTAAATCGTTACAATATTTTCGTTAATCATCTTTTGTTATATTTTTTAATGCTGAAATATTACACAAAAATATTAGCATGCTCTTCGATCAACTGAAAATGTCCACATAGTGAAGTAAAAGTAGAGTGATGTAAGGTATGTTCGTGATGATTTCAGTTTTTTGTCAAAGAGTAATGCATTTGGAATAAGTTTTTGTTGTAATTGTCAGAATGCTTAGACCTTATCTTCATGTCTATAGATTTGGGCATTTGTTACCAGAAAACTTGAAAACTTATCAAAAAAAAAAAAATTAGATAGTAGTACCTAGTCAAGGGACGGTAACTTCGTCATAGGATATCTAATTACGTGGTATAGGATAGCTATATTCGTGAGATTACAAACAATGCTAAAAAATTATGGATAAAGGTTTTATTATTAGTTAGAATGTAACATTTAGACATAACAGCTTATTCTGAGTCATCACTACTAGCTTCAGCGCATCGATCGCACATAAAAACATTTTCTTTGTCTGATGATTGACATTTAAGGTGATATGGTACCAAACAGTACGAACACTGTATCCACCGTAACCCATTTTTACTCTTGCAATCTTCCAAGTAACTTCTTCCACAAACACCGCACATCCAGTCATCTTCATAATCATCGCCTTGTTGGAAAACTTTTTTCTTTGAAATGGGCTTGGCTTTGGATGTAGACGGCTTCTGTGTCTTGACTTTCATTGTAGAATGTCTTTACGGTTTTGCCTTGACTTTAGAGTTATTCATATTTGCGTAGAAGGTTCGTTCAAAGAGACATCATTATCAAAATCGTTGAGACATTTAGCCTTCGAATCCCGTTTTGTTTTGTTTGGATTAGCAGCAACAATGGGTGCTCCTGGTAGAGACAATATATGATCGGTTGCATCAGCCACTGGCTCAAGCTCATCTGCAGCAACTAGACCATGAGGAGTTGGTTTATTGGTAAGCAGGGATGGAGCAATAGCCTCTATGGGAACAGAATCCTTATTGAATGGACACGCCCCACATTTTCGAAAAGCATTTATGATATTTGTCCGACAAAAACTTGAGATAAAAGCTGGATTTAGCAAAGTATGAAAATTTTGCCTGTTGATAATGAAATAATCATAATATAAATAATGATATAAATAATATAATTAATCATAAATAATGAATAAATAGACTTCATTTTGTTTGGCAAGAGAAATTACCGTGGCATTTAATGAGAGGCATGAGAATCCATCAAAAGGATAACAGGACGAGCCGGAGGAATAGTCCTAATAAAAAACTGGAACCATTCCAGAAATAAATCAGTGTTGATCCAACCCTTGGGAGACTGTTTAACTAGTGAACGAGGAAGTCAATCTGATTTTAAATTATCATTCCAACTAATCCCCTTAAAAATTATTAGCGGAGGAATCCATGACCTATCAGCACAGATACATCCTAGAAGTGTATGGGACTCACCCCTATCAGCATATGCTCTCTTATAAATATATCGTTTCCCAACAGACACAACAATTTTGCTAGGTTTGACCACATATGATAGGCCAGTTTCATCGCAATTCCATATTCTACTTGGCATGTTTTTTATGTTTAACTTGTTCATAAGTGCTTCTAATTTTGCAAAGTAGTCATTTATTATTTCTGGATTACCCATAGAGGCCCGATAAGCTGCGAGATTTTCTGGGACGCGCAAAGAAAGATTGTATCTCTTCTTGAATTGTGCTCACCACCATTTACTTGCAGAATCATTACCTTCTTTAAAAAAAATTTCTCTGCTAGATTCTTTTGCCAATTGAAAAGCTGTTTTTCTGATCATTTCAACTGTTAGGCCGAAACCTAGTTCTTGCATTTGAATAATATAATTGAATAGTTTCGTTTCAATTTCTGGTGTTAAGGCATATGGCCTACCAAGTTTGACAACTTGTTGGTTGTCTTGGTTTTTTGACAAAAAGTCTTTGAGCGTACTCCACGGTACTCCAGTCTCTTTGCTTGCTCTATAGACTGTCATTTTCGCTTCTCTTACTAACCTAGCTGCATTTATTAATTCGGAGATTTCATATGTGCGATACTTCCTTTTGTTTCCTGGCATTTTGAAGCTGAAATTAAGAATAGCAATAGGTAACTTCGTGATAATAGGTAATTTCGTGATAGGCTTAATTACACCAGTTTTAGGTTATATCACAGTAAATTATGAAAAGAATATAATTTTTGAATATGGGATAATTTTACTGCCAACGCAAAAATATATTTAAAATTAAATAACCGTTGCATTTTAACATCTTCAGCCACTGTAAAGAAACTTAAGAAAACAGCTCCACAGAATAAGTAATTACGATAAAATTAAGCCAGAATTAAATAATCTGATTTTACAAGAACATTCCCCATCTCAAATTCTATGACTTATATAAATTTCATGTGCCAACCTTTTAAAAATTACTGCGGAACTAGCAGATCTCTTTCTAGCTGCAAAAATCACCCAAACTAACAATGTATTAAGCGCCACGTGAGAACAAAGTTGTCTAATGACTGGCATATTCGTGATATCGGAACCCTGCAGGTCGCCCCATCTAGTAACATAATATGGCTCCTACAGGCATGTATTTACTGCGATGTTAGAATGTGAGCTGCTGGCTCTCGGAAGCTATCCGAGCCGAGCCGAGAGTCGCATTTCCCATGATCAACAGTGTACGATCCAAAGGTTGGTTGGAACGCAGGTAGGTATCGTACAGTGTATCGTCACTTTTGGATTGGAACGCGGTTTATTCATTGCGCTTGAGCGGGATCGTACAATGTACGGTCATCAGCGTGGTTGGAACAAACCTATTTTTGTTTTAGTGTTTTTGTAACTGTAACTTTCTCGAGTTTTTTTCTTCATCATTTTTGAATCTTTCAAAGAATTATTATTGGGAATTCGGTTTTCCCGAATTGTCCCTGTCCCTTTAAAAAAATTTTCTAAAAGAAATTTAAATAAAGGTACGTCGAAAAAAAGTTGTCAAAAAACAAATGCATCTGCGTGTCTGACCATTTTTCTCTCAAAACGTTTGAGTATCCGATAACAACAGAAGGTTCTACTCCAAGTTCAGTGTATTTCGTACTTACTATATGTTTGTAGAAGCTTCTTGATACGAGTGAAACCAATTGATGATGCTAACAGGATATTCAGCATCAACTTTTCGTCAAAATGTGTTGAAATCGTAATTTTAAAAATCTATTTTGCAAGTAGTATTTTCGCGTAGTCCAAGAAATTCCACTTTGGCTGCCACGTCTTGGTCTTTAATAATGTTATCATCGATAGTAAATGGTCTTAATATCTAAGTGTTGGACTGACGATTATCTATGTCCGGAGTCTAAGTCTATTAGTGCATATAAATGTTGAATCAAGAAATTTTCAAATAGCAATTGCTCACACAGTTGTGTAAACATCTACACATCGTCAGTGTTGGGAGTTTCCAACTAAATTCAAATAAAAAATGGAGTAACTCGTAACTAAATATTTATTTCAAAAATGTGACACGAACTGTCTCGTACTCATCGTGATACTCGTCGTGTCTTTCAGAACAGTACAGGCGTTCTGGCCTATCCTTAAGAAGTGGGGGTGTCTGGGGGTTGTAAGTGCTCAGTACTTAACATGCTCCCCTTCTAAGGCGAAGTCTTTAAGAACAAATACAATACATGTAGTGATACGCATGTACACAATAAATTCTAACAAAATTAAAGAGCAAAGAAATAATAAAACTGAAAGAACATAAAGTTTTTGATTAACCCTCTACTGCCCAATTTAATGTATTTCAAAAAAATAAATATATTATTACTTTTTCTAATATATATTTGAATTAATTATTCAAAAAGCCACAAAATTTTGTAAATTGTCAACCCTCTTAGAATCTAGGAGTTTGTGACTTGGAAGTAACATTGGGTATTTTCGTATAAAAATTTATTAAGACAACAGAAACATTTTTTTAAGTTTAATTAACGTGAAAAGAAACAAAACAATTTTTAGCGGGAGTAAAGCATAAATGGACTTTGCATTTGGTACAAATAGTTTGTATTAGGCCAGAACATCCTGGCTTTTTGCATCTACTCCTTTTTTCTGTGTAGTTTGGCCAGTGTCCTATTTGGTCCGTCCTGGTGTCTTGAGTTGGCACCGGAGTGATTTTTCCTCTCTTTTTTAGCTTCTAAACCTTGTTCTACACTGCTTTGACTAGGTCGACCACGTTTCTTCGAATCAATTGTAGTAGAGCATAGAGTATAAAAGCTAAAGTTGATTTGAATTTCAACAAGTTCATTATTTTATTTTTTTTTGATGCCACAAGATGCGCAATCACGTCTGTAAAGAAGCCAGGCGTTGACGACACAAAGGTCCATCAGATGAAAGAAGATTTTTAGGTACCACTTTCTACTTCTAATTGAGGTTCTATATAGAGCGATCAATGAATCCATCAAGTCAACGCCGCCCATAAATTGGTTATACAATAAAATTACGCTAGGACAAGGTACATCAATTCTACTTTTTGTTTTTGAGTCTCATCGTTTTACTTTTTTTACTGGGTGTGCCCCTGCAAACGTACTTAGCGTATGAACAGCTTTATTGTCAAACCATTTTGTGCAAATAAAATTGACTCCCTCTACTACTGTTTTTTGGTCTTCGAAACTTTCTCGACCTTTTTTTTTTTCAGTTCTTTATCACTTGCAAAATTGCATCCTTGAAACCGATTAGGTCGTATTGTGCCAATACTTTGTATTTCCTTTTTTTTTTTGAGTGCAACTTGGAGTTGAAGATTGTTGAACCAATTATCATAGAATATTTTGTAAAACATATGTTGCGGAATAATTTTTGCCAGCTTCAACACAATGTTTCCACTTGCACCTACGTTAGGAAAATCTGGATCTGCTTGTATTGCGCCAGCGTACATTTCCCAATTATAAACCATTCCTTTCGAATCGCACATAACAAAGACTTTAAACCCCCATTTTTTCGGTTTTGATTTTAAATATTGTTTTAGTCCATGTCGTCCTTTGAAAGGGATCACTTGTTCGTCCACGCACATCTTTTCGGTCATTGATATTTTACTAAATTTTTCAACTACACTATTCAAAAAAGGTCTTAGTTTAAACAACTTGTCCGTGCAATTATTGTTATTTGAATTATCGTTAAAGTGTAAATTGGATTTTATTTGTCCCTATCTATTTCGCGACATGCAATCTGACACCCTGTTTACATCTGTTTCTTTTTACCAGTACATTCTGGCATTTGGCAACCCATAAATGGACATAAGAAAACAAACGCCTATAAATTTTTGCAACACCGCTATCGTAATGGCAAGAGGCTTTTCTGGATTTTTAGTAGCAGCGTACTTACCTATTTGATTCTTCTACTATAAGTAGCAATAAGTTTTGGTCTATCATTTTTTTAAAATACAACAAAGGTGTTAGTGGTTCTTCTGGTTTATCAGGCAAAGTATCTTTCCATGATGAATTGGTCGAGATTGTTTTACATTCTCGCGTTTCCAAATAATTTTTGCTTTTGCAACTTTTTTTTACTGGGTTTCGCTTCTGGTTCTTGACTTTCTGAATCTGTTGACTTATCACTATTGTCTTCTACAATATTGTATTGTTCATTATTTGATGCAATTGCATTTTTATTTTCATCATACTGTACAGTCTCATTACCTAGGTCTTCTGTTTCCAATACTTTATCTTCTGTTTCAAGTAATTTTATAGATTTAGATTTTTGCTTTTTTATCAAAACATCTTTTAATTCTCTAGAATTACTGCCAGATAAATCCGAAATATCGGAATCATTAGGATTTTGCAAAATTTTAGTTAGATAATTTGGATATTTATTTCCAGAAGTGTCTCCATAAAGTTTGGACGTATTCATAGCTAACTGAAACAACAGTAATCGTACTGCCCATTGTAACTTTAACTAAAAACTTATGTTTAATTTTCCAAATTAGACTCTAGTTAATTCTGGACACCTTATTATACTTCACGAAGTAAAATGTTTTTTTTCTTTAAAACACACCAGCAAAAAACAGTAAATTAATATATTTTCCCGTCACACTCGATCTACCACACACAGTCATGTGAGCGAAAATACAAACTATTTATTTGTAAGAATTCTCAAAAGGGGGCGACTGTGGTATATGTACAATGATTTCCATATTGTTACTTGGGATAAACAGTGGGTATTCAAGAAAAAACCGTGTGTGATAAATAAGAAACAAAATTTTAAGTCCATTGTTACATTCAAGTAACATGGGGCGGTAGAGGGTTAAAGTCACTTAGGCACTTGTCGCGTCTTTCTCTAATGGTGACACACACAATTTTATTATCGAGTGTTTCACAATGCCAGGCATCGTTTTTACACTCACTACACGCACCAAGTTGTCCGCTCCTGGGTGCAGCTCGGTGATGCACCCCAAGACCCACTGGAGTGGTGGTGTGCTGTCCTTGATTAAGTCCAGGGTCCCTACCTCGGGCTGTTTCTTTGTTTTGCTCTATTTGTGGCGCTGATGTAATTAAAACCTATACTCGGCTGCCCACCGCTTCCAAAAATGCTGCCGCATCTTTTCTAGGTGCTGGTACCTTGACTGCCTCGTCGTTTGTTCCTCCAAGAGGTCCAGTTCCGTAGGGGCATTTAACGGCTCGCACATAAATTAGTGTCCCAGTGTCAGGACTTGTAGGTCGGAGGGGTCATTGGATAAGGGGGACAAAGGACGGAAATTTAAGCAACTCTCGACCATCGTTATCAACGTTTGCATTTCCTCAAAGTTTAATAAAAGGTTTTTGATTATTCTCTTTAAATGAAATTTTGTTGATTTGACTGCGGCCTTATGTAAGCCTCTAAAATGAGGGGCCCGCGCCGGAATAAATTTTTTCTGATTTTATACCGGCTGAAATAACACTTTTTTGTTTTACTTTATTAAAAATGTCTAATGTGGCTTTTATCTCACTAATTGTTTTGGCTTCATAAAGGTGCATTTTATTAGCTACAGGGTCGGGAATGCTACATCTATAATATAGACTTATAGAGGATTAAAGCCTCATCTTCTATTCTACCTCTAACCGCTATCTCTTTTATCGCCGGCACATATTGCTGATAAGATTTATCTCGTTTCATAACTCGCTTCTGAAGCATACGATGTAATTCGGCGCTAGTTACCGTTCTTAAAAATTTTTCCAATACACAAATTTTTAACTTATTATAAGTAAAAACTCCTCTCTCTGACTGGATAAAACACTTTGCGAGTCTCATTATGGATTTTTTGAGAAAAAGTAGCATTTTTAAGTCATTTCAACGCATAACTTTCGCAACTTTTTCGAAATCTCTAATCCAAGACTCTATTGGAAACTGATCTTCACAATTGAATGAGCGAATTGTATCCTCCATGTCTCTGAGGGCCGGTTGTTCAATTGGAGCTTAAGCTTCTGCAAGCCCAGCTTAAATATAAGCCGGGCTTAAAAAGTGTTTCCGTTGCTCAGTACAAAGCTTAGGTAAGCTGGTTCGAAATGCAGCTGGCAGTTCTGCGCGCATGCGGTTTTCATCGCCCAAGTGTCAAGTGTGCCGATTTTGAGGTTAAAGTGAAACTCACAAAAAATTTTTTCTTCTGTTTATTATTAATTTAGGTAATTCATTTCTATTAACTTGGTTAATAGGTAGTTTATATAATTATGAAATTATTTCTAGTGCAAAATGGCAGAAATGCAGATAAACCTTTAACCGACGATTTTGCGCATTTGTAGAATTTTTATTAAACAAATATAAATATATACATACTGAAATGTTATTTTTTTGCATTTGTCAACATTTCAATTTTTATTTTAAACTCTTCATCATCTCGCTTTTTCTTCATTAGAAAATCTTTAATTGTTGTTTTTTTAATTTATGTAACTTTTTTTATGTTTTATTTTTAGAAAATGTTCTTCCCAAAATGCTTTTTTCTGCAATTCAGCAAGTTCAGCTTTTGTGGTAGTCCATTGAACAATATTTTCTTGAACACCTGATTTATGTCCAGTTCTTAGCACTTTTGATTTAGGCGTTCGTAATTTTGATAAATTAAAATTTTCTACAAAAGTTTATCAAATTATGATACACTATTATATAAATACCATCAAAAATACATACGAACAGGTTTATGCGCTCTCTCTTTTTCATGCAGGTTCTCGTCTACCTCAACTTGCTTGTCTTTAAAAAAAATATATTAAAAAATATTTTGTAATAAAATTTCAAACGTACTCCTTGATATTGTTTCGACATCTTCGTCCTTCTCTATAGTAACCGTTGTCGGTGCATTGCTACACGTAAATTAGCAGCTGGTATTTTTAGTGCTTATCTAAAAAAAATATTTTACTGCTAGGTTATTAAAAATTGCAACGTTTTTAAAAATAAGAATATAATTCATTAATAATTATTATAAACAGTAAACGGTATTGTAATAATTGTAGTTATTGTACTCATCTTATTCAAAAACGTTTTTTAATGTACCCAGAAAAAGAAACACTCGCCAAGACGTCCGAATTGCAAATGAAATGTGTTGATAAGAAGTATGACCTACCCAAACTAGGTAATAAACAAAACAGAAAAACCCATAGCAATAAAATGGACAAACTAGATGTTACTGTTAGCAGTTTAGCATGAATTTTATGCAAATTTTTGATAAGTTTAAATTTTCAACGACTACTTTGGTCAGTTTTATTTATTTTAGTTTCACTTAAAATTTGCTACAATAAATAAACTCACAGTTACATTTTAATTTAAAAAAACAGAAAAATGTGACGTTTAAAGTCGTCACATATACTGGTACTAAAAAGGTTTAATAATATAATAATTAATTATTATTATCATAAAATACAAGAATATAAAATAAAAATTGGCCATATACTTCGTTCTTGTAAAAATAATAAATAATTCATATATTTATGCATATATTTTTTTTAAAATATTTTATTTTTACATAAATCTATTTTATTTACGCTCAGTTTTATAAATGTTCAATTTTTGTAAACACTATTTGAATTTTACAATGCATTTTTCGAAATTATCTCAAATTTTATAAGTTAACATTGCGCTAAGCGGTCGAGATGGACCGATTGATTAGCAAAGCATAAGCTTAAGCTCCAAATTTCACACTGAACAACGCTCGCTGACGATTTAAGCGAGGCTTGAGCGAAAGCCGAGCTTAAGCTCCAACTGAACAACCGGCCCTGAATGTTATGGTAAAGCGAGATCATGTATTTTATTGTGGCGGATTGACGTCATAATATTTGACTCCGCTTTGCTGACATTATCAAACTGATTTTGATTATTCCGATTCTGATCTTCGACTTCTTCGGCATCCTGCTGATCCTGCCAATCTTCTAAATTCGACAATTTTATACACAGATGCCGGGAGACTTCTTCTTCCATCCCTGTGTAGTCGATTTGTAAAATATTACAAATGGCGATCAAATCGGCCAATACTAAATGTGCGGTGGCCCAAGTCACCCGGTCTTCGATTTCTCGGAGGCGGCTTCTGCTTGTGTAAAGTTTTAAAAGCAGCCACTGAAGCTTTTTTGATGTTGTCATGTAAAATATCTCCTAAGTTTACTACCATTCTGAATATTTAATACTAAAATAATCTTGGACACTGGAAATTCACGTGCGAAAATTGTCACAACTGAAACAATGGCGCGTCGCAGACATAAAATTGCACTACCGCCACCGCAAACTAAAACACTTAAAACGGTTTAAACACGTATTTTCGGGAACCCACTCCTGAGATGTAGAATCTGACCTTTCACTAACCGATTCGGACGTGCTAAATGAAAGATATTCAGAGATGATGGCAGCGGCCATCGTCTTACGCAACAAGACGACGCCGCCGGCTGGGAGGATCTCAACTCATTAGATAGGCCGTGCGAATTTTAATTTAAAAATGAAAACTGCTGCAATACGTTTTTTGTATATAGTGAAACAACCCTATGATTGACTTTGTCGATATTACAACATCTTTTTGAAACGTTTGCATCGTTGTTTTATTACAACAGAGCATGCTACTAAAAGTGGAAATAACGTCGTTTAGTACACTT
This sequence comes from Tribolium confusum, assembly GCA_029207805.1. Lineage (NCBI taxonomy): Eukaryota > Metazoa > Arthropoda > Insecta > Coleoptera > Tenebrionidae > Tribolium > Tribolium confusum. The sequence continues at coordinate 40,744,448 of JALGAY010000003.1, forward strand.
TCTTGCTCTTCTAAATTTATCCCATACGGCTTTTTTGTGGGAATTTTAGCCTCAGGTGTGTACGAATTCATTATGTCAAACCACCTATTGACTAGTGAAATAAATTCACTAAGTAGCAACGCTTAATTTTGTTTTCTGATACCGTTTCAAGACAGTGACTGTTGTAGCAGACAAAGTTCCGCTGCCAACTTTACATTTTGTCGTTGGGTTTTTTCACATGTTATATGTAAGTTGCTTAGTTTGTGGCAGGAACTAATTTCTGTTGATGTTTGTTCAATTAAATCAATTAGTGGTTCTTTTTTAATAATTGTCCTATGATTCAAAATGACACCTGTGCCGAGAAGTCAATTTCTAATTAATTTTAATAAATGCGGCACATCCGCAAAGTAATAAATTGGATCCTGGTTTATAGGATGTGGAAAAGATGTTTGCTCTATATTAATATTTAATTCATTCTACAATCCTATATTTCATTATACCCATTATTCATTATAATAGGACAAAAATAATTTAGTTATTGGACAAGCAGAAATTTATTATTTTATTTTTTTAGGTTAAATACAAACATACTTACAAACAAGAATTATACATTTAAATATCGTTTATAACTTTTAGATGCTAATTTAATAATTTTCTATATTCATTTTTATACATAGTGTATAATTCATCTATTTTTGATCATCTTCTTGATTTCCGTCTTTGAAGTCGCTTTCTTCGTTTTCGCATTCTTCGAAATTTTCTTCACTGATAGGATCTTTATCGTTTCCTTAATTATAACAATTATGACACATAAATAGATCACCATTCTTTGTGTTTCTTTGGAATGCACGAAAGATGAAATTTTTTTTTGCAGCTGTCACATGTCCAGAATTTAGTCTTGCTTAAACGTGTTTTACAAACAAAACAGATTAAAACTTTTTTCTTTAGATAAACATTTTTTTTATTTTTGAAATTTGCTTTAACTGCAGCTTTTTCTTCTCTTTATCGTATTCTCTCTAATTTTTTATTTTTCTCTACTAATTTAATAGCTTTTTTAGCTTCAAAATTTTCTTGGTAAAGCCTTGAGGTTATCGCAAATGAAACGCGCTCTGTTTGACGCTTATTTTTTCTATGGGGTTTATCTGGAATTGTGAGGTAATACATTTACTTATTGAGGGTAATACGAGTACATCTGAAGTTTACGCAAGGATTTTATTTTCAGCGCTTTGGTTCATATCGGTTAAATTTGTATCGTTACAATTATTGTCGAAAATAGGTAATGGAGCAGCTTCTGTAATTTTATCTGCTTCCTTGATAATTACATTTGCAACCACGTGGACCGTTTTTGTCTTTAAAGGCTTATCGGCCATAGAAACTGTATCAATATTTGAATTTAGATCTTGTTCATCTTTTTTTAATATTTCTGCAGCATCATCAAATTTATTTGTTATGTTTTTTTATATTTTACTTTCTACTGTATTGGGGTTTCTAAAATAATTCCACATCCTATAAAGTTTTAAAAACTTATTGTTGAAACTTTTTTTATCCAGTATAGCATCATATAACATAAAGTTAGCTACCAGATCAGTACCAACAAAGTTAATAAAAGTTTTGTGATCCATTGTAACAGAAACTGAATCTGTTACTTCTAGAAGTGGTTTTGTCTTTCCCAAACACTTAATAATAATAGAATAATCTACAGCATTGGCATTAAATGGTAATAAGCCGCATGCTTTAATTCCATTTATCAGTGTCTCTGGCTTAATTACTTCTGTAACGTTTTCTAGTAGCGGAGCGAAAGTTACCTTATTAAGGTCTTGTCCTGGATTTTGCTTATAAAAGTTTCTTACAGCTTTCTTCCAGCCCAACTTTACAGGGCGAAATACTGCAACATCACCGGGTTGCACAACTTGCGTTGCATTGGGATATAATGCAATGATTTCTATATTTAGCTCATTGCAAAGAAGGCTAAGTTCGTAAGTCAAATGTGATTTATGCCAGTCCAGAAACAAAATTACGGGAAACTGTTCTTGGTTTTCTACTAAGTATAAAATGTGTTCTTTACATAATCATAAAAAGTCTCAGATGTCAACCATCCATTTTGAGAACGACCGATTCCCCAACTTGGATTTACTGTGACAGTAATCTTTTCAGGTATCTTCTTATAAGGATATTTTATCATAGGAGGACATGTCATTCCTGAAGCAGAAAAAGAAAACATAACAGTGATATTTTCTTTCTATGATTTTTTATCTATTGAGTAGACATTTTTTAAACCTTTTCCCGCATTAACTTTTCCAGTGTTTGGACATATTTGAAAACCTGTTTCATCTCCATTATAGATTGGGGAAGGGTCTTTTAAATATATCAACATTTTTTGACTTGAGGTAATATTTAATATCTTGAAACCAGTTTCGTATATCTGCTCCAGAAATGCAACCACTTCCGGTACTAACTGGTTCACTGGTTTTTTGTACAATAGATGGGTGTCTTTTAAGAAAGGCTTTAAACCATGTATCGCCAGGTTTATTATTTTTAAATGGATTAGATCTTGGTTTGTCGGTCAAAAACTGTTGAACGCTTTCTAAAATATCTATATATTTTTTTTTTTGGATAATCTCGATTTGCTAGCTCTTCTATCTACTTTACTAACTAAGTAACTAGGGTCTTCTCTTGTAGTTAATGTAAGTAATGGACTGCAAATTTCTTTATGACCAGGGTTTTTAAGTCTACACTGTTGGTATATCATACTTTTTTGCTGCTGCTTTTAATTCTATTTAACTTTATTTATTGCAGCTTTTATTGAGTTAGAATCATAATGTTTTTTTTTGGCATTTTATCTGATAAATAAAATTTTTTTAGTTATTGGACAGTTTCATATTCAATTATTGGACATGTGTCCAATAACTAGTTAGAAACTGAGTAATTTAGAGTAACTTACATTTAAATAAAATTTAATAAAAATTTTACAAACGATTGCAAAATACATACAAGAAAATATGATCTGAGTCAGTAATTGGACAGCTGTCCAATAATTGAAAAAAACTGGGTTATTTATTTTAGTTAATGGACAGTCTTAAATTTTAATCAAATTAAAGTTTACTCTTTGCTGTTAATCTTCTAAAACTTACCTTTATTATCTCCTTACCTATAAAAGATTTTGGATTTTTGATTACCCTCGCAATTTTCAAATTTTTAATTTACAAATTTTCACAATAACTTGACACGAACTTTCTTAGGAGAACTATAAGAAAAACTCCCGCCTGTTACGCATCAAAATACAGGCTGTTTCTTAACGATATGCGAATATTTAAGGGTGTGAATCTACATGAAAAATTAATGTTAGTTTGCTTTATAAACTATAGTCTAAAAGTGTTTCCTTACAAAAACTCCGGGTGTTGAAGTTTAGGGGAAAAAATGGAAATTAATTAATATTTTCAAAACCGCTTCAGATATTTCAGTGATATTTAGTACGTAGTGAAAGTTAATAAAGGTGCATCTTTTTTAATGCAAAAAGAATTTTTAGCTTTAACAGTGGCGTGCGTACGGGTATTGACTTCGATATTTTTTAAGAAAAAAATGATACGCCAATGGTTTTTTTCCGAATAAGAATTATTTTTGAATTCCCTCTTCAATTTAAAACATAACATCTCTCTTTAGTTGTTTTTCTTTGATGCGCCATTTTTAAGTAAAAAAATAAAAACCGTTCTATTGTCCGAGAAAATTAATGTAATAATTGAAGAATGCAATTTTTATTTATTATTATTAACTTTCACTACGTACTAAATATTACTGAAACATCTGAAGCGGTTCTGAAAATATAATTTTCAATTAAATTAATTTTCATTTTTTCCCTTAAACTTCAACACCCCGAGTTTTTGAAAGGAAACATTTTTGGACCATAGTTTATAAAGCAAACTAACATTAATTTTTTATGTAGATTCACGCTCTTAAATATTCGCATATTATTAAGGAACACCCTGTATAATACCATTTCGCGACAAAACATAATTGACATGCGTCACAGAACCAAACGGAATTTATCAGAAATACAAATAAGGGTCATCAATGAGATCACAAAAGAACTAATGTGAGCAGATACTTTATTTCCATTCGTTCAAAACAAACTGTCCAATAACTGGCGAGTGTCCAATAATTGGGTAGTTTATCCTAATATAGTATATCTGATTGGAACTCAAATTATCTTTGAAAGCACCTTTAACGCATTCACTGAAATCCCCATGAGTATTTTCTAATTGGCATTCCAACGTTTCAACGTTTTCTTTAAATGATTGTTCCACTTGATTAATTTTATAATAATTGTTGCTTTCTTCGCATGAGTTTATATACTTGCAACTCCAGGTGTTCATTTTTCTTGGTTAGTAGTTCCACTTCTTAAGTTCACCTACGATAGTATACTTTCTATGTAATGTAACTTCATTGCAAATAAAAAAATATTACCTATTTCAAAGTTTTTACTTGTGGAAAGAATTTTGACACCCACGCTCAATGTCGTTTTCTCAGCTTCATTTCTCAGCTTCAAGCTCGGAATAAAGCACGTCTAATTTCAAACAACGTTCAAGTCGTACTTCCTTTCTGTTTCACCAAGTTTTTCTACTTACACAAAGGTCTTTAAAGTTTTCAATAAGAATTAAAGTCTCTGAAAACTCAGCTGTTACGCTCTGTAAATAATCACTATTTTTTTTTAAATGAGACTGCATGTCACTAAAATAATAAATGTTAAAAACACATTCAAAATTAATTTGATTTAAAAGCCCTACAGCATCAATTTTTCTTACGCTTCTATTATTAATTGTATTATTTAATAAAATTAATATAACATTGATTGTTTTTTTAAGCTAAACGTGCATAAAGTCGGTTGGTTCATCGTATAGGAGATGAGATGGGATGTTTATTTTACTTGAACTTTTAAGTGTAAAAGAGGTAGTTTTTTCGAGGACTAAGAAGAATTAAGTCGTCTTTCTATTTTCGAGGTATTTTCTTTTTTTGACGATTTTTTTTACTTTCCTGTACTTGAGCCACTTTATCGAGTGTCTCCTGGCGCGTGGAGACGATATCTTCGATTACAGTGGACACTTTACTCACCTCATCTCGGAGTAGAACATTTGTTCCACTTCGGGGTGAGTAACCTAGCAGCAGCTGTCTGTCCATTTCTCTGTGGATTTGCTAAGGACATTATTAATAGGAAATTGGATATCTGTTCGTTCCACCTTTCTTCCTCGGGTGTGGACGTTAATAATGCCCCTAAAATTTTCCGATTTAGCCGTTCTACCTGTTCGTTTGCCCTGGGAGTTGCCACTGCGTTTACGACGTGTTTGATGTTATTTTGGCTACAGAATTGTTTAAAACGTCTTGCAGTAAAACAAGTCCGAAATTAAAACTTTTGGTATGCCATACACCGCAAAAATGTCTCCAAAATAATCGATAACATACTTGGTTTTTGTAGACCTGACGGCTCGTAAAAAGGTAAATTTGGTGAATGCGATAATTTCGGCAATAATATATTTCTTTCTTTTTCTACTTTTTGGGAACGGTTCCAAGTGATCGAAGTGAAAGCTGTTGAAAGGTGTGAGGGAGGATCGAAGGACCACGAGTCACGGACTCGAACAAATAAAGACTTTTTGATGTTTTCGGTTTTAATGTTGAAATCGATCTGGTCTACAAGATTTTTTAGATTTTAGCTCCAGACACCAAGGGGAGGTGTGTCTGCCCCCTCTCGGTGGCTTAGTTTGTTTACATTAGTCTTGCGTGAACATGCCGCCCTCGTTGAAGAGGACTCTTCAACATTAAAAAAACTTATTACAATAAAGAAATAACAAATAAAAATTTACGAAAAAATAATAGCAATTAAATATTAAGAAATAAAGAGATCATAACTGTGTATTATTATGCGTCTGTAGGTAGCACACACACTTTTTTATTGCGCGTTTTACCACAGCACTATTTGTTTTGACGGACACCACCCGCACTATCCCGTCGCTTCCTGGGTGAACGTCGACGATGCGGCTGAGACGCCACTGTAAATGGGATAGGTTCTCGTCCTTAAGAACCACCAAGGTGCCTACGGTGAAGACAAACACTTTGTTGACCGGTTGGGCGCGTCTGAAGTTGTTGAAGATACTCTTTGTGCCACCTTATCTAGAGCTACTCTAGAAGTTGCTGTGTGCGTTGCCAACGTCATAGGTGACTTAGTGGAATGTCCGCCAAGTCTGGCTCCACAGGGGCCGTCAAGGGAATCAATTAAAAAGTGACCTGAAGTGTTAAGGCCTCCACGTCATTGGGGTTATTCGAGAGCGGTAGCAGAGGTCGAGAATTCGAACGAGCTTCGATTCGCGTGAGCACGGTGTAAAATTCCTCATATGCTAGACATGCGTCTCCAACCACCCTATACGTAAATGATGCTTTACGCTTTTCACGACCCTTTCCCATAACCCACCAAAATGTGGCGATCTTGGCGGGATGTAATTGAATTTAGTGTTTTGTTTGACAAAATGATTCTTGATTTTATTTTGGAAAGTTTCAAAAGGTTTAGCTGTTTTCTTGATAGGGTGCAAAAACCCAGAGGTACGTTTATTGTACAAGCAGAGAATGCAGCAGGATATGTACTGCTCGACATATTCACGCATTCTGGGAGACCAGTAATATTCGCAGAGTCGATGGAGCGTCTTTTCGGTGGCAAAGTGACCTAAATCATCGTGTACCGGTTTAACCATCTGGTGTCGCATCCTTGTCGGTACGGCCCATTGTATTCCGCGTGCTGTTATGGTTTGGACAATAGTGTACGGATGTGTTTGATCTTGTCATCGGTAAGTTGCCCCGATAATACCCAATCGGATTGTTTGATGCGTAGCATCGCTTCCGGTGGTTGCTTTTCCGGTGGATTTTGACTCAGAGCATAGACATGTTTCATCCGATTTCCGGGTCTGTATTTTACGTCTAAGGTAAATTCTTGTAATTGTAGCCACAACATAATTTGCTTTTTTGTGCTGGTTGCTTTTAAGGCGTTACAATCTGTAACAACCATAAAATTTGTTTCGAGCACGTATGAGCGAAATTTCTTTAAACTTTATATCATTGCTAGAGTTTCTAACTCATATGAGTGGTATTTTTGCTCTGGTTCTGTAGTTTGGCGAGTGAAGTAAGCCACGGGATGTAAGCGCTGGTCGTCTTGTTTTTGTAAGAGAATTCCTGCTAATCTTAAAGCACTTGCATCCGTATGAGCCTCAGTATGTGCTTCAAGATTAAATAACGCTAGTGTTGGTCGTGTTACGAGCGTTTGTTGTAATTGACCAAAAGCTTTTTCCTCTTTGTCATCCCATTTACAAACTACATTCTTCTTGATGAGGTTTGTTAGTGGTTTAGCAATAATCGCGTAATCTTTGACGAAATGTCGGAAATAACCAGTGAGCCCTAAAATTTGTCTGATTTGGTGGATGGATGATGGTGGTGTATACTTTTTAATTGCTCTGACTTTTTCTTGACCCGGCTTAACCATACTGTTTTCTACATCAAATACCAAAAATGTGATAGATGCCATCAAAAATGCACACTTTTTCTATTTGATAAAATTGGAAACCTTTTTTTCCAAACCCCATAAGAACGTTCTACACAATTTCTTGTTCTTATTTGTTCTTCATTATAGAGGATTTTACCTCTAATATTTACATTAGCTAAAGGTGTCATTATTAAATAATTTTTCAGTGGGTATCCAGAATCCTCCACCAATAACAATTTTCCATTTCATTATTTTCAAATCTTGTGGATATATTAGAATTATTAAAAATCGTGGACTCATGAATTGACCCAGGCCATCTGGCCACTATATTTAAAATTTTTAACCTTGCATCTACAGTTGTTTGAACATTTATTGAAAAATACTGTTTGCTGTTCCTATAAATTTCAGCATTTTCTCCACCTACAATTTTTTTTAAATTAAAAATTATATCAACAATATACCAATTTACCTGGCGATTTTATTTTAACATGAGTACAATCCAGTGCTCTAATTACTTGAGGGAAACGAGCAATTTTATAAAATTTTTGTTGTACTTGGCGTACCTCTTCTTCTCTTGCTAGGAATTGTATATATCTCCTTCTTAAATTTGTACTAGCTTGTATTACCTACAATATATATAATAACATCAATTACATTATTTTAGGTTTGTAATTTACTCGAAATATTATTCGTTCTGCTGTTGTTTTATGGATATTCATAAAATCTCCAACAACAAATAAAAAACTCCAAGTTGCAAAAAATCGATGTGTTAACAATAACATTTCCATTGCAGTCATTGCATTATTCCTAAAAAATAAAAGTACAAGTTTTGAGTTGCAGCAGATAATAGCAAAAGTACCAGTTCGTTGGGTGTTTAATATCATCATTGACTATTTCTAACAATTCAATAACTGTTTTCTTCGACAATCGAAATCTTCTATAAAATTCGTTGTCGTTCCAATAGTGAAAATGGTCTCTCCGAAGTGGTCTTCGTTGAATTCTCTTTGGTCGTCCCAAATTCTCCACAAAATTTATTACCTCTTCATCGTCTGAAGATTTATCACTCTCACTTGCACTTAATAGAATCCAATTAAAGACGTATTGAGCCATTTCTCAACTGTTTTTTTTTTGATTAACGATACTTTTAAAAACCACGTGTTATCAGTTTAAACAACAGTAACTATGCATGCGCAACGGTTAACGTTTTCTGTTGCTAACTTACAGAAAAATTGGATTAGTTAACCAGGTTTAAAGTAACATGGGATAAAGCACTGAACTACGCATACCAAGATAAAATTTTGGTTAAAACTGAAATCATGTTAGCTAAACCAAATTTTAACCAGAGACTGAAATACCGGCCCTAAACAACAAAACATACAAACGCAAAGAGCAGGGTAGTTGGGAGTGCAATGGACCTCTTTTGACAAACCACTCGGCTGTAAGGTACGTTATGCCCCAAGCGTGCCATGGTTGCCCTCTTCATAGTGTTGTGGGGTCCAATTCAATCAACTTCTCTAAGCAATAACACCGAGATCTGGGAGTGCAAATTTTCTTCTCAATATTCCACTCATCAGCAATTTTGATTAGCTTTTCGGAAATATATGCACCTGTGTGGTTTTGTTCTAAGACATTTGCTCCTAATATCACTTTTAATCGTCGTGATCCTATTATAAAATGACATGTAAAGCTAAGCAGTGAACATGATTTGGAGAGATTTATCTGTTTATCAGTAATAATTGAACCAGTCAGATTTACTAATCAAATTTGCTACTTGCATTTTGACTCTTTTATATGTTTGGGGCATTAGAGTTGTTCGAAAATATTTTTTGGATTTAAGATTGCATTGACAAGAGACGCTTGGATCTACAAAATTAAGACGTCTAAAAGCTTCACTTTCTACCAAAGAATATGGACGCATATTCACAATTATTAGATCTTTTATAGCTTTATCTATTGTTCGAGAGATTTCGTGATCGCCGGACCATTGTACTGATCTCGATTTTTCGTTAAACCTTGGAATTGTTGTTTGCACTATTTTAGGGCTATTGTAGCTGTGTCCGGTATCTCCTTTCTTTAGTTTTGTTTCTAATTTTTGTTCTTCAATGTCTGACTGCTTTTTCAAAACTTGTCTGTACTCAGCGGAATGAAATTTGGACAAATGTTGTTCAGCCCATGCACTGTTTGCTTCTTTGCCTGATGACTCCCCAAAGAGTATGTTTTATTATATATTTTGCAAATAGTCTTCGAAGTATTTTCTGGGTATTTACTGTAAAAATCTCATATTGGATTTTTTGTGGCATCTTTTTAATTGGCATCTGAAATAATTATCTAGTAAAAATTTAACATTATGCAAAGGGTTTTGACGATTAATCAAATATTTAATCGCCAGAATTTTATTTACTCATGTATTAAAAATGGATACTTACCTGTTTAAATAAAAATATGAATAAAATCTGCCAAAACTACCAAATTAAAATGTAAATACACGGTTAAGAGCGGTTAGGAGTTAAGTGTTTTAAAATTGCTAGTATCTAAAGGAACCTAAAGGACGTATTTAGACGTACTAAAAGATTATTTTGTCTTTCACTGTAAATGTTTCAGAAATTTTGAAATTTTTCTAATTATGTCGACAAAGAGAGCAATTAACTTTCTAAAAAGCGAGGTTTTTCTGTTAAAAATAATCTACGGATACAATTTATTTATGGGATTACACATTTCCGCTTAATCCTCAACCGGCGCGCAAGTGTCCTGTTGCCGATTTGGGTATTAGGACACCTAGCAGGGGCTAACCTGACCGCGGCGCGCTACTGACCAACACCCAAGTAATGCGGTGTCTTCAAATTACAGTATTTTTCTTAAAAGTTTAGATCATTTACATCCTGAGCTAATAACTCTTTACATAACATTAAATATTGGCAAATAGAACCTAAAGTTTAGGAATTAATGAAAAGTGTTAATTCACACTTGCTTTGCGATTAGAACGAACGGGTAATTAGTGCAGTTTTATTTAATTATCAATTAATGATTATCAAACTTTCTCTTTTTTAACGAGTTTTGATTGTTTTAAATCGTTGCTTTTAGAATTTTTTGCGTTTTTGAACAATATTCTCGCGATCTGACTTCGATTCTTGTGGTATGATATCGTTTCTCGTGAATTAATTTTAATTTTCGCCCTTTTGACCTCTATTTTCGTAATCTGACCTTGATTCTCCCGAGTTGATCTAAATTTTCGCAATTTGATCTCTATTTTTCGCGGTCTGACCTCGATTCTCGCGGTTTGTTCACGTATCTCGTGGATTGATCTTAATTTTAGAGCTTTGATTACTATTCTCGCGGTTTGCACCCGTAAAAGTGGTGAGCAACCCATTAGGATTATAAAAACCTCAACCCTCGAGAGTTTATTGCAGAATAGGTAGATAATCCCCTAACAATGATAAAACAGATAATGATAACAAGTGATAATAAAAGTCGTTTTAGAATATCGGTAGACAGACTTTAAATAGACATGAGGTCATGTCGAATTATTCCGACACGAACACCATTACGCACGAACTAATTTTGCAAAAGATGTACCCACGAAAATTTGCGTTCGTCGACATGACAGGAAAATGTCTTTTGGAATTGTTTTTTTGTCACGCACAAAACAGGAACTACGACAAACTTGTTTTTTCGTGTCGTACATTGTTCTATATTCGGATAGTTCGGAGAGCAGTGGGTTGTTGATTGCTGAGTTATTACGAAAAGACAAATGTATGCTTATGGATTTAACGTGTTTATTTAATATAAGACGTAAGGGTGACTACAAGCTTTGAATGTATGAATGTTAGAACTGTATCGATCAGTGGTAAGTGACTGAACGATGTCCCATGAAGGGAGACCCTCTACCATTCCAGGGTGGGTGGTGGTTCTGACAAAGTGGAGGGGTACGGCCCTCGTCAGAACGCTCAACATACATAAAACACAAAGTATGAAAAACTTGTCTTATTTGTCCATCAGTTTACATTTATAACAAGACAATAAAATGTATGAGAAATAATTTGAAAAAAGGTTAATTTTCTTCGTATTCATGTAGAAACAACATTTTGCCTAAATTTGAAGGATTTAATATTGTCCTTCGTGTCTCTAGAATCTTTTCAGAAGTAGAAAATATCCTTTTGGATGTAGTTGAGCTCGCCGGCGTACATAAAACTTGGCTGCATAAAACTGGATTTGTGGACTTTGAAGTATTTAACTTTGTGTTTTTATCTTGAAATTCTTTAAAAAGTAAAATATTTTTTTTAGATATTCTCATTTTTCTCTTCGTCTTGATTTGTTTTTCTCTTTTCTGATCTTATCTGATTGTTTTTAACATCTCCTAACATGATTTTTACTGCACTAACTGTATTTTTTTTGAGTTTTAGTCAAAAACTTTAAACCTTTAAAATTTGGCTTTAAAAACAAAGCTACATTATGAATTTTTTTTGACGAAATTTTTACGGCATTTTTAAATCTTTTAATAGGTCACTGGAATCTGTAACAGTAACTGTAAATTTGCAGTGACTGATTAATTTTTGGACCATAGTGCCACATCATGTAAGACAGGCTTTAAACCCCTGCTTAAGTATTCTGATTATTCTTTGAATATGTTAAAAACATAAGCAATTTTCTTAACAAAGGGAAACTAATACCATTTAAACGGTGCAACTCATTTCTTTCAAGAAGTAAGTTCTGCACTTCCGCAAAACTATCATACAAACTTTGTAATAAAATAAAAACGGAATTCTATCTTGTTTTAATGTTTTCTTCAGCTTATTATAAAGCCTATTCTTCTAAAGAAAGCTACAATTTTTTTACTTTCCGAAATAAGTAAATGTATTTTAGGTAGGACGGTATTCTTAGATACCAATAAATACATTACCGAATTTAAGTTATGACAAGCACAAGATGTTTTTTTATAAGATTTAAAAGCAGACTACATTCGCTCCATTGTCTGTAACAAAAAATCCTACGGACAGTTTTTGTTCAATAGTAAAGTCGTTTAAAAATTTTTTGATGTAAGGTAATACAATTTTTTTTCTGTTTTTGTATTAGGAAACTCTCTTGTGCCAAGGCAGTATTTAAGTAGTTTGATATTTTCAATTATGAGGTGTGCAGATATACGTATTGTTAAATATGATTTTTGTGTGTATTAATCTGTCGAAAGATCAGTTGTAAAGGAGAGATAATTTACATTAAAAACAATTTCTAGGTTTTGTTTTGTAATTTCATACATTTTCCTTAAGAGTGTATTAGTACCTAATATGCCCCTCTTCGATTTTGGAAATCCAAATAAACGTGAAAACAGTTTTTTATCATGGTGAAATTGGGTGATTTTTATATCAGCATGACAAAACATCTTTTCTTTTTCCACCTCTTCTCGTAGTTCCTTAAATTATAAGGGAAAATTGAAAAAAGGGTTAAAAACTCTCAGTTGGTTAATCACAACAACGTGAAATGAAAAATACAGAACTACTATACACTTATTGCTGTTATTCTCTTTGTGATGTATGATAACTGGAATAACTGTTCCAATGTCTTGTACTGATATATGATACTCGTGTTTGAAACAACTTTTATCCACGTGAATTTGGTGAAGCAATCAATAATTGCCAATAGGCAGTTACAGAAACAGAACCAAGATGATTAATATGCAGTGTGTGGAAAGGTTCTGAAATTGTTTTTATTGGATGAAGTTAAATTTTCCTTTTTTCCACTCGGACATTTAGTTGGTATACGCAATGCAGCTGGTCACTTGCTTCTTATGAAACCTGACATTTTACTAATCCAATAACCGACTGAATTACATCAGGAATACGTTCAACTGGGTGTGGCTATTACCTCATTTTTACTACATCTTACGTCACGAGGGATCAGGATCTTGGATACACTATCTACAGCCTACAAGTTTTTTCAATTGGCAAGTTATCAGAAATAACGCCATTTTTCGTTAATTGAAGATAAATCAATCTAATGTTCGTCGAGCTGCACTGTTCATTGCGCAAAACATAAAAAAAATGTGCAACATTTACAACAGTTCAAAGGAGATAGATAATGCTCTAGGCGCTATATACCTGAGTTGTCAAATAGACGGTTTGTTTCAGTGAAATTTGTGCTAGAAAAACATGGAAATTCTTTTTTTTATCGAGTTGCTCGAAGAAGTGATACATACCGTTTTATCTTCTCTTCTGGAAGAATCTGTGCAATAATTTAAATAGTTCGATTGTCTTTTTTCTTTCCTCTCTTGAAAGCCTTTATACTTGTTAAAGTTTGCCAACATTTAATTGTAGTGTTAATTTCCGTATTGGAACCGGTGTCATATACTGAGCACCAGATATAATTTTGTGATATTAGTTCTTGCTAAATATACAAATATGTTATTGTCATTAGACTTATGTTTTAGAGAACATCGTAATTGGAAATTTCTCTGTTGGCAGTGGCGGTGCGTGGGTATTTTTTTAGGGAGGTGCAGTTCATGAAGAGGCAAATCAAAATGAGCGCCGCAGGCGAAAATTTTGAAATTTTTAAGGTCAAACACGAATTCGAGTGGAAAACTGAAAAATATGTTAAGGCTATATATTTTGGCTTTTGACAAATAAATAAAAAAGTTTTAATGCGGTACTCACTTATTTGTAATGGAAGTCTATTCTTCGATTCTTTTTTGAACCAAAAACATTTATGACTTTATCATCGAAATTGTTGATACTTTGAATCAGTTTCTTTTCAATGGACAACATCGCCAATGCATTCAGTCTGTCTTGAGTCATTGTATTTCGCAAAAAGCGTTTGATTCGTTTTAGAGTAGAAAAACAGCATTCACATTCAGAAGTGATCATTGGTATTGTACAAACGATCTGTAAAAGCTTGTAAACTTCTGCGAATCCATCTGTAAAATTGTTGTTGCGGAAAAACTTCAGCAGATTAAGCACGCTATCACAAGTGAAGTCCCGCCTCTGATATATAACAGTTAGTTCAGTTTTTAACTTCTCCTTTTCAAATATGTATAGTCGGATACGCGTCTATAACTTCATCCATCAATTTTTGAGGGAACTCTGATGGGTATGAATTAAATTTTTCAGATATCAAGAGTGCAGCTCCAGCCATATGATCAGTAAATTTAAATCTTTCCTTGATTTCATTAATTATTATGTCACAATATTCATTAATTGCAGCTCTATGAATTATTGACGAAGGTAAGTCATCTGTACGTCTTCTTTTGGACAGTGACGTATCTGAATATCTACTGGCATTTTCTTCTATTTGTCTTCTCTGACAGTTACTACAGGGTTTTCAAAGTTATTTATACATCCTTTGATAAAAGTTCCGTCTGCACCATGACATTGAAGTTGATTAAACAGCATCTGATTGCCGCATCAACATGCGGCATAATATTATGAAATACCTCCAACAGAAAATTGAAATCTTTAGATTTTAAATAGCTTAATAAAGCAGTAGCCTCAGAAATAGTTTTAGAGTCGGCGTCTATATCTACGATCTTTTCACTGCATTCAATAAATAAGTTTTTATATTCATATAATGTATTTACAGTCCGCGTCTTGAAATTCCAGTGAGTGGGTACAGATCTAGGCAATCTCTTGCTCACAATATCATCGAGAATTCTAATACGATTTGTAGAACGAGAAAAAAAAGTAGCAAAGGATTGAATGTTGGCAAAAAATTTTTTCAGAGTTTTGTTACTTGAAGCTGCTTTCTCCAGTAAAAGGTCAAATTGGTGTGCATAACAGTGGACATAATGTGCATTTGGGTATTTAGTTTTGACTACATTTTGGACTCCTTTAGTGTTGCCAATCATCGTGTAAGCACCATCATATCCTTGTGCTATAAGCTTTTGAGTGGGCACTTCCAATACATCTAATTTGTTTAGCAAAACTTCAGCTAGATTTTTAGCAGTATAGCCTTCGGGTCGCAAAAATGCCCAGAAACGCTCGTATATGTTCCCATCCAAAATGTAACGAAAAATTATTACCAATTGTTGAGAATTTGAAGAATTGGTAGTTTCATCTGCTTCAATTGAAAAATAATTAGATCTTTATATTTGTTCAGCAATTTCATCTCGGATCACCTGCAGCATAGAATCAAACAGCTCATTTTGGATGGTATTTGACGTGCTTGTAAATACTACAGCTTCTTGTAAATGCCTAGCAAGTACACTATCCAACTTTGCTGTAAAATTAACCAAACCCAAGTAGACACCTCGGTTACTTGATGATTCAGTTTCATCATGACCTCGCAGTGCAAGTTTAAAGGCCCCACAAAACTTCACACACATTATGAGACGTCTAATAATGTGCCTATTTTGGTTCACTTTTTCATTGTGACGACGAATTGATTGTGCGTATGCATAGTCTACTTGCATGCGAATATCAGTTTTTCCTAACAAATTGAAGTCTACTAAATTATCCAAGTGTGTTATGGTTTTCTCATGTTTACGACCTTTTTCTTGTAAATGCTGCAAGTCGTCAACACCCTGATTAGTTCACGGAGAATCACTTATTTTAGAGCTGAGCAAACACACAAAACAGTATAATTTGTTTTTTAATGAACAACCGCATATCCATGAAAACTTTTCATAAGTATTACTCTGTCAAAACCGTCTTTTGTACTCCCTGTTAGCACTTTTACGCACTTTGTTTATTACTAATTCTGGAGTGGGCCTTCCCTCGCTTTTCAAGTCTAATTTAATTTTATGTGAAAGCAGCCTAATGGGAATAACATTGCTAATATGCGTGAAATCCATATTGCCTCAAAACTGCTAATACAAGATACAATTTAGTTAATTTACATTATTTCTTACAAATCTTATACGTAACACGTAAAGTATTTAAAACATAAACTGCCTCTGGAACGATGTACACAAATACGAATACGCGCCTTTTTACCGCTCGAACCTCGAACTTTGTCAGTCATCAGTCAGAGTGCCGCAAATTTGCACTACTGTACCGCATTAAATCGACGCGTGGCCACCCACCCCCGCCGACCGTTTTTACCAAGATCTGTGGACACGATTAGTGTTGCACTCCTGGGGAAGCAAGTTTTGACATAAATGCCAAGTTGAACGAACGGCCGGGCCGGCGGACAGAACATAATTTTGAGTACCTAAGTATCTACCTACGCGTTAGAAGACAGTTTTTTGTGTTCTGCATTAAAAAAAGAAAATGTCTCATTATGTGTTGAATTACATGGTGGGTGCGTGCCCTTGCACCTCCCTGTACCACACGCCACTGTCTGTTGGATAAGGTAAAATGCGGTAAATGCAGCCAGGGGGCTGATTCTGTAGAGATTTCTCAACGAATTCTGTCAAAATTCAACCATTTTCTTGAGAGAAACGATTAAGTCGTCTTCTGGTGGCTATATTATATGACGTCATTACTATTCTCAAGTGTGAAATATTTTTCGTAAGCTAGGGATCTCACGAATTGGTCAATTCGTATAGAATTATTCTGTTTTTGAC
Organism: Tribolium confusum; assembly: GCA_029207805.1. Classification (NCBI taxonomy): domain Eukaryota; kingdom Metazoa; phylum Arthropoda; class Insecta; order Coleoptera; family Tenebrionidae; genus Tribolium; species Tribolium confusum. The sequence goes on from JALGAY010000003.1 coordinate 40,761,430, forward strand.
AGCAGTTGCCGAAGCCTTGTTGAAAGGTGTATTTGACTACTAAAAGGGAGATTTCGGTATTTACTGAAGGAAAGGACACTCTATTATTCCCTAAGAAATGCAGGACGAATAATCCTTACTTGTGCTGTATTACACAATATTGCGATTCACTATCGAGTTGAAAACCCAGAGCCAATGTGGGACCCAAGAGATTTAGAAAAGCTGCCCGTGCTAGACTTGTCCAATAATGATATTTTATTACGTCACATGGGACAAGCAATACGTCAACAATATATAAATCAATTTTTTTTAAACACGTGTCTTTGTCAATAAAAGATTATTTGTACATATAAAGACTACTTTATTGTTACAATTATTCATGTCTGTTTTCAATAGATTTAATAAGTCTTTTAAACAACATGTTGCTTTTTCTTTTCTCCTCAACTAATTCTGCCATGAGGGTAACCATGATATGTATTTTTGTGTTCAATGCTTCATTCATTTCAGCAAAACCTCTCAATGCGTCTTTTGAATTTTGTCGTTTCCTCTTTTGCTCAAAAAAATCTGGTATGGTGATATTGTTTACTACATAGTAGTAATACATACCACGTGTTGACGGTGTCTCCGTGTTCTCCAAAGCAACATAACTTGCTGGAGTTGATGGAAGCTGCACGAATTGTACTAAGTAATGATAGTGTAATTTGCCTATAAAACACTTACCGAAATCTCATCACCTGAATCTGTTGGGGCAGACGATTCAGACAGCGTTCTGCATCTGCTGTTGTCAGGGCGCTCTTTCCTGTCTAACTGAACCCCATCAGGCTCTTGTAGCCCATGCACCGCTTCTTCACTTAACAACTTTATAATGTTTTGATCACACGCTGTCAAAACTAATGAACATTCAGGCCCACCTCTAGTTCTAGATCTGGATGCCCTTACATCTGCAGCTTTGCGTTTTGATTTTATTTTTAAATCTGCCCAAACCTATAACAAACAACGACTATATAGTGAACACTAGTTTAGAAACATTTCTTTATTTCTTTTACTTACACGTTGCCATTTTTCGGGTGTTTTTAAAGGTTCATCGCAAGCATTTAATTACTCTGTTAGGACGGCTTACAACGCATTTTTTGTTTTTCGACCTTCTACTCCCAACAATTTTGATTTGGCAAAATCTGGATGAGCGTTCATAAAATCCAGGAACACCTCTTTTTGCTCCTTAGATATTCTTTGTTTATAAAGTCTGTCTATATTTCCCAGACTTAACAAATGTATTAACCACACAACAACTCAACTAATTTTACACCGGACGCCACACGTGTAAAATGGAGACCATCAACACAACATTTGCGTATCTCCTTTTTTATGATTAAAAAATTTTCAAACATCAGAAGGCTTTGATTTTATTTAACTGTTTTGCAAGGTGTATGTAAACCAGATTTAACATTTATTGACTGTGACTAAGGTGGCCCGGTAGTGTTCATGATGGAAGAGTTTTACGTACATACTTGTGATATGTACCTTGTTGCTGAGCAGTTATGTGGACCTAATTATTATCTAATTGGTGATATCGGTTATTCTCTTAAAAGGTGGTTAACCCCACCTTACCGAAACAATGGTCATCTCTTGCCCCAAGAAGTATATTTTAATAGAATGTTATCAAAAACAAGGGTTGTTATTGAAAACACTTTTGCTCTGTTATAAGCTAGATTTCGACGGCTAAAAGATTATTTGCATCGTGATAAATTTGAAGATGTTATTCAAACAGTGAAGGGGCAGCATTTGTTTTGCATATTTGTTTCGGTGTATCCCGATTGCGCGATTTTATCTGCTTCGCCATAATCCTAGTGGACGATTGCGCCGGTAAGAGAAACGGGAGAGATAATCCCTAACACCAATTGCGCTGCCACCTGGGGTGTAATACCTACCCCTTATAAAGATATGAATTTACTTGTAATTGACCTTGAGGGTGGTTTTGTTCATGTACAATTGTACAAAATAATTTGGTTGTCAATGTCCCTCAACCAAGCGTTCCAACCATGACAAACAAAATTTTTTACATGCAACTATATGTAAATGTAAAAAATTAGACAAGGTTTCTTATATTTTCTATATTAATACATAATCCAATTACATAAATTATATACACTATTTACACAAACATTTTTGTCCTAAAATTACTGTTTTGTTTCTTGATAGTTCGGAGAGCAGTGGTTGGTTGATGTTGAGTTAATAAGAAGTTTGTTGGCTGTTGATTTAATGTTTATTAAATCAACATATGTTGATTTAATAAACATATAATTTCTCATCAAACATATAATTAAATATATGTTTGATGCAATAATAGAATTACAAGATATGAATGATAAGATGACAATCTTACGAGTGATAATAAGGAATGTTAAGAACAGATGAACAGAATGAATGAATGGGAGAATCTCTCCCTCTACTATTTCAGGGTGGGTGGTGGTTCTGACAAAGTGGAGGGGTACGGCCCTCGTCAGAACGCTCAACATAACCCTCCGCCTTGAAACAATTAAGGGATTGTTTTAACTAAATCTATACCTAAATCTAATATATACATTTTAATCGATTTAATCTAAATTGTCTATCGGTAGCGGACACACTTTTGTTAGCCACCGTTTTAGAACGCTACTTTTACACTTTATGTCTATGACGCGCACTAAACCGTCTTTTCCCTTATAAACTCGCACTGTCTGTCACTGGAGCGGGGGCAGATTGTCTTCTTTAATAACCAAGTTTAATAAGTGCGCCGACCTGGGGCACCCTTGATGATGTAGTCGTTCATTTGGCACGGTTATTTGGGATTTTAACGAATGCGACATGATCGTTTAACTGACTGATTATCGTTACGATTTGGCTTATGTCTTGTGTCATTTTAACGGACGAATAAATGCAACCCGTGAATAATTAGAATCAATAACTGACCTTTTATCCTGGGATGAGATGCCCTGGCCTGGTTTGGATGCCGTAGTCGGAACACTTCTTCTGTATCTTGCGGGCTATGGCTGCAGTGAATTTCTTGATCGGATGACTTGATGAGAGGGATTAACGCACAATTTACGCATTTTTAATTTAGACCGCTATCAGGCTCGAAGGACCATGTGTTGTTTTTTGATGGTTCGGAGAGCAGTTGGTTGGTTGATGTTGAGTTAATAAGAAGTTTGTTGTTTGTTGATTTAATATTTATTAAATATATGTTTGATGCAATAATAGAATATGAATGATAAAATGTCAATTTTACAAGTGGTAATAAGGGAATGTTAAGGACAGAATGGTCAATGAAAGGATTGAATGTCTCATGAAGAGAGAATCATTCCCTCTACTATCTCAAGGTGGGTGGTGGTTCTGACAAAGTGGAGGGGTACAGCCCTCGTCAGAACGCTCAACAATTACAATAATGTATTAAAATGGTATGAAACAATTTTAACAAAATAGAAACGATTTATTTCATTGTTTTTATATTAATTTATTATTTTATATAAAAACTCTAGTCGCTCTCTATAACTTTTGTTAAAAATTCGCTTTTGACAATTGGTGCTATTAATTTTTATATAAACGCCAGTTTGAATTTGTTTTAACCCTTTCGCGGACGCAAACTATTTTTTTTATTTAAGATATTTTTCTAAGATGTAGTATCTTTAGGCGAAAAACAAGAAGTAAGGATATGCACCGGCTTGCTGCCCATCCATTTAACAACCGCAAATTTGTTTTTTGTTGCAAACATAAACTCTCCTCGTCTTAATTTTGACTTCTTTTTGACTATTTGTGGCATATGTTTTCTATTTACTCTGATGGTTCCGACAGAAAAAATATTGTCTGAATTTAACTTTTTTACCAGGGGAAAGGTTGTAAAAAAGTTGTCAAATGCCACTAAACAGTTTTTATTTTTTAAGGAGCTGATTAAATTTAAAACAACTCTTTCCCCAACTCCATAGGTTAGTTCATCATTATAGTTTTTTCCTCTGTAAACTTCGAATTTGGATATATACCCTGTCGTGGCATCGGCTAAACACCATATTTTATAACCTTTTTTTACAGGCTTTATCGGCATATACTGCTTGATGGCCGATCTATCTTTAAAAGGTATCATTGATTCATCTAACGACAGATGTGATGAATGTTGGTACGTAAATTGATATGATTTATTGAGATAGTCAATTAGATGTTGAACTTTATGTAATTTATTAAAACCCGCTTGTTCTTTGGGAACCGCATTTAGGTTATTATTCAAATGAATATTTTCAATTAAATATGCAAGGAGAGTTAACGGAGGATGGACAATAAAAAATAAGTTGTAAAATTCAGTCGACGTTTCGCTGTTCTTTACAGCTTCATCAGGACTTTATTACTTATAACAGAGATAAGTTACACAACATAAAAAACAAGGAGATTCCGCTCACTAAATTGTTAATATGAGACTAGCATAATTAAAAAATTTAAACACTTTAAAAAATTTTAAACTTAAAAAATGCATCATTAAAAGTCAGACTTGGGTGTTGTGTCAAAATTAGGAACAAGACTGTCAAGATAATCTGTAATTTCGCCCCATTCTTCGTCTTTCTCGTCCTTATTATTGTCATCAACATCAAAATCTGCTTGTTGTTCAAGTTGTCTATTTGTTATCAGTTCATATCTTTCGTTGTCTTGCAGTTCAGGTTTCTCTTGCAATTCTGGTGTAAGATTTTCAAGATGTTTGTCAAATTTATTTTGCATGACATCAAAAACCTCATTTTGTGACGTAAAACTGAAGGAATACTTTTTTTTTTTTTTGTTTCAATATTACCAGCACTAGAGGGCACAACAATACACCGGCGGAAATTTCAAATGCCAAAGCATACTAACCGATTTTTAAAAGGTGGGAATTAAGATTCCCACTGCCTACGAAAGGGTTAACCCTTTCGTAGGCTTCCAAAAATTGTAGTATTTTTGGATGTGATTGACAATTTTTTTTATTAAATTGTGAATGGAACGGCTCACAGCAATTAGTCGTACGTTCAGACGTGGTTGAACAAGAAACCCAAATATTTGGTGGAAATAAACAGTTCTCTTCTACATAATTTTCTGCTAAATAATCCAAAAACCTGGTTACACGATTATCGTTAACATTTTCTGATAAAAAATCAAAAGCAAAACAGTCACCATTAATCATGTTAATCATCCAACCCCGACAGGATTCCGTTAAATCAGCGTTTCCCAATTAATTTTAGCTCCGGAACCCTTTTAGATTTTGAACATCTAGACGGAACCCGGTATATTAGATTTTGTTTCTTGGAATTAAGATTCTTGGAATTAAGATAAGGCGGTACTTGTGACGTGACATATTCTCAATCCCGACCAAACGTTGGCCCTCGTCATGGAGTAATTTAATTTGTACATTTATTTATTTTATATTTTCTATTCGTGTGTTTTTTTAATCGTGGTTTTGTCTTTTTGTGGAACCTCTGCTCTCATCTCACGGAACCTCAGGGTTCCGTGGAACCCAATTTGGGAAACGCTGCATTATACAATGCTTCGGGAGTTCGCCCATTAAAAGCAATTACATTCGCCCTTAGCTCAGCTGGCAAATCGCGGATAATGCACGATACGGCATTTTCGCCCTTAATGCCGCAACGTTCGCACATGGCCAGCTTGTCCTGGAAGTACTTCGTCATGGACTTACCTGTCTCCTTTCTCCTCAGGACCATCTCCTCTATCATTGCCCCGAAGTTCCTTTTTCTTGGAAAAGCCGCCTTTAACTTCTCTTTCCATTCACTCCAGGGCAGATCATAGTCCTGGAGACAATTGAACCAGATGCGCGCCTGTCCTTCTAGTTTTGCTTGCATGCATGACGACCTCTCTAATGGCGTCTACTCATGCACTTTCCCCAGTTAGACGATTCTGGTGAGCCACTTATCAACGTTCTCATCTGGGCTATCAGGATCGAAGCCTCGCCAATCGCCGCGCAGCCGTTCCCCGGGTACTCTTGCCCGACGCGCGCAGGTCAAGCAGCTTCCGGTTCCCGCCAATTCGAATTGTGATGTAACAAAAGTAAACATTTGCAGAAAATGTTTAGGTGCATAATCAAAAGTTCTATCTACGTACATACACTGTAGAAGACAAACTAAGAAGTTGTAAATTAGTGTTACCAGAAAATATAACTATGTTACTTTCATGACAATTTGCTAACAAAAAGTCTTCATTTTTGCATGTTTCTATTTTTAGGTTATTAAGTAAACGATGCGTTTCAGACATATTTACGGGTAATTTTGGGTAAAAAGATTGAAGAGTTACAATCAAGATTATAACAATCTGTTTTTAGACAGAATTCCTGTTATTTTTATTTTCAACAGCTATGACGCTAGAGGCTAGAGGAATTTAAAGAGTCTTTGGGTGGCTGGGTACTTAATAATTGCTCTTCCACGGAGATTTTATTTGAAACACTGGACACATTATTGTTCAAATTATTTATTCCAAGTAACACATTTTTGTTTGCACGTAACTTTAGTGTTTTTTTGGCAATTATTCTACGATTTTTATATTCTTTCTTTATATTCGAATTATATTCTCTGTTTGGAAAAAAACGTTTGTGATTATCCATGATTATAAGAAGTATTACTTTCTAATGTAGCAACACAATTCACTACTCGATTTTAACGAGTTACATTTTATCTTTAGCGGCTAAATATGTGTTTGGTGGTTAAGAAATCGAATATTGAAATGGATAACAAAATAAAGTTTGTTAACTTACCGAAGGCACAGGTAGAACTGAAGAAGTTTCTTCTTCGAATATTGCTTCTATTAAGAACTTCTTTTTCCCAGTGTTCACTAATTTATGAAGTAGCAAATTACACAAATAAAATAAACTAACACGTTAGAAAACGATACCACATGGGCAAATGCCGACTGACATTGGAACGCTTTGTAGTACGCTTGCGCATATCACTGTTGCCACACAAAAAACGTTTAGGAAACAGTTTGACTGAAACGTTTAAGAAGCAAGAAAATTGCAACACTTCAGAAATTTTAAATTCGAGATGTTACTTATGTAACTTTTCAATTACATATTTAGAAAAGTTTCAAGTACATGTTTCACATATAAAGTTTAATAAAGCGTTTCTAGAATGTTTCTTGTTTACTGGGTTTACTCATATGGGCATCTGTAAGCTTTGGTGAACCTCGTAATGCATATTTTTTATCATGGTTGTAAAAATCTACAATATTTTGCCATGATATCACATTATCTTCATATACAAAATTATATTTTATTGGATTGTTCCTCACAGCTTTTAATAAATATGGAATGTCATACATAAACATAATCTTTATTTCATCAACATAGAAAAATGGTGTATCTACAGTTATTACTAAATGACGCACCATTTGCATGTTGTTGGTCCCCATATTACAATTCATAACATATATTTTTATACCAAACTTATACTTATACTTTATACTTATATAGAGTGTGAAAAGTGGTATACAAGTGGCTGGCTCCATTTACCTCTTAAATGGAAAAAATACTTCTTACCATTAAAACAGTAACATTTTACTGGTTTTAGACATCCTCCATCAGATGTTCTGCCCTCAATTCCTACAATTTTGTCCTGCCCAATGTTGTAGAATAAATTTGTCTTCAAAGCCATTTTATCTAAACACAAAACACATAATCCATCTCTTTCTGAAAAATTTTAAACTTTTATCGCTAGTCTTTCAAACAACTGATTATTTGAAAACCCTGGAAAGACTTGAATATTTCTAATAAATCGAAATAATGGAGATGGTACACAAAATTTTCCATGCAAATGTTTCTTATATAGCATTGGACTAGCAAAATACAACTTTAAACATTCTATCTTAAACTCCCGCTCATATCATTGAGTAATTTACTACTTAGTTCTATTTGTGTCACTATAAAATTCGCGAGTTCTGGTGTGCACATTTTGTAACACAATTCTTTGAACTGTTCCTTAGTGCACACAGTGGACTGCTAAATATGTGTTTTTCCTTCGGAGTCTCTCATTCTTCCTTTTAAGTTGTTGCAGCTCCTCTCTCAACATTTTGTTTTCCTGCGGGTTTCTGTGGTTAAAGTTAATGGCGTCTGAGTATATCCAGGAGATGTCAGTGACTCCTCAGTGAAATAATCTAATTCTGAATCATCAGGAATTCATACAACAAGCTCTGCAATCAAATTTTTTTAATATTTAGCCCTTAGCTTTGATAACTTCTTGGCATCGCCTGGGCATTGAATCAACCAAATTTTGACAGATACCAATAGGAATTTTTTTCCATTCCTCTTGCAGCACTTCCTATAGTTTCGCTTCAGTGTAATGCTGTGTTTACGAATTTGTTGTTCTAAATGTTCCCAGAGATGCTCTAAGGGGTTGAGATCCGGTGACTGCGCGGACCATTCCAACATTTCAATTGAGTTCTCCAAAAACCAATCTTTACTAACTGCGAGATGTGTTTAGGGTCGTTGTCTTGTTGAAGTCGCCAATGAATCGGCATTTCTTCTTCAGCAAAAGGTAACATATTATTCTCCAAGATGCACTTCTACATAAAACGATTCATCCACATATTTGGGAACTTTTAGGGTGGATAAAAATTAATGATTTTTGAGAGGTTTTGGGCCCTTTTCGGTTGTTTGCTTTTGGACAAACAGCTAAATTTGTAAGATTTTGCCTTGTTTTTTAAGACGCCAAATGTCCTGGCCCAGAAGTAACATTTTATATACTACTTATGTCAATATTGGTTATTAGTTTAATGTTGCTAGGATACCGCTGTAATATGGCTTTCCTATTGGTTTCAAACTTGTGTCAAAATGAAGAATTTGTATATTAATGACTATCATTAAAGTACAAGCTATAGATAATTAACACATTCATTAGAATATAGTAGTAGAAGAGCTATTTTCGTTGACCAACTTATAGCAAAAAGTTTATCTTTTCAATGCTTGTGAAACTAATAAGAATATTTCGGGATTTGTAAATAAAGGTAAAATAAAACAACATATTTTTTTAAGATATTTAATTTTTAAATACACTGTCATTATTATCACTTCCGTCATTTATGTTAATAATTAATTCGACATTGGCAAATTTTCTATAATTATTTTCAATTTCAACAGTTCTTTTAATACTTTTTTCTAAAGTTATGTTTGTAACTGTTACACACTGGTCTTAATTAACAACTTTATTTTACACTTTAATTACACAAAGATAGATAATAATACGCCCGTCGACACACACACTCCAGGATGCCGATCCGTACCTCCTCGCCAATATCCGCGCTGTCGTTCCAAGGGTACCGTTGCTCGACGCGCACAGGTCAAACGGCTCCCGGGTCCCGCCAATTTGAACGTGATGTAACAGTCGGCCACCCTGATGGTCCTTTAGTGTCCTCACTAAAGAAAAGAAAAGAAAAGAAGATTAGTAAATTATCAACTCTCTAGCAAGTCTATAAGATCTTGACGGTCGACTTCACTTCCGTCGCCTTCGTCAATCTCTACTAGACTGCCCGCCCCTTCGCCAAATGCTACACTAGAATAACGTCTAAGAGAGCCAGCAGCCACCACAGCACTGAATCTCTTGTACCTTTTAATACCCCTAATTGATCTTATCCGGTACCGGTCATTGCCTAGAACTTTCGCTACTTCATAAGGGCCGTCATATTTGTTTTCTAACTTATGACTTACACCCTTATCACTTACAGCCGCCTGTGCTTTCTGCCATAGTACCAACTCACCTGTTTTGTATTCGGTTGCAACCTTCCGCCTTTTATCACCTGGCCTTCGCCCTTTCACTTGAGAGTTGAATATTCTCAGCTGCTTTTCGTCTTCTAGTTTTCAACTGTTTAAGTGCTTCTTTGGTGTTTCGCCCGTCTCGCCCAGTTCGCCCGTTCCGCCCTTGTTTCTGACGTCAGTTGCCTCTCCTGTAGAGCTCGTTAGATCCGCCATTACGCCACTTTTGTGGGCAAACATCAATTGTGCTGGTGGAACTCAGGTCCCAGCGTTGTTAGTGTAATTGATTCCCCACAAAACCATTGGAACCCTCTCACACCATCGAGCTTCTGACTCTATACTCGTGGTTAAGGCTTCTATAATTGTTCGATTGGGCCTCTCCACTTGCCCATTCGCCCTGGGGTGGCAATAGCGTTCTCCACATGCTTGATCCCCTTTTCTGCCATATATCTCCCGAATTCCTGACTACTGAACGCTCTTCCAGCGTCGGAAATTATTCGTTTTGGGTATCCGAACAAGCTAAATATCTCCTGTAATTTTTCTATCACCTCACTTGATCGCAGAGTCCGTGTTGGCTTCGCTATCACAAATTTTGTAAATCCATCCACCACCATTAGTGTTCCCACCACAACTGTTCCCTTTTTCACTCTTCACAAAGGGTCCTAGATGATCGACATGGATAGTATCAAATGGAACTGGCTGCCGTTTTATTGGATGAAGATACCCTTGTTTGCGCCCATAATCACCCTTTCCAAATGCACAGTTCAAACATCCCTTGACATATTTCTTCACGTGACGCCCTATACGCGGAAACCAATATGTCTCTTTCAACAGCTTGAGGCAGCGGTGGTCTTCGCTTGTTCTTTGTTCTTTCTTGTTCTTCGCCTGGGTGTCCAATGTCTTCATGATGTTTTCGCAGTAAATTGAAAATTGCCAATGATGGAACATATAATCTACCACCATTAAGAGTCCTTCGAAATAGACGCCGATTTTTGACTTTGAAATTGTTCTTAATTTCACGGTCCGCCTGTTTGGTTCCCAATGCCGCCATTATCGCTTGCACTTTCTCATCTTGCATCTGAACGGTCGCAAATCAGTCGTCTTTTGATAGAGTCACTATTCCTGCAAAAGTTGGATTACGGCTCAGGGCATCCACATGAAGCATATTACTACCAGGCCGATAGCCAACTTCCATATCGTATTCTTGAATCTCAAGCCACCATCTGGCAATTCGCGGCACAAGATCACGGTTCAGAAAGGTCGCCCTAACGGATGCGCAATCTGTAACCACTTTGAAGTGAATCCCCACCAAATAGACCCGGAACCGTTTGATAGCTTCTACTACCGCCAATGTTTTAAGTTCATAGCTATGATACAATTGTTCCGCCTTGCTCGTCGCCCTACTATAATATGCTACTGGTTTCTTTTCTCCTGTCTTTTGTTCCAGAATTAACACAGCTCCAATTCCGTGCTTGCTCGTATCTGTATGTAGCTCAGTCGTCGCCTCGTGACTATAAATCGCAAGAACCGGTCTTTCCACAAGCGCATTTTTCAACTTATCGAAAGAGTCTTGTTCTGTTTCTCCTCATTGCGATTCTATCGCCTTTTTAGTTAAATTTGTTAACGGTCGTGCCATCAGTGCAAACCCTTTTATAAACTTTCTGAAGTAGCTCGCTAGACATTTTGTATTTTCCGTACACTCGGTCGTATTCCCTCACTCGATATTTCATGTCTTGAATATTCTACAGTCTCCATCAGAAATGTACATTTCTCTAATTTCAATTTAATGCCCGCTTGTTCGATCAGAGCTAGAACACGATCTAGTAACTGCAGTCCGCCCTTAACTGTTGCCGATGGTATTAATAAATCGTCCATATATGCCAATACCTTATCGTGCCTCATCTTTCCCAACATTTTGTCCACCGCCTTTTGGAATACTGCTGGTGCGTTTGTTAAACCAAAAGGTACTCTCAAATACTCGTAATGACCGTCAGGGGTAATAAACGCCGTTTTATCTATCGAATCGGAGTGCACCGGCACTTGATGGTACCCTTGCGCCATGTCTTATGTAGTAAAGTATCGCTTTCCTACCATTTTATCGAATTCTTCCGTTATCATTGACATTGGGTATCGATCCTTTACCGTTTGTGCGTTCAATGCCCGATAATCTACACAAAGCCGAATCTCTCCATTCTTCTTCGGGATTAATACAATAGGACTCGCATAATCCGATTCCGATTTCCTGATCACGCCTGCATCCAACAAAGTTTGTACCTTCTCTCGTACTACTACACGCTCTGGATATGACAACCGGTACGGCCGATGATAAATAGGAACCTCTGTCTTTAACCTAATTTTCATCTTGCTTAAATGAGTTAATCCGAGATCGCGATCATCTCTAGCAAAACAATTCGCCCTTCGATTTAAGACCTCACGCAACCGCGATTTTTCATTGTCATCAATCGGACCGACTTGATTACTCCCCAATGTAACCGTTTTAATATTAGAAAGTTTGCCTACCTGCAGTACTGTAGCTGTCTGGATGGCCTCTTCACCGATGTCCGCCCTTCCGATGAGTCTGCCCTCCTTCCAGCTCAGTTGCCCGTCGCCCAGGTTCGTCACAGGAATACTGTTGTTCGCCCCTTGCGGAAAAGTACAACTTGGAATTGCTACCATAATGCCTTTTTCTTCAAACATCTTGAATCCAAGAACTACTGACTGTCCCTCACCTGCGTTTTCAATGATTATTTTGACATGTTTCGGGCTCACCTGGCTCTAGTTCTAAATCCTCCGCCAATAGGATCCTGGGACGGTTATTTTCGGAGATGTGGAGCTGTCTGAGAAGGTCGCCCATGTCTTCCCATGTAGACCCAGCCTCTCGACACAATCTTGAGATATGAGGTTGTATTCGCTGCCAGTATCCAGGTACACCTTTACCTTGGCACCATTTGGGAGCGTCGCCCTTTTCTTGAACCTAAAATCAAATGTTGTACTCACCAGTCTACGTTTTGCCGACTTGGAGTCTCGCCAATCCTTTGTCCTCGGTTGTTCGCCTTTCTTGGAACCTCTCGAACAATTTGCCTAAGTGTGGCCAGCTTCGTTGCAAATATGACACCTATCGACTTTCGCCTTTGGGCAGTCTTTGCTAAAATGGCTTCCATACTCTTGGCAATTATAGCAGCTGATTCCTTCTTTTGCCGGTTTTGTAGCTGTTGCCGGTTTCGCCTCTTTCCGGGGTGGTGCTGATAGTGTAGGCCTTTCTCCCATTCGGCTCTTCACACTATTCACACGCTGCTGTTGGGTGGTGTAGTCATCCAACCCCGACAGGAATCCGTTGTATAATGCTTCTGGGGTTCGCCCATTGAAAGCAATAGCATTCGCCCTTAGCTCGGCTGGCAGACCACGAATGATGCACGATACGGCATTTTCGGCTTTAATGCCGCAACGTTCGCACATGGCCAGATTGTCTTGGAAGTATTTTGTCATGGACTCACCTGTCTCCTTCTTCCTCAGGACCATTTCTTCTACCATCGCCCTGAAGTCTTTTTTCCTTGGAAAAGCCGCCCTTATATTTTCCTTCCATTCGCTCCAGGACAGGTCGTAATCCTGGAGACGATCTAGAAATAACAAGTACAATTTTTGAAAAACGTTACACATTTTGTCATGAATATTAGAGGCTAAAACGTTACACATTTTTATCAGGATTTGACAAAACTTCATTTTGAAAAAATAATTTTAACGCCTCTTATTGTTCCAAAATTCGTTTGACAACCGCCATCAAAGACAACCATCGTGTCTGAGCGGGATGTAGAAGTCTATATGTGGCTTGACGCCAACAAACATTTGAAATTCTTGGTACTCGCAAATTTTTTTATTACTATATTTAAAATATTTAAAAATCTCGCGCAATAAAATTTTAGTTGACTCAGGCAACATCTTACATGCATAAGAGGCACAAAGTGCAAAGGAGTGACAAGAACATTTTAGAACAAATAAATGTGAAATGTCATTTCGGAGTCTACTTGCCAAGGAGTTATTACAGCCCATCATTGTACTTGCCCCATCGCTAGCAAAGCCTACAAGATATTTTTTATAGTCAATTTCATGACTGGTGAAAAAGTCAGTAATCAATGTGTAAATATTTTGTGCTGATCCTCCATCTTTTAGTGGTAGTAAGGTTAAGAAACAGTCTTTACTTTCATTGTCTTGTAATATCCTCACAACAATACATAAATGGTTTATAGCTCCTTTGTCAGTTGACTCATCAACAATACAAGAAAACTGATTTGATTTAATGTGATTTATAAGAGATTCAAAATTTGAAGCACCAATAGAATTTTTAATAATACTGGTGCACTTATTTCGTCCTAAAATAATTATTTTGCTATGTTTGAATCTGGACACACAGATTTTATAAGGTCTGGAAGATGCTGTGCAATGTTGAAAGGTAAATTGTGCTCAGCAATGAATCTTGATAATCGAATTTCGTCTTCTTTGATACAATTAATTTTACTGCCACTCAACATAGAATTTATTGTCCTTTGGTTTTGCAGGTTTTTACATGCAGTTTTATGTTTGGTGGAACATTCATGTCTGGTGATTTCCACAATACAGTGTTTGCTGCACCTTTTGGATTTGAACACTAATAATACCTCCAATATAGTGATTTTTGCAGGGTTTACAATAAAAAAATTTCTTTCCTTTTGTAGATTCGGAGATCCAAGAGAACTTCCTTTCCCAGTCTTTGTTGTATTTTTGATCATACCTTTGTTTTTTTGGTAGAATCACATCTGGTCTTTTTTCTAAACGCCTTTTTTCTACCCTTATGTTTTCTTTCTCCTCCTCTGTATCGTAAGAATCTGTAATAAAACACAAATTTATATGTCGCTTAAAATGTTAACAAAAAGTGTAATTTCATGAAGTACCTACGACACAATCGCTCTCTTACCTTCCACTGTACGGGGGTTATGGTCGATCTTTCTCCACAATAACTGTCTATTCCATATAAATATGCCCAATTTTTGGAAGAATTTCCGAACGTATTATTATAATCTTTGACTTCCTTGTATTTCGTTAATAAGGTCTTTATCTGATTTTGGCATTGTAACCAATTAAAATGGTGCCTTTTACTCACCATCTGAGCGGCAATTTTTTAAAATACATTCATTTTTTTTAACTGGAGTTATCTAGTTTACTTTTAAACGTTGTACATAAATCAAGCAGGAGCATAGTTTGCTTTTCATCCCATTTGTTGGATGTACTCTCTAAAGCTTCAGTACTTTCTACAGTTTCGATGTTTCTTGGAGATTCTACTTCAAAGGAGGCTCAGCAGCAATTTCAAGCATAGATGTTTCAGGTAATGGCGTAATTAATACAGGTTTATAACACCCATCTACAACAATTAATAATTTAAGTGAGCTACTGTTATACAGTGTATTGCAATAAGGCTTACGTTCAGGATTGAATCAAAAATATTGGTCTTCCGATTCGATTAAAGTAGCATTTATATTATCGCAATCCATTTGTGTTTTCTGGGTAAATCTATGCTGTAACACTAAAACTTAGAGCGTTATTGAATTTACGTAATTTACTGTTGGTTTTGATTTAGTTCAGGAGAAGTGGGAGGATAATAGGTTTAATTGTTTTAGGTGGCTAGGTGTTTGTGACGGATTTTAGTGCGTTTTTGATTAATTGGTTAGTGTCATGCAGGGATTTGTCTATGTCGTTGTATTGGTTTGATAAGGGAAGCGTGCGTGAGAATTAGTAGGGAAGATGATTTTCAAATTGTTGGATTCAGCGTAGTTATTACTTAAATTGTCATTAGCGTTATTAGCAAGACAGTTCCAAAGTTGATGTTCACAGTTTAGGTCCTTATACATTAGCATTTTGTGGGGTGGAAAATTAATAATTTCGTCTAAGTCTTCGTTTTTTAGTTTGTATCTGGGAGAAATGTATGAATTTACTATTTTTATTTTATTATCGATAAGTTGTTAGTGAGATGTCTGTGCTTTTTGATTCGTGAAATGAAAGATTACGGGCCGGTTGTATAAACGCCAATTAAAGTTTGATAGTCATCAAAAAGATAATTAGAGATTTTATTGGTCTAAATTTGAAAGTATTTAGGTTTTAGCCAATCAAATCTCAAATCAACTTTTTGATGATCATCAAATTTTGATTGGCGTTTATGCAACCGGCCCTACGTTTAATGTAAGTAACACTAGTCTAATAAATTAAACTTTATTGTTGTCCATCGAACGAAATATTTTCTTTTGCATAAGCTACTAAGGGTAGTTAATATAACATGAGATCGAAATGTAACTGAATCGAGCCAGCTGTATTAACTTTAGATACATCATTACAGTTACACTGACACAGCTTCCTCTGATTCAGTTACATTTCGATCGCACCTTACTATTTTTTGTTTTCCGCTAGCACGTCACGCTTCTCAGAAAAAACGTGTTTTTTTACTTTTTTATATAAGATGTCATTATTTGACTAACGATGACGACTATACTATTACTATACTATTGGTAGCAGAATATCATGGTCTTTAAATTACTGTAAGAGTTTTTGCCCTAAGAAGCGCGGTTTAAAAGTTATAGCAAAAAAAAAATGTTAAATTTCAACAGTTCTGTTGCTCGCAAAATGTCATTTTGTCTGGTATACTATTATTGTTGATCTGCTGTGATAGACATAGCTGCAAGTAGTTACAAAAAAAACGAAAACTCTTTATTTTTAAGTTTTTATTTAATGTTTCTTTTGTAATATTTTTCTTATTAAATATCTTCAAAGCTTGACGTGCTCATTTTTATTAAACATTTTTTCAAAGTTAAGGGGGCATTATGTAACAAAAATATATACATGTTTCATTTCATGGACAAAAACGTTGTAACCTAGTGTAATTAGTCCCCGATGGTGGGTATTTATAAGGGATGAGTAGTTGATAATTTTGGGTGGTTTTGCATCATTATTTATAAGAGATTTTTGGATTAGTGCGATGTCTACATCGTATTTATCATTAAGTAGAGATAAGGAGATAACTCGTTTATTTTATTTGTGATGCCGTTGACATTCCAGAATAGGATTTTTAGTTTGTTCGTTTGCATTATACATTATACTTTTTAGGCGAGCTCGTTTAAGATAATGATTTTTTCCATTGTTGTTGTGGCAGATTTTAATCTATTCTTTAGTTCACGTCTCACGGACTAAATTTAAAAGCTCTTTTAAGTTGCAGATTTTATTTAAATCGTTGAATTCACTTAATAAGTTTTTGAAGTCATCAAAACTAGATTGATTGGAGTAATTAGTAGGAGGGGTGGGGGGTGAGTTGTTTGTGTTTTGATTGGATTGATGTGTGATTGCTTGGGGGGTAACTGTTTGTTTTTTTTTGTGGTTGTGTTATGTCAGAGTATGTGATATTTGGTTTGATGAAGTTTGAGTTAAAAGTTTTTGATTGTTTAGGATTTTTGCCAGTTACTCTTAATATTTTCTCAAGGTGTTCTACGTAACGGGGACAGCTTTTGTGGTTTGCTGTGTGGCTATCCTCGCAATTAGCACATTTGGGGATATCTTCGAATTCCGGGTGATCGGTGGTTTCGTGGCTCCCTCATGCACACTTGACACATCTCGGGGGGAGGTAGTAGTGATGGCAAAACATCGAAAATTATACAGCACAACTTCGATAATCCGGACAGATATAGTTTTCGCGGTATCCGGATTGGCGAAATTGTCCGGTCTATTGAAGTATAGTTTTTGTGGTCTAAAATGCTTTTAATGACAAATTATTACACTAGATATTTTATAATTTTATGTAAATATGTATTAAATACATTCCTACTTTATATAACATTTAAATATGTAATATAATTAATTATAAAGTTTTAAAAAAAAGTATGCAATTTTTTTTGAGAAATATTCTTAACATAACACTCTGCACGATGGGGCTAAAAATCATATAGCTAAAAATTATCGCACCATCTTTATTTAATTATTACATAAAGTCATTTAGAATCATTAATAGAAGATATTAAGTTAAAAATGAAAAAAAAAATCTCGAGCTATTTTTGTTTAAAAAAAATGTTTTCTAATTTTAGTTGACAGAATTTTTGTATAAATTCATTAATTAAATTATATTCATTAAATAAATTTTAACAAAAAAATATAAAAACAAAACTTATAATTTTTAACAAACAACTTTATTAACACATTTTATAAATGCAAAATATTGTAGTGACATACAGCTCGAAAAAGATGGGAACTATATTCACAGTTACTTTCGTTCACTTTATAATTTTTCCAGAGATGACCGAAATTTGCGTGAACTGATTCAGAAGCTTGTTCACTATACATTCCAAGCCCTGTATGTTGCTGATTGCAAAATTCAATTACATGAAAAAATACTGCGTGAACTTTCGGAGTATCTTTCAATTCAGCACTTATGTAATCAGTTTAAAACGGTTTATGGCGTCTTCATAATTATTGTCCAAATTTTTACCAAAGCATGACTTTACTACTATATCAAAATCCTTAAGGACTTTGACATATTTTAGACATTCAATATTACATATAGACTCCAAAGCATCAACATTTTTTAATAATTTTCTGCAAGCATTTCCATTAAAATTTCTACCATGGTAAGCTTCTTGTAAACTGCAAAGTTTAGTCTACTTAAGTGCTTCTGTAGCAAATTTTGATTCTATTTCACTAAAAATTGTGTTGACTACTCCCAGCAGAAGGTGTAGTTCGGGTGGTGGTATAATTTCTAAAATTTTTGATTGTACATTTGAAGCAGCAACAAAAACGGGAATATTTGTGCAGTTGTAAAACTCTTTGGCTCGGGAAATTTTTGCACCATTATTTGACCTCTCTTTATATTGTTTACAAATAGTCTCAATTGTTCGCAACGAACCTTTCTCGTGTAATTTATTTTTTGATATGTCACACCATGTGCATGGGTGAGCTGAACTGTGCGCCATTAAACCACACATAATATTGGCTAATTTTAAATCAGCTGCAATAGTTAAACAACTGCCGTATTTTTCACACAAAACGTTTAAATTTAGTAAACTACAGAATTTATAAACATTTGCATAGTTTTCTGCAGTATTTGTTATACCAATTATGAACAATTTTTTCACTCCACAATCCAAAAATTTTGTTGGTTTATTAAACTGTTTGACTGTGTCGGTTTCAATGAAAGACAAGCATATTTTCAAAAACCCACCACCTCCGTCAATTCCTATTTTAATTTTTTTTGAATTTACAATACTCTCTTTCTTTACAAACATAATTTAGAAAAGATTCTACATTTTTACAGTAAACTGTTAATTTCTTTAGGTTCTCATAAGAAACTTTTATTACATCAAAAAATTTATCCAAATTGTGATTTCTTTCCGTTAATTTATTTTTTAAATTTGGCTCTACAATAGAGCGGTGTGTGGTGGAACGTATATTATGTGCAAGTTTTAATGTTTGCTTGTCAGACAATCCAAGTTGGGACTGAATGTTTGTAATATCTTTAAGAGCAAATGTTTCTCTTGGTTTTTCTCTTTCAGGTAACTTTTTACCAATAATAATAAGTAATGGATGACCAGACTCAGTAGAAAGTAAAGTTCTTTTTTGAGATGAAGTGTGATCAGATGTACTTGACTTTCGTTTAATAATATCTGAAGCGATTCGTTCTTGATGTTTTTGTGGAATTTCATGAAACAGTGTCTTGATATTTTGTAAACGTTTTGAGTTAGTACAAATATGTGGCAAACCTTGTCCAATAACATTAAGGCAATGCTCACATATTTTGGTAGTATTTGTACTCTGTGATTTAATATCTGATGTACTACCGCTAGTTTTTATACACTTACATGCTATTTGACATAACATACAATTACAATATTCCTCGCTGCGAGTTTTCAGCCATAACTGAAGGAATTCTTTTCGATCAAATAAAGGTTTTATTGTTTTTGTAAATTGTCCTTTAGAATATTCTTGCACAATTAATCTACATGTATTACAAATTACTGACGGGAAGCGCACGTCGCTTTTTTCATATTCTTTAAAAATGTGCAAGTTGATAATTTCAGCAATTTTATCAGTTACCTTACGAAGTTCTTTACATTTATCAAAACACAGCACACACACAAACAATCGACATTCTTCATGAGTCTTTTTGTGAGTAAAGTGCGATGCCATTTTAGATCAGTTTTTAAAGTTACATTATTTGACAGCTTTTTTCATAAATAAAGATAGAAATAGATACTATTCTTTCACTTCCACATTAGAAACACGCGCTTTTTGCTTCATCTATGAACAGTGGTATCAAATACAAAAAAAAAAAAAAAAAAATGGGAAGAAATCTTCTTAAAAGAAAAAAATCTTCTTCAATGAGACTGGGCATCACAAAATATAAAATTATTTGTTATTATTACAATAGCTCGATCGATTATTTTGTTTTTATGCCAAGTGTATTACACTTTTAGTCGAAATCAATTTTTTAAAAAAATTGGGTTGGTGCGCGACTTGCCTATTTTCACAAAATTTTGCTCTTTAAACCCACCGTGTTTGGCTTCGCCCTGAATTCGTTTTAGTAACAGTACTATAATTACATGATATCATACTATATTTAATGCAACTTGTGTAAACACGTTCTGTGCTTAAAAAACGCTGATAAATAGATCACAGTGAAACGACTGATGTCCGGATTATAGAAGTAAAATAAAAAGTGTCCGAACTTTAAGAGGTGTCCGAATTATTGGAGTGTCTAAACTGTAGCATGTCCGGATTATAGAAGTTGTGCTGAACTATCGAAAACTATCGATGTTTGAATAAAAAATATCGAAAACTATCGATAAACTTTCGGGCAGGGATACTTTTCAATAAATACCTTATTTAATATATTATAGTTTATTATAAAAAATAAATAGGTATATGTTTATATATATGTATTTAAATAAAACATAAAAAATATGCAAAACAAAAAATACAAATAAAATATATGCTAAACAAAAAACAGTTTCTAATTTACAATTATGAATTGGAACGGAGAAAAATAAGTTTACCTAGGTTCTTTGGTTTTATTCTATTTCGTCTCCCCGTCATAAAAAGACTTGCTTTAGAAAAAACGCGTTCTGCTGGAACAGACGTACCGGGAATGCATAAGTATTTTAAAACAGCTTGCTTTAAAGATCTCTCATTATGTTTGTCCCAGAATTCAATGGGACACTTAGATCCGAGAATAGGTGCTTTTTCCAGAAATTGCTTTACTACCATTATGGAATCTGACTTTGGTGTTGCATTTTCATATCTCAATCACTTTAAGATTCAGAAAACTCAACAAACTACCGGAGGCTTCAATAGTTTGTTCATGTTTCTTCAGTCTGGGGTCTTCTTTTGCACTTTTACTATTAGCTTCAATATTTAATTTTTTTTCGCTTACTTTTGTCCTTATTTTATTAATTTCTTCTACTAAAGTTCTGCTGGCTTTGTTTGCCTGATCAGGAGTTCGAAATCTAAGCTCTTTTATTCGTGGATCTAAAATTGTTGCCAGTTGAACTGCTGATCTGTTGTCATATTGATATAATCGTTTTTAAATTCCTGATGAACAGGTGTTAATCAGTTCTACTTCTAATTAAGTTTTTTTTACATTTTTTAGTTCATTCAATTTTTTAATTAAACCACAGATTAGTGGTATGATAAGTGAAATGGTCACAATTTTCACCTGAGATTTTTTTTGTGGCTTCTTCAAAAGGAGAAAGTATTTGAATTAAATTTTCGAGTATAACATAATCTTTTGCATTCAAAGCAGACGGTGCTTTACTACATTCTACAATTGCTAAAGTAAGAGGAATTCTTACTTCTAATATTCTTTTGATCATATAAAATGTGGTGTTCCATCTTGTCGCTGTATCTTGGAGAAGTTTTAAGGTGTATTTGTCAGTATTTGTTGATTTCGTAGTTTATCTGCAGCTAATGAACTATGTCTAAAAAATGTGCAGATATCTTTACAGCGTTTAAGCTTTTCTACGACATCTTTATGTTTTAAAATATCCGTTACCAATAAATTGAGGGTATGTGCGAAACATGGGATATAACGAACTTTTAATGAAGTGATGGCATTTATTACATTTGTACTATTATCAGAAATAATAGCAATTACTTTGTTTTTAATATTCCACTGTATTAATATTTCATTGATTACTTAAAATTGTTAAATTACTCTAAAGCAAAAATTGGAATTTTTTCAGTTTACCTCACTAATATGTTGATCTGTGTGATGTTCTTCAATCTTGTCAGTTTTCAAAACAGCAGCTTTCAATTTACCACCGTGTATAAAATGACATGTGACTGTTAAAATACCTTCATTGGCGGGTGATGTTCATAAATCAGTTGTTAATGCTAAATATTCGATATGTATTAAAAGATCTATTAGTTTAATTTTCATTTCATTGTACATGTCAGGAAACAAACCCAATATTGTACAGTACTGCGGTGGCACAAATAATAGCTATTGATATGCTCAAAGACGCACGTAAGCCACCGTGTAAACAAGAAAACTACCGCTTCCATACTACACATAAACTTTCTACCACATTTCTAGTTCCAAGATGTGCACGATTGTATGCCTCTTCATTAATATTTTGTGGATGTAAAAAGGGATTAACAACATATTACTACATGGATAAGCACTGTCTCCGAACAGTAAACCTATCTGATTCAACTGTAATCGAGCTCTAACTGCACTTCTGTTGAAAATCAGACTATCATGTGTTGATCCTGGATGTTTAACCACTATATCCAAAACTTCTATACTAGGACCTGAAACTACCTAAAATATCATTTTATACCTTAGGAAGTTGCAATCCAAACAAAGTGAAGTTTTAAACCTAAACGTTCATAGAATTTGGGCCGCCAGGATTTGCGATTGCTTTGTGGGTGCCATCTACACACTCTGCAACTCGCAGAAAATGTGCTACATTAAAAAGTCGTTCAGTATTTCTGAGAACATCATTCTGGTTTACAGGAAATTTTATAAAGCGCCCTAGGCGACTTGCAAAACTTATTGAAACTTTTTTTATAATTCGTGAAATTCATGCCTGCTTAAAACACCATTGGGTGAGTTTCGACAATTTGTCCCAGCTGCCACTTTAAAGGGGGTAGGTTGTCTTCCACCATTACAACCATATCGCCGATGTTTAAGTTGGTTGTCGCTTTTTGCCATTTTTTGCGACGTTGTTGAAGTTGGGTCAAATATTCTTTATGCTACCGTCTCCAGAAATGTTGTTGAAGTTGTTGGACGCGTTTCCAGCGTGATAGTCGGTTCATGGGAATCGAGCGCAGATCCTCACTTGGTAAGGCCGTCAGTGGGGCACTGATTAAGAAGTGTTCCAGAGTTAAGGCTTCGAGGTCATTGGGATTATGGTATATTGGTCGGGAGTTTAAGCAAGCTTCAACTTGTACAATTAAAGTGTAAAATTCCTCAAATGTCAAAGACGCATCATCGAGTACCCTTTAGAGATGGGATTTTAGACTCTTTATTACACGTTCCCACAATCCCCCAAAGTGAGGAGAGTTTGGTGGTATAAAATGAAAAATGGTATTTTTGTCGGTAAAATGGGTTGTTATCTTATTTTGAAATTTGGCGGATTTAAAGAAAAAGCGGTTGGCGCCTATAAATGTTGTACCATTATCTGAATATAATTTTGATACATGACCTCTTCGAGCAATAAACCTGTTAAAGGCTCCATAGAAGCTTTCGGTGGTAAGATTTCCTACCAATTCGACGTGAACGGCTTTTTTCGCAAAACAAATGAATAACGCCACATACGCCTTGACCTTTCTGATAGTTTGGTTTCTCATAGCCCTCCTTAATTAAAAACGGACCTGCGTAATCAACACCTGATATCGACACATGTAACTCATTTTCTGTAAAGTTATGAAAAATGCATATTAAAATTCTTCTTAAAAAATCGATCTACATAACACATTTATTTTTAAAAGTAGATTTGATTTCAATTGTTATTTTGTTTTAAAGCAGTTTTTTTTTTTAATTTCCCGAAAAATATAATAAAAATTGTACGTTTTTTCAAAAATTTTCGTGAGTTACTATAGTTTTCGATGTAAAGTTTATACAAAAAAATATACTTAAGATAGCAATTTGTAATAATTTTATTATGAAATTGGTATAAATTCTCAGAATACAATAAAACATCAACAATGCATCAATGTACTTGTGTTACGCTAAGTCTTCACTGTCACTGTCTTCGCTCTCAACCTCTTGTTCATTCTGGTTTGTCCCTCTTCTACGGTTTTTTTCTTTTGGCTTTGTAGATATATAAAAGTTATGGTACACTTCAGGAATATTATTGTTTGTACAAAGTTGTAACAAACCCTTCAATTTATTATCTTTAATTTCCAAGAGATCAGAGTATAGTTGAGGCAGAATTTTGGAGTTATTTTTTATGTTGCGGCGACTTATGCCTTTGTTAACATAGAGGGTTTTTGCTTCTTCATTATAGCTATGTTTTAAAAAAAATTGGTCAGGTTTGTCTGGAAAATATAAAGTTTGTTTTATATTGCTAATTTGTATTGGCATCTTTTTTTCCAATTTTGGTTGTTTATAAAACTTGCAAAAGAGAAAAAATCATTTTGGGACATTTCTCTTACTTCGTATGGTTTGCCGATAACCTTGGCCATTCGAATAAGCATTACCGATTGATCAGTTGTGTATATTTCATTTTGTCGTTTTCTTGAGTTTTCCATGACAGCATGCATGCTGTCACCTTCATTCTGAGTATGCCCTTTTTCTAGGAATGTATGCGTAATTTCTAAGTTAAAAGTTTTTGAAACGTAAGCAAACATTGAATATATAAATCTGTTTTTATTCTGTCCGCCGCAATTATCGGAATACAGTATTACTTTTTTAATACCTTTCTGTTGCTGTGTTTTCAAAAAAGACAACAAGCAACTGCTGATTTTTTCCAGACATAGCAAAATCTCTCATGTTTTCCCAAATCGTAAACGGTAAAATTATAGGTAGCTAGTTTACTTTTATAATAGAAAGTACTAACATCTGCTTGAGGCGTTTGTAAAACTTTTTGTAGATCGAAACATGCAACACATGCTGTATTATCATGCACTGCCAGTTCTTTATCTCTGTTTTTTAGAGATCTCGCTGCTTCCTTGATAAGATGCTTGTCGTATTCTGCTTGGCGTTTTGCTTTTTCGGCATCATTTGAATTTTGAAAAGACACACAGGTTTCACAAAGATCCTTTTTTGGCTGGAAGAAACTAATATTAAATTCTGAATTAAACACCTCTCGATATTGTCTCATGGTAGCTGTTGCAGTTGTGTTTTGTTGCTGCATGTATTCTAAGTATAATTTGTACATTTTGGAAATGTTTAGGCCTTGTTCCAGGTACATTGTTTTGAATTTTTTCTACTGTAGTGTGAAGGTATTATAGGAAAAAGTTTTATGTGGTTTCTTACAGAGTCAAGTATATCTCCTTTAATCTTGTGATGTCTGACTTTATGATGACCTCTGAGGTCTTGTTGCAAACTTCCACCATCTCCAACTTTTCCCAACGCTGTAGTCACCCATTGTTCTAATATACCTAGTGTATTTAAAAACATGCGTTTACAAATTTGTAACTCTTTTCTATTTACAAAAAAGATGTACTTTCGAGAAAAATGTCTCTTGAAATTATTTGGTTGAATCATTTGCTTTTTTTTACACTTGTTTGACGCATTTCACAAGAAAGTCTTTTTGTCGTGTATGGTCGCCTATATTTCAAAACTCTTCAAATATCATTTTTCGTTCCTCTTCACTTATTCTTGTACGACATTTCATTCTACATCCTTCCTTACAAACGTCCTTCATTCTCCTTGCTGCAATAACAGTTCCTTTACGATTTTTGTGTTCCCAACCTATATTTAACTCTCTTTTCGCTTTCACATCAACCCAGTTGCTTTTATTTCTCATGCGTTTTCTTACTTTGTTTTCTTGTAGCTCAA
The DNA here is from genome assembly GCA_029207805.1 of Tribolium confusum. Taxonomy (NCBI): domain Eukaryota; kingdom Metazoa; phylum Arthropoda; class Insecta; order Coleoptera; family Tenebrionidae; genus Tribolium; species Tribolium confusum. The sequence continues at coordinate 40,787,154 of JALGAY010000003.1, forward strand.
TTTTTTGTTTTTTGCTCACTTTTTTTGGATTTGCTGCTCAGCTATTTCAGATTCATCGTCGGAAGGAATGTAGTTAGGATCCACGTCAGAAAAGTCGGATAAAGTATGATCTTCATGTTCTGTCTCTATCAGTTCAGTGGAAAACACACTTCCCACAGCTTCTTTAGTGGAAGTAACAGCTACTGAAACATTGTCTTCGTCAGTTTCAGCTGTAGCACAATTACTATCCTGTAAGCACTTTTTATCCGCCAGATTATCTGTAGATTTTTTGGTATCTGTTGCAATGAATCTTTTATTTTGAATATCAATCAGTATAGGACGGTCTTCAAGGATATGAATACTTGCTTTGGCTTCTCTTCTGTCTGCACACCATATAAATACATATTTATTAAATTAAAAAATATTAACAAAAATACTAGTTACTTACGGTACTCATCGCTGTTATTAATTTCAACACTAGCAAGTTTTAAGATTAGCTGTGTTTGTTTACTCATAGTATTTAAAAGTTTTATGACACAACAAGCTGAACACCACACTACCTGATTAACGCAATAACCTCTAAATTTGCTTGACACTCATTACAACTAATATCGTAACTCTACAACTATAACATTAATTTACGACGAAAAGTATAGTAATAGTAACTCAATATACTCTAGTTTTCCACCGAAAAAGATTTGCTCATTGAGTTACTATATTTATAAGAAACAATTGTTGGTTGCATAATTTTATGTATTCAGTTACTATACCTTTCCACGCAGATAATCACAAGGTTTGTTCCAACCACCCTGAGGACCGTGCAATGTACGATCCCGCTCAAGCGCAATGAATAAACGGCGTTCTAACCCAAAAGTGACGGTACGCTGTACGATCCCTACCTGCGTTCCAACCAACCTTTGGATCGTACATGGGACGATCTCGTGGCGGTTATTTCGATACATGGTTCTAGAGTAGGTACTGGTTGGACTATCATGCGCACTGTGAATTTTCGTTGACTTAGATCAAATAAGTTTGAATTTTTTTTATTAAATTCTTAATATGGGCGATATTGATAAAAAAGACAGTGATATTTCATCAATATCTGATTTGAGTAGTGATGATGAAATGTTGATAAATAAACCTCGCATAACAAATCAAAATTATTTAAAAATATTTGTTGTTTTAAAGATTTTTAATGTAGTTTTTACATTATATTTAAATGGTTAGTGATAGTAGGTTTCCATTAAAAGCAAACTTACATACGTCATACAAAACCAGAGGAAATTTAACTAGAAGGCAGCAAAATTATAATTTACAATTAGCAAAAAATCGTTATGTCTTAGAACACTGTTTTGGAATATTAAAACAAAAATTTTGTCAGTTATATTATATTAAATTGCAAAATATTAGGGTATTGGTACACTTTATCAGGGCAGCATGTGTATTGCACAATATAGCAATTGATGATTAAATTCCATTTAATAGGTTACAACCTAATGAAATAGATGTACCAGTTCTTCAACATGAGATTGATGACAAAGATAAAGATGAGGATGAAGATATTTCAATAAGAAATACAGAATTTTAGAATTTTGTTAACACTTCAACCAACGCTTTTTCATTTAAAATTTCGTGCGAAACTGTACCACCAGTACCACCACAAGACGGTCATCAATCCGCTTGGTTCCAACCCCTTGCAAAAACCTCGGCAGTGCCATGTAACCACAAGCGCACTAAAACGGTACAAACAGTACACGGTATCGTCCCGTGTATCGTACAGAAACCGCTGGTTGGAACAAACCTACAATGTATTGGTTGTGTAAAACATAGTAACTCAAAATCGCAAAAAAGTGAGTTACTATAGTTTTCGTTGCATGTGTCGATATATAGAATGTGCGTATCGGTTGTTGTAAACGATTTATTAGAAGATCGCCCATTTTTGGAACCATAAACTTGACGAACTGCTGCTAAAGTTGCGTCATGGGCGGCATGCAACTCATTTTCATGCACAATTCTGATAATGATTAATGTTTGTTGTCAGATGATGTTTTTCAGGTAGAATAATTGGAAGTTTGTTCTCATACCCTATCGGTGCGTTTTTTATTCTACCTCCTACTAGTAATAATTAACATCTAAAAAAGGGTTTAATAATATTGTATTAGTTTTTTACATTCTAGTTGATTGTTTATTTTAAGCATGACAAATTCTTGAGGGAACGCCCTAATTTGAACGTGCCTGATTACTGCAAACATTGAGTTATGTAATTCTTTGGTCGTCAATGCGCTACTGTTTCGTATTTTTTGTCTCGCCTTATTAATGAAATCTAAAACAGTAAGAGATGACCTGTTGAAGTTTTCGAAAGGACGAAGATTTAATAATAATTGGCAATTCCGTATCACATTTTCTCAAATTAATTACAATTTTTGACTTTCTTTGCATAATTGGTGATGGCTCGTGTCGCTTGTCTTTAAAGTAGTGATCTTTACGATTTGAATATTGTAACCACTTTGATTGGTTTACGCATCGCCATTGCGGCCCATGCCACCACAACGGTGAGTTACTTAACACGTAACTGGTGAAGTCACTGTTTTGTTACATAACTGGTGAGCTGGGGTTTACGAAACCCCAAATGAAAACGGCGATGCTGCTAAACTAAAATAAAAAACGCGTATGTTATTTACTTTTAGGTTACCTTATTAAATGAAATGTGTACATGGTTTTAGTAAAAATAAAAAAACAAGTATTTAAGCAATAATTAAATTTTTACTCTGGGACTTGACAAAACACACTTTAAAACTTATTTCTAATTCTGTGCCTCAGGATTTATGTGTATTAAGTCACAAAATATAAATTTTACAGTAGAGCTGTTTGAAGTTTTAGGAAGTGGTTTTCGTTACGTCACGTACAGTGAAGAGTACCACAAAAGGCCAAGTATTTTTTTTTTAAGTTGCACTACTTATAAGATGATAGGTAATTCATAAATGTTAGGGTAACAATTGTGACGAAACTAAAAAAAAAAAATAATAATAAAACAAATTTTTTTTGGACTTGGTATTTTTTTGTTCTAATATTGAGTCAAACGAAATGGATATAGTATCAGTGTCGCAATTTATAATAATAAATCGAAAGGACTTAAATTTATTAGTATTAGACAGTTTTGAAAAAAGGTTCAAAAATTATACAAAATTTATTATGGTTTAACATATAAATATAATTATTGTTATAATTATAATAATAAAAACATAAGAGTATATATATTCTGATAATACAAGGACTAGTAAACATAACATATTTGAAAAAAAAAAAACAGTTGTCATTGCATAAAATAATGTGAAAAGTGACTGCAAAACGTAAATTCTCTAACGCAGAAATTAACAAACATTAAATTAAAGGACAGTTTTCTGTTTTGGCTTTATAACTTCTACTTAATAAAATGGTCAGTCATCCCTTTCATCATTTTCATTCGTAGACGTATGGCTTATGTTTTTATAAAAATTATGAAACTGTTTTGGAACCCACTTTAACAATTTTTGGAGATGACTGTATTTTTTGGTGGATATAGGTTTTGCTTTATTTCTTAAATTTGGCAGTTCTTCTGGAAATGTTGCTCTCCTTCCTGTTCTAATCAGATCAACAGAGCTAAATTCTGGCTCATTGAACTCAGTTTTGTAAAATAGTGTTCCATAACTGTCCTGTCTTACCTGTAGCACCTGTAGTAACACCATTTTCGAAATGCTAACATTATTGCCCGTGTTTATACCATTTTGTTGGGTCTTCAATTGACAATTTGGACAAAACTGGAATAATTGACCGATTGAATCACTCGACGTGCTTATTGCTCCTGATTAGATGTCACTGAATACCTTCCTCTTTGCAAATAGACTTTCTATTCACTAGAATACATTTTACACAACAATTCAAAATCTTCTGTATTTTCTGATGAATCTTAGGTATATAATACTGTTGCTTTACTTCTTCTTGGATTCTCATTGCTGAAAGATGGCCGTTCTCGTGTATCTTTCTTATAATGTTTTTCTGCTATTGCTAGAATTTCACCCAATGTCGTCATTGTTAAGGAATAATTAAACAGTCTCACCAAAATTGGCCTTGAAATTTCTGTTTTCAGGAATTGTTTTCACAGCACAGTCTACGTTTTCCGAATTTTATTGTTGTTTGGCGCCGATCGACACTTGTATGTCGCCACCCGGTCGCCATCTCGTCTTTGTCCTTGGAAAAAATCTTAAGCCCCGTTTCAGATGGACGCGTACGGTCAGCGTGCGTACCGTCAGCGCGCTGACGGTCAGCGTCGTGATTTCTTTTCACATGCACGCGTACGAGTTTCTGCAGTTCAGTTTATCAAAATGACTCTGTTGCCATATGTGCAGCTATGTGCATTTTGCAATAAGCAAGAGTCTGCACTAACTAGTAATAAAAACAATCAGAATAATGAAATATTTAATTTCTGTAGTTTCTATAAGGATAGTTACAGGCATTTGATACAAAAGACGCCACTTTTTCAAACAATTCGTATTTCACTAATGATTGGTAGCCTCAAAATTTAAATGAAAGCTTCTTTTAATGGGTATTAAGAAAATAGAAAATTTCAAAATTACCAGAAATATGAACGTACTCGTATTTTGTAGGTGAAGTTGGCACCACATATTTTTTTGGATACTGTGCTTTTTAAAAAATATTTAGTTATTTAAATTGTGGAATTAAAGTAGGTTAATAAATAATTTAATATAAAACTAATAAAAGGTTTTTTCTTTTATTGGCAACACTGTACCAGTGTGTTTATTTCATCAGCTCCGTACCGTCAGCGTCTATCTGAAAGCACCCATTTCAACAATGACCCGTACGCGCGCGTACGGTACGCCACGCCGGAGGGCCACGCGTACGGTGACGAAAAAATGCGCGCTGACGGTCAGCGTTCATATGAAAACTCCTTTGATTATATATACAAGTGGATACCTAATAGCCTAGGGACCAACCGAACACATAAAAAGAAATGGGATGAAATGTAGGATGACAAGTTGTGCGCATGACAGCGCCTAATTTAAAAATATTGAACATTTTAATTCAAATATGTTAAGTTCCAACATTTTCTAACTGAAAAGTGAAAAGACTTGAAAAAAATATATATAAATAGGTTAATAATAAAAAACAAACCATACGCAAACAAAATTTATTGATTTTTAAACAATATAATTTTTGATAGTTTCCGCCTAATACAATTTTCCTTATTTACAACAGTTTTACAATAATAATGTATTCTAATTTTGACAAATAAATCTATAATCAATTTAATTAAATTCGTGCGATGATTGTCAAAAATGTCTTGGTCCGCTATATGATGAAAAAAAGCATCGGATAAAAAAACATGCTGATTTGCTTGGGCAAATGATCTATGCTTTATTAAGTTGATATTTTTTTTTTAAATTATTACACATTTGCCTGAAACAAATTTCTGTAATTTTACAAACTTTTGTTACATCATCAGATGGGATTTTTAGGTTTCCGCGATTTTTTATAAATAAAAAAGAGTCTTTAGATGATTGCTTATTATTAAGGACGGCCTGACAAAAGTGGCACGTTATTTTTTTCTCTATTTTAAATACTGTGAACCCCGCAATATACTCAACCACTGTAAAACTAAATAAGCTTAGTTCCCATTTTGTATATAGGTAATCATGATCGCTAACTTCTATCTGCACATCAGGCTCAATGATATTATCACAACTTGCTTGTGAATAAGTTCCAACTGACAAAATTTTGATGTCACCAAAATCCTGGCAATTGCCAGAACTTTGCACTTCATGCCTCACAAGCAAGCGACGATAAGCGCACTTAAACTGATGTGCTGATGGATTATTGTTAAAACCTCCCTTACTCCTAACAGCACTAAAAAAAACTTCCAAATGGTCTTGGCTTAACTTATAAGTTAACAAGTAATTGTAACCTGCATATTTTTCTTTTAAGAGACAAAACAAACTAATTGAATTTTTCAAATCTACGATAATGCCCAAAAAACCTGTCTTCCTATCTGAATCTATAATAAAAGTTGTTCCTATTTTAATTTGTTTTATGTATACAATGATTTCATCTATTTTTTGACGCAGAAATTGCAAAGTTTCCTCACATATCTTTTTTTTATATACAGATTTTGCTACACTTTCACTTAAAGTTTGAATGGCGAGTTTGGCATTCATTTTTTCATTTTGCCATTGAATGTGTCGTGTTGTCAATTTGTTGCCTAAGCGAAGTCCTTCGGTTGCTTGCACTTGTTGTAATTGTTTGATAAAACTCCACTTTACAAATTCTGATTCCACATTTAGTATCTCCTTGGCCCCAAGTGCATTTCTTACGAGCTTAATCATGTGCACAGCATCAAAGAATACAAATACTTTGTTCTTGGTTTCATAGTGAATAAACCAAGGCTGAAAGCGGTCGAAGCTGAAATTGCAGCCTAAAGCTGTGCACATTTTAATATTTGAAGCCGTCCCATCAAAAGTTAGTGAATGGCATTTGACATTAACATCCTCAAGCATGTTGAGGCACCTTGATATCAAATGTGATCGTTCTTCTCCAGTCATTCCATTAATAACAAAATATCCCAAAGGAATTTTCCAATGGGAATTTAGCGAAACTGCTATTATGACAAGGACATTTTTTCCCAGCTCTTTAATGTCCTCATTGGAAGTATTGTCTTCAGTTCCGACATCTACATACCCGTCAAACTTCTTTCCATTCCAATGGACATTTTGTCTAATTGACATCTCATCAATAACTAAATTCACAAGGACAGGACCATTTGCTCTGCTTTTCAATTTCAGTGCTTCAAAAGCCTCTTTCGTGAAGCCTGGTTCTGCATCAATTGCCATGTACCAATTTTGTAATGTGCTTGGATTTGGCAATTTATTATTAAATATTTTTCTCACATATTTATAGGCTTTTGGAGAATAAAAGTTCAAAGTAAGAGCGAAAGCTCGCAATTCAGGAGGAAACTTCTCTTTCTTTTTTTTACTCATAAAACGTCTCCAAATTGCTTTCACAGAATCTGAAGCTGTGACCTTAAAATTAAAAAAATGAAATAAACTTAAATTATCAAATAAAATAAATCATACAAGTAGTGTCGAAAAGCAGTTTCCTCTTTAAATCATTCGTCTTTTCAACAGCATTATCATAATGTCTGCGTGCACTCCTTGGAGAATTAAACAGTTTTCGACGTTTTTTGGGAGTGGTCTCTAATGAAACATCTGGAGTTGTAGAAGATTTCGAAGTTGGCTCATCATTCACTGCTGCAAGATAAAAAAACAAATTTTCTCTTTGTGAATACATATTTTTCAAAGAAAACTTACATAAAACAGTATTTGATTGATAAAAAGACGTTTGCAGATTGGCAGTTGATTCTTGTATGTTGCAAGAATTTACCAGAGCTGGAAAAATAAAAAAAATAAATAAAAATTATCTAATTTTTTTACTTTAATGAAAATCTACCTGTATTATTTATAGTAGTGTTCAATAGCAAAGGCTGATCAGCCTCTGATAAGAAACGTGTATTGTAAATATTATTTACAGATGCAGGGGCTGACACAACTACAAGAGGTGACTCCACTGTCATCAAACTGAGCTCACCACTAGCTTTTCCATAGCAATTTGGCAAATTAGTAACTTGCTTTTTTACGTTCTTTGATCTGCTAATAACAAACATTTCATTAGTAAATTGTAAATTTACAGGGCAATATAAACATTACTTTTTCTGCAAAAACATTGTTGGGACTGAATTTTTAATCAATCTACTTCGACCACTTATAGTATTACTAAAGCATGACTTGGCAAAATGTTGGCTACAAACTTGAGTACTTTTCATTATATCATCTTCACTGAATTTAAATGCAGCAAGCCACTGCTTCCTAGAAAGAAGATCTTTTGGAAACCTATGAATGAATATAAAATTTTATAAAACCAGTGCACAAATTAAGATTTCCAAACTTACCGATGATAGGATAACGATGGATCCTTTGTTTTGCAGAAATAACACAGCTTATTATTGCCGGTCATATTGTTTTCGCCAAACAAAAAACACAAAATTAATTCAAAAAAGCAACTTTTTATAAAAACACGTGGTCTCACAAAACTTCGCACAATCGACACAACCAGTCGGCACAACGCACAAGTCAAAAAGATATGTCAGCTGTCTAAAAACTTCTGTCAATTGAGAAACGGTACTTGCGCAAAAGATTGGCATCCTACATTTCGTTGCATCTCTTTCTGGCGTACGCTATTTTTGAGGGTATCCTTGTCCCCCAAATCTTTTCAAAATGTGTACTCCTCTAACACATTGAATTAGGTATCCACTTGTATATATAATCAAAGGAAAACTCAGATTAAATTAATGCCAATGGTACGCACGCTGACGGTACGCACGCTGATCGTACGCGTTCATCTGAAACGGAGCAAATGGAAAGTTTTGGGTCCAAATCTCAACGGTCGCACTTACACTGATTAATTATCTTTTAAAGTCAAATTCCAATAATCACCTCCGATCGATATTTCACTATTCGCGTCCACTTTTCGCTGGTTAAACACTCCTGTTATTGTTTTCAGATCACGGTCGAGTCCCCAATTTTGTAGGCTCAAAGATTTAATTGTTTATTTTAAAATAACTTTAATTACACTGTATAATTAAATAGTAGATAATACACTGATATGATGAGATGATTCTCTGATCGTCTAGGGGTCGGTGAGTCGGTGAGTGGCATCCGCTGTGGTGAGCTAAAAACAATACGTACGTCTTATTTGTTTTCAATACGTCGTTATTCACCACAGGGCAAAGCTCAACTAACGCTGGATACCAGCGCTGCCGTTATGTATAATACGAATAATACGATTGTACCAATCTCAGCATCAAAAATGTACTAAATTGTACCGCCGAAGTTAAAGCGCGGAAATTTAAAACCTATGAACACGGGGAGCGAAACTATGTGTATGAAAAGAGTGTTAGTAAAACAATAAAAGAAATATAAACATTATATTTGTAACAAAAAAAAATTAAATAAAGAAAAAACAAAAATACGCTTAACTCTATTTTAATAAGGCATTCGGTACTTACCAATGAAAACAAATGGTATTCCGCAACAATTCTTTAGTTGCTAACAAATTATTGCACGTTGCTGTGTCTAAACAATTTCTATTTTTTCTCTTTATCAAATTTAATGAGGAAAATGTACGCTCAGCACTGGCACTTCCGTGTGGAATACATAAAATATTTTTTAAAAAATTATATAAATTACTAAAATTATTCACATTAAGTGCATTTTTGTAGGTTCCCAATTCCGCTACAAGATCCTCTATTTGTATATTTTTATTAAACTTATCCGGAGGAATATCACTAATCATACGCCATTCGGTATTAATGTCTTCGTAAAGTTTTCATTAATTATTGAGGGAAATTGCTTTACTAATGGAATGATGGTTGTCATTCGTTGCTCTGAAAATATATTAATTGGATCTAACCAGGTTAATTGCTGATATAATTTATTATTAAAATTAAAACGTTGTCGAATTTGAGAAGCCAACTCAAATATAAAAATTGAGGCAGTTTAACCGAAAGTTATGTATATCTGATACACTTACGTCTTTTGAATCTATGATTTCCTGTACATGAAAGCTAAAATAAATCTGTTCAACGGGCAGAAAGTTTGCTGGATCTTTTAGATTTACTTTACCGATATCGGTGTTTTTAACATATTGCAACTGTAGGTAATTTTTTAAAATTTGAGTAAAATCAGATGCAACTGTAGGTAACGATTGGTGTAGTCTAGTTCTCTCTGACTGAAATTCCACATTCAAATGGTTAATTATTTTTAAAACGTACGATACAAAATAAAGATACATTTTGTTCGTTTTATTTTTGAATTCAGTCAATATTTTATTTACTTTAAAGGAATCTTCTTCAAAAGCCACATTTGTAAAATATAAAGTTAAAGGTTCATATTGCTCTAAAAGTCTGTTAATAACTTTGTGCAGTGAAAGCCATCTAGTTTGAGATGGCCTCAAAATTTTATGAGGTTTCAAATAACAAAATTTTTGAAATTCTTTAAATGTAGCAATTCTTTTAGAACTATGAGAAAAATGAGAATAAATATCTCTCACCAACTCTTCCACCACATCTGGTATTTTTGCACAAGCATATTTACTGCATAAATGAAATGAATGCGAACTGCAACCTACTACTAATAAGTTGGATATATCTTTCTTTAAAAGTGTTTGCACTCCATTTAGTTGGCCCATCATTGTAGCGCAATTATCAGCTGCAAACCCTAGTAAATTTTTAATATACCAGTTTTATCAAAAAACCTAGTCAAAGATTTATAAATATTTTGAGAAGTACTCCCTTTCTCTAACTCTAACAAAGCTAAAAATCTATCTACTACCCTTGTGTCTTTAAAATAACGAAGTATTAGTGCCAAACACTTTTTTGTTGAAATATCAGTAGTTTCATCAATTATTAACGAAAAAAATGTTTGGTTTATATCTTTGACAATCTCTTTGGTAACGTAAGAACCTATGACATCATTTATTAAACCAGTTGTTTTGGTTCTACTGCATCTTATTTTAGTAGCAATATCAGAATCAGGACAGATAGATTTTACTAAATTTGGTAAATGCTCCATTGTACTAAACGATAAATCATGCTCAGTGCATTTGGTCCGGTGAACCTTTATATAGGTATATTCCGATGTCTCATACTTGAATTTTTTTTACACAATTCAGCTAATTGATCTATAGTTAGGATACTGCAGTGTTTTGCAATAAAAATACACAAACTACATTTAGCAATTTTCATAGCATCCAAATCAACATCTTTCTTGAAATTAATTTTTGCTTGTTTGTTAGTTTGAGTAACGGTTGAATGACGGTTTCGTCAGAACATTATGTATTTTCTTAATTTTCGGATAAGTTAATTGTCGGACAAGTACAAGTCTGCTTTGTCTAGTGTTAAAACTTCTCTTAGTTCGGTAGACTCATTGGGGTTACGACTTAATGCGTCTTCATGTCGCATTTGAGCGCCTGGCCTGTACTTGACCGTAAATCAGATGTTACCACCACCTAGGAATAATTGCAATTATTGCTGGAATCAACTGAGATTTGTTAGAAGATGCTTTCAAGGCGTTACAGTACGTAACAATTGTAAATTCAATATCAAGAAGATACGTTCAAATTTTTTTAACAATTTTTACTACTGCCAATGTTTCTAATTCAAAAGAATGGTAGTTATACTTATGTTTGCTGGTCTATCTGCTACAATACGCTCTGGGATGTAGTTTATCATCGGTTTGATATTGCAACAGACTACTGGCAATCCCCAATGAACCAGCATCTGTGTGTAGCTCAGTAGCAGCACTGGGACTATAAATAGATAAACCTGGTCTAGAAATCAAAACTTCTTTAAGTTTCTCAAAAGAAATATTCTCTTCTATTCCCCAAGTCCCTGGTATACCCTTTCGAGTTAAGTTAGTCAAAGGGTGAGCAATTCGTGCGTAGTTCTTCACAAAACGCCTAAAATACCCAGTAAGTCAAGTAAATTGCCTGATTTGCGTAACATTTATTGCAGCAGTGAAATTAGTCACTACTTGAATCTTATCTAGTCCAGGACATTTAGTTCCACTGCTTACTTCAAATCCAAGATAATAAACAATTTCTTTGAGAAAAGCACACTTCTGAAAGTTCAAGGTCAAACCTTCTGATCTATAACTCCCAAAACTTTTCTCAAATCACATAAAGCTTTTTTTGTGTACTAGCATGTAGTAAAAGATTATCAAGATACACGGCAGCAATATTCAAAACCGGTTTAAGTAAGTGATTCATAAAACGGTAAAAAGCTCGAGGACCATTGGTTAACCCAAACGACATTCGCAAATACTCGTATTGACCACTTGGTGTTACAAAAGAAGTATAATGCCGCAGGGCCGGCAACTTTACTTTTTGCCGTGTGTTGCTTTGATCTGAACTGGGTTTACCTACCTATTTCCAAAAAAAAAAAAATTTTTGATCAGATACTGAATGTCGAATGTTCGTTGAGGACAAATGGTAATTATTCTAAAGACAATTGAAATTAGTTTATACTTATTTATTTATTAATAGGGCCTATAATTTAATTGAGTTCCGAACAAATTTTGCAAAGTGTGAACTTCGTACAGAACATTTGCATATCCATTCATTTATGATTGGCCGAATATCCAAGTTTTCTGAATAGTGTTTATGGACATACAAAATGGAGATGTGGTTTAATCGATCTTGACGCATAGTCGAACGCAAATAATTTTTTAATCGACGGAGCGCGGAAAATGACTGCTTTGCCGTGCATGTTGTAGTCGGAATAGTGAGGACAGTTTTTAACAGTTTTGTAATTTCTGGAAGCATATCAGCTACAGGGGGATTTGCTCGAAGAAATTCAACTGCTTGCATCAGGGTAGTCGGTCGTCTCATAGCTTTTTCTTGCATGATGTCTAGTAACATATTTCTGTAATGTTAATCGGTCCTCATCAAATTCTTCAGATTTAATGTTATAAAATGCTGTTACTACTTCAACAGATTCATGTTTTTTTGTTACAAAGTCTTCAATCGAATTGAGAAAACTTAGAGTATGCGATTCAAATCGGCTGTATAATGTGGTCAATGCAAGATCCAGGATTTCAAAACATTGCTTTTGAAAATATTTTTCAGCAGACTCAAATATATGCGTAGAAGTAGAACTCTCAATCCGTCTAGGAGCTCTACGAATTACAGGGATTTTCGGAGCTCCTAATTCCAGGGTCCTTGCTCCAGTTGAAACTTTTATCCATATGCCCGGAAATTCGTGATCCTGAAGTGATTGGATGTATAACTTCAAAGCATTTATCTTAGCCTCTGATTCATGCACGCTTAGCTGCGACGCCTGAAGTTCTCCGTTTACAGCTTCAACTCGATCAAAGATGGTAATTAGGACTTGCAAATAAAAATAAAAATCAACAGACTCTATTCTTCGAAGATATCCCATTGCTGCAGCTGTTGCATTTGCATTCTCTTTACTTTTGGCAATATCCATAAAAAATTCATTAAGGCCCCGTAGTTTAATAAAATTGTTCTTGTTAAAAGAGATTTTATTCTCATGCACCATCTCGTGGGGCAGAATTTGGAAAGCCGAGGTGCACTATTCTCTTGCAGATCACAAAATGCGTGAAGACGTTTGGGCGAATCCCTTACAAAAGTTATCATATCCTTAATAACACCAATGAATTCTCACACAAAGAAGATGTTTTCTAAAGCATCTTGCACCACAAGATTAAGACGGTGTGTCACGCAATGCACAAATATTGCACGAGGTTCTTCTTCTTTCATTCAAGCTTGAAGACCTGAGAGATGCCCTTTTACGTTTGAAGCTCCATCAAAACATTGTCCACGAAGATTTTCAATTTTTAGGTCAAAACGTTGTAGAACGTCTCTAACAATGCTAAACAAAGTTTCTGATTTTGTGCTGGCGGTTTCATAAAATCCAATGAAAGATTCGTGAACTTCTAAATCTTTGCTTACCCAGCGAATTGACAAAGAAACTTGTTCTACTCTGGCTACATAAGCTGTCTCATCAATTACAGTCGCAAAAATTCCAGCTTCCTTAATTTCAGACACGATTTTATGCAAAATAGAATTTGCCATAAGCTGCAACATTTCTTCGACATTTTTATGATGTATCCATTTATATCCAGTTCTCTTGATGCCCTTGATATCCAGTCCCTCTAAATGCAAGACCTTGTTCTGCTGAAAATTGTACAGTTGTGAACATCTTCTCTAAAGCTGTTCTCGCTTCATTCACTTGTTTCTTTTTATCTTTGGATAAATGCTCGTGTACACTTGGTTTTTCACGATTGGCAAGACCTCGGACAGCTGCTTGATGAAATTCGCTGTTTTCTTGTTTATTAAAAGCTGAAATAGCTCTGCACCATGTATCGAATCCTTTAACGACAAATGCGTCTTTAGAGCGGAGTGCGTGCGGATCGTTTGGCAAAGGTAACTTGAGATTAACGGCTCGACTATAAAATGAACAGGTGGTTTTTCCTCCTTTATTTGAAGGGTGTTCTAACCATGAAAACTTCTTCATCCAGTAAGTTTGAAATTTTCTACCCGTTCCCGTTGGAGTACAAGATACAGACGCTGAAGGTGAAGAAGTCGATGTATAACCTGCAATTAGTTTTATTTAAGTATAGCAAAATTTCGCTTAATGATCAAATTAAAAATTTTCAAATACTAACCTGCTTCTTCACCAGACAAATCCTGATTTTGTCTTCTGACCTTGTTTTCCCGTTCTCGTCCAATGCGTACCACCTCTGCATCACCTCTCCATTTCTTAATAAACCGGTCCATAGTCACGTGTATCCAAATTAAAACGCGTCGCACAGGAAGAAATCACACTAGTCAGGTAACCACACAATACAAATTGATAACAACGCTACAGGTTGGAATGACTTATTAAATATTCGGAATGTAACAACCTATCTGTTCGATAGACAGACTGTTTATATGCTACTCTCGATGGACCGTGCTCTAACAATGAGTAATGAACAAGACAGCTCTTCGATCAATACTAACTTTATTAAAACAAAAACATAACAATATAAACCTAATCTACAGTGAATATAAAACAAAAATAGAACTTATAATAAATTGATACTCTGTACATTTAAATATATAATAAATTACATTTTGTCGGTCGCTGGAAAACCGTGCAATTGTTATAGTACTTTCCCCCGCTGAAGTAAGCAAAATTGTGCTTACCAAATTTTATTTAAATTGTTTCAACATGCTGAAATATTCGTTGCAATTTCTTTGAGCAATAGGTCCCAGTTAATGACCTATTGTCTCTTGACATACATTTGTGGTTTACAGAAAAATGGAAATAATCTGTTTAACGATGGTTAATCACAGACTTAAAATGAACTAAATGTTTTTCATGTGGAATACAGTGCATCCAAACGGGTCTCATTAATATTCCGAAATTTATTACAAAACTTGCAGTGCCAGATGTGTGTAACATTAAGAATTTTGAATAGAATTTTTGCCATGCACAAATCGTCCCTCGACACCGCTGCCGAGTGAAAATGACACTTGCGCTTGATAGTCGAACTAAAATACTAAGTAGATACAAAATTTCAAAGTGACATTTTTTTTTATCTGCGCGGTTTCCGGTGTGTTGCTCACATCGTCTCGTGTGTAGCTCAAGCTCTCAAGCGACACAACTGTTGCCGGCCCTGTAATGCCGTTATTTTTCCTCAATCGGTATTTGTATGTTATATTATCGGTATGTAATCGATCAATCTGATCACTAATCCTAGGAAGAGGGTGACTATCCTTGAGTGTTACTGAATTCAATTTACAATAATCGACGCAGAGGTTCTTTCCTCCGCTCTTCTTATGGACTAACACAATTAGTAAAGCATAATTTGAATTTGATTTCTGGATGATATTGGCATTCATTAATACTTTTATCATTTTGTTAATATTTCCAGCTTCACTAGGGTCCATTCTATATGGTTCAAATGTAAATGGTTTCTCTTCTTGTAAACGTACTTCCATCCTTACATTTTTGGCGCAACCCAGCTCACTCATAGCAAGTGCAAAACAATCTCGATAGTGAGTCAACAACTCTATTAAATTTTGTCTTATCTCAGGAGTAACGTCACCAACGTTTAGTTCAGTCCATTCAGTTCACAGAGAATATTTCTGTATTTTTAAAATAGTTGGTTGAACGCTGTTCTCATAACATTTTCATCCTCTCGCAATAATTTGATTCTTTTTGAAACGAATTTGGTTCTTAGCGTAGTTTATAATCGAAAGCACAGCACATATTTACACAGCGGTATATTTTTATCTAAGTGCATCATTATACTAGGTATTACATACCCGTATTCCGGTACGGGTGGAAAACTGTAGTCAACGAAAACATATTGCTCTGTTAATTCTCTGTTAAATACTCTGAGTGCCAGAGAGACTCTTGGTTTTGTTACAAAATTGGTACAGGGTGGGAGGTTGGAGTGACGGTCGAACGATATCGAAGATGGAATAGAACATGCCGCCCCCTTGATGTAACAGTACTTCAACTTAAATAATAACTATAAAAAATTATAAAAATAAAATGAAATATAACTAAGCTAACATACATATACAAAAAATAATAAAAATCAACGCACTATTCGCTGTTAGGCAACGCGCAGATCTTTTTGATCGCACGTTTATAAAAACCACTGGTCGTTTTGACGGTCACTACCCGCACTACACCGTCACTTCCAGGATGTACTCCAACAACACGACCCAACTCCTACTTTTGAGGCGGTAGGTTGTCTTCCATAAGCACCACCAAAGTGCCCACGGTGATGTTCTCGATGTTGTAATGACCCTTTGGGCGTTCCTGTAGTTGGGTCATGTTCAGAAATGCTGCTGGAGCTGTTGGACTCTCTGCCAGCGTGACAACCTAGTTGGGTTTGTAGACGCTAGGTCAGACTCAATGGGGGACGTCATCGAGGCTCCAATGAGAAAATGTTCAGGTGTGAGAGCCTCGAGGTCATTTGCATCTATGGATAAGGGGGTAATTGAACGGGAATTGAGGCAGGCTTCAATGGAAATTAGGAAGGTGTTAAATTCTTCAATTGTTAAGAATTGTTAAGGACCCAGCGTTCTCCGCAGATGGTGTTTAACCGATCTGACTGCTCTTTCCCACAATCCCCTGAAATGTAGCGACCGGGCCGGAATAAATTGAAATTTTGTATAACTAGCCGACATGCTATTAATTATTTTGTTTTGAAACTCTTGGGACCTAAGTGTTTCGTTCGGCACCTACAAAATTAGTGCCATTGTCACAGTAAATTTCGAAGATGTGTACCTCTCCTGGAAGTAAATCTTTTCAACGCCGCTAAAAAGGTTTCGTTTATTAAGTCACCGACGAATTCTAAATGCACCGCCTTGGTAGCAAAACAAACAAATAAAGCGACGTAGACCTTAACTTTTTGCGTGTTTCTAGTTCGGTTTTCTTTAATTAGAAACGGGCCTGAATAATCTACCCCGCAAAAGTAAAAGGGCCTTAATGGTTGTACCCGGTTTGTTGGTAGGTCGCCCATTTTTTGGCTGGTTATTTTCGAATTAGCTCGATTACATTTTACGCAAGTGTGCGTGATTTTACGTACCAAGTTCCGACCACCCAAGGGTTAATACTTTTGCCGAACGGCCGCCAAAGTTGCGTTTTGACCTGCATGCAATTCTTTGAGATGAGTTTCTCTAATAATCAACTTAGTGATATGGTGTTTATTTGGCAAAAGTATTGGAAATTTGCAGTCGTAATCTAGTCGAGAATTTTTTAGACGATCTTCAACCCGTAATAAGTTATTTCTATATAAAAAAGGATCTAATTTTAGTAACTTATTGTTGTGTGCTGGTTTATTTTTTTGTTTAAATATTTAATATCTTCCGCAAAGTACGTTTGCTGTAAAAATTTTAAGATCTCGGTTTCAGCCGTCTTAAGTTTGTTAATTTGAATTGGACCGAATTTTTTGTGATCCATTTTTTATATTATTAATAAACCTAAGTAAAAGAGCGACAATTCGTTTTAGCTTATTAAATGATAAGTATTTTGAAGACACCGGATGTTCCGACTCTGTAGAAGAGGTTTGAAATTTACGTATATTTTCTATAGAGGCGTTACGGTGGACTAACGAATTGAACGAATCAAAGAAACTGAACCACTCTGTAAATTCACCTCCAAAGGTGGGTAACGGAATAGGTTTTAAATTAATAATTTCTGAATCTACCGGTTTATTCGCAGATTGATTGGACGGTCTCAGAGTAAAAGGGTATAAGTCAAAATTCTTCATTTTTCAGGAACTGATAAAAACAATATACACTCTGTATTTCTATTTTATATTTTTCAAGACGATACATGACTCTTTTATAGAAGCAACGTGAAATGTATCTTTCGCAGATTTTTAACTTTTATTTTTATTTTGATTTTGGAAGACATGTTACCTTTTACACAAAACTAACACTGACTTGTAACATTGTACTCTTTGAAAAGAAAGTTGAAAAAACGACAATTATAGTAATACAATTAAGATTTATTTTCTTTTAAAAAATTTGAAAATACATAAAAAGTGGAATATAAAATTAACTCGAAGAAATTAGTTTTCATCGGAATCCGAATCCAGAATAGGATCTCTTAGCATCGTATTTCTTGTGCTAGTAGGCAAGTTGAAAGTAGGTCTTTTTTCTTCACTTCTAAAATTGGTACGGGTGCATTATAGCAAATAGGAGGACATAGCGTAGGATTTGGACGATTTCACTTTTAGATGTCTATGTCAGAAAATGTTTCCTCTTCTTTCAATTTTTTTTTTGTAGAATACTTTTATTGGCGTATCTTTTTTAAATCGGAGTCTCTTAACGTTTTTCCAAAAAAATTTGTCTCCACTTTCGTTTGATTCGTTTATGGTAATTTGCGTTTTTAACAAATTAGCGTAATCCAAAAAATCTTTTTGTTCAAGTTCTATAACCACAAATGGGTTTTTCTTATTAACGTGTTTCATCATTTGGGCTCAGTCATGTGGATGACTAGTAGGTGTGTCATAACGTTTTTTAAATTTTTTGATTTGGGCATGGTCAGAATCACATTCCATTCTATTATGTCCTGGAATCATAAACTTGTGGTCAACTATTTCAAGGTAGATATTTTTTACAAGCGAAGTGCACATAGCCAAAAAGGGTGAATTTTTATTCTGACCTGGACACGTATCACTATAAAGTATTACATGTTTGATATAATGTGGCAAGCTTTCTACTGCTTTAAGAACGCAAGAAGCGATCTCATTTGCACCTTTTTTTTGCTACGGGTTTATGCCATACGAAACAAGTAGCTTTATCATTTTTCATATTATGAACAGTTAGATTAAAAGTCCACAACTGTCTCTTGTAGAATACTACCGACGTTTCAATATTTGAGGTTGGTAAACACTGTTGTAGATCATATGCTAGAGTTGTCATATTTTCTTCAATTTTTGAACGTTGTTTATCTAGTTTTTTTGACGTTTAAGCTATTTCAGCATCATTGTGCTGATCTATTTGTTGTTTCAGAATTTTTGTCCACATTTGAGCCGAAAAGTTAGTAAGAGCCTCGGTCCACAAATTAAATACTCTATTTCTGTCATCACTGTTTTGGCCAATGTGTTTGTTGTAATATGATTTGCAGTAGGCCCAAGCTAGTTCGATGGGGTTGTATTGACAGTGATACGGCGGCAATCTTAAAACGTCAATTCCATTTTGTGTGAGCAATTCGTCAATAACATATGTTGTTTGGAAATTTTGTAATGTTGGTTGAATTATCTCCCACAACTGCTTTTTTGTAAATTTATCGTTGAACGAAATGTTATTTTCTAAATATTGCTGCACGAGAGTTTTTTTTTGTATTCTGTGTTGAAGGTTTCTTAACGCGGACAGAGTGATATGGAGCTTTGTCCATTATTACCACAATTTTTGAATTGATATTATATTCTTGTAAGGTCGGTATTAGTTGGTTAATTACCCATTGCTTAAAAAGACTACTATCCATAGTTTTGTGGTAGTCTTTGTCATTATTATTTGATGCAAGAAGAAAGCTGCAACCATTCAAGAAGCCTGAGGAAGATCCAACGTGCAAAACTGTGAATCGCTGTCCTCCAGTTTTGCCAATTTGAATTCTCTTGTTGACATATTTTCATTCACCTAGGTTTTTCGTTGTGAACCATGTTTATACAGCCACGTCTCGTCTAATAAATGAATTTGATGTTTGCGTAATTTTCTTTGTATTGTAAATATTTGCTTAAAAATGTGATTTGTTTTGCCACAATAAAAGGTCTTTCCATCAAAATTTTGCAATTATTTTTTAGTTTATATTTGTAGCCCATTGACTTTAAAATCTTATACAAAGTAGTCCTACATCCAACAAATCCTAGTTCTTTTGCACTTTTAAATAATCTATCTAAACTAAAGTAAGTTCCTGTCTTCTTAAGTTCGTGTATTTTGAGACTTAATTCTTTTTAAAAAAAATTATTATCCTTAAAAATGGGTTTTTTTCCGCTTTGCCTTTGTAGGACTGAAATTCTTCACCACGATCGTAGGCACTTAAAATTTGCATGATTGTTGAACGTGATACCTTATAGATCGAAAAGTAAATAATTAGGTTCCATTTAATAGTTAATAGAAAGAAAATACCAAAAACACAAATGAAAGATGTTTATGGATTTGACGCTGACTTAAGTCTGAATTCATGTCCTGAATTAATTTCCAACAACGTTGCACAGAATGCTTCATTTGAGCGCTTAATAAGTTTCTTGTCGTGCGGGGCATTTTTGAAAAATTTAAATTCAAATAGACAGTTACAAAGACAATACGCTTATGTAGTATCAACAACCCAGAGAAGAAGCAAATGATAACTTAATGCTATTGCTTTTTTAAAGTGTTTTTAAGATTTACTTTTATTATTTTTTTATTTTAGATCAGAGTCAAACTAGAAAAAAAATATTGTATCTAACTATATAGAGAAACTACAAATTTATGAGGTTTGTAAAATAAAATTTAAACCTGACACCAAAAAAAAGACATTGCAACATTTGTTACAAAAATTTTATTCACTTAAAAAAAACTTACAACGGAAACCCAAAAAATAATAAAGGTAATTATAAATATAAACTAACTAATTTATTAAATATTTATATATAAAAAACACAATTCTCAAATTGACAAACAACATAATAATGTATGATGAGTCATATAGGAATTTGGTAGTGGCCATTAAAAAGTCGGACAGTAAATTTGACAAAGTTCTATAAAATTTTTAAAAATTGCAACACCTATTAAAGCATAAAATTAATAACTTATTAAGGTGTTATTGTCAGTGTGATCAATGCCGTAATTTACAGGCAAATCCATAATTTCGAAAAGTTTTTTTTTGTGGTCAATGGCCACTACTGTACATTATTACTTTCAAATGAAAGGAGATTCTTGGTTCAACACCTGGATAAACAAAAACAAACAATTTGACACTGACAAACCTCGCAGACCATCTAAAAGACAAAACTGAGTCAGTTACCAGAAGTCGAACTAATGGATTTCTCCTCTCATTCCCATTCATACATGTAGAATCGTCAAAATTATAAATTATTGCATTGATCGCTACAAATTGTTGAACACTTGAAAGTTTTAGAAGTTTCTGTCTTTTCCAAACTTGAAGAAATGCTTGTTCACATTATTCACAAAGCCTTCAGACACATTTGTATTGTATCAATTGTTACAACCGAGTTACTTGCAGTAATATTTCTTTTGAAGTAAAACATCAATGTCAACACTTGACTCACAAAATAAAAAAAAACTACATAAGGGACTCGTAAATCCTAAAAAACAGAAAATTTAATCACATATAGTATCCCATAACATCAACTTATTTTTTTAACCCATATCAGTTAAAACAATTACTCACATTCCTTAAAACAGGTCCTTAGTAGGTTCTAAGTAAGATAACAGCTGAAAGTCCACCTAAACACCTACAAAAATAAGCAAAATTTAAGTACAATAACTGTAATTATATATCAATTTCACCTTGTAATTATCAAAACCACTAGTGGTCCAGTTTTTATTTTAAGTTTTCGATTCTTTTGTTTGCGGCCAAGTTTCACATGATGCCTTGGTTCAGTAAATCTTGGAAGGTATATATTTTTTAAGAGAAATCTATATAAAAATTTCTACTTCTGGGGCCATTCCCGATTTCGGTAGGATCACTTGATATACGGGTAACGCCAATGGAAATCACTAGACGGGTTCAAATTAAAAGAGATAGCTATATACACGCATGAGTGAAACAAAGATAGAAATACTTTTAAATGCATTTCTAGGGATTTTGGATTATTATGTTGCCTACATTGGTAATTAGTTTAGTATAGCTTGAGTTCAAATTAAAAGAGAGGTCCAAGAGAGAGATAGAGAGTTGGCGCTACCCTTTGATTATATATACAAGTGGATACCTAATAGCCTAGGGACCAACCGAACACATAAAAAGAAATGGGATGAAATGTAGGATGACAAGTTGTGCGCATGACAGCGCCTAATTTAAAAATATTGAACATTTCAATTCAAATATGTTAAGTTCCAACATTTTCTAACTGAAAAGTGAAAAGACTTGAAAAAAATATATATAAATAGGTTAATAATAAAAAACAAACCGTACGCAAACAAAATTTATTGATTTTTAAACAATATAATTTTTGATAGTTTCCGCCTAATATAATTTTCCTTATTTACAACAATTTTACAATAATAATGTATTCTAATTTTGACAAATAAATCTATAATCAATTTAATTAAATTCGTGCGATGATTGTCAAAAATGTCTTGGTCCGCTATATGATGAAAAAAAGCATCGGATAAAAAAACATGCTGATTTGCTTGGGCAAATGATCTATGCTTTATTACGTTGATATTTTTTTTTAAATTATTACACATTTGCCTGAAACAAATTTCTGTAATTTTACAAATTTTTGTTACATCATCAGATGGGATTTTTAGGTTTCCGCGATTTTTTATAAATAAAAAAGAGTCTTTAGATGATTGCTTATTATTAAGGACGGCCTGACAAAAGTGGCACGTTATTTTTTTCTCTATTTTAAATACAGTGAACCCCGCAATATACTCAACCACTGTAAAACTAAATAAGCTTAGTTCCCATTTTGTATATAGGTAATCATGATCGCTAACTTCTATCTGCACATCAGGCTCAATGATATTATCACAACTTGCTTGTGAATAAGTTCCAACTGACAAAATTTTGATGTCACCAAAATCCTGGCAATTGCCAGAACTTTGCACTTCATGCCTCACAAGCAAGCGACGATAAGCACACTTAAACTGATGTGCTGATGGATTATTGTTAAAACCTCCCTTACTCCTAACAGCACTAAAAAAAACTTCCAAATGGTCTTGGCTTAACTTATAAGTTAACAAGTAATTGTAACCTGCATATTTTTCTTTTAAGAGACAAAACAATCTAATTGAATTTTTCAAATCTACGATAATGCCCAAAAAACCTGTCTTCCTATCTGAATCTATAATAAAAGTTGTTCCTATTTTAATTTGTTTTATGTATACAATGATTTCATCTATTTTTTGACGCAGAAATTGCAAAGTTTCCTCACATATCTTTTTTTTATATACAGATTTTGCCCATACACTCCTACTATTTAAAATGTCAAATGCATCATTAAACATTTTTAAAAATGTAGACGTGGCTTCAGAATTTTGAAATTCTGGGAGATGCTTGGAGGCCCATTGCAACGATGTTGCTACACTTTCACTTAAAGTTTGAATGGCGAGTTTGGCATTCATTTTTTCATTTTGCCATTGAATGTGTCGTGTTGTCAATTTGTTGCCTAAGCGAAGTCCTTCGGTTGCTTGCACTTGTTGTAATTGTTTGATAAAACTCCACTTTACAAATTCTGATTCCACATTTAGTATCTCCTTGGCCCCAAGTGCATTTCTTACGAGCTTAATCATGTGCACAGCATCAAAGAATACAAATACTTTGTTCTTGGTTTCATAGTGAATAAACCAAGGCTGAAAGCGGTCGAAGCTGAAATTGCAGCCTAAAGCTGTGCACATTTTAATATTTGAAGCCGTCCCATCAAAAGTTAGTGAATGGCATTTGACATTAACATCCTCAAGCATGTTGAGGCACCTTGATATCAAATGTGATCGTTCTTCTCCAGTCATTCCATTAATAACAAAATATCCCAAAGGAATTTTCCAATGGGAATTTAGCGAAACTGCTATTATGACAAGGACATTTTTTCCCAGCTCTTTAATGTCCTCATTGGAAGTATTGTCTTCAGTTCCGACATCTACATACCCGTCAAACTTCTTTCCATTCCAATGGACATTTTGTCTAATTGACATCTCATCAATAACTAAATTCACAAGGACAGGACCATTTGCTCTGCTTTTCAATTTCAGTGCTTCAAAAGCCTCTTTCGTGAAGCCTGGTTCTGCATCAATTGCCATGTACCAATTTTGTAATGTGCTTGGATTTGGCAATTTATTATTAAATATTTTTCTCACATATTTATAGGCTTTTGGAGAATAAAAGTTCAAAGTAAGAGCGAAAGCTCGCAATTCAGGAGGAAACTTCTCTTTCTTTTTTTTACTCATAAAACGTCTCCAAATTGCTTTCACAGAATCTGAAGCTGTGACCTTAAAATTAAAAAAATGAAATAAACTTAAATTATCAAATAAAATAAATCATACAAGTAGTGTCGCTTCTGCGTTAACACTTATGAGATTTTTATTCTTTAGGTGCAAAACCAAGTCTTCAAGCTTTGTGATTTTCCTTTTCAATTTATAATTTTCTGTACGAGCAAAAAGCAGTTTCCTCTTTAAATCATTCATCTTTTCAATAGCATTATCATAATGTCTGCGTGCACTCCTTGGAGAATTAAACAGTTTTCGACGTTTTTTGGGAGTGGTCTCTAATGAAACATCTGGAGTTGTAGAAGATTTCGAAGCTGGCTCATCATTCACTGCTGCAAGATAAAAAAAACAAATTTTCTCTTTGTGAATACATATTTTTCAAAGAAAACTTACATAAAACAGTATTTGATTGATAAAAAGACGTTTGCAGATTGGCAGTTGATTCTTGTATGTTGCAAGAATTTACCAGAGCTGGAAAAATAAAAAAAATAAATAAAAATTATCTAATTTTTTTACTTTAATGAAAATCTACCTGTATTATTTATAGTAGTGTTCAATAGCAAAGGCTGATCAGCCTCTGATAAGAAACGTGTATTGTAAATATTATTTACAGATGCAGGGGCTGACACAACTACAAGAGGTGACTCCACTGTCATCAAACTGAGCTCACCACTAGCTTTTCCATAGCAATTTGGCAAATTAGTAACTTGCTTTTTTACTTTCTTTGATCTGCTAATAACATACATTTCATCAGTAAATTGTAAATTTACAGGGCAATATAAACATTACTTTTTCTGCAAAAACATTGTTGGGACTGAATTTTTAATCAATCTACTTCGACCACTTATAGTATTACTAAAGCATGACTTGGCAAAATGTTGGCTACAAACTTGAGTACTTTTCATTATATCATCTTCACTGAATTTAAATGCAGCAAGCCACTGCTTCCTAGAAAGAAGATCTTTTGGAAACCTATGAATGAATATAAAATTTTATAAAACCAGTGCACAAATTAAGATTTCCAAACTTACCGATGATAGGATAACGATGGATCCTTTGTTTTGCAGAAATAACACAGCTTATTATTGCCGGTCATATTGTTTTCGCCAAACAAAAAACACAAAATTAACTCAAAAAAGCAACTTTTTATAAAAACACGTGGTCTCACAAAACTTCGCACAATCGACACAACCAGTCGGCACAACGCACAAGTCAAAAAGATATGTCAGCTGTCTAAAAACTTCTGTCAATTGAGAAACGGTACTTGCGCAAAAGATTGGCATCCTACATTTCGTTGCATCTCTTTCTGGCGTACGCTATTTTTGAGGGTATCCTTGTCCCCCAAATCTTTTCAAAATGTGTACTCCTCTAACACATTGAATTAGGTATCCACTTGTATATATAATCAAAGGCGCTACCCTTAATTATATCAAGTGACCCTAGATTTCGGATAACTAAAGCGACCTCTGGTGGCGTTTGGAACAATCACATCGAAGCGTACTATTATTATTGTTGTTTACGACGCAAACGTCTAAATTCGCCGTTTTTTTTAATTTTTGTGTAAAATGTCTGGGACAGCAAAAAATACAAAGAAAAATAAGACTAACTGTTGTGTTTATGGATGTCACATACTTAAAAGTAAAGAACCTAGTGTGAGTTTTTATTTCTTTCCACCGCCAAACAGTTAATCGTTAATTTTTACGGTACTGAAGAATTTGTGGACAGAAAAAAGGCTTGGGAAAGAGCTTTATTGATGGAAAAACGTTCTACAAAGTTTTTAAAAGTGTGTGAAAAACATTTTGTTGATAAAGACTATATTTGTCATTCAAGGTTGTCTAAAAAACAACGTTTAAAAAAAACAGCTGTGCCTTTGCTTAACCTACCAAAAAGGAAATTTGATCAATCATTCCATAAAAATGAATTACACGAGGAGAAAAACAACGTCCTCTGAAAAGAAATTTCAAAAAAAGTGAGTTCCAAATACAAGAGCAAAAAAAACTAAAAGAAGTTGCTGTGAATCATTGTGATGAAAATATTACATCACTTACCGTCAAAACAAGCTTTTTAGACATAGTTAGTTATTACTTTATGGATAATAAGCTAAAAATGCACAAACAAACACACGTTATGCTCTCACACGCGGTATGTTTTTCTGACTGTCAATTGTCAAATGTGTGTCACATATCAGCTGTTCGAAATTGCGAATAGTGGGTCACTATTTTTGACCAGTAAATAAATATAAAATTCAGTTTTATCTTTGTCTCAAACAATTATTTCTTGAAAAGTTATTTATTTCTAATTTAAAATCACCATCAAATTGAACTGAAGCTCACAACCACCACACAACTAATTCCGAGTTATTTACGATTACTAAACTTTACTTTAAACGTTTATTAGACACGTCTTCAAATTACTGTTTCAAACACCCCTTGTCCTCTTTAAACACTCCAATGTGCCCCAATGTCTTTAATAAAATTCGGATAAATATAACCTAAAAACTAAAAACACGCGGGCAAACGACTTTGACAAAGAAGGATTTACAACTCGACCAATCACAATTAAACGAGCACGGGCGCTTTGTTCCATTGGTTTTGTTTTCCCTCAGTTGTGGTGACCACTCTCATAATGTGAAATTACCAAATTTCAAAATTTTACGAATTACCAACTTAAACCAACAGGTGATGGTTTTTTGATAAGTGAACAAACTTTAAGTGTACGTAAGGGAATAAGTCTGTAGTGTGGAAGTAGATATTCGCCCTCTCGCGGTAATGAATTTTGCAGAGTGTAAGGAAACAAGTCTTGTTATGCCCTCTTACCCTGTACAGATTTTTCGCTGTTGAGTTATTTCTTTATACACAACGTAATTTCACAACCAAAATAATTTTCTACGACTTAAGCCATTTTAGCCAGTGAAGAAGGATACGATAAAGGTTTAGATTCACGACAAAACACAAAATCGCGAAATGTTGACTTATACCTTTTTACCCTGAGACCGTCCGATTACACTGCTCGTTTGAGCTTCATAGACGGTTGATTTTTTTAAGTATATTTTTCATTTGAGTGATTAGTTTATAATATTGTTTTTCTACCTTATCCCGCTCATTGTTACATTTTGCCTCCAAGACGGTGTATTCATTTTCGGTCGGCGCGTCACTTAATGATAAATTTTCGATTTTTGTCTGAACGATATCGTAATCTTTGAAAAGATCGGTAACGTCTTTTAATCGACTATCGATTTTTAAAATATTGTTATCTTTAAGAACAAAAGAACTAACCGCTGTTTCATTTCAACAGCTGTTTTACAAAATGTAATTTTTGTCTAAATTTGGAACTCGTAAACGGTTTCGGCTTATTAACATGACTTATAACATTTTGTTCCATTAAGCTACTCAAATAGAGGAACAGAGATTCACGAGTTTGATGCTGACCCGCCTTGGCACCAAATTTAATTACACATACTGCCAGAGATCCCACCAATAATACATGAAACTGCCTTCTTCGAACTCAGATAGGCGCTATTTTGTAAATTTACTAGTAACCAAAGCCAAATTCAGTATATTGAATTAGATTCAATTTGTTTGTTTATGTAACGTTTGCGTTAATAAAGTCACAGCAATCAAATATCCAATAAAAGAACCATTAATGTCGTTCGAAAAACTGTTACTCTTAGAGGGAATAAATAAAATGTATATAAAATATAGGTAGCTTGGGTTGAGGTATGCAGGTCTATCCCACTTCTGACAAATTGTATCAAAAATATAATGTAAAAGAGATTATATTTATAATTAAGTATTTATTTAAATTAAATTATTTATTATTGTTTTCTCTCTCATTATTGGAGGATGGACATACCTCTGAGCTGATAGACCAACATTACCATCTTCTCACCTGTAAATAAAAAAAGGGGTTTTTATAACGTAAAATAACTTAAAATATAAATTATCATGTAGAAGTACCTATGTACATACTTATGGCCAACTCAAATCTTAAACTTTATATATTATAACTTTATACCGATAGTAGTCTCATTCACACTCAATGCAAAGACTCTAGCATTGAGCGGAGAACCGAGAGGTGCTGCGCCAAGCCATAAGAGTACTCTTGGAAACCCACAGAGAACTCGGCTGGAAGGCCAAACAAAACTTAAGCAGGCTCAACCGATTTTACTTAATTAACAGGGTCTAGGTTGTGCAATGAGCCGGGTGGAGCCCCAACCACGCCCTTGTAGTACTGTTGAAAATAAAACAATTTCGTATTTAAACAGTTTACTATTGGAAATAAATATTGTTAAATAATATTTTATTGTCAATGATTATTCAATTATTCACAAAATCACAAATAACAAAGTTCGCCACTATTTTCTCACGAGAATCGCATCGAACGACCTTACTGCCACCATTCCAGTCGATCGAGTACTCCATAGATTATAGATATATATATATTGGCTGTAGATGGCGGACACTAGCGTCCCCACCACAATTTGTATTTTAGTTAGGGGGGCAATACCGCGACAGCGCTAGTTGTATCGCATTGCGGGAAATTTAAATCCTGATGTTTATAATTTTGATAAAATCACGACCGTCTTGATAATTTTCTTTTTATTCTCGGCCTGATCAATTAAAGAATTTGACAAATGGAAAGCGCTACTTAGTCCTGGCGTGGACAATCTTTACAATATTTGTCAAATTTTTTGATTGATCAGGCCGACAATAAAAAGAAAATTATCAAGACGGTCGTGGTTAAAATTTAAAAAATATATTGCAAGGTATAAAATAAAACAATATTCAACCTAACAAAATGTATTTATTAAAAATTAAAAAAATTAAAATATATACCAAATGCGATTAAGATAACAATAAACATGCAGTCATAAAAAATTGTACCTACATATATAATATATATACACATATAAAAAACTTAATTTTTAAATTTTGATCTTTCGATCCCTATTTTCCTGCTATGGAATTTTTTATAAAATATAAAAGCATTTTCTTTTATAATATCTCCTTTTACTAGGAGGGGCCGTTTCTCTTTTCCTTGGACAATCCTATTTATAGAATTTATCCAATGAAAAATAAAAAAACTTGAGATTTTTTCAAAGAAAGGGTATTCTATATTATGATCATTGCATTTTAAATTTGTTGCCACATGGCATCGGAGCAACTCAATTATGCGCTGTTTTAAATTATTTTTAAAACATATTTTTGGTATATAATGGGTTAGCACTTGCCCCGATTTTTTAAATAAATTTAAAAAAATGACTTCCTGGCCGTAACAGTGCGTTGGGTCGATAATTCCGAAATTGTAAAACAAGATCCGGGTTTATTGATCCCAACAACAACTGTTCCCGGCAGGATGAGCACACCCCTATTTTTTTTAACAAGCTTTTGGCCACATAGCCAGCAACGTATGCTTGCACACAATTTTTTGAATTATTGAAAGAAAAATTATTATCTATTTCAATATTCAGTTCTAAGGGTTGGACTCCATCGTCCATACCTTCGACAAAATGTCGTAATGAGTCTAGGGCTCCTTCCGTCTCATCCTCTTCGCAATTGAACCCTGGAGAATGTGACGAAAGAAAGTTATTCACAAGAAGACTCTTAAATGAAGTTATAAAAGCATAAGAAGTGGGGTTGACATTTCGCCTGCCATGACTTCTTATACATTCAAAAAAGTTTTCCAAGGAGGAACAAATTCCCGTTTGTCTGTAAAGAACTTTACCCCACTCAATACTTTTATCGCCTCATACCAAAAGTCTTTGTGTCCACTTCCTTCCGTCACAGCCCCTCGAAGAGGTTTGTCCTCTTCGGGTTGAATACGTGATGCGTTTACGCTGTCAAACAGCATATCCATAAAAAGGATAAAATCTGCAGTATCTTCCGCTGCAGGAGGCAAAGTGCCGTCACCTAAAAACCGTAAAATAAATTATTGCAAGAAATAATATATTTTAATTGGATTTTATGTAAATATTCATAATTTATCTGTTTTAAAGTTACCAGCTAATATAAAATTATTTGACATTCTCAAATAATAATAATAATATGATGCTTACCATGCGTTGCAAATCCTCGCATTATGGAAGACACTTTTTGACTCAAAACTTGATCAGCAACGTTGACTCGCATCTTTTTTAAACTTTCTTTATAGACGTGGCTGTCTGTTAGACGTGGCAACATTTTAAAATGCGTATCTACGTCTACGCCACCATCCATCTCATACAGGCACACAATGTGCTTCCAGGTAGCCCGTTGCTCCTCTTTTTTCCACTTAAATTTAATATCTGCCTCTAGGAAGTTGTTACGTATGCCTTCAATACAAAAAAAAAAGAAATAAAAAACTAATTAATAAAAAAGTACTATCATTTGTACTATGTACAATTAAATGCAGATTAATGTGCTCATAACGGCACCTAAATAACAAGGGAAGTCATATTAAGCAAACACTATATAAAGCAGCTAGAAGCGCAATAATTATTGCTCAGGTGAATTAAAAAGAGCCATAAGGTACATATAAAATATTTACCTTTTAACAGATGAGGAGGATCAAAGAGATGAATAATTTCTTCTCCATTTATTTTAAAAGAAATAGGATCGTCAGTTTTTAAAGAAGTAATGGCCGCACTGTTGGCCGCTGCTTGGTCTGAAATAGTTGCAACCACTTTCAGACCAATAGCTTGTAGTCGGTCAATAATTTTTTTAATCGTTGCAGCTAATTCTGCAGATTTCAACCCACTTTGGCTAAAATAAAATGCCACAGGTTGTTTCCATTTTTTTCTCAACCCTCGCGCTATGAAAACGGTCGCATGATCTGCAAATTTGGGTCTTTTTTCATAGCCCACATCTTCGAAGCCCACAAGACTATCATTTTTTTTTATCATACTGTAGGCCAGGGTTCAATGCCATCTCATCGAAAAGGAGACAGCAGCAGCGATCCTTTTCTTCCATCCGCTGAACTGCTGTCTCTAAAGAAGGAAAGATTTGTTCATTTATTCCACATAAAAATGGCAATGTATTTAAAATTTCTACCAAAGTTTTTCGGGATGGTAAAGCAAAAATTTTTTTTAATAACTTGTAGCCGCTGGGGCTTTGTTTTAGCAGGGACAAGGCAAAAATTTTATCCTCAATGGAATACCGTTTGCCCCTACTACTTTTCGGTTGCTGCTCCAGTTGACTCTTGATAAACCGGTATGTGGTTTTGTTAACTTTTCCTTTAGGAAGTAGATCCAAATTGTTGCTGAAAATAACACAGGACATATCACCGGTGGTGATGGCAAGGCAAGACTTTACAATTTTCAATTTCAATTTTCGATTTTATTGACTTTACTTTTGTCCTGAAGATGTTCTTTATACGAACGAAACTAGTCGATTAAAGTAATGTTGTTTTATTTGTCCCTGTCAATGGATCAACCTCACTTTCACTTATTAATTAGGTTTATCAACAGGTTTATATATTTATAAATAGGTAACGGGTCTTAACTTTTATAAATAGGTGACGGGTCTTAACATCTTTTTCCATACGTTTTTTATGACTGTAACAGCATATGACCACAATAGAAGTTTGTTATATATTTACTTGGAAGGTGGTATGTAATAAGTAGGCACTTTATTAACTAACAACTTTAATGAATAATCTCTTACATAGGCTGGTGGGGTAATGTGTGTTATATATGTATATAGGCAACACAATATACAACAAAGTTCTTTTCACAAAACGACATAACTGTTCTCTGCATCTGTTGTGGTACCGCGTTGCTTTAGGTCCTACTGCTGGGGGTAGATGCTGATTTTTCATTTTTTTTATTTTTTCTTGATAATACTGACGTTGTATTCTTGTTGTTTTAAGTTGCTCCAAAAGCACTAACCATTGTAGTTCCCCAATTGTAAGAGTTCTAGTTTCTTCACCTTCATGATCTAACATGTGATGGTTTCTGTTCTTGCGAAAGATAGACTTTAGTGATGCTGATGATGAAGATGTTTCACTGTGACCTTCTACTGATACTGATGTTTGCGCTATTGCAGCAACTTCTGACGTCGAGGCGGACGTTGTTGAACATTTTTTCATAGTTCCACAATTAAGGGCACCTGGAACTTTATTCACGCTTGGATTACTGTCTCCTTCCATTGCTTGGTACATCAGTTGTTGCCACTCATTCAGTTTTATTTTGTTACCGGTTTTCTTTAAATCCGTTTTCTTTTTTAGTCTTGTCTTTATATTATTTATTTTTTTCATTAATTTTGCTGGTGTTAGTTCTTTCCCAAATAGTTGTGAATATTTTAAAAAAACTTCTCGTACTGCTCTATCTTTCATTGCTTTTACCTTCGGAATTTGCGACTTCGAAGAGGTGAGGACAGTTAAACATCTCCTGCGCAAGAAACTTCATGTCATTGCTAGTTTTCTTGGTTGGTTTCTTGGCCATTAGGTTTAGATAACGCTGATTGCGTTTTTTTAATAGGTTTTTTTGTTGAATATAACCGCTTTTGAGGAGTGATTTTTTTGTTACACGACATATTATTGCTATTATGGGTTTTACTACATTGTGCAAAATTAGTAGCATTTTTCCATAGCTTCTACAGTTGGTTGAATGGGTACACAAATCTTTTTAACTGCGTATATTATTACGACATTAAACCCACTTAGCTTCTGTCGAAAAAAAATTTAAATTTTTTCTTTCTTACTGACACACACGCAATTAATGTTGAATCAAATCGTCAATTTCGACAATGGTTAACTCTCCCTCAATATCTAAAAAAAAAACAAAAAGAATTATTATTTATTAATAACTAAAGTGAGTGTAACATACCGTCAAAATGGTGGCAAATGATGTTATTTTAGATAAAAAAATCTCGAGGTTTTTTATCCGTATAGATTCACCGTAGCGTAGTTTTTAAACTTCAGAGTGTCTAAAATTTCAAATAAGCCAATATAACGGTGTCTGTTGCTATGTTCTTCAGTTAAACTCTGAAAAATTGCTATTAACGCTGAATGTTTGCTATTCCATCTTGTTTAGCCAATTTTTTGCAGTCGTCGTAATTTATATATCATATAATGTTGTTTAGATAAAATATCAACCCACAAATTATTTCGTGTTAGAGGATTGTTTCATAATAGTTGTAATATTTTGAAGTAATCCAAACATATTTTGTGGATGAATGCAACCACTTGTACTACCTCCAATAATTGAATTAAGAACATGGGCATGACAATCTGTAAATAATGAATCGGGTGCAAGTTGCTGCTTCATCATATGATTGTCCAGTCATATTACATATTTAACTTAATTTCTAGATTATGCATTTCTAATTTTAGAACATCATATTTTGTGGTTTTTTTTCTTTTTTTTTTTTTTTTTGTTACTGGGTTGAATTTTGAGAAGTCATCTATATTTTAAGGCGAAGTTTTGGATCTCACATTTTCTGGACTCGTACCGATGACCTCGAAATGGTAAATGTTGTTTACATAATGTAATTATTATTGAAATAATTCAATATAATATTTATCTATTGCGGTCTATTTCAACATCTTTGCTCTAATTTAATATGGTAAATGTTTTATGCTTTGTCCCACGTTAAATGTACAGAACTTTGTACAGAATTTTTATGTTATTAAGGCAATTCATGCTTTTCCAGTCTGCCGATAGATTTAGTAGACTTTACGATCGAACCAATACTTACAATAATTCTCTTCAGAAGCTAATGCCATACACATGCTACAGTACACTATATATTCATCCTGACTGTACGACAACCACTTCCTTTGAATAACATCACCGTTAGGAAGAGCGCAAAATTAAAATGATTTTCGCTTAAAAGTGAGGAATTTTGTGCACAAGGTCGTGCTGGTTGTACAGAATATTAAACGAAAATAAAGTTTTTTGTTGTGAATGTCCAGCGGCTACTTGTAATTTTAGTTTTTAAAGACCACTTAAGATATAATTTTTTTTTATTATTCTTTAATATTTACAGTTGACACAATTCATATATTTTTTATTTGATGTGTACCTGTTTTTACTAAACCAGTAACTTTATTTCGTACAATATTTCTAATATCAGTTTTCAGCTTCCTCACATCTGCTTTCAACTGATTAACATCGATCTCAAATCTATTGACTATCTGTCCGTAGTTCCCAAATCCGCAGTAAGGATCGATTTTTTTTGTTGGACAAATTCTTGTATCTCATTGTATACGGTTGTCAAAGACACAATAGTTGTAGCTTTGTTACCCTTGTCTCGCTTCTGCTTCGTCTTTGCGTCCATGAACTAACCTGAAGGCGAGATGGTCTAGGACGGAGCAATGGAGTGTTGGTTGTGGCTGGTTTTTACTTTTGAATTATAGAGTTGTGCTTTCCGATTTTTTCTCCGAATCGATATCTTTTCGATTTGCAAGTTGGGGATATGGATACATATCGATATTTTATTTACGCGGCAAATTTAAAAAATCTTCATATGAAAAATGTTAATATTGATATTAAGCTTACCCATTCCTTATACAAAATAGGATATCTTGAAGACAAAGTGATAAACAATTTAAAAAGAACTATTTGATTTCAGAAAAACTATTGAGTCAACTAGATCAGGCTTTAGACGATTTTGTTTTTCTGTCAAGGCTAGACTCGACATGACTTTGAGAACACTCTCTCACTTGGGACACCAGTCGCTGGCCTTGCCTTCGACAAGGACGCCTTGCTGTCCTTGCAATCTGCTTTAATTTGGAGAGCTTGCTACCTTCCGTATTCGACCATTTAAGGGACCATCCATAAATTACGTCACACAAATTTTACGATTTTTTAACCTTTTCTCTCTATCCTTGTCACAGGTAGTCACAGCTTTAAGATTTCCTCCTTCTCCCCTGGTGTGACTTCACATATTTTTAATTTTTATGTTTAAAAATAATTAAAATAAAACAGCAGTTTCGATTTTTTTTTATTTCTATTAAAGTAAAATCTTTAATAAAATTAACATAAGTCAAATATTTTAAATGAAAGGCAGAACAAGAGACTAGTTAAGAACAATAAACAATTAATTATTTTAATAAAAGATATAAAACGTAATCATCTTGTGTCTATGGACTTTGGACCCAGTTATTTATAGTATGTATTACTAACATACCTGGCACTTTATTTTCGTTTTGGATGTTAATGTCAGGAATATCTGTTGTTCATTATCTTTTTCTTCCATCCGTATAGCATCGTCATCATTCCTTAAACAAAGAATTTCTTGGGCCCGTCTAGCCGCAATTTTTGAGGACGAATTTTCGCGATAGGTAACAACTCTTGTTGGTTTTTATGCGATTGCTTGTGCTGATTAGCGGCTTTGTATGATGAAAAATATAGACCACATGTGGCACACGATCTTTTAAATATATATTCTTCGACACTGGGACAATGACTATCGTACGGAACTTGCATCAAATGGGATGACGCTCAAAGGTTTGCTGATAGTTGTTGTTTTGGTTTAGTGGACTGTATGTTATTGTGAATAAAACTCAATGGTTTTGTAACAACTCTATTTACTAATATTTACACTTATGAATAAACAAATTGAGTATATGTCTGGTCGCGACGGGAATGAGTTGTTCTCTCTGTCCGTCGGGTGGACCAATGGTCTTAGAGGGGTTGAGCCACCTTCTCTCCTGGTCCTAATGGTCTGAACATCCCGCCCCCCTTGAACTCTCCTGGGGTTCAAAAGTCTCTTGGATGTCGTCGTCGAGTACATTATCCGGAAACGGGCAGATTCTGTTGGAGGCTCGAACGACTTCTCCCGTTGTGATCTTAACTGTTGCAGTTCTCGTAACTCCGTCTTTGCCCGGATGTGTGGCTAGAATTCGTCCCATACGCCAACAGAGTGGTGGAAGGTTATCTTCTCTGAGGAGTACTGTCATACCTGGAATCAGTGAAACGCCTTTGCGCTGCCATTTATTTCGCTGTTGAAGAGTATGTAGATATTCAGACTGCCAGCGCTTCCAGAAATGCTGTTTCAGCTGTTCAATCCTTTGCCATCGTGATAATCGGTTCTCCTTTATTTCGGTCAAATTTGGTTCTAGCGTCGCCATGATATTGTCCCCAATAAGGAAATGACCTGGGGTTAATGTGGAGAAGTCGTTTGGATCAGAGGAAAGCGGTGTAAGAGGACGTGAATTTACGCAAGCTTCTATTTGGACTAAAAAAGTGTACAACTCTTCGTACGTTAATAATGCATTTCCCATTATTCTTTTTAAATGAAATTTGACGGATTTAATACCCGCTTCTCACAAACCCTCCCGATGGGGTGACTTGGATGGAATAAATTTCCATGTAACACCATCCTTTGCTAACGGTTCAATAATGTTTGTTTCAAAATTTGATGTTGCAAATAAATTTTTGAGTTCACGATTGGCACTTGTGAAATAAGTGGCATTATCTGCGTAGATGGTTAGAACTTTGCCACGCCTACTCATGAATCTTTTTAAGGCGCCAAGAAATGATTCTGTTGTAAAATGTGTTCAATAATTGTTATGGTCGTGGTTTGCTATGGTTTTTTCTTTCTAGCATAAACGTAGGTTGACGTGATAAGTTCATATGGTTTGCTGTCAACTGTTTAAATGTTGTCTTATTTTTGCATTTAGAAGTTTTTAATAAAAATCACATTGCAAATCATGATAATTGTAATCAGATGTTTAAGAACTTACTCTGCAAGCGTTATCTTAGTTGAACGTGTAAACTTTTGACCGCATTGCACTGACAGCTGTCATGTGTCATTGTTTTGTAATGTTAAACGAGACATACGTTTTTTTAGACAATTGCCACACCCAGGCGATCTGACCAGAACAATTATTGAACACATGATACTATTTCCTACTAATTCTAAGTGCAAACAAATAAATAAGGCAATGTAAACCTTTACTGACTTTTTACCTCTTCCCATACCTTCTTTGATTAGTATCGGTCCGGCATAATGAATTCCGCAATTACCAAATGGTCGGTTTGGTTGGACCCGCTGGCTCGGTAAATCACCCATTATTTGATTAATTGTCGGAGGTTTGACCTTGAAACACTTGACGCACTTGTGTAATAAGTGCCGCATAATGTTACGCCCTGCGATTGGCCAAAATTTTTCTCGCAATGATGCAAGAGTTGCTTGCGCTCCCGCATGCAGAAGTTTTTCGTGTTCATGTATGATTATTAATTTTGTGACATAATGTTTGGGTAAGACTGGAAATTTTTGTTCATATGGGATGTTTGCATTTTTTAGCCGACCGCCTATACGGATGACACCATTGCTGTCTAAAAATGGGTTTCAGTTGTATAGTTTACTACGTGCATTAACATATTTATGTTGTGACAAATCTTTAATTTCTTGTGCAAATTCTGTTTTTTGAATTAATTTAATTATTGTATTTAGCGCGTTTTGATGTTCTGTGGGAGATAATGTGCCTGTTCATTTGTTATTTGAATGTTTAAGATTGTTAATGAATCTTAGAACACAAGCTATGATATTTTGTAATTTAATCAATCTTGAATATTTTGTTAGACAGGGAAATTCGTCAACCTTCTTTGTCGTTTTTAGTACTTGCTTCCTTTTTTCTAAATCAACCGTTGTGTCTGATTTATTTATTGAATTAGGCCAATGTTGTGCATCATATTCTAGAAACTGTGGACCGTGCCATCAAAGAGAAGAATTTATTAATTTTTCAGGTACCGTCCCGCGTGAAATTAAATCGGCTGGATTACGTTTAGATGAAATGTGACGCCATTGGTTACTGTTAGTGAATTGCTGGATATCTGATACGCGATTCGCGACAAAAATCTTCCAAGTATTTGGTGGGGCTGCTATCCAAGATAATACAATGGTTGAATCTGTCCATAAAAAAATTGAAAATTGAAATTGATTGAAATGCATTTAAAACCTTGACTAAAAGTTTCACGAGCAATACCGCCCCGCAGAGTTTCAATCGGGGTAATGAAATTGTTTTTAAAGGTGCGACTCTAGACTTTGCACACAACAGTTGTATAACATACTTATTATTTGACCTTTTGGTTCGTAAATAAATACATGCACTATCGGCCAAAATGGATGCGTCGCAAAATCCATGCAATTCGTAATGGTTATTTGATACCTTTATTACGTTACGGGGTATTTCGAGTGTATTTAATAAGGGAAGTTGCTGTATGAAAGCACTCCAGGCAAGATACAAATCTTCAGGTAAAAGGTCGTCCCAACCTGATTTCAAACTCCACAATTTTTGAATTAACATTTTTGCAGTTACTACTACCGGTGCGATTAAACCTAAAATATCATAAATTTGTGCGATTATCGATAATATTGTTTTTTTGGTCACATTGGCTGTTTGTTTTGGTGAAATTGAATACATATTTCAAAGCATCTTTACTAGGATTCCACATAGGCCCTAAAGTTTTTGTATTTGAATGATCCAAATGAATTAAATTAGGGTCATTCATTCCAGTCTTATTGCGCTCGAAATTAGGTATTAATTCTGGACAATTGGAAACCCATTTTCGTAATTCAAATCCGCCCCTTTTTAATGCGCCTATTAATTGGTCTCTTAATTCGACGCTTCTGCAAGATTGTTGGTGCCCGTTAGTAAGTCATCGACATAAAAGTCTCTGAGTATAATGGGAAAGGCTAGTGGATAATTTCCTTCCTCATCATAAGCTAATTTTTGCAAGCATTTTGTGGCCAAATACGGCGCACATTCTGTCCCGTAAGTTACTGTTTTGAGTTCATATACCTTTACAGGTTCTTTTGCATTCTTACGCCATAAGATTCTTTGAAATTTTGTGTCTTTTTTATCGACCCATATTTGGCGGTACATTTTGGCAATGTCCGCTGTCATAACAATTTGATGCACTCTAAACCGCAAGATAATTGAAAACAAATCTTGTTGTATCGTGGGTCCGACCATTAGGACATCATTCAGGCTAACGCCGGTGGTTGTTTTAGCGGACGCGTCAAAAACAACTCTAACCTTAGTGGTAGTGCTAGATTCTTTGATTACTGCGTGATGCGGGAGGATAAATTGATCAGTCATTGAATTTTCAAAAGTGTACGGCCCGACTACCTTCATGTGATCTAATGTCTCATAATCATTCAAAAAATTAGTGTAATCTAGTTTCAGTTGAGGATCGTTTAATAATTTTTTCTCTAATGAATTAAACCGTTTCAACGCACATTGATCCGATGATCCTAACAATTCAGTTTTATTTTTGAACGGCAACTTTACAACAAAACGACCGTTCTCATTTCTAATAGTATGCTTATAAAAATGCCTTTCGGCTTGCTCCTCTTCCTGGGAAAAATTTGGTTTATTTGAACATTCCTCAATTTCCCAGAATTTGCTAAGTTTTTGTTCCAGTAAACATGTTTCGTTGGAGATTAGATGGCACCCAACAAAAGCTTTGTCGGAAAGATTTACAGCACCCCCAATTAACCATCCCAACTGAGTTCGTTGACAATGGATGTTGTCGGTTAGTTTTATTTGACCTTCGCAAAGTAATTGCCAAAAATGTTCAGCTGCAATTAATAAATCTATTTCACTCGATTGATTGAAATATGGATCAGCTAGATTTAAATAATTTGGAATCTTCAAATCACCTTTCGAAAAAGATTGCGAGGATAAATTTTCTGTTACGTTTGATAAGACTAAACAGTGCATTTGGATTAAAAATTAATTATAATTAGATTTGACAGTTACCATTGCAGATTTGTCAGCCTTTGTTATGACTTGATTAATTCCAGTAATACGAATGTATAGTTTACTTGTTGAGAGTCCTAATTTTTTGCAACGCAAACTACCATATAGACCAACGCTTCTTTTGCCAGGGTTCTGTCGTCACCTTCAATTCCTGTGCCCATGTCTACATAACCGGTCATAGCATTACCATCATATTCTAAATGTTTACGGATTGCCACTCATCCATTACCAGTGCACCTACGGGAACATATTCAAGCCGATTTGCCATTTGGCGTATTACATCCAATGACTCTTGGGTAAAGCCAGGGTTTCCATCAACACATTTTTGTACCACCGAGAAAGTGTTTTGGAATTTGGGAGACATGTGTTAAAGCTTTCGCGTACAAAATTTTATGCCCTAGGTGAATAATAGTGCAACGTCAAAGCGAATTTTCGCAGCTCGGGGCAGTAGGCCTTGGGTAGCCTTTTACTAGATTTTGTCACTTGTCTTCTTAAAAGTTCCTTACCTGGAACGGACAAATTATGTAAAATGTTTACATTTTCTTCCAACAAAAAATGTTTCTCCTTTAGGCTCTTAATTACATTTTTCATAGTAGTGACCTTCTTTTGTTGCCTTCTTTTAGTTTGTTGCAGAGTTTTAATTTTGCTGCAATACTTGGAAATTTTTTGTGTTAATTTAATTGTAAATACAATTCACCAAATAGTAAATTAAACAACCTCGAAATTACCTGATGATTACCTGTGTTTCCTATCAGGTGAAAATGAAGTTGATTTGGTGAGCAACTGTCGTATTGACAAAGTTGATGGGTCTTCACTACTTTGCTGTTCCATGACACCTGAAGTTGATGGGCCTGTCTCATCAGAAGAGAATTAAGGTGGACGATTTCTAAATTTTCTTCTAAGAGTTTGTTTTACTTTGGGTAAAGGCTATTAAACAAAGTTTTAGAACGTCGTTAAAACTACCAGAATAACCAACATTTTATAAATAACTAGGAAAAGCTGGAAAAATTGATGGAACGGCATCTTTTTTAAGTTTTGTAACATTGACATAACTCCGGTTGAAACGATCTTCTGTAAAATGAATCGAGCAAAGTAGAGTCCTGTTTGTGGGTTCCCACTTGTCACGCCTTACAGCTGTTACCGGATCGGATGGGATGGAGGTGTGATAACGACCTTTTTGATTGTATAAAAAATACCAGTCGTTATCCCGCCGCATCCAAGTAGCAACTAATTTATGGAAGACGTCTTCAGAGGACCATGTCGGATTATTACATTTGTTTATTTGTTTGGATAGGAGCCGGGGAAAAATAAAAGATTAATTTATATTTGGCTCTAAGAGTCGGTTCGACTCAGACTCTTGCGAGTCGAGACTCGCTTAACGACTGACTCAAACTGAATATGTCTTGAATTTGTTTTTGATGCTGTTGAAAATTGAGTGATTTTCTTTCCTTCGTAATCTTGAGTGTTATTTTTTGCGTTGATTTTATTTATTCATTATGGGGATGTTATCCTTTGGGGTTTTTGTTTATGCGTTGTGACATTTTATAATACGATGTTATTGATTGTTGGGTTAGGGTGCGTTGAGATTTTTTCTTTGGTATTCTTGATTGTTTTGTCCAATTCTTCTCTTAAAGTTTTCATCCGTGGTTCTCTGTGAATTTGGTTATTCCTTATGTACCACTTTGCGTTGGCACAACATCTTGAGTAGAAGTTTAGGAGTCTCTGTAGGTCATTGATGTTACTTGGTAGTTCTGTATTCCATATTGTTAGACCATATGTAATTTTGGGTTTGATAATCATCTTGAGGATTTTAGTTTTATTTTCTATGGACATTTTGCTGTTTTTTTTTAGCAGCGGGTATAAATATTTGCATATTTGGAATGTTTTGTTCCTGGTTTCTTTTCTGTATGTGGTGAAGTTTAGTTTTCTATCAAATATGATTTCTAGATATTTGACGTGTTTTTGCCAGATTATTTCAGTGCCGTTGATTTTTATTTTGCGTCTTGGGATATTTGTTTTATTATTGAAGCAGATAGTTTCTGTCTTGTTGTTGTTGATTTTTATTTTCTATTTTGCGTAATTGGTGATTGGTGTTAGTTTTTCTTGGAGGGTTTTTGCTGCTTTTGCTGGATTTATTGATTGAATTATATAATCCCGTGATGCAATCGTTTTGTTGTGGGATGTCTGCAATAAAGAGATTGTATAAGGTGGGTTCCAGAATTGAGCCCTGGGCTACCCCGGCTTGGATTTGCCTTTTTGTGGAAAATTCATTGTCAATTTTCACTTGAAAGGTCCTGTTGGTGAGGTAGTTATGAATTAGTTTTGTGAGGTGAGGTGGTATGTTGTAGTGGACTAGTTTATAGATTAGTCCCTTAATCCACACCTTGTCAAAGGCCTTTTCAATGTCAAGGAGGACAGCAGTGGTGATTTTCTTTTTTGCTTTTCCATCTTCGATAAATTTTGCGATTCAGAGTAATTGGTCGGTGGTGCAGTGGTTTGCCCTGAAACCGTGCTGGATGTTCGGGAGCAGTTTTAGTCTTTCAATGTGTTTATTTAGTCTGGATTGGATTGTTTTTTCGGCTATTTTATTGAGGCTTGTTAGCAGGCTTTTTTTGATTTTCCGATTTTGTGTATTAGTATTATCTGTGAATTTTTCCGTAAGTTCGGGAAGTGGCAGAACTTGTATATGGCATTTATGATGTCTGTGGGTTTTTGTATTGCTCGGTCGTTGAGGTTTCTGATGGTTGTGTTATTTATTCTGTCTTGTCCGGGGGTTTTTCTTTTCTAGGTTTTTGATGATTTGTTTAATTTCGTCAGGTGTGACTGGGTCGTTGTCTGGGATTATTAAATTGATGTTTTGCACTTATGTGGCAATATTGTTTACCGTTGTTCCGTGAGTGCGTTGGTCCATAGGTGGGGTTGCGGTGTTGTTCGGCTTGAATTGGTTTTCGAGACTATCTGCAAAAATTTCTAGTTTTTCTTGTATTTAGGGGTAGACTATATTGTCTTTTTGCAGTGGAGGGATGTCTTGGTATGTTTTTCGAAGTGATTTGGCCATTTTCTACAGGCTGTTGTCGCCTGTATATAATTCTTCAATTTTCTTGTCCCATTGAGAATTTCTGAAATCTTTTAATTGGGCGTAGACCTTTCTTGTCAAATTGTTTAATGTCGTTTTGTCCCTTGGGTCTAGAGTTTGGTGAAAATTTTTCCTGGCGGCGTTCTTTTATAATTAATTTTCTAATAGCTGGGGGAATAGTTGAGGTTTTTTGTTTTTGTGGTAATAAATTCTGGCTTGTTTCAGGCATTGATTGATGTTTTCTGTGAACTCTTTGACTTATTTCTTTTTCTATATCTTGGATGCTGTTGATTTGCGTTTCTTGTGTGGTCAGGATGTCGTGGAATTTATTCCAGTTCATCCATTTTTGTGGTTTTATTGCGTGATTTTGGGTTATTTCTTCTTTTGTTATGATTACTGGGCAGTGGTCGGATGAGAGTTCATCAATTGTGTCAATTTGGTATTGGTTCGTTAGATTTTTGATTAATGCGACATCTATGATATCTTTACCGTACTTGTTGTGGATACTTGCGCGAGGTGTTGGGGACGTGTACCTCTTGCGTCATATTCGAAGGTATTCTAGATCTTATTTCTCTCGTTAAGATCTCCTGCAGCTATAATTTTCTTTTGTGTTTTCATAAATTGGAATTCCTCTTTAATGATTTCTAATTTTGGGGGGAAATATAACGAATAAATTTCGATTTCGGTGTTGTTGATGATGGTGGTGATACCAGTTGCCAGGCATTGTTGCCTCAAGGTTTTTGAGGTTTTGAGTCGTGATTGGGTAATGATTAATTTTGTTTTTGATTAGGACGGCAGTTCCCTCTCCTCCTTTGTTAATTCGGTCATTGTGGTAAATTTTGTAATTTGCAATGCTGAAATTATCTGAGTTCTTCAAATGCGTTTCTTGCAGAAGAATGATGTCGATGTTGTGATTTTGTATAAAAATTTATAATTCGTTTTTCTTGTTTTTTATGTCGTTCGCGTTCCAGAAGGCTATTGTGGTTTTTGTGTGGGCGTGTTTGGTTTTATAATCCATTAACTGAGATTTCGTTAAGTAGAGCACTTGTGTTATTAAAGAATTCAAGCTTTTGACTTGGGTTTGGATTTGTTGCGGCGTATTGCATCATTATTTTTCCAATTAATGGTGCAATTTTTTCGTATTTATTTTTGGCTGCTTGTGTTTGTTGTTTCGGTGTGGTTGTTGTATTTTGTTGTTTATTTTTGTGTGTGTTTTCCGTGACTGCTTTATATGTAATTTTTGGAGAGTTTGTACTTGGTGATTTGTTGTTGTTTGAGTTTTGTGTGTTTTGGCTGGGGTGGGCGGGGTAACCTGAGTCATTTGCGGGGTGGGGCTCTCCCT
This sequence comes from Tribolium confusum, assembly GCA_029207805.1. NCBI lineage: Eukaryota > Metazoa > Arthropoda > Insecta > Coleoptera > Tenebrionidae > Tribolium > Tribolium confusum. The sequence continues at coordinate 40,831,526 of JALGAY010000003.1, forward strand.
TGCATGTGTAGGTTGGGTGCCCTTCGGCACATTGTCCGGACAGCTTTTTTTTCCTCAGTTCCTCCACTTGGACCGATACATGGCACCACTTTGTGATATCGTAGATTGATCTGTATTTTCAGTCTACTTCAATTAAAATCATGGCAATTGGTTCAGCTTTCGTGTTCGTCATCCTTTCGACTTTTGAAATTTCGTACCCGAGTTCTTCTTTGATAATAGGTAGTTCGATTTTCGTTGGAATGCCTTTGATAACAACTTTTAGTTGTTTGTCCTGCTTGAGTTTAAATGTAGGTATGGTTTATACTGAATCGATTTATCATCGAAGTATTTCGTTATTGATCGGTAATCTGTCACAGATTGAGAAAAAATTTTAATTCCTTCAGGTGTGTTTTTGGCTTTTACGTAGTTGATTTTTCTGTTCTCAAATTTCACCGAAATTCGTTTCCACTTTTTGGTTTCTCTAAGGATAACTGGGGCCGCTCTATTTTCGCTGTCCGTGTCGTTTTTGTATTGGCTGTAATTGTTGTAGTTTTTGTGCCGTTGACGCTGATTCTCGGGCGATTTTTGAATGATCGTGCCGACGCGGTCGTTGTCGGTGTGTACATTTCCGTTTATTTGTGTTGAATTAGTTTCGTTCAGGTTCTGTATTTCGTTTTGAATTTCATTTATCGTCTATGTCTGGAGCACGCTCACACGCATTACACGCTCACTGTGCCGTTGCTGGATAGTGACTGTGACGTGACTGAGGACTGACCAGTGTTGCCAGCACTGAACTTTTTAACGTAATAGATGACGCTGTAAAATTGTACTAAATTTGAATATTTCGTAATAGAAAGTCACTAATCCCGAGATATTCATTTCAATAAGACTAACAAATTGATATTGGAGCAAAATAACAAATAATTTACACAATATGCAGAGACAACATTTAATATATATTATAAACATACAAACTTAATTTGTTAACACAATTATATATAAAATGATAACGTACATAAAAGAGTATATCTAATTAAAAAAGTCTTTAACACTCTTCTTCAGTCTCATGTTTACGATACTGAGGTTTCTTACTTAATAGTCTTTTGCTTGGTACAAATTCAAAATATTTTTGTTCTCCTAACAAATGTTTGGTATGCAAGATCCCGTTACAAGTGTTATCAGCTAAACGATTTCGGGTTTTAGTTTTGATTAAATTATACTGAGAAAAGATTCTCTCTGCAGATACAGAAGAATGGGGAAGACTCATTACTCCTTTAACCAACAGAGAAAGATTGGGAAACATAAATGTATTTAAATCATTTCTTAATTGAAATACATTAAACCAGAAATCTTCAAAATTTAAGTTCATATACTTTTTAATTTCATCACAGTCAGATAGCAATCTCCACTCACAATCGAGTTTCTCTACATCCGTAACTAACTGAGGGAAATATTGCACACTTTCGACCGCTATCGACTCAACACTTCCACTAACTGATAATTTTGGATCAAAATATGAACAAAATTTTAAAATAGGGTCATTAAATTTTAATTTCTGTTTAATTTGTGACGATAACTCCTGATAAAAATCAAGTGTTCTGAGTTTAAAAAAATTAAGATTTTCTTTGGTAATGTCTGAAGACGACAAACAGATCGCAGTTTTTGCGCCCCAATACAAGTTATTAATGTCACGAAAATTCCTAGGATTATTGGGTTCAATTTTGTCTAACGGTGTGTTATCGACATACTCTTTTTTTAAGTAATTTTTTAAAATATTTTTATATAAAGCATTGACCCTCCTGCTCAGTGAATGTATTTTACAAGTTTCGCTTTGGAACTCCAAATTAAAGTTATTAATGATATCTAGAATATATGACAAAAAATGAAAATATGCCTTAAACAATGGACTTTTTAAGCCTTCTAAAATAAATACCATACTATTTAAATTTTCGGCTAAAACTGCGTCCTGAAATACAAGAATCAGAGAATTTTAATGCTCCTGTATACAACCATCTAAAATACTAATGGATAAGAAATTATAAATTCACAGTAGCCTAATCAGATTTTACCTAATGTGAAAACCATTTTGTCTGACTAGGTCGTAACATTTTATGCGGTGTTTCTTCAAGAAATTTTTGACACTCGTTCAAAAACTGTAGTCTTTTGCTACTATTAGAAAAAAAATTATAAATTCCTCTGGCAAATTTTTCTAATTCCTGTGGCAATTTTTTCGCACTAGCAAAGGAGCAGAGATGCAGAGATGCAATGAATGACAAACACACCACATCACAAATAATAAAGGATTATTTCTTTTAAAAAGAGCTTGCACCCCCTTGCTGTTTCCAATCATGACAGCAGCGTTGTCCCCCGCAAAACCAATCATTTTTTCAATTGGTATACCATGATCTTTTAAATATTTTGTAGTAACAATATAAAGCTCCTCTGCAGTTCCACTCTGCACTTCTAGTAAACCGAAGAAATGGTCAGTGACTTTCACACTGTCAAAAAAACGTATTACAACAGCTAATGATTTTTTTGTTCTCACATCAGTTGTTTCATCAAGAATAAGTGAATAACTAGCCACAGAGGAAATTTTTTCTCTTAATACTGTTAACGCTTCAGGAGTAAAACAATCTCTTGTTATTAACGTAGCTTTTGTCCGAGAAATCTGCATATCTTTCACAACTTGAGAGTCTTCACAAACAGACATTAAAAACTTTGGTAAATGTTTCATTAGTAAGAACGGCAAATTATGCTCATGCAGAAACATTACACATTTATATTCAGCAGCAATAGCTTTATTTGCTCTGCTGTTCAGTGTTACCTGATCATTAGAAATTTTAGAAATTTTAGAAGTGCTCCTAGCGGCATTGTAATTTTTCTTATGAAGAACAGTTTGTTCATGTCTTCGTATGTGGGTAATCCCTCCGAGGATCTCTTTTTTGCATGCTATACAATAAAATTGTTCGTTTTCTGGCTTGCCCCACGGAAATTTGTGACTCCATTCCTTGCCGAATTTTTGTTTATATATTCTTCTTGCAACTTTGGACGGTCCCGGCTTTGAATTCTTTTCAATCTCACTTTCGCTAGGAGCACTCTCTAATCAGTCTAATCTAACCTAGCCTAACTTCTTAACCTGAAATCCTGAAACAACTAAAAATATTTGCCAAAAACCAGCCGCGAGGCGAAATGTCAGTATTGACGGATGACAGCCAATGACAGCTAATCCACTGCCAACGCTAACAAGCCGGAATGAAAAATTTTTAACTGAACTAATAAAAAAGGAAAATTAAATTCTGGAGATCCGGGCTTAGTTTCGAGGTCAAAAAAATTAGCTACAAAGAAAATTTCATTGGTAGTAAAAAAGTAATAAAATTTTGATGGGCGTAATGACGTAATAAATAATTGCAAAAAGTAATAGATCTAAAGTTTGTTCACTTATCAAAAAACCATCACCTGTTGATTTAAGTTGGTAATTTATAAAATTTCGAAATTTGGTAATTTAACATTATGAAGTTGGTCACCACGACTGAGGGAAAGCAAAACCAATGGAACGAAGCGCCCGTGCTCGTTTAATTGTGATTGGTCGAGTTGTAAATCCTTCTTTGTCAAAGTCGTTTGCCCGCTTGTTTTTAGTTTATGTTTTTTCCGAATTTTATTAAAGGCATTGGGACACATTGGAGTATTTAAAGAGGACAAGGGGTGTTTTAATAGTTAAAAACATATTTTATAATGCGCTTTGGCAGGCCACACATTTTAACGTTTATTTATGATATAACCTAACATAAAATATGCCTCGATGACAAATGTTAATTTTCACCTCATGTCAAAAATGTGCAATGTTGCCGGTTGTATTTTACGCGAAATTGCGACGTTGGTGGTTTTTTGATAAGTGAACAAACTTTATTACAATTGCAATGACGCTGGCAACACTGTGACTGACTCAAGTCTCAAGTTCGTCTTTTTGGCTATATGGGATTGGAGCTGTGCTCTTTTATCCCTTTATCTTGTAATGAAGTTTCCTCTTGGTGAATTTGTGTATGATTACAATTTAATCAATGGATTTTGAGCACATTTGCAGGGGTCTGTTGTACTTGAATTTTGTGTTTTTGTCGTAGTCTTTGATGTTCGATGTAATGGGGTTGTTGATGATTTGTAGGCGTTGGAGAAAGTCTTGATTAATTTTGTCTAGATAGTCGTGAAGAGGAGGTATATCGAGGTGTTTTTGTATTTGTTTATTTCTGACGTACCAGGGAACGTCGGTTATCATTCTTAGGATTTTGTTTTGTATGACTTTGATGTGGTTTTTCGTGGATTGGGGGGGCTGTTGACCAGGTTTGGCTGTTGTAAATGAGGGCTGGTCTGATGATTGACGTATAAATAAGTTTTTTATTGCGTAGGTTGAGTTCACTGTTTTTGCAAAGTAAGGGGTAGAGCTCTGTCATGGCTGCTCTCCCTTTTCTTGCAGCGTTGATTAGGTCGTCTTTGTAATTAAGTTTTGTATCCAATATTTGGCCGAGATATTTTATATTTTTGCTCTAGTTGATGTTATTATTTTTGATTGAGACGTGTCTGGATGGTGCTTTGTTCTGCCATTTTGTAAATAAAATGGTTTGAATTTTTTCTGAGTTTATTTTAATGCCCCATTTTGTGAAATATTCTATGATTTGCTCTGTATGTTCTTGGAGTTTTGTTGTTACAAGTTTTGGGGTTTTGGACGTGGCAATAATTGCCGTGTCCTCAGCGTAGCATGCAATTTCAGTTTTCAGATTTTTCAGAACGTCGTGGCAGAATATGTTGTATAATGTGGGTGAGAGCACCGCCCCTTGCGGTAGACCACCAATTTGTTTACCTGGAGTTGAAAGAGTGTAATTTGGTTTGGCCTGGAAAGTTTGGCCTTTTAGGAATGATATTATGATTTGGACCAGGCGGAAGTCGATTTTTGCTTTGCACATTTTTACAATAAGTGCTGGAAGCCATAGTTTGTCGAAAGCCTTTTCGACGTCAAAGCAAATCATGCCGGTGGTTTGTCTATTAATAATGAAGTTTCTTGTTATTGTTTCTGTTAGTCTAATTAGCTGGAAAGTGGTGTCGTTCTGTTTTTTGAATCCAAATTGTTCGTGTGAAATAGTGTTAGATTTTTCAAGTTGTTGCTGGATTCTTGAGGGAAAGTGTGGTTTTTTCTGGGTTTGGGAATAAGTATGATGTGGGCATACTATTGGGAGGGGAAGTGCCTCGGGTGGAGGATAGAATTGATAATATTGGTGATTTTTATTATGGTTTTTTTCGGGAGGAGTTTGAGGGCTTTATTGGTTATCTGATCGGGACTGGATGCTTTTTGAGGATTTGATTGTTGGATAATTTTTGAGATTTCTTCGGGGGAGGTAGGTATGATCGGTGTTTCTTCGGTACTTAATTCGGGGATGATTTTTCTGATTCGTTGGCATTTGCCGTTAACGTTGTCGTCGGTGATGTTGTAGTTAGGTGTAAACTGATCTTTTAGCGAGTCAGCGAAAGCTTCCGCTTTTTCTATTGGTGTGAAAACAATACCATTTTTTCCGTGGATGGGTGGGGTTCTTATTTGTTTATTTCGGAGGGCTTTAATTATCCTCCAGAATTTTTGTTCTTGCGTGTTTATTTTTTGTAGGGTTTGCTTCCATTTTCGGTTTTTGTTTTCTTTTAGGGCGTCGCGTAGTTTTTGTACTGCTCTGTTGTAGTTCGTTTTGTCTATGGGGGCTTTCGTGCGTTGGGCTAGTTTTCTGGCTTTATTGTTTTCGTAGATTAATTGTTTAATGATGAGGGGGGTTTTAATTTTGGAGTTTATTGGCTTTTCTACGGTAATTCCTTCTATTGTAGAATTTATTGCGTTGGTAAGGTCGAGAACTTCCTTTTCCAGGTTGTTTGCGTCGTCGATACGGTTGATTTTAGTTTTTTATTTAATTTGGGATTGAAATAAGGGCTAATTGGTGATTTTATTTGTTTCGGCATAGTAATTGTTTTTTGTTCCGATTTCAAGTATTATTGGGTTGTGGTCGGAATTAAGTTCATTGATGGAGTAAATGTCTATTATTTTGTTGATGTTTTCAATTATTGTAATATCAAGTACGTCTGCGTTACCGTTGGGTCCGTAATATGTGGGATTGTTTGGTCCGATTACTAGACAATTGTTGTGATTTGTGTAGTTTAAAAGAATTTCTCCGTTGGCGTTATTTGTTCTACTGTTCCAGTCTTTATGTTTCAAATTTAGGTCGCCTGCTACTGTTGTGGGCTGTTACACATTCACATCTGCATTGAAAAATGCAATGTGTAAAAGGAGTTGATGATGTCAGTGGAAGTCACTCTCGGGGAGGAAGATGTAGAGTTGGTTATGATCGATTTTAGAATTAGTGCATTGAAAAATGCAATCGTATCATTTAAATTGCTTCTTGGGAGTGAGTTGCTTTCGGTGTCTTTGGGTTTATATGTAGGTGGAAATAAAAGATTAATTCATTTCAGAGCACCAACCTCTAGACGAGCTCAGAACCAGTGTTGCCATTGACTTACTCTCATTTTCTCTACTAAATTCCACAAAATTCCTCAAAATTACTCACATAACCTCACACTTTGCATCTTGGTCTGCATTTTGTTGGCAGACTTGACGTCACAGTGAAGTGCAAATCTGATTTCATTAAAAAGCATTTCATACTTTTGATAACTATAAGTTAATGTAATATACAAAGATATTAATTATTTTTTTGGTTCCAAATCTTGGTGGCCAACATAGTTTGGCTAGGCTCAAAATTTATAATTTCCCCACAACTTTCAATTGAATGCTTGGCATGCAGTAAGGCTGCCAGTGTGTCGGTACTCATTTTGTTCCTATGGACGGTTTTTATGTTAAATAGATTGCTGAAAACTTTTTCTACCGAAACATTAGAAAATGGAAGAACTAATAAAAATTCTATCACAATCTTCAAGGACTTGAACATTAGCACGCCAGCCGCATTTTTTAAATTAAAAATTTGTTGCCAGTATTTTTCTGCTGGCTTAGATACATCTATTCCATATGTAACGTAATCTAAAAGAGCATGTTCTCGCCATTCGTTATCCAACTTCTGAGGATCAATAAACTCATTTAGTACTGAAAAGGTTTTAAGAATATGCCCCAAACTTTTTGCTGAAAATGACTGCGCTGTTAGTGGATCAACAATTTTAATTATCTCAAATATGGGTTGGTCAAAAACAAAACGTTTTTTAATTTCGGATATAAGTTTTATGTAAAAATTGAAAATTGAAAAATCTTCTGTTAGATATAAAGTTTATTAAAACAAAATGATTAACAATTAATAAGTAGAAAAAAACGTTGGTTTTCGTTATAACGTTGGTCGTGCGTTGTCAATTCTCGTTGAGTCGTTGAGACTATCGCGACTGACTTGTCCAACCACTCGGCCTTGGTCGGGCCAATCCGTGGATTCTGACAGCTCGGTAGCGCTACCTGGCGTGTCGTCCTCGACACGATTGTCGTCTTCTTCCGTATAGGATCCGCTGTCTTTAAGTTAATCCGCTGTCGTCTTCAATTGGCGCACACTAGGGCTTTATACTATCGCTTGCAAAAACGGACTGAAATGGACGCCTCGTCCGTTCAGTCCCTGGTATATCTGGTATTTGTTCAGTACTTTAGATACCATGTAGGAACCTCTGTATTGCGGTTTTTATGTGTTTCGTTGATGAACCAGTAGCTACAGGCTCGCATTCAACCAAAACTAACGCCCCTTCATTGTACTTATGCGGTGGCTTATGCCGTTTGTCGAATCGCTCTTTATCTTTCACCTGTTGAGTCACAATTTTCTTTAGAGCGTCCTCCCTCAGTAACTCACAATCAGTATCTATCATTGGTTCCTTTTCTCCTAATGCCAATATTAATTGGTTTGCAAGTGCATTTCTCGGTGTGTATCCCAATAATAGTTGATGAGGCGTCTTTCCTGTCGTCTTATTAGGAAGTTTATTCAACGCAAATTGTAAAGGTCCCAATTGTTAATCCCAATCGCGACCATCTTCGCGTTCATACGAAGTTCTTATGGTATCTACTAGAGCCTGATTACTTTTTCAACCTGGTCATTGGCCCGAGGGGTGGTTGTCGAATTCTGGATGAGGGTAATTTTGTTTAGCTCGCAAAACCTTTTGAATACGTTCAACGTAAACGCTGTTCCTCTATCAGTAATCATGCGAGTCGGCGTACCAAATGCGTTGAAGATATCTTTCAGTATATCAATTACACATTTTGTTTTAGTGTCTTTAGTAGGACGTATTACGCAAAATTGGGCAAAATTGTCTTAATAAAAAAAGACATAACTTTTTCTCTTGGTCGAGGATACAAAGAGTCCCAAATGGTCAAGATTAACGGTATGAAATGGAATTGGTACTCGTTCAATAATGTGTAATTCGCCATCCGGTTTCCCTTTGGTTTTTTTGTGACAAGCACTCCTAACGCATGTCGCAATATAGTTCTTTACGCGTTTTCTAACCTTTGGGAACCAAAAATAACGCTGCAGGTGTTTAAGGGTTCTTTCGACATCACAATGCCCCATATCGTTATGGCTACCTTGAATAGTTCTCCATATTAATGATTTTGGTACCACCCATCTGAGTTGATCTCCCACTTTTCGACAAATTCGGTGATTTTTAAAGGCACAATCGGTAAGTACTTGCTTTTTATCGTTAGTGGTTGGTGCTTTATTGAGTTTGTCTGCAATCTCTTTAAGTGCTGGGTCTTGCAACTGAAGTGTGAGAAGCTAATCTGCTTCATCAATTCGTACTGTACACACTTTATGGGCAACTATTTCTGCTTCCTGTGGTGGTTCAACAGGTTGTCGGCTTAGTGCATCGACATGCTTCATTCTTTCAGATGGTCTGTAGGTTATGTCGAATTGGTATTCTTGAAGTTTGAGCAGCCACCTGGCTACTCGTAGCGTTAAATGTGTTTTCGTCATAGTAGTTTTCAACGAGTTGCAGTCCGTGACAACAGTGAAATGACGTCCCAATAGGTAAACTCGAAATCGTTCTAAAGATTCGACAACAGCCAGACCTTCGAGCTCAAAGCTGTGGTATCGTGATTCTTTATCTGTAGTTTGCCGACTAAAATAGCCAACTGCTCTGCATTCTTTGTTTTCTTTCTTCTGCATTAGTATCCCGGCAATTCCCAACTTGGAAGCGTCGATATAGACTTGGAGTTCTGCTGTGGGGTCGTATAGAGCAAGTACGGGTTGTTCTGACAGGCGTTTCTTCAGTTCTTCAAATGCGGTTTCTTGTTTGTCCGACCAGATAAAGTCATGATTTTTTTCTGTTTCTTACGAGTTTTCTCACCATTAGAAGCTTGTTGATTGACATTTAAATAATTGTCGCTATCAATGGAATAATTCGTTGAAATAGCACTATTACCATTCGATTTTGTCTTCTTCAACTTTTCACAAATAGAAAAAGCTGATGGAAGAAGTTTTGCGTAACTAAAACTATAATTTTGCCTAAAACTTGTGTTGTTCCAATATCATTTAACGCTAACATTTGTGCCAGCTTTCGATCGCCAAGACCAACCATGATATATTTAATAAGTGCTTGTTCACTTACATTGCTCTCATGCTATAAACGTAATTTTGGTATGATTCAACGTTTGTTTTTCTTTTGGAACTTAGTTCAAAATGAATATCCGAATCATCATATAATACTGGAAAGTCAGCAATTAATTTGCTTTTACATGAACTCCAGTCTTTGACCTCGTCATCGAGACCTTGAAACCAAAATCTGGCGGCCCCTTTTAACTTATTTATCTTGTAAAATAATGTTGTTTTATCGTCCTATCCATAATATGCTGCGATCGACTCGACTTTTTTGGTCCATTGTATTACCGTTAAAGCGGTTTTCGACGACCCAGGATCAAAATCCGGTAGTGTCTTTTCCGAGGTGTCCGAAAATTTAGAAGAAGTCTGACTTGCGTTACCTGTCATGAAGCCCAGGAAGGCCCTCTCTCGTTCCAGCAGGTTACGTTCCCGTCGTAGGAGGTCCTTTTCACGTTCTAATAATTCTCAATCCGAATTCATTCTAGCAATTTCTTCTTGCAAAACTGTTGGAAGACCGTTGTCGTTTTCACTTTGATTTTGTTCGTGCATACTTGAACTGGTGACATCCGTGAATACGTATTTTGTTCCTCCGGTACTAAAAATTGCGGAGTCGTTCCCGAAAATGTCATTCGTGCCCATGTTTCTATGACGGACTTGTCACTGCCTACAAAAAAATTATATCTTTTGGCTGCACCATCTCGAAGTTGGCGGTGCACCACCAGGACTCGATCTCGATCAGTTAGCTGGGAGTCTTTGAGGGCCACGAAGTATTTCTCTACCTCTCGAATGAAATCTTCGGCGTCTTCTTCTGGCTCCCCAGAGAAGGTGGTCAAGTACTCCTCTGCTCGGAACGTGGAAGTGGGAAGTATCGTCGCCATGGTTTGTTGTGGCTTCAAGAGCACCCCTAGGTGCTCGAGGAATTCGGACATCTTCGATGTAGACTCAGTGCCTGGGGTAGGTTCTCCACCAGGTGACGAACTTCTTCCCAGGCTCGGAGACGTTTGTCTTCGCTTCTTCCGCCCCATACTTTTACCCCAACAATTGAAAGAAGAAAACCATTTCGTGTGGTAATCAAAGGTTTCCCTCGGGACGTGGAAATCGAATTAATCGAAGCTGAATTGAAGAACCAAGGATACCGAACCCAGAAAATTAGCAAGCTTAAAGGAAAGAATGGAATCGAAACATACATGTAGAGTCTCTCCGTAACAAAGGTGATGACCTCCAACATCACCGTTGTCAAAAATATGGCCACATTCAATGAAATTGTAATATTAGATTCGCCTGCATGAAATGTGGCAAAGAACATAAAACTAACACAAACGCAAAAGAGCGCACATCAGTCCCTCATTGCGCAAACTGCGGAGGCGATTTGTCCCTGCCGTCCAAGCAATCAAAAAGAATTAACAAATATTGTAACTAAAAGCTGTAACAAAAAAAGGTGGGGTTTATCCAATCACAGGAACAATGGAAACAAAATCATTTTAGTCGACTAAAGTGATTTTGTTTCCATTGTTCCTGTGATTGGATAAACCCCACCTTTTTTTCAAAAATCGTCAAGGAAGTAATCCTGCATAAAATTTAAAAGCTGGAACACAACCACACCAGTCCCGAACAACAACCTCAAAGAAATTATGAAAGAACAAAGACAGGAGAAAAAACCCAAAATTCAAGAAAAAACCCAATCCAAACAAGAAATCGACAACAATCAAGAAAGTAAACAAAAGAAAATAACAACGGATTTAGTAAATATGCTAATCGAATTTAACAAAAAAAATCCCACAACGGAGGAACAAATCACATTCACTGATCATGATCACATACACAAAATCATAAATTCATTGAACTAAAACCAAAATGCAGCCAAGCAAATCATTGACAATCCTTAACTGGAATGCCAATGGCCTCAAGCAACAAAAACTCGAATTAACCGACTACTTACACAGACAAAATATCGATATGGCAACAATCTCGGAGACGCACCTAAAACCTGGTGACAAATTCACAATTCCCAATTGCAAGATTTACAGAAAGGATTGTGAACGAGCTAATTGCGACCCGCCGGGGTCGCAATTTTGGTAAGAAGATCAATTCATCATTCAGTCCTCCCAAACACCCCTGAAAATGAAATTCTTGAAGTTACCGGAATAATAGCAAGAACTGTCGGCAGAAATTATCGAATTTTCGCTTGCTACAGCCCCCCAAACAAACCAATCGACGAAGAAGAACTGGACGTAATTTTTAACACAAAAAATCCGACATTCGCACTGGGAGACTTTAATGCGAAACACACTTTATGGAACAGCAGAGTAACCACAACCAAAGGTAGAAAGCTCCATCAATATATCGTCGGTGATTATGCAAAACTACGTATGAGGGAAAACCGTAACTTTTCAGGAGAGACGAAAAACGTTTTATCATTATATAAAATGATGTAAGTTATCAATAAGTGGACTATAGTGATAACTGCCCCTTTTGAAACATTTTTTTAGTAAAAAAAAGTCATTTGATGCCTTATTAGCATAAAATACCTCATACGAGGGTTTTAATCAATATTTTTGACTTCTTAGTAGACATACGTGGTCTTACACAATTGGTTTTACACACTGTTTAATAGGCAAAAAAATCACACAATAAGCCTTTCTACTTTTTATTTTGCTTTATTTCTGTCAGTGTGATACATAGTTACTGAAAATAAATTATTCTGGGCAAAATAATACTAAGTTCTTAATAAAATACTAAAATAAACAACTTCGTTTCTAGTAAAAAAAAAATACAAACTTCTTTATAAAACACCTACTAAAAATCGATAATAAAATAGCATTTTCATAGAAAACAAACAATAATTATTGTTACAAAACAACAACAAAATCAGTGATGAGGAATATTGTTGTAATATTCCCAAAACGTCTTATCAAGGACAGGTCTTAAGTCTTGTAGATTTTTAAATTTATCAGCCTTTATCTTCAGTCTTTGGTTGAATAATTTACGAGGTGGGGAGTCATGTTCAATTAATGTAGAAAAGGACCGCTTAGGAGACATTTCCCAATCTAAATTATAGCTAGATTTGAAAAATACTTGACATCCGGGTACAAATTTTAAACATTTAAGATCTGAAACAGTTAAATCTCCTGCTTTATAACCAGGTCGAATGCTGCGTATATTTTTCAAGTGGCTATAGTCTTTAAAATCATTAAACTGTAAGTAAGTTACCAAAAATGGATTAGATGGTCTGGCCTCACGACAGATGGCAATATAATTTGTTGGCAAATAAATATCACGATTTTTTAATCTTTTTTCTATGAGACTATGTGCCGAATCTATCTCCATCTGCGTGTGACCCTTCTCCAGACAATTGTGAATGATAGTTATATGCAATTTCTGTGATAGCATCATCATTGTATTAGCTAGAGTAGCGTTTTTGTTTTGATAGCCACAGCTATCGCTATAAATAATGACTGTTTCAGTGTTTGGATGATTTTGTTTATAGTCTTCAAAAAAGTCTGACAATAGAAGAAAAAACAGTAGCATCTAAGGAACCCTGAGTTTCATCCCATAAGTAACACCTTACTTTTTTGTTGCTAAATTAAAAATGGTATAATTGTGTACACACAACTTCTTTTTGTAATAAATATTACTACATCTAAAAACTGGTGCAAGTTTAACAGCTTGCATGTCTACTGTGATACATAGTATTTGCTCGGGATTATTTTGGGCTAAAAGTTTATCATCAGTCTTACTTTTTCTTGCATCTTCTTTTCTTCTGATGTGTGCTTGGTATTCTTCGTCAGAAATGTGTCCATGGCTCTGTGACATACACAAATCGCACATGTCTTTCTTTGGACGGAATAGGGCAATATTTTGCTTCTTCAGTTCTTTCACTACTTCACTCCTTGAAAGAGAGACTGCTCCCATACTTTCACAGTGCTTCTTGTAAATTGTGTACAAGTCGGATTTAATAATAATAATAATAATAATGTTTATTCAACGGCAACGCCAATTATAATAAATATAGTATATAACAAATATAATAATAAAATAAAGTAACAATAAATATAATACATAAAACAAGATAGTTACAATATTAAAATTACTGTTATTAATTATTAAAAGAGCTTAAATCATTAGTTTCAGTAAGAATCTTCAATCTTTTAAAAATTTATTTTGGGATACTCCTAAAAATTCTATATGATTAGCAAGCTCATTACATGTTTTAGAAAGCCTAGAAACGGCAGAATTTTTTCCATAATTAGTGCGATGGTATGGTACAATAAGCATTCTAGGCTCTCTAAAAGAGGTGTATTTATCAAAAATAGGGACAGAACAGAATTACAACTAATATCACCAGACAACCACTTACAAAGTTTATTTAAATCACACTGTAATATGTCACAGTCATTTTGGTTATGAATTACTTTAAAGAGTTTTAAATCATTAGCGAATAAAAGGATTTCCGAATTCTGAATAACTGTTGTAACATCATTTATATATAATGAGAAAAGAATTGGACCTAAATGTGACCCTTGAGGGACACCTATGCTTGGTTGAATTTTGCGAGATTTAACATCATTTATTGTTACATATTGTACACGATTAGATAAAAAAGAATGAATCCAACCGAGAACTGGATCACCAAAACCAAGGTTATCCAATTTAGAAATTAGCAGCTCAATAGAAATATTATCGAAGGCCTTTGACATATCGGTATATATACAGTCAATTTGAAAACCATTTTCAATATTTGACGTTACATAATCAGTAAAGAAAAACAGATTGGTCGTTGTAGAGCGACCCTTAAAAAAACCATGTTGTTCATCAATAATAGATTGCTTTACAGAAAATGATATAATATCAGCAATTATAGAATCAAATACTTTTGAAATATATGAAGGAATACAAATCGGGTTGTAATTAGAAATATTTGTACGGCTATCACTTTTAAAGACAGGATTGATGTAGGAAATTTTTCAAATATCAGGAAGTTTAGATTGACAAAGAGATTTGTTAAACAATATTTGTAATGGAAATGTTAATTCATTAGCACAATTTTTTAAAAATATTTGGGATAAACCATCAAGACCAGTTGTATAATTGTCATCTAATTTTACTAATTTTGAGAAAATATTGTTGGTAGAAATTTCGACGGTATTTAAAAAGACATTTTGATTGTTTTTAGAACAAAATTTTAAGTTTGATTGTTTAGATTGACCAGAGTAAACAGTTTCAAAGTGAGAGGCAAAAAGATTTACAATTCCATCAAGAGAATCACATGAAATATTATTAAGCGACATTTTTTTTGGGTAACCTATTGTGTTAGTCTTAGAATTAAGATATGACCAAAACGTTCTACTATTACTTAAAATATTTTGCTCTACTTGATTAATAAATTGTTTTTTACAATTAGTGGTGGCATTTTTACATTGATCTCTCAGTACTCTAAATTGTTCATAATCATTTAATGAGCTAGTCTGTTTGTATTTCTTATGAGCAATTTTTTTCTTAATAATTAAAGATCTTGTTGGTTTGTTAATCCAAGTAGGAAAATTTTTAGACAATTTTTTACATTTAATACTAATTAAGTTATTTAGGACATAATAGATGTGGGAATAAAGATATTCTACAGAGTCATTGATATCAACAAAACTTAATAAAACAGACCAATTAATAGAAGATAAATAATGTCATATGGCGCATTTTTTAATCTAAATAAAAAAAAATATTTTAGGTTTTAAATCAGGTACAATAATATCACAGATGTTACGAGAAGCGGTTTACATTTACTCACTAAAAGTTTATAATTACAAAATGTCAAATCCAAAGTAGCACCATTATCATTTACAATATTATTATATTGAAATAGACCAAAATATGCAAAATTATCACAGATAGTTTCTTCTGCAGCAGAAGATACATTGTTTGGCACTAAATAATCACAATCGGGATCAACCAACCAAATAATACCTAGCAAATTATAGTCTCCGAGTACACATATTATAGCATTCGGATATTTTGTAGACATGAAAGCTAATGAGTCTGAATGTTTGGAATATACCTCTAAATTTGAGTTAGGTGGAATATAAGCAAGTGGCACTGATAATGACTTGCCTAGAATTGACGTAAACGGAAACCCACAATTCTTCTTTCATTGTTGCATCACATTGAAGTTCACTGAGGGAAAAACTTTTCTCCACAGCAATAAGGACGCCTCCACCTCTTGATTTTTGGGTCACTTTAATTGAACGATCACTTCGGGACACCATATATTTATTTGTGTCAATAAATTCACTATTGTTTATATCGGGAATGAGCCATTTTCCGTTAGAACTATCACCGGGTTATGTTCACATAAAATATTGTTGTACAGTTCATTCAGTTTGATCTGGAGACTCCGCACATTCTGATAATAAATTTGAAATTTATCCTCAGAATATTGAATACTGTGCTCTATTTTAGCTTGGTGAGTCGCAAAGTGATTTAAACTTACGTTGTTACGCTGATTGCTGACGATTTTGAAAAATTTGCAGTATCCTTGTTTTTTAGAAAATTCCACCTACGCAGTATGACCCCACTTGGCCAAAATTCTGTTTTAGTTACTTTATCCATGTACTCATATCTGAGGCCAAATTTATAACTGTCATTTTACCTTTAGATACAAGTTTCTCCAGACAAATATCAGCTTGTGGTAGTTTGTTTTTAAGATAATTATTTAATTTATCTTTGCCTAGATTTTTTTCAACCTTCCCTATATAAAACTATGCTTTTCGGATTTTTACAGCACAAAAATTTTCAGTTTCTTCCAATTTTGCTGCACCAACAATAATTATCTGTTTTTTTGTGACGAGATGTAGTTTCTTTATTGTTTACCTTATGTAGTTTTTTCTAACGATAGTGGTCCATTTATCATTGTTTTCCATGATAACATCTGAGTTGTTCTTCCCGACTTCTTCAGTTCAGTTGAATTTATCATTAACAGTTATATTTCTTACGACTTGTTCATCTTTCATCACCGAAATATTATCATCTTCTTCACGCGCTATCGTTTCTTTGATATCAGACTTTTTCTCATTTACTTTGAGAAGCCGCACTTTTTTTCTAATGATTCGATTTTTTTATGTAATTTTTCAGTATCTGCTCTCACGGTTTTTTGGATGATCGTTCCAAATTCCTTGCTTCTCATATTCAATAATTCAATAGGATTTTTTTCATGTAAACACTTCTGGTTTTTAGCTTGATTGGCCTGATTTAGACAACTTGGATGAAAACTTTTTTTTACATTTCACACACAACACACGATTACGCACCGCTCTATTACAGAAGTTACAATTATCACTTTCATAATTCTGAAGCGGACTAAGAACTGGCATGTCCATACCGTCCGCCATCTTATTTTTTTTTTATAATTCACATAAATTTAAAAACAACTGAATGTCTTGAGTAGTAATGTTTTTGTACCGTTGCTGTAGTTCCTTTTTCATCCGATCACGTCCTCCATGGCCAATTGGTAGATGTGTTTCAAACAGTATTTCAAATAATTCTTCAACAGCGACATAATATAATAACACTTTTTTAGTTTTTAAAGGTGCAATAAATTTATCCACTGTATTCACGGAGATAAAGTCATAATGCTTCAACAACCAAAAATGACGGTTTTCCTTCTTACTAGTAATTTTTACTGTTTTAACTTCATCAACTAAATTCGTGTGTTTTTCTAAAGTCATGTGAAAACTATTACTCTTTTGTGGCATTTTTTCGATGCATTATAAAACTATATTTTCATTGCTTCTTTATCCATGTTGTTACCTGTCGACAAAAATTTAATATAATTAAAAATTATATAACACTAAGTTTCTATTGGATTTAAATCGTCCGTGTTTAAATCTATGTATAAAGACTCGTAGAAAATCCTATGTTATGTTTACCATTTGAAAGCGCGCAGTACAATACAGTGGCGCGCAGCAGCGCGCAGTACAATACAGTGGCGCGCAGCACGATGACGGTTTACACTTTTAATAATAATAATAATAATAATAATAATAATAATAATAAT
Organism: Tribolium confusum; assembly: GCA_029207805.1. Taxonomy (NCBI): domain Eukaryota; kingdom Metazoa; phylum Arthropoda; class Insecta; order Coleoptera; family Tenebrionidae; genus Tribolium; species Tribolium confusum. Next base: position 40,849,142 of record JALGAY010000003.1, read on the forward strand.
AATAATAATAATAAAGGTCTTTATTGTGCAAATAAAAAAAGGTACAACAAGTACAAATTAAACATAATCAAAATCTGCACAAAAGCCGAAGATCAGGTAGATTTGTGGTTGCAGAAGCATCCACATACCCTCTGTTTTTCATCTTAAGCTTAACTAAACACACCAAAAATAACGGAAAGAAAAGAAGAAAAAGAAAGAAGCAAAAACAAAACAAAAAATTAATAAAAATTATTACAATATTAAATCAACAGGTAAATAAAATAATAATAATATAAGGCAAAATAAAATTAATTTTATCAGTGTGAGCCAAGTACCTACCAAAACTTAACAAATTCAAAAACAATAATAAATTTGCAATTTAACAGACTAAAGTTTATTCTAAATTTATTATCTTACTCATCCAAACAATAATTTTCTGCGTATCACACATGAAATAGAAAGATAAATAAATGAACAAATGAGAGGAGTGCTTTAAAGATTCTGCTTAGCCAGAAGCTCTGTTTTTAAAGAAAGTTTAAATTTACGGCAATTGAGGTTTTTAAAGTTACTGGAAAGACTGTTATATAAGTTGAAAATTTGGTACGAAAATTATCTTTTGAATATTTCAGTAGAGTGGCGTGGAGGAGTTAATAACCTTTTAAATCGAATATTCAAGTTGTGAACATCCGACCTGTATTTAATTTTGTTATATAAATAGCTGGGTTTCTTAAATAGAATAATTTTGTGGAAAAGTGAGGCTTTATATAGAAGCCGGCGATTTTCCATGTTTAACCACCCAATTTCTTTAAGTTTGTAAGAAATTCTCTGCCTCCTACAAATGCCAAATATTAGTCGTAGACAAGAGTTTTGAACGATTTGTATTCTTCGACTATCAGCTGCGTCAATACAGCTACCGTAAACTGCGCCACAAAAATTAAATTTTGACAATACCAACGCTTCGCAAAAAACCGTTTTAATTTTTTTACTGAAAAAGAGTCGGTTGGAATAGATCATTTTAAGATTAAAGTAGGCGTTCCTTATGCAGCAGTTAATATGAGGCTTAAATCTTATATTTGAATCGAAATGTAGTCCAAGATTTTTAACAGATTGTTTAATTGTAATAGGCTTATTGTTGAGTAAGATCTTAACATTTGGTAGCGCTTTCAAACAATCGTTTTTCCGACCAAAAACTATAGCTGTAGTTTTGTCCAAATTTATATTTAGTCCATGTTTATATGAAAAGTCCTACAAATTAGACAGATCTTTATTTAAAAGAGAGATTGCATTAGGAGTATTATGCGGGTGGAAAGAGTGATAGATTTGTGTGTCATCAGCGTAAAGATGACTTTTGCAATTGGCAATAACTGCGGGAAGTTTACATGTATAAATGGTAAACACAAGAGGTCCCAAAATGGAGCCTTGCGGGATACCCTGACATATTTTCAGTGGTGCCGAAAATTTGTCTTTAATTTGAACAATTTGCTGACGGTTAGTGAAATAATTTTTAAGTAAAGCGATAGAATTATCATTGAAGCCAAGATATTTAATTTTTGCTAGGAAGAGCTTGTGATTTAAGGTATCAAAAGCTTTAGAATAATCAACTAGAACTAAAGCCGTGACATTTCGATTATCAATGCCTTGAAAGATATTGTCACTTACTTCAAGTAGAGCGGTTTCACAACTATGCAAAGAGCGAAAACCAGATTGAATATCAGGAAGAATATTATGTTGGGTAAGATATGTACGTATCTGAGTTTCCATAACGCGTTCCAATACTTTAGAAAGTGTTGGTAATACACTAATCGGACGAAGATCACTCAAGTTCTGCGGACTGCTATTTTTGGGAATTGGTAAAACTTTAGCTATTTTCCAGCAGTCGGGAAATACATTTTCTATTAAACAAAAATTAATTATATGTGCAATATATGGGGTTATATGTGGCATACATCTTAAAAGCGATTTTACGTTGAGCGCATCTAGGCCTTGAGCTTTGGATTTGATCGAAAGTAAAATGAAATAAATTAAATTATTATCAACTGGTTGAAAGCTAAAACTACCGCAATTATTGCTTAAGAGGAGGTATCACGCGTATTACAACATTTGTCACAAATTTTCGTCCTTATTATCCAATGGAATTAACTGAAATTTTTGTAACACATTTATTTTTATATTATCTAGGTTTGTATGGATTGATTTTTTTGCTAGCTGTTTTAAAACAATAGCAACAAATTGAATTTTTCGAAAAAATTTTTTTTTGCAAAATTGAAACCGTGGAAACTTAGATAATGTACAAGTTAATGTATTGAGAAAATTTTACTTAATTTTGTTAAATAATATGAGAGGGAACTTGTGACAAAGTTATGAACATCGCGCCAATTTTCAAATTAAAAATGAGCTTTCTAGACTGCTTCACAGACGGCGCGATCATGTCTAATTTGCCTTTAGCATGTAGTGGGAAATTGTGGGTGTGGCTAACAATCTCGAACGACTCGAATTATTTCGAAGCAAAGATCAGAGCGTGGTTCAGAGCATTTCCTTGAAGGAATTTATAGTGGAGTAAAATCGTCGTCCTACGAGGCTTCATTCTTGCAAAAAAAAAATAAGGTATAACTAGACGAGACCATTACAATCTTGTAAAGTATTATTTTGGCTATCTCAAATCGCTACCTACAACTTTTTTTAGTAGGACCGAACTTTGTAAAATGATTTTTCTTATGTCGGAGCACCAATTTCCAAAATCGTGTTTTTTAAAACATACATCGCGCTTATAAATTAACTATTTAAGATAAAATTTTGAAATTTTATCCACATATAGAGAAAACCAGAGCGCATCTAACAGTAATAACAGATTTAAAAAAAAGTTTTTTTGTTTTTGAGAAAAAAGTTTCCAAAGTCACTATATGCGAAATTGTGCATTGACAATTTAACCCAGCGGAAAGCTATGTGAATTATTAAGAATTTGACCATGTAATGTACATTTTCGGATTCACAAAACTTTAAGCAATTTTTTTTTTAAATTAGGATAATAAACATAATGGTTTCCGAAATATAAATTTTTTAAAACAAGGCTTTGCCGCTCTGTTCCGCCGCGCTGGATGCGTTAAATTTCCGTTAATTTATACGTATTCACACCATCCCATCCAACACAGTAATACAGAACTATTCAAAGGTTAATAAAATAAATAATTGATAAATACTTGCGAACCATTATCACTATCAATCATCACTTGTTACCAGTGTTTGCCAATATAAAATTTTGGTCAAATTTTTACTATATATATTAGGGTGGGCCAAAAAAAACGATTATATTTTTTTAACTTCCGACACTAAAATATTGGTTCCTTGACACTTTTAAAAATGCTTTTTCAAGATGAGCTCTTAATTTTAATAGGAAAGACTCCCTTATCGCAGTTTTCCATTTTTTTTTCAGTTCCATATGGTAAAATCAATATCTCGTTACTACTTGATCAGTACAGTACAGAAAAAGTTTATTTAATTTTTTTGTAGGAAATTTAACTCTATAAAAAAGGTATTTTACAATTTTTTTATAACTTTTACCGTTTAGAAGATATCAGAGGTCAGAGTTTGAAGAATTTGGCAAAAATTTCTTTTTCACTTCTAAATTTGATATCTCGTAGCTAATTCAATATTATAAAGTGCTCAACATACGGTTTTGTAACAAACTAAAAGTTCTTCAAAAAAAGTCGTTTCTGGTTATTCCATTACTTCAATCATTTAAAAAACAATGGGGATTTAGTATCAAATTTTGGTTTTTAAAATGCGAATATCTTCTAAATGGTTAGAATAATCAATTAACCACAAGAGACCTTTTCTATAGAGCGTTTAATTTTCTACAAGGCCATATGTTGTGCATTTTATAATATTTATTTGTCTCTGAGTTATAAAATTTAGAATTAGAAAAGGAATATTTGTTAAATTCTTCAAACTTTGACCTCCGATATTTTCTAAATAGTAAGAGATATAAAAAATTGTAAAATAACTTTTTTGTATAACGTTTAATTTCCTACAAAAAATGTAAATACAAATTTTCTGTACAATTAAGCAATAGCGAGATATGGATTTTACCAATTGGAACTGAAACAAAAAAAAACTGCAATGAGGGAGTCTTTCCTATTAAAATTAAGAGCTCATCTTGAAAAAGCATTTTTTAATGGTGCCTAGGAATCAATTTTTCAGTGTCGGAAGTTAAAAAAAAATAATTGATTTTTTTGGCCCACCCTAATACATATATTGTCCTATATTTTGACTGCTTTTTATATACATATTAAATAATGTGAACTCGATTAGGTCGATTATGTTAATTTTTTGATTAGGTACAATATAATAATGTAAAAAACATCTACCTAAAGCACTTACACCTTAATTTTAAATTTGATGGAAACATCTTTTTTTTCTCGAAGTGAAGTGATTTTTACGAGTATATAATGACAATAAAACATTGTGGGGTCGGCATTAATTTTTATTGTCATTATTTATCTTATTTTTAATTAAAATTTATACGCCACTGTTACATACTTTATATAACTTTTAAATTAAGACAATTCATGCAATTATTTGAATATAAAAAACATTAAAATTTTTAGTTGCAGTAGAACGCCGATTATCCGAATGCCGATTAACCGAATCGCCAATTATCCGAATCGGTCCTAAGCGTAATTTAAAAAATTAAAACCAAGTAATTTTTGTTTTGTTTTGTTGTAATAAAATGGAAGTCGCTGAAGTCCAGATATATTTCAACTGTTATGGTTGAAAGCTAGAGGCAAAACACTACATATTTTTGCTTTTACAGTTTAACAAACACAGTTTGTTAATAAAGTTTATTTTATGTGTGACAGTTTGTTTTTCTTTATAACCAGTCTATGTCCGATTATCTGAATTTTCGATTATCCGAATCAACCCCGGTCCCAATTAATTCGGATAATCGACGTTCTACTGTAATTATATTTTAGAAAATTCTGTAAATATGTTGACAAACAATAAAATACTTTTTATCACTGGTTGTTTTGATAACAACAATTTATGTTTCTTTATCTGTAAATGCCAGGGTATTACAACGTTGGAACATCTATACAGCAATTATGAAGAAGCTGATACCCAACTAATTTTACATGTGTTATACGAACATACAATGCAACAGAATTCAATTTTAGTAAAATTTGTATATACGGATATTTTAATTATTCTGATTTACCATTATAATTGTAATTTACTTAAAGCAAATCCAAAATAAAATATGTCTCTTTTTATTGACTTAGGCCATAGATTAAAGACAAAATTTATTTCAATACTAAAAGTAGGAAACCATTTTCAAGACAAAATTTGGATGGCAAGCCATATGCAAAATATGCCGATATTAGACGCCATAATATGGCTGGTTAATAAATTACAGTTGCGATTTTATTCCGACTTACAGTATATGTATGTCGTCTGAACATGCAGAGCTTAGAAGACTTCTAACTAATTAATAACTAATAATTTAAAAATGCCAAGGCTGGTTATTTTTGGCGAAAAGTTTCCAAATATGATGGAATAGAATATTGCCATTCTATTGCTATTCAATGTTTTGTAAATTTGTGAAAATATTTCTAGTTAAATTTGAAAAAATAAAAACAGGTAAATGACAATTCACAAACTAATAGTGTCACTATGTGCACCAAGCTAAATCCTGCGTTTGCAGGTACACAGCACACTACGACATCCATCATTTCTAGACACTTGTTATAAACTGCTGTGATAAATTATGTAATACTTCAAAATATATATATTTAAAAGATGTACTAAAATGTTGTGTTGATTGATCCTGCCAGCATTGCAACAATGTTGAAGAAACCAACGACAAATCAGATGAAGACAAGGAAGAATATATTTTTTTTACCTCTAAATATTTTTGTTTTAATATAATTTTATAAATTATCTTTTGTGATTATTAAGTTATTAAGTCAAAACTCATAATTCTCATATATAATGTATACTAAGCGAGTACCTACATAGATTGGACGCGTATTGCGTGGAACAGTGCCGCAAAGCCTTGTTTTAAAAAATTTATATTTCGGAAACCATTAGGATTTATTATCCAATTTTTTTAAAAAAACTTATTTAAAGTTTTGTGAATCCGAAAGTGTACATTATATGGTCAAATTCTTAATAATTCACATAGCTTCCCGCAGGATGAAATTGTCGATGTACAATTTTGCAACTAGTGATTTTGGGGACCCCTTTCTCAAAAACAAAAAACTTTTACTAAAATTTCTTATCACTGTTAGATGCGCTCTGGTTTTCTCTATAAGTGGTCAAAATTTCAAAATTTTAGCTTATATAATTTATAAGCCCGATGTATGTTTTAAAAAACACGGTTTTGGAAATTGTTGCTCCGACATAAAAAAAATAATTTTACAAAGTTCGATCCTACTAAAAAAAGTTGTAGATAGCGATATTAAATGGCCAAAATGATATTTTACAAGAGATGTAAAGGTCCCGTCTAGTTATACCTTAAAACTATAAGGGTCGTAGACTCGCCGATCGGCCGATTCGTATTAATTCAAGCTGTGATGAAAATGCAACCTTGAAAATCCATCTCTTCTACTTAAAAGTTTGCGAAAAGAGAAATGGTGGGGAAGGTTTGAAGGCCCGTCCCACCAGCTACCTCGTAACACACCGATCCCCCTCAGGTGAAACGTTCGGGACCATAATACTGAGTCTTAAGTTGGATAAATAGAAGTTGAGAGTTTCAGTATCGATATCAGTTTGGGGTATACCATTGATGAAATAATTATTAAGTTTATCAGGATCTGTAATATGTTCCGGCAAGTTTTTACTAACTGAGATCGGCTAATGTATACATCTGCTAGAAGAAGCTTACATTTCGTTCATTGTGAACGCATTTACTATCAAAATCGGTAAATGTATGCAGTAACTAGTAAGTGTAAACATTCACGGAATGAACACTTTGACTGTAACATATCCAATTCAACGTGGACCCAGAGCTAAGATGAAGATCGTACACTTGGACCAACTTGCGTGATTTCATGAAGAAGTTACAAATTTCTCTGGTCGGTACGACCAGATCTGAATAGGGGAGTGGTGTTACATTGTATCATTGAAAGAGAAATGTCTGGAAGATTCGGAGCGCTTCGGATGATTTATCATTTATAGAAACGGATGGAACATCGTGCTTCGAGGTAGTTGTGGAAGGTCATGCTTAGAGATGAAACTAGAAGGTCGGCTAACCATCTGAGAGAAACTGACCAGATAGTCAGTCAGTCGGATAGTGAGAGCGAGACACGTCTTCTTGTGAACAACGAGTGTGGACGAAAGCAAGAAGAAGCTTGAAGTGATTTGACATTTTCTGTTTTAAATTAAATTTATCGTGTAATTATTAGTTCTTGGACTTAAAATCCCATGTAATTTACAAAAATTAAGACCATCAATTGAAAGACGGTTGTTCATTATAAGTAAATCTTTTTTTTTTTAATTGAGCATCGGGAATGTTTTACCAGATGATCTAAGACTATTAAAAAATTATCAGCTGTCATCCAGCCTGAGGAATAAACAAGTCCCAAAGGTCCTTGTTCAGGGACACCCGCCATTATTTTCTTTGCGTCAAATTTTTTTCGTGGAAAAACCCATACCGGTGGCAATGAGTTTCCATCTGCACAAATGATTCCTACGTGCGTGATGAGTTCACTGCTCTCCGCTGATACTTTTTGTGCAACTTGATGCTGGCCTTTTTTAGCTACTATTTTAGGGAGTTTTGGGACGGTTGTTACTCTACTTACTCCAATTTTTAAGTTATGTCGATTGAAACTTGTCACCCTGCTAAGCAAAGTTGCTTCGGGCTTCCTTATGGACAATTTAGGCTTAGGCTTCCAACTGGACAACGTGTGCATGAATCCTGTGAACCAGTTTTTCGATGCCATTTTTGTTTCAGTTCAAAATGCAGGAATTTTGATTTTATTTTTTAGGGCAAATTCGAAAGCAAGACGTCTATTTGCTGTTGGTGTTAATCCGTAAAACAGACTACTAGATGTTAGTAGATATTTTGCTAATTCTAGTTCCATCTCTTTTGACCAAATTTACGGCAAAAATCTGCGCTGTATTTTACAGCTTCAATGCCTTGATCTCGCGCTTTTTTTACGTATTTTGCTAAGGTAGATTTTGTTACACAATTCGGTCACGCATCCCCTCTTAAAGTTTCACCATTTAACACAACTTGTTCTACTGCTACAGGACAAAAAGTCCGCTCAGTCTTGTTTTTGTAGTATCGCGGCATTTTTTTAAAACCTTGAAATAAAAAGTAACAAAATTAATATTTGTAAAATAATGCAATGGGGAGAATTTGGACAGCGCATCCCAAGTCTGCTCACATGTCTCTTCAAGTGTAAGCTCTTCCTAAACAAGACAATAGTGCGTGTATGGTGCTGATATTTACAGCATTTAACAAAGAATAAGATAAAACAGACATATATCTAAACTGCAAAAGAGTTTCAAATAGACTTGTTGCATTTACTAGAAATAGAGAATTTTACATTATCATTGTAAAAATGCAGAAAACATGTGCATTTATGAAAAAAATAAAAAATACATAACTGCTAGACCACATGAGCATGAACACTAACTAAGAGGTTATTTTTATGTTGGCAAGCATTGCCAAAAGTTTATTTAGCGCGAAAATTTAAAATGTTTTTTGTGTCTGCGTGTCTACAATGTCCCCGGCCTCTCTTAAATTTTGTGTTTTGAAATTCAGTCCGCGAGTTTAAATTACCCAAAGTCGTAACAGTATTATAAATTATTTGAAGTAGGTTAAAGTGATTTTTTCAGGTATAAAGTACCTTTATTTTATTAAAAAATAAATTTCAACATCTCAGTGAAATAAACATAAATACACACACTAGACATAAATAACCACTATTCGAAGTCCCATCTTGACTAAATTATGAGTCGAGACACAATAACGATAAACTGGAATAAATAAATAAACATATTCCATAATACTATTTGAAGGGAGTGTTTATATGGCAACTTTATTGACAAGTAGAGACATGGTAAATCAATGTGAATAAAGTGACAGAAGATGGACGTTTCTTTATAAATGCAATTTATTTTGAATAAACAATTCAACCATTGGTAGCCATGATTTGATGCTCAGGCCTCAAATGTGCGATGAGCTACTGCACATCATCACATTGTGAAGAGACTTATTGGAAACGTCAATTACCGAATGGTTGACAACATAACTTCACTTTTCTTTGATTAACCCTAGTCTAAAGACGGGTCCGACAACTAAAACCTAAAACATTATATAACCTAGACGATATAACAATAACAAAAAATTAATTTTTGACATATGCGAGCATATTAACAAGAGTCTAGAAATGAATGAAGTATTAATAATGTCACTATGAGCGTCAAGCTAAGCCCTACGTTTGCAGATCCACAGCACACTACGACGTCATTCATGTTTTGACGGTTGTTACATATTTTCTATTTGGTACATTTATTTAGTGTTTAAGACTTATATACATGGTGTCTCAAAAATAGTGAGTCAACCGAAATGAGTGGAAAAAAGAAAGAATTCTGAGACGAAACTTTCTTTGTCATTTTTTTACCTGACGCACCCATAATGAGTTATTAATTAAATAAGCTAACCAATCGGTGGCACGCTTAGCGAAATACTAAGTGGTTAGAGATAATCAGTGGGAAATCGAGGTATAGGTCTTTTCAGTGACTCTGAAGTGCCGAGCAATAAACCGTTTATATTCAATTATTAACCGAAGGCACCGCAAATGCAGTTAGAGATACCGACCGTTAAATTCTAAATTTACCTGAAAAACGTCTTAACATAGAGATCATTTTTGCCTGATTTGTGTTTCTCGTCACATCTGCGGTAGAAACCCTGAACACATTTCAGTCCCTCATTTCCAGGTAGCATTCTTAGTATAAATGTCGTTCTTTGCATTTGGTGAATATTGTAATTTTATTGATTGGGACCTCAGAGTCAGTGGAATCCACAATAGCGGGCTTGCCTCACTGTCGCAGAGGGCACTACACCTCACTACCGGACAACCTCTTCATGCGATAATGGGGCGAACCGTTGTCGGTCTCCTGCGCTCGTCTCAGGATTCTGTTTCCACTCCTTTTGGGTCGCCTTACTGTTTATTTTTCATTATATGTTTTCTTTCAGATAATCATCAATTCTTAAGATGTGGAAAAACGTGGCAACATTATATTCTAGGTTTGAAAATTATTTATACTTTATTACAGTTTATGTAAAATTGCGCTAATTACAGAAATGTTCTACGAAATTTAACCAATATGAGTACAGTGGACGTTAATGAGTTACAGCATTTTAAACAATTTACTGCAGAATGGTGGCAAGAAACGGGTTATCTAAAGGCACTTCATTCCATGAACAAGTTGCGAGTGCCATTTATTCGAGATGGTATTATAAATTCGGGATGTATACAAAAGGAGCAGATTAATAGATCACTACCACTACAGGAAATTTCAATTTTAGAAGTTGGTTGTGGTGGTAAGAAACATGTTGAAATAATTGCAAACATGAAAAAAAAATATGAGCAGTGTTTTTATTAAATTTTTATTCTAGGTGGAATTTTGACGGAACCTTTGGCGCGACTAGGTGCAAATGTAATTGGTCTTGATGCTAATACTGATTTGATTGAAAAAGCGAAGGTTCACTCCAAAAATGAAAATTTAAAGGTTCAATATATTTGTTCAACTGTAGAAGATTTTGCTCTACAAAATGGAGAAAGGTTTGATGCTATAGTAGCATCTGAAATTTTAGAACATATTACGAAAAAAGACGAATTTTTGAAAGCCTGTCTTCAATGTTTGAAATCTGGGGGATCAATTTTTGTAACAACTATAAATAAAACTTTCGTTGCAAAGGTTTTCGGTGTTTATTTAGCAGAACGGTTGTTCAAATTTTTACCTGATGGAACGCATCAACATGAAAAATTTATAGAACCTCACAAATTGGAGAGAATGTTAGAAGATCGTAAGTATAAATTCTTTTTAAATTTTGGTTTATCACAATTTTTGTAGTTAACAGCAAAACACTTCTTACACATGGCATTTTATACAATCCTTTAACAAATGAATGGCGTTGGTGTTTTGATAATTCTATTAATTATGTATTACATGCTATAAAGATGAAATAATAAATTTATCTGTAAGGATATATGTAGCTAAATAAAGAGAAATTGCTTATTTGAAACGTGTTTTTTTTTGCAAGAAATTTTGAACGTTCAATTTCGTTTACCCAAATTTGCTACTAATGGAATTACTCAAGTTTAGAACGAAGGCTTCCACGGCTAGGGTCAGCCTGAAAATTACTCGTAAAACAAGACAGAACTTGCTTCAGTTGAAGGCACTTCGTCAATTTTGAATATCAGTTGAAGATTATTATCAATATGTAGTTTATTCAAATTGAGTGGAAGTCGAGACCATTTATGTAGCAGCTGCAAATCATGAGCTAAATCAGCATTATTATTTTTTTTCACATTTTGCATTTGTATTTAAGTTGATGTGGAATGTTATCAATATACCTAAATAAGAAATAACCAAGGATACCTTGAGGTACACCACTTAAGAGGGAAATACCCAAAGTTATCGGTAAATTTCAGATTTAGAGCTGACGTGTAGCAAAACTAGGGACGACGTAACTAAAATGCACTTGTACCCCGCTTTCCAGAGAAAGTGATTCGTAGGTCATAAACAAACAATACATGGATAAAGTAATAAAAGTAGGTAAACGCTCGGCCCACGCCGTATGCATATAGTATATAGTAGTATTCTTTTAATTTTACCCGAACACGTACCTATGCGCTACAAGTTTTATCTTTGTTGTTACTATGCGAATGAGTGAAACAAAATACAAAGCCGTCAAGCGTTGTCTAGTTTGCAGGCGAGGGTAGGTTGGAGTACCAGTAGTTCTCAAACTATCGGGTCATTTTTAAATACGAAAAGCTATTTAAACTAAACATTTTGTTAATAGAATTGTTACCATAATAGTGATAGTAATAACAAAATGTAAATAGACTTGTATATAATTTCAAATATTTGTTATATTTTTTTTTGTAAATAAAATTTATCTCGTTGCATTTTTAAGACCTGTTGAGAATCACTGATAAGTTTTGGGTGAGTGAATCAGTGAGGCGTGCTCAAGTTTGCTATCTCTTTTAAATGGCTTAGGAGTGAAAGAGACAATAATACACTCGTCGGATTAGGGAGTAGATCACCGTTTATCTTACTTGCTCGTACCTACTTTCTCAAAGAGCAAGAAAGAGCAACAAAGTTTTACATTCGGGTAAAATTAAAAGAATACTACTATATTTCTTCTGCAGGGATTTAGAGAGATTTTAGAGCTTCCATTCTTTATTTTTATTTTTATCAAATAAATAAATAATTACTAAATAATCGTAATGAATCGGAAAATGTAAAACGGAAGAAAAACTGAATTACCAAATTGTACCCAGATGGTTTAATGTAAAAAATAAAGGTAAAATTAGTTTTTTTGATCAAACGCACAATTAATTAATAAAACGTTGTGTAGATTTTTAGAAAAAACATTCCAAAAATTTTCATAATAATTTCACCCAAAAATATTTTTATGTAACGTAAACCTAAAATAAAAATTTTAATTTGTTTAGAGGTTATTTTTCTTCAAATTTTACATTGATTTTTACCTGTAGGAGTATTAGAAAACAAAAAAGAGAGTGTCGCTTTTAAAAATAAATGCTAGGAAATAAAAGTAAAAACTGCATAATACAGGGTGTTATTTAAGTGAATGCAAAAATTTTAACCTGAAATATAACACCACAAATAATAAAAATCTGCAAAAAATTTTTGTCTTATCTCAACTGATAACAAAATTATAATCTAAAAATTAATTTTTACGAAACGTATAACAAAAATTTTTTAACATAGAGCAACTATAGGTTTTTCAGGTCAAAATAAAGCGATTTAACAGAATTTACCTCTATACTAAGTTGCACCGTTTAGGAGCTAGAGGACGCCAAAGTTAGAGATTTAAAGTCATTCTTATACTTTAAACGTAAATATCTCAAAAACGGTACGTTTCAGCAAAATATTGCGTTCTTGCATTTTTATTTAAAATCTACTGGCATATTCATTTTTGCTGCAAAAATTAAAAATTAATAAGAAGAAAATTGGTTAATTATCCAAAAATGTGAAACAAAAGTACCGTAACTTGAAATTGAGATGCGCAGCACAATTTTGCTAGTAAAAATAAAAAGAGTACACTTAACTTCATTCGTATACCAAATTTGGTATTAATCGGTTAGGTGGTTTTCGAGATATAACAAAAAAATGTTTTTTTATAACCAAATTTGATGGCCTGTAATTTTGTTATTAGTTGAGATAGGACAAAAATTTTTTTGCAGATTTTTATTATTTGTGGTGCTGTATTTCAGGTTAAAATTTTTGCATTTACTTCTATAACAGTCTGTATATGGTTCATGTTTTATTAAATTAGTTACAATTGTAATAAAAAATTAACATAATAACATAAAATATATATAATAATCGTCTTTGTTATAAATTCGAACAGTTGGTTTATAGACAATAAATAAACGGGACTTGCGATCAAACAATTATTATTGATTATCTTAATCTTATTACATTGTATTGTAATTTCAGAAAAGTCTAAATTACGTGATTCAATATTATAATATTAATTAAAAACAAACGACACATTTGCTCAAAAATTTAATTAGCCACTTTGATGCATTGCATCAAAATACACACGTAGACAAAAATCGTTAATGTTAATTTATAGTCAAATGAGCAAAAGTGAAAAAAGTAACCGTATAAGTAAACAATTTAAAACTTGGAGAAAATCTTCTTTATTTGAAAATATTATCTACAATTTTTTTGAGAATTTTTACTAAATTAGAAATCGCTGTTTTTGGGGTGTGGGTAAAACTTGATTCACCCGATACAAGAGTTTAACAGAAACAAACCAAAATATCTGAAATTTGTTCTAATATATACAAAAATTTTCATAAATTTCAATGAGGTTGTAAAAATCAACGGGTGGTTTTTCGTCTTAGCAGGATGAAGCGAAATTTCCCAAATTACAAATATTCTGTTTGATAAGATTATACCCTTTTCGGTTTTAGTTACCTGCCGATAAATCTCTTTGCAAACTATGTGTAAAAGTTTTCGCAATGTTATTCATAAATACCTATGTCTATAATCATATTACTTTATTATATTACACGCCAATGCGTTATCCCGGTATCTATCAAATAATTTGTTTTTCATTAAAAAAAAATTCTACGAGGTTTTATTTACTTATAAAATTTAATTTTAAAATTAATTTTGTTCCAAGTTCTTTACAGTAAGCAGTAATTTTTAACAAAACCTTTGTAAAAAACATAGTAACAATTTTTATGCCACTAAACCGCAGCAAAAGCCAATGAACCAAATAAATTAATTATTTCATTTACGAGTTTTTTTTCTTTTCTTTTCAAATTTTACATTGAATGTTCATTTGCTCTCCAGGGAGCGTTCACTAAAGACGTGCGATTCAAATTCAAAATTTTGACGAAACAATTTTTTACTTACGTATATAATGTAAAATTACCTATGACATTCTTCCAATACCATTACCAACAAATTCATTAAAGTACCGAACTAATTGCTTTTATCAAGGGAGTAAAATGTCGAAAAATCATTCTTTTAGGTTATTAGAGTTGGCGGTGTTGATCGGTAACGCTGTGTAATTTGTTTCGGAAGACACTTCAATCAACATTGTTCTGTACACTTTTCTCAAACAAAAACAAATCCGGTTAAATTTGTTAAATATGTAATTGTTTTGTAAAATATGCCGCTATGTTATAAATAAATACAATCAATTGTTTTTAATTAATACAACACTTTAAATAGCAAAAAAATAGTTAAAAATAATTACTTACTTTTTAGATTATCAATAAAAATATTTAATTTTTAAATTTGATTTTACAGGTTATTTACCTACTGATTTATTACCAATAGTCTAATTTTACAATAAAAAATTAACTTTAATTTTATGTTGCACAGAAAATCCTCGTATTGCGAATAAAAATTACTGAATGAATGTTTTCGTACACAATCGACTTTAAACCTCGTTATTTACAACACTATCATATACCGGCACCCTAAGTCCCGAGCTAACTTGAGACCCACGCTGTTGAAGGATAGGTTTAAGGGGGAAATGCCCAAAAGTTTGCGGTAAATTTCAGATTTAGAGCTGACGTGTAGCAAAACTAGGAACGACGTAACTAAAATGCATTTGCAGCCCGCTTTCCAGAGAAAGTGTTTCGTAGGTCATAAACAAACAATACAGGGATTAAGTAATAAAAGTAGGTAACCGCTTGGCCCAGACCGCATGCATATAATTAAATTCGGAAATAACTAAACCGAGTTTTTAAAAAATGATTTTATTTATTCACATAAGCTCTTCAGAGCACACTCTAATGAGAACTAATACAATTTTGGCTAAAAGGCCCTTATATAACATACAGAACAAATAGTTTCTTATATCAATTACAAATAAGTCTTTGAAATGTATGGAACAAGATGCACTTATTTAAATCAGACTAAATAGTAAACATCCTAGGGTGAATGCATTTGATTAATATAAACTAAACATCCTGATGGGGTGTTCTATTTGGGTGGTCAAGTTGCGTGGATATAATTCCTCCCCCCTTTAGGTCAAAGGGTCCTCACTTTGACGAGATCTTGCAATTTCTTGTAGTGGTGTAGAATTATCTTCTTCCTTGGTCTGCATAAGCGTTTTGTAAATTTGGATTAGATAGTTTCTAAACATGAAAACTGTAATTGAAGAAACAATAATTATGATCCATAGGATTGAAGTCGCAGATGCATGAACTAGATGTATTACTGGGCTAAGTTTGATCTCGGATTTCATTTCCTCGGCTTCTTCATAGAGTTTTGAGAAATCTTCTAAATGTTTTTGTTGAAGTTTTATAGATTTGTTCATTTTGAAATTGGTTAAAGGAACTTCTAGTAGTAATTTGTAAGTATAGTTGCTGTAGGTGTTGTCAAATTTCATCTGGTCGACTATGATTTTGCAGTAGTTGCTGTCTGAAGAGACCAATACGTTTTCGTCTACTATTTCTTGCTTGATTTCTTCTTTACAGATTTCCATTATCTTCAAAGGTTTGTGTGCTGAGATTAATATTTTATTATCAGATAACTGTTTGGCGATTTTATAGTCGTTAGTGGCTTGAAGAAAATTGCAAGTTTGTAGTTCGCTGATATGACATTTGTCCAATTCTGGAGTAGAAGTGCAAAGAATCTGATTTTCAATTTGTTGGCAGTTTTCATCAGTCCAAAATTCTCCTTTTTCTCCAAATAGTCTATGTTTTCTGGGCGGCATTAGTACTTGGTGACGTGAATTAGGTAAAGGGTATATCTTTTGATAGTTATATGGATTAGGATCAAGGATGGGAATATATAATATACATGTTATAACGTTGTTTACTGATAATAGTTTAAATTTTGAAAATTCGATTATTTTGAGAAGATGCGTTCCGTTTAATTCAATTAATTCATCGATTTTATAAATAAGTTTGAGGTGATGTAAAATTTGGAAAAGTTCTTGAGCTGATATAGTTTCTAAATTCGAAATTTCATTAAAGGCTAATGTTATCATTCTTTGAATACTTTGAATTGTACTTAGTAATTTTTCGGCTAAATAAATGTTGTGTTGAATCAACATTTGATCTTCGTGTTTATTATTAAAATTGTTTAAAGCTTCTAGAGAAGTGTTAATGTTTCTTTGAAGGATTTGCATGTCATTTGTATACCTTCTTGTAATGTGATTGGCAAAAGAAGTATATTTGTTTACTTGTTTAATTATTTTTTCTTGATTTTTGAACAAATTTTTTAAATTTGAATTAATTTCCTTTAAATCATTATGGTCTAGATTTCCTGTTATGAAACGTATTGTAGAACCCAAACCGTCAATTAAAGAACTTTTGGATCGATAATTAAATTTTTGAAGAGCATCTTCAATTTGCATGCAGGTATTTCTTAGAGCTTCGATTAAATAGGGAGAATCTTGCTTAGATTTAAGTTCTAATATATAAGCGTTAGATAATAAATTTTTATAGCTACGTTCTACGTTAGTAATATTAAAATAAAAGTAAAACCTATGATAGTGGTTAATAGTTTTGGAAGTACCGATGTCTTCTAAAAAGTATCCATTACTCTGGATCCTTTCTACGCGAAGGGCCAGGCTGGTTGACAGAAGGGTTAGTCTGCAAAGAAAATGTTTTTCTCAGTCTCTTTATATTTCTAGGATGAGCGTTGGCTGGAAATTTTGATTTCTCTCTTTTACCTTCGATTTTATTTTTATTACTACTTGTTATGTTTACTTTTTCATAGCAAGGGTCGGCTTTTATAATTTTTTGTTTTTTCATGTATACTGCGGGTTCATTAATCTGGACATTATCTTTTAAGTCTTTGTTTCTTTTTTCTAAAATTTTTGTACCGTGATTCAATTGTTTGTGATAAACTTGTTCAAAAAATGGCAGGATTTCGTTTTTTCTTTTATCATTGTATGCTTCAAAAACTGTTTTATCAAGATCTATTTCATGTGCATTTAAATTTTCGTAAGGACCGTATAAAAGGCTAAATGGTGTAAACCCAGTAGTTGAATGAACTGATTGGTTATAAATTAATACGGCTGATACCACTATGTTTTGAGGGGATTCGTTAGGATTTTGAATTTTAAGTGTTTTGATTTTTTCAAGGAGAGTAGAGTGTATTCTTTCAATTGGCGAATTGGAACTGGGGTTGTAATTTGTAGTGAAGTGCAAATTTATTTTGAATAGTTTGCAAAATTCTTGGAGAACATTGTTCTTGAATTCTTTTCCTTCGTCGCATATAATTTTTGTAGGGTAGTTGTGGTGTGCGAAGTAATGACGTAATTTGTTTAAAATGGTTATTGCTGATAAATCAGTAATAAAGTACGCTTGTGAATATTTTGAGAATAAGTCTATTATTGTGAGGAATTTACTATTATCAAAACTGAACGTGTCAACATGGATGACTTCAAAAGGTCTTTTTGCTAATAGTGGGCCTGAAAAAGGTACTCGATAGGGGTGTCTTTCATATTTACTTTGTAAGCAGATTTCACAGTCGTTAATAATTTTGTTAATTTTCGTTTTCATGTCTGGCCAATAAACAGTTTGTCGCAAGTGGTTATAAGTTTCTAAAATACCATTATGATTATTATTATGATATTCGTTAATTGCTTCATTTTGTTGATCTGGTTTTTCGAGATCTCTACACAAAATGTTGCATTTTGTTATTTGTAACGTATTATTAAAAAGATGAGAACATAGCGTACGGAAAATAGGTTCAGTTTCTTTTTCGACGAAATAGATTCCATACAATTGTTTTGGATTAATAATTTATTTTAATGCATTTGTAAGATTTTCTAATTCATGACCTTTTCTTACAGTAATTACGTGATGATGTTTTTTAAATGGTCGCGTGTAAGAGATATTGTATAAATCACCTGTTTTAATAACTATTCTGTTTGTAAAATGATTTAGAGGTTTTTCGGAAATTGGCATGCTAAACACGGGATTTTCTGTAGATGTATGTTGTGTGTCGGCGTTTGAAATATTGTCTTGTATTTCTTTCTGGGCTAGGATTTCGTCTGCTTCATCAGGTGTTAGATCTTCGTCGTCATCAACTTGAGGTAATATCGATATCAAATCTAAATCTTCATTATCTATTGTTTCCCGTATATTAATTTCTATTCTCGACAGGGCGTCGGCTACAGAATTCTCTTTACCTTTTTTATATTTTATGGATTAATCGAATTCTTCTAAACGTAGTCTCCATTTTACTAGACTTGAATTTGGATCTTTAAGAGAAAACAACCAAACGAGAGGTTTATGATCCGTTTCGATTTCAAAATGTTTACCATATAAATAAGGTCTAAAATGTTTAGTACTTTCAACTATGGCTAATAATTCTCTTTCTATGGTGGAATAATTTTTCTCAGCTGAATTTAAAGTTCTTGAATAAAATGCTATTGGTGTATTATTTTGGGAGAGAACGCTACCAATTGCAATATTACTCGCGTCTGTGGTTAAATTGAAGGTTTTTGTAAAATCCGGGTCAGTTAATACCGGAGCATTTGTTAATAAATCTTTGCATTTATGGAAAGCTTCTAAATAATTTTGATCATTTATATCAATTTTTGCACCCTTTTTTAAACATTTTGTGAATGGGGAAACGATTTTTGCAAAATTTTGTAAAAACCGACGGTAATATCCGACTAGTCCTAAAAATGCTTTAATTTCTTTTGTTGTTTTTGGTAAAGGGTATTTTTGCACCGCTTCAATTTTTGATGGGTTTGGTTTAATTCCATTAGGTGTAATTACATGTCCAAGAAAAGCAACTTCTTTACAGAGAAATTCAGACTTGTCTAATTGGACTTTTAAATTAAATTCTTTTAATTTGTTAAAAATTTGTTTAATGTGAACTAAATGTTCGTGTAAAGATTTTGAAAAAATTACGACATCGTCCATGTAGACAAAGCATGATTTATAAAGATATTCGCGTAAAATATTATCCATGACTCTTTGGAAAGTTGAAGGCGCGTTCTTTAATCCAAATGGCATTCTGACATATTCGTAATGTCCATTGTTTACCGAGAATGCTGTTTTTTCAATACTCTCTGGATCCATTTCTATCTGGTGGAATCCTTGCGCCAAATCTAACGTTGTAAAATATGTGCATTTTCCTAAATTGTCTAAAATTTCATCTATTCGTGGTAGAGGATATTTGTCCTCTACAGTTTTTTCGTTTAACTTTCTATAATCTATAACGAGACGCCATTTCTTTTTACCAGATACATCCATCTTTTTAGGAACAATCCATACAGGACTACTGTATGGCGATATCGAGGGTCTTATAATTTTATTATCTAGTAATTTTTGTATTTGATTTTGGATTTCCGTTTTTAAATGATGCGGATACCTATATGATTTACAATAAATCGGTTCCTCGTCTGTCGTTCTAATTTTATGTTTTACTGCGTTTGTGAATGAAAGATTAGAGTTTTCGTCATAAAAAATATTTTTAAATTGAGAACAGAGTTTTAAAATTTCATCTTTTTCTTCAGGATTTAAATGAGATGTTCTAATTACTTTAGGAATATTTATATTGCTTTTTGTAGCATTAGGTTTTCTAATATCAACATTAACAAGTGGTTGTACGTCAATAAGTTGTTGCCAATGTATTTCCGTAATATCAATTTCAGGGATGGGAATTGTGCAGATTCCATTCTTTGCAATAGCAATTGATTCGGGAATCGTTATGTTCTTATTGATTAGTTCGGGAATAATTACTGCACCTTTTTCAATGTTCACAGGTATTCGTATGTGATTATTAATTTCTTGTGAGAAGGGTATAAAATTTAGTGGGTTAAGTTCAATAAAAAATGGGATTTTTATGTTATCAATTTCCAGGGTCTGATTTTCATAATTAATTTTTGCGTTTAGTTTTTGAAAATCGTGACTGCTTAATAAAGCATCATATCTGTCATGCCATTGTAATACATGAAATGAGAGTTTTTCTTTAATGCCATATTCTTGAAGTAGAGGGTATGAAATATTTTGATCATTTTTGATTGTATTATTAAGTGATTTAATTACAAAAGGTTTTTTGAAAAAATAATTTTGGAAATATTTATGTGCAGGTCCTGGATTAATAATACTATTTGATGCGCCAGAGTCTATAAGGATTTTTAAATTTAAACTAGGGATTGTGATAAAAGGGAGTTTGGGTTTGTTAGAGAGAGAGTTTAAGTCTGTTGTGAACATGAGGCAATTTCTTGAAAATTTTCCTGTGATTGCGAATTTTGGTGATAACCGACTTCGTTATTTTCAAAAAATTGTTCATTAGAACTTTCGTTCTCGTTATAATCGGCTTGTGTATTATGTAATTCTTCGAAAGTAAAGTTTTGTTGGCGATTTGGCCTAAAATTATTATAGTTTCGGAAATTGTTACTATTTCTAAAATTATTGTAATTATTACTGTAATGTGAAGGGTTGTTTACTGGAGGGCGTACACTATTTTTTGTACATAGTGACATTGGGACTGGCTTTTCCTCCTTTTTCTTTCCAAATACTTGGGAATTTGTCCAAAATTTTTGTGGTGGTACGGCTCTTGGTTTTATATCAATAGGTCCAGTAGGAAATGAGTTAATTTGGGGTTTAGAAAAGCCCTGAGCATGAGAAGATGGATTTGGGAAATTGTTTGTAAATGCTGGACGCATTGACTGATAATTATATTTTGTTTTTTGATTATGTGGATAATTAACTTTTGTTGGTTTTCGCGAATTTTGCCGCATAAAGTTCATGAAATTAATTTGGGCTTTGTTATTGTCAAACTTTCGACATTCAATTAATGCATTTTCTAATGTTAATATTGGTAAAGACATCAAATGCGTACAATAAGATTCGATTATTCCGGACTTAAATGTTGCTAGAGCTTGATTTTCATACATTTCGGTTTTATTAATCAAAATATCTCTAATTGGAGTTCTAAGACTTATATGCTCTAATAAAATTTGTAGCTTGCTTTTGAGTCGTTCATAATAATCTTCGTAACTTTCGTGATTTAATTGAAAGCATGTATGCAAATCGTTTGCTAATAAATAGTTCTTCGGAGCGCGGGTCACCAGCAAAGCGTTCTTTAATTCTGACCATTTGGTACAGTTACTAGAGATTAATACATCTCTTGCGTCGCCAATTAATTTTGATTTAATTTGTTCAAATAATAAACAATTAAACAAGCAACCTTCTTCTGGTTTCTTTAAATAAGACAAATAAGTTTCTACTTGCTTTATAAAATAAGCTAAATTTTTTGAACCTCCGGAGTATTCCGGCAACATATCTTTTGCCATTGACATTTCAGTTTGACTAATTGTAATTGCCATAATTACGTCTGATTCGGTTTCGGCAAAATTCGAATTTAAAAAATTGTTTTGTTGCACGTTTCTAGAATCTGGTAAATTTACGAATAAATCTTCTTCTTATTGGTGAATTGAATTAATTGAATTATTTTTATTACGTAAAGGTGATCGCGATCTATCACGAGACATGTATATTATAAAATATGGAAGGACTTACAGGAAAGCCGCCTGCATTTGGATGGCCACAGGTGAAAGTCTTCCGCGAAGTGGATCGGATGGCCTAGTGGACTTAGAGTTGACCAATGAGGGCCCAGTGGATCACTTCCAGGTGTTTTCGTACCCAACAAACTCTTGAGAGAGATCGGAGTTTCTTCGATAGAATCTTCGCTTGGGTATCCTGTTCGCAGCGCCAATTAAATTCGGAAATAACTAAACCGAGTTTTTAAATTTATTCACATAAGCTCTTCAGAGCACACTCTAATGAGAACTAATACAATTTTGGCTAAAAGGCCCTTATATAACCTACAGAACAAATAGTTTCTTATATCAATTACAAATAAGTCTTTGAAATGTATGGAACAAGATGCACTTATTTAAATCAGACTAAATAGTAAACATCCTAGGGTGAATGCATTTGATTAATATAAACTAAACATCCTGATGGGGTGATCTATTTGGGTGGTCAAGTTGCGTGGATATAATTATATCTTTTCTGTAGGGATAAAGTTTTTAGAGTTTCGATTTTTTATTTTCATTTTTATCAAATAAATAAATAATGAATCTGAAAATGTAAAACGAAAAAAAAATGAATTAGCAAATTGTACCCAGATTGTTTAATG
The DNA here is from genome assembly GCA_029207805.1 of Tribolium confusum. NCBI lineage: Eukaryota > Metazoa > Arthropoda > Insecta > Coleoptera > Tenebrionidae > Tribolium > Tribolium confusum. The sequence goes on from JALGAY010000003.1 coordinate 40,871,966, forward strand.
TAAAAAAATAAAGGTAAAATTTTGTTTTTTTTTAACAAACGCACAAATTAATAAAACGTTTAAAGAATTTTACCCAAAAAAGAAAGTTTTTTCCATGTAGCGTAAGCCAAAATTAAAAATTTTAATTTGTTTAGATGTTATTTCTCGTCAAATTTAAATTGATTTTTACCTGTAGGAGTATTAGAAAACGAAAAAAAGAGTGTCGCTTTTAAAAATAAAAGCTAGGAAATAAAAGTAAAAACTGCATAATATATGGTTTATAATGTTTTATTAAATTATTTACAATTGTAATTAAAAATTAACGTAATAACAAAGAAAATATTATAATCGTCTTTGTTATAATTTTAAATCAACGGGTGGTTTTCCGTCTTAGCTCGATAAAGCGAAATTTCCCAAATTACAAATATCCTGTTTTAAAAGATTATACCCCTTTCGGTTTTAGTTACCTGCCGATAAATCCCTTTACAAACTATCTGTAGAAGTTTTCGCAATGTTATTTATAAATACCTATGTATTCATTTATATTACTTCTAAATCTATTTGAAATCTTTTACATTAAGTTTTATTTATATTACTTAAGTTACAAAATTTTTCACCCCTACAACCCCACTTAAACATGCAAAAATTTGTTTAATATTTTTTTGTTAATATTTAGGTGACAAAAATGACAAATTTCCTTATAAAATCAATGGTTTAAATCTGGCAAAAAATCAGTCATGTCTCGATCTGGGTGTTCTCATAACCTATTCCCTTTCATGGTCCGAGCATATTTCAAAAGTCACTAAGAAAGCCAACAGGATTCTATATATCTTAAGTAAAACCTTCATTAGTTTAAACACCAGATCTTTTATTAAAGCGTACAAAACATATGTTCGACCAGTTCTAGAATATGCAAATAGTATATGGGTGCCCAATTTGCAGCGAGATGTGCTACTCCTAGAAGGCGTTCAGCGTCGGGCTACTAGGCTGCCTTTTGGCCGTGTTCGCCCTGACTATCCTCAGCGTTTATCCATGATGAACTTACCATTGTTGTCTGACAGACGGATGCGAGGAGATCTAATTACTGTATTTTAAGCTCTTAACAATCTTACTTCTCCCATTAGGCATCTTTTTAAACTTAACACAACTGGTCGCACTAGAGGACATCATCTAAAGCTTGCCAAAGGAAAGTTTCACACTACAGTTCGGCAGTCGTTTATTTCGAACCGAGTCTTTGACAGGTGGAACTCTTTACCTTCGGAGATCATTCTATGTAATTCTACTTTAAATTTTAAGATAAAATATGATACTTATCATGTCTCCAGAAATTGATTATCTCACTCACGAGCGCGGGCTTAACAGGCTAAGGCCTCAGCCCGAACGCATTTATTTAATAATAATAATAATAAATAATTTAAAAAAAAGCTATTGACAAGTTACAATCAATTTATTAAGAAGTTGGGGAGACCGGCGCGCAAAGCAACACTTTGTGCTTTAACCTGGATTTCAGGCTTCAAAACATGGGTTTTCCTTTAGTGAAAGTTCAGTTTAATCTATGTAGCCGTTTTGCCACAAAAAAATAAAATATATTTGAAAATGCATTGGCTCTTATGGGCGTTCGCAATTTCAAAGTTGCATATCTCCGTTCAACATCGACAAAAATTTAATTGATTTTACGGCTTTTCGCTATTTCTCAACAATTATCTCAAAAACTAAGTGTATAAAGTTTAAGAGTTTTTAAACTTATCCGAATAAAACGATTGCTGGTTTTTCTATGATATATATTGAGAACTGTTACATGATACACTGGTTGGTGCAACCGAGAGTCCCTTTCCTTCTTTATCTATGGAGAGTCCCGAGTCTGGTCTCACACCGGACGTCCTGGTATGGTACAGAGTGGGAGTGTGCACCACCCTCACTTCCATCCCCTCTTACTGAGGGTGAACACTAATGTACTAATACTACAAAATACACTAAGCTTTAATTAAAAAATGTGTTTCTTTAAAAGTTTTTGTCCCATGATTTGTGATTGGAATGGTACCACATTTATATTTTTTTCTTGTGTCGTTTTTTTTATAATATAATAAATAAACTCTGCACAAATGATTTAAATTTGAAACCGCATTTTTACTCTCAAGTTGTCGATCCCCCACTCTCGTTCTCCCATTTTCCTAGCTGCAAAATCAGGGTTTACGTCGGTAGTTAGTTTTTAGCAATTTAAACTTGATTATTGCTTTGATAAAATTATTAATGAGAAAAAAATGTTTTACTAAAAATTTATAAGTGCTCAAGTAAATTTATTATAAAATCAGAAAATAATTGCTAATTATAAATATTAGTTTTATTTATTTTTTGAGAAACTAAAAAAATCTACTGTTTAAAATACAGGATGTTATGAAAATAAGTGCAAATATTTTAACCTGAAATACAGCACCACAAATAATAAAAATCTGTAAAAAAAATTTTGTCTTATCTCAACTGATAAAAAAATTATAACCTAAAAATTAATTATTACAAAACGTATAACATTTTTTTTTAACATAGGGCAATCATAGGTTTTTCAGGTCAAAATAAAGCGATTTAACACAATTTACCTCTATACTAAGTTGCACCGTTTAGGAGCTAGAGGACGCCAAAGTTAAAGATGAAAAGTCAGTTTTATACTTTAAACGTAAATATCTCGAAAACGATACGTTTTAGCAAAATATTGCATTCTTGCAGTTTTATGTATAAAATCTACTGGCATATTCATTTTTGCTACAAAAATTGGAAATTAATAAGAAGAAAATTGGTTAATTACCCAAAATGTGAAAAAAAAGTGCCGTAACTTGAAATTGAGATGTGCAGCAAAATTTTGCTAGTAGAAATAAAAAGAGTACAGTCAACTTCATTCGTGTACCAAATTTGGTATTAATCGGTTAAGCGGTTTTCCAGATATAACAAAAAGATGTTTTTTTATACCCAACTTTGACGGCCTGTAATTTTGTTGTTAGTTGAGATAGGACAAAATTTTTTTTACAGATTTTTATTATTTGTGGTGCTGTATTTCAGGTTAAAATATTTGCACTTATTTTCATAACACCCTGTATAAATAAAATACATATAACAAAATTTGATGGAAGCATCCTTTCTCAAAGTGAAATAATTTTTATATAAATAATGACCAAAAAAAATCAATGTCGAACCCACAAATTTAATTAAAATTCTGATGCTATAGAAGCAAAGCGCTTTCAGAAGCTGAAGTTCAATCTTTAGTGCGAATCTTTTGTCAAAACAAATTAAAACATTAAACAATAAAAAGGTATAGTAAAAATAGTATTAAACATTATTTTTAGTTTTGTGCTTTTTGAATGACCCAAAAGCAAAAAATACAAATATAAAATACCTTTGAGTTTTTGATTTTTTGTTCCATGCATTGGCAGAAACCTATACACTTCAAATTATTTTTTTTTACATCAACACCATCTTGTTGTACAATCTTAGAAAGTAAAAGTTTTAGATGTGTTTGTAAAACAAGTTAAACTTTATACCTTCTTACATTTACATGAAGTCAAAAATGGCACATGTAGAAAAAGTGGTAAGTTTGAAAAACTGGAACTAATTTAGAATCGAATTCTTTTCATCCATATTCTAAACAGTTAGGTAGGGTTTGATTGGAATGTAAAGCATTAAGCCAAATATTACACTGATAGTGTGCACGTAAGCGATGTTGATTAAGGCTGTCTCCAGTTGGTAGTAATTTATCAATGGCTTTGGTTTTTGAAGCAGCTAAAATTCCACGAAGGTGGTTTATAGATTTGATATCGTTATTAGCTGAGTACAACAGTAAGACAAAATCTCCTATATTTTTAAATACGTCATGGTCAAATTTTACTCCAAATTTATCTTAAGAGTTCATGAAATATTAAATACTTTTTACAACAGATTTTCTTTCCCAAACCGAAGCGAAGACGATGATCACTGATCATTAGTTAGGGGCACAGGATATTAGGGGTATAGCCCTTAGATCATTCACAGAGCCGCTTCGCTGAAATGGACTGCTAATCTCCTAACCTTCCTGTGCGTGAGTTACACGCCAACATGCAAGTGAGAGAGAAATGTATTTTGTTTTGTTCTTTTCAGTACCGCGCGCCGATCTACACAGTTGTCAAATTTATTTTGCATCAAAGTTGGATATCAAAAAAAAAACAAACAGCCAATTTTAAATAGAAACATTATGTAACATTTGCACACTTTTTAAAGCTGATACAAATTATTTTATTCTGCATACTTATATATTTCTTTCTTACACTAAATTCAAATTTAAAAACATGGTATGGCAACGTTACAAAGCAAGAACTTGAAATCGTTCCGGCACAGCAAAGGACCAAGATATACTTTTGTTCTTTAGATCTTTTAGCAGTCCATTACAGCGAGGCGGTTCCGTGAATGGTTTAAGGGGTAGCCAGCTTTTTAAATCTGTGGCTTAGCAGTTAGGAAAGTACAAAAACGAGAGTGGGAAATCGACAACTTGAGAGAAAGGATGCGGTGTCACAATTAAATGATTTGTGCAGAGTTTATTTATTATATTATTTTTGAAAGACCGACATAAGAAAAAGATATAAATGTAGTACAATTCCAATCACAAATGATAGGAAAAAAACTTTTCAAGAGACATATTGTGACGCGAACGACTCAATTCTAAGAAGCGGTGAATCAGAGTATCGAGTATTGTGTTGTGGACCGCTCACTTCTAGGAACTGAATAGAACTTCGAGTATTATTTACGTTTTGAATGGGTTTATTTATTCTTGTTTACGTCGGCATTGTTTGTCGCTATTGTGATTGAATTCCAATCATCTTGCCGAATTGAAATAATTCAGGAGAAACGCGAGAAAATACTCGAAAGTTCTGGAAAGAGTCCATACCCCTATATATATGCGAGACAGCGAGTCAGTCAGTCTGTCTGGTTTTGGGAGAGCGACATAAAGGCGAACTCCGGCGATATCCAGCGAATTTAGAAAGCGATAAATTAAAGTGTTTTGTGTTCCGTTAGTGATTTAGAATATTAGCTGTGTTAATTAGTTGTAATTAATTTGATTTGTAAATAAACTTGCCGAGAAATTATCTCCAGCTCTTTAAATCAGAAACCCACATAAATAATAAACGTCACACTGGTGTCAGAAGTGGGATTTAAAGAAGCTTGGTGGACAAAGAAAAGTTTATGTCTCTGGAACCTTCTGGAAGAACAACAAGAAGTCAGACAAGAACCATGGAGGAACAACTTCGTGTATTCCTCGAGAAACTAGAAAAACAACGCTTGGAAGATAAAGAAGAACAGAAGAAATTTCTAGAAGATCAAGAAAAACGACGACTGCAAGAAAAAGAAGAAGAAGAAAAACGTCGAATGGAAGAGCAAGAAAGAATTTTCGAAAAATTCGATACCTTACAAGATGCTCTTAAGAAAGATGTCGAAGAAGTAAAAAAGGAATTTGAGGAAAAAGTTTTCGAAGTAAAAGAAGAAGTAAAAGAAGAGATAAAAGAAGTTAGGGAAGAATTAGAAAAGAAAGTTTTAGAATTGGAAAGTAAAATGAAGAAACTTGGAACAGGACAAATTTTAGGAAGCGAAGTAACATCGCAACGAGTAAAACCCCCAACTTTCGATGGTCAGTCTTCGTGGTCAATGTATAGGAGGCAGTTTGAAGCAGCGGCGGAGATAAATTGCTGGAATGATGAAGAAAAAGCCACAGCTCTGGTGTTAGCACTGCGAGGACCAGCTCTCCAGCTGCTTCAGAATGTATCTGATCGTGATCTTGGGTTTGGACATTATGGACAAATATGGATTTGTGTTGGATATTAAGAACAGGATGTTACAAATGGGAAACGAAGAAATCTTGTTACATTCTGCGACCGCTTCATCGGACCATGTAAACATCATCGTCTCAGAATCAGTTCGTGTCCCCGGCAATTCTGAGAAAATTGTGCTGGCAGAGTTGGAAAAAGATCCTGGGGGATACCGAACGGGAGTTGTTGAACCGGACATGACGAAATTCACGAATGCGACACACAATAAACAGATCTTGGTAGCTAGAGCACTCGTTGAGGCTGGTGGAAAGATTCCTATTCGCATAGCCAATCTCAGCGAAAATCGAGTTACGTTGCAGAAAGGGGAACAGATTGGCTTCTTTCAGCCTGCATTACGAGTTGTTCGTTGTGAAGAAAAGGACAACAAGAGTTACCAGGAAGGAGAAGGTAAAAATAACCCGGAATTGGAAAATTATTTTCTGGAAGAATGGCAACACTTATCAGAAGATCAGAGGAAAGCAGCCACTGCTTTTATTCGAAAGGAACAAGACATTTTTGCAATAGGGGACAAGATTACGGGAAGAACTAATTTGGTACAGCATCGAATTAATACGGGATCAGTACAACCTATTCGTCAGCCCCCGAGAAGACTCCCCTTTGCGAAACAGGAAGAAGTGGCTCGAATGATCGAAAAAATGAAAGAAGATGGCGTCATTGAAGATTCGTCAAGTCCCTGGTCTTCACCAGTTGTACTAGTAACAAAGAAAGATGGGTCAACTCGTTTCTGCGTTGACTATAGACGGCTCAACGAAGTAACGAAGAAAGATAGTTACCCACTTCCACGCATCGACGATACACTGAGCATGTTAGCTGGTTCCCAATGGTTTTCTACTTTAGACTTGAAGAGTGGGCATTGGCAGGTTGGAATTCACCCTGAGGATAAGGAGAAAACTGCCTTCTCGACTGGAACTGGGCTCTACCAGTTTAATGTTATGCCTTTTGGACTTTGTAATGCGCCAGCTACGTTCGAGCGGCTAATGGAACTTGTCCTTCGAGGGTTGACTTGGAGAACTTGCCTTGTGTACCTTGATGATGTGATGGTTATTGGGAAAACTTTCGAAGAACATCAAAGTAACCTGCAAGAAATTTTCAGCCGATTGCGAAACGCTCGTCTTCAACTTAACCCTAAAAAGTGTTGCCTTTTCCAAAGAAAAGTCAAGTTTTTGGGACACGTTGTTTCATCGAATGGGATACAAACTGACCCTGAGAAGACTGCAGCCGTACGGGAATGGCCCCGACCTAATGATAAGCACCAACTACGAAGCTTTTTGGGTCTTTGCACCTACTATCGCCGTTTTGTCAAAGGATTCGCCGATATTGCCAAACCTCTTCATAAACTGACCGAAAAGAAGACGCCTTTTATTTGGGACAAAGAGTGTGAATCGGCCTTCAAAACATTAAAAGTTACACTCTGTACGGGACCAATACTTGCTTACCCAAGGGCAAAAGGTCAGTTTATTTTAGATACGGACGCCAGTAATAATGGAGTTGGCGCAGTATTAACTCAAGTACAGGATGGCGAAGAGAGGGTTATCGAATATTATAGTAAGGTTCTTTCTAAACCTGAAAGGAATTACTGTGTCACCCGAAGAGAACTGTTGGCTATCGTGAACGCGGTAAGCCATTTCCACAAATATTTATACGGCCAACATTTTACAATAAGGACAGATCATGCCGCTTTAAAGTGGCTGTTAAATTTGAAGAATGCTGAAGGTCAAACAGCGAGATGGATTGAGAGACTTCAGCAGTATGATTTTGAAATCAAGCATCGCTCGGGAAGGTCTCATCAAAATGCAGACGCCTTGTCCAGAAGACCGTGCAGAGCCGACTGCAAACATTGTAGCCAACGAGAACAAGCTGACCACCTGTGCAACCTTAGAAGGCTAGTTTTGCAACCTACTGACGGATGGACAGCCGAAGAAATAAGAACAGAGCAACTGCAAGACGATGAGATCGGACCGATTTTACAAAGCAAGGAGAACGGAAATGTAAGACCGCAATGGCATGACATTTCAAATAAGAGTCCTGCTCTGAAGGCGTTGTGGGCACAATGGGACTCCCTGAAAGTCGAAAATGGGCTGCTCAAAAGGGCTTGGGAAAGCGCGGATGGAAAGACGGTAACAATGCAGCTAGTCCTACCGAAGAGTCGCGTAAAGGAAGTCTTAAGGGAAATCCATGATGGAAGATCTGGAGCTCACTTCGGCGTCAACAAAACCTTGGGGAAGGTTCGCGAACGCTTTTATTGGGTCAATAGCCGAGAAGATGTCGCTAATTGGTGCCGGAAATGTACAACATGTGCTGCGAGTAAAGGCCCGAAAACTCGTAGCCGGGGAGCCATGAAGCAATACAACGTTGGGGCTCCGTTTGAGAGGATTGCGTTTGATATTGCGGGTCCATTTCCAGTCACCGACTCGGGCAACAAATACATTATGGTTGTTGCCGACTATTTCAGTAAATGGCCTGAGGCATACGCGTTACCAAACCAAGAAGCTATTACTGTGTCTCGTGCTTTGGTGGCTGATTGGATTTCTCGTTATGGGCTTCCCATGGAAATGCATTCGGACCAAGGGCGAAACTTTGAGTCAGGGGTTTTCCAAGGAATTTGTGATCTCTTGGGTATTCGGAAAACCAGGACTACACCGCTGCATCCTCAGTCCGACGGAATGGTCGAGCGCTTTAACAGCACCATGGAAGAGCACCTATCGAAAGTTGTAGAGGCCCATCAAAGAGATTGGGATCGCCATTTACCGTTGTTTTTGTTGGCTTACAGAGCGGCGATCCATGAAACTACAAATCAAACTCCAGCCAAGATTTTGTTTGGACGGGAACTCCGCTTGCCTTGTGACCTTGTGTTTGGGACACCCACTCAAGAACCCAAGGAAGTTAGAAGCTATGTAGAAGAGCTTCAAGAGACGATGTCCCATATCCACGACTTGGCTCGAGACCGAATTGAGATTGCCAGTGACAGGATGAAGACGCGGTACGATTTGAGGGCGAATTCGGTAGGGTTTCAAGAGGGAGATTTGGTCTGGCTATTTAACCCTCAACGGAAGAAAGGGCGATGTCCGAAGCTTCAGCCGAAATGGGAAGGCCCTTATACCGTACTGACCCGACTTAACGACGTGGTGTATAGAATCCAAAAGAACCCCAGGGCTAAGATGAAGGTAGTGCATTTAGACCGTTTAGCCCCCTATGCGGGTTCAAATGACGATGAATGATTGTTCGAGACGAACAATTCTTAAGAGGAGGGTAGTGTGACGCGAACGACTCAATTCTAAGAAGCGGTGAATCAGAGTATCGAGTATTGTGTTGTGGACCGCTCACTTCTAGGAACTGAATAGAACTTCGAGTATTATTTACGTTTTGAATGGGTTTATTTATTCTTGTTTACGTCGGCATTGTTTGTCGCTATTGTGATTGAATTCCAATCATCTTGCCGAATTGAAATAATTCAGGAGAAACGCGAGAAAATACTCGAAAGTTCTGGAAAGAGTCCATACCCCTATATATATGCGAGACAGCGAGTCAGTCAGTCTGTCTGGTTTTGGGAGAGCGACATAAAGGCGAACTCCGGCGATATCCAGCGAATTTAGAAAGCGATAAATTAAAGTGTTTTGTGTTCCGTTAGTGATTTAGAATATTAGCTGTGTTAATTAGTTGTAATTAATTTGATTTGTAAATAAACTTGCCGAGAAATTATCTCCAGCTCTTTAAATCAGAAACCCACATAAATAATAAACGTCACAATATTTTTTAAATTAAGGCTTAGTTTTTGAGATAATCGTTGAGAAGCGGCGAAAAATCGTAAAATCAATTAAATTTTTCCGGATTTTCAACGGAGATATTCAGCTTTAAAATTACGAACACCCATAAGAGACAATGCATTTTCGAATGTATTTTATTTTTTGTGGCAAAACGGCTACAGAAATTGAATTGAACCTTTACTAGAAAAAAGCCTGTGTTTTGAAGAATTACAGTGTATAAATATCTAAAAAAAAATGGATAGTGCCCTTTTGCACAGGACAATTTTTGGACAACTTTGGATATAATATGTTTAGGGCATAAGCCATCATTTCTGAAAAAATCAACCTTTAGTCTTGAAACCCCCACAGAATCATTTTTTAAAGCGTTTTAGGTGTCCCGTGCACCGTACTATATGCTTTTTTGTATTACGCAATATTATGTTTAAATTTTAAGTTGTATGTTGTTTTCTTTTCTCCCTTTTTTTCTATAAATGATGAAATTTCTCGGAGTTTGGAGAAGTTATGATAAGACGAAAAATTCTTTTGTTACGACGTTTCAAGGGCGGCCGCCCTCATCATCAGGTTTATTTATTCCTTGAAGTTACATTGAAGTTACATTTTGGTCCGTATTAATATTTATGTTATAAACAATTGGGTGGGCTGTGTTCGTCCAAAAACAAGAAATATTTTGGGCGAACACAGTCCTTACATATTTGTTTAAATTTTAATTTTAATAAACCCAGGGTTTTAATTAAACCCCTGTTTAAATTAAATTAAAATTTAAACAAATATGTAAGGACTGTGTTCGCCCAAAATATTTCGTGTTTTTGGACGAACACAGCCCACCCAATTGTTTATAACATAAATATTAATACGGACCAAAATGTAACTTCAATGTAACTTCAAGGAATAAATAAACCTGATGATGAGGGCGGCCGCCCTCGAAACGTCGTAACAAAAGAATTTTTCGTCTTATCATAACTTCTCCAAACTCCGAGAAATTTCATCATTTATAGTTTAAATTTTAGTTAATCAATACTGTTTAATCATCATTAAACAGATTTTTTCCATTTTTTTAAAAATAAGTTTTATGTCAAAATGCTGGGACCTATTGCTCAAATAAGTTGCAATGATTTTAAAATAATTAAAACCAAGTTTGATAAACACATTTTGCTTACCTCAGCGGTGGCAAAGAACTAGAACACTTTGCGCGGTTTTCCAGCGACCGATAAAATGTGTTTAATTATATCATTTAATTTACGTGATATCGATATACCATAGTGTAATTGTAAGTTTTTGTTTTATAGTCACTGTAGAATTGATCGAAGCTTTGTCTTGTTCATTACTCATTTTTAAGCATGGTCTATCAAGATTAGTATGGTCTATCGAGATTACACAAACACCATCCTCTAACTATAAATCCATTTGAACTTTCATATGATTATTATTTTAAAGATAATATAATTGTGCGCATGCAGTAAACATTTATTCACTTTTTAATGAACTCTTAAGCAAAGGAAAAAGTTAAAGTGAACCACACCATGAAGTTAACTACGAAATCTTTTCACTTGAATGATGGAACGCTAAAGATAGAGACCCAGTCCAGGGTAAGGGAGAGTATTCTCTAACTCCAGTTGGAAAACGCAACGTTTTGTAAACGCTCTACGTTTTATGAATGTAATTGTGCTTAGCAAATCGACAAGCAATCGTTTAGGTATCCTAGATTGCATTACGTTTATTTCATATCGTTTCTTTTGGAAACAATAATTGGCGTATTGGATATTTCAATAAAAATTAAAATTTTTGGTACTAAAAATAGATTTAACTTTTTTGTCTAGAAATTTAAAATTTCGTAACATTTTTTATCAAAATTTGTTGGGTGTATCAATAATAATCACGGTACCTCCTGAATATTTACTATTTTATGATAATTATACGAATTTCTTCATTTTACCTTTCGAAACTAATCAGTGGTAAATAACACAAACAAAACAAAATATACATCATAAAACAATAAAACAAAACATTCATAAAATAAAATAGGCACATCAAAATCACATAAATAAACAATAAAGTACATTTAACATTTTGTTACTGCATTTTATGAACAATTAGATTTTTACTGTAAGAAAGACCGGATAAAATCTCCCTAAACCGTGTTCACAAACAAAACTCAAATATGTTTGTAAATAAACAAAATTACATAAACATTCAACAAAGAAACGTTTACATCCATTTTTAAACATTTTAAACGTTTAACATTAAAAATGCGCAAAAAATTTAAGTCTTAAAAGCTTATCCACATGGAAGATTATATTCTAAACACTTCTGTTTTTCTGACTTTTTTGAAAAAAACGCAAAAGTAACGAAACAAAAAGTGTAATTAGTAAACACATACACATACTTGTGTCAATTTTTTTTACTTTTCTAACAAAATTTAATTCTAAACATTTTTGCCCTTGCAAATTTTTCTAGAAAACACAAAGGTAACAAAATATAACGTGTTGTTAAAAAACCATATATTTTGATCAACTTTATGAGAAATTTAATTCTAAACATTATTTATTCATGTAAACTTTACGAGAAAATGCATATTTATTTAAAAAATCGCCAATTTCTCCATATATTACTTTTTAGAAGGAGATTTTAGAATTTTTTGTTTTGAGTACGCAGGTCACGGCATAAGTCTTGTCGTATTTATTGTTTTTCGAAATACTTCCTACCACACTTGATACACTTCCCCATACGCAAGAACCAGTCCTCAAACCAATTGCTTTATTTTTCTTTCTCAATGAAATTACATAATATTTCCCAGGCTGCGATTCACTCATCTTCCGAAGCAAACTAACGTCTTTTTAATTGTGATTTTGCAAACCGAAAAATAACAAACTCGTATAGTGCCAAGTCAGGACTATAAGGTCGATGGTCCAATAGTCGGATTCCAGATTCTTGAAAAGTTTGTTGAGTTAGTTGAGCACGATGCGCTGGAGCGTTTGTCGATACCACGAGCGCATAGGGGATTATGGTCTCAGATTTTTCAACGCTGTAAATAATTGTGGCAAACAAACACGATCATTCTTCTTCCGACTGAACGTGATTTTTTCACTTGCACAGGCTGATCTTTATTTTCAAAGACCCACATTTTGCTTTGTGATTTAATTTGTACTAAAAAAAAATAAAGCCAGCTCTCGTCATCTGTAATGATAAAATTTACAACACTGTGTTTTCCCGATTCGAAGTCTTTCAACATTTTTTTACACCAAGTTACTCTTGCGTCCCGTTGTGCGTCAGTCACCTTGTGAGGTATCCACAGGGTACAAAGTTTTCTAACATTTAAATGGTTTGAGATAATTCTTTCACTACTTCGTTTGGAAATCTTCAGGGTTTCTGCTAACTGCTTACAAGTGATTCGCCTATCTTTAATTATTGCTTCTCTCAAAAGTTTAATCTTTTTTTCAGGTACAACATCTGTCGAACGACCTGAACGAGGATCGTCTTCTAAATTAAATAGCCTACGCTTAAAATTTAAGAACCATTTTTCAATGGTTCTTAAGGACAGACAATCCTGACCAAATACTTTTTATTTCCTCTTCACACTGTTTAGCAGATAGTCCGTGCCGAAAGTTGTAGACAATAATAACCCGGTAACCAAGAGTTGGAAACGACTCCATAACGACCTATTTATAAAATTACTGACTAAGGTCCGGTTTCTGGAAACGAATTTAACTGTCCCGTTAGTTTAACCGTGGTTTAAAGTAAGAAACAGGTTTCTGAAAACTCGGTTTAAATTTAACTCTGCAAATTTGCACAGTTAAACTAACGCGCCACATGCGCGAGTTAAATTAAACTGTGAACATTGAAAGCCGAGAAGTGTGGTTATGTCTTTGTATTTTTGTGGGATTTTCTCGTGCTTTCTTGACTATGCCACTATGGAGGCTTTCTTTTAGAGCTTGCCCTTTTTGTTAATGGGGGGCCTCTTTAGGACTTCGCCCTCGTGACATGGGGTCACATTTTAGAGCCTAGTTCTTTGATTATAGAGGCCCCATTTAGGGCTTTGCTTCTTTTGCAATAGCTAATCGCGGCACCGCACGGTCTTAGCTGCAACCCTCACTTAAAATAAGCCCAAATTGCAATCGGTAAGAATGAGCAACAACTTGTACCATACCAAATGAACAAGAAGGCAAAGATTTAAAAGAGAGCCCCTATGATCAAGAGGGCAAAAGTCTAAATAGGGACCCTCATGTTGAAGGGGACGAAGCCCTAAAAGGGAGCCTCAAATATCAATTGTTACAATAAACAAATAATTTAATTATAAACAACAATTAAAAAATTTGATTGCAATTCAATTATCTAATTTCTAACGACAATTAAATTGTTTAATTGCAATTAATATTTCAATCAATTAATCTGTAAAGTAAAAAATTAACTGATTATTGCTCAACACTGACAAAGGGTTATTAGGGTGTTTAGAGAACGACCGAATCCTTTTGAAAAATGCTCAGATCCCGAATTTCGTGTCCCATAATTTTTTTAAGCCAACGTAATGGCATCGGTTTTTTTGTTCTCAATGATAGATTTATATTTTGTGGTAACCAATTGGACCACAAAATGTTTTTCATGTTCTGTGAAATTTCTGCCCCGAGATCTTTTATCGCTTTTTTGAGACATTTCAAGTCCTGTCACAAGGATAAATACAACTTTTGACCCCAATCGGAGGTGGTGCCATCGCATAAATGTTCTGGTCAGATCGCCTATTTAGTGTGGCAATTGTCACAAAAAACGAATGTCTCGGTTAAGGCTAGTCAGACCCCCCTAGAAACTTTTCTATGACATTTTGTGGTCTATAAATATGTATTTTTTTAATATATTATACATCAAAAGACGTGTTTTTTAATTGCCTAGGGTGCTTAACTATTGCCATAAATAAAAAAAAGTTTCATTATTTTATTTAAAAAAAACGTGTTTTAATTTTTTCTATGACATTCTTTTAGGTCTACATTTTGAGAAAATACTGTATTTTTTTTGTAAATAGATAACATAAAAGTAAAGGGTGCTTAACTATTTTCAACTTTATTAATCAATTATTTACTTAAATATTGTTGCCAATATAAACAAATCAATATCTCATAATTTACAAAATCTTAAATCATCAAATTAGACTAACTTGTCTAGAAAAATATGCCAAATATTATCATCATTTAATAATTTAAAAAAATCTTTTCAGTTTTAAGTTTTTTTTATGTGTATTTACGTTAAAATTAGCGCTGAGTTCATAGGGTTTGCCGCCAGAGCGCGCACGCTTTGAAAGTATAGTGGAGGGAAATCATCTCAGATATCAGGATAAAAATCGTCTATTTTAACTTTTTGGTGTAGGACCAGCTGAAATTTTAATTAGATTATCTGAAATGACCAATTAAGACATTTTTTCATGGTTCCGATTATCGAAACTTGAAAAAAAATCAAAATTCAGACTTTTTCAATATTTGTATTTTGTTATATTTACACTGAGTTATCTCAGAAACTATAGTAGCTATTGAGTTGATTTTTGTTGCGTTCGAATGTAAAGACTTGAGTGCTTTTGGTTGTTTAATTAAAAGTATTTTACTTCCCTTTTTAATATATTTTTTGATAAGCTAAAGCACAACTTCCGGTATCACGGTAATCAATTATAGACGATGCGAACAAAATTTTTATTATTAGAGATAGATCCTTACATTAAGCGAACGAAATGTAGAGAAATAATCCGGGAGGTTTTTGGTAAAACCAAAATTTGATTATTTTTTGTCGATTTCGAGATATGATTTTTTTTTAAAACGATGACGCCTGCATTACTTGCTCGTTGATAGTTGGTAGCTTATTTAGACTCTTACGAATCGTATATGCCGGAAAAAGCTAATATTTTTATAATAATAATATTAGTAATATAATAATAATAATAAAAAGAAGAAGAAGAAAAAGTCGAAGAAGAAAAATAATAATAATTGACGATCAACGAAATAATTCTTCAATATTTTTGAAATAATGTCCTTTTTCAAATGTAGTTGTCTTGCTATTTTTAAAAACTACTTCCTGTTAAATAATGTTCGAAAACCAATTATTACTAAAGTGTGACAATAAGAATTATTTCGTTGTTCGTCAATTATTATTATTTTTCTTCTTCGACTTTTTCTTCTTTTTTTTAACTTTGGGTTATCAAAAAATATATTAAAAATAGAAAAAAATTCTTTGAATTAAACGACCAAAATCGCTCATGTCTTTACATTCGAACGCAACAAAAATCAACTTGATGGCTATTATGGTTCCTGAGATAGCTCGGTGTAAAGATAAAAAAACACGAATATTAAAAAAGTCCAAATTTTAAGTTTTTTTTAAATTCCCATAATCTGAAACATAAAAAAATATTGTAGTTGGTTATTTTGATAGAGGATAATCTAATTAATAAAATATATAACGTTTCAGCTAGTACTACTCTGAAAAGTTAAAATGGACAATATTTATTCTGATCTCGCTTTTCTATACTGGGTGCAACTGAACTGCGCACAAAAATCATTAGCGCCTTAATCCAACACTCGAACTGCGCTCAAGACATTTTCGCTACCTGTCGTGACCTTTACCAACACCTGAACTGCGCTCAATATCTAAAGAGATTACACAGATGGTCAACTAATCCTTTTCCTTATTTATTACATAAATAGCTGTTGCTCTTGATAAAAACACTTCTCCCGAATTAAACGAATTATTTATTTTATAAAATACATACAAAATAAAACAAATAGTATTTACAAGTAATAATACTTTATAAATTTACACTACTACTAAATTTATACGAAACACATTTGACAAAGTTATAGCGTGTTATTTCATGCCTATCTAACTGTACAATTTTAGATTGGATAAACTGCTTTTTTAACAATATGTCCCGTCGAATATATTTCTTTTCACTTCGTTTAATAGAATTAAGTTTTATATATGTATCGGTTTGCATTTCCAACAAAACTTTTAAAAATGAATGTATGTTTGGATATGGGCTTGCATTTTCTCTTTTGAATTTAGAATGAAAGGATTCACATGCGTTTATGGTCCTTAAAATGCTGCAACTGTTTTCCGCCCATATCTCTGGAGGAAATTTAGACTCACTGTCGATGTAATTGTCAACCAAATAATCAGTAAATTGATCAACTTTGGAATCTTGTGGTTTCTCAGGCATGAAATCTTCTGCGAAACAATCTCCCACTTCCGCCGATGGAAGAAATGTCAGGCCGAATAAATGTTTTAACCAGGTTCCAATAGGAGACTGTTGGTTTTTTATTCAGAAGCTAGTCCCAATTGCTGTATTTTACGCCACCTGTAATAAAAAACCATTTGTAGTTTTTTATTATTTACCCTACCAAATCAAAAATAAATATAAAAAATATAAAACTTTATACGTACCATGATTGCGCAAGATGAAATCGACACCCAATGATTTGAGCGCCTTGCCATACTTCTTCGACGCTTATATGAATTGCCATTTAGAAATCAATAACAATTGTCTTCGGATTTAGAACACAGCCCATCAATTCACATTTTTCTTTTAATATGTGAAACAGTCTTAAATATGTACTTTTTGCTTTATTTTTCAATAAACAAAATATTACTGGCACATAAACCTCATTGCACAATGCATGTATGGTAAAAAGTTGTCCAAAGAATTTTGTGCAAAATTCAAATGTGCCATCCATATAGAGAGTGTCCTGTTGGAACATGAATTCGATGTTGGTTTTACAAGATGTTTTCTAAGAGATTGTTAGACAGCAAGAATGGTTCATCTTTAGATGTTTTTAAGTTGGCAGTATTTAAAAATATGTGTACTTCCTCAGAAGATTTTGGCAACCTTGGCACTAGTTGTAATCTTGCACGATTGATATTGTTTCTTATATATCGAACATCTGTTCCAGATATGGTTTCTAATGCATCCGTTTGACTATTTAATTCTTGTCTAATTAATTTCGATGGTTTGGTAGAAATTTCTTCTTGGGCTTTTCTCTTGACGGAGTTACTGATTTTTTGTCTTACTAATAATTCTTCTTCAATATTGTGATTATGACTTCCTTCTTTTCTTGAAAAAACTGAATTTAGAGTATAAATTGTTGCTACACAATTTTTCTTGGTGCACCGCCACACTATTTCTTCACTTGTTTTTAACACTCTGTATTTACGAAACTTGTATTTTTCAAATATTATTAATAACTGTCCACGTTGACTTAACATAGTATCAAATTTTTCCATGTTTACGCTTTTAATAAAACTAAAATTCACAAACAACTTTCTGACTTATTTATACTTTATTTTCAACTTCTTCCACTCCCTTTATTGGTCCATCAGCCTTCTCCGCCCGCCTCTTTTAATGCTGCTATGGTCAACATTTTAATCCTTTACAGCCCCTATAGTTAAGCCTTTGATGCTGTACCATCTAATCAGTAATTACCTGCATAGTGCTGAGCGCAGTTCATTCGAGGATTAAGCAACCCTTCTGATGGCCAAATTACCTGTTCCTAATCTGTGCGCACTTCGAGTGCCTCCTCTATACTATATGACATTCATCAGGTCAAACAAATGTATCTCGGGTTGTCGAAACGATGAAATTCAGCGGGGCAGATTAGAAATCTCAGCTAAGGTCAGACTAGCCTTAACATTACAAAACAATGATACATGACAGTTGTCAGTGCTCCGCTTTTTAACCTCTTGCATACTTTTCGAGATTCTGTGTTTTCCTCTATATTAAATTCAGTTCTTTAACTGAGATAACGCTTGCAGAGTAAATTCTTGAACGTTTGCATACAATTATCATGATTTGCAACATTTACACAGTTGACGAAAACTATATGAACTTATCACGTGAATCTACGTTCACGTAGAAAGAAAAAGAAAAGCACAGCAAACCACGACCAGAACAATTATTATTGAACGCAGGTTATTTTGTACTTAGACTAAACAAAGAGAGTACTTTATAAGAAAGTAACCAAATCACGGTTGCGTTATGTTTAAGTACATACTAACAGTCGCTTAAAATTAGCTGCTAAAACTGCCAAATTGCAAACTTTTTTCGACTAGACCGATTTTTTTATTTTTTTTTAACGTTACATAGGGTCCAAGGAGCAAACATGACAAAAAATCTGGCCGCTAAAGTTTGTTTTCAATTCGCGTATAACGAAATTAAAAACTCTTACCCCTACCCCTCTTCCCTACTCTGAAAAAATACGGTCCTAAAATGTGATTTGGCAAAACTACACTAAACGTTTGATTTTTGTGGATCGTGTGACGAGTATGGATTTTTCTCATCCAGTGCGGATTTTCTGTCTATCCATATAACAATGTGTTTTTTTTTTGAGTTAATCACATTTTAGGACCATATTTTTTTGACATCTCATTGACTAGACAAGTTTATTTGGATGTCCTTTGCGACACGTTAGTACCAGCATTAGCGGAACTTTTTCCTAATAAAGAGGATCCAGAGTTAATATATGCTTTAAACAAGACGGTGCATCTCCACACTATGCTCGTGGTATCAGATGATGTATAGATGATGTTTTGCCTGCTTTTCTGAGGGGCTACTTAAAATCAACAGTATTTGCAACAAAATCAAGGATTTAAGAGAAAAAATTAGTCAAAAAATCAGAAAAATTGTGCTAACAGAGTTCGAAAATTAGTTGTATTATTGCCAAGAAACAGAAGGACGTCAATTTGAACTTAGAAAATATGAATTTTATTCCTTACTTTTATGTCACTCTGTGTAATAGAAAATGACCAAAAAAAGGAAGTTCCAAAATATGTTTGGTTAAATATTCAAAAAATCGTGTTTTCTTTAGAATCTTCCAGCAGTCGGTATTCCTCGAAGGATTCTTGGATGTTTTGTTTATAAATAAAGAAATCGTGGGAATAATTAAGTAAAATTTTACGGGAGTAGACTGAATTTCACATACACAAAGAATTATTTTCAGAATGGATGCACATTTTTTATTTTAATCTTTTAATCGAGGTTACGTTATTTCAGGGCCTAATTCCTAAGTAACAATTCCAACAGAGTTGTAATTATTTGTGATGTTGATCAAAATGTTGCTTACAAGTTTTGTTCTACATAATTCCGATTTTTTCAGGTTACCTACAGAGGCCTTGGTTTTCAAAAAAAATTCCGAATGTCTAATCGGGTATTAAAACCAACTTCTTCTGAAGTGTTAACTTGCTATTTAAAGCAATCTGAAGAACCGCCTTGGACTTCTTACTTTGTTAAGGTAATTTTTAATTGTTTTTTCTAAACTAATCCTAATAAATATTTAATTTTAAATAGTATAGTGATATTGAAGATGATCAGTGGGGAAAATCGCATTTCAACTGGAAAGCTGGGAATTCGAATTACCATATCTTACGAACAGGTTGTTACCCGTATATTAAATATCATTGCACTAAAAGATCAAAGCAAAATTTAATGATTGAAGACTATTTTTTCAGATGCATCAAGGTTATGAATTTAGGTAAATTGTTGTGTTTTTTTATTTATTTATTGCGATTTGACAATAGGCCACTAGTCTCATTCAGTGTCTTGTGAATATTGCTTGGCAACAACACGTTTTTGATGTTCTGTCAAATTATTTTCAGTTTATTCTCACTTTTTTCTTAACATTAACTGAACAGTAACATTACAACTGAAAATTTTAATTTTGAGTTACTCATAAAAAAGTTCTACAGTGATCGGAATGCAACTGAATTTTAGAGTGATATCGAATTCATATTAATACTGGGTGTGTCCCAGGAAGAAGTGCAAATATTTTAACCCTAGGTTGAGAATTCAAAATAAATCGATACGTAATTTTTATTTTTTTCCAAAAAAAATTTCATTCAGAATTATCAACTCTTAAAAATATCCCCAAAAAAGACATTTGTATTTTTATCTATGGAAATTACCAATTTTAACGAAATTTGGTGTACTTTGCTTTATCATTTAACAGTGTGAATTGCATTTATGTGGAGAGTCTTTAAAAAGATCTGCAAGGGTCCCCTTGTCACTAATTGCTTTATAACTTTTTAGCACAAATTACTTTGGTTTTGTCCTTATCATAGTTTGAAAGTTTGTTCACTTTAGAAACTTTTTCAGAAAATGCACCGTTTTTGAATAAACGAGCAAAATGTAAAACAATGCACTGATTTTCGGTACATATATTAGAGCGTTTTTCAGAATATTTTCAAAGTAGGAGGCTTTCATTTTTACTTTGTCAAATATGTCAAAATTATGTTTTGAACTTAAATTTGTGTTTTATTTTTTCTTTTAATATTAACTGTTCCTTACAAAATTGATCATTTTAACATAATTTTGATACTTTAGTTGTTGTCACATCTTTAAAAACAAAAATTTATAGTAAGTTTAATTCAAATATAAAGCTTATTTTTTCTTTAAATCAATTGTCAGTGTCAAAAATTCTGAAATTATGTTGGAACCCTGTTAGATTGCCATGGAAACGAAACTAAAAAGGCTAATTTTAAATGGAGTTACCAACCTTAAAACACTTTGACAATTGATTTTATGAAGAAATGAGCTTTAATTAGTGTTTGTTCTAGCAAAAGTTTTATACCGTGCGTTTTATAACGCTCCAAAAATATATGCATTTGCGCCCATAATCATGAAATTCATAAATAATAAACGACAGACCGCATGTTCCAGAACATGTTGAAGAAAATGTTATTTTTACACCATTAACATTCGAGAAATTAGAATTATGGGCTAATTACAAGTTGAGATAATACCGGTAGTATCTTTGTTTCCATGAAAAATTAATAAAATTGCGTGTTGTGATTGGTTGTTGCTACAGAAAAGTATTAAAATTTGCGATACTACCGGTAGTATCTCAGCTTGAAATTAGCCTATCAGACTACAAGGTTCCCTTCCTTAAATTAAATTTCAAAACAATAAGACATGAAAAATTAACATCAACTTAATGAAACAATTGAAATAAACAACAAATAATGAAATCTAATAACAAATATTTGATTTTAAAAAATCATAAAAACTGTTCAAAATGTCCGTTGATATTCAAACATAATTGTAGACGTTTTTGTAAATTGTTAAAAGCTGCCTTCTGTAACCAACTTTCGGTTAACTAGCTACATAAGCTTACCGCTCGGGCGCCAACACCTCTATTCCAATTATTCGAGGGAGGTGCACCTCTTTTGGGGTCGGTCCAATCGTCTGGGTAACTCAGTGAAGACGGTGTATCCAAGCGTTCTTAGTCAGAGTGTAATAGGGGAAGTAATACTCCGGTACTTTTAAGTCAGTTTATTCACAAAAGGTTAGATTTAAAATGAAATAAACAAATTAAATGAGCATTCCAAAGCAATTTACGGTTAAAACAAACTACGGGTTTCTAAAGCAAAAACGGTTAAATGGAAAATTAAGCAAAAGCAAAACTTATAACTGACACCGGAATAGTATGCACTACCGGAACCTCTTTATTCACCGCAGTTTACACATTCCAAAAGTAACAGCAAAGCAAATTCTCCACGCACTAGCTGGGAGAGGATCAGGGATGGGCGATGTCAACAATTTGTGTCAACTTTGACATTGTTGACGCGTCGACAATTAGGTAAATGTCGATTTAAAAAACGATGTCAACAATGTCGACAAAGTCAACAATGTCGACTTTTAATATAACCTTAAGAAGTTATCTTTTTTTATAAGTTTGGCAAGGCTACTACTGCTGTGTCTGACTCAACGACAATCAGAATGTTTAAATTAGCTCACTGTTGCGCACGCACCCAGGTTTTAAAGCCGTTTTAATGGTCTTTTGGCTGTTAATTTTTTCTTTACTTTTGTATAATATAAAAAGTTTATCAAGATTAGGTTTTTTTGTACAATTTTTTAATGTAAAATGTACCTAAATAACTGTTAATGTTAAAAATTATACATGTTAAAAGAAGTTAACACGTGAACAGTATACAACATAACCTTACATTTTAAAATATTGACATTTGTTGACATTTGTCGACATTGTTTACGTTGTTGACGCTTTGTCGACATATCGAAGTCGACAACTAAAGTCGACGCGTCGCCGCCCATTCCTGGAGAGGATTTTATTAAACTTAGCGTCGGCGGCGTGCAAGGGTGTGCGCTCTTTTGGGGTGGGGGAGAAAAAAAGAAAGAGAGGGTGTGAGTTCCACAACTCAGCGCTTACCGGTGTTTGCTGAGGGCCTTTTCTTTTGACTATCCAATTGAGGCACTCATCACTAGTTACTGTTTATCACTGAACCGAACGAAAATTGGCTGAAAACTGACCACAAATCACACATCTATAGATACGAAAGTGCAATGGTATTGGTTGAAATTGAGTTTGCAGCGCTCGCAGCAAATGTTGTTGTGACTAATTATTTCATATTTCATTAATTAGTCTTGCCTTGCCCACCAGTAATGAAAGTGTTTTTTTTTTGGGTTTTAAATAAGTACTCAACGTTTCACCTGATGACGTAAATGATCGAATAAATGAACAAAATTACAGACTTATAGTCGGCCTGAAACATTCGTTTTATTTATAAGTCCCTGATGTTGGATAAAACAGTTCATCAGCTCTTTAATTAATTTTCAAGATAGTATTCCAATCTACTAACAAAAGTTTTTAATTTACAATTCCTGACGCCGCCGCCGTGTATGTGTTTAGACTCTTGTTTGACCTGAAGATCTCACTTAGATGAAAAGATGCGAACAGCTACAAGCAGGCTCTGGGCATGCAGAAGAGCTGTTGGTAGAACCTGGGGTCTTATTATGCTTTGGCTCGCTCTACAACTATGTTATCAGACCAATGATCACGTACGGCTCCCTTGTCTGGTGGACTATATCGAGTGCGTCCTAGGCCAGAAAGAATTTGGCACGGGTCCAGCGTTTGGCCTGCCTGACAATTACAGGGGCCTTCCGAACTACACCGACCGCAGCCATGGAGCTCATTGTGGGGATTCGGCCACTTCATTTTGTTGTGGAAGAGTCTGCTGCAATGGGTTTCCTACGGCTTCGCGGTACAAATCGGTGGAAAACAGTAACCGGAAATGGTCATCGGACAATATCCACTAGAATGTTCAATTTGGACCCCATTTTTGAAATGGGGGACGAAAGAATGACCCCCGGGATTGCTACAAATCACAAGTATCTTGTGAACATTCCACCACGTGACAATTGGTGTGAAAAAACGAGTAGCTTCAGAACGGGGGACTGGCTCCTCTGCTATACTGACGGGTCGGTTCACTCCACTGGGGCGGGCTCAGAGATATCTATATGTGGGCTCGGTGTTGAAATTTCAATACCTTTGGGCAAGCATGTTGACGTTTTGCAAGCGGAAATCTTCGCTTTGCTCGCTTGTGTGACTGAGTGCGTGCAGAGGGCTTTGTCAAACAGGTGAATCTGCATTTGCACCGACAGTCAGGCTTCGCTGCGGGCCTTGCAATCGTGCAGGTACTCATCGAGGCTTGTCTGGGATGTCACAACAGATTACAGGAACTGGCGGAGTGCAAAAAAGGGTGTACTTTACTGGGTACCAGGATACTGTGGTCTAAAGGGTAACGAGAGGGCTAACGTTCTGGCTCGAGATGGTTTACAAATGGACTTTATCGGGGCGGAACCGGCTCTTGGCGTTACCAGAAGGCGACAGAAAGACACACTTCATAAGTAGATGGAATTTCGCCATCTCTTTGAATAGCAGTTTTAAGAAGGCATGCGGCAATCCAGGCTTTTTATTAAAGGACCGGACAAGGCACGCAGTGAAAACCTGATTCGTCTCAATCGTCGAGACCTTCAGTTAGTGGTAGGCATGTACAGAGGACACTAAAAAGTCTACTAAAAAGACACCTGCACGTTTTCGGTCTCAGCGAGGACGAAATTTGCAGAGATTGTGCTGAAGATGAGGTAACTCCTTTTCATATTTTCTGTTACTGCTCTGCATTTGCAGGCATCAGAAATTTACACCTGGGGAAGCCCAGTGCTATCGAGAAGGCTCCTGCAAACAAGGTACTGAGCTTCATCAGAGGCACAGAGCTACTGCAGTTGTGCTATTTCGAGAGGTTGCACACAATGGGTGTTGGCCTCGGTGTGCGGCTCACGCTTCGGGCCCCTCTTGGTAAAAAAAAGTATGTGTTGTTTAAAAGTTAGTGAATAAATATATTAGATGTGGATAGAAGCAGATAGAAACCAAGACAATTTTAAGTCTTAAAATAATATCACCGACTGCCTCTCAGCCTCAGGAGTCGAATTTAATAAGGAATATAGTGAGTATGAATTTCCTTTATAGAGTCGTCTCATAACTCGCACCTTACCCTGGGTTAAGACAAGATAAATAAGGATTTTTCATAATTTGGGTTTTATGACGGTTAGATGACAAAGATGACATTTCTCTAGAAAGCGGCATATTAAAATTCGTTTTCATAGCTAACTTGACCAAGAAACGTTTATAAACACTTTGTATGCTTTTAGAGTTGAGCCGCGCTGAGATATGATATTTGGTGGGGATGTGCATAAACATGTGCGTAAAATGGTTCGAGGAGTCCATGTTTTTGTTTCGTAAAATAGGGGTGTGCAAGCAGCTATGTATGAGTTATTCGACTGTGTGACGTTTTGCCACGCCACTGGAATATCCGGTCTGAGCAGATTTCCCCCACCAAATGTCATATCTCAGCGCGGCTAGACCTTACATAAGGCTTAGGATACAAAAATGTGATAAAATAAGTAACGGTTTCGTATCCAACAAAATGCAACTATATTTCTAATACATATATTTTTTAGGTATTCCTTGTTTGGCATATGGAATTGCAGCTGTCTTTTTAATTAAACATAGTGAAAAAGTAATTACTTCAAAAGGAGTGGTTGAAATTTTTTTTCTTTATCCGGAAGATAAGGGTTCACAGTATTAGGGAGTTATTCGCAAAACTTGTTAATGAAACAGTAATGTTAAGACCGGCTATTAGCTGTAATAGTAGTTTACTGTACACATTTATTAGGGTAGTTTTTACAGCCGAGTCAGAAAGTCTAAAAAACTTGCATGAAGAGCGACTAAATAACTCGCGAAGCTGTAAAGAGCCTTATAAACATGAATTGTACAATGCTTTTTGTAATATATAGTAATAATAATTATATTCTTGAAGTTGAAGTCATGTACTTATTTAAAAAATATACTGGGTGTAAACGAAATTAGGCTCACCCCTTTTTTTAATGGTATTTTTTTAATAGAAAAACGAAACTTAGAAAACTTATTATGTTATGAAATCCCTATTAACTGAGTAAAAAATAAACTTTCTATCTCTTCCTGTTTAACCGGAAACGACCTTAACTTTGGACTTTTAAATTGAACAATATGTATATTTTTTATTTTTAAAATCTACATTAAATTTTGAATCTAATATATTACTTTTTATAACTTTTTGTGAATTAAAAAACTTTTGTAATCTTTGTTTTTTTTTATCTAGAAGGCAGTAATGATAAAAACTATTTCTAAATAATGTAGGTAACCATTAAAAAATAAAACCAGTCCCATAAATAATCTAATTTAGAAAATACACAAAATTAAATTAAAATAAATTATAAATTATTCCGTTTTAACCCATTTTTTTATTCAGTCCTGACTGTTAAAATTGCATTTTGTCTACTCTAAATTTGATGTTAAAATGCTGTTTTATCGTCTAAATGGTAAAAAAACAATAGTCCTTTTCTATACCAATATCCATTGTTGTATTAGTTTCTAAGGTTTTATGACATTCTATTTGATTGAAATTGTTGTTTTTTTTAACATTTATAAAATAACCATTATTTTAGTATAAATAATAACTGTGAGGATTGAATAAAATTTTATATTATACACGACGATACATTTTTTTATTATCTTCTCGAGTGATTAATAAAATTCAATATAATCGTCTTATATAATAAATAACTATCAAATGAAACATTAGTGGCTCACTTGACTTTTTAGATTAACGTTTTCTTTGTCAATTCAAAGATACCAAAATTCTGAAAATCTAGTCAGTGATTTTTGTAATATTTCCAAAAATATTTTTTTAAAAATCTAATTTTTTTTATAATGAAAAAAAATTTCAACCAATTTTAACAAGAAAATAAAATAGACAGCTATTAAACATAACACTAGGTAACAAATGATGGGTAACTTTGTGCATATGAAGATTTTTTTTATTTTTGAAGTTATATTAATGAGTTAGTTGTAACACAGTTATATTTTTCCTTTTCCTATTCGTTTAACCAAAATAAACCATAATAAAGACATAATTTTTACGAAAATTGGTATATTAGCTAACACAACAGAACTTTCACATAAACAACAAGGTTAAAGACAATATACAAATTTACTAGAGAAAACTTCGCAAAAACAAACAAATAACCATCCAAGTTCAAACAATGCAACAGCCTAAACTTTACAAATTTAAAAATGGTTTGTCTGACGTTCCTGCATATATCCCAAAATATGACTCGTATGCCGTCCAAAAAATTGTTCCGGGCTTAAGTTAATGTTTAATTTGTTTCGGATTAATGTATCGACCACAAACATAGCAAAATGAGTCTGGGGACAATTTGCACTCTCCCCTTGAACACATTTTTGATGAAGAATTCACGTACAACTACCCAATCACACAATTAAAATCTTGTTCTGTATTTTGCGAAACTTTGAGATTTGACGATAACAACTATACATACATCACTCAGCATCACAACCTGCTTCACTTAAAACGAAAAAACTCACATAACTAAATATTTGTTACCTAGTGTAATTTGTTACTTTTTTGTTTTACAGCCTGCTTAAATTTTAGTTATCTTTTAGGGATTTTTCCAAAATATTTTAGTAAATATTATAGAAACAACTGAATAGATTTTCAAAATTTTGTTATTTTTAAATTAACAAAAAAAAATTTTTAATGTCGAGTGAGCCACTGTTCCATTTGTAAAAATTGAGTAATAAGACGAGAAAAACTAATTTATTTCAGTTTAAGCTCTTGTATTTTCTAAATTAGAGCATTTATGGGACTGGTTTTATTTTTTAATTGTTGCCTGCCTACATTATTTAGAAATATTTTTTAACCATTACAGCCTTCTAGATAAAAAACTTTTTATCTAGAACTTTTTTACGTTTTTTACTTCACAAAAAGTTATAAAAAGTAGTCTATTAGACTCAGAATTTAACGTAGATTCCAAAAATATAAAAATATGCAAGTTAAGGTTGTTTCCGGTTAAACAGGAAGTGATAGAAAATTTATTTTTTACTCAGTTAATGGGGATTTCATAACATAATAAGTTTCCTAAGTTTCCTTTTTCTGTTTAAAAAACTAACATTGAAAAAATGGGTGAGCCTAATTTCGTTTACACCCAGTATAAATATCCTTTTTTCCCAAAACTTATGTAACATATACATATACATAGTAAATCTGAGTGAGTACAAAAAGTCCATTGACATGATCCAATCCCAGAAGAAGAAATTCACATACTGACTTGCCCGAGAGCCTCCGCTCCATAATTAAATCTGGTTGAATATTTTTTAATTTATTAAATCAATATCATTGTAATAACATATTAAGACCAATTACGTATTTTTTAATGTAGACATTTATATAAAACTGTTTACAATGACGACAAATAATAGAATGTTTATTTTTCAGTTTTCAACAGGTTTGAAAATGCGTTAAAAAACACAGAAATTCTCTTACTATGAACTAAATAATATTGGAAATTTGTAGATATAATAATTTTATTTAAAGAGAGAAAGGGTTAATCTAAATCTCGATACCGTTACGGTAACCAAAAGAAAGTGCAGATACAATGGTAAACATCCCACAAGTTAAAGGTTTTCTTTTCTTTGAAAATTTCGCCCCATAAATCCTTTTTTAGTTTATAGCAGTTACCCTTAAAAATGTGGATAGTGCAAGGCGCCCAGAGCCTTATTTGGGAGCGGATGAAGGACGTAATTTCCGTGAAATAATTTCTTCTAATTTTTGAATGCAATTAGTTTCTATATGTATTTATGTAAAAAAAAAATTTCAAAAATGCGCCCCTAAATAAAGGCGTCCGTGTGAAAATCACGCACTGAACACTCGCCAGCTTTGGACCTGCATATGACATAAGGTTTACCTTATGTTAATTTTAAATTGAACAGAAAGAAAATTTTATTTGATATAATTATAATGTGAGAAGATTGACATTAGCTAGTGTACGTTTAATAAATATAAAAATAAATTACCGTATCGGACCCTTATGTGTTAGCTATACCTACCTTACGATATTGTGTTTGTATTTCTATCACAATGGAATTAATCACAGGATTCATTATTTCCCATCAAATTCATAAAATTCATATTAGAATTGGTTTTATTATTGTTTTATAAAATTCTATAGGATTCATTTTACAAAACTATTTTTTTTACTCAAACGGATTCTTTCGAAAACAATATTTCCTTAAATTTTCCATTATTAACTAATAAAACACGAATCTCCTATTTATACAGGATGTAACATTGAAAACTTTTACCTCTAATAACTTTTAAACAGGTACTATTAAGGACAGTATTAAGGCGGCGCTCTCCCAATAGTAAATTTCCTATGCTGTAGAGTCTCTCGATTTGCAAGCCCCTGGCTTTAATAAAGCAATTTTTATAAATTAAAAATAAAATCTTAAATGTGTGTAGTATGACATTAGTGTAGTATGACAAAGACATTTCATTTTAAAAAGTATTATTTGGTAAACAAGAAAAAAAATCGCTTTTAAGCACTAAAATTTTATATTCATCAACGTCAAATTTTGCTTAAACTCTTAATAACTTTAAACTAATTTCAGATTAAAAAAAAGACTTTATGTCATGGTTAAGAGAGTCACCAAGTTGATGAGCCCAAGTAATCAGTTAAAATGTGTTTGTATAAACTAGGAGCTTACAAATAAAAAATGTGAAAAATTTAACTTCAGTAAACCATCCTATTATAGGACCCTATCATATTTATACTTGGAATTTTACTGATGTTGCTTGGGCAATAGATAGGTGTTACCGAAAATGAATACATGTAAATCCATTCGCGGTCAAGAGCAGGTACTTCGTACTTATCTTCGGCAGGTAGTAGTGAAGAAAAACTTTAATATTTTTATCATAAATCGCTTTGACCAATCAAAATCTTCAAATTTGTTTCCACACCATTTTCAAGTTAGGAAACAATAAAATAAATAAGTACGGTTTATTTACGTTTCAAAAAACCAAAAAACAAAAAACGTTAGAATTAAAAAATATTTTTTCCATTTTAAATTTCAAAACTTGAATTATACCATAATTTTTAACTTTTTAATCTCGATTTCGGGATTAAAAATTGAATTTTCAACTTTAATTGGGATTAAAAAATAATTTCAAAATTTTTTATCTCCACTTTAAGACTAATAATTGTACTATACATTTTTTTTATTCAAAATTTTTTAATTAGAAAATTTGTAACCCTCATTTAAGGTCATACTCAAATTTCATCAAATTTCTGGAATTGCGGTGTTACAATAATTTTTGAACAATATTTATTGTTATATGATAAACCGATAATTTTAAAACTCTGACTTTATGTAATAATAAAAATTTATTATGCAATTTTGTATAGAAAAAACTGTTGTATTTTTGTAATGAAACTTACAAACAAATTAACGAAACAAATTTATTAATTTTAGGGTTTTATTATTTGAGAATTTTGGTTTCATTTAGTAAATGCATAAAACGGTTTACAGCAGAGTTAAATTATAACACAATTTTCGATTTATTTTTTTTTTATCCGTAAATTACCAAATGATTTTCAAGATCAAATTTACCAGAAAATCTAAGAGGATGTAAAAATGTACCCAAGGCCAGAGTTTAGGTGTTTGGGATGATTTCACTGTGAAGGGCTAAGATGCCCTCTTGGTCATCTAAAAATATTAACTCTAAGGAATTTATTTCGCGATTCAATTTTTAAGCGTTTAAACAAAGCAAAGTCAATTTAAGGTCACTGGTCAGTTTCACATGAACTTAGACATCAATTAGCCATGAAAAGCTTTAGCATATAATATAAACAAATCTTATGGAGTTTTAGCTCAAAACTCGCGTGGAATACTTTATGACCGCTGCCTGACCTCCAATTACACAAAGAAAGGTCCCTATAAAATCTCGGACGCTTCAAGCGCAAAACTCCAGTATCTGTCAAGTTACCAGCGAAGTAGTAATTGAAGTTTCCCCTTTTGAGTTTTGAAGTTAAAAAGTAAATGTGTGTGTAAAGAAAACCGATCGTCTCCAAAAGATGTTGCACAGTAAGTCTCTTTTGATTTAATTCTTCTCGGTGTTTTCAACAACCATGGCAGTCTTTTTGAGGTTTCGTTTGGTAATTTACAATTGATAAAAGGGTTCAAAATATTATGATTTGGCACAATAGAACTAAATTAAAAATGTGAACTGTTCGGGGATGGACCCATTGCTTTTGTAATTTTTGTTGTTTTAAGTAAGTCATTTTTATACCGTTTTTGAAATTAGTTTTGGTTTTTCTACCCTCCTTCTAGATTAGGGCAACTCTCAGTATAAATATAATATTTTGTTTATGAACCAACTCCGTCTGTTATCTGCACGTTTAAATTTCAATGATAATCCCGAGAGTCGGAAATGTAAACATTGTAAGCCCGACCAAGGGATTAATGAGCTCAAAATTATTGAAAAATTAACTGTCATAAATTTTCTTTATATTAAAATACCGTAAAGTACCCACCATCAGTTTAACACGATGGGGGTGATTTCCCATGTAATTTAGTTTTCCTCGCACCATATAAATGTAATACTGGAGTAATTTGAAATTTGATAAATAGTTGTATTGCCTGTACATCCACAATTACCTCCTTATTTTGTATGTTATTTTCACATAAATTCTGTTAAAGTAGCTTATTTTGTACGGTTTAGTATCTGCATAATTCTAGTTACCTTTATTTTTATTTTGCTATATTAAATTTTATAATAATGTCTAATTCGAGTTTTAATAACTGCTCACATTCCCAAATTTTTGCTGTCCCTCAATTCCAACATGTCAAAGGGTTATTCCTACGAAACAAATAAATTTTATTCAATGTAGTGGCAGATCGTGCTCGTGCCTAAATTGTCATTTTCGAAATGAAAAACCTGCCACATCACCAGGGGGTAATTTATGCACGGTTGCGGCTTGTGGACTGACATCGACTGCAGGGGTTGGTTTATGAACGAATTTTTTTTATGCAACATACAAACCTACAATTAGTCAACCCGTCGCAGTAATAGTTCGACTACCCTTGGACAGAGACCGCCACTTCCTTGATACAAAATTCCGTCTTTGTTTTTAGGTACTTCCTTTACAGCTAAAGCCCAGCCTTAAGGGGAAAGTAAGATGGGTATGTTATCTGGTCTGTAAGTGTTAAAGTATTGCACCCCAATTTCAACCCCTACTAACTTAAATAGGACTGTATCATTTGTGATACATCAAATGAATGGTAAGGACCGGCAGAGTGTGACGAAAAACCGCATCAAAATATCTTTATTATTAAGCCCGATATAGAGAAAACAAGTGATGACGGATATTTTTCTACCGCACAATAATTAACTCCCTAACGAAGAAAAAGATACTTGGAGTTGCTAGATGATCTCATAGATCCTCTCATTGTAGATGCAAGCTAAACAAATCCCACGTTAAACCCCCCCGAAGTATTCTTTCAGCAGGATGGCGCACCATC
Source organism: Tribolium confusum (assembly GCA_029207805.1). Classification (NCBI taxonomy): domain Eukaryota; kingdom Metazoa; phylum Arthropoda; class Insecta; order Coleoptera; family Tenebrionidae; genus Tribolium; species Tribolium confusum. Next base: position 40,904,279 of record JALGAY010000003.1, read on the forward strand.
TCATTACTTTAGACCCTTAAGAGAGTATTTAAACAACAGGTACCCAAACAAATAAATAGGTCGGAGAAGTAGCATCGAACGGCCGGCCAGATCGCCAGATTATAAACAGTTAATTTAAGTTAATAATTATTACATCATACATCCATTTATCAATTATTTTACTTTGTTCTTCTGTTAATAATGAAAATATTTTGATGAGTTTTTTGTGTGGCATTCCCTCGGTCCTTGCCTTTTATTTGATGTACCACAAATAGTGTGGTCCTATTAAAGTTTACTATTAAAGCCAACATCATTGTTTAATTGTTCCAGTGGCCGGTTAATTAATTATGTTTTAGCTAAATTAATCTAAAAATCAAAGATTTTAGAAGGTAAAACGAGTCGCGGTTTGACTAAGCCGACACCTGAAATTCGCTTATCAAGGGAGTGATGACAGATAGGTAACAGCTCCTCACAAACGCTTTTGGGTCGAAAATCACCAAATTCATAACGAGAAAAAGGCCAAAAGAACATAATCTTATCGCCACAAATTAATTAAAATTCCCAGACTGTGGGAACACATAAGCAACCCCCTGAGAAAAGTCACGTAGCCACGTCCGACGTCACTAAAAATTTGGATATAAAAGGAACCCCGAAAGAAGCCATCTTCAGAGAGTGCTTTGCCATTCTCCAAGCTAGTCGGCTTATTTTTTTGAAAATAGCAGATTCCTAGTCTTCGACGGGTAGATCGCTGACCAAAAGACTGTCTACTAGCTGAATTTTTAACTCATTACACAGACGTGTCTGAAGTGCAGATTTCCTAGTCTTCGACCGGTTGATCGCGCTAAGGGCTCGAACTGTAAATTCACCTGAAGTGCAGATTTCCTAGTCTTCGACGGGTTGATCGCGCCTAAGGCGAATTTCTTTGAACTCATTACACAGTCTTGTCTGAAGTGCAGATTTCCTAGTCTTCGACGGGTTGATCGCGCTGAGGGCTCGAACTGTAAATTCACCTGAAGTGCAGATTTCCTAATCTTCGACGGGTCGATCGCGCCTAAGGCGAATTTTTGAACTAGCAATTCTACACCTGTTTGCAGATTCCCAGTGTCCGACGGGTCTGATCACGAATTGGCGTAAATTGCAAGTTTAATTAACCTTTCTCTCAAGACAGGTGCCCACGATGTCAGGGGGATCAGAAGACCACCCTTTCGCGGTCACGAACCGCCATCTTCTCCAGAAGGTGACCAGATATTCGCAGGTCTGTATCAAAAGGGTAAAGGCTAAATTTCATCACTTTATACCTGTATCTAAAAACTTATAGTCACAGGGGAGTCCCTGAGAGTTATAATCAACCCTTTTATTAATTAATTTGTCAATTCTTTAATTTTTATTATTTTACTGATTAAGTTAGTTCCGCGTATGACTTGTACGTGTCTAACTACTAATGGCCTTTTGCTGTAATTAACTAATAGTTGATTACACTCATCTGACTCATTACTTGCACTTTAACGGCAATCTCTGTCCTGGCCAAGCCGGGGACCGCTACCACACCAAGGGAAAAAACGAAGCCAGCCCGGGTGTAGTACTATGGCCTATGGCATACTTAATCAAAACATGGCGAAATGTTCAAAGTACATAAAAAGACTGCCTAGCTAATTAATTGTAAACAAACAAAAAGACTCCCGAAAATGGGACATATTAGGGAAAGAGGGTACCTTCGCGGTAGTTGGTTCTTTGGGGAGGCTTCTACGCACTCTTATCTATTAATTTTCTGAGTCGGAGGTGTTTAATCAGCTCTGCAATTAAATCAGGGTTTAACGCTTTCTGGCCTACAGTGGTTTTGATACCGGAATAGGTGTTGTAACGCTCAAAGGGATGCAACGTATTCTGTGTTGTATAACCAAGGCTAAGAATTTGAATTGTATAACGGGTTGCCTAATCTTGGGCTAACAAAATCCACTTGAACAAATTTTTGAATAAATGTATTTATTCGATTTCAGCTGTTTTACTCTTCCTTGATACACAGTGCTTAAACAACGAACAAATAAATACAAAACACAACGTAGAGTCCAAATAACAAAAATCCTAGACGATCATTCAAAAATCTAACTTTTGAACAGGCCAGGCCTTAGAAGTGTCACAACAGTAAACTGAAATTATTAAATTGAACCAGAACAAGGTGTTAGAAAGCATCCGTGAAGATATTTGAAACAATGAATGGGTTAAATGAAAATTGAAATTACAATAGTAATAAATGTATTAGGGAGAGGTGTAAAATTCTAAATACTGTAGAAGGAATTCCTGAATAACAGGAATAAGTTTACTTCATTTTCTAGAAAGTTTTTAACATAAATATAATTTTTCATTTTATGAAAAAGTTAGATTTTTTCTTTTTATTAGACCTTTTTTCAAGAGTAGTGAATACACATTATTGCTCAACTATTAAACCAGACCAATGCGAGGTAGGCACAACAACTATTGGTGCCACCCACGGGGTATGCTCTTCTACAGGAATTATTACACCTAATTTTACTAATCTTTCAATTTCTTCTTTTAACGGTTTTAACAAAGGAATTGGAACTGCCCTTGGCACAGTTTGTAAAAATGGTTTCGCATCTGACTTTAAATTGATTTCAATTTCGTCTTTAAATATTCCAAGTTCGTTAAAAATTCCAAGAAACTTTTTCTCCACAATTTCTTTTGAAATGTTATTATCTGAAACTTGACCAATGACCCGACTTTTTTCCATTTTAATGATATTTAATTTTTCTATTCCGGGCCTACCTAATATCGGCACTTTTAAACCTTTAATTATAAAAGCCTCCAGATAAATTGAATTTCCTTTGTACTGTACCTTTACAATTTGTTTACCAATAACATTTAAAGAATTACCGTCCGGGCCTGAAAAAAGTCGTGTTACACTTTTTAATTGAATTTATCATATTTTCTTTTAAAAATGACAAAGGTAAACAAACTACGTCAGCTCCGGTATCAATTAAAAATGTAATTTATTTACCTAAATTACACACAAATAAATCGATTTTGTACTGACCGTTAATGTTATCAATTGTAACCGATCCCAAAAATTTCTCTTCAGGTTTGGAGTCCTGCTGCTCTCTTTGTTCCTGCTGCTGAAGCTAGGACTCAGACTGAGCGGTCATGAACAATCATCCTCGACCGTTCATAACTGACCATTATCATCCAACAGCGATCATTGGCTGATTAAAAAATTTGAATCTCAGACTGACCGATCACACACGGTCGAGTGATAACGGTTAATTAACAATCTGTCAATTGTTTTTGTGAGGTTCAGCATAAGTTTTTCAATTTGCATTATTTTTTACTTGTGTGTCATAGCGATAAATCGAATATTAAGGTAATTTATTGTTTTTTTAATAAAAATATGAATAAACTAGTTTAATGTCCGTGTGTTATTCAGCATGGAAAGTGAAGAAGAAGAAATCATAATGTTATATTGTGTTTTTAAAAAAATACAAAATAAGAAAAAAAAATAAGAAGAATGTGGATAAGAGAATTATTTTATGATATTATTATTATTGAATGATATCACGCACATGCGCTCTACACTTCGGTCATCCACGACCGAGTAAAATTTCCAACATGTTGGAATTTCGAACATGCTCGTTAGTGGACGATCGCGACCGATCGGTGAAACCCTGGCAGTATGAGAACCACCATTTAAAACAATGTGTTGGAAATTTGGTCGGTCGAGGACGATCGGGCATGACCGATGTTGGTCGCTCAGTCTGAGTCCTGCTGAATGGTGATGTTCTTGACGGTCCTTTTGCTTTTGAGTCTACAAACACTGCTGTAGTGCCCTACCTTCTGACAGGTGTAACATTTTGCTTCACGTGCTGGACACTGTTCCCGCAGGTGTGGTTTACGACCACAATATTTGCACTTCACTTCCGCATCGCCTTTTCCTAACACTTTTACCGGCTTCTGCGATTTTTTTCTGTCGGAAAACTGTCTGACTGTCGCATTTACCGATGCCTTTTGTTCTTGCCGAAGGATTTGACTTTGTTTCGCTTGATCTTCCGCTCTCCTGGCCATCAAAATCACTTCTTTCAGACTTAGGTCGCCCTTCAAGTGGATTGTTTCACTAGTTTTGGAATCCAGCATTTCAACTACGATTCGGTCGTTATTAGCTCGTCCCTCAAAGCTCCGTAATCACAATGTTTTGCCAACTCATGCAATGCTGTGATGAAGGTGTCGACAGTTTCTCCAGGTCTTTGCGTCTTCATTTAAATCGCTCGAAAATTACGCTTCTTTTTGGAATGAAATGTTTTTCCATTTGATCCATTATATCTGCAAACGTTATAGGTGTATTTGGAAATTGAGCTACAATAGCTTCACTTTCTTCCCCCATGATGTAAAGTAGAGTATTAATTTTCTCTTCATCGTTTCTTGCGGAAAGGCCTGATACTATCATGTACCTTTCGAACCTCTTCCTCCATTGCGGCCACGCTTCCGGATTCAGGAAGGTAAATTTCTCCGGGGGAGATACATTAACGTTTAGAGCTTGCATTCTGACCTGTTGGATATTTTCCCTTGCACTTAGGGTATCTGTATGTTGTATTTGGAAACTTTCGTGTTCTTCACCAAAAAAACGAGACAGATTTTCTATATCCTCATCACTATCACTCATTCTAATACACGTTTACCGCTGGCACCATGTTGTGTTGGAGGTTTAATAAAACACTTTTACTTATAACACTATATATTGTCTTAATGATACATGTTTGGCTTAGAACCTAATGAGACAAGCGCCCAGACCCGAATGTTGAATTTCCCTCCGGACGTCTAACTTATAGGAGCGTAGGCAACCCGTATTCGGCTGGCCTGACAGTACAGCTTCATCAGCAGAACTGTTATTACAATAAGAAAACTGATATATTCTCCTTCAAAAACTTAAGCAAATAAACCTTATTAAAACAACATTTACACCGCTGTAATTTTCCATTCAGTACCTGGTCGGTCTTCCCCTTGCCCTAGAAATTGCTTCTACCCTTCTCAGCATACTTAAAATTAGAGAATGAATAAATTCTTGATCCATAGCTTGCCATTCATCTCTAAGAGCATTTGCAAGCTCCTCCAAAATTTGTGACTGGTAATTTCGTAAATAAAGCTGTCTCTGAAGATAGTCCTATACTTGTTCTATAGGATTACAGACGAGTGAACGAGCAAGCCACTGCATCCGTGTCACACGATGACGCTGAAGTGCCAAATTAGCAATATCAGCTCAGTGAGGACGAGCATTATCGTCCACAAAAATAAATTCTGGTTCAAATTCTTGTGCAAATGGTATTATAAAAGGATAAATAACCAAGTTGTGATACCGTGGAGCATTCATGGTTTCTTGATTTAAGATGAGCAGCTCCGTGCGCGACGCTAAAGAAACTCCACCCCAAACCGTCACAGAGCCACCTCCAAAGCAACATTTGAAGTTATGTTTTGTTATATATAATGTCGCTCACCATGTTTACGCCAGACAAAAATACGACTGTTTGAGTGATATCATGAACAAAACATGACTCCAAATGTTGCTTTTGGAGGTACCTCTGTGACGGTTTGGGGTGGAGTTTCTTTAGCGTCGCGCACGGAGCTGCTCATCTTAAATCAAGAAACCATAAATGCTCCACGGTATCACTACTTGGTTATTTATCTTATTAAAATACCTCTGATAATACTATTTACACAAAAATTTAGATCAAATTTTATTTTTGTAGATGAGCGTGCTCGCCCTTACCGAGTTGAAATTGTTAATTGCTTTTAGAGATGAATGGCAAGCTATGGATCAAGAGTTTATTCGTTCTCTAATTTTAAGTATGCTGAGAAGGGTAAAAGCAGTTTCTACAGCAAGGGGAAGACCGATCATGTACTGAAAGGAAATTACAGCGATGTAAATGTTGTTTTAATAAGATTTATTTGCTTAAGTTTTTGAAGGAGAATATGATATCGGTTTTCTTATTGTAATAACAGTTCTGCTGATGAACGAATTTTGTTATAATTATGCAGCACACCGTATAGTGTAAGGATTATTCTGGTAATAAGTTTTTCAAAAATTATGTCACTAGTATTTTGATTTTTAGAATAATTTGAATTATCCACTTCAAAAGACGCGTAGTGTATTTTCAATGAATTTATTTGCATCATTTTTAAAAAATTATTAAGTATTTCACAGTTAATAAAAATAAGTCATGAATCGCGACTCAAAATCTCGATCTTGATTACCACTTTAAAACAAAAATAAGCTTTTGCTTTTCACGAGTCGAGAAGAGTTACCGATTTTAATCATTTTATGACTATATTGTTGTTTATTGCCTACTATCTGCTCCAAGTAGTGTGATTACTAGTTGAAATATATATATTTTTAGATTCCACGTTATTGGTTTTGCTTCACATCATACAAATCTCAAATTTACTGTTACTTTTTGAGCATCTCTTTTTCTTAAAAAAGTGCGATTGGGTTTTATTTAAAAAAAATAAAAATAAAGAAAACTCTTCAAATGAAGTCTACTTTCTTTATATAAAATACAATTCCAAGACTATGTACTTGTATTTATTTTGGAGAAGCCTGTAAAACTTTTCTTGAAAGCCTCATTAAACCTGAAACTGGATCTCTTCCGAAATACTTCACTTGTATATCTTGTCCCACTTGTAAATCTAATGCAGAAGGATGCGCAACCTATAAAAAAGTTTATAATACTTTTCATCTCATGATGAATCAAAAATTAACCTTTCTCTGATCCAGTTGCGAATTATGAAGCAACGCAGGTGGCATTCCAGGATATAATGTAACCATTACACCTATATCACGGATCTCCACAATTGTAGCGGTATAAATTCCTCCAAATTCTAGTTCAGGCTGTTTTTCTGTCGTTAACAAATTATTAATAAATTCTTTTGCTTCATCCATAGCGTTTTGATTAGGTGCAAAAACTTCAAACGTTGTATCGTCAATTGGAGTCACCTAAAAATTGGAAAAAGAAACGAAAATAAATTGTCAAATTCGGTTTTACTTCTTATACGGCTTCTAGCTAGTATCATAAGACCCAGCTTATTAAAAAGAAAATAATAACACGTCAACAATGATATGAATAACAAAGACAAGTTAAAGTTAATGGATTCTACCAAAAGTCACAAAATGCAGAAGATTTTAAGAAAATTTAGCTGAATTTTAGCAAGATATGAATTTTTTTGCTGTGAGTATACATAATTGTAATGAATATTAATTTTTCAAGTTTTTACTTCTAATTTTTGCGACAAAATTGAGGGATGTCAAATACGCTTAAAACTTGACACTAAGAAATGAAAAATAAAAAATATTTATATAAGGTCGTAAAAAATAACACGCCTAATATGTACACAGTGTATCTCACAAGCACCTCTCCATCGTGCTCATAGAATGCAACTGATTCGGCTTAAGCCTCAGTCACTTGCCCCTCATATAATTATATTCATTACGTAATTATGCCACAGCATTATCCAAAAACTGAAACAAAAGAAGAAAAACTAACCTGAACACCTGTTTCCGCAAATAGTTTCTTTAAATTGATGGCAGCAACTCCTATTAATCTTGCACGTTTATGAGGTTCAACTTTTAATTTTTCACTAACCGGCCAGTTATCCTTCTTCACAGATCGAGGTTTATCAATGCACTCATGCATTATTTGCAAAATTTTATATTTAGCATCTGTTGCTTTCTGTATTGATTCCATCACAATTTTTAACGGAAGTCCTGGTATTTTTATATCAGCTTGCAAAGCCGTTATCCCTTTTTTAGTACCAGCTATTTTAAAGTCCATATCTCCCATATAATCTTCTATGCCCTTAAATATAGATACTAATAAGTTTTTTAACTAAAGTAAAATACAAAATAAAAGTTATAAAACAATTTTAATAATGAGAACATTTTGGCTTGTATTTATCCTAACAGTATTTTAATTCAAAAGCGTCAGCAAAATACGGCCGAAACGAGAATAAACTGAATTAGGCTTGGCTTTGCTTCCCTTGACTGATTCAAGCAAAATTATCAACTAAAGCTTTTTCTGATAGTAAAATTTTTACAAGGTAAAACAAAATTTAGGTAAAAATCATTAAATAATAACACTATTGGATGAAATTTTGTGCAGGTAAGTATAATAGTTATTTATGTATGTATTAAGGACAAAATGAAGAGGATTTGGCACGAGGAAATGTTTGAAGCCCGAAAATGTGGTGAATTAGAGCAAGCCTTGGAAGTTAGTGTAACTTTAGCTACAGCGAATTTATGTATCGAGACAGATAGAACCAGGCCTCATCTGAATAAAATGACTTCTGTGAAATGTCATTCTTATTAATGTTTTGAATGAACCATTGACAAAAATTTATTCTCTCTATAGCTGCCCCGGAAATCTAAGATCCCTGACTTCTAAAGCCCGCAATAAACCAAATAATGGCCATTTTTAAGTCTAATTGTAAGCTAACATCTGGACGGAGTAGTTTCCTACCTGAGGCATCGGCAGGGACCGTGAAATTTGAGGATAAGTAAAATTTGCATAAATATCCTATCACTGAAGATTAATTTACCATTAGAATCAACAATGGCCATTATTTGGCGTCACCAACAATTTGATTCATTAACGTTAACCGACTTATAAATTAACGATCTATTTTAAACGGGTACAATTTTTTAAATAAAGACATTGAAAATTCTTATGTTTTTACCAGTCAGTGCATTTGAGATTGCTGTTTTCTTACGGAACATCTATTGACCCAAATTAACTTTACGAATGTAACAATTTTCCATGCTTTGGGTAATAATTAATTTTTGCACTTACTGTACTTAGGAAAATAAATCTACGTTTCATGCTTCTTAGTAAGCAGGTATGTGAATACAATTTTAACACAATTCATTTAAAAAAAAAAAATTGATAAAAAAATTAGCACCGTATAAAACTTTGTTCTAATTTAAAAATAATAATTAATAATTACCAGCAAATCAGTCAATAGACGGTAGTCCGTAACATTTGCCTTTTCCTCATCGTATCGCGTGATTAATCCAATTGCCACTCCAGCCGCGGGTGCAACAATTGGAATCCCAGCATCCATTAAGGCTAAGGTACCTCCACAAACGCTAGCCATAGAACTTGATCCTGGAAATAATAGAGATACATGAAAGCATTATGTGTTAAGGGGTATGTATGTTGTACTACCGCCGCCAAAAAAAATGGAAACACGAATGTCTCTATTTTGTAATCTAGTTTTTAAATAACTGTATGTTTCAAAACTCTTGAAATGATTCTGAATTGTTTCTCTACATCCATCCACATAACAGGAAAAACTTGATTACAGGAGTTGGTGATCCCGTTTTTTTTGCGCCGATAATACATATATCACTCATAATAAAGAAAACAAGACGGATTGTTATTTGCACTCTTTGAAAAAAAACAAATGTTTATGCAATGGAAAATAGGGATCTTGCACCATTCTGGCAATTGATTAGAGCAGAATCTATTTCACCTTAAAGGTTCTTACCCATCTTTAACTCAAAATTTATGTTTAAAATTTACGGTGTAAATTTCGCGCTCCTTTCACTATAAGGTCAAAAATCAATATCGACGTTGACAAATTTTTGACAATCGGTGTTTTTCAGTTCTTATAAAATCTTTACCGTTTACTTATAAATGTTAAAAGTTATTGACAATAAACGAAAATATAAGTAACAAACAAAAAATCGCCACTCAAACCCTTGCTAAAAAAATTAGCAATGTTGTCAATTTGTTGGTCATGTGTGCTAAAATCTAGACTACTGTTTTATGACTTTTATTTATTATAATTTATTTATTTATTATAATTTAGACTAAAATTCAAATTTCCAAAATTTTCGATTGTTAATTTGGAATATTTTCTAAAAGAGGCATTATTTCCCAAATCTAAAAGGTTAATAGTACGGTGCACGGAGCGCATAAAACCCTTTAAAAAGTGATTCTGTGGGGGTTTCAAGACTAAAGGTTGATTTTTTCAGAAATGATGGCTTATGCCCTAGATATATTATATACGAAGTTGTCCAAAAATTCTCCTGTGCAAAAGGGCACTATTCAAAATTTTCTAGATATTTATACAATGTAGTTCTTCAAAACATAGGCTTTCTTCTACTAAAAGTTCAATTTAATCTGTGCAGCCGTTTTGCCACAAAAAAAATATATTTGAAAATGCATTGGCTCTAATGGGCGTTCGAAACTTCAAAGCTGAATATCTTCGTTCAAGATCTCGAATTTAATTGATTTTACGGCTTTTCGCCACTTCTCAACGATTATCTCAAAAACTGAGCTCTAATTTAAAAAATATGTCTTTTAAGAAGTTTTTAAATTTTAAAATTTTAAAACTATAATAGTGGTCAACTTGTCCGACAAAAATCATGCTGCGTATGGAGTGTCCACCACCCCGAAAATGTCGATATGACTTCACTCTCTACGGGAGTCATCCCCGTATATCCAATTTTGATTTCTTGAAATTTGTTTAGTAAAATTAATTTGAAAATTGTGGTCAACTTGTCCGATAAAAATCATGCTGCGTATGGAGTGTCCACCACTCTGAAGATGTTGCTATGGCGGCATTCAAAAACGCAGCAGCGCCGAAAGTTTCCCATTAGATAAGTTTGTCGGACTCGTTGCAAGAAAGGCACTTACAAAGTTTTACATTTGTATGTATCAAAAAAAAATTAAGGACTTTGTACTGGGGACTATTTAGCTTTAAAGTTGCGAACGGCCGTAAGAGCCAATGTATTTTTGAAAATATTTAATTTTTTTGTGGCAAAACGGCTACAGAGATTAAACTGAACTTTCAGTAAAAGAAAGCCTATGTTTTGAAGAATTACACTGTATAAATATCTAGAAAATTTTGAATAGTGCCCTTTTGCACAGGACAATTTTTAAACAACTTCGTATATAATATATTTAGGGCATAAGCCATCATTTCCGAAAAAATCAATCTTTAGTCTTGGAACCCCCACAGGGTGACACATTTTAGGGCATTTGGCACTCTACTATTATGCTATTTTATTGAATCTATGTAATTTCAAATAAAGTCTACTTTTAAAAAATAGTAGCTTTATGCAAGCTTCAATGTTCATGGTGTGTCATGAAAAGGTTTATATTTCGATGAGAAATAATAATAAACTTCATTTACACCCAATAGAAGTAACTAATAGAGGCTTTATACTCTTTCTGTTGGTAACCAAAATATTGTTATTGGCAATAACTTCAAAACTTAAAAAAATTGACAATCATTGTCAATTTATTGATAATTTGTCAACTGAATAGACGTTGTCAAGTTTTTCGCTTTTTTTATTTGGCACTAATATGGACCGTAAAATTCACGAAAGGCAATATCCAAAGAGAGAAAAGAAAATATTTATAAGGCTTTCTCAAAAATTACCGAAAAAAATGGGCAAAATTTAAATAAAACTCGAATTGTTGATTTGGTTGTAAATATTTTCTCAATAAAAGTAATTTCAGTCAATACCCGTATGTAATTATTTTACTTTTTTTAGATTTCAAGATCTGAAGTTTTTCATATATTAAAGAACGGTTATGAGAATTTAGAACCTACAAAGCAACGTGTTTTTTCAAAAACTGATTTTTTTGATTTTTGTTTTAAAAAAGATTTGTTTTTCATATTTACAATTTGAGAAAGAAAAATAAACATTTCACAGTCGATTCTCATTTAAAATATGCTCAAAAAAAATGGATTACAAATAGGGAACAACCACATCGTTTAAAATTTTAAAGTCTATGGGTTAGAACTGTTAGAAGTACAAAAAAGTAAATGGAAGAAAAATTTTATGTGAACAAACTACCGTGACATATCCTTACTTAATACGACCTACAAAATATATGTGATGGTTCTAGAGGAATGATTGAGAAAGGAAATCGACGAAAAACGTATGTTACCAGACGGACAAGCAGGGTTCAGAAAAGAAAGAAAAGCCATGGACAATGTATGCATTTTGAGACATCTGGCGAAGAAAGAAATAGACAAGGCGGGAGGACGTATGTATGCATTGTTCATGAACTTCAAAAAAGCTTTCGACAGTGTGAATAGGGAAAAATTATGGCAGTATCTTAGAGAGAAAGGGGTGTGAAAGTGGTTGGTAAGCAAGATGGAAAAAATTTACGAGGAAAATATTAACCAAGTAAAAGTAGGTGAAGAAGTAAGTGAAAGTTTTTGAACAAATAAAGGTGTCAGACAAGGCTGTCCATTAAGTCCTGCACTATTCTTAGCATATACAGACTGTTTCATGAGTGATAATGAGCCTGCGAAGGTGAAAATACAACCAGGATTACAATTCCAGAGTTAACGTGGATGATATTAATTTCAAATTTTATTTGTCAAATCTGTCACCGATAAAAAAATGTATTCAAGCGATGAAAAAACCGACATGATGATGATATATGGGAAAAAATGCCTCTGCCGCGATGAGTTTGTACAGACAACGTTTTCCGGGTAGAGAAGAACTCTTGCTGACACCATATTCGAACGACTTGAAACTACCTTAAGGTAAAATTGGCCACCTTTGAAAAAGCCAAGAGCAAGAACAGCTGCAGGTCCTGTTCACATATAAGCCAAAGAATGATTTTTAATTTAATGTATTTGTAAACAAAAAAAATAACTACGTTAACTTTGAAATTGTATTGCTGGTTGTATTTTCAGTTTCGCAGGCTCATTATCACTCGTGAAATAGCCTGTATGGGAGATGTGGATGAAGTTTTAAGTAGAGCGCAAGTAGGAGTGATAGTTGTAGGCAGAGAGAAAGTGTGGTCCCTGGCGTTTGCAGATGATTTAGTAATTGTAGCAAAGAGCAAGAGTGAAATGAAAGAAATGATAAAAGTTATGGAAAGATATGTAAGAAACAAAAAACTCCAAGTTAATGTAGATAAAACTAAAATGATGGTGTTTGAAAAGAAAGTAAGAATCGAAAAAGAAGATAAATGGAAATGGGAAGGAAAAAATATAGAACAAGTGAAAGAGTTGAAACATTTGGGATATGTATTAAATAGTAGTATGACAGACAAAGGACAAATAAAGGGAGAAGTCAAAAAAGCAAACAAAGTAATGGGAAGTGTCTGGAGTTTGGGAGAACGTAAATTTGGTGAAAATTTTAAAAGAAGAATGATGATATTTGAGTTTGGTGAAAAGTATTGTAATGTATGGAGCAGAAGTATGGGGATAGAAGAAATATGAAGAAATTGAGCGTGTGCAAGAAAAGTTTATAAAATGGGTTTTAGGGTTAAATAAACAAACGCCAGGGTACATACTTTGACTAAATTCCAATGACTATTCAACTCACCTGTGATCTCTGTAAATTGAACCAATAAAATAAGATATTGTTTGGTTAACAACCAATCACAACGAATTTTAGTGAGATAACCACGCCTGGTGTATTCAACTGAGATAACCCCTAGTGAAAATGGTGAATAACTATTTTTAACAAATGAATAACACACGCTTTTCGCCAAACTTTTGAGGTAACAATTACGAGTAACAAAAATTTGTTTGCTGGTTGCGATGGAAATCATGTGTAACTCAATTTTGAGGATCTGTATTTTTAATATTATTTGGTTCATTGAATAGTCTTCCGAATACAACTCGAGTCAAAGTTGAGTAGAATTTTTTTCCGGTGGTAAAAATAAATATAAATAGTATAAATATAATATATAATTAAAATATAATATAATAAATAAGTATGAATAAACAATTTTCAGTTATAATACCACGAGTAGTCAAAGTTATGTCGAATATTTTTGTGGTGGTATCACGAATGGTGTTCCCAAGTGAAATGACCATAAGTGATACCACCACAAAAATATTTGACATAACTTTGACTACTCGTAGTATTATAATTGAAAATTGTTTATTCATACTTTTAGATGAGATATAGATCTACAGAAATGGCTCCACTGTGAAAATGTGGTTCAAAGAAGATGATCTGAAAACACAGCCCACAAAAATTAAAAATGAAGAAAAAAGATTTATTATTCTACATGCTGGTTGTGCCTTACGATTTTTACAAAGCTGCGATTTATTGTTACATTCAACAAATAATGATAGAGATTATCACAAAATCATTATGAGGGATATTTTTAAACAACAGACTTTACAAAATTTAATAACAGTTCTAAAAAAATTGATAGAAAGTGCGTTGTAGTAGTGGATAATGCTCCTTACCATTCTATGCTCTTAGACAAACCATCCACTGCTTCTAGCAGAAAAGGTTAAATGCAAAAGTGATTAGTAAATCACTAAATTTTTCCCAAGAAAATGGATGGGACAAAGAAGCTACAGCGTAAGTTATCTACCCCATTATCGAGAACGGCAATCCTGCATTAAAATAGGTCTTCCAAACGAATAAACTTTATTATATTTTGCGGTTAACTCCAATTTTTTTGAAATATTTTTTTCACAAAACATTATTTCAATATCGTTTCATTTAGAATGACATTAGAAACAATGTAAATTTTATATTCTTTTCAACAAATGCATATTAATTAATTAATATTAGAAAAATTCTGAAAAAATTTACATGTGTAAAGAAAAAAACAAAGTTTTTAGTGGCAAATCCTTAAGTCGGTATGATAAACAGTTTTTGAGTAAAGTTAAGATAAACTTTTAACAGGCTCACCCTGTATATTAGTCATTCGTTTGAAGAGGTTTGAATACGCAAAAATCAACCGATTAGGGATTAAAAACTATTTGACAATATTACCAAGTTAAATTAAAAATTAAATTAAATTTAAATTAAATTCTAAATAAATAAGATTTTATTTAATTTTATTTAAATAAATTTAAATTAAACTAAAAATTAATATAACCTTATCCTATTAAATGGTTCATGTTGAATGATGCATTAGAAAATATGTAGTTATTTAGCCGATAAGTTTTTTAATGACAGCAATTAATAATGGAGGCATGAAGATTATTAATCGTATATTAACAAAATAGTTGATTACAACATTTTTCTGTTGTTGATAGTTACACTATCCGCGTTGATAACAAGCCAAAACGACTTCTGGTATTTTTAGGTACCAATGAAATAAATACAATCTACTCTCATGTTGACGTTAGAACGATAAATGAAAATATGTGTTTTATTTTAATACAAATTTTGTACACTTACAATTTCCAACCAATTTAGTTTTTAATTTAATGAAATTTAACACGTTACAGAGTTTTCAATTTCAACTAAATCAAGCAATAAAGTATTTTTTCCGAATTAGATTTCGACATAATTGTTAATAACAAAAAAATTCACTGCTTTGCTACAAACTGAATATAACAACAATATAACTTTCAATAATAATGCTTGAATCTTCAGGTCGCGATATTATTTAATTTATAGTTTTTTGTGTTAAACGTCCTTTGGCCACGTTTCTTTTGACTTTTTTGATTGAGCCACACTTACCTTTGTACTTAATATAAATATAAAACGCTATTATTTTTTAATATTTATGGACTTGAAATTGATTAAAACTACAACGTGGTCATTTAGGGCATTTTAATGTCTTATTTGCAGAACCTTAAATCAGCCAATAACATAAGTATTATACAGGTCTCCCAATTCAAATTTGCACCCCCTAAAATCTCCGATTTCGTCCAAGTTTCGAAAAAATGCTAAAACAGGTCAATTATAGCTTAAAGGGGGACCAAATTTTATCCTCCTTTCAAAGTTGTTACCACATCATTATACATATGTAGAATTAATATAACTTTTTAGAAAAAAAAAAAACAAATGGGGGAGCAATTAAAAAATAATAGGTATACAATTGTAAATAAAAATCTTTTGATGTTTTGTTTATCCCGGGTGACGACCTTTTTGCTGCATTTTCTCAAATCATGATTGACTATTTTACTACGATAAGACCCATTCCCCTGAACATGAAATGCAATAAGCTTATTAATTATTATAATACGCCTATAATAAGCTAATAATTTTGTTATATTCTTATTCTAAGAACAATTACAAAACTTGAACTATCCGATACGAGGGTGGGTCAAAAAATTCGCGGAATGGAGGGGATAGCGTAAAATGGGGTTACTTGTTAATATGTGGGCTTATTTTGTAACTCTTTAAGAGCAGTGTATGTACCAAATATTATAATAGTCGTGTCATCGTTCGCGGCGATATTGTTGATTAAACAAGTCAATTCTAAGAAGATTTCAAATATGGAGAAAATTGAGTTTTGGGCGGTCGTGCAGAGTTGGCTTTGAAATTCTGTAATACCCTCCCTGTAGTCTAGACTTACTCCCGAGAGATTATTATTTGTTCCCAAAAATGAAAACAGAGGTAAGGGGAAAGAAATTTGTCAGCGATGTGAAGGATGCAATTTCTGCTTATTTTGAAGACAGAAAAGAATCTTTTTCTTATGGGATAAACAAATTAATTGTGAGATCTGAGAAGTGTATTAGGGTTAAAGGAGTATATATTGAAAACGAATAAAAATTTTTAGCTTCTGTCGGTATTTTATAGTTCCCATTCTGGGGAATTTTTTGACCTCCCCTCGTATAACAATATTTGTTTGTAAATAATTTGCAAGAAAAATTATTCCTAAAGCAACTAATTACAACCACATAAAATTTTGGGTGCAAATTATCACCATTCGTTGACTTTAATTAAAACGTTTCCACAAAATTTGGTCAAAATCAACTCATTCTTGGTGTTACCATTTTTATGACACTTATGAGCTAATTTCAAATTGAAATACTACCGGTAGTGTCGCAAAATTTTAATACTTTTCCATAGAAACAACCAATCACAATTTTCCATGGAAACGAAGATACTACTGGTGTTATCTCAACTTAAAATTAGCCCAGTAGTATATTATCTTTAATTTAAGGTAGCCTAGTTAGGATATCATTAGGCAACCTATGCGCAATTTGTTAGTTTATGTATTGTCTTATAGAAAAAATACATCTTATTCAAATAATAGATAGGATAGTTATTATGGGTCGGGATTTTAGACTACATGTTTAAAGAATCCCAAATAAGAAGATATACGAACGAAATGAGCAAATGAGGAAATTGGGTGTGTCATCATGTAATAAAATGTAGGGTTGCAAGAAGTCTAAGAAAAGAGTTGGAATGCTATTATAGCTACCATCATCAAAATTTAATGGACGAAAATCAGAAAAAGTAAAGAAAGCTAAAGTAGTGATCTCATCTTAGGAAGAAGTTTCTTTAGCTTCTGAATAAGGGTTTTAATCGATAAGAGTCTGACACTACTCGGGTCACACGACAGTCTTGACCCGGATGTCCATAGTTTCCCTGTCTGACACTCCCGGCTGCATAACATAAGTAAAATAATAACGAGTGGCCCAAATCTTTCGTCATAAAGTTACCGTTGCCTGTCAAAACGTGGGACTTGAAATTTTTTTTAATTAGTTTAATGTGAAAAACGTCAAATTATGTTTTTTCAATTTAGTTTTTCATTTATTTTTCAGGTGACGTTGTTTTATCTAACGCTTCAAAGTTTTGGTATTGTATCCTCAACTACGCATTTTGCAATTTTTGGTAATTATTTTAGTAGTATTTAATTGTTCGTAGTATGAAAGCCCTACGTTTTCACCGACAAAGGTAACTTGGTAACGGAAGGTTTGAGACTTTCTTTATAATTGGAGCATTGCTCTCTTGATTAAGCCACAGTATAGAAATGAATCAGTACGGACAGCTAATAAAAACTTGTCAAAACGCTAGCATCCCTTCACGTTAAATCTGTAAGATGGAGCCACTGATTTTTAAATTTTTAGGCAAGTAATAATACATAGTTTAAATCTAAAGAGCTATAACTGCTATAACGGTAAATAAAGTGCTATAAAAATTATTTTAATCGTTGTTTGACCCTTTCCTTTGATTATTTATTATATAATTTAATGTTATAGCTTTTAAGGTTTAAATTGTGTATTATTAGTTGCTTAAAAATCTAAAAATCAGTGGCTCCATTTTACACATTTAACGTGAAGGAATGATAGCGTTTTGACAAGTTTTTATCAGCTGTCTGATTCATTTCTATACTGTGATTAAGTCAATAATAATAATAATTAAATGAATTAAATTATGATAGTAGTAAAATATTCCTTTCTCATATTTAAATGATCATTTCGAGACTTCTGCTGATGTTCGTTAGGACAACAGTTTCATTTTGTTCTAATCGCATCTCTTTCAACGTGCATTAAAATGTCAAAATGAGAAAATCATTAAAAATCACGAAATACTCGCCGCGTTTTAAATTCGAAATAAAAATTTACCATTTGATTCTAAAACCTCAGATGTTAGCCTAATTGTAAACGGAAAATCGTCGGGAATCGATGGAATCAGTGCTTTTTCTGCTAATGCCCCATGACCTATCTCTCTTCTTCCAATAGGACCAATCTTCCCCGTCTCTTTAGTTGCAAATGGAGGAAACTCGTAATGCAGAAAAAAATTCTTTTCTTTTACGCCACTGAAAATATAATTACGAATAAAAATTTAAAAAAATAATTTACAAAAGAATGTGTATAAATACAGAGTGTAATCAAATGTTGTGTAAAAATTTTAGCAGGTCCTCGTTGCCTTACCCATATGTCTAGTTTTTGAAATATGCGATGTAGAAATTTTTGCTCAAAAACATTGTTCAGGGTACCTAGCAACCTAGCGGAATGAAATTCCCTGACTTTTCCAGGTTTTCTAGACGTCTTCTGCAACTATTTATATACTCGTATATCTTTAATATAAACGGTGTTTTTGAAATTAGGTACTTTAAAAATTAAGCTTAAGATAATAAGACCCCGGATTGTTCACCTATTTCTTATTTGCAATGCTTAAACTGCTATAGATAAAAAATATCCCCTTGGAGAATTTATTGCACAAAATTTAATTATCCACAACTTTTCTCTTTAACAGTCTTTTTGTAGCTTTGACATTTTCACAAATAAAGCCGGTGCAAAGTGATTTAAAATCGGAAATAAGCAGACCGAAATGTAAGATTTCAACTTTTTGCTACAGCAATGTAATTAATGTATATTATTCGACTAACACAGTTGCAAGTGTTATATTACAAATTACGTTAATTGCAAAAATCACTTAATTCTGAATCTTGATTTTGTAAATTTTCTTGTTACCTTCGTTTTCGACATTTAAAAAATACCCATTAACCAAATTTTCACAAATATTTAGTAATTATTAAAGGTGCTAGAGGTTTAGATCAAGTATTTTCCATTCTAAATCACTGTGTGGCGCTGCCAAAATTTCAAACTTTCAATATTTTTAAAAGTATGTTCCAGTTTTTTACTATTATCATTAGAAAGGTACTGAGTAGTTACCGGCTACTCGGATTAGCCGACTATTCAGCCACAACTAGTCGGTTTTAAATTTTTATTTTAAAAACTAATTAAAAAATTGTTAAAAGTTACACAAATTTTATACACTTTAATTCGTGCCACAAATAAAACTTTTTATAATTTGCATCTTGGGAACTACACCATAACATTTTTTTGACTGTTTCAATAGCCAATGCCATAACAGAATATTAAAAACCATGTTTACACCATCAATAATTATAGGCACAATTGTGGCCACAATTGCTGTCCACAATTATGGACCATGTAAAAATATAATTGTTCTAATTTTGTGTTTATAATATGCGCAAAACATATTGTGCAACCAGCCTATAATGGGAATATTGCACTATATTAAGATAATTGCAAAATCAAGCCTAAAAACATCAAAGTAATACTGTGCAAAAACACTACAATAATAAAATAATAAAGCAAATTTACGTATTTAGCATCTTTTCAATGAGGACCAGCACCAGGTAAAATTTCTGCACAACATTGGATTACACTCTGTATATGGGTGTAATTGAAACAAGTTTTCAAATCTAATATACCAAGCTACATTGTCAGAAATTTTTTCGGGTTGTCCATGACCCGAGTGTTTACAGCTCAAAAATTACGCGAAGGCGTAGCCCTATTAGGCGAGGATAATTTAAAGCAACACTTGGGTTAAACAGCGAAAAAAAAACTTCCGGAGATATACAGATTTATTTTTTACTTGTAGCAGTGACAAAGACGACTTGTCTGCACGAGTAAGTAGAATCGAAAAATGTAAAAAGTTAGCCCAAAATCAAACTTTTAAATAATGTTGGCCTTTAATACGGATCGGCACTAGTCAATCAATCCGCAATAAAGCCCCACGCCGTTGGTTGTAAAGTGTTTATTTCCAAAAGAAATAGTTTTTCAGGATAGCAATAAAACTATTTAAATAAATAAAATCAAGTACTATAACAAAATAATTGTGATCTTGTAAAATTTTTATTTCGAATTAGGTACATTCATCATGTACATTTACAATGAAATCACCTACACTGGTCAACATGATTATTTTTTTATGTCTAATACGTGTCTCATGTACTTTTTATGCAGATTCTAAAAATGTAATCAAAAATTGGCCATCACGTCAGGTTTATAAAAAAACGTATAAAATATTTTTCTGTACAGTGTGAACCATTTGTATTGAATAAATTCGATAAAAATTTAGGGAGTTGCCTTTCAAGAAAACGCTTGGACACGTACTCGTATCCTGTTATTTTTTAACGCGCATTTTTTGATAAAAAAAATTAGATACACAGAATGTTCCAAAATCGAGATATGACTCTCAACTTTCAAATTTTAAATGAGGACCCCAATTTTTTTCTGCATATTTGAATACTACGTATAATTTTGCGTATTTTTTATGTAGCACACCCTATGTCGACTTTCAGTTGTTTTTGAAACAAAGGCGTGACCCATTTGTAATAAATAAGTTCGATAAAAATTCAGGGATTTGCCTTTCAGGAAGACGCTCGGACACGTATCCTGTTATTTTTCAACATTTACTAAAGGTTGTCTATATTTAAATGAATTTATGGTTTTGACTTCCAAACTAGTTTATGAGGAATTTAACAAGGGTGGTTGTAAAGATAAGTGAACCCTATTGTTACTGAAGCTACCAACTCGTCCAAAAAAACAGAACCGTATTAAAATTCAGGGGCTGGCGTTTCTTTATCGGTGAGGGACAGAAAAGTTAATTCCTTTATCGCACCAAAAAATTCATACAAATATAGACAACGTATATGAATTTGTTCTTCTACAATTCAATTTATGTTAATACGAGATTATCAAATATAAACGAGACTGTTATGTCCTTATGTCCGGGGTGATCCGTACTTCCGAGGTAATGTTAAGAAGTGCGTAATGGCAAGGAAAAGTTATACTTATATAAGAAACCATGAGACTTCTTTTCTAAAAAATTCCATAAGGAGCATTGAATCGTAAGGGGTGGGTTTTCAGGTAGTCCAGGATGTTAGGGAAAGGATATAACCGCCAGAGTTTCAGGTTAGTGTAAAACTAGAGAATGAGCGAGAAAGAAGTACACTTTAAAACTAAAGTAATGTCACAGTTTAGCTCCACGCGCATATCTTAGATGGAAGACGTTTCAACGTTTTGGCATGTTTTGGCAAGAAGGCCAGTCGATATTTATCAGCGAGAGGGTGTTGTTGGGTTTTTCAGAGAGAGTCTTCAGATGAAATAGTATGCATTTATTTTTATCTTTAATAATAAAAAAATACGTTAAATATTTAATTTGAATCGTTTGTAAATTATTAAATTTTAATATAATTTAAAATTGTCGAATAAATAATATCTAAGGTATTTAAAACAATGAAGTTACTTATTGTTAACTAAAAAATGTTGCTTTCTATTTAATTTAATAAGAAAGTTAATTTTTTAACTAAAATGAAAAAAAGAAGTGATTTAATTTCGCTTTCTTGACATTTCTCAAATATTAATGAATGAGAGTCAAATTTGTATCAAAAATTTGTGGATCAAGACGCAAAATTGAATAAAAGTTTGTACTGAGATAATTAATTTATGTAGAATGCTGTGATAACTGAAAAATATTTCTAAATAATATAGACAGCAATTAAAAATAAAACAAGTGCCAAATAAACAAATGTTCTATTTATAAAGTTCAAGTTTAATAACGTATTACCTTTTTTTATAAATTTATAAACTTTATTACTCTTAGGATTAGGATAAAATTTAAAAAATATTTTATTGCATTTTCTATGATGATTTGCCGAAAGGGGCTAATCCCCTACGTTTTAAACAAAATTTGGCACGATATGGTAAATATTTAGAGACCCCATATCGCTTAAGAAGGAAGTGGGTGTAGTGCAAATACCTACAATTTCTTGTAACAATGTTACCAACAAACTTACCTATTATCATATTTATAACAACTACCTAATCACTAAAGTAGAAGATAATTAAAAAAATATTAATCTAAGACATAAATTTTTAAATTCGATGGAAGCATTCTTTTTTCTCAGAGTACAATTAATGAATGAATAAAAATTAAAGTCAAACCTACAAGTTGAATTAAACCAATTCTTACATAACTGTGGCAGAGTGCTTTTAAGAACTATCTCTTATTATCAGTGCCTGAATGACAATGAAAAAACTATATAAAAAAGTTTGAAAATATTTAATTTATTATGATTAAACAAAAAAAAAACATTCATTACATGTAATTTTATTACATTTAGAAATTGACAAACATTGGACACATTATACAAATTCAAATCTGCTTTTTTCTTTACTTTTAAAGAAATATAAATTGTTCAAGTAAAAAGACGTTCTAGATTGCTACGGAATTTTGTTAAAACAAAACTGTGTTA
The DNA here is from genome assembly GCA_029207805.1 of Tribolium confusum. Classification (NCBI taxonomy): domain Eukaryota; kingdom Metazoa; phylum Arthropoda; class Insecta; order Coleoptera; family Tenebrionidae; genus Tribolium; species Tribolium confusum. Next base: position 40,927,009 of record JALGAY010000003.1, read on the forward strand.
AAAAGACAGGTCATACTCGAATGTATGAATAACAGTAACAAAATCTTTTTCTCAATCTCTCAACATATTTTACCTAGTTCACAACTGCTGAATAAGGTAATTAGCTGATCCGCATTTGGTGTATTACGTCCATTGTTTTTATATTTATTATATTTAAAAATTATTATTACGGGGAAGTGGACAAGGCAGATAAACTATTTTATAAAGCCGACGTTTCGAATCATTTATTGATTCTTTATCAAGACTGGAATTGATTTAATTTAGGGTTACGAAATACATAGATTATTTACCTTATAAGAAATGTCAAATGGATTAATTAACTCAATACGAACTTTTATTCAATTTTCCGTCTTAATCCACAAATTTTTGATATAAATTTGACGCTCATTCATTAATATTTGAGAAATGTCAAGGAAGCGAAATTAAATCACTTCTCTTTTTCATTTTAGTTAAAAAATTAACTTTCTTATTAAATTAAATAGAAAGCAACATTTTTTAGTTAACAATAAGTATAGTATTTCTGTCCAAGTTTTATCCACCATAAACTTTATAGTTATTGAAGTTAATTAGGGTCCAACCCCAAACATTTAAAATCGGTGACTGTTTTCACCGACAGATGGTTTAATGCCTGAGGCTTAAGATGCTTTTAAGGGTAATATTTCTCCAAAAGATAATACTTTTCATCATATACATTTACCTAAACATTCCGAGAGTTTGAAAGAAATAACGAACTTAGCAAGGCACGTGCTCTATTTGTGAATTAAAAAATCTGTCGTCGCATTCACCATTATTGAACTAATCAATAAATCGTTATTCAAATGTTCAATATCTATCCAAAATCAAAAAAAGGAATAAATGAACTTATCTGTTGCAAACTTCGTCGTACACAGTAACTAATACAACCTAGAAAACAAATTAAAGTTTGTTACCTACTTTCCAAATATTCTAAGAAGGTACAGAATTACCTACCAGATATTCTTTTAATAGGTATTTGTTTAGAATTGTTTACACATGGTTAGGGATGGAAATCATAGAATCAAGGTAAATTTTAAAAATTTTAAGTTCTAATTAGGTATTAATGCTTACGTAAATAATAGACTGTAACTAAAAACACACACAAAAATTTATTGTTTGATGTGTCTCTAATAATACATATTACCTGATTGAGTATAGTCTAATAATATTACAATATACATGAAATACTAGTTTTAAACTACAAGTTTTAACCCATCAAAAAATAAACAATGTAATGAATAGCCATCTAAATATTTAAAATAGCAACAGCACATAATATTCTAATAATATTTTTTGTGTCATTCTGGAACAATAATCTTGTTTATAATAACCCATATTAAGGTAAAATCTTTGTTTCTATGGCACTGTTATTAAGCAACAATGATAGCTTAATTTAAAGCTCACTACACGAATAGAAGGATTGCTCTGTGATAAACTCACCTTTTCACACAAAGAACAAATATTTTCACTAATTGCACAAATTAACCACCCCGGCTGCTGGCTAAAATCCAAATGTTTTACATGTGGTCAAAACAGAGTGTTCACACGCCAGAAACTCTTAAGTCTGTTCGGCAATTCGTTAAGCTTATCGGGGTGAATGGTTTATGTGTCCAAAGCTCGTAAACATGTCAATCTTATTATGGGAACGTATGAGTATGAAACTCAAAATTGTTATAGATCTTATATTTTCTAAAATTTAATTACAAAAAAAAAATTGTGCCTAGGTTACTACCAAGGAGGTTAGATAGGACGGAGAGAGTATGAGTTTGAAAAAATGGCTCTGCCGCCTTCACTGCGCAAAGCTATAAACTGGTACTGAAAGCACGCGCACCACGCGGTTGGGGTCAGTGGCGTCACAATAAGTAACTTAAAGGGGCTCTAATAAAAAGCTCTCTAATAAATTTGTATACGTATACATGAAATATATAAACATGTACATGATTATTTTAAAAAATAATAAACAGGATGTAAATTAGATTACGTATTTATTAAAAAAACAGGTAATTAAATGTAAATAAAGTTTAATTCATGTTGTGTAATATATAAGTATATATAATAAAAATATTAGATGCTTGTTTTATTTATTGAAAATAAATACACTTATACAACAATACATTATTGGCCCCGAAAATGTATTTGTTTCTTAAAACTATTTCTTACATATTCATCTTGATTTGACAAAGTTTTACAATTATATCTAATTCTAATGTCTAAATACGTATTAGCAACCGCTTTAATTAATGCAAATATATGGGTGTGTTGATTAGTAACAAAAATATTTTTTCCTACAAAGTGCTCCAAAATTTCAATCAAAATTTTTGATTTGTTTATTTTTAAAGTATTATTTCTTTGATGGTTTCTGTACAAATTTTCAGTTTTCATGCAAATACTAATAATATCCTCACTAGGATAGGTCAAAGCACCTCTACTTTTGAAATCTATAAAACTATTAATTAGGTTAGATTTTAAGCCAAATAATCCTGACACGCACTGTTCACATTTTAATGTTTGACCTAGTTTTTTCGCAACAAATCCAGCAATATATGTTACAATTTCCATTGAAAATGTTGACAATGTACTTTCTAAAAATGGTTAATTTTCATAGTTTACATCATCAATAGCTTGATCATTATTAACACTACAATAAGTAATGTTATCAAAATTAATAAGATCTTCAGGCTTTTTCCTGGTATAAGTAATGGGGTGTTTTTAAATTACAGTATTTTCCTAGAATATTGGGTTTAGATCATTTACATCCTGATGACTATTCTGATCCTACTTTCTATTTGCCGTTTTGTTATGGTATAGGTTGTATCCCCTTAAATAAATTTTTGAAGAATGTAATTGTGAAAAGTAATTGTAACGAAACAAGTAATTGGATTACAAATAAATTACAATTGAAGGCCAAGCAATTAATTACTGCTTCAATTACAATAAAAATAATTTAATTACTTTTTAAATTACTTGTAATTAATTACTTAAATCTTAACAACACTGCTAAAATCATTTTCTTCAAAAGCGAAAACATTTTTTATTGTGTCCAGTCTCCTACGACCCTACAATCATTTATAAACACTTAGTGTTTATATTTTCAATTTTTTTTTAATAAGCATTTAAGCACTATGATTAAGTAAACTTACCTATGAAACGTTATATCATTTTCCAAGAAATTTTTAGTGCCCTTTGTAATTTTACACGTTTTACAACTCGGCATTTTTACACAATCTAGTGTAAACAGTTTAAACAAAATATAAAAACACAACAAAACAACAAAGATTATTAAGAATCAATTCACACTGACTAAAAAAAAAACAGTAAAAATACTGGAAGACATTTGTTTGTTAACAACCAAATGAAAACTAACGTTCTGGGTCCTGGGTCAGCTACGCCACTGTGGGGTAGGTAATGCCACCGTACGAGACCGAACACGGCCGAACATCATTTGTGGAGTCGGCGCTTTATTTCAAATCCATCATAAACTGGTACCAAACGCTTTACATGGGTAGCATAGGGCGTACTCTCTCCTTCTTATCCAACCTCCTTGGTTACTACGTATAAAAAAATTTAATTAGCCTATGCGCAAAAATGTTCTTACACTTGCACAAAGAATTCTCTAAAGAACGCGAAAAATTAGAGAATCTCAGCCATGATCGTCGCCCGAGCACGAGTGTCACGGACGAAAACATCGAGGCAGTTCGGAAGCTCTTGGACGAAGACATAAGAACAACGCTGAGATTTATTACAAATGAACTTTAATTGAGCTATGGTAACGTGCAAAAAATAGTGGAAAAAGAAAGGAAATTCGGTGAGAAACGTCATTCTCCTTCACGAGAATGTCCGATCCCATGCAGCGAATGCAACGAGGCAAAAATTATACCAAATTGGTTAGGAAACAATGGAGCAACCCCCTTACAGTCCCGACTTATCGCCTTGTGATTTTCATTTGTATGGGCCGCTGAGAGAGGCCAGCATTTCGAAGACAACGCTGCGGTAGAGGCCTCCGTGCTCCAATAGCTTAGAGAGTGCCCGAAGAAATTCTTCAAAAACGTAATAAAAAAAAACTCCTAATCAGGTGGCAAAAATGCATTTCAAGCGAGGGAAATTATGTAGAAAAATAATCTTCAACTGTAAATATTTGTAAATAAACTGTTAATTTAAAAAAAAATCATTCCCGTTTATATTTGATACACCCTCGTAGTTTAATTTTTTTTTCTAAAACCTTTTTTCAAAAACAACTCAAAATCAACATAGAGTGTGCTATATAAAAAATACGCAAAATTATACGTAGAATTTAAATAAGCTGAAAAACATTAAGGTTCTTATTTAAAATTTTAAAGTTGAAGGTTGTATCTCGATTTTAGGACACCTGTATATGTAATTTTTCTCTCAAAAAATGCACAATAAAAAATAACAAAACAAAATAACAAAAATAACAAAATGTTCAAGCGTTTTCCTGAAAAGCAACTCCCTAAATTTGTATCAAATTTATTCATTACAAATAGTTCACACTGTATAGAAAAATATTTTATAAGATTTTTCAGAAACCTGACGTGCTGGCCAATTTTTGAGTACATTTTTAAAATCTGCATAAAAAAGTACATAAGAGACACGTGTTAGATATTTAAAAAAAAATCATGTTGACCAGTGTAAGTGCCACAATATGCACCTATATAGTTAGCATAGAGTAAAAATTTTTAATTTACTTATTTTCTGCAAAACCTGACGTGTTAGAAAAAAATGTTTATAATGTAATTATCTCATTTATAAAATAAAACTAATTTGTGTATAATTTATTTAAAAAAATAAAAAAAATTAAAATTTGTTGTCTAGTGTTATTCTATCAATAGAAGAAAAATTGACCATCGAAAAATGACGCGATCTTTCCGAATTCTCTATTTTATTAATAGGAAAATTTATTTGAAAACAGGCACTTTGCCAGCACATGCATTATTTTTGTTTTTCAAACAGATGCCATAAAAATCTTATTTTTACTAAATAATGGACTTACTAATTACAGCAACGACTATTATTAGCAAGTATTATTACGATTACATTCACTGTTTAACATGGCAAAGACAACGAATTCTTTAAGTTCGTAATTGTAATCAAACAATCAATAATTGTAGGTACCTAATCAAAATTATTGTGAAATTACGAACTCTATTCTCCGATACTGAAATTTACTAATCAAATCTGTAACTAAATAATTAGTATCTGGGTCAAATAAAAAAGCGAACCGAACAGCTAAGCTTTTCTTTATCAGTCAATTTTTGCTCAAGTTTTTATATGACGCTAAATGAAATTAATGAACGGATTTATTTCCCTATGCAAGGGCGTAGGATATGTAGGTGCAAATTTGCGACTTGAAGTATTTTTTTTGTAATTTTTGGGGTATTGCATTGTCTACTCCAGGGACGTAGCTAGGATTTTCGTATGTCTGGTATTTTGAAAACAAAGCATGGGACCCAAATGCTGTTGTAAGAGGCCCTAACTGAGGACCATTGCACAAAAAAAAATTTGATCAAAATTTGCAAAATTCTATTTTCAAAATAGTGTGCCCACCCTTGGTATTTCAATAACGGTTTATGGTAAAACAGTGCAAATTTTTTTTCGTCATTAACAGACAAATTTATGACCATTCTTCTTTTAATTCTTTCCAAAATTTTAATTTTAGAAAAAGTTTTGAGGTAAGGAAACTTTAGGAAGAGACCATTTTTAAAAAATAAAATTTCAAATGCTCCTAACTTTCTTGAAATTAAAATTTTAAAAAAACTAAAAGAAAACTGGTCATGAGGTTGTTTGTTAATGACGAAAAAAAACTGTCACGGTTCTATCAAAAACCGTTATTGAAATACAAATAAATTGAATGGTGGGTACACCATTTTTGAAAATCGAATTTCGCAAATTTCGATCAAACTTTTCTGTGCAATAGTCCTCAGTTAGGGTCCAATAGTCACCCCTTACAACAGCATTTCGGTCCCATGCTTTATTTTCAAAATATCAGACATACGAAAATCCTAGCTACGTCCCTGGTTTACCCCCTCAGAAATTACCCATATTTCAGATTGCAACAACTAACAAATAACACTGTATATACCCGGATCACTTTTGTAATATTAAACAACAGCGCATCAACCCAAAATTTTGGGTTTGTGAATTATGTTATATGACAACGTCAACGTGACATTGTCATATAACATGACCTACATTTTGAAAGCTCGAATTTGCGGTAAAAAACATAATTCACAAAGCCAAAATTTTGGGTTGATGCGCTGTTGTTTAATATTACAAAAGTGATCCGGGTTTAGCTGCCTGGAGATGTATTCGTATTCGACAAAAAATCACTCGAAAAAGCTTTAATATTTGAAACCAACCCTAATTTCGGATTAGGGATGAGTCGAACGATGTTATACATTTAAATATAAAAAAATTGGGTAGTTTGGTAGCTATGACATCAAGTTAATATGGTTTTTTGAGATTCTTTATTTTTAAGACGTATCGTCAGCGATCTGTTTTATATCTTCCCCACAAACGGATAGTTAATATTTATTAATTATTATTATTGCTGAAATAGTCTTTGTTGGATGGTAAATACAATTTGGTTTCATTACTTAATCATCGTTTGTTTGTTAAGATAAGGTGTGATGGTGTGAAAGACTACAATCCTTAAACATTACTTTTTTTATTAGATGGCAGATGGTACGTCATATGTTTAGTATTTATAATAAATTATTAAATAAATAATTGTTCATTGACTTAGTCACGATATAGAAATGAATCAGTATGAACAGCTGATAAAAACTTGTCAAAAAGCTAGCATCCCTTCAATTTAAATGAGTAAGATGGAGCCACTGATTTTTAGATTTTTAGGCAACTAATAATACACAATTTAAATCTAAAGGGGTATAACTGCAAATAAACTACTATTAAAATTATTTTAATCGTTGTTTGACTCTTGTCTTTCGATTATTTATTTATTATTTACGGATTATTTACAATTAAAGCCTTTTAAATTTAAATTGTGTATTATTAAGATGCTTATAGTAAATCTAAAAATCAGTGGCTCCATCTTACACATTTAGCTTGAAGGGATGCTAGCTTTTTGACAAGTTGTCAACTTTTATCAACTGTCCATACTGATTCATTTCCCTACTGTGTCTTAGTTATTTATTTTCATATCACATATGTATTCCACAAGTTTTCGTTCTTCCTAAAGAGATGTGATATGTAAGTTCGATTCTCATATAAATTTTTCGTCCATCTCAAAAATAATTGAGCTATAATCAATGAACCTACCTGTTTTTTGAATGAGAATTTTTTTTGTAAAAGATGATACATATATAAGGTTATTAATCGTGGATAGGTCAGGACACCTTTAATTAAAACTACTACTACTACCATATTACCAATCAGTAATACAAGATAAGGTAAACATAAAAAGGTTATCTATCTTTTCCTTGGCACTATACTGGTAGATTCTAGGTATAAACAGGTGAGTTTAGTTATTAATTTATTTTCATCTGTTTTTTAATCGAATTATATACGACTGTTTCATGAGTGATAATAAGCCTGCGAAGCTGAAAATACAACCAGCAATACGATTCCAGAGTTAACGTGAATGATATTGATTTCAAATTTTATTTGTCAAATTTGTCACCGATAAAAAAAATGTATTCAAACGATGATAAAACCGACATGACGATGATATATGGGAAAAAATGCCTCTGCCGCGATGAGTTTGTACAGACAACGTTTTCCGGGTAAAAAAGAACCCTTGCTGACGCCATATTCGAACGACTTGAAACTACCTTAAGGAAAAATAGGCCACCTTTGAAAAAGCCAAGAGCAAGAACAGCTACAGGTCCTGTTCACATGTAAGCCAAAGAATGATCTTACAAGCAAGTGGCATTAGTTTGTCTTCAGTTAACCGAAAAATTAAATGATTTTTTATTCAATGTATTTGTAAACAAGAAAATAACTACGTTAACTTTGGAATTGTATTGCTAGTTGTATTTTCAGTTTCGCAGGTTCATTATCACTCGTGAGATAGCCTGTATAATATGAAGGTAACTTTATTGCGAACAGTACGGTATAGTATTCTTATTGGAAAATAAGAATTTGACTAAAGTAATAAATTATTGTTAACATAGCAGCCGTATTTAAGATGTTACACCTACTGATGAATTTAAACTCAAAGTAATAAATGGCCTCAGGCAACGACATTCACAAATCAGCAACTAGCCTAAAATTCTTACCTAATCTTTGTAAAATAGTGTAATAAATTGAAAACTTATTAGCAGAAGTTCTAATAGTCCAATTACGATTTCTACGTTAAATAATTTATGACTTAAGTCAAATTCTCATTTTCTGTTATAAGAAGTAGTACAGGGTGTCCCAGAACTGGCGGATAAAACGTAAACTACAAGTTTCTCTGTTCAACTTAATACCAAATTCCGAAAAAATATTTTTCTAAACTCTATCTTTTCCAAATTACAGAAATTTTATATTAACCCATCACAAAATAAATATTAATTATTAATAAAGGTAGTATTCATGTTACTAGACCATAAGATTAACCCTAAAACTTTCAATTAATACCAGTGGTCGTTAAGTCATGTCAGAGGCTATAAATGCGACCTGAAAACTTCTGGCACTCGGGTGAAACATTACCACCATAAAATTATTTATTTATTTTATGGCAATAGTGAATACGAAATTGTAATGGCATAGAAAAAGTATGCTGTTAATAATGCCAAGTTTGTATAAAGTTACTTAATTAGCTGGTGGAATAATATAAATCATGAAAATTAAAGCTAATATCTTCTCTGGACACAATTATATAAATAAGTACACTTAGCTAAGTTTGCCATATGAAGTCTATAAGAGGTAGAATACGAACAAGCCACTTAAAATTCGACAAAATTTGTTAAATGAGTAATTTAGAATTCTTAATCAATGTCACCAAACTTAAGTTTACCTTTGAAGTTAGGTTAAACTGACATATTTCTGGAACAGTAATCCTTAAGACTCTATAACTTTAAGACACTCTATTAATTAGACCTATTAATAGTTTTGATAAAGACTATGTATACTTTCTTAAGCAAAGACAAGTTCTTTAAACATATTTAAAAAAGTTTTAGTAAAGATATTTAAACTTAAAATGGTAATTTTATAGAGAAATAGTTTTGTAAACAAATCGTCAAAAAAATTTATTTTACAAGGTTGTTAAACTATATAATCCTAAATTTGTCTGTTCCTGATGGCATCCATGTTGGAAAATTAAAGGTGTTAATGTAGAATCGTTGAAATGGAGCCAACATAAAACATTTTACACAATTGTGGGCAAGGAGGATGCTGTGAATGATAGTTCTTTTAATATTGGTGCTATTTGTAACGTCATGTTTAAATAGAACATTTGGCGAAAATAATTTATTTTTTCTTCAAATTATAATTTTCAAGAGGCGCTTCAATTTTTTTAAAGCTATCTCAAATACTATTATACGCAAAGTGTCATGCCTTTGCAGATCACTTCCATAAGAAGTTATATTTTATCTCGCAGTACTACTTTCTTAAGATCATTTGGATTTTCAAATTTACTTTGGTTTTATGAAGGATTTATAAACAAGTTTTATAACTGTTGTTAAGTTTTCTATAGTAATAATATTTGTAAAACATATGTTTTCAAAAGAAGTCTATAGAACTAGAACCTTTATAGGTTGGTCCTTCTTATGTTTAAGAAGAGGTTATAAAAGCTTTTTAAAGCGATGTATTGTCCTAAGAAGTTTTAACCTAAAATTTGTAATGTAGATTTAAACGGTTTTAGAGATTATACAAAAACCTAAATGATTTATTGGGATAGTAAATATTTATAAATTCGCATGCAAATAATGCAGTCAGGCTGACTGCATTTATCCGCGATGTTTTTTGTGCAATTAAAAGCTTAGACAGTGTAAAATGAGACCCTAGATATAACAATCAGCTGCTACCACTTGCCCCTCGCCAAATGGCACCTTCCCAAAAATTAAAACAAATAATCTTTTAAATACTCTTTATCTTAACTTGTATTCAAATCAACCCAAAAATTGAAAGTCGATTATTTATCTTCTGTTTACGTTTAAAAGCTCTTTTTTTAATAAAACTACTCGTAGGTTTTTTATATCATTGATACTGGAGTCATAATAAATATTATACAATAAGTGAATTAAGCCATTGTTTATGTGCGAGAAGAATGTTTAATACAAATAAACAGGTTTAAAATTCACGTCTTTTATATTTATATATATATTTTTTTTTCAATTTTGACAAAATGTACCAAATAAATGTAGAAAAAATTTAAATTACACCGGTCGGTCTATACAAATCATTCAAATTTCCACGACAAGTTGTTTATTTATTTGCAAAAGTGCGAGAATTGTCAGGCGTATGAAAAAAATGGCCAGAATCTGCGATTATAAAGAGGAAAACCAGGTTTTTGTGTCTAAAATAGTGATTCAAGAAGCTTCAGAAGCTATAAAGTGGTGCCAGCAAAATCTAAACAATTAAATAAATTTTAAATTTTTAAAATCATGAGTGAAATAATTTTTAAATAACATGTGAATTAAAACGTTTTTAATTCAATAGTGAAGAATAGACTGCTTATACGTGTTACTATGGAGTTCATAATGTCACTTTATAATGCCAAAATTGGATAAAAGATAAAAATCAATGTTAATCATCGGTCAATTTCTTACATCGTCATTTTCCAAAAAAATTAAGGAATTTGTCTATGAAATCAGAAAAACTAAATTATTACATAAATTTTGAATAACTAAGTACCACTTTTATATTCATTTTGAGTCCAAAAAGATAAAAAAGTATTTTTCATTTTATATCCTTGAATATCGTAAATCCACTAGACTCAAAACTTTTTCAGTTTTATTAGATGTCGCAATTTTGTTAATTTTAAATAAATTTTAAAACGCTTCATGTTTGATTTTACGCGTATTTTAAGAACTAATGTAATTTAAACAAATCTGATTTTACAAAAAAAATTACGAATTGGAAAAACGCAACTGCAAAAAAATGTTTAAGTTAAGTACTCTAGGAACATCTAAACCAATGTTCAAAATTTGACAAAAATATTTGAGCTAGGAGTTCTTATTTTCGAGATGATTAAACTTGACTCAGCCTCTATAAAAATTAAAATCGAAAATTGACCATATTGTGAAAACCGTTTGTCCTATCGACTTGAAAATGGTCTCAATCGATTCAAAAGACCAAAAAACATTAGGATTCAGTATCAATCGTGCCTATTTTAGCTTTTAGAGTTTAATCACATTTAAAATGGACAGGATGTGAAAGGCAAGACCCTTATTTAATATTTAATTATAAAAAATATAGTTTTGTTATATACTATCGAACAAAAGTAAAGCAACTATTTAAAAAGTAATAATTGTGTATGTACAGTGCTCAACAATTGAAGAGCTTGCGTGCAAAACCGGATATATCCATTTTTCACAAAAAATCATGTTTTGGTGATTTCTGGATCTAAGTTGTAATATCTATAGGCCCATATATGCGTTTGCAACCAAAACCATTTGAATCCTCGTAAAAGCGTTAAGTAAAGTTCGACATTTAGAGCAAAATCGGTTATACAGGGTGTCCCACCGAAAAGGGCATACCCCCTGTAACTTTTTTATTTATTAGTCGATCTAAATAAAATTTAGAACATAAGCATTAATATGTACGGTCTACATTTTGCTGTTAAAATATTTTTTTTATGATGTACCAATTTTGCACTCGAAAGAATAAAATTATGAAATCGCACAAAATTTCTTCAAAATGCATATTATTATAATGCTACAACTCAAAATACTGTAATGACAAATTTTGTTTTAACACAAATTATTTAGAATTCTTCTAATTGGTTCTTAAAGAACACGGAAAAAATTCTTTTTTTTGTGAGAAATATTGTCATCCATGAAACGGTGTTGTCAGATTGTAAATTGAAAGTTACCTGAAAAAAATATGTAAATTTGTCACTTTGACAATTCTTGAAAAAATCGAAAAATGTCTAATCGCGAAAGACGTGAAATAATTTTAGTGTACGGTGAATGCCGCAGAAACCAATTAGCAACCAACAGGATTCTACAAGAGCGCTTTCCGGAAGTAGGCTACACATTGAAAAAAATTCGTAAAGTTGTTCGGTTATTTGAGGACACCAGCTCAGTAGTAAAACCCAAACGGGTCTACTTTCCCGTAAGACATAATCAAGCATTGGTGCAAATTGTAAAAGATGCCGTACAGGAAGATCCTAACATTAGCACTAGAAGTATAGCACGAAGACACAATATGAGCAAAAGCTCTGTGCAAAGAATTTTAAAGTGTAATAAATTCCACCCATATAAAATTGCACTGCATCAAGAATTGCGTCCTACTGATTTTGAGTTTAGAATGCTTTTCTGTCAACAAATGATTAATATTTTAGAAGAAAACAATAACTTTACTGATTATGTGCTATTCTCGGACGAAGCAACATTGAAAAGTAATGGGCTTGTTAATAGGCATAATATGCATTATTGGGCAATTGAAAATCCACGATGGTTGCGCCAAATAGATAATCAAAGAATATGGTCTTTAAATGTTTGGGGCGGTATTTTGGGTCAACATGTAATCGGTCCATTTTTCTTCGATGGAAATTTAAATGGTGACATATATCTACGTTTTTTAAGAAGAAATCTGTTAGAGTTGTTAGAAAATGTTCCGTTAAACATAATAGGACAACTTGTGTTCATGCATGATGGGGCGCCGCCACATTTCGCAAGACGGGTTCGGCGATATTTAGACCGACACTTGCCTGATAGGTGGATAGGACGTGGAGGACCTGTTCACTGGCCAGCTCGTTCTCCAGACTTAACGCCTTGCGATTTTTTTCTCTGGGGTGTTGTAAAAGAAAAGGTGTACAAAACAGCTCCCACGACAATAGAGGACATGAAAGAGCGAATAAGAGAAGCGTTTGCTGCCATATCACCCGAAACTCTTGTTAGAGTAAAACAAAATTTTAGGCGACGATTATTTTGCTGCTTACAAGAAAATGGAAATGTGTTTGAACATTTAATGTGTAAGTCTAAGACGTTCGTTGTTAAAACGTTATTAACTATTCTTTTTATTTCAGAAATTTTTCGATATTTATAGTTTATGCACCCACCATGAATTTTCTCCTTTCCTACTCAATAATGCAGGCTGTAATTCCTGATGCAATAAAATCTTAAAGAAATTAATTTAATTTGTCTTTAAAACTCTTTGCTCATATTGTGTTAGCATTCGTGCTAAAGTATTGTGTTGCTAATGTTAGGATCTTCGTGTACAACATCTCCTGCAACTTGCACCAATTCTTGATTATGTCTTACGGTAAAGAGGGGCACATTTGGGTTTTACCATTGAAACTGGCATCTTCAAATAGTCCAACAACTTTACCGATCTTTTTCAAGCTGTAGAATACTTCTGTAAAGTGCTCTCTTCTTGAACTCTCTGGTCGTGAGTTAAGCTTCTAGAAGTTGTTTCTTGAAATAAATTGTTACGTTGTGTTACAGAAATAAAGTGTTTCCACAAAAAATGTTTTATTGGTGACAACTACAGAAACGTATCAGAAACGTTTAACCTGCCAAAAGTCGTAACAAAAAAGCTGCAGGCATTAGAAATTCTAGGCTAAAATTATTTTACGGTTTTTGGGATTAGACACTTTTCGATTTTTTCAATTGTCAAACTGACAAATTCACTGACGTTTTATTCATATTCAGGTAATTCTCAATTTACAATCTGACAACACCGTTTCATGGATGACAATATTTCTCACAAAAAAACGAATTTTTTCCGTGTTCTTTAAGAACCAATTAGAGGAATTCTAAATGATTAGTGTTAAAACAAAATTTGTCATTACAGTATTTTGAGTTATAGCATTATAATAATATTCATTTTGAAGAAATTTTGTGCGATTTCATAATTTTATTCTTTCGAGTGCAAAATTGGTACATCATAAAAAAAATATTTTAACAGCAAAATGTAGACCGTACATATTAATGCTTATGTTCTAAATTTTATTTAGATCGACTAATAAATAAAAAAGTTACAGGGGGTATGCCCTTTTCGGTGGGGCACCCTGTATCTATCTAAATTTTTCAAACAGCGAATATATCCAGATAAGAAGAAAAAAAGCTTAAAACATTTAGGGAAAGATTGGCTAAAGAGGAAAGACCTTTTGTGGTATAAAAAATTATTACACAGTAATGGGGGAAGAAACGAAGAACAGAATGAAACCCAAGAAGCTATGCGATAACCTGAACGAAGAGGCTGCAGTATTTATTATTCTCTTTGCAAATACCAATTTAACTTTGTTTATTTCAAAAAAAATAAATATTTTTTTCGCTCAGTGTATGTCATTTGTGAGCAAAACTGGATATATCCAATAGTTTTTTTGCTAATAACGCCAAATTGTTTACTTTTTATACAAAAAAATACATGTTAATCACTTGCATAAACCTATAAAATTTAAACTGTTTTCGCTAAATAACACTATTTTTTAAATAAATATGTAGGGTGTTTTTTTCATCTTCTGAAAAATTTGTAAAAGTGGGTATATTCGGTTTTGCACGCAAGCTCCTCAATTGAAAATGGAACACCTTAAAATTTTAACAAAGTTTAAAGTCTTGTAACTCCTGCAAAAATTTATTAATTGAGATGATTTTTTTTGGGTAGCTCATTTCTTATACTTTGAGATGTTTAAGAGACCGTTTTTGGTAAATTTGAAGTTTAAGTTATACAGTTTAAGTTTTCTTTTTTGACTTATTCTAAAAATAACAGTTCAAACTTGAATTCTGCAAAGAGTGGTGGACATACCGTTAACATTTCGTGTAATAAAAGACTCCCAAAAATAATCAATTTTTTAAACAGCTCTGAATTTTAGTTGGGTAAAACAATAATAAAAATTTAAATGTGCATTTAGAATCATGACTTGTGTTTTAAATCTCAAGACTCTTCCAGCATTAAATCTACTCGGTATAAGTTGGTGTTTAAATACGATTTTTGAAGCCATGTTTTTAGAAAAAAATTAAAACTTTTGCTCATCTAAACGGCTTGTTTCCAATGATACTATTATGGATAGCAAACAGTAGCGTCCGTATCGTGGTAACGAGCTGTTCAAGTTAGAAAAAGCTTCAATTTTTCCCTAAAAATATGCTTGTAAGAATCGGATCTAATCACCGACCAATACTAAGTAAACTAATGCTACAAGGATGTTGAGATACAAAAAACAAGTTATGTGTCTAAATACAAGTTTAAATTTGTATCCTTCTTTTATTGAACTAAATTTCGCTGCTGTTTAAAAATTTGGTCATTTTCGGAAGTTTTTTTCTACACAAAATGTTAACAGTATGTCTTCTGTTGCCTTCCGAAATTCAAGTTTGAACTTTTATCTTTAGAATAAGCCAAAAAGAGGTAAAATTTTACATGAATTAACAAAATTATTGCTTAATGCACAAAAAACAGTTTTTTGGATTATTGCTTTATGGGCTGATTTCAAGTTGAGATAATACCGGTAGTATCGCAAATTTCAATACTTTTCCATGACAACAGCGAATCACAGCCCCAAATTTGTTTATTTTTTTTATGGAAACGAAGATACTACCGGTATTATCTCTACTTGAAATCAGCCCGTTAATTTATAAGTATAGCTTAAAATTTGTAAAATTGTGTCGAGGGCTTAATCCAGCGCTCTTCCGGGACCCATTAAAATAATACAAAAATTTTTTTGTTAAAATAGGAGATGTCTAAACTTTTCTTTGTTTGTAGGGCCTGTCTTTGACACCCTGTATAACTTAAACAACAAATTTACAAGAAACGCTTTATTAAATATTTTAAAGTATAAGAAATGATCTACCCAGAAAAAAAAGATGATTCCGATTAATAAATTTTTGTAGGACTTTAAGTTTAGTTACAAAACTTTAAACTTTGTTAAAATTTTGTTAAAATCATGTTTAAAATATGAGAAAACATTTTCATTAGCGTCTATTATCATTTAAGCTTTTGAATAAATTATTTGTTAAAATGGAGCAAAATTTTGCGCGACTTACCTTATTAACATAGCCATAGGATCCAACTTCATGGCACTTTCATGCGAATCTAAAGTTACTGTACAGAAAACTTGCGTTTGTCCTCTTTGAAACATAGCACTACCATGCAGTGGCTTGTATAGGTTTACTTTACACTCAATGTTCCTTAACTCATCATAGTTACGTCCATCACACCTCTTTTCTTCTTCAAAGATCAAATCACGAAAAATTTGTTTCACTACTTTGTTATAAGTCTCATTAAAAACATTTAAGTCTAAGTCAGGAAATGTTGATTTAATTTTTTCAACCACATCCATTCTAACATCTGTAAGAGCATTATCTCTACTTAATTTATCATGAGAGTAGTCTGTAAATATTGTTTTAATTCTCATTTCCGATAATGACCTTATAGCTTCATATACTTCTTGACTTGACCCTACTGAGAGTTCCACGTCTCGTTTTCGTTTACCAAAAGCTTTTTGTAAATTTTCAATATTATTTACAATTTGTTGTGTTTCCTTTGCCCCTAATTTAATAGCTTTTAGCAAATCTTGTTGTAGAATATTATTTGCGTTGCCTTCTAACATCACAACTAAATTTCTTTTTGTAGCTGACAGAACTAAATTAAGAACTGAGGACTGTAATTCTTTCCTAGTTGGATTGATTATCACTTCATTGTCAATCAAACCTAATCTAACAGCGCCTACAGGGCCATTCCAAGGAATATCACTAAGTGCTAAAGCAGCACTTGCCGCGTTAATAGAAACCACATCAGGGTTATTTATGCCATCAATGGCCAACATGTTGCATACAACTTGAGTTTCACAGCAGAATCTCTCTGGGAATAAAGGTCTCAGACTGCGGTCAATTAGACGGGAGGTTAAAATTTCTTTTTCTGTAGGGCCCAGTTCACGTCTAAAAAAGTTGGTAGGAATACGACCGGCTGCAGCAGCTTTTTGTCGGTAGTCTACCACCAATGGAAGGAAGCTTGTCACAGACGATTTCATTTTGCTAACTGCAGTTACCATAACAGAGGTGTCTCCTAGGGTTGCAACTGCACAACCGTCAGCTAATCGAGCATACTGCCCGCTGGATATTCTTAAAGAACGCCTAAAAATTTATTTCAAGCTATTTGTATACTTCAATTAATAAGATAAAAATTGACTTACCCGTTCGTAAAATTAATATCCACATGTGGGGAACTCAGTTTATCACTGTAACACCGGCAGAGACATTTTAAACAGTTTTCTAGCACTATAATTCGTTTTAAAAAACGTTTACGTGAATGTAAAAGCATTTTTGTAATAAATCCTTGCGAATTTTTTGAGGTTAACCTCAAACTGACAACCTTCTTTTTTCAGTTCCTTCTTTATCTACGGCTTTTCCGGGAAACATCAAAAGTACAATAGCCAACTAAATGCTTGAAAAGCGTCAGCAAGCGCCTGTGTTCACACTAAAAATGCATTAAAAAAAATCGGGGTTTTTGCTAGACTTACGTAAGATAATTATTAGAACGCAAGTCCAGTGGCGAAAGTTTGTTTTTTTTTATTATTTTTAAAAAAAATAATTTTTTTGCCAAAAAAATTCTGACAGTTCCTGTAAACATCAAAACTACAGCAGCCCAGCTAGATGCTTTAGAAACGCTGTAAGACCATTCAGACAATAATAATGATCCAGCAGATTGGTCTGCCCTTTTAATATACAGGTGGAGTATTACATAAAAGTATGGAATAACATTCATATTTTCTCGAGTATTTTCTAAGTTAATTTTCTCTAGAAAAACGCCACGACAGATCAATTTTATTTTTTTTATTGTGGACGTTTTTCACTACTTTTAAATTTTTTTGCCAGTCAGTTTTTTTCTGTGACGTAATCTATACCTTTTTAAAATAGCAACCCTTATTTTTTACTTTTTTTCTGAGTATAACAGTATAACATTTATAGGGTCTAAAATGAGCCCTTTAATGTCCGGCTGCACAAACGTTCATCAAAATTGATGGCTTGTTAATCTCTTAATAACGTATTTTTAGGCAATCAGAGCATGAGATTTTGATTTAATCATCAGAGTTTCACCCTCCGTCAAATGTGATTGACGTTTGTGCAGCCGGAGGTAAGTCATTTAACCTCGGATTTAACCATCAATTTAAATGTTTTATTGAATGTTTCAAAATAGACGCAATTCTCAAGAGAATATTGAACTAAATGTCCAAATTGACGTCTTTCCGTTTCTTGGAAATAATACAACTAATTTTCTAACTCCGTTAGCACATTATTTCTCATTTTTGACTAATTAAGTGGTACTGATTTGTAATTCTTTCTCTTAAATTCTCTAAATTTCTTGATTTTGTTGCAAATACTTTTGATTTTAAGTAGCCCCCCTCACAAAAACCAGGCAAAACATAATTTAAATAATCTCTAATAATGCGTAATCTCTAATTCACGAGCATAATTTGGAGGTGCACCGTTTTGTTGAAACCATACATTAGCTTCTGGTATGTATAGATCCTCCTTACTGGGAAAGAGTTCCGCTAATGCTGGTACTAATGTGTCACAAAAGATATCCAAATAGTATAAAATAGTAATAGACTCTGTGTAAACGCTTATAGTAATAAATATGGCGCTTTAACCCAAAATTTAAAAAAAAAATGACATTGACAGTGTGTATGTCAAAAAATGGATTATAGACACTTTTTACATTATAGAGTGACATAAAAGTATGGAATAAAATTCGTATTTTCTAAGTTAATGTTTTAAAAAAAAAACGCCAAAACAGGTCGATTTTATTTTTTTATTGCGCACGTATTTCACTTGTTTCCAAATTTTTTTAGTCAACTGATTTTTTGCTGTGACGTAATCAATATTTTTTTTAATAGCAAGCCCAATTTTTGGTGTTGAATATTGAAACTACTTTTTTCTGCGTATTCCATATTTGAATGTCATTCTGTATATACTTAAAAACGTTAGTTTAATGAACATAAAATAGTAGTCATTGTTTTCCGTCATATGTCAAGTGGTAGATATGGTTGCTAAATTTATTAGGTGTATACTTTTATTATAAACTATGACTTAAATCCTTGAAAAAGACTTGTAATAAATGACGGTCGAAACGTTGGATAAAAGTTAAATCATTCTTTGTTTGTTCCTTTAACCCGTTACCTTTAAATAAAATTAAAACAATTATTGGGACATTAATTATATTAACAATAAAATAGTAAGTGTACAAAAATATCATTCTACAAATAAGTGGTGATTGAATAATAAGTATGTACTTTAGCTGAATTAAGATCTTTGAATCTAAAATCGCAGATTTTAGAATATAATACGAATCGCTGTTTGACGAAAATAGAGTCGAGTATCACCAAATTTATAATCGAAGAAAAGTCATAAGAACAATCTCTTAATTGACCCGAAATCGCAAATAATTAATTAAATTTTCGAAAAACCGCTAGAAAACGCGCCAAGTATCTCTGTCAAGAGTCACGTAGACACCCCTGGCAACACCAACGATCCGAAAACCGTTAGGAAAAGAGCCAATTATCTCTGCTAAAAGTCACTCAAAATTTATTTTTTATTTATTATTATTTATTTTTTTGGAAATAGCAGATTCCAAGTCTCCGACGGGTAGATCGCACCTAAGGCGAATTTCGCCCAACGAGTTAACTCTCGGCTAATTAATATTTTTCTCGCAAGTAGCTGTTCACGATGTCAGAGGGATCAGAAGGACCACAGGACCACCCCTTCGTTGTCCACGAGCAGCCACCATCCCCCAAATACCGGATTCTCGCAGGTCGGTATCAAAAAGAGTAAAGATTATTTTATGACTTTATATCTGTATTTAACGACTTATAGTCACAACGGAGTCCCTGGTGATGGTACAACGCATGCGAGACAAGTTAGTTTGAGAACGAATGGCTTTCGCATATTTCCCCTATAAATACTCTACGTATAATCTCATTCATTTTTATATATGTCTCAATATTATTTTCGTCGATAATTACAATTTTGTTTTACGTTTAAAACTGAGTCAAATGACAAACACACGCAGTTGCGATTTGACAGCGAAAATTGGACGTTCAATGTTACAGAATCGATTCAAATCGCATCGCAATCGGTAATCGCTAATCGCTTACTTTATTGAATGCCACAACTAAGAATGCGGTCCGTAAGTTAACCAGAGTAACCGGTTTGGTTTACGAGTGGTAATGTCAAATGACGTCATTTTTCAGGATTTGGTTACTTCGGTCAATCTTTGGTTAAATTGAATACGGACCAAGACAACCGCTTTTCTGGTTTGTCATACAAAGTGGCGTGCACAGATTTTAAATCAAATTTAAAATTTACCAAATGCAATAATTTATGATATACCTTTTGCCAGTATTTAAGTTTACTGAGTTAGTTTAATGTTTTTTTAGCTGTTTTTTATTTAATAAAATTTACCAAATGCAATATTTTGTGATATAAAGTTATACCTTTTGCTAGAATATAAATTTATTGAGTTAGTTTAATATTTTTTTAGTTGTTAGGTTATTTTATTTTTTTTTAGCTTATAGGAGTTTTGTAGTTAAATGTTTCACTGAAATAAAACTAAATTTTTCAACTATGTATTATGTTTATTTACAATAGGGCCCTCTGGCTCAGCTATTTCCATGTTAATTTTCTATGCAGGTTATGTTATTGTTTACAAACGTCACTTCTGTCAACAGTCACCGCACGAAACCCTAGTTTAAAGGACGGTTACAACTTAAATTAAGTTGGATTCGTTTCAACTTTATGTTCATCTTACGTTGACCTTGAAACGTCACATAAACATAAGAATTACGTTAGTCCATTGTGAACACCGCCATTGGTTTTACGCGCATTCAACATTACGTTTGACGTTTCTCTTATGTATTTCTTATGAATTATGTTCAAAAGTTAAAGAAAATTAATTACCTGGTCGTTTAGCCAGTTTAGCTCAGCTTATGAAGGCCCCAACCGGTCGAAATGGGCCTAGTGGAATTACATTTTAAGAATATAACAGAATAATCATTTATCCAGTTCATTCCACTGGAATCATGTACATATATATTAAATTGAATCTTAATTTTTAAATTAATTGTATTTTGTAATTATGCGTTAATTAAAATTCAATATATGTAAGTAAGATTAGAAATAAAGAATTTGTTACAATATTGTAAAATAGTCAATTATTTACGACATTATCATTAACTACAAAATTTCAAACAGTTAAAGAGGCAGCTGAAGTAAAACTTCTGTAAATTAAAAAAAAATGAAATAAAAATAAACAGTAACGAGTATTTTTCAACCACAATTAGTAAAATGTCGTCAGTTACAGTTGTTAATTTTATTTTTAGTAAGCAATTAAACACAATTATAAATATCAAATCTAATTGTAGTACAAATTCAATTTTGTTGCTGTTGCAACTTCATTTCAACAATTTCCACAATCGCATCTCTAATTTTACTTTTCTCTAACCCCAAAATTTGAATTTTTTCCATCTGTTCAGTTACAAACTGAGTTTTTCTTTTAAAGTAATCTTTTGCAGCATCAAGGTCCTACAAAAATTACAAATACAAACAATAATTACCTTGACTAAAACTTACCTTTTCTGCATAATATCTAGTGCCAATATCAATCAATACATTATTAGTGTCATGTAACTTTCCAGGAACATACATCTAAAAAGAATCTTTAACGTTTATTTTTACTTTAAATTTATTTTTAACTACCGATCCGGTTAGGGGCACCAAGATGTCTTTTCCCTCAGATTCTGGACCAATTTTTTCCAGAGACTCTCCTGAGTTTTGAAATTTCGTTTGTGCCATTTTAAGAGAAGCAAGAGATTCTTGAAAGAGTGATAATTCCTTAAATTAAAACAATTTTTAGTATCATGTGCAAACAGTTTGAGGTTAGGTTTATTTACTTGATCTAATTGTTGTTTTAATGTGGACAATTGTTGGATGTTTAATGTCATAAGGTCCACTTGTTTCATATTAGGCTGTTCTGTGGCTGAGATTTGAGCCATATTAGCTAAATTTTAATAAACTTAAATACACAATTCACAAGTTTCTAAAATGTCCGTAGTTCCAACGTTAACTACGATGAATAATTACGCATTGATTACGCCTACTTACTAACTCAACATCTAAATAAAAAGACGTAAAAAAATAAATGATACCTATTACTTTGATATAATAATTATCACAATTTCTTTATAATAATTCCAAATAAGTGGCAAAAAATAGTATTATTTAATTTTAAATCGATGTAATATTAGTAGATTATATGTACCGATTGAGGAAGAGCTGAGAGATCACGTATGGAATCGTATGCGCAGATTAGAAATTTAAATTTTTATTTGTAAAGAATTTAAAAAAAAACTTTATTTTTTGAGGTGCATAACAATAGCACGATTTATTAAATCAAGCTTATTTTTCGTTTATAAATCAGGCAAATATGAAGTTAAGTTTTGCGCATTCAATTGTTTTGGTTTTGACTGTATCATGGTTTTGACGTATCTTTCTGACATTTGCTTGTCTAATTAATTCAAATTTTTTACAATAATGTCTCGTGGTATGATACCAAGACTAAACAAGATATGATCACGCGCATGTTTTTTCCTTCTCTCTCTTTCGACTCTGACGTCATTGTGTGACAAATCTGAAATCTGGTGACAAACGTAGTGTTATTAGTGTGGCTATTAGCGTCTAAATTTTCTCTGTTTTGAGTGATTTACTGGTTTTTATAATTAAATATTGTTTGTTTGATTTTGTGAACGATGGTTTATTGTGCAATAGGTTGTACCAGCAATAATAATAAGAAAAGCAAGAACTGTTTGTCCGATTGTCGATACTTTAGTTTTTTGACTAATACCAAATTTTGTAATTTATGGGAGCAAGAAATGCTCTCAAAAGCATGGTTTTAATGTAAATATGCTGGAATATGTTTAAAACATTTTTCTCATGATGATTTTTGTGTTAAAGAAAAACTATTGCCTGTGTCCAAAAATAAGTGAAAGTTAAAACGAGACGCGTGCCTTCACTTAATTTACAAAAATCACCAAAAGTGCAAACATCTGTCCAGAAAGATCGTGAGGAAAGAATAAAAAAGAGAGAATTTGTTATAAACATACATTCCATGTAAGTATTTATTTCATTAATTGTATTTGGGATATTTTTTTATTAAATACTTATATTTTGTTAGCTCACAAGGAGAATCGGAAATGTGTAAGAAAATGAAGAAACTCCAAGCGGAAAACTTACGTTTAAAAAAACTTTTAGAGAAAGATAAAGAAGAGAAAAAACAAATTGATAAGATATTTACTGTAGGACAGCTTCGTAAGCTAAAAACTCAGAAACAAATTCAGTGGTCTATTCAAAATATTACTTCTGCAATATCTTTGTATGCTGGTGGGAGTGGTGGGCCCAGGTCTTAACCTTTTACTAGAAGAAGAAGTTATTCATTGCCAGCAGTTTCGAACTAATTTATGTTCTAATTTATTAATATTTTGACCTAAGTATGTTCTAATTTATTAATCATTAATTTAAAGAACGAGTTGCGTTACTTGTTGCTGGGAAAAAGTTAAAAGATATTATAGTGAGTTTTTGCTTTTTAAATTTGTGTATTGAAGTTATGTGATCGCCATACACTTAAAATGCATTAACCTCCCTTTTACTTAAGTATATTCTTTTAATTGTTAATATAGTTTAGTAATCAATTTAAGGTAGAAATATTTTAGTATAATTATTTTTTTTTATTTCATTATTCAATATTTGTCAGATTAAATGCAGAATTGATTAATTGTTTTTTGGCAACTTCTAAAGTTACAGTTTTTTTTTATGTAACCGCTTTAAATTTAAAAAGTGTTATATGGCGCTTTAGTAAACTTATGATTATTTAAAATTCACATGCAAGTGAATTTTAATTTGTTTATTAACTTTTAAGATTTTTATATTTAATCACATATTTTATTATCTTATTATATCAATTTATATTTAATTAATATACGTGTTAATTTAATTTTAAAACTGATTTACCTTTACATTTACCAGTACATTTTTGTCACGCGATGACGTCATGCGCAAACTAGTCTAAAATTCGTACGGCAAGTGATCATATCTTGTTAGTCTTATTATCATGGGCAAATATGAAGTTAAGTTTTGCGCATTCAATTGTTTGGTTTTGACGTATCTTTCTGACATTTGCTTGTCTAATTAATTCAAATTTTTTACAATGCCTCGTGGTAATTATCTTAGTGAAATTGAAAAAGGCAAGATTTTGGCATTAAGAGAAGATGGAACCGGAACTAGTGTCATTGCCCGAAAAATTAATCGATCACATAAAGTTGTATCAAATTTTCTTGGTGATCCTGATAATTACGGGACAAACAAGAAGGGAGAACTAAAAAAGGAAATTTTTTCACGTTGTTTACGTCGGATTGGTAATTTGGCCAGTAATTCTTTAAAGAGTTGCAGTGCGATTTCGAGGGAAATTGATGCAAATGTCTCTCGATGGACAGTATGGAGAAGTTTAAAACGCACTCCACACATTACGCGTCAAAAACTGAAGGCCGCTCCAAAACTCCTTCAAAGGCACAAGGATGCACGATTACAATTTGCACAACAAAATATGGATCAGGATTGGCAAAAAGTTAGAATACCATTTAATCTTAAAAAAATAAGGTTTGGTTTGACTAATTATCCTTTTAGGTGATTTTCTCGGATAAAAAAAAATATTTTGGATGGTTCTGACGGATTCAATCCATATTGGAGAGATCTTAGAAAGGAACCGCGTTATTTCTCGAAACGAAATTATGGTGGAGCAAGTGTTATGGTGTGGGGTGGATTTTGCAAAGATGGAGTCCTTAGAAATGCATTTCCTTCTACACGAATGAACAGCCGAGAATACATTGAAGTGTTAAATGACTGTTTAATGTCATTTTTCGATAACAATGATGTAAATGAGTGGCTATTTCAACAAGACAATGCCAGAATTCACGCTAGTAGAGAGACACTACGTTGGCTAGGCGAGCAAGAAGTTCACATTATTGAACGGCCTGCATGTTCACCTGACATAAATCCTATTGAAAATGTTTGGGGCATACTTGTTCGCACAGTGTACGAAGAAAATCGTCAATATGAATCTGTGGCTGATTTAAAGGCAGCAATTACAGAAGCCTGGAATAACTTCGGAAGAGCCATGCTTCAGAAACTCATTTGAAGCATGCCAAACAGAATGTTTGAAGTCATTCGTAAGAATGGGGGTCCTACCCATTATTAAAAATAAACTTTTGATTTGTTTTGAGTTATTATTTTTGCTGACCACCGTAAAAAGAGAACCAGCGTAAAAGTGGTGCTATAGTTATGCACCTTTAAAAATAAAGTTTTTTTTAAATTCTTTACAAATAAAAGTTTGATTTTGTAATATTCCCATGCAATGTTTTTAAAACTCATGTGCTTTCTTTTCAAATAGACATATTTCTCATCTGCACACTGTGTTTAAATACTCAAAAATCTAGGTGGTGCTATAGTTATGCACCAGAGTGTATATTTCGAGGTCAAATTTTTGCATCAGTGTATTATGTGTTGCCTATACCAACTTCTTTTTATTAAGGCTTGTAGGCACCTGTATTATCGGCAATCTGTAGGTACCTGTATTATCGGCAAGTTTTAGGCACCAGTTCCGGCGTCACCAACACACGCTCTCACGGTCGCGTCGCGAGAATTACCACGCTAAAACTGACTATTCATTATTTTTGCTCATATGTAATATTCTGTAGAATTGTGAATAAATCGTTTAATTTAATTGACTTTTATTATTGTGGGGATAAAATCCGCCACAAATTGGTGCCGAAACCGTGTAAAGACTACGTGCAATTGTGATTTTCGTGAAACCACGTGCCCCGAAAAATGCCCAACACCAATCTCATTCGATGGTGAACAAGGAAGTACAATAATGACCGACCGACCAGAAACAACTGAAGAAAGAACAGGACCAGCGGTTAGTTCAATTTCACTTAAATTGTCGGCATTTTGGCCCTCCAATCCAAGAGCGTGGTTCGGCAGAGTAGAGACACAATTTCGATTAGCAAAAATTAGCCAGTCATCAACTAAATTCGACCACGTGGCGGCGATCTTAAACGAAGAACAAAGCGTCCTAGTGCAAGACCTGTTAGCAAATCCGCCACAAACAGACCCGTATGAGAGACTCAAGACAACTTTAATTAAAGAATACCAAGACAGCGACGTGAAAAGGTATAAGAAATACTTCAATGAATTAACTTTAGGGGATAAGCGTCCCTCGCAGTTGTTAAGAGAGATGAAACAGTTGATACCGGAAATGAACGAAGGCATGCTACGCACGCAGTGGTTGGAGCGCCTTCCGCAAACCATGCGCGCGATTCTCAGCGCGACAAAATGAAATTTGGAAGATTTGGGGGCAACAGCGGACGCTATCGCAGATAATGCCCCAAGCCATGCAATTAACGCCATCCAACAGAAACCATCACCCGATCTACAACAAATTTTGCAAAGATTAGAGCAATTGGAAACAAAACTTTCAGCTACCCGGTTGGGAACTCGTACACGTTCTCGCTCCAGGCAGCGCGATCCTCAAAAACACCCGATGTGCCGATTTCATTTTAAATTCGGCAACCAGGCACGAAAATGCGAAAAACCATGCTCATTTACGACCCCAAAAAACGAGTAACGACGCCGTCTGTCAACACATCACAGACAGTCGGCGAAGTAACATCAGCACGGTTATTTATACTGGACCACAAAAATCAGATAAAATTTCTCGTGGATACTGGAGCCGACGTCTCCGTCATACCTAAGCAACTTATAAAAAGGTCAAGTAGTTTACGCCCGTGTGAATATCAACTGTACACCGCTAATGGGGGAAGCATCTCCACATATGGTAGACGCACACTTCAGCTCGATTTGGGACTACGTCGCCAATTTACATGGAACTTCCTCATCAGCGACATAACAAAACCAATCTTAGGAGCCGATTTTTTAAAAAAACATCGCTTATTAGTCGACCTTGCCAACCAAAAACTTATCGATCAAACTACACAACTTGAGGTAAGCGTTTGTTGTCTCAATGAGTCTATCACCGTTCAAGCTTTCAGCACAATACCACCAACTGCTGGTTCGCCGTGGACGAGCGTGCTATCTGAATTCCCTGCGGTCACTCAGCCATCAGAAACGAAATGCGTAACGCATTCAGTGAAGCATTTTATTGAAACAGACCCAAACTCAGCACCTGTGTTTTCACGAGCACGACGATTACCGCCAAACAAGTTTGCCGTTGCAAAGCGTGAATTCGAAGATCTATGTTCAAAAGGTATATGTCAACCTTCCAAATCCCCGTGGGCATCCCCACTGCACATGGTCCCTAAGAAAAATGGAGAATGGCGCCCATGCGGGGATTATAGACGATTAAATGCGCTTACCGTGCCCGATAGATACCCCGTTCCAAACATCCACGATTTTACATATATTTTGCATAAAAAAAGAATTTTTAGCACTCTGGATCTGGTTCGTGCTTACAATCAAATTCCCGTCTCCCCCGAGGCAATTCCAAAGACGGCTGTTATTACGCCATTTGGATTGTTTGAATTCTTACGCATGCCATACGGGCTCAGGAACGCAGCCCAGACATTCCAAAGATTTGTCGACCAAGTCCTGCAAAATCTGGAGTTTGTTTTCGTGTATATCGACGACATCCTTATCGCATCAAACACACCAGAAGAACATGAACAACATTTACGTGAGGTGTTAAGCAGATTAGAGAAGCACGGACTTACAATAAACCCACAAAAATGCTCTTTTGGTCGAAGCGAAGTCGAATTTTTGGGTTTTCACGTCTCCAAGGAAGGATTAAAACCACTACCTGCGAGAATAAACACGATCCAAAATTATAGTAAACCAAAAACTATAAAAGAGCTGAGACGATTCCTTGGAATCTTAAATTTTTATAGAAGCCACGTCAAAAATGCAGCAACACATCAAGCACCGTTGACATTACTCTTACACAACAAAACAAAAAAGAACGATAACACCATAATTCAATGGTCCCAAGAAACCGAACAAGCATTTGAAAACTGCAAAGAAAGTTTGGTTGAATCTTGTACCTTAGCATTCCCAGCAGCTAACGCCACGTTAATTTTATCTTGTGATGCTTCGAACGACTGTATGGGCGCAGTCTTATACCAAAATACCGACAATAATCACCAACCCTTGGGATTTTTTTCAAAAAAATTATCAGAGTCACAGAAAAAATATAGCACATATGATCGCGAACTTCTTGCAATATATGCTGCTGTACAACATTTCCGACCCCTGGTTGAAGGAAGACAATTAATTATCATGACCGACCATAAACCGTTAATTTTCGTATACTCAACGAAGTCTACAGGTAATAAAAAAGAATCGCCTAGAAGAACAAGATACTTGGACTTTATTTCACAATTCACAACGAATATCCAGTATGTGAAAGGAAACGAAAATACAGTCGCCGATGCATTATCCAGACTAGAGGTCGTTGACTGTGGTCCAAGTATCGATTATTCACTGGTAGCAAAAGCCCAAGAGAAAGACCTTGACCTTAAGGAGTTGCAATCCAAACAAGATCTACAATTCCAAAATTTGCAACTGCCAGCGATGAATCTAATACTGTCATGTGAGACCTCTACAGGACGTTTTCGGCCATATATTCCTGTAGAATTTCGTCAAATTGCTTTCAATTCTGTTC
Source organism: Tribolium confusum (assembly GCA_029207805.1). Classification (NCBI taxonomy): domain Eukaryota; kingdom Metazoa; phylum Arthropoda; class Insecta; order Coleoptera; family Tenebrionidae; genus Tribolium; species Tribolium confusum. The sequence continues at coordinate 40,955,866 of JALGAY010000003.1, forward strand.
ACCAGCTCTCCCACTCCGGAATTAAAGCATCAAAACGACTCATGGTTGAACGTTTCTTTTGGCCCTCCATTCGAAAGGACGTGGGTGAATGGGCGAAAACTTGTATTCAATGTCAACGAGCAAAAGTTCACCGCCACACAAAATCACCGCTGCAACCGTTCCCAGTCCCAAATACCCGGTTTACACATGTACATTTAGACCTCATTGGACCGCTACCACCATCAAGAAATTATAAATACTGTCTCACTCTAATTGACAGATATTCCCACTGGCCTGAAGCTATTCCGATTGCAGATATTAGAGCGGAGACCGTCGCTGAAGCCATTTTCACGCACTGGATAGCGAGGTACGGAGTACCAGAAACTATCGTGACAGACCGAGGAACTCAATTCGAGAGCTCACTCTTCGCATCATTTGATAAAATATTGGGCATTAAAAGATTTCGAACTACAGCATACCACCCACAGGCAAACGGTAAAATCGAACGTCTTCACCGCACGATCAAAGCAGCATTAATCGCCCACGAATCACCGAACTGGACCATTAAGCTGCCAGCAGTTTTGCTTGGATTGAGAACGGCCTTAAGAGACGACGCAAAATTTTGCGCCGCAGAAATAATATACGGCCAATTAATTCGTTTGCCGGCGGATTTGATTGTTCCTACTGCGACCGAAAATCAGCCTCCTGTTGAAATTTTTATACAAAACTTGAAAGAGTTTATGAATAGCGTAAGTTCTACACCAACAAGTTGGCACAGCACTCAGAGACCTTGTGTGAGCCCTGAACTTGAGAACTGCAGCCATGTATTTTTACGAGTAGATGGAGTTAGAAGACCATTAGTAGCACCGTACACAGGACCACATGAAGTTGTTAGCAGAAACGAAAAAACTTTTACTATAAGGTATAAAGAGACAGAAATGACAGTAAGCAAAGACCGAGTGAAACCGGCGTACATGCTACAAAAGTCACCCTTGGATGCAGTACTGCATGATCATTGCTATGACCTGCAAATTCCCGAAAAAGACATCTCAAAAAAGAAAAAAGTCAAATTTTCAATTTCAACGTGACAGTCGTCACTGGTGGGGGGGACTGTAGGCACCTGTATTATCGGCAATCTGTAGGTACCTGTATTATCGGCAAGTTTTAGGCACCAGTTCCGGCGTCACCAACACACGCTCTCACGGTCGCGTCGCGAGAATTACCACGCTAAAACTGACTATTCATTATTTTTGCTCATATGTAATATTCTGTAGAATTGTGAATAAATCGTTTAATTTAATTGACTTTTATTATTGTGGGGATAAAATCCGCCACAGGCTAGTCTGACCCTAGCTGCGATTTCTAATCTGCCCCGCTGAATTTCATCGCTTTGACAACCCGAAATACATTTGTTTAGTACAGTCAAGCGAAATCAGAATAAATATTGACCATTTTAACTTTTCAGAGTAGTACCAGCTGAAACGTTATATATTTTATTATTTATTAGTAGAGATAAAAGGATAAAAATTTTACTGGTGTTATACGTAGGTCTTCAGAACTACGTATACATAATTTATTTTTCATTTTATAGCTCTGTTCAAAATTTAATATATTGAATTTTCTATCACTCTGAACAAAATTTTTTAAATTTATCTCAGCTATTAGTAGAGATAAAATAATAAAAATTATACTGGTGTTATACGTAGGTCTCCAGAATTACGTATACATAATTTATTTTTTATTTTATAGCTCTGTTCGAAATTTAATATATTGAATTTTGTATCATTCTGAACAAAAATTTTGAAATTTATTTCAGCTATTAGTAAAGATATAAGGATAAAAATTTTACCAGTGTTATACGTAAGTCTCCAGAACTAAAGTTAAAGTTTTTATTTTAGACACTACAAATGTACGCAGAAAAAAAAGTAGTTTCAATATTCAACACCAAAAATAGTGGTTGATAATCGATTACGTCACAGCAAAAAACCTGTTGACTAAAAAACTTTGAAAAGAAGTGGAAAACGTGCACAATAAAAAAACAAAATCGACTTGTCTCTGCGTTTTTCTAAAAAAACATTAACTTAGAAAATATGAATTTTATTCCATACTTTTATGTCACTCTGTATAATAAATTGTATATAATTTTTAATTTATTTTTATGAAACCCTCAAATTATGTTTTAAAATTAGTAAATAATAGTTATTTATACACCAAGGTGGTGAAGAATGTTATTATTGACCGAGCATCAAGATTATTTCGCGAGGAGCTTTGCCCCGAGCGTAATAAGGTGCGAGGCCTATAAATGTCTTCACCACCGTGGTATATATACTATTTTTTCCACTACTAACCAAATTTAAGGTAAAAATTAAAAATAAAAATTTTTCTTGTAAAAATCAAGTACCACAGGAATAATAATAAAATTTAAAAACAAGCATAAATCTATCATTCTTTGAAATTACACCATGGCAACATGAACAACAACAAACATTTTCGTTGACAACGAACCTAACAACGAGTCAACAACAAAAATTTATAATGGCATTTTTATTTTAATAATTTTGTCGTAAATACATTAAATACATTCGCAAATACGATAAAGACGATTTCCTGAGTATACAAAACCATGTTGCACAAGTTTTTGTTGAACAACTATCCCTAGATTTTCAAAAAATTTGATTTTGTTCATTATTAACCTTTGTTAACAATAGAAAAATTATTAACCACTAGCGGAGAAATTCAACTTTTCAGTTGACTAGGAGACACAATAATGGTCAACTTCATAGCTAGTAGTGGAAAAAATATTTTGTTGTGTTATTTATTAATTTTTTTTCCAATTTAATACAAATTTTCTTATGCCCGGTTGCACAAAAGATAATGGATCATTAATGGATAAAAATTTATTGCTTTCGGTAGGAGAACCATCACTGACAACACCACACTTTATTCCAATTTTTCCCAAACATTTAAATGTTTTCCACATTTCAACTCCTTAATCCTTGTTATTGTCTCATTAATTAGATACAAAAATATAATTGAAGACAAAGGTACCAATAAGGCATGGACGATGCAGAAGAAGTTTGATGCTTGGGAAGCTGTCATGCAAGAATTTAATTGCTTGGCCTACTCAGGTCCTTTTAAGCGAAACCTTTTTTTAAACTCAACATCACACAACAGGATGAATGGATCCTTACGCTCCCGGATGAAACGGATTCTCCACGCGGGCCCCTCATCAAGGACTTCAAACTCACTCTCGCTTGAAGAACATGTATCCCACAACATTTTAAAATAAACTAATCAAATTATTATTTAATTTATTTAATAATTGTTTAATTTAATTTATAAAACCCACCAAAAAACGCCTTAAATCTTAAAATAAAAAATGTGACGTTTAATTTTTGAGGTTAATGGTCCGTTAATCGCCGGCTGATCTCAAGCTTACTTATTAATTTAATAAGGTTGCCTACAAACTGTAATCAATGCGCATGCGCAACTTCTAACGCGTCATCATGTCCTCCCGACCTGTTTGTTTACATGGAGTGTAAACTTGTTTGCTTTTATTTTGTGAAATGTTGTGTGAAAATATTCAATTGGGAATAAAATTTGTGCTAAAAGAGACTGTTCTTACTTAAATTGGCAGTTATTTGAGTGGGTTAAAGGCATGTATGCATAATTTACGAGTATTTGCCTATTGAACAAAGATGGAGCGTACAAATTGTACTTCTTCAACCCAGTTCAATTTCCAGTAATTGTGTGCTACTAACAGGGCAGAGTTTTGTTTTAAGGTTTGCTCTTACTGTTTAGAATGTGTGCAGACGTTTGCTGCAAACAGAAAACAAGAAACAAAACTATTATTTGTGAAAATGTAACAGCATAATTTGTTACAATCTATGAAATTTGTTTATTACAAATTAATTTATTGGTAATGTTTACAGATGCCTGGGGCAAAAAGTTGTATTGTTGCAATATGTAAAAGCAACTCAAAAAAAACTGGCGTCAGGTTTTTCTCATTTCCAAAGGATTTCATCCTGCGAAAAACTTGGGTGCAAAAGTTCAATAGAAAGGAAAAATTTGCAGTTGATCATGCACGAATATGTAGCAAGCACATTAAACCTGAAGGGATGCTAGCTTTTGACAAGTCTTTATCAGCTGTCCATACTGATTTATTTCTATACTGTGGTTTTACTATAACCTTTTTCACATATGACATATTAGACACCCCATTTTAAAAATTTCTTATTTTCTTGAGCCGTAGTCTTCTATTTGGTTACAACAATTACCCTTTACACCAAAATTTAAATCCCATGCCCCGTTTCGAAAATACAGACATTTTTATCTCTGCTATACACCACTATATTCGTCCTAATTTCTTGAGATAATGCATCAATTTAAACAATTTTTTATTTTTATCCTAATAATAATGAGTAGTGGGGGTCTCTACATACATTTTTTGTTTTTTCTGTGTTTAATTATATATTATTTCAATTAAAATACAGACGGACTTTGAAAAGGGAGGACAGAATGACGTTTACGCGCCAAACGCTGTGATTGGTCCAAAGTTTGTAGGCAACCTTAGAGTGCGGTCCGTAAGTCTAACCAGAGTGAACCGTGGTTGCGGTTAGGTGGTCCGTAAATACCGGTAACACTTTGACAGCTGGAGAATCCTGAAAGACGGTTAACATTACGGGACGCGGTTTCCTGAAAAAGTTGGTTAAATCGCTTACCGGACTTACCGATGTAACCGTCCTCTAAACTACGGTTTCGTGCGGTGACTGTTGACAGAAGTGACGTTTGTAAACAATAACATAACCCAAGATTTATTAATTTAATATTATATTAATTTTATATTTATTTATTTTTTATATTTATTAATTTTATATTAATTAAGTAATCTTGAACATAATTTTATATTTATTAATTTTATATTAATTAAGTAATCTTGAACATAACCCTGCATAGAAAATTAACATGGAAATAGCTGAGCCAGTGGGCCCTATTGTAAATAAACATAATACATAGTCGAAAAATTTAGTTTTATTTTAGTGAAACATTTAACTACAAAACTCCTATAAGCTAAAAAAAATTAAAATAACCTAACAACTAAAAAAATATTAAACTAACTCAATAAATTTATATTCTAGCAAAAGGTATAACTTTATATCACAAAATATTGCATTTGGTAAATTTTATTAAATAGAAAACAGCTAAAAAAACATTAAACTAACTCAGTAAATTTAAATACTGGCAAAAGGTACATCATAAAATATTGCATTTGGTAAATTTTAAATTTGATTTAAAATCTGTGCACGCCACTTTGCGCATGCCATGTATGACCAACCAGAAAAGCGGTTGTCTTGGTCCGTATTCAATTTAACCGAAGATTGACCGAAGTAACCAAATCCTGAAAAATGATGTCATTTGACATTACCGCTCGTAAACCAGACCGGTTACTCTGGTTAACTTACGGACCGCACTCTTATTAAATTAAGTAATCTTGGGCTGATCTACCATTAGATTGATGGCTCGTTAATGAATCATTAACAATGACATTTCTGGTTGTGCAACGTCATTGGTGCAACTATCGTGTGTGCAACCGAAAATAGTGATGATAAACCATTAATGGATCATTATCATTGATGATCATCAAATATTTAATGAGAGATTAATCATTCGTTAACATTGCGTTCCGTTGCACAAAACTGTTAATGAATCATTAACGGTCCATTAATGATCCATTATCTTTTGTGCAACCGGGCATAACACTTTTAAATTGTTTTGTGCAACGCAATCCAAGATAATGAATCGTTAATTTTTGATGAACCATTATATAATGACCGATTAATGAGAGTTTTCTGCAACCGGGCATTTTAATGTCCCTAACTTTTTGTGCGCAGTGTAGTTTTTTCTACACGAGAAGATGAGCAAGTATCTGACTTCTGGTGTTCAATTAAATAAAATCTAATAACATGAGGAAACTATTTATGTAAACAACCCTTTATACATTAAAAACTTTTAAATTTTGGATTTTATTTGTAATATTAGTATTTTAGTATTATTATGTGTTATGTGTTGTACTCAGTAAAACAATATGAACCATTTAAATAAATAACTTTTATTCGAAAATTAGTTGATAAATAAATAATTTCTATAACTTTTACACATTACTAACTGGGCAGTATGAACCTACAATGAGGCAAGACAACAGTACTTCATTACTACTTATTTATTTTGAGCATTAACTGTTAAGTATTTTATTTATTATACCGGGTGACTATAAATGATTGTTCCATTAAAGGAGGTTGTGAATTAACATCAAGCACGTAATATACCGCTTTTTAAGGGCAAGCTATAGGTACTGACGGCTTTATAGCAAAAGTCATTAAAAAGTTTATGAGCACTAATTTAATATAATTTAATGAGCTGCTAAAAATTCAAATTTACGAACTTTTTGTGAGCTAGACTTTTTTTTTAAGGATATTATAGAAAGTCTATGGAACAAAAGGGACTTAAAAAACTTAGGCAACTGGACTTTCTTTTAATTGTTATGAGCAAAAGTAATAACAAATTGTTACGAATAACTTATCTCCAAAATTGATATATCGGAAAATATACAGGAGATTCCTAAGTGCTTGTATAACTGGCTACGACATATTTCTGAAGTCAACATAAAACATTTAACCTAAAGTTATCTTTGTATAAAAGTATAGCATTTTGGTGCAATAAATCGCTAAAGATTTCATTTTTAAAAAATTAGTTGTTATAAAAAATAAACGGTTAAAGCAATTTAAATGAAACTTGGTGTGTATGTTTGTATTATTAAGGAGCTTTTTTTACCATTCTTAATTTGATTTTAGATTAACAGTGGTCATCAACATACAAAAATTGCTATATCTTTTTAATCATCAGTAAGCAGATATTTTTGAAACTTTTTTTTGACAGACAAACTTTTTTAAACATTTTTTTTATATAAATAATGACAATAAAAATCAATGTCAAACCTCCCACAACTAGGTAATGTAAAATATGATATCTTCGTAATCAGTAACGTTATCGAAACATTAGTTTTTAAATGAAAGCCGAACCTTGAACGATAATCCTAGAACTCCTAGAAGGAATATAATTATTAATAAAACAGAATAACTTTTTTTTATTAAAAAAATTGAATTACACCCCTAAAATTTGAACTAGAAAGTAGGGTCGAGTGACACATCGTTTTAAAGAGCACAAATTTATCTTTATAATGGTACCTCATTTGTTGTATTTTACTTGAAAAAGGTACTTCAATCATGTAGTTTTAGTATTAGTAAAAAAGGCATCTAATTTTTTTTTGGAGATTACTTTTGTAATTCTTAATAAACAATACATTTAAACGTTGTTTTTAGTTACTATGATACCTAATAACCAAAAGTTACATGTCTTTTTCACTAATACCAAAACTACAAGATTGATGTTCCTTAGGCGTTTTTACATTACCTGTTCAAGTAAAATACAACAGATGGGGTACCATTATGAAGGTAATTTTGTAACCATACTTTCCATTTAAAGTTGCAGGGGTATGATTCAACTCCGTCAGAGAGTGTCCGAGCATTTTTGCTTTAAATTTCACAAAGGTAACGCTAGGTGCAAACTTTTCATAGGACCAGTCTATATATAGATTTAATAAATAGTTTTTAACTAAAGAAGTTTGTTCTTGAGAACGTGTCTGAAAAGTTTATGAAATATTTGCACTGTGTAATTTCACAAATACCAATAAATACCTAAACCTACTGAATTAACTTTTATCTTGTTTAAATTAAGTTGTTTTCAAATAAATTTGTTGTTTGTAAAAAATAATGGAAATATTAATCCTCACGATTGGTGGTAACCGCCAGTGTAGGTCATAAAGACCTCAAAACGCTCTGAAAATCAATCAAAATGACAAAACTTTCATAATTATTAAGGGCGGCTAAACCGTAAGTTGTCCTACAATTACCACTAATGATGTGATATATTTTATTTTAAAGAAAAACATGTTGTAAACTGTCTTACCCATAAGATACGTGCCATCTTCTTTCATTTATAGTTTTATTAAAATCTCCAATCGTCCATGACTTTGTTAAGCCTCGAAAATAACTAAAACTCAAGGAGGTTAGATAGGAAGGAGAGAGTACAACTTGAAAAAAATGGACTTGCCGCCTTCACTGCGCAAAGCTATAAACTGGTATTATACTGAAAGCAGGCGCATCACGAGGTTGAAGTCAGTAGCGTCACACAATGCAGTGTAAAAAGTTTAAACAAAGGATAAAAACACAACAAAACGACAACAACAATAACAAAAAATATTAACAATCAATTCACACAAACCAAAAAAATCAGTAAAAAAAAAATCAAAACAACGTTTGTTTGTAAACAATCAAACAAAAACTAGCATCCTGCGTCAGCTACGCCACTGTGTCCAACCAGACACAGCCAACATGATCTGTTGATTCTGCGCTTCATTTGAAACCTGTCATAAACTGGTACCAAGCTGTTTACACGGGAAGTATAGGGCGTACTCTCTCCTTTCTATCTAACCTCCCAGCCGTGCTTTATATCATCAACTGGCTTTGACTCTGCACGGTTCTGAGCGCCATCTATACGTGAATAGCCTAACGCTATACAGGTCCCTAACTTAATATCACATCATTAAAGGTGGTTATAATAAATGGCTTCGGAAAAATATGCTTTTTTAAAAATTCTTAAGACCGCGCCACTGACCTCTATTTTTAAATAATTAAATAATATATATATATAAAAATTATTTTTATTATAGGTTTAAAAATTTTATCATAGTTTTCTCTGGTTAATGTTTTTTTAATTTTAGAATAAATTGTTAATTTGTTTTTATAATATAACTATTAAAATTTTCAATAAAGTTTTTTTATTCAAAAAAAAATTTATAAAAATTTTTATAAAAATAATAAAAATTGATTTAATATTCTTATTGTTTACATTGTCTACATAGTCTAAGGTAAAACATTTCCAAAGTTTACTTTACATACTTTACACGTAGACAACTAAATTGTTTACTCCGACGTAGTCTACGCGCCCATCACTGGTCAGAAGTATCATAATTGAATTTCGTTTTTTTACTTTTAATTTGCTCTTGAAAACTAACATTAAATTGTTCTTATATTGTAATTGATGCTAAGTATATTTCTAGCACAAAACACAGATTAGTTAACTAATTTTCTAACAGAATTTCGCACAATGAAGTAAGATGACAGTAATAAACAGTGATGGGCGCGTAGACTACGTCGGAGTAAACAATTTAGTTGTCTACGTGTAAAGTACGTAAAGTAAACTTTGGAAAAGTTTTACCTTAGACTATGTAGACAATGTAAACAATAAAAATATTAAATAAATTTTTATTATTTATATAAAATGTATTACAAAAAAACCTTTATTGAAAAATTCAATAGTTATAATATAAAAACAAATTAACAATTTATTCTAAAATTAAAAAACATTAACCAGAAAAAACTATGATAAAATTTTTAAACCTATAATAAAAACAATTTTTATTTTAAAATATTTTAAATCCCTTGTTGTCTTATCCTCATCAGTCTTCATTTATTTCATCAAATGCTTTTTCCAAATTATTATCCTTGCTTTGATCTTCAGTTTTTAAAGTATAATATATATATATGCATAAGTTTTCCGGAACGTTCAAATGTCAAACGATTCCTAATTGGTGTGTTACAATAGGTATACAACATACAATAAAAAATCTCAGACGATCAAATGAAGAGTTAGGTTAAAAAAACATAACCTCAAAATAGTTATTGTATACATTGTCTACACAAAGTCTACATTGTCTACATTCTCTACATTGTTTACGCTTTTTCTACGATGTAATGTAGACAATAAAAGTCGACACGTAGATGCACATCACTGCTTCTGACATGTTTTTGGTATTTTAAAAAACTCACAATTCTCAAACGTCAGTTTTAAAAAGTTGGTTAACTAAAGTAATATTTGCATTGAAGAAGTTATATTACATATTTTATTTAATGTAATAAAAACATTGTGAATAAAAAAGTTTCAATAATTTTTAAATACGAGTACAATAAATCAATAATAAACTTTAAACCTAAACTTGAGTTCAATAATTTAGATGTATAGTTCCATAATATAATTATCATTTATGTGGTTTCTTCTTATGTCATAAGCGAGTGGATCGTCACCGAGTTATTTTTGCTGGTGAAAACATAGGGCTTGAATATATTGCTACAAACAATTCAATCAGTCTGAATTATTAATTAAACTGTAACCAAATAAATGGTTTTTGGTGATTTCTTAAAATAATTTCAATATTTCAAAATTAAATTTTATTGTTGATTTTACGGTAGGTATACACCCTGAATTGTAACTTGAAATTTTTTTGTCGAATATTTGAACCTTTTTTCGTAAGTAACACAAAATTAGAAACAAATATAGGTACTCAGAAATAGTTATATATGTATTAAGAGCATAATCAAGAGCATTATGGCACGAGGGAATGTTTAAAGCCCGACGTAGGAAGGCTTTTAATTTCCAGAGGGCCATTAGTAACGATTAGGCCCATGGTATATACAACGTTTTATTTTATTTTAAATCGTTTTATTTATCAAATCAAAAGAATAATTGTTCAAAATAGCGGTATTTTTTTTAAACTTCCAAAAAAATTTTGATTAACTAGTTGACAGGTTTGTCGTTGCCAGAATACGCCAGAGACAAGTTAGTTTTTTCTAAAACTAACTTGTCTCTGGAATACGCTATGTGGCTATTTTCTTTTTTGCGATTTTTCAAAATGGAATCTGGTGAAAATCCTGCATGAAAACGTGTATTCTAGAGAAATGTTTCTAGAGAAAACATGTCAGAAGTATCATAATTGAATTTCGTTTTTTTACTTTTGATTTGCTCTTGAAAACTAACATTATATTGTAATTGATGCTAAGTATATTTCTAGCACAAAACACAAATTAGTTAACTGATTTTCTAACAAAATTTCGCACAATGAAGTAAGATGACAGTAATAACTAATAAATAATATAATTAATTGGAAATAACCAAACCTCATTTTCGTCTAGGTAAACCTGCTTTGATTCCACGGCTTTTGGGTCGCTCTTTATACCTATAATTGTTGTAATTTTTTTAATATTGCAAAAATTGTAAATTATAAACATTTAAGTATACAATTTTATATAAAATTATATTTTATATAGAATAATATGATTGTGAGCTTGCGAATTATTTTAAATAATTTTCATTATACTTAATTACATCGATTCATTCATGGGAGAAATTTGCTGTTTGGCAATTGACACACCATAAATTGCACGCTAGCGAAACGGCAGAACTACGGCCAAGGCGTATAAATTCTTATCAGTTAGCACAGTTTTTTGTACTAACAAATATTTTATGTTATGATGAATCTATCAGCGCCACCAGGAAGACAATAGCAAAACTATGCCTGCGTCTTATCAGACAAGGTTGACCTTGGGTCTGTCAGGCGCGGTCTTAAAACGTGGTTGTTGTTTTATCTAACAGTTTTCTAAAATACTATAAGATGGCGCCACCTCCGATGTGTCAAAATTTGTATTTATCGTAGTGACAGGACTTAAAATGTCTCAAAAAAGGGATAAAATAGAACGTGAAACACATTTTGTTATGACCACAAAATATAAATCTATCATTAGTGTCATTGAGAACAAAGAAACCGATGCCGCTACGTTGGCTCAAAAAAATGTATCGAACAGGAAATTCGGAATCTGAGTATTTTTTAAATAAATTCGCTCGTTCTCTAAACACCCGAATAACCCTTTGTCAGTGTTGAGCAATAATCAGTTAATTTTTTACTTTACAGATTAATTGATTAAAATATTAATTGCAATTAAATATTTAATTGTTGTTTATTATTAAATTAATTGTTTATTGTAACAATTGATATTTGAGGCTCGCTTTTAGGGCTTCGTCCCCTTCAGCATGAGGGCCCCGATTTAAACTTTTGCCCTCTTGACCGTAGGGGCTCTATTTTAAATCTTTGCCTTCTTGTTCATGTGGTACAAGTGATTGCTCATTATCACCGATTGCAATTTGGGCTTATTTTAAGTGAGGGACGTAGCTACGACCGTGCGATGCCGCGATGAGCTATTGCGAAAGAGATAAAGCCCTAAATGGGGCCTCTATAGTCAAAAAACCAAGGCTCTAAAATGTGACTCCAATTCACGAGGGCGAAGCCCTAATGCGCCCCCCCCCATTAACAAAAAGATAAAGCTCCAAAAGATAGTCTCCATAGCCAAGAAAGGACGGAAAATACAAAGACATAACCACAACATAACCACACTTCTCAAATTTTAATGTTGACAGTTTAATTTAACCAGTGATGCCAGATGAGGACAAACGCTTTTCCCTAGACTCGGCGCTGAAATTCCCTAGAATTCCCTAGATAAAAATCGTTCTAAAAAATATAAATTTTCCTAGAATTTTTTAAATAAAAAACGTAATATTTTTAAAATAATTTTATTTCAATAAAAAATAGCACTAAATTATAAACATAAAAACAATAAAGTAGTAATACATAAAATAAAATCAAAAAATTATATTAAACAAAAAATAAACAACAAAAACATTTCAAAACAAATTCTCTGAATGAAAAGTAACCATAGCCTGTATTGCACATTATTTTTTAAGTGCGTATAAGTTTTCGGATTTCATTAATTTTAAATGTTTATCAGTAACACCTAAATTTTTACAGCAATTTCCCGAATCAGCAAAACGCACACCGCCTTTAATGCCTCATTTCCTATCTTATTCCTTTTTTTAGTTTTAACATCAGTTACTACTGAAAAAACTCTTTCGGTTTCCGCATTACTATGCGGCAAACACATGCACAAATGCGCTAACTTTGCAATATTAGCAAATTCAAATTCAACTTGGTTTTGGAATTTGTAATAAAATTAAAAAAAAAATTAAATTTAGTTTTTTTTATTAGAAATTTAAAAATTCCCTAGATTAATGATAAAATTCCCTTTTTCCCTTTCTGTCACAAAAATCCCTAGATCTAGGGAAAAATTCCCTAATCTGGCATCACTGAATTTAACTCGCCCAAGTGGCGCGTTAGTTTAACTGTGCAAATTTGCAGAGTTAAATTTAAACCGAGTTTTCAAAAAGCTATTTCTTGCTTTAAACCACGGTTAAACTAACGGGCCAGTTAAATTCGTTTCCAGAAACCGGACCTAAGTGTCTTATTCAAATTGAGTAGCTTTGAACTAACTAGTATGCTTAAAATTGATATACGATTTATTTCTTTTAAAAATTCTTGCGACAAATTATTACATTAATTTTTGCAACACTAATTTTTTTTGTGACTATGAATTTAACCATTTTCGAGAAACTCATCAAAACTTTTTATTTTGATAAGTCAAGGCAGGGACCGTTATGGTCTTCGCTATTACTATTTATAGATCAAGTTGGTTTTTATAGGTCAATGTTCCAACTTTAAATCACTATCAGAGTTTTCTGTCAAGTGTTTTTCTTTCAGCAATTCCGATAAAAATGTTATTTGCATGACTTAATTTAAATAATTGACAATTTCTTTATCGATATTTTACGTTAATTTAAACTGTTATGCTTTAACAGGTTGCAACTAGTTGAACTCGGTAAACTCGGAGTTATGCTATTATGAGATGGTATATACCTACGTATTGTACTGTTATTTTTAACTTCTAACCTTCTGTAAAAATCGGTACTTTGAATTATTAATTGGAAATTCTCTCAATAAATTTAAAGAAGTTTACTTTAAATTATAATTTAACTTATGATTGTGTTCTAAAGCGTTTACACCACGAACTTATACTTAATATAGACTGATATTCAAATGTTAGAAATGGCTCCACTATGGGCGCCGCCATGATGTACCAAATAATGGAGGGAAATTCAAATTTAAAACAAGCAATCAAAAATCAATTACAAAAACAAATTTAAGAGTCGAAATAAAACAAACAAAAATATAATTGTTGAATAGTTTATTGCTTTCTGTTAATAATTAAACGATTTGAAACGATTTCAGTTAATAAAACGATCACATAAATTTTCGTTAATTGTTTTAGCTAAGCTATGCAATCTTACTTTTTCATAAGCCCTCACAATTTCGTCAATCAATATTTTTTTATGAAGAATTTCAAATGGTGATTGATCAAAAATGTGATCTTCAAGACAACAGAACAAGTTTGTTTTGTCATAATATTTATTTATGTCCATTAATAGTAAATTAAGCATAATATCCTTTGCTGGTAATTTTCTGTTATACAAGTTGTAAATTTTTTGAATATGCTATTCAATTTTAAAGCAAATTTCTTGTAGATCACAAAGAAATAATAATCCACTTTAAAAACAAAATGAGTATCTATAAATAATTTAGGTATATAAGATACTATCCTCTTGTTTTTCGTAGAATTAATTTTAAGGAATCATGGTAATGAAAAAACATATTCATCAGAGCTAAAAAAGTTATTACTATAAACTTTGCCTTTTTGTTAAGAAAAGTCTACCTAAATTCTTCAATGTTCAACTACTTCTTTTTAGCCAATATACTTCTAATTTCTTCATCAGTAGGCAGCTTAAGAGGAGGAAAAACTCCTCGTTTTAAAATTTTACGATTTCCCACAAAAAAACTGTTTCAAGAAATTGTTCAGAACAAATTCTGTGATCAGTTTTAAAGTCCTTTTTACTCCTTTTTTTAATTAACAACCACTCATCTTTTTTAGATTGCGGAATCCTTAAAATAATGTTATATTATTGTTAAATATTTGGTATTTGTCTAAAATTTTTGTAGTTTTGTAGGTATTTAATTCATTACTTTACTTACTTAAGAAATGTAACTCCTGGTGGTAGACTATAACTGTTATTTTTCAAATCTTTAAAAAAAACAGTGCATTTTGCATCCGAAATTTAATAAAATAAAAAAAAATAGTCACCTGAAAACAGAAAACAATAAACTTAATTCACGCTCACGTGAAAGTTCGTGCCATTGTACCCACGCGCACGTGCAACAAATCAGCTGTCGGACAATCGTGCCAACCGTTTATGCACCCTAGTTGAAAAACACTACACAGTTGGTAAGAATGGGTACATCATGGCTGCCTCATAGTGGGTGTCATTTATATAAACGAAGCGATCCGGTAAATAGCAGTCCATATTAAGTATAAGTTCGTGGTTTACACTTAATGATTTTCATAATTGTGTGCTACCTCAAAAGAAAATAAGTCGGTTTAAGTGTCATCATTTTATTAATTTACTTTTTCAATATTAATATTCAAAATTTTTAACTACTATCAGGAATTTTTGCCAAGTTATTGTTTCATAGAAATTCTGATAGAATAATGACAACATTTGCATGAGGAACTAAACTGTTGACAAACAGTCATTTATTTTATAGCTTTTAACCACTTGTGATAGTGGATAAGATTGTGAATAAAAACAAAAATTTTATTTTTCCGGTAGCGTATGCTTGACTTTGTGAACTCTTTCCATCGGCTCGACAATTCGACGCCTTTCAAGTTGGTGTTATAGCATGGAGAACCGACCGCGCGATCATTCGCTCGGATTCAGTTTTCTTAATTATTTAATTTCAAAGATTTTAAACATTAATTTGCAACTTTCATTATGTTAATTGCCCAATTAATTAGTTGTGAATCCTACTGACTGCGCCAAATTGTTTTGTCGTAGCCTTTTTGAAATAAAGTATTTATTTTATTTTATTTCTGAATAATAATTTTATTTGATTTCTGGCTCGAGACGGTTTGCCACGACCGTAAACAATTACCATTTATATTTTGGTAGATTCAAGCTCTGCAGAATGTTATGAGTGAGCTACAACTAATAATTGGGTTCAGAAACTTGCAGTCAAAAATACTACTCAATAACCTTTAACAAATATATTGAATATATAAAAAGGATTATGTTGACAATTAGACACACACACGAATACAACAAGGGAATACATAGTTAAGTTCAAGAACTACATTTAGTATTTAAAGCAATCAACAGTTTTGTTAGGATTTTACTTTGAATCAAATTCACATATAAGTTCTTGGATCAAAACAGACAATTTCAAGTATAAGTTATTCGTACAATAAAATATTGATTAAACAGTTGACAATCTGTTGCAACAGTTAATTTATCTCAGTTTTCTAAACAATTAAATAAAAACTAATTCAGTGAGACTTTAGTGGATTCTTTAGCCAAATGACAATTCATAAACGATCTGAAGTTACATTACGTAGATACATTATATACGAAATAAGAGAACATTAACAAAATTAAGAAAATTTCAAATTACAATACAAACATATTTGTCCTCTTTCAAATTTAATAAAAACATAAACATTAAAATTCTCTCTCGAGGAGGAGAGTGCGTTGAACTCATTCATCAAATTATCGAAAATGGACCATATCAGACTTTTATTTCTTTTCCTTAATTGGAACCAAACAAAAAAAAGGAAAGCAAGTTATATTAGAGGAAATAGCATTATAACAATTATCATTAGATATTTCACCCTTGATCTTACACTTTCACCCCAATATCGTAGCTAGGGTTAGGATAAGAGAATGTTATCTAGCCGGTCTGATAAAATTAGTTTATATAAGCTCTTCTTCTCATTTTAAAATCAATCAATTGTAAACCAGTCTTGCTGTTAGTTGAATAAAATCTTTTTAAAAACAAAGTTTTATTATTTACAAATTTAAGTGGCGCAGTCAGTAGGATTTGCAGAAGTGTTTTGTGGCGGCACCTTTCCCGCAGAATTCGTACGTTTCAACGTTTAATTTGCAAATTAAAGAAAAAAGAAGATTTTTAAAAACCAGCAAGTCGACAGTGGAGAAAGTTTTTATTTTCACGGCCTTTCTGCTTACGAAAGGGAAAATAATTACTCGTTGTATCCACTCGACTGGAAGCAAAGAAAAAAAAGAAAAACAATTGATTCCGGACGACTGGCAATTATCAGGTTAGTGAGCTGATTATCCCGTCTGTTTCCTCCCTAAAACCCTTATTAATCATAAGTGTATATAAAAAATATATATATTAATTAAATTAAAATTACATATTATAATTGTCTTTAAAACAAAGTTTTAGTAATAATAATTAATTAATTAATATCTCAAATTTGATAGTAAGAGTAATTTGTAGATTTAATTTCTGGTAATTATATGATTACTAATAGTGACGACAATTCGAGCACCAATTTAGACAACATAATTTCTGATCTAAATAGAATTTCTTTATCTGATAACATTATGGCACCTCCCGAAATCAATTTCCAATTAATGAAACTGCATGTCGATACCGTCCCAACGTATGATGGTGATCAAACCACCCTCGAAATTTTTATTTCTTCATGTGACCATTTATTCACTACATTCAGTTCATCAGATCCATTAATCAATTCATATTTGGTAAGAGTGGTAATAGGTAAACTAGTTGGTAGAGCTCAAATATTGGTAGCGACAAGAGCCGAATTAAACACTTGGCCCTTAATAAAATCAGCATTAAGATCTTGTTTTGGGGATCAGAGAAATCTAGACTGTTTGGAACAAGACCTAATCTTGTTAAGACCTCAAAGAAATGAATCACCTTTAGATTTTGGACGCAGAATTCAAGTAACTCGCAGTAAATTATCAACAAAAATAAATTCACTTAGCGCATTGGAAATGCCTGAGACAACAAAAGCCGTCTATTTAAAACAATATGACAGCTTAGCTCTTAAAACATTTATTCGCGGTTTAACAGGTTCATTACGAAGTATCATTAGACTCCAAAATCCGAGATCACTAGAAATTGCGATGAATCTCGTCATCGAAGAACAAAACTTTCATTACACTCAAAATTTGACCTATCATAACAATCGATCACCACAACCGCAAATGAACAACAAAAAACCCCAATCACCTTTTAACAATACTCCTCAATATCCTCAGAAAAATTTCTTTCATCACCAAACATACCAAAAACCCAATTTTTACGAACCAACACACCAAATCCAAAATAAACAATATCAAACTCCAAACTTTCATCAACCACATAACAACACTAATTTCAATTCTACTAACAAAACACAAAACTTTCCCAGTCAGCCTATCAATGTTAACCCAAGACCCGTACAAAGTAAATATTTAACAAATTCACAAGTTTTCGGTACCCCAAAAAATGTATTCAAACCAACAGGACAATTACCAAAAGATAAACCAGAACCCATGTCCACAACATCAAGAAACCCTACAATTCGAAGTCATTTTAATAATAATCAAACAAGAAACTTTCATTCAGAAGAATTATATCACGTAGAAAATAATTTTTACCACAATTCAGACCTATCTGAACCAAGCACATCATCCATCAATAATGACTACTATCCCCAAGATAGCGATACTGATAACGACTTGACACAGTCATTAACAAATGATGACCAAAATTTTCCCTTAAACGCCGATTTTTATCAAAAAACATAATTTGCGAAATTAATAATTTAGTATGCACAAATTCACTTCCATACATTCAATTATCTCATCCCCCAGTAAAATTATTAATCGACACAGGTTGCACCAAATCCATTATTCGTCCCGGTATTGCCAAAAAATATTTTCCCTCTGATATTTTTCAAGAAACATTCAAAATAAAAACGAGCACAGGTGAAAAAAACATTAAAATTCAAAGCGAAAACGGAAGCATTTCCAGAATTACACATAAATAAAACAATCGAATTCTTGTTATTCGACTTTCACGAATTCTTTGACGGCATTCTAGGATTAGACGACTTAAGAGATATGAAAATGTCTATAAATTTATCAAAAAAAAACCTTGACAAATAATACAACTAGTATCCCATTTCATTATAGACAACCAAAAGAAACAGATTTTAAAATAAGTATAAATTCATTCGAAATTCTGAAAACGAAAATTCCAGTCAATTGCGAAGATGGTGAAATTATTGTGCAAGAACGAAATTTTAGTAAACTTCACATTCCAGAAACACTCACATACGCGAAAAACGGATTTGCCTTAGTAGAGATTCAAAACCGAACAAATCACCGAATCGATTATACTTTTCTAAAACCGCTAGACGTAATAAATTTTACAGGTAAAATAAAAGAAAACTTTGAAATATACCATAGCGAACAAATTATACCCGAAATTCAAAAAAACAATAAATTACCAAAAATAAGTGACCTTATAAGAACTGAACATCTTAATCCAGAAGAACGGAAAGCAGTAATTTCAGTTTGCAAAGAATTTTCCGATATTTTCCATAAAGAAAATGAAAAATTAACTTTTACTAATCAAGTCAAACATCAAATTAAAACTTCCGATGAAATTCCTATTCACACTAGATCTTAATAATAATAATAATAATAATAATAATAATTTATTTACCATCAAAATAGTTTACAAAAGATGTCACAATATATATATATATATAAATATATATAATAATATAATGTAGTATAAACATTAATGTACAATAAACATAAAAAACTTATAAAAAAGGACAGTTTAAAAATTCCTCCACTGAATTATAGATATATAGATTATTATATAGATATCCATTATAGATATCCTTATAGATATCCATTTATTCATAAACCCGAAGTAGAAAAGCAAATTAATAAAATGTTGAATGATGGCATAATTAGACCTTCACAAAGCCCATGGAGTTCGCCAATTTGGATAGTACCTAAGAAAATCGATGCAAGTGGAAAACAAAAATGGCGTATCGTAGTCGATTATGGAAAAGTAAACGAAAAGACAATAGACGATAGATACCCGTTACCCAATATAACAGATATACTCGATAAACTCGGAAAATGCCAATACTTTAGTACCCTAGATTTGGCATCTGTTCCATCAAATTGAAATGGAACCTGAATCAATCGCGAAAACAGCGTTTAACGTAGAAAATGGGCATTACGAGTTTGTTCGTATGCCATTCGGATTAAAAAATGCTCCAGCCACATTTCAAAGGGTTATGGATAATGTTCTTAAAAACTTACAAGGCAAAATTTGTTTTGTTTTCATGGATGACATAATCATTTTTTCAACCTCACTTCAAGAGCACATATCAAACCTGAATGCAATTTTTAAAAGGCTGAGAGAATGCAAATTAAAGGTTCAGCTAGATAAATCGGAATTCTTAAGAAAAGAAATCGAATTTCTTGGACACGTCGTTACACCAGACGGTATTAAACCCAATCAAAAAAAAATTAAAGCAATTCAAAATTTCCCTATTCCTAAAACAGCAAAGGAAATTAAATCTTTTTTAGGCTTGTTAGGATACTACAGGCGTTTTATTAAAAATTTCGCGAGAATCACAAAACCGTTCACACAATGTTTAAAAAAGGGTGTAAAAATAGAACATACAAAAGAGTTTTGCGACGCCTTTCAATTATGCAAGAATATACTAAGTAACGAACCAATTTTACAATATCCAGACTTCGACAAACCCTTTATACTTACAACCGATGCATCAAATTTTGCAATAGGCGCAATATTAAGTCAAGGAAATATAGGTACTGATTTACCCGTAGCATATGCCTCACGAACTTTAAACCCTGCAGAATGCAATTATAGTACTATCGAGAAAGAATTACTCGCCATTGTGTGGGCTACGAAGTATTTTAGGCCGTATTTATTTGGACAAAAATTTACTATCATAACCGATCACAAACCACTCCAGTGGTTATTTAGCCTTAAAGAACCGAATTCGCGACTCGTTAGATGGCGATTAAAACTCGAGGAATATGATTATAGAATAGTTTACAAAAAAGGAAAACAAAACACAAATGCCGACGCTTTATCTAGAATAGAGATTAATGCTATTGAAAATGAAGACGCTTTTTCCACAATGGTTAACCCTGATGACCCCACAATCGACGAATACTTAAAAAATGAAATTAACCCATACGACACCAATTTAACGTTATCTCCATCACTAAATTTAAATCCTGATAATAATATTTCTACAATCATCGACGAATATCTTATCAAACCAGGTCTATGCTCTTTACCTAATATTTCACTTAACGATAATAAACCACATAATCCCAAAATTAACATAATATCTGACATTCAAATAAAACCCCCAGATAAATCCGATAATGAAACTGTTCACTCTGCAATAGAAAATCCTATAATAAACATACCTATAACAGACAAATCCTTAAATCAGTACAAAAATCAAATCGTAGTTTTTGTGACCAAAGACGCTGTTAAACCAAACATTCAACTAAATAAAATATTTAATAAAACACGACTAACTTTATCTCTTCCTGCAAGTAACGTCGAAAATCATGTAGTAAATGTTATTAAAGAATACGTCAATCCAAAACTAAATTATGCTCTCTATTTCAAAAATCCAAATTTTGCAAATACTTTTTGTTCTATCATACAAAATTATTTCAAAAATTATTCTTACAATTTCACAAGAAGTACAACAATTTTGCAAGATATAATCAATTCAGATCAACAAAATGAAATAATGCAATACCACCATCAAGGAAAAACCTGCCACAAAGGCATAAATGAAATGAAAATGTCAATAGAACGTAACTATTATTGGCCGGACTTAATTAAAGATATAACAAATTTTGTGAATAATTGCGAGATATGCCAAGTAAGTAAATATGAAAGAAACCCGCCAAAACTAAAATTTAATTTAACCCCTACAGCAAGTAAACCACTTGAACATATTCACATAGATACTTTTAAAATATTAAATAATTCATTTCTTACTATTATAGATAGCTTCTCTAGATACGGTCAAGCTTATCATATACCGTCCTTATCCCCAGTCAATACAATAGATAGTTTATTAATTTTTATATCTCACCACGGAATTCCTAATAAAATAACTGTAGATCAAGGAGGCGAATTTAAAAATAACACCTTGGAAAATTTTTGTCAATTACATAAAATAGAGCTCCACTACACTACTTCAAAAAACTCAAATAGTAATTCACCCGTAGAACGTTTTCATTCCACTTTAGCCGAAGAAATTAGGTGCCTGAAAATAGAAAAACCACAAGAAAATGTCACATCTTTAATGAATTACGCTATAATAGGTTATAACAATGCTATTCACTCTGCTACTGGTTACACACCATTCGAAATATTAAAAGGACATTTAAACATAGACGATCCTTTTGACCTAACAGATAAAAAAATAATTTCTCATTACATTCAAAATCATAAGGAAAAAACCCAGGTAATTTACAACCAAATTAAAGATAGGTTAGAAAATAAGAAAGAATCTTTAATAAATAAGCTTAATGAGAGTAGGGAAGAACCCAAACAGTTTAAATTAAATGATCCCGCTTATATTGTAATAAAAGAACGCAATAAAGCTAAACCAAAATTTTTCAAAACTGAAGTACTCTCAGATAAAAACAATAAATTACTAACAGTCAAAGGCACTTATCATAAATCCACAAGTAAAAAACCACGAAAAACTTACAAGAAAACTTTGTTACAGGATGCAAGTCGACATGATCCTGCCATCCCTAGTACTTCTACCCCTAACGGCAACAAATAATTTTGATATAACTCCCATCAATTCTCAAATCCTGCCGTTTCACTTAGGATCAGGTAGAATTATTGATAACGAGCATATATTTATACATTTTATTAATACGGACACCCTAGCTGAATTATTAGACGACATCATAAAAAATTTTAACAACCTTAACGATGCATTCAATAAGTCAACGACAAAAACTTCCACCCTATACAAAAATATTTTCGAAAACCTTTTAATTCAAACAGACCACATAATCGCGGAAGCACAAACTAAATTAAGTAACATCAGACCTAACATTAGAAACAAACGTGGACTTTTCGATTTTGTAGTAAAAACTTCCAAATTTCTTTTCGGAACTCTAGACTCAGAAGATGGCGAAAAATTCAATAAAGCAATTAATACACTGCTTGCAAATCAAAACTCTTTAAATAAACAAGCAGAATTACAAATATCTTTAAGTAAACACCTTATAGAAAATTACAATAACACAGTCACAAAATTAAGTAAAAATCAACAATTAATTGCAGATAGCCTTAACAAATTTCAAAATAAAGTACATAAAACATTTGAAGATTTAGCTGCTTTCACTCGCATTCAAAATATTATTGAACAAATTCTTCTAAACAGTCAAAGCCTAATCCGATTTTTAGACAATATTGAGAATGCTATAATGTTTGCCAGAATCAATACCCTTCATAGTTCTATTCTTTCAAAATCCGATCTAAAGAAAATGCTCGAAATGTTGTTTATTCTATATGACACAGAAAAAGTTCCAAAGTTTAAAAACTTTCTTTCTTACTATCAAATAATAAATATCAAAGTTTCCTTCCATAGTAATAAAATAATTTTTTCTATACACATGCCTCTTCTTAATCCGCTTGATTTCGACTACTATCACCTTTATCCAGTACCCCAAAATAACGTCACTATTATTTCATCAAAACCCTACCTAATTATCAGCTCCAAGATCTACCAATATGAAGACAACGAATGTCCAAGTATAGAAGACATATTTTTCTGCAAAAATAAATTGACATTCAACGAGAAAGATTGCATCATATCATTCATGCAAAATCTGAGAGCCGACAACTGCCAGTTTACTTCAATCTCAAGTAGCACCACTATCACCGAGAATTTCATCTTAATCATCCCATACACCACAACTAAAATCAAAAAAATCTGCGAAAACGTCAGTTATAAAATAATTGAACACCCAAGTTTAATTCAAATACCGAAACATTGCAAGATTATTCACGAAAATACAACGTTTGCAAACGAAGAAAATACCCTAAAAGGAGAGCCTTTTCTTCTACCCAAAATCAAAACGGAAGAACTTCCAATGCGTACAAAAATTCCACATCTACATATAAATCACATCAATTTAAACGATATAGCAAGACTTCAAAAGGAATCTATTTATCACGACAATATATCACTTCCGAAAACCACGCAGCACATTATACAATATCCACACTATCTTTAGTAATCGTCGTCATTATCTGCAGTTTCGCCATTTGGGCCTACTTTAAATTCAAGAAACAAATTTATCAAATAATTTCAACAAACCAGGACAAGAACGAAGAAAATCAGGAAATGACTGAAGTCAGGACTTCCGAAAATCCACTTCCGGAACATAACACTTCCGCCAAACCGTCTTCAGTGTTATTTTCCAATCTCAGCAGGGAGGAGTTATATTAGAGGAAATAGCATTATAACAATTATCATTAGATATTTCACCCTTGATCTTACACTTTCACCCCAATATCGTAGCTAGGGTTAGGATAAGAGAATGTTATCTAGCCGGTCTGATAAAATTAGTTTATATAAGCTCTTCTTCTCATTTTAAAATCAATCAATTGTAAACCAGTCTTGCTGTTAGTTGAATAAAATCTTTTTAAAAACAAAGTTTTATTATTTACAAATTTAAGTAGCACAGCTAGAACGGCTCGCAAGTATTTCAAATCTTATTATTACTTTTATTATATATTGGGACTTTTAACATTAACTCAAATTTATAATTTTCTAGCAACAATTTATTCGAAACCCCATGTCCAACAGCGATTTGATATATTAACCGTGCAACCTTATTCATGATTTTTGCTAAACCTTTAATCTGACACGTCTTTACTAATGAATCTGTAATTTAAACACCGACAAGCGAAACAATCTCTGGGCCCCTTAATTTAAACAAATTATCACATTATTACAGAATTTAAATTAATTTAACTGATTGTTTGCATCATATAGCAGAATGACGAATAGCGTATAAAAAGACATGATACTCGAGACCCTTCAAAATTAAACACTTACTGATTTGCCAGGGACTTTGAAGTCTTCCTTCTGGGCGGATTGGAAACTTTGGGAGCACTATGACTTTTTACTGTTTATAACTTTTTAGAGTGATCTGAATGTTCTGTCCTCTCAAGGGGCGATGAGAGATTATTTATAACCTCTCACCCCACTTTAATTTCTGCACGTGCCGCAACAAATTCTCCATATATGGAAATGATTTTCAATCTCGCCTGTGATTGGTGCATTTAAGTGCTAATCTGGGTCAAGTGAATATGTTAGATTTTTCTAAGTTTGTCAGCTCTAAATTTAGACGAGTTCTTAGATTTTTATAATTTTATGACCCTTCTCGTTCCGCTTGATTGACGTTTAATGTGACCCACGTGCAGACTCCTAACAATACGATGTTGGATTTTAGTTTTGTAATTTTTAAAAATGTATTAGAGTATTCATTTAAAAATTATGATTTTGGCTATTGGTATTATTGGTCAATTAATTGATAATTATCTAGTGGCGAATTTTCGGCCACGACAAACTAATTCCCAATCAATTCTCAATAAACAAACCTCTTTTAACTATTAAAACTTAAGTTACCAATAACTTTTTATTCCAAAATCAAATATTCAACTTAAAAACGCTCAGATGCAAAGCCAGTTCCAAAACAATTACATCTTCAACAACCTTTTAGAAAAACTGTAAGTGATTACCAAAAATTCCGCGACTAAGTTACTTAAAGCCATCTCATAAATCAGAATAAAAATCAGTTTAGCTTCTAAAGCCATAGTTAGAATTTTGAATTACAAAAACATCGGTTCAAGTCAAACAATTTGGACTTACGGCTATCACCATGTGACACTTGGGCTCAGATGAGTTTCGGACTGGCTTCTATTGCACACACATTTATGAACTTTTTCAATTATTTAAGATAATTGAGGAGAAGTGCACATATTAACCACACTTGGAGGTCTATTGTTATCCCACTTTTGGGTGGAAGCTTTTATATCATCCCAAGTAAGGCCACATGTGGGAAACCGCGTCATTTTGACCATGTAAACTTATTTTTGAATCTGATGATCTCACTGTTCTTTGTTTAAACTGAATTCGTCATCTGACTTTGAGGAGTCATTTCATTGAAAAAAATCATAAACTTATTTTTGTGAACTAGCCTTGTTTCAAAACACAGAAACTGCGCGACCCTATAAAAATTTGACCATGTTAAACTCATAAAAATCTGGATCGCTTCCGCATGACACATTGCTTTGTTCTTTCGCTGACATTGAAACGTTTATATTTAGAAATAATTCAATACAATGTAATGAATTTTAAAGACTTTTAAACAGGGTAGTTTTTCTACCCCACCACATTGGAAAAACTAGACTTTCCAAGGAAAACCTAAAATTTTAAACAATAACCAATTAACCAAAGAAAAAAAAAAATACAAACAAATGTAAGTAAAATGTTAAAAGCCACAGAAGAAGAGTTTAATAAAATAAAGCAAATTTTAATTAAATATTTTCAAAAAATAAGATAGATACATTTTTGGAATATATCTTCAAATATTATTTACAAAGTAGAGAAAGAACAATGAGTTTTGCACATTGTTTTTGAAAGTATGCTGAAATCAACCACAACATGCATCTAGAGGCTTTGCACAAAAACCTAAAAATACAGGTATTTTGGTGGAAAGACGGTCTAAAGACCAGAATATTGTTTGTATTCTTTTGAGAGATTAGTTGCAGATAAGTCTTGGCAACAAATTTCGTCAATATTACTGCTACTCACCGTGATTTAGATGTAAACAAGTCTCACAGGAAAGCCTTGAAAATGTCATTGGATGGAGTAGCACTAGAAAATCCTACAACCTTTCTTGACTATTCGTCTTTGGCTATTAATTTTTATCAGATTGATTTTGTAAATTTTTCTCGCAATTGTAGAACTCTCCGATGTGTACTCTGATACTTTCATCCATAACTTTCGATGTTCATGTCATGAGTCCACTAAAAAAAATCATTTTTGCAAACACATTCATCTCGTTTGTTTGTTTTTGCAACGACACGTTTTGCAAGAAAATCCAGATTGCACTCTGCCAAAATTGAAAGAACAAGTTGTGTGAAAGTTGAAAAATGCCCAATCTCATGAAGAAGACACTACAGATTTGTTAAAAGTACAGTGTGAAGCACTGTTCAATTGGGTCATAAAAAATTACTTTTCTCATACTGATTTTAACGCTGTAAAAGAAGCTCTTACGCAACTTAATAACGAATTACCTAACTGACAAAAAGATTTTTGGGAAAAAAAAAGAATTTTAATTTAAAAAAGAAATATTCGGATGTTAACCACTTTTGACCCTTGAACTCATTTTGTCATTTGATTGGAAAGAATATTTTGAGATGTCATTTAGTCATGAAAAGAACATAATTTTATTAGATATTACCGGTTGTAAAAGATACTTAAAACTTGTGTCGTCAGCGCATATAGTTAAAACTCATTCACGTCCTCATCGTCTAAAAGTATTTTAATATTTGTTAAATTAATTGTAGTAATAATTGTAATGAAAGAATGATTAAGTTTATGATAAATCATTGACAAGTATAAATATTAAACGGGTTTAAGTCACAGAATTCAGTTTAAAAAAAAAATAGAAGAGTTTACTAATTAATTAATCATTCTTTCGACAGTTTTAAAATTTATAGTTTTTATATAATCACTCTAAATCTAGAAAACGATAAATTGTGCTTTAAAATAATTTTTGAGTATTTAATTGTTGCTTGCAAGAGAATTGGTTAAAATCCTCTAGTTTTAACGTTCATAATAAATCTATTGTTTGAAATATTTAATCAAGTAGTATATTTTAATTTTACTGTATTAAATAACTTTATCTTTATCATCAACCTTTACTAATATATTTGTTACTCAATCTTAAAGCTGAGTTTAATTTGAAAATAAACTACAAAGATTTTAGACTGCACTCCTTTCTCTAAAGCATTTGATTTCCGATCTCCGGTTTAATATTTTGATAATATTTTAATTCCATATTATGTTATTAAATCGCAGGGAAGTTCTACGTTCAAAATATAAATTTATTAGATCTGTTGGGTAAGAAACCGTTTACGGCCTTATTAACTTTTAAATCAAAAATAAGAAAAATTACATTTTTCTTATGCAAAAACAGCCTACCACATA
Organism: Tribolium confusum; assembly: GCA_029207805.1. Taxonomy (NCBI): domain Eukaryota; kingdom Metazoa; phylum Arthropoda; class Insecta; order Coleoptera; family Tenebrionidae; genus Tribolium; species Tribolium confusum. The sequence continues at coordinate 40,983,882 of JALGAY010000003.1, forward strand.
TGACAGCAGTCGGCCAATGTTACACACCGCACTAAATTTCTGCTATCCTGATATTAAACGTTTGACTTTGAGTTTACTTTGTACCACAGAAAACATGCTGGTATAGAGAAATCTGACCACATATGCGTGTTATCAAAACGACCATAAAGGGCTTCCATTTTGACAGTCAGACATGCGGTAAATTTAAAAATAAACTTATAAAAACAATAGTTATGGAGTGGAGAGGTGTGACGTCAACAATCCGCAAAAATTCAAAGCACTGTCATTCTAAAAACATACCTTAAAAAAGTCGCCTTTATTGCATTAGTACATAAGGTTGAAATTATAGTAGATATACTTTGACCGAATAAAAATCACATATGGAAACAAAAATAAGGCATAAAAACACTCTACCTTCTCCAATACTTTAAACATTCTAGTTTTAATCCAATCACAAATTACATATAATTCTCGCATAATTGAGAAATTAATCGAAAATTGATATTACAATACAATATACAAGCTTCGTGATGTCAAAGTCACCCGAAGAGCTGTAAACCAACTACCTAGGATGGCCGAGTACCAAAAATTAGCAATCTGCGCTTACAAATGGGAGGGACTTTGTTCACTTCGGCATGGTTTGCTAAAATTCGCTCATGTTAGACCTGCGTTGAAGCTTAGAAATGAAGGAAATCTGTGCATCGAACGTTTTATTTTCTATTAATTTTTATTCGGTTAAAGTTTAGCTATTATAATTTCAACCTATAATTATACGAAAATTATAATTTTATGTACTAGTGTAATAAGGGCGATTTTTTTAAAGTATGTTTTTAGAATAAAAGTGAAAAATTCGATGATCCCATTTTTTGAACGCAGATTGTAACAAACGTTATATAGTTTTTCAGATCACATAGTATTACTTTAATTTGAATTTCCCTTATTTGTAAATGTAACACGACGTATAACAATGGCGATCATTCATTTTTCATTTTCTATTGTAGCGCACACTCCATCAGTATTCTTTCTACTACTTTTTGTTGGTATCTGTCAAAAGTACCCCCATAACCTCAAATGGCGTTGAATTTTGCCGATAAAATTTTGTCAAGCAGAAGCCGTTTTATCAAACATTTAAAAGAAGATTTATCTAAAACAGAGAAAACGATTGATTCTATTACGAACCAGATAAGGTACGATAATGTTTGTAACAGTTTTGGAAATTAGGAAGAATGCTTTGAAAATATACTTATCTAATTTAATTTACGCTTTACTATTGGAAGGGGCTTTATTATTTTACAAAAGTGGAATGACGATTTAAATAAATGAATGGTTTGGAATTATTGATCAACTCAGACTTGACAAGTTTCTAATGGTGAGAATTTTACAAATTGCACAAAACCTTGTATTATATATTTTAGTTTGTACGACGTCTTCTCAAACATGCTTTTTTCGTTATAAAAAACCAAGGTAACAGTTTACTATAACGAGAATCTTTAATATACGTTACTTATTCACGTGTAATACATCAAATGAAAGGTAATTAGGCCTACAATGTGAATCTGGTGGCAAATTAGTAAAATTTTTAAACACTTTTGAAAAAAAAAAACAATTTTCTTACACTTTTTCTTTTTTTTCCGCAAGCTGTCAAATAATGACATTTGTTACCACAGAACTAAATAAAATAGATATGTAGGCAACTCAAAATACATAGTGTAAAGTACGCATGCGCGGCACAAAAATTTAAACAAAATTTGACAGTAGAGGGTTTTGCCCTTTGACCCAACAAAAAATTCTCAACTTTATGATCCTCGGGCGAACGCTGCAAAACACTTTCTAAAGTAATACCTCATCGAACGCATGTGGTTTCATCGCGATAAATGAGAAGCCCATAAAGTAAAAAATGACCAATAGCGTTTTTCTACGTACGTTTTTCACTTCGCTTTATTCATTTGTAGGGCGTGCACCACTCGCCTACGGTTTGTATATTGATTTAGACTTGTCAGTACTAAAAGAGTAGCATGGCTCCTGCGCAAAAATAAAATGCGAATTTTCTAACTTACAATGATTTAGATTAGACCTGTCCTACGAACTTATTAAGTACAGGATGATTTTTTTACTGTTCCCGCCCGAAACTCCAAAAATAGGCAACACATTATACTTTGAAAAATTTATTTTCAAAATTAAGGCTTAAAGAGTTGTGAATTATTGTCAACATTGTTGACAATACCTTTAGCATGCTGCCAGAGTCAATTTATTTGGATCATTTGTTCCCACATTATTTAATTAATTAATTACTTTTCGATTGTATAACGTGTTGCCTATTTTTAGAGTTTCGGACGGGAACAGATAAAAAAATCACCCTGTATAAGCTATTGACCTGTTCTGACCTAGATCTGTCAATACTTAGTGATTAGCAAAGATAAAAGGCATTTTTTTTATTTAGAATGATTTTGACCTGTCCTAAATCTGTCAATAGTAGAAGATTAGCATGGCCCCTGCGCAAAAATAAAAAGCAAATTTTTTTACTTAGAATGATTTGGACCTGACCTGTCTTGACTTGAACTAAATTGGTCAATTCTAAAAGATTAGCATGGCCCTGCGCAAGAATAAAAGGCAAATTTTCTCACTTAAAATAATTTGGAGCTGACCTGTATTGACCTGAACTAAATCTGTTAATACTAAAAGATTAGCATGGCCCCTGCGCAAGAATAAAAGGCAATTTTTTTCACTTAGAATGATTTGGATCTGACCTGTCTTGACTTAAACTAAATCTATCAATACTAAAAGATTAGCATGGCCCCTGCGCAAGAATAAATGGCAAATTTTCTTACTTAGAATGATTTGGACCTGACCTGTATTGACCTGAACTAAATCTGTCAATACTAAAAGATTAGCATGGCTCCTGCGCAAGAATAAAAGGCAAATTTTCTCACTTAGAATGATTTCTTTTTTTTTACTTAGAATGATTTGGACCTGACCTGTATTGACCTGAACTAAATCTGTCAATACTAAAAGATTAGCATGGCTCCTGCGCAAGAATAAAAGGCAAATTTTCTCACTTAGAATGATTTGGAGCTGACCTGTATTGACTTGAACTAAATCTGTCAATACTAAAAGATTAGCATGGCCCCTGCGCAAGAATAAAAGGCAAATTTTCTCACTTAGAATGATTTGGATCTGACCTGTCTTGACCTGAACTAAATCTGTCAATACTAAAATATTAGCATGGCCCCTGCGCAAGAATAAAAGGCAAATTTTTTCACTTAGAATGATTTGGACCTGACCTGTATTGACCTGAACTAAATCTGTCAATATTAAAAGATTAGCATGGCCCCTGCGCAAGAATAAAAGGCAAATTTTCTCACTTAGAATGATTTGGAGCTGACCTGTATTGACTTGAACTAAATCTGTCAATACTAAAAGATTAGCATGGCCCCTGCGCAAGAATAAAAGGCAAATTTTCTCACTTAGAATGCTTTGGAGCTGACCTGTATTGACCTGAACTAAATCTATCAATACTAAAAGATTAGCATGGCCCCTGCGCAAGAATAAAAGGCAAATTTTTTCACTTAGAATGATTTGGACCTGACCTGTCTTGACTTGAACTGAATCTATCAATACTAAAAGATTAGCGTGGCCCCTGCGCAAGGATAAAAGGCAAATTTTCTCACTTAGAATGATTTGGACCTGACCTGTATTGACCTGAACTAAATCTGTCAATACTAAAAGATTAGCATGACCCCTGCGCAAGAATAAAAAGCAAATTTTCTTACTTAGAATGCTTTGGAGTTGACCTGTATTGACTTGAACTAAATCTGTCAATACTAAAAGATTAGCATGGCCCCTGCGCAAAAATAAAAGGCAATTTTGTCACTTAGAACAAAAACATTAGCATAGTCTCTGCGCAAGAACAAAAGAGTAAGAAGTTGACTTTACTTGGTCAAATTTGATCTGACCTGAGAAAATGAGATCAACATGGTAAGGGCACTCTGGACAAACATTAAGAGTAAAATAAGAGTATTGGCATTAAAATTTTTATCTAAAATAAGAAATAATTTTATTGATATTTCTTAGTATAATTTTTGAAAGACTTTTAAAAAAGTTAATTTTATATTGTTTAATTTTTATTGTTGTTTTTTTTTAGAAAACAATACTAAGTTTGTGTGAACACAACTTTTGCGTTACTCTAACTAAAAGAGAGACACTGGCACTGCTAAAGTATTTTTTTTATCTCAAAAAGATCTTAAAACTTTATTATTTTTATAAACTAATTTAATACTGTTACACATCGCATCTTATTTTTGTGTTTAAAATTGACCGCGTGTACTTTGCATTTGCGCATAAATGTTGTTTGTGATTTTGATAATGGTTCCTATCCCAAATACCAGTAAGTAGTTTTCTCTGTTTATATATCTAATTTTATTGTTAAGAAAAGTTTAATAGTGTTTAATCTGTGTAATAAGTGTATTTGTTTGAGTTGTTAAGTTATACTGAAAAAAAGATGAGCTTACTGCAATTTGTGTAAAAACTGTTTTGCAAGTTTTACCAGCATACAAAAACTTTAATTTGTTTAAGAATTTGATGGCTCTAAAAAGAACCGAACAGAAAGAATCTTCCAACGACCATGAGGGTTAGTAACAAACGCAAAGGGCTTTAAAAAAAGCAAAACATCAGCAAACAAAAAAATCCATAGTCACCGTCCTGATTATGGTAGTGGGCGATACAAGGAAGAAGCGGCAACACAAAAGTTGTGGAAAAGTCCGTCGGCTTCAAACCGACGTTTAAGATGAGAGATACGTAGCCCTCATTGCGTGTAAAACAGCACTAACTTTTGTCGAAAATTTTTCATTTATGAAATAACTTAGAGTTGTTTTTTTTGGAGATTCTTTTAGACCAACATCTAATTAATTGCATCAGTAGGTTTTTTGTTAAAAAAAGCTGCTAATTAATTAATAAAAAATATTAAAAGTGTCGTATCTAGTAGAAGTAAAAATTGCTTTAATAACAATTAAATACTAATGCCTTCGTGCTTAAAAAGAATACGAATCAAAACACTATTATACAATAAAAATAACTATAAAAAAATCTTTAAAATATTTGTGTTACAGCTTAGATATTTTCGCCATAAAATTTTTATAACAATCTGACACATTCATTAAGAAATATGGGTTGCCTATCTATGTAAAAGTCAGACAAAACTTCAGCGTGTTTCGAATAGATGGCGCAAACATTTTCAAATTATATCATTTAAATCAATATGCAAAAGAAAATTAATAAGGTAAGAAACAAAAAAATAAAGTACCAAATTAACATAAAATTTTTAACAACAATAGTTTCAATTTCATTTGTGGGGTTTTGCAAAAGGCAGATTAAGATTTTAAAAAATGAGTTTAATACGTATTTTCATTTTTATTATTAACAATGTATTTATTTCGTAGTAGCACATTTCAACAATTTACTGTTGATTAATAAATTAAATAAATATTTATTTACAATCATTTATTTACTCGTAATATATTGAAATTATTGAAGGTAAAAATTAAATAATAAGAATTGCATAGTTTATGCCTCAATAAAAAAATTTACAAAATAAATACCAAGCATAAAGGGAAAATGACAGGTCAATAGTAAAGCATCACATAGAAAATTAAAGTTACACTTTATTTTTTTTAATGTTTTTTTTTGTTTTTCTTGAGCTTGAACAATATATGGTGGATCTAAACATTCTTCCCCTTTAGGAATTCTGCGTCTTACAATTTCTTGTAAGACACAGTCATTGTAAAATTTTATTAAAATTGGTAACATATTATTTTTCCAAAAATCCATGTTAATTTTAATTTCTTCAACAAAAAGTGGGTTTGTATCTCCGGTATAAACTACAAAGTAGCATGCTTCTCGATGGGTAATATTTAATTGGCCTTGGATTTGATACCAATAGGTATGGTTTCGTTTTAATCTTAATTTTTTCTCATATTTTTCCAGACAAATATTATTTTTTTCGGCAGCCTCTTCTAATGACACGTTCTGTTTAAAAACGCTGTGCAAACATTTTACTTCCACGAGGTGGGTTTCACCTACAACACCTATAACAGAATAGACTAATGGAAAAATAAATCATTTCAAATCAATTAACAAAGAATAATAGTTAATATACTAACCATCTGGAGATGCACTAAGATACCCATAATTAAGATCATTAAAAAAACCAGCCTTTTTTACAACAAAACCATATTCTGTTTCAAATTTTTTTATGGCGACTGTTTCCATTGTCTTTCCATATTCAAGACTTGGCGTAGAGAGGCTGTCCGCTCAGAGAGCACCACCAGCATAAATCCATGATAAAAATAAGAGATGTGGAGTGGGATAAATTAAAGTGAGTGCGCAACATTTTTAAATAGAGATCGTATTCTCAGAGTATGGACAGCGGTAAAGCAGTTATTTAGTGAAGTAAAATCGCCGCGCCGTCTTACCAGGCTTCTTTCTTGCAATTTTTTTTAAGGTATAACCAGACGGGATCTTTACAGTCTTGTAAAGTATCATTTTGCTCATTTGAAATCACTATCTACAACTTTTTTTAGCAGGACGGAACTTTGTAGAATGATTTTTTTTATGTCGGAGCAACAATTTCCAAAATCGTGTTTTTTAAAACATACATCGCGCTTATAAATTAACTATTTAAGTTAAAATTTTGAAATTTTGTTCACTTATAGAGAAAGCCAGAGCGCATCTAACAGTAATAACAGATTTTAGAAGAAGTTTTTTGTTTTTGAGAAAGGGGTTTTCAAAATCACTAGATGCGAAATTGTGCATTGACAATTTCACCTTGCGGGAAGCTATGTGAATTATTAAAAATTTGACCTTATAATGTACATTTTTGTGTTTACCAAACTCTAAGTAAGTTTTCTAAAAAAAATGAAATACTTAAAGCCAATTTTTTCCAAAATATTAATTTTTTAAAACAAGGCTGTGTCGCGCTGCTCCGCCGCGTGTACATATTGGCATCATCCAACACAGTAATACAGAACTATTCAAAGGTTAATAAAACAAATAATAATTGATAAATACTTCCGAACCATTATCACTATCAAACATCAGTTGCTGTTGCTACCAGTGTTTCAATATAAAATTTTGGTCAAATTTTTACTATATACAAAGTGACATAAAAGTATGGAATGAAATTCATATTTTCTAAGTTAAATATTTTTTAGAAAAACGCCAAGACAAATCGATTTTATTTTTTTATTGCGCACGTTTTTTATTTGTTTTTAAATTTTTTTGGACAACTAGTTTTTTGTTGTGATGTAATCGACACACCGTATATACCGTTTAGCTGATTTGTAATTTTTTTTCTTAAATTTTTAATTTTGTCGCAAATATTTTTAATTTTAAGTAGCCCTTTAGAAAAACGGTCAAAACATTATCTAAATAATCTCGACACCGCGAGCGTAGTGTGGAGGTGCACCGTCTTGTTTAAACCATACGTTAGCTGCTGGTATGTCTAGATCCTTTTAATTGGGAAAAGTTCCGCTAATGCTGGTACTAACACGTGTCGCAAAGGCGTCAAAGGACATCTAAATAAACTTGTCTAGTCAATGAGAGGTCAAAAAGATACTGTTCTAAAATGTGATTAGCTTAAAAAAGACACAACTGCTATATGGGTTGATAGAAAATTCACACTGAATTGACAATAAAAAAATAAAATCGATCTGTCTTGGCGTTTTTTTAAAAAAACAATAACATAAAAAATATGAATTTTATTCCATACTTTTATATCATTCTGTATATATATTGTCCTATATTTTGACTGCTTTTTATATACATAATGTGAACTAGATTAGGTCGAATATGTTAATTTTTTGTTTGGGTACTATACAATAATAAAAAAACATCTACCTAAAGCACTTATATCTTAATATTAAATACACGGGTCAGGGGGAGTATAAAAATAGGATAGAAGTAGGGGAGGGTAGGGGTAGAAATGTCGAAGTAGAAAAAAAGATAGGGTTAGAAGTAAAAAGGTAAAGGTAGAAGTAAAAGGGTAAAGGTAGAGCTAAAGGGGTAGAAGTCTACTATCTTCAATTTTATAGTTAAGAGTCTAAAAAAATTTTTGAATTTTTTTTATTTTTATTTGTTCTTTTATACCCCTTTTAAGAAGAGGTATTTTTTTAGTTTTGGGTATAGAACTTTATAAAGTACCCCTATAAAAAACTGCATGATTCTGGCTTAATTTAAAGTTTTTTTAAATTTTTGCTAATTTTGGGGGCGGCTGAGGGCGATAAGGGGGGTAGTAGAAATTAAAAGATATTTTTTTTTATTATACTTTAATGTCCATAAGTTACACAAAAAAAATAAAAATAAGAAAAAAATTTTTTTTCTCAAATTTCCAAATTTTACAAAAAAAAACTTTTTTATTTATGGTCCTAAAAATTTGGGAGCTATAAAATATAGATTTTTTGAAAATTTTTTGCTTTGACAGAATCTTTATACGACGTGGGACCTAAACGACACTGCGCATGCGCAAAATTTTTATGTAATATAAAATTTAAGACATGTTCGGAATTTAATTTAGTGGTCTCTTTTCTTCGATTTTATATTTAGGGGTCTAAATAAATTTTAGAATTCTTTATATTTTTTGTTTTTTATTTAATTTTTTTATACCTCTTTTAAGATAAAGTATTTTTTTAAATATTTAGGAATGAAACCTCATAAAGTACCCCTATAAAAAAAACTGCATCATTCTAGCTTAGTTTATAGATTTTCAAAATTTTTTGTAACTTTGGGGACAGCTGGGGGCTGTAGGGGGGTGGTAGAGAGCAACTGATATTTTACCTCTTTATTTTACGTACATGTCTATACAGGGTGAGTCAAGTTATACCCGCACCCCAAAAACATGGCTTAAAACACAAAAAAAAATTACCAAATTTATATATTACGATAAAGTGGTAACTAATCTACCTTTAAAAAAAAAATTGTTGTCCTAGCAATTTATTTGACCTATAAAATTAAAGAAAAATGATTTCAAGCAAAAATCTTACGTCCTGTTTTTTATATCAACTGATCAAAAATTTCTAACAAAATCAAACTGCATAATTTATTTAAAAAAATAATTGTTAGATTTTGAATAAAACCCATTTTTATATTATTTATCAAATATTTTAGTCTAATTTATGACTTGCTTAGTTGGAGTAGTAATAAATACCCTCATTATCACCCTCACTATTGAAGTAGATTTATGACCGACCCCTGGGTAATATCTACCTAGTTTCGTCCGGCTTCATTCAGAGCCGGAGTAAATAAAATTGTTCTTCTTAATCTTAGAACTGTTTTTGTTTTCTTAGATTTTATTTTCAACAAAAAATTTTAAGAAAATTAACAAATAAAAGCATAATTTCAATAAAAAAAATTGTTTAAATTAAAACTCTATCCAATAGTTTTAAGATAAAATAAAAAAAAGAATGGACGATAAAATATTAACAAGATGCATTTCTCAAACACTCTCCATAGATCAAAAGCATTTCAAGCTTTTCCAAATATGAATATTGAAAGGGCATTTTAAACACTTAAAGATAAATAAGAATTAATTGTCAAATATCGATAAAATTATACCACAAACCTTTAAAAAAACACTTGATCAACACACACTTAAAACTATAAAATTGTCAAAAATACTAAAATAAACACTAACACTAAACTAACAAACTAAATGCGAAGAAAAGAGAATCAAAAACGCGTACGTAACAAAATTTAGAAAATACTAAAAACAAGTGCCAAGAAGAAATAGGTAATCACAACTCAAACTTGTAATCAGAAATGAGATGATTGTTGTGTTTGTCTAATAGGGGCACAATAATTTACCTGATGGATTAGAAAGCTTGTCTCCCCTAAATGATGGGTTTTCATCATTTCTTTAAAAAAGATTAACATTCCATTTACAATAAACACATAAAATAAATGGATAAATTTCCATTGCAAGGCAACTATTCCCTAATCTGATCAGGGTTTACCTGGAAATTTCGAATAACAGACACGACAAATGCTAATGCAAAATTTACTTTTAATTAAGTTTTGACGTCATTCTAACTAAAATTTTCTGTAAAAAAAATCACCCCAAGTGTTGATCGGCAATAGAGATCTTTTAAAAATAAATAGACAATCCGGTCCTGGAAACTTGTAACCAGCTGCCTTAACCTTCAAGTTTTCATAATAGACGCGTGCCCGGTTTATGACGAATACCATAAATTTCAAGAACCACCACTCTAATGGGGTTATTTCTTGAATAAAATTTATGACTCTCTCATAAAGTATAAGGAAGTAAATGCTTCAATATCAAAATATTAAATAACAACAAACCACACATTTGCTCAAAAATTTAATTAGCTACTTTGATGCATTGTATCAAAATACACCTGTACACAAAAAATCGTTAACATTAATTTATAATTAAATGAGCAAAAGTGAAAAAAGTAACCGTACAAGTAAACAATTTGAAACTTGGAGAAAATCTTCTTCTATTTGCAAATATCACCTACAAATTTTTGGTGAATTTTTGCTTAATTAGAAATGGCTGTTTTTGGACTGCGGATATAACTTGACTCACCCTGTACAATACAAAAAAAAAATTATGAATCGGAAAAATTTTTTGGCCCCTCAACTATCTCGAAAATCCCTATTAGAGATCGGGGGGAAGGACGAAAACTTTTTTATTTATGGTTCTAAAAGTCTGAAATTTGGGGAAACAAAATAAGATTTTTTTAAAATTTTTGACTCTAACAAAAAATTTAGACGCGATCGAGTTTCCGAGATCTATAGACGTTTATTGGGGAATGCGTAGGGCCTAAACGGTAATACGTATGCACAAAATTTTTTTTAAGAATAAATTTAAGACATGTTCGAGATTTATTTTGAGGGTCTCCATTTGGGTGTTGGTCAGTAGCGCGCCGCGGTCAGGTTAGCCCCTGCTGGGTGTCCTAATACCCAAATCGGCAACAGGACACTTGCGCGCCGGTTGAGGATTAAGTATAAATAAATAAATTGTATCCGTTGATTATTTTTAACAAAAAACCTGCCTTTTTAAAAAGTTAGTTGTTCTCTTTATCGACATAATTATGAAAATTTCTAAATTTCTGAAGTATTTACAGTGAAAGGCAAAATAATCTTTTAGTACGTCTAAATACCTCCTTTAGATACTTGTAATTTTTAAAATAAAATCTTCTATAACTTAACCTTTTGTGACTCCTTTTAGTTCCATATTGTGCCAATTTTATCAACAAATGCATAAGTCCAAAATTTGGTTCATTATTATACTAGAAGTTCATTCATCAACATGAAGACCATGTTAAGTGTTAAACGTTACACTAGTGCAATTTCCGATAACTTGCACTAGTTCAGTATTATCGCTGTCAGAAAACGTCATGAAATGTCATAATAGTAAGAAAATGCAAGAAAATTGAATTTTTTAGTTATTTGGTTGGATGTTGCACTTGCATTTGAGATATTAATATTGAAAATTACTGTCTTCAATATGGAAAATAGTTGGAAATAAGCAGTTAAGAGGTTTTACCTGCTTTAATTACCCGGCGCGCAAGTGTCCTGTAATTAAAGAGTATCCAGCGCGTTACTGTCCTGTTGGATTAGGAATACCTGCGGATTTTATTGACCGCGGCGCGCAAGTGACCCATGCCCCTGCATTTTACCATTTAAATTTTTGGGGAAGAAAAAAATTATCAAAGTTGAAAAATGTGATTTTTCCAACTTCCAACCCTATTTTGAGGAAGAGGGGGTAAATTTGAAGAAACGAAATTATCAAATTTGTAATGCCCGGTTCAAAATACGTAAAAATAAGTGTCTCTTTTTTGTATACAAAATGTTGCTTTCCATCTCACATTCCCTCCGTATTAAATATTAAAAACGACAGTTTAACCTGGGACCATATTTGACTATCTTAAATACAAAATATGAAATGTGCAGCATGAATTAAAAATAGGTTAATAAATTATTGACTTTATTAGGTTTAGATGTTATTATCAACAAAAAATATTTTGTTTTTGTACATCACTAGCATTGAGGAATAAATAGCTCTTATTTATTTATTCCTCTATGATCACTAGCCACAACTCTTACTAATGAAACTTTTAAACATTCCCTCCAAAAGCCATTAGCGCCATCTATTCAAGATTCGTTGAACACAATTATAGCTTTTAATGAATGGCGGAAAAATCAAACAGAAGAATATTTTTTAGCGTAGTAATCTTTTGTGTAATACGTAAAAAAATATTTTTTATTGCTGTAAAACATAGAAAAATAGATTGTCGATGTTGAGACCCTATTATAAAAGTCTCATTTGATCACAGTTTTAAATTAATTTAATATTTTACAATGGCGCGATTATGTAATTACTTAATAGAACGAAGTAAATCAAATAAAGTGGGTCTCAACATTGTTTAGGTACTTTTACATGTAAATCCAAAATTTCAAGAAAATTAAATGCACTAGAAACACCTTCTTCGATCCACGTTCAAATCCTCCAAACACCCACTGGCCTTCAATTCGTCTTCTCCGATGGTACTTCCTCTTCCCAAACTTGGCTTCATCCACTTCGACGACAACGCCAGGTCCTCCAAGTTTAGCAGAATTGGAGATAGCCCAATCAACGCATACTTCACGACAAAATGAAGACCAATCAACAACGGTTTTCGTGCTACATTTAACTTCCCGTTGGATTAATTTTTGTTGTGGAAGTGGCAGAAAACACCACAAAACCATAAAATAAGAAATATTCTCAACAGACATCTTCGAGCCAGCAAACCAAGTGTTTACGAGACAACTTTTTTTAAAAGAACATCGAATATTTCTTTCATTCCTTCGTCTCCGGACTTTTTTGCACCAGTAGTACAGACCTTTAGCGTTTAACTTGGCTACACAACCGCACTTAGTGCAAATTTTAGTTTCGTTGAAGAATTGGTGGTTAAATAAAAACTGAACTAATTGTTCTTTATTATAACTTAGTCTTGCTACTTCACGTATTGTGAGATCGCAAAAATTGCAAATAGCTGCTGTCATTTCTGCGTTTTAATGACGCTATACTTCATTTGTTTTCCGCGCTAAAGTAAGGACATGCGCGGGAAAGCAGTCGCTAATTAAAATAAATATTTAACCAAAAATGAAAAAAGGGTAATACATATATAGTTATTAGGATAAAAGCAAATCAATTTAAAATTAAAAACATTATATTATTTTTTTAAAATGTTAAAATACCAAATAAAAAAGTGATTGGAAAGTACAATCTATTTTTAGTAGTACAACCTAATCTAGAGCGGTAAATTCTGATTCGTCAGAATTGTGATGATTTATTAATTGACAGATTTTAAAGTTGAATGGTTATGTTAACTAAACTGAATGAAAAATAGGTTTAACGAAAACCAGCTTTATTATTATTATGTAAAAATGAAACTATTACACAACAGAGTGAAACAGTACAACCAGAGAACAATAGAGAAGCGTCAAAAACCCCAATATGCAAACGCAAGTATTACTAAACTTTTCGTGTTCAACGATCTTTTTGTGGCGCTAAATTCAAAATTATTGCAAACTGATTTAGAAATCCATTATTGATTTATATTCAATGTAAGCTTGTAACTTACACATATTATTGTTTATATAAATTATTAGGAACGGTTATTGTAAACAATTTTTATCGGCTGTTTTTTTATATTCTGTTTTATTTTTATTAAAACTATTATGAAAAAACGTACTATCATTGTAACTACTTTTATTAAAGGTCAAATGCTTTTTATTACAAAGGAAATAACTATTCTAATAAATTTAGTGTTTTATTAGTGTTAGTATTTAATTAGTGTTAAATTCGTGTTAGTGTACAAAAACAATATGGACAAAAAAAAGAATACTGTGTATTGAAGTGATTCACTATGCAAAAACACTACAAATAACTCTAACTTGTGCTTTTTTGTATTCCCTAAAAAACCTTACAGGTAAGTGCAAACCAAACTGATACAAACACGTAAAGCCTTGATTACAATTATATAAATTAACGTAACTTAAGCAATAAAGGCTTGTTAAAATCACTTAAACTAGATTATTTTAGCAAATCTCTCAATGCAATGTGCTATTTGAAAAATTGAACAACGTAAAGCAGAAAAAACTGCATAATTATCAATTTACCTAATCAATTTACCAAATTTGCCAAAATTTTGTTAAGTTACGTGATTGTAGTAAAATGTACAGTCACGTGTGTAAAAATTGTTAGTCTTATAGTCCGGTTCGGATCTTAAGGGGGTTCAGTACCAAAAATTAATAACAACTTTTTTCAAAATAATCAAAGTGTTTGCTCCATTAGTGTTCATAGAATGCTGAAAAAATAATTAAAAATTTTTTTTTTAAATAATAAGCTGTAAAAAAAAAATTTTACTTCAAAAACAAGGCTTCATCATTTCACACCTACACGTATTATTTATTGACCCACAAAATTCTGCTTTTGCCATTGTAAAATAAACATTTTATCTTCTGATTCAACATGCGATTTTTTGTTTTAAACTTTCAGCTTTTAGTAATAAAAGGCTTGAAATTTGCCATAAAACACGAACTCTTCTCTTACTCCAGTAAGACACATTTTTTTATAGTGACACAAAAATCGTAAGTTGAATCATCGAGTACTTTATTTTTTATAATTTAGTAACAAAATTATATTTTTTTTACATATATTAACAAAATTGGAACTGAAAAACAGTGGATAATACTTTAGGTCACCGCCCAATATTTGGTAACGCCTTGTTCTGTTGTTAGATCAAGGCCATGACCGCCCTACTTGCTAAATGTTTTGAAAACAAAACAAAACAATTCTGAGAAAAAGAAAATGGAGTTAGAAGCTTGTATTCAATAATACTTGAATTTAACAAAATGTATTTTATTACAAATGTAACAATAATTTTTAACTTTTATTACAAATTGGTGATTGGGTAATTTTCCGAATTCTTGCACTCTGTAATTTAATTACACTCAACCAAACTGTAGCATAAATATAAAAAAGTGTACACTGATTGAATGATGAAGTTATTACAATTGGTCTAAAGAACTACAGTACTTATTATTTAACTGAATTTATAAACATCGATCTATGAATAAAAATTTATTAAATGAATATTAAGTTCATCGTACGTATGAAATCAAATTAATGAACGGTTCTTTATATCAATGAAAATATTTAATGAAACTATGTAAACTTTTCATTAGTTGATCTTTTCGTTTATTATTGTAATTATTAAATTAATAAATGTTGTAATATCTGTATGACTTATGACCACATTGTTTAATGTAAAGAATAAAAGTAAAATTTTGTTTTTGTAATCAAACAGACAACTAATTGATAAAACATTGTGTAAGTTAAAAAAAAAAAACATTACAAAAATTTTCATAATATTTTTTAATAAATTCTATCCAAAAAAGAGCAAGTTCTTTTATGCAGCGTAAACCAAAATTAGTGTTATTTTATGTTATGTGAAATTTTACATTGATTCTTACCTATAGGAATACTTGGAAACGAAGGAAATATCGCTTTTAAAAATAAAAGCTAGAAATTATAAGTAAAAACATAGTTGGTATATGGTTTATAATGTTTTATTAAATATGGTAGTTACAATTAAATTAAATTACGGTTATTGAAAATTAACGTAATAACAAAAGGCATAACAAAGAATTGTAACTAAATAATTATTATTAATTATTTCAATCTTACTAAATTAAAGTAAGTAAAGTGTCTAAATTAAAAATTACCTATATTTTGTTGAAAGAATAATAAATAATTATGGTTTGTACGAGATATGATTTTGCGCCCATTGTCAACGTTGTCAGACGTCATTCAGAGATGGGATTTCGTTTTGTTTATTGGTGTAAATATAAAAAATGTCACTCAGATAAAAAGAGCGGCGTTGCCAATGTGCACAATATTATACTGTGTAACAGTTTTTCTACAATGACCTTGTAGTGACTATACGAAAAAATAAAACAGTAAGCCCGGGGGCCGAATAGATATTAAAACGACCATTTTCTTGCAACATGAGCATAATATTCTAGAAAAACTCGGTTACTTTTGACAATCAACTGGCACAGAATTTTTTAACAATAGTTTGGAAATTTAAGTTTTTTCTTTTAGTTGTGCGTAAAATGTTGTAGATACCTGACTTTTGTTTTCTTTTTAATAATCAATTGTTTAAGTGCTATTAGACTGGTTCTCCCATTCGTAAATATAACAAATGGAAATTTCACTTTATTAAGTTGCAAACACTAAACATTGTTAACATTTATACGTTTTCTACTACGAATATGTTACACTGCTGCAGTTAAAACATTACAGAAACTTTATACAATTTGCGGTAAAAAAAAGTGGACATCACATTTTGTCACTGACTTTAAAAAGTGTATAAATCAATCATTAATTTATGTCTTATTTATGCACAATTAAAAGATGGTTTACACTTTTTTAGTTATCAGTCAAGATCTGACGTCGGTTTTTTTGCGAATTGTAGTTGCTGCAACATTAGCTAATGGAGTAACATTTATTATGTTGATCATAATTATTCGTTCAAATAATTGGGTTCTACTGTATTTCTGTGATTTTACAAAATACCTGGGTAGAGATGAGTGTGTTCTTTTTGAAGAAGTACTTGCAACTACACAAGTTTCCTGCATTTTAGAGTCGCTAAAATAAGTATTAATTTAAGAACTTATATTTTTAATAATTGTTACTTTATAAAATTATAAACAGTGGCCAAGCTTGCATGTTAGTAACAAATGGCGTTTCTCATGAACAGGTACAAAAATTTTAACCTTTTTCTTCTAAAAAACTTTGAATTAGGATTTTAAAGCTCTTAAACATAAACTTAAAACAAAACATTTACTTATTTCTCTAAAAATTACTTCATTTAGAAATATTTTAGTCTTATAAATGGCGTAATTCAAAAAATTGGAGCAAAATTTTAATCTGATATACAACAACACCAATAATAAAAATCTGCAATAAATTTTTTGTCTTATCTTGAATGACAACAAAATAACGGGTTTTTAAAAATATTTAAATAAGATTAAAAATATGTCAGAAATACTACTCTCATGTTTCTCTTTCAAAGTAACCTTATCGGTCATTTATATACATAGAAAATTAAAAACCTTTCAATCGAAGAGGCACTCTACCCCTTTGCTATTAGCTAGCTAGAAGAATGCTAGGCATTCTTGAGATGGGGGCTGCTGAGGCTAGGAGGTTAGGGCGACAAGATCGAGTTTAGTCTTACAAGTTGGCCTCTTCTAATTGAAAATTAACCTATTTCATATTTTTGCTAGAAATTTACAACAACAAGGTTATATAGGGTGCTTTATTTAAATGCGACATACTGTATCTAATATATATACGTAATTATTTTTAAAAAAATTACTGCACCAACACCGACGCCTAAGTGGTGACGCCTGGTGAGAGCCAATTTTTACAAAATATATACGTACAATTTAATATTTTCTGGTATCAACAGATCTTCATTTAATAAATCCATACCTATTATGTATGGTCATTTGTCAAAATATGTGCATTCTCTAAATCTATAGTGCTACATTGTTAAAAAAATAAGAAAAAATAATGTTTGCTAATATTTACTCATTTGGCAATGCCGAACAGTCAGGTACAGAAAGTCCTGGTGTTCTAAAAGCTGATACACTTTCAATAAATTCTCTGTTTTCATTTCTATAAATTGATTTAAAAATGTAAACAATAAAAATGATAAAATAATCTGTACTTTGTCTTATTCTTTTTTTTTAATTTTGAATCTGAGAAGATCGTTTCGAATTCTTTCTTAATCGTGAAAAGCATTTTTGGCTTTCGGCATGATTATTACCCTAGACCTTAGATGCAAGCAAATAAATGCATAAAATGTTTTTATGCAATTTCATCGAAATTCGCTTGGTTCAGATTCTAAGTAAAACAGTCTCTAGAGTGGGGTAGTCAAAACCTGTAGTCAAAACAATCGCAAATGTGCGACGAATCCGCTCAGCTAAGTGTTGCTAATATTTCACGCGATTAATGTCCACTTCTTTATGTGACCCTCTCTACCGTTCAACCGGTAGGCGGTACAAGCAAAAATATTCTATTTGGAACTACTAGCGCCCCTATAGCGGATTTAGTTTGCGTAACTAACTACCGAACCTCCTTAAAATACTGACCCGAAACTGCAACAATCATTTTTTGTGTTATAAATTAATAACGATTTCTTTGAAAAATTGTACTCGATATAGACGCATTTGGAGCTTTACATTTTTAGCATAATTTTTTTTTGTCGAGAGGTGTAACATTCTCACACGTGACTGTACGTATTTACATACTTATTTCAGAAAAATATTAATACAGTTGTAATAAATAATTAAATTTAATAACACCTTACTTAAAAACAATTCATTGTATGTATCAGCTAAGTAAACACTTTGTCTATCTATTAACAGATTCAAAGTATGGGCGTTAGCATGTGGTAGAAGAGATTTGTTAGACAAAGACGAAAAATATTTCAGAAGGTACAAAATTTGTGCAGCACACTTTGAAGATAGAATGTTTTCCAATCCGCAAAGAAATAGGCTCCAATTTGATGCTGTTCCCACGAAACACGTGATAGGTGACTATAATTTATTATTTTCTTCGCAATTCTTCTGTTAAATCTAAAATATTTATATAGTTTAGTAACTTAATAGTGAAATGTAATATGTAAATGTATTTCTAACTTTTAGGAGGAGCGACTGAAGTCCCTTCAACCTCTGAAGGACAGACAGATTTGCCGTTGTTGCCTTCGACATCGGTGATGCCTTCCACTTCGTTGATGCCGTCCACATCTTCCAAAATACTTTCAGATGAAGATATGTACCCGTCAACTTCTTTTAGCAGCAGTGGTACACAAACTGGTGCTAGTTTATCATCAAACACGCCTAGAAAACAGGCACTTAGGCGACAAATTTTACAACAATTTCTTAATCCGTCTACCCAAGAATTTGGAGATAGCGCCTGGTGTTTTGTCATTTATTTATGCCACCAATAATTCTCTGACCATAAACTATTGTGCATTTATCATCAGACTTTTATATTGAGTTTCATGTATCTATTTCTTTTACTATAACTCACCTACTGTAATCAAGTTGATTAGGATAACCAAATTTCAAATTTGTTCGAAGTGTAATCAACTAATTTACTGTATTTTCCACTTATAGAACTTATAAATTGGTGTATTTAAAAATTTGTTGATTTGGATTTTTCAATGTTATTAGCGACTCTTTATAGAAACTTTGTATTGTCGTTTTGTTACCTAATAAAATGTATTAAAGATTATCGTTGTAAGTTATTTATTTTACCTGAACCAGAAGAACAAATTAATATTTATTAAATTGAGGTTATAAAAATGATAAACATTTCAGAACTGTCAAAAGTTAGTAACATTTAGTACGATATTGGTAAATAAAGAAGGTTTGGCACAACAGTTTAATTTAAAAATTCAAGGTCAACCATGTTTAACGAATTTCTGGAGTTAAAAAGATATGTTCACATACGAACATTTCGTAAATTTAAAATTTACGGAATATTATATCTGTTAGGCATATATTGGGACGTAAATTTCATAGAATAAGATTTATTCTTTCTATTTTGTACAAAAAATAGAAGGTAGATTAATTTAGTTTTAAACTATGCCGAATTTTCTAACATGCTGTAAAACGATTGACGCTTCTCTATTGTTTTCTGGTACAACACAAAATAAGTGTGGCACCCTTTCAATGGCGGTTTAATGCAAGATTGTTGTGGTGCAGAAAAAGCAGGTTTGTCCTTCTTATGCTTTAATTTAAATAGTTTTTAAATTTTTGCCACCATAATCGTAATCTGCAAGTAATTTGCTTTAATTTGACGTATAACACATTTAAAAACAATCGGTTTTAACGATTCTCGCTATAGTAAACAATTACCAAAACGAAAATTGTTGGCATTTAGTGATGAACCTCAAGTTATAGACCATATTAGAAAACACATTTTCATTTATTTAATACGTCAATCAGACGTAGGTGTGGAATAGGTATGATTAAAAATACAAAGCTTGGCGTGCTTTAAGATTCCCTGGAAGTATTGATGCTATGCAGAAAGTGGAAGTTTCAGATGATAAAGAAACTGAAGAGGAAGAACAAGAACAAATTTATGATTCAAGAGCAGGAAAAGTGAATATGAATTTACTCCAATTAAAATTTCATGCAAAAGCTGTATCTAAAGATTTATTACAGTGTAGATTTGCCAAAAAAACAAATTCAAAGTCAAGGAAATGTTTCACTGAATTGGCTGAACAGTATGTATTGAGATCCTAGCATAAAACAAATTTATTAAAACTTGTCACAGTTTTAGGAAATTGGGATCTGGTACATACCCATTAGGTGTTAAGAAAGTTAAATTAGCTACTGATGATTATAATACAAATATCAGAAAAACTGTGAATAGATTAGTTAAATTTGATAAGAAGGTAAAAGGTATAAAAAATCGTAAAAGAAAAGCTGAAAATGAAATGCAGTTGAGAGGCGGAAAGAGAATAAAAATTGTCGAAAAATTGCGTGTGATGCTTCAAGATGACCAGGTTAGAGTTGTAATAAAGAAACGCAAATTTATTGATGACACACCTGCCGTTTCTGCCTTCCCAGGTGACACAGAAGCTTCGTCTCTAACAAATATTTGTTCCCACTTCTTTAAGTGTTTTACCAGTTAAAAGTCTTTGAGATCTTTACTTGTTACAGAAGCCATAATAGACGGTAGTAGAATATAATCAAACAAGATTTAAACATTTTATATACCAAAAATTGTAATCTATTAAAGCATAATTCAAATCAGAAAAAGACAAGAGCCGAGTTTAAGCTGCGCTGCGCCATAACTATAATACAAGTGGCGTAACACAAGTCTGACAATTAGCAAAACAAATTCACAACAAACGAATAAACAATACAAAATAACTTTTGTTGTAATCGCGAATTCGGAAAAAGGGTTCTGCAGAAACACACCAGTTATACTTATGCCTGGTTTATTATCGACTCTACATGTTCTCTGCTCGGTGGCTGAATCGGGACTGCCTCAAGAAACGGAGCTTAGATACCAATAATAACAGACCAAAACTACCTACCCCCTCCTTCTATATCAAGGACATTACAACACCTTCCCCTTATAATTAAATTTTGCGCAATAGGGCAAAATTTTACAAAGATAAAAAGGTAAAAAAAAAATAATAGAGAAGAAAAAATACATGGGGGAAGAAAACTTAAAATTAACTTAACTAACTATTAACAAAAATAAAATGCTATGAATACCTGGTGGGAAAAAAGAAAAAAAAAAACTTAAAATTTACCTAACTATTGACATAATTACGGTGCCTATGATAGAATCTTAAATCTATAACAAACAGTTGTTTACATACACGAATTATGTTTTTATTATTATTTAGTCCGTAAAGAGCTTTAGTCGGTTAAAGTGAACTCTAACTGGCTTTTTGTTAATTAGAATAGTACAATTTGCATCCGAATCTATTGACTGGACTTCATAGGGACAACTATAAATTGGTTGTAATTTCTTTGATTGACCTAATGAAGGCGATTCATTGAATAGTAATACCTTGTCACCAACAGCTAATGATAAATTATTTATTTTTTTGTCGTAGTAAGATTTTGATTTCTCCTTTTTTTGGAGTAATGTTTCACGTGCAATCTGATGAGAATGCTGCAATCTCGACTTTAATTCTGAATAGTAATCATCGTAATTATAGTTTATTTCTGGATTTTTACGGACGGCAAATGGCAAAGTAGCTTTTCGTCCGAACAATAGTTCAAAGGGACTAAACCCAGTTTGGGTGTGTGGGGTTGTATTGTAGGTAAAAGTTGCAAAAGGCAGGAATTCGTCCCAGTTATTTCTATCTCGATTAATGAATGTTCTTAAATATTCGACTAGTGTTCTGTGTGTACGTTCTAGGCTACCATTTGTTTGGGGGTGGAAACTGGTACTTTGAATTTTTTTGATGCCTAATAGTTTGCATGTTCCTTAAAAATTTTACTTAAAAAGTTAGTACCTTGATCTGTCAAGATAATTTCAGGTGCTCCATATTTGCAGATAATTTCAGTTGTAAATTTTTTAGCTATGGTTTGTGCTTCTTGATTTTCTATAGGAATGGCAATAAGGAGTTTTGATAAGTCGTCAATAAAAGTTAATATATATTTATTATGATTGTCCGTTGTATTTAATGGACCCTCTATATCCAAGAACACTTTTTCAAAGGGTTTTGTCGATGTGGTTGTTAGTGTCATTGGTACTCTAGTTTTTTTTGAACATTTATTCTTTTGACAAAGCTCGCATTTTTTTATGAAGCGTTTAATGTCTTTGTACATTTTGTGCCATTTATAATTTTCGCGAATTCGATTGAATGTACGGTTTATACCTTCATGACCTCCCAGTTTAGTAATGTGATACTGTTTTATAATATCTTCAATTTCTTCCTTACTCAAATTATCATTTGCGTTGTTATGGAAGATTTCTATTTTAATATTAGTATTTTTGAAAATGTATCTGAGCATTAGGCGAATGGATTGAATTTTAATTTTTTCAACTTTACAGTTTGAATTTGGAAATGCTAATTCCGTGATTTGATTTGTAAGACAAAAATCACGTAGATTTTGTAATGCATAGAAGATATCTTGATATTCAGATTTATTGGTATTGTTATCTCTTGTTATTAAATAAATTAGATATTTGTCGTCTGTTTTTAAGTATACTAGGTTTCTTAATTTAGGATTTTGGATTTGCAGTTCAGGAATACTATTATAATAGTCTACTTGACTCGATAAATTTTTATCTGAAAAATAAATTATATTAGCGTCTGATGAGCAATCAGCAGTGCTGCTATCACGATCTATTATGTTCGCATTTATAACTGTATTTGACTCTATATGATCGAGATAATCGGCAATTTCGTCAGTTTTTAAGTTAATGTTATGAATTTGAATTCTACTAAGGGCATCTGCGTTCACGTTTAATTTCCCAGGTTTATGTACAATCTCGAAGTCATATTCCTCCAGTTTTAATCGAAATCGCATGAGTCGTGATGAGGGGTTGGATATTGAAAAAATGTATATTAAAGGCTTGTGGTCAGTAATTATTTTAAACCTTTTTCCGTATAAATACGGTCGGAAATACGTTACACCGTAAACAATTGCCAGTAATTCGCGTTCGATGGTCGAGTAATTTTTCTCAGCCTTGTTAAGCATACGTGATGCATAGGCGATGGGAAGGTCTTTTCCGACAGTACCTTGTGAAAGAACGGCCCCTAAGGAATTTTGACTCGCGTCCGTGGTTAATATAAATTCTTCGTTAAATTTAGGAAATTGTAATATTGGAGGTTGTATCAATTTGTTTTTTAAGGTTTCAAAAGCTTTGTCACAGTCAGCATTCCATTCATATTTAACATTTTGCTTTAATAATTTATTTAATGAGAATGATATCTCAGAAAAATTTGGTATAAATTTTCTGTAGTATGACGCAAAGCTAATAAATGACTTTAATTCTGTTTGATTTTTTGGTTTCGGATATTGCTGAACTGCGGATGTTTTATTGTGATCGGGTTTTATTCCCTCTTCAGAAATTATATGTCCCAGGTACGTCACTTCTTTTCTAAGAAAATCGCATTTACTGGGTTGAATTTTTAAGTTGTATTCATCTAACCGGGCAAATATTTCGCGAAGTTTTTTATTGTGATCTAAAAGGCTGTTACCATAAATTACGATGTCATCCATATAGACAAAACATTTTATACCTTTCAAGCCGGTTAATACATTATCCATCATTCTTTGGAATGTGGCGGGTGAGCCCTTTAAGCCCATTGGTAACCGTTTATAATGATAGTGTCCCTCAAAGGAGAAAGCTGTTAAATGTTTACTTTCGTCATTTAAAAGAATTTGATGGAATCCTGTTGCCAAGTCGATAATAGAAAAGTATTTCGAGTGCCCTAACTGCTCTAAAATTTCAACAATATTCGGTAAAGGATAGGCATCGGATTCAGTGACGTCATTTAGTTTTCGAAAGTCTACAACAAGTCTCCAACGTTTGTTGCCTTTAGCATCCGGTTTTTTGGGAACTATTAAGATTGGCGCATTATAGGGAGAATTACTCGGTTCGATTATGTCGTCTTCAATCATTTGTTTCAGTTGTTGTCGAATTTCGTCTTTTTGGTGATGCGGTATCCTGTAAGGTTTTGTGTATATTGGTTTTTTGTTTAACAAGGGTATTTTATGCGTTATTGCGTCCGTATGAGTTAGGCGGTCGCCATCAAGATAAAAGATTTTATTGAATTCTTTACAAATGTCTATTATTGAATTTTTTTCTTCCTGGTTCATGTGATTACAGTCTATTAACGATTCTAGTTTTTGTAACCGATTTTCATTGGAACACGACAAGGTTGTCGATACATTATAATTATTTAAGTCGTCAAATTCAATTTGATTAGTGTCGAACGTTATAGCATTTTCATTTGCATTTATTATTTTTATGGCACAAGAACCGTCCTTGTTGTGGACAATACAATTGGGGATATATAATCCGGGAACTATTTGCTTTTGCAGACACAGTTGGGTATTTTTAAATTTTACTTTTATTCTAGCAATAAACTCGGTTCTAGGAGGGACGGTAATATTCGTACTAAAATTGTTAGACGGGTTTATTATGGGTTTCTCCGAAATATTTGTAAGAGGCGGCTCTAAGGGATTTACAAAGGGGAGCTGAGCAATCGACCCATTAGCGGCAATTCTCAAAGAAGAGTTTGAATAAAGTATGTCGCAGCCGTAGGTAGATAAAAAATCGTTTCCCAAAAGTCCATTGCTATTTATAGGAAAATTTTCCGGGACAATATAAAATTTGTGTTTGAATATTATACCATCTGGAAGCGTTAGGGTCCCAATACACATGCCGTACGTTTTCACAGTATTTTCGGTAACTCCTTTGATTTCGACAGTTATTTGTGAAAAAATTTCCGCATCGTAATTTGTACAATTTAATTTTAACAAGGAAATATCGGCGCCACTATCAACTAACATATTGCAATATTTTGTTGTCGATAAATCTAAATTAATATTTACATGGGGGCATTTATTTACACTGGGAACAATGGAGAATATTCTGGTTTCAAAATTTAAAGTTTTATGATTAATATTAAAATTACTTTCATCGGATTTACTTATTGCGTATACTGATCTGTCGTAGTTTGTGATGTCGGGACAGTTTTGATCTCGCGGACTCGAATGCCACTGCCTGATACACTCGGTCCGGAACCGTTTCCCTGTTGTGTATTTTGCTTGTGATTAGAAATATTTTGAGTTGGATCTTCAAGTTCATTTTGCCTTTGCCTACCGTAGTCATTATTTGTACTGCGATATTGATTCGTTCCGCGGGTATTAGAATTGTGCAAGTCGTGACTGCCATTTCCATCAGATTGGTTGGTATAAAAATTTTGACGTCGCGAGTTATTGTACGATCTTTTGCGACAATTTTCTAGTACATGACCATTTTTGTGACAATATCTGCAATACGGAATTTCGTTATCGTCGCGATTATTTTGTCGAGAATGGGACGAGCTTGCGGTACCTTGGTAATGAACCATTGTGGAACGTTCTTCTTCCACCGCGGTTTGAATCGCGTCGCGTAATTCTGTCGGCCTAGATGCTTTTACAATTATTCTTACCGGGTCATTTAACCCATCAACAAACGCTTTCAATGCAGATTTTTTATTAAGGGATAAAACTGTTTCGACTGCATCTTCACCTTCAAGCCCGTTGCACATTACGTTATTTAGATCATGCTGCAATTTCTGAATTCTTTGAGCAAATGTTCTGACATCGTCTCGTTTTTGGGTACACGTTAAGAGTTCTATTTGAATTTCAGTTAGAGTTTTCTTTTCCGAGTAATGCTCTTGCAAATCATTTTTTAAAGAATCCCAATTTTGATATTTATTGTATCTAACTAAATTATACGCGGAACCATCTAATTTTGTTTTAACAATTTCTAAAAATAGTGCTTTATTAGCAGCTGACGTAGCTGTAGCTGAAACAATATCGCAACATGCTAAGAATTTATGAAGTTTTTCTTGATCCCCTGAAAATTCGGGTATCATTTTTAAAGCCGTTTCAACTGAGAAAACCATTGCGTTATTGTTTTCAGTTTCAGGAATGTTCCTATTATCTAAATTTTCACTTTCGTCGGACATAAAATAAATTACACATGAAAAAAAAAAAAAAATAATGAAAGAGTATCAATAGTTCAACGTTGACGAAGGTAACACGTTTGTTACGCCGTGAATAATTTTTGTGACTTACTGATACTGACTGCTGCACAACTCACTAAGGTATTTCTATTATCACTCACTCACTACCATCACTGGATACTTTTGATATGAAGGACTGCCGACGACCTGGTCTTGGAAAATGCGGTGGCTTGGACCGCACGGTGGCCTATTGGAGATGATTCCGAGGAGGATGTTGATTTATGGACGGATCAATTGTTGTATCCGAAGTGCAGAAGTAACTTGGCTGTCTGACACTTACCTTTCTAAATATCGCGATTTAAACTTACGGCAACTTGTCACGATTTTCGATTTCGAAAAAAAAAAAAAAACACTCGCACAAGTGCCGTAAAAAAAATCGAACCCCACACCTGACACCACTGTTGTAATCGCGAATTCGGAAAAAGGGTTCTGCAGAAACACACCAGTTATACTTATGCCTGGTTTATTATCGACTCTACATGTTCTCTGTTCGGTGGCTGAATCGGGACTGCCTCAAGAAACGGAGCTTAGATACCAATAATAACAGACCCAAACTACCTACCCCCTCCTTCTATATCAAGGACATTACAACACTTTAATAACCAACAAAACAAAGCTAAATTGCAAACAGTAACCTTCAAATTTTAAAAAAGCGCTCAAACCATAGATAAGAGAATTTTATATGTAGATATTATATACAATTCGCGACAATAAATTAATAAGTTGTGCTACATTTTTTGAGCTTTGTATTTAGTGATTGTTTTGAGTAAAATTTGATGTTTGTATCTGTTATCTATATAGACCCCTAACTTCTTAACGTTTTTGTGGACAATAATCTTACTAATTATTGATTTAACAGGGAGATGTTAATTAGGCCCAGTTTTATAATCAACGGTTAACTTTAACTACTTTTATTATTTACTATAGTTATAATTTTTAAAACAATTACTATAGTTACAATTGTTAAAACAATTATAACCATGGTGAATAACCAGTAGTTAAAGTTAACCGTTGTATGTAAAACTGGGCCTAATTGATTGACTATGTTTACCAATATTGTTTCTTTACAATTGCAGATTGTTTATTTATGTCGTGTTGTAAATTGTTGTTTTTATTTTGGCAGCGTTTTTTTAGCCAACCAACCCCAGAGTTCAAAGTCTGAAGTTGTGAAACTCTAATATTTAACATAATTAATTGTTTAAATGTTCCAGCAGTCATATAGTTGTTTATATTTTACTAAATTAACAACGTTTGAGTTTAAAATCAAAGATTTTCAATTTTATTTGTTCAAAACTTTAAATTGAATAAGGTCGGAATTTTTTGACAAAAACGATTCACTTCCTAATTACAAAAACCACGGTTTAAATTACCAAAAACTTAAAGTTAATCAAAAACAACTACATTATATACCTAGGTATAATTTGTTAATCAGTAAATATTTATACAGTAAAAATAAACTAAAATTTGTCTTAAATATGGCATAAATTTTAAAAAGTCACGCCGAATGACATCACTTTCGTGGGCTTTCATTTGACTTCTGATTGGCTTAAAGATGATCTAATTAATTTTAGGAACCCTATCTCAAGGATAGCACAGCAATCGGTGTTGTATTTAAAAGAAACTACGTGCTTTATATTTAGTACTTTAATAATAAGGCATAACAACGTGTGCTATACTGTGAGGTGATGAAGCCCTTCTGCTCTCAATCCACGGATCTCGTTAATAAGAATCTCGTTTTATAATGCGCTGCGCATACCACTTCCTTATGTATTCCCCTCTTCAGCTTCCCCGCTTTTGAGAATTAAGTTGGTTGCACTGAATTTCAACAACTTTGAACGATGTTTTGTGGTTCTGAACCAAGCTTAGTATTTTCATTTTAGAAGCAACCGTTGGATGGCGCAGATAGAGATTACTTTAAGTAATATGTTTCAATTTTGATAATAAAACACACATAAATTCAGTAAATTGTATATCAATGCTTTATTAATATTCCACTATTTTATTAAAGGTGACATATAGCATGTTAATAACGTACAAACAGTATATATTTCATTTATAGTACCTAACATAGATATTGGTATTGTTTGCGATAAAATTTTAAACGTTTTAATTCGTCTAATTGCTTTTTCTACATGCACCCGTTCATGTGCAATTGTTCGCATATCATCCACGTCATATGGAGAAAATTGCATGCCGTTTATTCGAAACGTGGAGATATTTAAAGTTATTCCAATATTCTGTAAGACATCTTGTATTTCAAACCCCTTGTCGGTCAAAATAGTGTCTCCTGGTTGTAATTCCCCTAATTCTAATTTCTTCCTAAACATCCATAAAAACTGGCTATCTTCCACTATTTTTTTCTCAGATATGGATCCTGTAACAAACCTGTTTATTGTAAATATTATTACATCTTTTCCATATACATTACCAGTGAATAATGGTGAAGAAAAAACCACAGTCCCATTAGGGTTAATCATAATTAACGCCTTCAATGTATTCGTTCCCTTGTAATGGGAATAACATTGACACTGCCTTACTAAAGAAGAAGGTTTCTCTATTTCAAATTCTGTGCAATCAATGCTCCCAATGCAATTTGGATATTTATTCCGAAACGCCGCAGTTGCACGCAATAAAAGAAAATCACGGTGGGGAAATATTTTTAAGGACGATAACTTGACATACAGCAAATTTATCCATGCCAGAAATATTTTCCCTGCCACAGATTTAGAAATACCAAACATGTCAGCTAATGTCTGATACTCAAAGCCTCGTCTTAATCTCATTAATGTGAGAAACATTTCATTTAAGGGTGTTAATTTGTGCTGTTTCTTCCATAGTCCTTTAACTGGTGTTTGATGCACAGCCCCAGTAGCACCTTTTTCCTTTTTAAGTACATATCGAAATATGACTAAAAACATTTGATATGATTCAATGCCGGAGTAATAATTTTTTTTTTATTATTGTACCTAAAATTTTCAATCAGGAATGGTGCTTTCCTAGCAATGTGTGGCACAAAACAAAATATCACCTTTCTTCTTTTACGTTGAGTGTTATTACTCTCTACAGGTTCTGCAAGATCAACATGTTGCACTACTTGCTGTGTTACCTTCCCCCTTTCACGTTGAGTGTTATCAGCCTGTACAGGCTCTATATGCTCATCATGTTCCACTACTTGCTGTGTTGCTGGAGCAACCTCTACGCTTGGAATAACACCAGGTTTTAATCTTATCCTTGTTGCAAAGTGAAACATATCGTCTGCTTTGAAATGCTTTATGCACACCTATAATTTATGTCTGATATTATTATGTAGTTGTAGGTAATTATTACTTACCCTAGACTTCTTGTCGATTGAATTGGGCTCAATTTTTAGTGCCTCAATCCAAACCTGCCGTGTTTTTTTTGGAAAAGAAAAAAAATGCACATCCGGATGGGTTCGCTTTGTTGTTTGTTGAGTTCTCACAGTGTGGAATGCAACACCGCATTTTCGTTTGTCCGTAGATCTGTAAATACACAACGAGTAAACAATACAAACAAAGTATTTCTTTTATTAAAACGTCGCTAACACATGCAACATTATTATGTAGAAGTAACTTTAATAGACTTACCTACGACACTATAGGCGCTTTCCATTTACAAGTTTTTGCAGATGGTTTCACATCACTTCACTTTACGAATTGTTCCTTTTACAGAATGACATTTAAGTGAAGTGATTAGAACTGAATTTTTCTTCTTCCCCCCTTACCGATGCAGCACTACCTTCCGAGGTAGCGCAAAACTGAAGTGTTTTCATCAATTGGTAGAGGGGGAAGTGTGGACGTTAGATTAGTGTGTATTTGTTGAGGTTATGTTAAAATAAATATTACTTTGACGCATAAAGTGGGGGAAATCGTTCCTTTTGCGATACGATTGCCTGCTTTCATGAAGTGAAAATTTCATTTCACATAACGAAGTGATCTGATAAATTTGAGTCTAAAAGGAAAGCTACTTATATAAAGCGTTTACGCAAATTCAGCTCGATCAGCTGAGTTATTCTTTATTGAGGGTTACTGATCTGGGTTTGTAATCGAGATGTGATCGTGATCGACTCGGCTGACCAGTGACCACTGAGTACTGACCCAAGGGCCAAGACCTACCTCACTGTCTCAGTAGCAGGAGCAGGGTAGTTTTTTAGGCCCAATGAATCCGCATGCGCATGGGATAAATGTTTGTGCCTTTTGTGGTATTATTAGTTTAGTACGGTGGTTTTATTGAGATTTAATCTACTGTTACAACACTAGTAATACCAGAGTAATACTAATTTGCCATTAAAAATAAACTAACCTCACACCACAACCATAACACAATCAGCTGTGCTTTGGGGATTTTCACGTTCTCCCCAACCTGTTGAGGGGTTCCATTTTTCACTAGATTTGAAAAAAGTGGGGTTGGCGCTATACCTGTCCGCGCATTATAAAACGGAAATTACGGGTTAAAGAGATCCGTGGATTGCTGCCAACCTATATCTACTTAAACTATGTATGCAACTGCATATACAACAGTCGGCGCCATGGTTATATACCGCACGTTTCTGGTATCCTGTTCCTAAACGTTTGACTCACAGTTGAGTTTTCCCAGAGAAATAGTCTTATAGAGAAGTCTGATGGACTATGCGTGTTAGCGGAACATAATTAGCAGCCATTTTGACACTCAAGCATGCCGTAAATTTAAAAATAAACTTATCACAAAAAATAGTTATGGGGTGGAAAAGTGTGACGTCAAAAATCCGCGAAAATTCTCACCCGCATAATAGCTCATTCACAGTGAACATAATTCATTTAGTAGTTGGGGTGCGTTCAGATTCAATTTATCTTGTCGACTATAAGTTATTCAAAGAATAAAAATAAAAGTGGTTAATTTCACAATCAATTTATATGAAAATTTTTTGACCGATAAATTAATTCAAATACTTTACAGTCGAATATAAACGCGTTATACTAAAAAAATTTATCACCGGGTGATATTTTGAACACAGTCGTCGTTGTCGTAGTAACCAACTGTCATTTGTCAAACATAACCTCGATTTTCAATGAGGTAAAAGGGTAAAAGGTACATTTTTTGTAAATTTTTATTATACAAAACCAGACCAAACACGTTTTTCTATTTTGATACGACACGAAATTATTCGTAGGTGAGAATAATATCACATTATTCTAATATTATTTCAAGCTAACTTTGCGAGGTATGTAAACAAAGATTTTTATCAAATTGCTTTAATTAATTAAATAATTATAATTAATTACAGTCAAAATCTGTAAAACTGTATCGAGGGCTTAATGTAGCGCTCTTCTGGGACCCATTTAAAAAAATCCATTTTTTTTTGTTAAAATGGGAGCAGCTTAAACTTTACGTTTATTGCAAGGCCTGTGTTTGACACTCTCTGTTAATTTTTCAAATAAAGTTTAAACAAACTTTGTTTAAACATTTTTCTTATAAAATAATACCTAGATTTTGCTTTTCTAATAAACAGTCAAGTACTCTTAAAAAGTAATTTTTATTTTAATACTTGACTTGACTTGATTTCAAGTGAAGTCAAGTAATTAGCTTGAATATCAAGTCAAGGCGCGAATCTCTATTGATTTAGCAAAACATTTATTAAAAAGAATAATTTATTACAAAAGTTTAAAAATAGTTTATAATAAATACAATTTTGTTTCATATGTAATAATTTTTGTGTTTCAATTTTAAACACATCTCTACGTCGTTTTTGAAATTCTCCAAAGTTGATAACGTCCTTTAAAATGATTCTTAATTTTTTTTACGTTTTTACTATGATATAAAAGGTAGAAATTTTAATATCAAACATCTTTCCATAGCGTTTTTAAAACCACTCTAAAGTTGACAACGTCTTTTAGCATGATTCTTAACATTTATCAACAATATTTTTTTATTTTGATAAACTCCTTCAAAGTTGATAACGTTCTTTAACATTATTCTTAATTTCATTTATATTTTTACTATGATATAAGAAGCTTACGAAAATATTGTGCAAGCCCTTTCATAGTCCTTCATATTTATATTAGATAGTATTTTTCAAAGGTTGATATAAATATAAATCTGCTTAAAGGTAAACAACATCTGTTAGTAGTAATAGTAGTATTTAGCTTTTGTATTATTTAGTTTGGAACATTTTTTTTTGTTTTACTACCATTAAGTTTATAGAAAAAAAATATTTTCTACCGCTTTTTCTTTTTAGTTAAGTACTATCTAAGCATGTGGGAGGGGGAGAAGAATATGTTGACACATCAGTATCCTGAACCAATGGGGGTTGTTGCCAAAGCAGTCCTCAGTTGGCTCTCTACACCAGTTTATTACGTCTATGAGAAAATCGAGAGTATGCTACCGACGAATTTATTGCAGCAATTGTCGAGAATTTAATTTGAAACAAGATTCGAACTTGTACTTGTGTGGTAGATTTAGGCGATAAATGATTTATAGTAGGTAGGTGTTTTTTAAATTATTTTTCAGTCATTATATATATTTTGTGTTATGATTGTAAGATTTTTATGGGCTGTTTTATTTTATATTATTTTTTCTTGTCATTCAAATAAAAACAAAGTGTTTGTCCAAATATTATTTAAGAAAAATTTGATTATGCAAATAAATGACATATAATGGTGTTTGTTTGTGACTTAAATTAGTTTTTATTGCATTCAAAAATTGTACAAGTGACGAAAATAAAACTGTACGATTTCTAAACAAGGTTTATTTAAGTTTTTTTTTAGTTATACAAGGTTAACACAGAAAAACGTTATTGTATACAATTACCTTATTTAGTATTACTAAGGGTTATTTAAATCACATTACCTTAAGTATTTCAGCAAAGATTTTAACGTAATTTAAAGTGCTAAAACAGATTTTCATGCACTCTTAGAAAATTAGCAATTTACCTCACAAAACTTGACAATATTTTGTTAAGTTATTTTAAGTGATTGTAAACAAGCTTTTACATAAACAACTTATTACATTATTGATAGTAGATTGTTTAACAAGTTAAGAAAAGTGGTCGTTTTCAAGTGAGTGGAAATGTTTGTATCAAATTTACACGAACGAGGAAAAATCACTTTTCTTAGGAGTTGAACATGCTATTTTCTTGTATTCTTAATGGAAAACGTAGAAAACCTAAGGATATTTAAAAAAAATGTTTTTCTACAATCTTTAACATAGTTAATTTCCTATTAAAAGTAAACCGTAGCAACGCATAACAACAAGTTAAGTGTACTTATTCATACTTATTTGTTTTGATTGGTTGTGTCGCTAACTAGTAAAGTATTGCTAATTAGTAAAATAAAGTATTGCATTTTTAAATTCTACCTAATCAAATGGCTGTCTTCTATTAAAGATACAAAAAATAATAATTATATGCCTTGGTTACTAAAAGCTAACAGACAACAATAAAACTACCAATATTTTAATATATTAAATTTCGAACAGAGCTATAAAATAAAAAATAAATTATGTATACGTAGTTCTAAAGACTTACGTATAACACCAGTAAAATTTTTATTTTTTTATCTCAAATAATAGCTAAGATAAATTTAAAAATTTTTGTTCAGAGTGATAGAAAATTCAACATATTAAATTTAGAACAGAGCTATAAAATAAAAAATAAATTATGTATACGTAGTTCTGGAGACTTACGTATAACACCAGTAAAATTTTTGTCCTTCTTTCTCTACTAATAGCTGAGATAAATTTAAAAATTTTTGTTTAGAGTGATAGAAAATTCAATATATTAAATTTCGAACAAAGCTATAAAATGAAAAATAAATTATGTATGCGTAGTTCTAGTAAAACACCAGTAAAATTTTTATTATTTTATCTCTACTAATAGCTGAGGTAAATTTAAAAATTTTTGTTCAGAGTGATAGAAAATTCAATATATTAAATTTCGAACAGAGCTATAAAATAAAAAATAAATGATGTATACGTAGTTCTGAAGACCTTCATATAACACCAGTAAAATTTTTATCTGTTTATCTTTACTAATAGCTGAGATAAATTTCAAAAATTTTGTTCAGAGTGATACAAAATTCAATATATTAAATTTCGAACAGAGCTATAAAATGAAAAATAAATTATGTACACGTAGTTCTGGAGACCTACGTATAACGCCAGTAAAATTTTTATCCTTTTATCTCTACTAATAGATGAGA
The DNA here is from genome assembly GCA_029207805.1 of Tribolium confusum. Lineage (NCBI taxonomy): Eukaryota > Metazoa > Arthropoda > Insecta > Coleoptera > Tenebrionidae > Tribolium > Tribolium confusum. Next base: position 41,018,404 of record JALGAY010000003.1, read on the forward strand.
TAAATTTAAAAATTTTTGTTCAGAGTGATAGAAAATTCAATATATTAAATTTCGAACAGAATTATAAAATGAAAAATAAATTATATACACGTAGTTCTGGAGACTTGCGTATAACACCAGTAAAATTTTTATCCTTTTTTTTCAACTAATAGCTGAGACAAATTTAAAAATTTTTGTTTAGAGTGATAGAAAATTAAATATATTTAATTTCAAACAGAGCTATAAAATGAAAAATAAATTATGTACACGTAGTTCTGGAGACTTGCGTATAACACCAGTAAAATTTTTATCCTTTTTTCTCTACTAATAGCTGAGATAAATTTAAAAATTTTTGTTTAGAGTGATAGAAAATTCACTAAATTAAATTTCGAACAGAGCTATAAAATGAAAAATAAATTATGTATACGTAGTTCTGGAGACTTACGTATAACACCAATAAAATTTTTATCTCTTTATCTCTACTAATAACTGAGATAAATTTAAAAATTTTTGTTTAGAGTGATAGAAAATTCAATATATTAAATTTCGAACAGAGCTATAAAATGAAAAACAACGTATGTATACGTAGTTCTGGAAACCTACGTATAACACCAGTAAAATTTTTATTTGTTTATCTCTACTAATAGCTGAGATAAATTGCAAAAATTTTGTTCAGAGTGATAGAAAATTCAATATATTAAATTTTAAACAGAGCTATAAAATAAAAATTAAATTATGTATACGTAGTTCTAGAGACATACGTATAATGCCAGTAAAATTTTTATCCGTTTATCTCCACTAATAGCTGAGATAATTTTCAAAAATTTTGATCAGAGTGATACAAAATTCAATATATTAAATTTCGAACAGAGTTATAAAATGAAAAATAAATTATGTACACGTAGTTCTGGAGACCTACGTATAACGCCAGTAAAATTTTTATCCTTTTATCCCTACTAATAGCTGAGATAAATTGCAAAAATTTTGTTCAGAGTGATAGAAAATTCAATATATTAAATTTTAAACAGAGCTATAAAATAAAAAATAAATTAAGTATACGTAGTTCTGGAGACCTACGTATAACGCCAGTGAAATTTTTATCCTTTTATCTCTACTAATAGCTGAGATAAATTTAAAAATTTTTGTTCAGAGTGATAGAAAATTCAATATATTAAATTTTGAACAGAGCTATAAAATGAAAAATAAATTATGTACACGTAGTTCTAGAGACTTGCGTATAACACTAGTAAAATTTTTATCCTTTTTTCTCTACTAATAGCTGAGATAAATTTAAAAATTTTTGTTCAAAGTGATAGAAAATTCAATATATTAAATTTCGAACAGAGCTATAAAATGAAAAATAAATTATATACACGTAGTTTTGGAAATTTACATATAACACCAGTAAAATTTTTATCCTTTTATCTTTACTAATAGCTGAGATAAATTTAAAAATTTTTGTTCAGAGTGATAGAAAATTCAATATATTACATTTCGAAAAGAGCTATAAAATAAAAAATAAATTATGTATGCGTAGTTCTAGTAAAACACCAGTAAATTTTTTAATATTTTATTTCTACTAATAGCTGAGATAAATTTAAAAATTTTTGTTCAGAGTGATAGAAAATTCAATATATTAAATTTCGAACAGAGCTATAAAATGAAAAATAAATTATGTACACGTAGTTCTGGAGGCTCATGTATAACACCAGCAAAATTTTTATCCTTTTTTCTCTACTAATAGCTGAGATAAATTTAAAAATTTTTGTTCAGAGTGATAGAAAATTCAATATATTAAATTTTGAACAGAGCTATAAAATGAGAAATAAATTATGCATACGTAGTTCTGGGGACTTACGTATAACACCAGTAAAATTTTTATCCTTTTATGTCTACTAATAGCTGAGATAAATTTAAAAATTTTTGTTCAAAGTGATAGAAAATTCAATATATTAAATTTCGGACATTGCAATAAAATAAAAAATAAATTATGTACACGTAGTTCTGGAGACCTACGTATAACGCCAGTAAAATTTTTATAACTTTATCTCTACTAATAGCTGAGATAAATTTCAAAAATTTTGTTCAGAGTGATAGAAAATTCAATATATTAAATTTCGAACAGAGCTATAAAATGAAAAATAAATTATGTACACGTAGTTCTAAAAACCTACGTATAACACCAGTAAAATTTTTATTCGTTTAATTCTACTAATTGCTAAGATAAATTGCAAACATTTTGTTCAGAGTAATAGAAAATTCAATATATTAAATTTTAAACAGAGCTATAAAATGAAAAATAAATTATGTATACGTAGTTCTGGAGACCTATGTATAACACCAGCAAAATTTTTATCGCTTTATCTCTACTAATAGCTGAGATAAATTTCAAAAATTTTGTTCAGAGTGATAGAAAATTCAATATATTAAATTTCGAACAGAGCTATAAAATAAAAAATAAATGAAAAATAAATTATGTATACGTAGTTCTGGAGACTTACGTATAACACCAGTAAAATTTTTATCCTTTTATCTTTACTAGTAGCTGAGATAAATTTAAAAATTTTTGTTCAGAGTGATAGAAAATTCAATATATTACATTTCGAAAAAAGTTATAAAATAAAAAATAAATTATGTATACGTAGTTCTGGAGACTTGCGTATAACACCGTAAAATTTTTATCCTTTTATCTCTACTAATAGCTGAGATAAATTTAAAAATTTTTGTTTAGAGTGATAGAAAATTCAATATATTAAATTTCGAACAGAGCTATAAAATGAAAAATAAATTATGTATGCGTAGTTTTAGTAAAACACCAGTAAAATTTTTATTATTTTATCTCTACTAATAGCTGAGGTAAATTTAAAAATTTTTGTTCAGAGTGATAGAAAGTTCAATATATTAAATTTCCAACAGAGCTATAAAATAAAAAATAAATTATGTATACGTAGTTCTGGAGACTTACGTATAACGCCAGTAAAATTTTTATCCTTTTATCTTTACTAATAGCTAAAAATTTTTGTTCAGAGTGATAGAAAATTCAATATATTAAATTTTGAACAGAGCTATAAAATAAAAAATAAATTATGTATACGTAGTTTTGGAGACTTACGTATAACACTAGTAAAAATTTTATTCTTTTATCTTTACTAAGAGCTGAAATAAATTTAAAAATTTTTGTTCAGAGTGATAGAAAATTCAATATATTACATTTCGAAAAGAGCTATAAAATAAAAAATAAATTATGTATACGTAGTTCTGGAAACCTACGTATAACGCCAGTAAAATTTTTATCCTTTTATCTCTACTAATAACTGAGATAAATTTCAAAAATTTTGTTCAGAGTGATAGAAAATTCAATATATTAAATTTCCAACAGAGCTATAAAATAAAAAATAAATTATGTATACGTAGTTCTGGAGACTTACGTATAACGCCAGTAAAATTTTTATCCTTTTATCTCTACTAATAGCTAAAAATTTTTGTTCAGAGTGATAGAAAATTCAATATATTAAATTTTAAACAGAGCTATAAAATGAAAAATAAATTATGTATGCGTAGTTCTGGAGACCTATGTATAACACCAGTAAAATTTTTATCGCTTTATCTCTACTAATAGCTGAGATAAATTTAAAAATTTTTACAAGTGTTGTTTGATGCCTCACAGGTTGTTTACAATAAACCAGTAAATTATACTCCTGTGTTTAGTTTTTCAATTTTTTATTTAGAACGTTTTCGGGCCTGGGCCCATCATCGGTGTTCTGACACGTCAATTATGCTACCCAAAAAAACATGAAAACCCTCAATTCTTAAGCTCCGAAATATGAAACATGTACGGTTAAAGTTACAGTTAAAAACAATAACAAATTATTAATTGTTTAAACACGTTAAAAAGGTTAAAAAGTTCAAATTGCATCAAAAAATTGAAAAACTAAACACAGGAGTATAATTTACTGGTTTATTAAAAATTTTTGTTCAGAGTGATAGAAAATTCAATATATTAAATTTCGAACAGAGCTATAAAATAAAAAATTAATTATGTCCACGTAGTTCTGGAAACTTGCGTATAACACCAGTAAAATTTTTGTCCTTTTTTCTCTACTAATAGCTGAGATAAATTTAAAAATTTTTGTTTAGAGTGATAGAAAATTCAATATATTAAATTTTGAACAGAGCTATAAAATGAGAAATAAATTATGCATACGTAGTTCTGAGGACTTACGTATAACACCAGTAAAATTTTTATCCTTTTTTCTTTACTAATAGCTGAGATAAATTTAAAAATTTTTGTTCAGAGTGATAGAAAATTCAATATATTAAATTTCGAAAAGAGCTATAAAATGAAAAATAAATTATGTACACGTAGTTCTGGAGACTTGCGTATAACACCAATAAAATTTTTATCTTTTTTTTCTACTAATAGCTGGGATAAATTTAAAAATTTTTGTTCAGAGTGATAGAAAATTCAATATATTAAATTTCGAAAAGAGCTATAAAATGAAAAATAAATTATGTACGCGTAGTTCTGGAGACTTGCGTATAACACCAGTAAAATTTTTATCCTTTTTTCTCTACTAATAGCTGAGATAAATTTAAAAATTTTTGTTTAGAGTGATAGAAAATTAAATATATTTAATTTCGAACAGAGCTATAAAATGAAAAATAAATTATGTACACGTATTTAGGAGACTTGCGTATAACACCAGTAAAATTTTTATCTTTTTTTCTACTAATAGCTGAGATAAATTTAAAAATTTTTGTTTAGAGTGATAGAAAATTCAATATATTAAATTTCGAACAGAGCTATAAAATGAAAAATAAATTATGTATGCGTAGTTCTAGTAAAACACCAGTAAAATTTTTATTATTTTGTCTCTACTAATAGCTGACGTAAATTTAAAAATTTTTGTTCAGAGTGATAGAAAATTCAATAAATTAAATTTCAAACAGAGCTATTAAATGAAAAATAAATTATGTACACGTAGTTCTGGAGACTTGCGTATAACACCAGTAAAATTTTTGTTATTTTATCTCTACTAATAGCTGAGGTAAATTTAAAAATTTTTGTTCATAGTGATAGAAAATTCAATATATTAAATTTCGAACAGAGCTATAAAATAAAAAATAAATTATGTGTACGTAGTTCTTGAGACCTACGTATAACGCCAGTAAAATTTTTATCCTTTTTTCTTTACTAATAGCTGAGATAAATTTAAAAATTTTTGTTCAGAGTGATAGAAAATTCAATATATTTAATTTCGAACAGAGCTATAAAATGAAAAATAAATTATGTATACGTAGTTCTTGAGACCTACGTATAACGCCAGTAAAATTTTTATCCGTTTATCTCTACTAATAGATGAGATAAATTTCAAAAATTTTGTTCAGAGTGATAGAAAATTCAATATATTAAATTTCGAACAGAGCTATAAAATGAAAAATAAATTATGTACACGTAGTTCTGGAGACTTGCGTATAACACCAGTAAAATTTTTATCCTTTTTTCTCTACTAGAAGCTGAGATAAATTTAAAAATTTTTGTTTAGTGTGATAGAAAATTAAATATATTTAATTTCGAACAGAGCTATAAAATGAAAAATAAATTATGTATGCGTAGTTCTAGTAAAACACCAGTAAAATTTTTATTATTTTATCTCTACTAATAGCTGAGGTAAATTTAAAAATTTTTGTTCAGTGTGATAGAAAATTCAATATATTAAATTTCGAACAGAGCTATAAAATGAAAAATAAATTATGTACACGTAGTTCAGGAAACTTGCGTATAACACCAGTAAAATTTTTATCCTTTTTTCTCTACTAATAGCTGAGATAAATTTAAAAATTTTTGTTTAGAGTGATAGAAAATTCAATATATTAAATTTCGAACAGAGCTATAAAATGAAAAATTAATTATGTATGCGTAGTTCTAGTAAAACACCAATAAAATTTTTATTATTTTATCTCTACTAATAGCTGAGGTAAATTTAAAAATTTTTGTTCAGACTGATAGAAAATTCAGTATATTAAATTTCGAACAGAGCTATAAAATAAAAAATAAATTATGTACACGTAGTTCTGGAAACTTGCGTATAACACCAAAAAAATTTTAACTTTTTATCTTTTCTAAGAGCTGAGATAAATTTAAAAATTTTTGTTCAGAGTGATAGAAAATTCAATATATTACATTTTGAAAAGAGCTATAAAATTAAAAATAAATTATGTACACGTTGTTCTGAAGACTTGCGTATAACGCTAGTAAAATTTTTATCCTTTTATCTCTACTAATAACTAAGATAAATTTCAAAAATTTTGTTCACAGTGATAGAAAATTCAATATATTAAATTTTGAACAGAGCTATAAAATGAGAAATAAATTATGCATACGTAGTTCTGGGGACTTACGTATAACACCAGTAAAATTTTTATCCTTTTATGTCTACTAATAGCTGAGATAAATTTAAAAATTTTTGTTCAGAGTGATAGAAAATTCAATATATTAAATTTCGAACAGAGCTATAAAATGAAAAATAAATTATGTACACGTAGTTTTGGAGATTTACGTATAACACCAGTAAAATTTTTATCCTTTTATCTTTACTAATAGCTGAGATAAATTTAAAAATTTTTGTTCAGAGTGATAGAAAATTCAATATATTACATTTCGAAAAGAATTATAAAATAAAAAATAAATTATGTATACGTAGTTCTAGAGACTTGCGTATAACACCGTAAAATTTTTATCAGTTTATCTCTACTAATAGCTGAGATAATTATCAAAAATTTTGTTTAGAGTGATAGAAAATTCAATATATTAAGTTTCGAACAGAGCTATAAAATGAAAAATAAATTATGTATACCTAGTTCTGAAGACCTACGTATAACACCAGTAAAATTTTAATCCGTTTATCTTTACTAATAGCTGAGATAATTTTCATAAATTTTGTTCAGAGTGATAGAAAATTCAATATATTAAATTTCGAACAGAGCGATAAATGAAAAATAAATTATGTATACCTAGTTCTGAAGACCTACGTATAACACCAGTAAAATTTTTATCCGTTTATCTCTACTAATAGCTGAGATAAATTTCAAAAATTTTGTTCACAGTGATAGAAAATTCAATATATTAAATTTTGAACAGAGCGATAATATGAAAAATAAATTATGTATACCTAGTTCTGAAGACCTACGTATAACACCAGTAAAATTTTTATCCGTTTATCTCTACTAATAGCTGAGATAAATTTCAAAAATTTTGTTCACAGTGATAGAAAATTCAATATATTAAATTTTGAACAGAGCGATAAAATGAAAAATAAATTATGTAAACGTAGTTTTGGAGACCTACGTATAACGCCAGTAAAATTTTTATCCGTTTATCTCTACTAATAGCTGAGATAATTTTCAAAAATTTTGTTCACAGTGATAGAAAATTCAATATATTAAATTTTGAACAGAGCTATAAAATGAGAAATAAATTATGCATACGTAGTTCTGGGGACTTACGTATAACACCAGTAAAATTTTTATCCTTTTATGTCTACTAATAGCTGAGATAAATTTAAAAATTTTTGTTCAGAGTGATAGAAAATTCAATATATTAAATTTCGAACAGAGCTATAAAATGAAAAATAAATTATGTACACGTAGTTTTGGAGATTTACGTATAACACCAGTAAAATTTTTATCCTTTTATCTTTACTAATAGCTGAGATAAATTTAAAAATTTTTGTTCAGAGTGATAGAAAATTCAATATATTACATTTCGAAAAGAATTATAAAATAAAAATAAATTATGTATACGTAGTTCTAGAGACTTGCGTATAACACCGTAAAATTTTTATCAGTTTATCTCTACTAATAGCTGAGATAATTATCAAAAATTTTGTTTAGAGTGATAGAAAATTCAATATATTAAATTTCGAACAGAGCTATAAAATGAAAAATAAATTATGTATACCTAGTTCTGAAGACCTACGTATAACACCAGTAAAATTTTTATCCGTTTATCTTTACTAATAGCTGAGATAATTTTCATAAATTTTGTTCAGAGTGATAGAAAATTCAATATATTAAATTTCGAACAGAGCGATAAATGAAAAATAAATTATGTATACCTAGTTCTGAAGACCTACGTATAACACCAGTAAAATTTTTATCCGTTTATCTCTACTAATAGCTGAGATAAATTTCAAAAATTTTGTTCACAGTGATAGAAAATTCAATATATTAAATTTTGAACAGAGCGATAATATGAAAAATAAATTATGTATACCTAGTTCTGAAGACCTACGTATAACACCAGTAAAATTTTTATCCGTTTATCTCTACTAATAGCTGAGATAAATTTCGAACAGAGATATAGAATGAAAAATAAATTATGTATACGTAGTTCTGGAGACCTACGTATAACACCAATAAAATTTTTATCGCTTTATCTCTACTAATAGTTGAGATAATTTTCAAAACTTTTGTTCAGAGTGATAGAAAATTCAATATATTAAATTTCGAACAGAGCTATAAAATAAAAAATAAATTATGTATACGTAGTTCTGGAGACCTACGTATAACGCCAGTAAAATTTTTATCCGTTTATCTCTACTAATAGCTGAGATAAATTTCAAAAAATTTGTTCAGAGTGATAGAAAATTCAATATATTAAATTACGAACAGAGATATAAAATGAAAAATAAATTATGTATTCGTAGTTCTGGAGACCTACGTATAACATTAGTAAAATTTTTATTGCTTTATCTCTACTAATAGCTGAGATAATTTTCAAAAATTTTGTTCAGAGTGATAGAAAATTCAATATATTAAATTACGAACAGAGATATAAAATAAAAAATAAATTATGTATTCGTAGTTCTAGAGACCTACGTATAACACCAGTAAAATTTTTATCGCTTTATTTCTACTAATAGCTGAGATAAATTTCAAAAATTTTGTTCAGAGTGATAGAAAATTCAATATATTAAATTACGAACAGAGATATATAATAAAAAATAAATTATGTATTCGTAGTTCTGGAGACCTACGTATAACAATAGTAAAATTTTCATCGCTTTAACTCTACTAATAGCTGAGATAATTTTCAAAAATTTTGTTCAGGGTGATAGAAAATTCAGTATATTAAATTACGAACAGAGCAATAAAATGAAAAATAAATTATGTATTCGTAATTCTGAAAACCTACGTATAACGCCAGTAAAATTTTTATCCGTTTATCTCTACTAATAGCTGAGATAATTTTCAAAAATTTTGTTCAAAGTGATAGAAAATTCAATATATTAAATTTCGAACAGAGCTATAAAATGAAAAATAAATTATGTATACGTAGTTCTGGAGACCTACGTATAATGCCAGTAAAATTTTTATCCGTTTATCTCTACTAATAGCTGAGATAAATTTCAAAAATTTTGTTCAGAGTGATAGAAAATTCAATATATTAAATTTCGAACAGAGCTATAAAATGAAAAATAAATTATGTATACGTAGTTCTGGAGACCTACGTATAATGCCAGTAAAATTTTTATCCGTTTATATCTACTAATAGCTGAGATAATTTTCAAAAATTTTGTTCAGAGTGATAGAATAATCAATATATTAAATTTCGAACAGAGCTATAAAATGAAAAATAAATTATGTATACGTAGTTCTGGAGACCTACGTATAATGCCAGTAAAATTTTTATCCGTTTATCTTTACTAATAGCTGAGATAAATTTCAAAAATTTTGTTCAGAGTGATAGAAAATTCAATATATTAAATTTCGAACAAAGCTATAAAATGAAAAATAAATTATGTATACGTAGTTCTGGAGACCTACGTATAATGCCAGTAAAATTTTTATCCTTTTATCTTTACTAATAGCTGAGATAAATATAAAAATTTTTGTTCTGAGTGATAGAAAATTCAATATATTACATTTCAAAAAGAGCTATAAAATGAAAAATAAATTACGTATACGTAGTTCTGGAGATTTACGTATAACACCAGTAAAATTTTTATCCTTTTATCTTTACTAATAGCTGAAATAAATTTAAAAATTTTTGTTCAGAGTGATAGAAAATTCAATATATTAAATTTCGGACAAAGCTATAAAATGAAAAATAAATTATGTACTCGTAGTTTTGGAGACCTACGTATAACGCCAGTAAAATTTTTATCGCTTTATCTCTACTAATAGCTGAGATAAATTTCAAAAATTTTGTTCAGAGTGATAGAAAATTCAATATATTAAAGTTCGAACAGAGCTATAAAATGAAAAATAAATTCTGTATACGTAGTTCTGGAGGCCTACGTATAACGCCAGTAAAATTTTTATCGCTTTATCTCTACTAATAGCTGAAATAATTTTCAAAAATTTTGTTCAGAGTGATAGTAAATTCAATATATTAAATTTCGAACAGAGCTATAAAATAAAAAATAAATTATGTATACGTAGTTCTGGAAACCTACGTATAACGCCAGTAAAATTTTTATCGCTTTATCTCTACTAATAGCTGAGATAAATTTCAAAAATTTTGTTCAGAGTGATAGAAAATTCAATATATTAAAGTTCGAACAGAGCTATAAAATGAAAAATAAATTATGTATACGTAGTTCTGGAAACCTACGTATAACGCCAGTAAAATTTTTATCCGTTTATCTCTACTAATAGCTGAGATAATTTTCAAAAATTTTGTTCAGAGTGATAGTAAATACAATATATTAAATTTCGAACAGAGCTATAAAATAAAAAATAAATTATGTATACGTAGTTCTGGAAACCTACGTATAACGCCAGTAAAATTTTTATCGCTTTATCTCTACTAATAGCTGAGATAATTTTCAAAAATTTTGTTCAGAGTGATAGAAAATTCAATATATTAAATTTCGAACAGAGCAATAAAATGAAAAATAAATTATGTATACGTAGTTCTGGAGACCTACGTATAACGCCAGTAAAATTTTTATCCGTTTATCTCTACTAATAGCTGAGATAAGTTTCAAAAATTTTGTTCAGAGTGATAGAAAATTAATATATTAAATTTCGAAAAAAGCTATAAAATAAAAAATAAATTATGTATACGTAGTTCTGGAGACCTACGTATAACACCAGTAAAATTTTTATCGCTTTATCTCTACTAATATCTGAAATAATTTTCAAAAATTTTGTTCAGAGTGATAGAAAATTCAATATATTAAATTTCGAAAAGAGCTATAAAATGAAAAATAAATTATGTATATGTAGTTCTGGAGACTTACGTATAACGCCAGTAAAATTTTTATCCGTTTATCTCTACTAATAGCTGAGATAAGTTTAAAAAATTTTGTTCAGAGTGATAGAAAATTCAATATATTAAATTTCGAACAGAGCTATAAAATGAAAAATAAATTATGTATACGTAGTTCTAGAGACCTACGTATAACGCCAGTAAAATTTTTATTTGTTTATCTCTACTAATAGCTGAGATAAATTTTAAAAATTTTGTTCAGAGTGATAGAAAATTCAATATATTCAATTTCAAACAGATCTATAAAATGAAAAATAAATTATGTATACGTAGTTCTGGAGACCTACGTATAACCCAAGTAAAATTTTTATCTGTTTATCTCTACTAATAGCTGAGATAATTTTCAAAAATTTTGTTCAGAGTGATAGAAAATTCAATATATTAAATTTCGAACAAAGCTATAAAATAAAAAATAAATTATGTATACGTAGTTCTGGAAACCTACGTATAACGCCAGTAAAATTTTTATCGCTTTATCTCTACTAATAGCTGAGATAATTTTCAAAAATTTTGTTCACAGTGATAGAAAATTCAATATATTAAATTACGAACAGAGATATAAAATGAAAAATAAATTATGTATTCGTAGTTCTGGAGACCTACGTGTAACACCAGTAAAATTTTTATCGCTTTATCTCTACTAATAGCTGAGATAATTTTCAAAAATTTTGTTCAGAGCGATAGAAAATTCAATATATTAAATTACGAACAATGATATAAAATGAAAAATAAATTATGTATTCGTAGTTCTGGAGACCTACGTATAACGCCAGTAAAATTTTTATCCGTTTATCTCTACTAATAGCTGAGATAAATTTCAAAAATTTTGTTCAGAGTGATAGAAAATTCAATATATTAAATTTCGAACAGAGCTATAAAATGAAAAATAAATTATGTATACGTAGTTCTGGAGACCTACGTATAACGCCAGTAAAATTTTTATCCGTTTATATCTTCTAATAGCTGAGGTAATTTTCAAAAATTTTGTTCAGAGTGATAGAAATTTCAATATATTAAATTTCGAACAGAGCTATAAAATGAAAAATAAATTATGTATACGTAGTTCTGGAGACCTACGTATAACGCCAGTAAAATTTTTATCCGTTTATCTCTACTAATAGCTGAGATAATTTTCAAAAATTTTGTTCAGAGTGATAGAAATATCAATATATTAAATTTCGAACAGAGATATAGAATGAAAAATAAATTATGTATACGTAGTTCTGGAGACCTACGTATAACACCAATAAAATTTTTATCGCTTTATCTCTACTAATAGTTGAGATAATTTTCAAAACTTTTGTTCAGAGTGATAGAAAATTCAATATATTAAATTTCGAACAGAGCTATAAAATAAAAAATAAATTATGTATACGTAGTTCTGGAGACCTACGTATAACGCCAGTAAAATTTTTATCCGTTTATCTCTACTAATAGCTGAGATAAATTTCAAAAAATTTGTTCAGAGTGATAGAAAATTCAATATATTAAATTACGAACAGAGATATAAAATGAAAAATAAATTATGTATTCGTAGTTCTGGAGACCTACGTATAACATTAGTAAAATTTTTATTGCTTTATCTCTACTAATAGCTGAGATAATTTTCAAAAATTTTGTTCAGAGTGATAGAAAATTCAATATATTAAATTACGAACAGAGATATAAAATAAAAAATAAATTATGTATTCGTAGTTCTAGAGACCTACGTATAACACCAGTAAAATTTTTATCGCTTTATTTCTACTAATAGCTGAGATAAATTTCAAAAATTTTGTTCAGAGTGATAGAAAATTCAATATATTAAATTACGAACAGAGATATATAATAAAAAATAAATTATGTATTCGTAGTTCTGGAGACCTACGTATAACAATAGTAAAATTTTCATCGCTTTAACTCTACTAATAGCTGAGATAATTTTCAAAAATTTTGTTCAGGGTGATAGAAAATTCAGTATATTAAATTACGAACAGAGCAATAAAATGAAAAATAAATTATGTATTCGTAATTCTGAAAACCTACGTATAACGCCAGTAAAATTTTTATCCGTTTATCTCTACTAATAGCTGAGATAATTTTCAAAAATTTTGTTCAAAGTGATAGAAAATTCAATATATTAAATTTCGAACAGAGCTATAAAATGAAAAATAAATTATGTATACGTAGTTCTGGAGACCTACGTATAATGCCAGTAAAATTTTTATCCGTTTATCTCTACTAATAGCTGAGATAAATTTCAAAAATTTTGTTCAGAGTGATAGAAAATTCAATATATTAAATTTCGAACAGAGCTATAAAATGAAAAATAAATTATGTATACGTAGTTCTGGAGACCTACGTATAATGCCAGTAAAATTTTTATCCGTTTATATCTACTAATAGCTGAGATAATTTTCAAAAATTTTGTTCAGAGTGATAGAATAATCAATATATTAAATTTCGAACAGAGCTATAAAATGAAAAATAAATTATGTATACGTAGTTCTGGAGACCTACGTATAATGCCAGTAAAATTTTTATCCGTTTATCTTTACTAATAGCTGAGATAAATTTCAAAAATTTTGTTCAGAGTGATAGAAAATTCAATATATTAAATTTCGAACAAAGCTATAAAATGAAAAATAAATTATGTATACGTAGTTCTGGAGACCTACGTATAATGCCAGTAAAATTTTTATCCGTTTATCTCTACTAATAGCTGAGATAAATTTCAAAAATTTTGTTCAGCGTGATAGAAAATTCAATATATTAAATTTCGAACAAAGCTATTAAATAAAAAATAAATTATGTATACGTAGTTCTGGAAACCTACGTATAACGCCAGTAAAATTTTTATCCGTTTATCTCTACTAATAGCTGAGATAATTTTCTGAAATTTTGTTCAAAGTGATAGAAAATTCAATATATTAAATTTCGAACAGAGCTATATAATGAAAAATAAACTATGTATACGTAGTTCTGGAGACCTACGTATAACCCAAGTAAAATTTTTATCTGTTTATCTCTACTAATAGCTGAGATAATTTTCAAAAATTTTGTTCAGAGTGATAGAAAATTCAATATATTAAATTTCGAACAAAGCTATAAAATAAAAAATAAATTATGTATTCGTAGTTCTGGAGACCTACGTGTAACACCAGTAAAATTTTTATCGCTTTATCTCTACTAATAGCTGAGATAATTTTCAAAAATTTTGTTCAGAGCGATAGAAAATTCAATATATTAAATTACGAACAATGATATAAAATGAAAAATAAATTATGTATACGTAGTTCTGGAGATTTACGTATAACACCAGTAAAATTTTTATCCTTTTATCTTTACTAATAGCTGAAATAAATTTCAAAAATTTTGTTCAGAGTGATAGAAAATTCAATATATTAAAGTTCGAACAGAGCTATAAAATGAAAAATAAATTCTGTATACGTAGTTCTGGAGGCCTACGTATAACGCCAGTAAAATTTTTATCGCTTTATCTCTACTAATAGCTGAAATAATTTTCAAAAATTTTGTTCAGAGTGATAGTAAATTCAATATATTAAATTTCGAACAGAGCTATAAAATAAAAAATAAATTATGTATACGTAGTTCTGGAAACCTACGTATAACGCCAGTAAAATTTTTATCGCTTTATCTCTACTAATAGCTGAGATAAATTTCAAAAATTTTGTTCAGAGTGATAGAAAATTCAATATATTAAAGTTCGAACAGAGCTATAAAATGAAAAATAAATTATGTATACGTAGTTCTGGAAACCTACGTATAACGCCAGTAAAATTTTTATCCGTTTATCTCTACTAATAGCTGAGATAATTTTCAAAAATTTTGTTCAGAGTGATAGTAAATACAATATATTAAATTTCGAACAGAGCTATAAAATAAAAAATAAATTATGTATACGTAGTTCTGGAAACCTACGTATAACGCCAGTAAAATTTTTATCGCTTTATCTCTACTAATAGCTGAGATAATTTTCAAAAATTTTGTTCAGAGTGATAGAAAATTCAATATATTAAATTTCGAACAGAGATATAGAATGAAAAATAAATTATGTATACGTAGTTCTGGAGACCTACGTATAACACCAATAAAATTTTTATCGCTTTATCTCTACTAATAGTTGAGATAATTTTCAAAACTTTTGTTCAGAGTGATAGAAAATTCAATATATTAAATTTTGAACAGAGCTATAAAATAAAAAATAAATTATGTATACGTAGTTCTGGAGACCTACGTATAACGCCAGTAAAATTTTTATCCGTTTATCTCTACTAATAGCTGAGATAAATTTCAAAAAATTTGTTCAGAGTGATAGAAAATTCAATATATTAAATTACGAACAGAGATATAAAATGAAAAATAAATTATGTATTCGTAGTTCTGGAGACCTACGTATAACATTAGTAAAATTTTTATTGCTTTATCTCTACTAATAGCTGAGATAATTTTCAAAAATTTTGTTCAGAGTGATAGAAAATTCAATATATTAAATTACGAACAGAGATATAAAATAAAAAATAAATTATGTATTCGTAGTTCTAGAGACCTACGTATAACACCAGTAAAATTTTTATCGCTTTATTTCTACTAATAGCTGAGATAAATTTCAAAAATTTTGTTCAGAGTGATAGAAAATTCAATATATTAAATTACGAACAGAGATATATAATGAAAAATAAATTATGTATTCGTAGTTCTGGAGACCTACGTATAACACTAGTAAAATTTTCATCGCTTTAACTCTACTAATAGCTGAGATAATTTTCAAAAATTTTGTTCAGAGTGATAGAAAATTCAATATATTAAATTTCAAACAGAGGTATAAAATGAAAAATAAATTATGTGTACGTAGTTCTGGAGACCTACGTATAACGCCAGTAAAATTTTTATCGCTTTATCTCTACTAATAGCTGAAATAATTTTCAAAAATTTTGTTCAGAGTGATAGAAAATTCAATATATTAAATTTCGAAAAGAGCTATAAAATAAAAAATAAATTATGTATACGTAGTTCTGGAGACCTACGTATAACGCCAGTAAAATTTTTATCCGTTTATCTCTACTAATAGCTGAGATAAATTCCAAAAATTTAGTTCAGAGTGATAGAAAATTCAATATATTAAACTTCGAACAGAGCTATAAAATGTAAAATAAATTATGTATACGTAGTTTTGGAGACCTACGTATAACGCCAGTAAAATTTTTATCGCTTTATCTCTACTAATAGCTGAGATAATTTTCAAAAATTTTGTTTAGAGTGATAGAAAATTCAATATATTAAATTTCGAACAGAGCTATAGAATGAAAAATAAATTATGTATACGTAGTTCTGAAGACCTACGTATAACACCAGTAAAATTTTTATCGCCTTATCTCTACTAATAGCTGAGATAATTTTCAAAAATTTTGTTTAGAGTGATAGAAAATTCAATATATTAAATTTCGAACAGAGCTATAAAATAAAAAATAAATTATGTATACGTAGTTCTGGAGACCTACGTATAACACAAGTAAAATTTTTATCCGTTTATCTCTACTAATAGCTGAGATAAATTTCAAAAATTTTGTTCAGAGTGATAGAAAATTCAATATATTAAATTACGAACAGAGATATAAAATAAAAAATAAATTATGTATTCGTAGTTCTGGAGACCTACGTATAACACCAGTAAAATTTTTATCGCCTTATCTCTACTAATAGCTGAGATAATTTTCAAAAATTTTGTTTAGAGTGATAGAAAATTCAATATATTAAATTTCGAACAGAGCTATAAAATAAAAAATAAATTATGTATACGTCATTTTGGAGACCTACGTATAACACCAGTAAAGTTTTTATCCGTTTATCTCTACTAATAGCTGAGATAATTTTCAAAAATTTTGTTCAGAGTGATAGAAAATTCAATATATTAAATTTCGAACAGAGGTATAAAATGAAAAATAAATTATGTGTACGTAGTTCTGGAGACCTACGTATAACGCCAGTAAAATTTTTATCGCTTTATCTCTACTAATAGCTGAAATAATTTTCAAAAATTTTGTTCAGAGTGATAGAAAATTCAATATATTAAATTTCGAAAAGAGCTATAAAATAAAAAATAAATTATGTATACGTAGTTCTGGAGACCTACGTATAACGCCAGTAAAATTTTTATCCGTTTATCTCTACTAATAGCTGAGATAAATTCCAAAAATTTAGTTCAGAGTGATAGAAAATTCAATATATTAAATTTCGAACAGAGCTATAAAATAAAAAATAAGTTATGTATACGTAATTCTGGAGACCTACGTATAACGCCAGTAAAATTTTTATCCGTTTATCTCTACTAATAGCTGAGATAATTTTCAAAAATTTTGTTCAGAGTGATAGAAAATTCAATATATTAAATTTCGAACAGAGCTATAAAATGAAAAATAAATTATGTATACGTAGTTCTAAAGACCGACGTATAACGCCAGTAAAATTTTTATCCGTTTATCTCTACTAATAGCTGAGAAAATTTTCAAAAATTTTGTTCAGAGTGATAGAAAATTCAATATATTAAATTTCGAACAGAGCTATAAAATGAAAAATAAGTTATGTATTCGTAGTTCTGGAGACCTACGTATAACACCAGTAAAATTTTTATCGCTTTTTCTTTACTAATAGCTGAGATAATTTTCAAAAATTTTGTTCAGAGTGATAGAAAATTCAATATATTAAATTTCGAACAGAGCTATAAAATAAAAAATAAATTATGTATACGTCATTTTGGAGACCTACGTATAACACCAGTAAAATTTTTATCCGTTTATCTCTACTAATAGCTGAGATTATTTTCAAAAATTTTGTTCAGAGTGATAGAAATTTCAATATATTAAACTTCGAACAGAGCTATAAAATGTAAAATAAATTATGTATACGTAGTTTTGGAGACCTACGTATAACGCCAGTAAAATTTTTATCGCTTTATCTCTACTAATAGCTGAGATAATTTTCAAAAATTTTGTTTAGAGTGATAGAAAATTCAATATATTAAATTTCGAACAGAGCTATAGAATGAAAAATAAATTATGTATACGTAGTTCTGGAGACCTACGTATAACACAAGTAAAATTTTTATCCGTTTATCTCTACTAATAGCTGAGATAAATTTCAAAAATTTTGTTCAGAGTGATAGAAAATTCAATATATTATATTACGAACAGAGATATAAAATAAAAAATAAATTATGTATTCGTAGTTCTGGAGACCTACGTATAACACCAGTAAAATTTTTATCGCTTTATCTCTACTAATAGCTGAGATAATTTTTAAAAATTTTGTTCAGAATGATAGAAAATTCAATATATTAAATTACGAACAGAGATATAAAATGAAAAATAAATTATGTATTCGTAGTTCTGGAGACCTACGTATAACACCAGTAAAATTTTTAACGCTTTATCTCTACTAATAGCTAAGATAAATTTCAAAAATTTTGTTCAGAGTGATAGAAAATTTAATATATTAAATTACGAACAGAGATATAAAATGAAAAATAAATTATGCAGTCGTAGTTCTGGAGACCTACGTATAACACCAGTAAAATTTTTATTGCTTTATCTCTACTAATAGCTGAGATAATTTTCAAAAATTTTGTTCAGATTGATAGAAAATTCAATATATTAAATTACGAACAGAGCAATAAAATGAAAAATAAATTATGTATTCGTAGTTCTGGAGACCTACATATAACACCAGTAAAATTTTTATCCGTTTATCTCTACTAATAGATAAGATAAATTTCAAAAATTGTGTTCAGAGTGATAGAAAATTCAATATATTAAATTACGAACAGAGATATAAAATGAAAAATAAATTATGTATTCGTAGTTCTGGAGACCTACGTATAACACCAGTAAAATTTTTATCGCCTTATCTCTACTAATAGCTGAGATAATTTTCAAAAATTTTGTTCAGAGTGATAGAAAATTCAATATATTAAATTTCGAACAGAGCTATAAAATGAAAAATAAATTATATATACGTAGTTCTGGAGACCTACGTATAACACCAGTAAAATTTTTATCCGTTTTTCTCTACTAATAGCTGAGATAATTTTCAAAAATTTTGTTCAGAGTGATAGAAAATTCAATATATTAAATTTCGAACAGAGCAATAAAATGAAAAATAAATTATGTATACGTAGTTCTGGAGACCTACGTATAACACCAGTAAAATTTTTATCGCCTTATCTCTACTAATAGCTGAGATAATTTTCAAAAATTTTGTTCAGAGTGATAGAAAATTCAATATATTAAATTTCGAACAGAGCTATAGAATAAAAAATAAATTATGTATTCGTAATTCTGGAGACCTACGTATAACACCAGTAAAATTTTTATCCGTTTATCTCTACTAATAGCTGAGATAAATTCCAAAAATTTAGTTCAGAGTGATAGAAAATTCAATATATTAAATTTCGAACAGAGCTATAAAATGCAAAATAAATTATGTATGCGTAGTTCTGGAGACCTACGTATAACACCAGTAAAATTTTTATCCGTTTATCTCTACTAATAGCTAAAATAATTTTCAAAAATGTTGTTCAGAGTGATAGAAAATTAATATATTAAATTTCGAAAAGAGCTATAAAATGAAAAATAAATTATGTATACGTAGTTCTGGAGACCTACGTATAACGCCAGTAAAATTTTTATCCGTTGGTCTCTACTAATAGCTGAGATAAATTCCAAAAATTTAGTTCAGAGTGATAGAAAATTCAATATATTAAATTTCGAACAGAGCTACAAAATGAAAAATAAATTATGTATACGTAGTTCTGGAGACCTACGTACAACACCAGTAAAATTTTTATCCGTTTATCTCTACTAATAGCTGAGATAAATTCCAAAAATTTTGTTCAGAGTGATAGAAAATTCAATATATTAAATTTCGAACAGAGCTATAAAATGAAAAATAAATTATGTATACGTAGTTCTGGAGACCTACGTATAACACCAGTAAAATTTTTATCGCCTTATCTCTACTAATAGCTGAGATAAATTTCAAAAATTTTGTTCAGAGTGATAGAAAATTCAATATATTAAATTTCGAACAGAGCTATAAAATGAAAAATAAATTATGTAGACGTAGTTCTGGAGACCTACGTATAACGCCAGTAAAATTTTTATTCGTTTATCTCCATTAATAGCTGAGATAAATTTCAAAAATTTTGTTCAGAGTGATAGAAAATTCAATATATTAAATTTCGAACAGAGCTATAAAATGAAAAATAAATTATGTAGACGTAGTTCTGGAGACCTACGCATAACGCCAGTAAAATTTTTATCCGTTTATTTCTACTAATAGCTGAAATAAATTTCAAAAATTTTGTTCAGAGTGATAGAAAATTCAATATATTAAATTTCGAACAGAGCTATAAAATAAAAAATAAATAATGTATACGTAGTTCTGGAAACCTACGTATAACGCCAGTAAAATTTTTATCCGTTTATCTCTACTAATAGCTGAGATAATTTTAAAAAATTTGTTCAGAGTGATAGAAAATTCAATATATTAAATTTCGAACAGAGCTATAAAATGAAAAAAAAAAATTTTGTATACGTAGTTTTGGAGACCTACGTATAACACCAGAAAATTTTTTATCGCTTTATCTCTACTAATAGCTGAGATAATTTTAAAAAATTTTGTTCAGAGTGATAGAAAATTCAATATATTAAATTTCGAACAGAGCTATAAAATGAAAAATAAATTATGTATACGTAGTTCTGAAGACCTACGTATAACGCCAGTAAAATTTTTATTCGTTTATCTCTACTAATAGCTGAGATAATTTTCAAAAATTTTGTTCAGACTGATAGAAAATTCAATATATTAAATTTCGAACAGAGCTATAAAATGAAAAATAAATTATGTAGATGTAGTTCTAGAAACCTACGTATAACGTCAGTAAAATTTTTATCCTTTTATCTCTACTAATAGCTGAGATAATTTTCAAAAATTTTGTTCAGAGTGATAGAAAATTCAATATATTAAATTTCGAACAGAGCTATAAAATGAAAAATAAATTATGTATACGTAGTTCTAAAGACCGACGTATAACGCCAGTAAAATTTTTATCCGTTTATCTCTACTAATAGCTGAGAAAATTTTCAAAAATTTTGTTCAGAGTGATAGAAAATTCAATATATTAAATTTCGAACAGAGCTATAAAATGAAAAATAAATTATGTATTCGTAGTTCTGGAGACCTACGTATAACACCAGTAAAATTTTTATCGCTTTTTCTTTACTAATAGCTGAGATAATTTTCAAAAATTTTGTTCAGAGTGATAGAAAATTCAATATATTAAATTTCGAACAGAGCTATAAAATAAAAAATAAATTATGTATACGTCATTTTGGAGACCTACGTATAACACCAGTAAAATTTTTATCCGTTTATCTCTACTAATAGCTGAGATAATTTTCAAAAATTTTGTTCAGAGTGATAGAAATTTCAATATATTAAACTTCGAACAGAGCTATAAAATGTAAAATAAATTATGTATACGTAGTTTTGGAGACCTACGTATAACGCCAGTAAAATTTTTATCGCTTTATCTCTACTAATAGCTGAGATAATTTTCAAAAATTTTGTTTAGAGTGATAGAAAATTCAATATATTAAATTTCGAACAGAGCTATAGAATGAAAAATAAATTATGTATACGTAGTTCTGAAGACCTACGTATAACACCAGTAAAATTTTTATCGCCTTATCTCTACTAATAGCTGAGATAATTTTCAAAAATTTTGTTTAGAGTGATAGAAAATTCAATATATTAAATTTCGAACAGAGCTATAAAATAAAAAATAAATTATGTATACGTAGTTCTGGAGACCTACGTATAACACAAGTAAAATTTTTATCCGTTTATCTCTACTAATAGCTGAGATAAATTTCAAAAATTTTGTTCAGAGTGATAGAAAATTCAATATATTAAATTACGAACAGAGATATAAAATAAAAAATAAATTATGTATTCGTAGTTCTGGAGACCTACGTATAACACCAGTAAAATTTTTATCGCCTTATCTCTACTAATAGCTGAGATAATTTTCAAAAATTTTGTTTAGAGTGATAGAAAATTCAATATATTAAATTTCGAACAGAGCTATAAAATAAAAAATAAATTATGTATACGTCATTTTGGAGACCTACGTATAACACCAGTAAAATTTTTATCCGTTTATCTCTACTAATAGCTGAGATAATTTTCAAAAATTTTGTTCAGAGTGATAGAAAATTCAATATATTAAATTTCGAACAGAGGTATAAAATGAAAAATAAATTATGTGTACGTAGTTCTGGAGACCTACGTATAACGCCAGTAAAATTTTTATCGCTTTATCTCTACTAATAGCTGAAATAATTTTCAAAAATTTTGTTCAGAGTGATAGAAAATTCAATATATTAAATTTCGAAAAGAGCTATAAAATAAAAAATAAATTATGTATACGTAGTTCTGGAGACCTACGTATAACGCCAGTAAAATTTTTATCCGTTTATCTCTACTAATAGCTGAGATAAATTCCAAAAATTTAGTTCAGAGTGATAGAAAATTCAATATATTAAATTTCGAACAGAGCTATAAAATAAAAAATAAGTTATGTATACGTAATTCTGGAGACCTACGTATAACGCCAGTAAAATTTTTATCCGTTTATCTCTACTAATAGCTGAGATAATTTTCAAAAATTTTGTTCAGAGTGATAGAAAATTCAATATATTAAATTTCGAACAGAGCTATAAAATGAAAAATAAATTATGTATACGTAGTTCTAAAGACCGACGTATAACGCCAGTGAAATTTTTATCCGTTTATCTCTACTAATAGCTGAGAAAATTTTCAAAAATTTTGTTCAGAGTGATAGAAAATTCAATATATTAAATTTCGAACAGAGCTATAAAATGAAAAATAAGTTATGTATTCGTAGTTCTGGAGACCTACGTATAACACCAGTAAAATTTTTATCGCTTTTTCTTTACTAATAGCTGAGATAATTTTCAAAAATTTTGTTCAGAGTGATAGAAAATTCAATATATTAAATTTCGAACAGAGCTATAAAATAAAAAATAAATTATGTATACGTCATTTTGGAGACCTACGTATAACACCAGTAAAATTTTTATCCGTTTATCTCTACTAATAGCTGAGATTATTTTCAAAAATTTTGTTCAGAGTGATAGAAATTTCAATATATTAAACTTCGAACAGAGCTATAAAATGTAAAATAAATTATGTATACGTAGTTTTGGAGACCTACGTATAACGCCAGTAAAATTTTTATCGCTTTATCTCTACTAATAGCTGAGATAATTTTCAAAAATTTTGTTTAGAGTGATAGAAAATTCAATATATTAAATTTCGAACAGAGCTATAGAATGAAAAATAAATTATGTATACGTAGTTCTGGAGACCTACGTATAACACAAGTAAAATTTTTATCCGTTTATCTCTACTAATAGCTGAGATAAATTTCAAAAATTTTGTTCAGAGTGATAGAAAATTCAATATATTATATTACGAATAGAGATATAAAATAAAAAATAAATTATGTATTCGTAGTTCTGGAGACCTACGTATAACACCAGTAAAATTTTTATCGCTTTATCTCTACTAATAGCTGAGATAATTTTTAAAAATTTTGTTCAGAATGATAGAAAATTCAATATATTAAATTACGAACAGAGATATAAAATGAAAAATAAATTATGTATTCGTAGTTCTGGAGACCTACGTATAACACCAGTAAAATTTTTAACGCTTTATCTCTACTAATAGCTAAGATAAATTTCAAAAATTTTGTTCAGAGTGATAGAAAATTTAATATATTAAATTACGAACAGAGATATAAAATGAAAAATAAATTATGCAGTCGTAGTTCTGGAGACCTACGTATAACACCAGTAAAATTTTTATTGCTTTATCTCTACTAATAGCTGAGATAATTTTCAAAAATTTTGTTCAGATTGATAGAAAATTCAATATATTAAATTACGAACAGAGCAATAAAATGAAAAATAAATTATGTATTCGTAGTTCTGGAGACCTACATATAACACCAGTAAAATTTTTATCCGTTTATCTCTACTAATAGATAAGATAAATTTCAAAAATTGTGTTCAGAGTGATAGAAAATTCAATATATTAAATTACGAACAGAGATATAAAATGAAAAATAAATTATGTATTCGTAGTTCTGGAGACCTACGTATAACACCAGTAAAATTTTTATCGCCTTATCTCTACTAATAGCTGAGATAATTTTCAAAAATTTTGTTCAGAGTGATAGAAAATTCAATATATTAAATTTCGAACAGAGCTATAAAATGAAAAATAAATTATATATACGTAGTTCTGGAGACCTACGTATAACACCAGTAAAATTTTTATCCGTTTTTCTCTACTAATAGCTGAGATAATTTTCAAAAATTTTGTTCAGAGTGATAGAAAATTCAATATATTAAATTTCGAACAGAGCAATAAAATGAAAAATAAATTATGTATACGTAGTTCTGGAGACCTACGTATAATACCAGTAAAATTTTTATCGCCTTATCTCTACTAATAGCTGAGATAATTTTCAAAAATTTTGTTCAGAGTGATAGAAAATTCAATATATTAAATTTCGAACAGAGCTATAGAATAAAAAATAAATTATGTATTCGTAATTCTGGAGACCTACGTATAACACCAGTAAAATTTTTATCCGTTTATCTCTACTAATAGCTGAGATAAATTCCAAAAATTTAGTTCAGAGTGATAGAAAATTCAATATATTAAATTTCGAACAGAGCTATAAAATGCAAAATAAATTATGTATGCGTAGTTCTGGAGACCTACGTATAACACCAGTAAAATTTTTATCCGTTTATCTCTACTAATAGCTAAAATAATTTTCAAAAATGTTGTTCAGAGTGATAGAAAATTAATATATTAAATTTCGAAAAGAGCTATAAAATGAAAAATAAATTATGTATACGTAGTTCTGGAGACCTACGTATAACGCCAGTAAAATTTTTATCCGTTGGTCTCTACTAATAGCTGAGATAAATTCCAAAAATTTAGTTCAGAGTGATAGAAAATTCAATATATTAAATTTCGAACAGAGCTACAAAATGAAAAATAAATTATGTATACGTAGTTCTGGAGACCTACGTATAACACCAGTAAAATTTTTATCCGTTTATCTCTACTAATAGCTGAGATAAATTCCAAAAATTTTGTTCAGAGTGATAGAAAATTCAATATATTAAATTTCGAACAGAGCTATAAAATGAAAAATAAATTATGTATACGTAGTTCTGGAGACCTACGTATAACACCAGTAAAATTTTTATCGCCTTATCTCTACTAATAGCTGAGATAAATTTCAAAATTTTTGTTCAGAGTGATAGAAAATTCAATATATTAAATTTCGAACAGAGCTATAAAATGAAAAATAAATTATGTAGACGTAGTTCTGGAGACCTACGCATAACGCCAGTAAAATTTTTATCCGTTTATTTCTACTAATAGCTGAAATAAATTTCAAAAATTTTGTTCAGAGTGATAGAAAATTCAATATATTAAATTTCGAACAGAGCTATAAAATAAAAAATAAATAATGTATACGTAGTTCTGGAAACCTACGTATAACGCCAGTAAAATTTTTATCCGTTTATCTCTACTAATAGCTGAGATAATTTTAAAAAATTTGTTCAGAGTGATAGAAAATTCAATATATTAAATTTCGAACAGAGCTATAAAATGAAAAAAAAAAAATTTTGTATACGTAGTTTTGGAGACCTACGTATAACACCAGAAAATTTTTTATCGCTTTATCTCTACTAATAGCTGAGATAATTTTAAAAAATTTTGTTCAGAGTGATAGAAAATTCAATATATTAAATTTCGAACAGAGCTATAAAATGAAAAATAAATTATGTATACGTAGTTCTGAAGACCTACGTATAACGCCAGTAAAATTTTTATTCGTTTATCTCTACTAATAGCTGAGATAATTTTCAAAAATTTTGTTCAGACTGATAGAAAATTCAATATATTAAATTTCGAACAGAGCTATAAAATGAAAAATAAATTATGTAGATGTAGTTCTAGAAACCTACGTATAACGTCAGTAAAATTTTTATCCGTTTATCTCTACTAATAGCTGAGATAATTTTCAAAAATTTTGTTCAGAGTGATAGAAAATTCAATATATTAAATTTCGAACAGAGCTATAAAATGAAAAATAAATTATGTATACGTAGTTCTGGAGACCTACGTATAACGCCAGTAAAATTTTTATTCGTTTATCTCTACTAATAGCTGAGATAATTTTCAAAAATTTTGTTCAGAGTGATAGAAATTTCAATATATTAAATTTTGAACAGAGCCATAAAATGAAAAATAAATTATGTATACGTAGTTCTGGAGACCTACGTATAACGCCAGTAAAATTTTTATCCGTTTATCTTTTGTTGCGCTCTCTTCTTTTTTTTTATCTAGTTCTATTGTTAAAGTAGTTTTCATTTAATTATTCTTTATTTTTAATAAGAGAGGTCGCGACAATGTCCGGCAAATCATTTTTGTTTTTTGTGTAAAAAATTATCAGTTTTCTTTTGATTAAGTTGAATTTTGGAAGTCGAATTTTACGTTTTGCACGTTAAAGGATTATAAGCCGGATTTAAAGGGTTTCCGGGAGATTTTGCAAAATCCGATAGTTTTTTTTTCTCTTGTTTTCTCGTTCGTTGATTGTGCAAGTGATAAATACTTCTCATCCTTCTTCCTCTTGTTCCTTCGTCCTTTCTTCCCCTCTTCTTTGGTGACACCCCGCAACGGATCAAGGTAAGAAGTCATATTACTTGCACTAGCTCACTTTTAGCATTTTTTTCGCAGCGAAACATTGGTCCTTCGAGCCGGATTTATTATGCAACAGATAGTATTCTTCAAAATCTCTCATTTCCCTAAAATATTGTAAAATTCGCTTCGTAATTGGTTTTTTCGCAAAAGAACAAGTGGTGGCATTGAACTCAGACTCGTGGTCGTGACTTTATCATACGCCTTTTTGCTGCCTCTATCTAATCTTGGTTTACGCTATCTCACTCTTAGATTTAAATTTGAATTTTTGAGCATGTCAAATGCAAAGATCAAAGAGGCTGTTGCATTACGCAAAATCGCAATCGATCAATTGCAGGAATTAAAAGACATCGCAGATCGGGCTGTTAGGAAAGAAGCTTTATACGAAAGTTTGTACCCTGAATTAAAGGTGCGTAACGCATTTATCGAACGAATTCACAATGAGTTCTACTCATATCACAATAATGCTCTGAAAGAATTAGCCGTTAGTGACGAACCGGATATAATAGCTAATTAGGATGACATTAGAAAAACCTTCGATAGAGATTATTTTGCAGTTCAGATTACTTATAATAAGATTTTTAAAGACAAATTACAAACTCCAATGTCAGTTTCGTCGTCGGCATCGAGTACTAAAGAACACGTAAAACTCCCACCGGTCGAATTATATAAATTTGATGGAGATATCAAATCATGGAGAACCTTTATTGATATGTTTAATTCAACAGTACACAATCAAACAGGGCTTTCTAACATTGAAAAATTTAATTATTTAGTGTCGATTCTCAGTAAAGAACCTCTTTCAATCGTTAGTCGAATCCTTTTGACCGAGCAAAATTATCGGACGGCGTATGACGCACTTTTAAAGCGGTACGACAACAAACGTTTGCTCGCCACCTCCTATTGGCAGCAAATTAACAACTGTTCGCGTTTGCCTGAAGATTATACTCCATCACAATTAAGAAATTTACTAAACACATTTGAGAACAATTTAGCCGCACTAGAATTTCTAAACTTTCCGGTGGATCAGTGGGATTTTATTTTATTTAATATGCTTCTCAAACGATTGTCTTCGTCTTTAGTGACGCGCTTTGAACTTGCTCAAACCTCCGCGGCGGAAGTTGCCACGTATAAATCGCTCAATGAATTTTTAATTACAACTTGTCAGGCACAAGAAAATGCATCGCATAATTTGGCAAAACCGTCTCACTCTAAATCGAATATATACACGCCTCTTAAACCCAAATCGAAATCTGCCTTTTTTGTCAAGTCAGAGACCTTGTCGTGTCCTCTTTGTCCTGATGCTCAGCATGTTATCTACAAGTGCCCTATATTTCTAGCAAAATCCCCACAATTACGGTACGATGTAGTTAAACAGAATAAATGGTGTCTAAACTGCATTGGATCCAAGCATAGTTTACGTAATTGTAATTCATCATCGGCATGTCGGGAGTGTGGTAAAAAACATCACACATTACTACATTTTCCGATTAGTACTCAAAATCAGACCTCAACTGAGACTTCAGAGACATCGCAGCTTTCAACTGCCAATTCTCTCCCGAAAACAGTTAGCTCATTTACGAATTTGGTACCCGCTAAAACGACAGTTCTCTTATCAACTGCAATTGTTGAGATTTTTGATCAATTTGGTTTCCTACACAAAATTCGAGCTTTGTTAGATAGTGCAAGCCAATCTAGTTTCATCACGGAAAATTGTGTCAATCGTCTTGGACTTCCTAAGCAAAGACTATCGTTTACTATTAATGGAATTGGTGTCATGAAATCTCGCGCCAATAAAATGGTTTCTTGTACACTGCGCCCTGTTGGACAAGATTTACCTCATTTTTTGATTGACGCTATTATGATTCCTAAAATCTGTAATAATGTTCCTAATGTAGTTTTATCGACTTGCTCGTGGTCTCATATCGTCAATTTATAACTAGCCGATGAGCAATTTTACACATCAGGTGAAGTTGATATGCTGTTAGGTGCAGATATTCTTCCCCTTCTGTTTGAGTCAGAATGTATCCAAGGTCGACTAAATGAGCCTACAGCTATAAAAACTAAGTTTGGATGGGTTTTGATGGGAAAGGTGTCGATTAATTCTAAACCAATGGATAAAAGCGTTAACTCTTTTCACCTTTCTTTAGATCAAAACGAATTAAACGAATCAATTAAAAGATTTTGGGAAACAGAGGAACCCCCTAGTAAATTTCTTCAGTCTCCAGATGATAAATTAGTAGAAGAAACATTTGAATCAAAACACTATCGCGACAATTCTGGTCGTTTTGTAGTTCCCTTAATTTTTAAAACCAACGAGACATCATTACTGTTTCCCGATTCATTTGCAATCGCGTTACGCCGTTTTTTGTCGTTAGAGCGTCGTCTTGCTCAAAATAAACCTCTCCGCGCTGAATATGTAGCATTTATGCAAGATTATCTTGAGTCTGGTCATATGCAAACATTGCCCTTTTTATCCTCATCTGTGGGATATTATATTCCGCACCACTGGATTACTCGAACTGATAGTCCAACCACTAAACTCCGCGTAGTCTTTGATGCTAGTTGTAAGTCTGCTAATGGAACTTCGCTTAATGATTCATTACTAGTTGGTTCAAAATTGCAACGTGATATTTTTCATATTCTCGTCCGATTTCGCTGCCATTCCTATGTACTCATCGCTGACATTCGTCAAATGTTCAGACAAATCTTGGTTATACCAGAACACCGAAAGTTTCAGAAAATTATATGGAGATTTGCGCCTACTGAACCCATTCAGGAGTTCCAGTTAAATACGGTAACTTACGGAATTGCTTGCTCACCCTATTTGTTTCTCCAAGTTATCAAAAAATTGGCTGAATCAGCAAAAGACTCTGACTTTGCAAGAGCTTCTCGTATCTTGTCTGAGGATATTTATGTTGATGACATCATTACTGGATGTTCATCAATTGCAAAGGGACACCAAATTCGCGAAGAACTTATAAAGTTATTAGAAAGAGGTAGATTTCAATTGAGAAAATGGGCCAGTAATGCTCCAGAGCTTTTGGAACATATTCCTTCTGAATTTCATCTTACTGACCCATTCAACTTTGATCAAGATTCGTTCATTAAAATTTTGGGAATAAAATGGAATCCATCTAATGTTTCTTTTACCTATCAAATCACTCCCATAAATAGTTTGTGCACTAAGCGCTCTTTGCTCTCGGAACTCGCTAGAATTTTTGATCCTGTAGGTTTTTTGGCTCCTCTAACGTTTTTTGCGAAGCGACTAATTCAACACTTATGGACTCTTGGACTTAGTTGGGATGATAGACCTCCTGATGAAGTGATAACGCGATGGACAGAGTTTACTTTAGAAATGCCATGTTTAACCGATTTGCATATCCCTCGACAAATGTTTTCTTCTGATATCATTTCTTGCTTTCTTCTTGGATTTTCAGACGCGAGTGAAAGTGGATATGCGGCAGTCATTTACCTAAAAACCATTTCTTCATCTCAACAAGTTGATATTAAATTGTTGTCTCCTAAGTCCAAAGTCGCCCCTTTAAAAAGACTGTCTATTCCTCGACTTGAATTATGCGCTGCCTTGTTGTTATCAAAACTAATGGAGAGTGCAATAACGACACTAAATGGCTTGATTAAAATAGATGGAACTTACGCATGGACAGATTCTACAACAGTTTTGGCTTGGCTTCGTAACTCCCCTTACCCATGGAAAACTTTTGTGAGCAATCGAATTGCTCAAATTCAAAGCACGATCCCTGGCTCATGTTGGTATCATGTACCGTCTGCCGAAAATCCTGCCGACTGTGCAAGTCGCGGTTTAACTCCCAACCAGCTTATCTCACATTCGTTGTGGTGAGCGGGTCCTCCATGGCTTCTTAAACCACAGCTCAAATTTGACTTACCGTCTCCGTTAGAGTGTTCCTCGGAAGTAGATTTAGAGAAACGTAAAATTGTGCTAATTTCAGAAATTGATAACAATATCATTGACTCTCTCTTAGAAAAATTCTCTTCACTCGAAAAAATTAAGGCTATAATCGCATGGTGTCTTCGTTTTGCTAGTTATGCTCGTCGTACGTCTGATCGCTCTTCCTTCCTAACGGAGACTGAGTTACAAAATGCCTTACATATCATCATAAAACATGTCCAATCTCTACATTTTGCAGACATAATTGAGACTCTTCCTTCCAAAATAGGCTACAAACATATTCGTAAATTGTCACCTTTCGTCGATTCTCAGGGAATTCTTCGTGTTGGTGGACGTCTTGTTCACTCAGATTTATCCTATGACGCCAAACATCCTATTCTCCTCCCCTCGAAACATCGTTTGACGCGTCTTATTATCGAAGATATGCATCGTCGATATCTTCACCCTGGTACCGACACTCTACAATACCTTTTGCAACAACAATTTTGGATTTTGAACGTTAAAAGAAGCATCGCTTCCGTTATTTCTCGGTGTTGGCGTTGTTGGCGTGTTAATCCTAAATTGATTCAACCAAAAATGAGTGATTTACCCCGCCTAAGAGTTTCCCAAATTAAGGCTTTCGCTTGTGTTGGAGTTGATTTTGGAGGGCCTTTTCTTGTCACTATGGGAAAATATCGTGGTTGCAAATCTCAGAAATGTTACATATGTCTCTTTGTCTGTTTCGCTACTAAAGCGATACATCTCGAATTAGCAACAGATTTATCAACAGAAGCGTTTTTGCGTGCACTAAGACGGTTCATCGCTCGTCGAGGCCGGTGTACCTACATCTTTTCGGACTGTGGTACTAATTTTGTTGGCGCTTCAAAAGAATTAAATATGATGCAAAGCGCAGTGGAAGCGGAGCGTTTAGAATGGCACTTTAATCCTCCTTCAGCTCCACACTTCGGTGGGCTTTGGGAGGCGGGAATTAAATCCGTGAAGGGACATTTATCACGAGTGATAGGCGACCAAATTATGACGTTTGAAGAGTTTTATACAGTTCTCACCCAAATAGAGGCAACAGTTAACTCGCGTCCGCTGTGCCCTTTAAGTTCCGATCCGAATGATTTGTCAGTGTTGACGCCTGGACACTTCTTAACAATGGAGCCCGTTTCAGCATTGCCTGAATTTGATCTGACCCATTTGAAAGCTCACCCTATTTCGCGATGGCAGCTCTTGCAGCGTCTTCACCGGGATTTTTGGGCTTGATGGCACGGCGAGTACTTGCAAACTCTTCAAAACCGCGTAAAATGGTCATCCACCAACCTTAGTTCAATAGCTCCGGGAGATATGACGGTAATAAAAAACGAATTAGTTTTACCGTTACAGTGGAGGCTCGCTCGTGTCGTTGAGACTCACCCTGGCCCGGATGGGGTTGTAAGAGTTGTCACCTTACGAACAGCACAGGGGGTAGTAAAGCGGCCGGTGGTAAAAGTCTGTCCACTGCCCTTGTCCCCACTTGATAATTAAACTTAAAACATTTGTTTTAAGGTGGGCGGAATGTTGCGCTCTCTTCTTTTTTTTTATCTAGTTCTATTGTTAAAATAGTTTTCATTTAATTATTCTTTATTTTTAATAAGAGAGGTCGCGACAATGTCCGGCAAATCATTTTTGTTTTTTGTGTAAAAAATTATCAGTTTTCTTTTGATTAAGTTGAATTTTGGAATTCGAATTTTACGTTTTGCACGTTAAAGGATTATAAGCCGGATTTAAAGGGTTTTCGGGAGATTTTGCAGAATCCGATAGTTTTTTTTTCTCTTGTTTTCTCGTTCGTTGATTGTGCAAGTGATAAATACTTCTCATCCTTCTTCCTCCTGTTCCTTCGTCCTTTCTTGCCCTCTTCTTTGGTGACACCCCGCAACGAATCAAGGTAAGAAGTCATATTACTTGCACTAGCTCACTTTTAGCATTTTTTTCGCCGCGAAACATCTCTACTAATAGCTGAGATAATTTTCAAAAATTCTGTTCAGAGTGATAGAAAATTCAATATATTAAATTTCGAACAGAACTATAAAATAAAAAATAAATTATGTATACGTAGTTCTAGAGACCTACGTATAACGCCAGTAAAATTTTTATCCGTTTATCTCTACTAATAGCTGAGATAATTTTCAAAAATTTTGTTCAGAGTGATAGAAAATTCAATATATTAAATTTCGAACAGAACTATAAAATAAAAAATAAATTATGTATACGTAGTTCTGGAGACCTACGTATAACGCCAGTAAAATTTTTATCCGTATATCTCTACTAATAGCTGAGATAATTTTCAAAAATTCTGTTCAGAGTGATAGAAAATTCAATATATTAAATTTTAAACAAAGTTATAAAATAAAAAATGAATTATGTATACGTAGTTCTGGAGACCTACGTATAACGCCAGTAAAATTTTCATCCGTTTATCTCTACTAATAGCTGAGATAAATTTCAAAAATTTTGTTCAGAGTGATAGAAAATTCAATATATTAAATTTCGTACAGAGCTATAAAATGAAAAATAAATTATGTATACGTAGTTCTGGAGACCTACGTATAACGCCAGTAAAATTTTCATCCGTTTATCTCTACTAATAGCTGAGATAAATTTCAAAAATTTTGTTCAGAGTGATAGAAAATTCAATATATTAAATTTTGTACAGAGCTATAAAATGAAAAATAAATTATGTATACGTAGTTCTGAAAACCTACGTATAACACCAGTAAAATTTTTATCCGTTTATCTCTACTAATAGCTGAGATAAATTTCAAAAATTTTGTTCAGAGTGATAGAAAATTCAATATATTAAATTTCGAACAGAGCTATAAAATGAAAAATAAATTATGTATACGTAGTTCTGGAGATCGACGTATAACGCCAGTAAAATTTTTATCCGTTTATCTCTACTAATAGCTGAGATAATTTTCAAAAATTTTGTTAAGAGTGATAGAAAATTCAATATATTAAATTTCGAACAGAGCTATAAAATGAAAAATAAATTATGTATACGCAGTTCTGGAGACGTACGTATAACGCCAGTAAATTTTTATCCGTTTATCTCTACTAATAGCTGAGATAAATTTCAAAAATTTTGTTCAGAGTGATAGAAAATTCAATATATTAAATTTCGAACAGAGCTATAAAATGAAAAATAAATTATGTATACGCAGTTCTGGAGACGTACGTATAACGCCAGTAAATTTTTATCCGTTTATCTCTACTAATAGCTGAGATAAATTTCAAAAATTTTGTTCAGAGTGATAGAAATTTCAATATATTAAATTTCGAACAGAGCTATAAAATGAAAAATAAATTATGTATACGTAGTTCTGGAGACCTACGTATAACACCAGTAAAATGTTTATAGCTTTATCTCTACTAATAGCTGAGATAATTTTCAAAAATTTTGTTCAGAGTAATAGAAAATTCAATATATTTAATTTCGAACAGAGCTATAAAATGAAAAATAAATTATGTATACATAGTTCTGGAGACCTATGTTTAACGCCAGTAAAATTTTTATCCGTTTATTTCTACTAATAGCTGAGATAAATTTCAAAAATTTTGTTCAGAGTGATAGAAAATTCAATATATTAAATTTCGAACAGAGCTATAAAATGAAAAATAAATTATGTATACGTAGTTCTGGAGACCTACGTATAACACCAGTAACATTTTTATCCCTTATCTCTACTAATAGCTAAGATAATTTTCAAAATTTTTGTTTAGAGTGATAGAAAATTCAATATATTAAATTTCGAACAGAGCTATAAAATGAAAAATAAATTATGTATACGTAGTTCGGGAGACCTACGTATAACACCAGTAAAATTTTTATCCGTTTATCTCTACTAATAGCTGAGATAATTTTCAAAAATTTTGTTCAGAGTGATAGAAATTTCAATATATTAAATTTCGAACAGAGCTATAAAATGAAAAATAAATTATGTATACGTAGTTCTGGAGATCGACGTATAACGCCAGTAAAATTTTTATCCGTTTATCTCTACTAATAGCTGAGATAATTTTCAAAAATTTTGTTCAGAGTGACAGAAATTTCAATATATTAAATTTCGAACAGAGCTATAAAATGAAAAATAAATTATGTATACGTAGTTCTGGAGACCTACGTATAACACCAGTAAAATTTTTATAGCTTTATCTCTACTAATAGCTGAGATAATTTTCAAAAATTTTGTTCAGAGTGATAGAAAATTCAATATATTTAATTTCGAACAGAGCTATAAAATGAAAAATAAATTATGTATACGTAGTTCTGGAGACCTACGTTTAACGCCAGTAAAATTTTTATCCGTTTATTTCTACTAATAGCTGAGATAAATTTCAAAAATTTTGTTCAGAGTGATAGAAAATTCAATATATTAAATTTCGAACAGAGCTATAAAATGAAAAATAAATTATGTATACGTAGTTCGGGAGACCTACGTATAACACCAGTAAAATTTTTATCCGTTTATCTCTACTAATAGCTGAGATAATTTTCAAAAATTTTGTACAGAGTGATAGAAAATTCAATATATTAAATTTCGAACAGAGCTATAGAATGAAAAATAAATTATGTATACGTAGTTTGGGAGACCTACGTATAACGCCAGTAAAATTTTTATCTGTTTATCTCTACTAATAGCTGAGATAATTTTCAAAAATTTTTTTCTGAGTGAAAGAAATTTCAATATATTAAATTTTGAACAGAGCCATAAAATAAAAAATAAATTATGTATACGTAGTTCTGGAGACCTACGTATAACGCCAGTAAAATTTTTATTTGTTTATCTCTACTAATAGCTGAGATAAATTTCAAAAATTTTGTTCAGAGTGATAGAAAATGCAGTATATTAAAATTCGAACAGAGCTATAAAATGAAAAATAAATTATGTATACGTAGTTCTGGAGACCTACGTATAACACCAGTAAAATTTTTATCGCTTTATCTCTACTAATAGCTGAGATAATTTTCAAAAATTTTGTTCAGAGTGATAGAAAATTCAATATATTAAATTTCGAACAGAGCTATAAAATGAAAAATAAGTTATGTATACGTAGTTTTGAAGACCTACGTTTAACGCCAGTAAAATTTTTATTCGTTTATTTCCACTAATAGGTGAGATAAATTTCAAATATTTTGTTCAGAGTGATAGAAAATGCAGTATATTAAAATTCGAACAGAGCTATAAAATGAAAAATAAATTATGTAGACGTAGTTCTGGAGACCTACGTACAGGGATGGGCAATGTCAACAATTTGTGTCAATTTTGACACTGTTGACGCGTCGACAATTAGGTAAATGTCGATTTAAAAAACGATGTCAACAATGTCGACAAAGTCAACAATGTCGACTTTTAATATAACCTTAAGAGGTTATCTTTTTTTTAAGTTTGGCAAGGCTGCTACTGCTGTGTCTGACTCAACGACAATCAGAATGTTTAAATTAGCTCACTGTTGCGCACGCACCCAGATTTTAAAGCCGTTATAATGGTCTTTTGGCTGTTAATTTTTTCTTTACTTTTGTATAATAAAAAAGTTTATCAAGATTAAGTTTTTTTGTACGAATTTTTAATGTAAAATGTACCTAAATAACTGTTAATGTTAAAAATTATACATGTTAAAAGAAGTTAACACGTGAATAGTATACAACATAACCTTACATTTTAAAATATTGACATTTGTTGACATTTGTCGACATTGTCGACATTGTTTACGTTGTTGACGCTTTGTCGACATGTCGAAGTCGACAACTAAAGTCGACGCGTCGCCGCCCATCCCTGCCTACGTATAACACCAGTGAAATTCTTATCCGTTTATCTCTACTAATAGCTGAGATAAATTTCAAAAATTTTGTTCAGAGTGATAGAAAATTCAATATATTAAATTTCGAACAGAGCTATAAAATGAAAAATAAATTATGTATACGTAGTTCGGGAGACCTACGTATAACACCAGTAAAATTTTTATCCGTTTATCTCTACTAATAGCTGAGATAAATTTCAAAAATTTTGTTCAGAGTGATAGAAAATTCAATATATTAAATTTCGAACAGAGCTATAAAATGAAAAATAAATTATGTATACGTAGTTTTGGAGACCTACGTATAACGCCAGTAAAATTTTTATACGTTTATCTTTACTAATAGCTGAGATAATTTTCAAAAATTTTGTTCAGAGTGATAGAAAATTCAATATATTAAATTTCGAAAAGAGCTATAAAATAAAAAATAAATTATGTATACGTAGTTCTAGAGACCTACGTATAACGCCAGTAAAATTTTTATCCGTTTATCTCTTAATAGCTGAGATAATTTTCAAAAATTTTGTTCAGAGTGATAGAAAATTCAATATATTAAATTTCGAACAGAGCTATAAAATGAAAAATAAATTATGTATACGTAGTTTTGGAGACCTACGTATAACACCAGTAAAATTTTTATACGTTTATCTTTACTAATAGCTGAGATAATTTTCAAAAATTTTGTTCAGAGTGATAGAAAATTCAATATATTAAATTTCGAAAAGAGCTATAAAATAAAAAATAAATTATGTATACGTAGTTCTAGAGACCTACGTATAACGCCAGTAAAATTTTTATCCGTTTATCTCTTAATAGTTGAGATAATTTTCAAAAATTTTGTTCAGAGTGATAGAAAATTCAATATATTAAATTTCGAACAGAGCTATAAAATGAAAAATAAATTATGTATACGTAGTTCTGGAGGCTTACGTATAACACCAGTAAAATTTTTATCGCTTTATCTCTACTAATAGCTGAGATAATTTTCAAAAATTTTGCTCAGAGTGATAGAAAATTCAATATATTAAATTTCGAACAGAGCTATAAAATGGAAAATAAATTATGTATACGTAGTTCTGGAGGCTTACGTATAACACCAGTAAAATTTTTATCGCTTTATCTCTACTAATAGCTGAGATAATTTTCAAAAATTTTGCTCAGAGTAATAGAAAATTCAATATATTAAATTTTGAACAGAGCTATAAAATGAAAAATAAATTATATATACGTAAATCTGGAGACCTACATATAACGCCA
Organism: Tribolium confusum; assembly: GCA_029207805.1. Lineage (NCBI taxonomy): Eukaryota > Metazoa > Arthropoda > Insecta > Coleoptera > Tenebrionidae > Tribolium > Tribolium confusum. The sequence continues at coordinate 41,056,542 of JALGAY010000003.1, forward strand.
GTAAAATTTTTATCCGTTTATCTCTACTAATAGCTGAGATAAATTTCAAAAATTTTGTTCAGAGGGATAGAAAATTCAATATATTAAATTTCGAACAGAGCTATAAAATGAAAAATAAATTATGTATACGCAGTTCTGGAGACCTACGTATAACGCCAGTAAATTTTTATCCGTTTATCTCTACTAATAGCTGAGATAAATTTCAAAAATTTTGTTCAGAGTGATAGAAAATTCAATATATTAAATTTCGAACAGAGCTATAAAATGAAAAATAAATTATGTATACGTAGTTCTGGAGACCTACGTATAACACCAGTAAAATTTTTATCCCTTATCTCTACTAATAGCTAAGATAATTTTCAAAATTTTTGTTCAGAGTGATAGAAAATTCAATATATTAAATTTCGAACAGAGCTATAAAATGAAAAATAAATTATGTATACGTAGTTCTGGAGACCTACGTATAACACCAGTAAAATGTTTATAGCTTTATCTCTACTAATAGCTGAGATAATTTTCAAAAATTTTGTTCAGAGTAATAGAAAATTCAATATATTTAATTTCGAACAGAGCTATAAAATGAAAAATAAATTATGTATACATAGTTCTGGAGACCTATGTTTAACGCCAGTAAAATTTTTATCCGTTTATTTCTACTAATAGCTGAGATAAATTTCAAAAATTTTGTTCAGAGTGATAGAAAATTCAATATATTAAATTTCGAACAGAGCTATAAAATGAAAAATAAATTATGTATACGTAGTTCTGGAGACCTACGTATAACACCAGTAACATTTTTATCCCTTATCTCTACTAATAGCTAAGATAATTTTCAAAATTTTTGTTTAGAGTGATAGAAAATTCAATATATTAAATTTCGAACAGAGCTATAAAATGAAAAATAAATTATGTATACGTAGTTCGGGAGACCTACGTATAACACCAGTAAAATTTTTATCCGTTTATCTCTACTAATAGCTGAGATAATTTTCAAAAATTTTGTTCAGAGTGATAGAAATTTCAATATATTAAATTTCGAACAGAGCTATAAAATGAAAAATAAATTATGTATACGTAGTTCTGGAGATCGACGTATAACGCCAGTAAAATTTTTATCCGTTTATCTCTACTAATAGCTGAGATAATTTTCAAAAATTTTGTTCAGAGTGACAGAAATTTCAATATATTAAATTTCGAACAGAGCTATAAAATGAAAAATAAATTATGTATACGTAGTTCTGGAGACCTACGTATAACACCAGTAAAATTTTTATAGCTTTATCTCTACTAATAGCTGAGATAATTTTCAAAAATTTTGTTCAGAGTGATAGAAAATTCAATATATTTAATTTCGAACAGAGCTATAAAATGAAAAATAAATTATGTATACGTAGTTCTGGAGACCTACGTTTAACGCCAGTAAAATTTTTATCCGTTTATTTCTACTAATAGCTGAGATAAATTTCAAAAATTTTGTTCAGAGTGATAGAAAATTCAATATATTAAATTTCGAACAGAGCTATAAAATGAAAAATAAATTATGTATACGTAGTTCGGGAGACCTACGTATAACACCAGTAAAATTTTTATCCGTTTATCTCTACTAATAGCTGAGATAATTTTCAAAAATTTTGTACAGAGTGATAGAAAATTCAATATATTAAATTTCGAACAGAGCTATAGAATGAAAAATAAATTATGTATACGTAGTTTGGGAGACCTACGTATAACGCCAGTAAAATTTTTATCTGTTTATCTCTACTAATAGCTGAGATAATTTTCAAAAATTTTTTTCTGAGTGAAAGAAATTTCAATATATTAAATTTTGAACAGAGCCATAAAATAAAAAATAAATTATGTATACGTAGTTCTGGAGACCTACGTATAACGCCAGTAAAATTTTTATTTGTTTATCTCTACTAATAGCTGAGATAAATTTCAAAAATTTTGTTCAGAGTGATAGAAAATGCAGTATATTAAAATTCGAACAGAGCTATAAAATGAAAAATAAATTATGTATACGTAGTTCTGGAGACCTACGTATAACACCAGTAAAATTTTTATCGCTTTATCTCTACTAATAGCTGAGATAATTTTCAAAAATTTTGTTCAGAGTGATAGAAAATTCAATATATTAAATTTCGAACAGAGCTATAAAATGAAAAATAAGTTATGTATACGTAGTTTTGAAGACCTACGTTTAACGCCAGTAAAATTTTTATTCGTTTATTTCCACTAATAGGTGAGATAAATTTCAAATATTTTGTTCAGAGTGATAGAAAATGCAGTATATTAAAATTCGAACAGAGCTATAAAATGAAAAATAAATTATGTAGACGTAGTTCTGGAGACCTACGTACAGGGATGGGCAATGTCAACAATTTGTGTCAATTTTGACACTGTTGACGCGTCGACAATTAGGTAAATGTCGATTTAAAAAACGATGTCAACAATGTCGACAAAGTCAACAATGTCGACTTTTAATATAACCTTAAGAGGTTATCTTTTTTTTAAGTTTGGCAAGGCTGCTACTGCTGTGTCTGACTCAACGACAATCAGAATGTTTAAATTAGCTCACTGTTGCGCACGCACCCAGATTTTAAAGCCGTTATAATGGTCTTTTGGCTGTTAATTTTTTCTTTACTTTTGTATAATAAAAAAGTTTATCAAGATTAAGTTTTTTTGTACGAATTTTTAATGTAAAATGTACCTAAATAACTGTTAATGTTAAAAATTATACATGTTAAAAGAAGTTAACACGTGAATAGTATACAACATAACCTTACATTTTAAAATATTGACATTTGTTGACATTTGTCGACATTGTCGACATTGTTTACGTTGTTGACGCTTTGTCGACATGTCGAAGTCGACAACTAAAGTCGACGCGTCGCCGCCCATCCCTGCCTACGTATAACACCAGTGAAATTCTTATCCGTTTATCTCTACTAATAGCTGAGATAAATTTCAAAAATTTTGTTCAGAGTGATAGAAAATTCAATATATTAAATTTCGAACAGAGCTATAAAATGAAAAATAAATTATGTATACGTAGTTCGGGAGACCTACGTATAACACCAGTAAAATTTTTATCCGTTTATCTCTACTAATAGCTGAGATAAATTTCAAAAATTTTGTTCAGAGTGATAGAAAATTCAATATATTAAATTTCGAACAGAGCTATAAAATGAAAAATAAATTATGTATACGTAGTTTTGGAGACCTACGTATAACGCCAGTAAAATTTTTATACGTTTATCTTTACTAATAGCTGAGATAATTTTCAAAAATTTTGTTCAGAGTGATAGAAAATTCAATATATTAAATTTCGAAAAGAGCTATAAAATAAAAAATAAATTATGTATACGTAGTTCTAGAGACCTACGTATAACGCCAGTAAAATTTTTATCCGTTTATCTCTTAATAGCTGAGATAATTTTCAAAAATTTTGTTCAGAGTGATAGAAAATTCAATATATTAAATTTCGAACAGAGCTATAAAATGAAAAATAAATTATGTATACGTAGTTTTGGAGACCTACGTATAACACCAGTAAAATTTTTATACGTTTATCTTTACTAATAGCTGAGATAATTTTCAAAAATTTTGTTCAGAGTGATAGAAAATTCAATATATTAAATTTCGAAAAGAGCTATAAAATAAAAAATAAATTATGTATACGTAGTTCTAGAGACCTACGTATAACGCCAGTAAAATTTTTATCCGTTTATCTCTTAATAGTTGAGATAATTTTCAAAAATTTTGTTCAGAGTGATAGAAAATTCAATATATTAAATTTCGAACAGAGCTATAAAATGAAAAATAAATTATGTATACGTAGTTCTGGAGGCTTACGTATAACACCAGTAAAATTTTTATCGCTTTATCTCTACTAATAGCTGAGATAATTTTCAAAAATTTTGCTCAGAGTGATAGAAAATTCAATATATTAAATTTTGAACAGAGCCATAAAATGAAAAATTAATTATGTATACGTAGTTCTGGAGACCTACGTATAACGCCAGTAAAATTTTTATCCGTTTATCTCTACTAATAGCTGAGATAATTTTCAAAAATTCTGTTCAGAGTGATAGAAAATTCAATATATTAAATTTTAAACAAAGTTATAAAATAAAAAATGAATTATGTATACGTAGTTCTGGAGACCTACGTATAACGCCAGTAAAATTTTCATCCGTTTATCTCTACTAATAGCTGAGATAAATTTCAAAAATTTTGTTCAGAGTGATAGAAAATTCAATATATTAAATTTCGAACAGAGCTATAAAATGAAAAATAAATTATGTATACGTGGTTCGGGAGACCTACGTATAACACCAGTAAAATTTTTATCCGTTTATCTCTACTAATTGCTGAGATAATTTTCAAAAATTTTGTTCAGAGTGATAGAAAATTCAATATATTAAATTTCGAACAGAGCTATAGAATGAAAAATAAATTATGTATACGTAGTTTGGGAGACCTACGTATAACGCCAGTAAAATTTTTATCTGTTTATCTCTACTAATAGCTGAGATAATTTTCAAAAATTTTGTTCTGAGTGATAGAAATTTCAATATATTAAATTTTGAACAGAGCCATAAAATAAAAAATAAATTATGTATACGTAGTTCTGGAGACCTACATATAACGCCAGTAAAATTTTTATCTGTTTATCTCTACTAATAGCTGAGATAATTTTTAAAAATTTTGTTCTGAGTGATAGAAATTTCAATATATTAAATTTTGAACAGAGCCATAAAATAAAAAATAAATTATATATACGTAAATCTGGAGACCTACATATAACGCCAGTAAAATTTTTATCCGTTTATCTCTACTAATAGCTGAGATAAATTTCAAAAATTTTGTTCAGAGGGATAGAAAATTCAATATATTAAATTTCGAACAGAGCTATAAAATGAAAAATAAATTATGTATACGCAGTTCTGGAGACCTACGTATAACACCAGTAAAATTTTTATCCCTTATCTCTACTAATAGCTAAGATAATTTTCAAAATTTTTGTTCAGAGTGATAGAAAATTCAATATATTAAATTTCGAACAGAGCTATAAAATGAAAAATAAATTATTTATACGTAGTTCGGGAGACCTACGTATAACACCAGTAAAATTTTTATCCGTTTATCTCTACTAATAGCTGAGATAATTTTCAAAAATTTTGTTCAGAGTGATAGAAATTTCAATATATTAAATTTCGAACAGAGCTATAAAATGAAAAATAAATTATGTATACGTAGTTCTGGAGATCGACGTATAACGCCAGTAAAATTTTTATCCGTTTATCTCTACTAATAGCTGAGATAATTTTCAAAAATTTTGTTCAGAGTGATAGAAATTTCAATATATTAAATTTCGAACAGAGCTATAAAATGAAAAATAAATTATGTATACGTAGTTCTGGAGACCTACGTATAACACCAGTAAAATTTTTATAGCTTTATCTCTACTAATAGCTGAGATAATTTTCAAAAATTTTGTTCAGAGTGATAGAAAATTCAATATATTTAATTTCGAACAGAGCTATAAAATGAAAAATAAATTATGTATACGTAGTTCTGGAGACCTACGTTTAACGCCAGTAAAATTTTTATCCGTTTATTTCTACTAATAGCTGAGATAAATTTCAAAAATTTTGTTCAGAGTGATAGAAAATTCAATATATTAAATTTCGAACAGAGCTATAAAATAAAAAATAAATTATGTATACGTAGTTCTGGAGACCTACGTATAACACCAGTAAAATTTTTATCGCTTTATCTCTACTAATAGCTGAGATAATTTTCAAAAATTTTGTTCAGAGTGATAGAAAATTCAATATATTAAATTTCGAACAGAGCTATAAAATGAAAAATAAGTTATGTATACGTAGTTTTGAAGACCTACGTTTAACGCCAGTAAAATTTTTATTCGTTTATTTCCACTAATAGGTGAGATAAATTTCAAAAATTTTGTTCCGAGTGATAGAAAATTCAATATATTAAATTTCGAACAGAGCTATAAAATGAAAAATAAATTATGTATACGTAGTTCTGGAGACCTACGTATAACACCAGTAAAATTTTTATCCCTTATCTCTACTAATAGCTAAGATAATTTTCAAAATTTTTGTTCAGAGTGATAGAAAATTCAATATATTAAATTTCGAACAGAGCTATAAAATGAAAAATAAAGTATGTATACGTAGTTCTGGAGACCTACGTATAACACCAGTAAAATTTTTATCCGTTTATCTCTACTAATAGCTGAGATAATTTTCAAAAATTTTGTTCAGAGTGATAGAAATTTCAATATATTAAATTTCGAACAGAGCTATAAAATGAAAAATAAATTATGTATACGTAGTTCTGGAGACCTACGTATAACACCAGTAAAATGTTTATAGCTTTATCTCTACTAATAGCTGAGATAATTTTCAAAAATTTTGTTCAGAGTGATAGAAAATTCAATATATTTAATTTCGAACAGAGCTATAAAATGAAAAATAAATTATGTATACGTAGTTCGGGAGACCTACGTATAACACCAGTAAAATTTTTATCCGTTTATCTCTACTAATAGCTGAGATAATTTTCAAAAATTTTGTTCAGAGTGATAGAAAATTCAATATATTAAATTTCGAACAGAGCTATAGAATGAAAAATAAATTATGTATACGTGGTTCGGGAGACCTACGTATAACACCAGTAAAATTTTTATCCGTTTATCTCTACTAATTGCTGAGATAATTTTCAAAAATTTTGTTCAGAGTGATAGAAAATTCAATATATTAAATTTCGAACAGAGCTATAGAATGAAAAATAAATTATGTATACGTAGTTTGGGAGACCTACGTATAACGCCAGTAAAATTTTTATCTGTTTATCTCTACTAATAGCTGAGATAATTTTCAAAAATTTTGTTCTGAGTGATAGAAATTTCAATATATTAAATTTTGAACAGAGCCATAAAATAAAAAATAAATTATGTATACGTAGTTCTGGAGACCTACATATAACGCCAGTAAAATTTTTATCTGTTTATCTCTACTAATAGCTGAGATAATTTTTAAAAATTTTGTTCTGAGTGATAGAAATTTCAATATATTAAATTTTGAACAGAGCCATAAAATAAAAAATAAATTATATATACGTAAATCTGGAGACCTACATATAACGCCAGTAAAATTTTTATCCGTTTATCTCTACTAATAGCTGAGATAAATTTCAAAAATTTTGTTCAGAGGGATAGAAAATTCAATATATTAAATTTCGAACAGAGCTATAAAATGAAAAATAAATTATGTATACGCAGTTCTGGAGACCTACGTATAACACCAGTAAAATTTTTATCCCTTATCTCTACTAATAGCTAAGATAATTTTCAAAATTTTTGTTCAGAGTGATAGAAAATTCAATATATTAAATTTCGAACAGAGCTATAAAATGAAAAATAAATTATTTATACGTAGTTCGGGAGACCTACGTATAACACCAGTAAAATTTTTATCCGTTTATCTCTACTAATAGCTGAGATAATTTTCAAAAATTTTGTTCAGAGTGATAGAAATTTCAATATATTAAATTTCGAACAGAGCTATAAAATGAAAAATAAATTATGTATACGTAGTTCTGGAGATCGACGTATAACGCCAGTAAAATTTTTATCCGTTTATCTCTACTAATAGCTGAGATAATTTTCAAAAATTTTGTTCAGAGTGATAGAAATTTCAATATATTAAATTTCGAACAGAGCTATAAAATGAAAAATAAATTATGTATACGTAGTTCTGGAGACCTACGTATAACACCAGTAAAATTTTTATAGCTTTATCTCTACTAATAGCTGAGATAATTTTCAAAAATTTTGTTCAGAGTGATAGAAAATTCAATATATTTAATTTCGAACAGAGCTATAAAATGAAAAATAAATTATGTATACGTAGTTCTGGAGACCTACGTTTAACGCCAGTAAAATTTTTATCCGTTTATTTCTACTAATAGCTGAGATAAATTTCAAAAATTTTGTTCAGAGTGATAGAAAATTCAATATATTAAATTTCGAACAGAGCTATAAAATAAAAAATAAATTATGTATACGTAGTTCTGGAGACCTACGTATAACACCAGTAAAATTTTTATCGCTTTATCTCTACTAATAGCTGAGATAATTTTCAAAAATTTTGTTCAGAGTGATAGAAAATTCAATATATTAAATTTCGAACAGAGCTATAAAATGAAAAATAAGTTATGTATACGTAGTTTTGAAGACCTACGTTTAACGCCAGTAAAATTTTTATTCGTTTATTTCCACTAATAGGTGAGATAAATTTCAAATATTTTGTTCAGAGTGATAGAAAATTCAATATATTAAATTTCGAACAGAGCTATAAAATGAAAAATAAATTATGTATACGTAGTTCTGGAGACCTACGTTTAACGCCAGTAAAATTTTTATCCGTTTATCTCTATTAATAGCTGAGATAAATTTCAAAAATTTTGTTCAGAGTGATAGAAAATTCAATATATTAAATTTCGAACAGAGCTATAAAATGAAAAATAAATTATGTATACGTAGTTTTGGAGACCTACGTATAACGCCAGTAAAATTTTTATACGTTTATCTTTACTAATAGCTGAGATAATTTTCAAAAATTTTGTTCAGAGTGATAGAAAATTCAATATATTAAATTTCGAAAAGAGCTATAAAATAAAAAATAAATTATGTATACGTAGTTCTAGAGACCTACGTATAACGCCAGTAAAATTTTTATCCGTTTATCTCTTAATAGCTGAGATAATTTTCAAAAATTTTGTTCAGAGTGATAGAAAATTCAATATATTAAATTTCGAACAGAGCTATAAAATGAAAAATAAATTATGTATACGTAGTTTTGGAGACCTACGTATAACGCCAGTAAAATTTTTATACGTTTATCTTTACTAATAGCTGAGATAATTTTCAAAAATTTTGTTCAGAGTGATAGAAAATTCAATATATTAAATTTCGAAAAGAGCTATAAAATAAAAAATAAATTATGTATACGTAGTTCTAGAGACCTACGTATAACGCCAGTAAAATTTTTATCCGTTTATCTCTTAATAGCTGAGATAATTTTCAAAAATTTTGTTCAGAGTGATAGAAAATTCAATATATTAAATTTCGAACAGAGCTATAAAATGAAAAATAAATTATGTATACGTAGTTCTGGAGGCTTACGTATAACACCAGTAAAATTTTTATCGCTTTATCTCTACTAATAGCTGAGATAATTTTCAAAAATTTTGCTCAGAGTGATAGAAAATTCAATATATTAAATTTCGAACAGAGCTATAAAATGAAAAATAAATTATGTATACGTAGTTCTGGAGGCTTACGTATAACACCAGTAAAATTTTTATCGCTTTATCTCTACTAATAGCTGAGATAATTTTCAAAAATTTTGCTCAGAGTGATAGAAAATTCAATATATTAAATTTCGAACAGAGCTATAAAATGAAAAATAAATTATGTATACGTAGTTCGGGAGACCTACGTATAACACCAGTAAAATTTTTATCCGTTTATCTCTACTAATAGCTGAGATAATTTTCAAAAATTTTGTTCAGAGTGATAGAAATTTCAATATATTAAATTTCGAACAGAGCTATAAAATGAAAAATAAATTATGTATACGTAGTTCTGGAGATCGACGTATAACGCCAGTAAAATTTTTATCCGTTTATCTCTACTAATAGCTGAGATAATTTTCAAAAATTTTGTTCAGAGTGATAGAAATTTCAATATATTAAATTTCGAACAGAGCTATAAAATGAAAAATAAATTATGTATACGTAGTTCTGGAGACCTACGTATAACACCAGTAAAATTTTTATAGCTTTATCTCTACTAATAGCTGAGATAATTTTCAAAAATTTTGTTCAGAGTGATAGAAAATTCAATATATTTAATTTCGAACAGAGCTATAAAATGAAAAATAAATTATGTATACGTAGTTCTGGAGACCTACGTTTAACGCCAGTAAAATTTTTATCCGTTTATTTCTACTAATAGCTGAGATAAATTTCAAAAATTTTGTTCAGAGTGATAGAAAATTCAATATATTAAATTTCGAACAGAGCTATAAAATAAAAAATAAATTATGTATACGTAGTTCTGGAGACCTACGTATAACACCAGTAAAATTTTTATCGCTTTATCTCTACTAATAGCTGAGATAATTTTCAAAAATTTTGTTCAGAGTGATAGAAAATTCAATATATTAAATTTCGAACAGAGCTATAAAATGAAAAATAAGTTATGTATACGTAGTTTTGAAGACCTACGTTTAACGCCAGTAAAATTTTTATTCGTTTATTTCCACTAATAGGTGAGATAAATTTCAAATATTTTGTTCAGAGTGATAGAAAATTCAATATATTAAATTTTGAACAGAGCCATAAAATAAAAAATAAATTATATTTACGTAAATCTGGAGACCTACATATAACGCCAGTAAAATTTTTATCCGTTTATCTCTACTAATAGCTGAGATAAATTTCAAAAATTTTGTTCAGAGTGATAGAAAATTCAATATATTAAATTTCGTACAGAGCTATAAAATGAAAAATAAATTATGTATACGTAGTTCTGGAGACCTACGTATAACGCCAGTAAAATTTTCATCCGTTTATCTCTACTAATAGCTGAGATAAATTTCAAAAATTTTGTTCAGAGTGTTAGAAAATTCAATATATTAAATTTTGTACAGAGCTATAAAATGAAAAATAAATTATGTATACGTAGTTCTGAAAACCTACGTATAACACCAGTAAAATTTTTATCCGTTTATTTCTACTAATAGCTGAGATAAATTTCAAAAATTTTGTTCAGAGTGATAGAAAATTCAATATATTAAATTTCGAACAGAGCTATAAAATGAAAAATAAATTATGTATACGTAGTTCTAGAGACCTACGTATAACACCAGTAAAATTTTTATCCCTTATCTCTACTAATAGCTAAGATAATTTTCAAAATTTTTGTTCAGTGTGATAGAAATTTCAATATATTAAATTTCGAACAGAGCTATAAAATGAAAAATAAATTATGTATACGTAGTTCTGGAGACCTACGTATAACACCAGTAAAATTTTTATAGCTTTATCTCTACTAATAGCTGAGAAAATTTTCAAAAATTTTGTTCAGAGTGATAGAAAATTCAATATATTTAATTTCGAACAGAGCTATAAAATGAAAAATAAATTATGTATACGTAGTTCTGGAGACCTATGTTTAACGCCAGTAAAATTTTTATCCGTTTATTTCTACTAATAGCTGAGATAAATTTCAAAAATTTTGTTCAGAGTGATAGAAAATTCAATATATTAAATTTCGAACAGAGCTATAAAATGAAAAATAAAGTATGTATACGTAGTTCTGGAGACCTACGTATAACACCAGTAAAATTTTTATCCGTTTATCTCTACTAATAGCTGAGATAATTTTCAAAAATTTTGTTCAGAGTGATAGAAATTTCAATATATTAAATTTCGAACAGAGCTATAAAATGAAAAATAAATTATGTATACGTAGTTCTGGAGACCTACGTATAACACCAGTAAAATTTTTATAGCTTTATCTCTACTAATAGCTGAGATAATTTTCAAAAATTTTGTTCAGAGTGATAGAAAATTCAATATATTTAATTTCGAACAGAGCTATAAAATGAAAAATAAATTATGTATACGTAGTTCTGGAGACCTATGTTTAACGCCAGTAAAATTTTTATCCGTTTATTTCTACTAATAGCTGAGATAATTTTCAAAAATTTTGTTCAGAGTGATAGAAAATTCAATATATTAAATTTCGAACAGAGCTATAGAATGAAAAATAAATTATGTATACGTAGTTCGGGAGACCTACGTATAACACCAGTAAAATTTTTATCCGTTTATCTCTACTAATAGCTGAGATAATTTTCAAAAATTTTGTTCAGAGTGATAGAAAATTCAATATATTAAATTTCGAACAGAGCTATAGAATGAAAAATAAATTATGTATACGTAGTTTGGGAGACCTACGTATAACGCCAGTAAAATTTTTATCTGTTTATCTCTACTAATAGCTGAGATAATTTTCAAAAATTTTGTTCTGAGTGATAGAAATTTCAATATATTAAATTTTGAACAGAGCCATAAAATAAAAAATAAATTATGTATACGTAGTTCTGGAGACCTACATATAACGCCAGTAAAATTTTTATCTGTTTATCTCTACTAATAGCTGAGATAATTTTCAAAAATTTTGTTCTGAGTGATAGAAATTTCAATATATTAAATTTTGAACAGAGCCATTAAATAAAAAATAAATTATATATGCGTAAATCTGGAGACCTACATATAACGCCAGTAAAATTTTTATCCGTTTATCTCTACTAATAGCTGAGATAAATTTCAAAAATTTTGTTCAGAGGGATAGAAAATTCAATATATTAAATTTCGAACAGAGCTATAAAATGAAAAATAAATTATGTATACGCAGTTCTGGAGACCTACGTATAACACCAGTAAAATTTTTATCCCTTATCTCTACTAATAGCTAAGATAATTTTCAAAATTTTTGTTCAGAGTGATAGAAAATTCAATATATTAAATTTCGAACAGAGCTATAAAATGAAAAATAAATTATGTATACGTAGTTCGGGAGACCTACGTATAACACCAGTAAAATTTTTATCCGTTTATCTCTACTAATAGCTGAGATAATTTTCAAAAATTTTGTTCAGAGTGATAGAAATTTCAATATATTAAATTTCGAACAGAGCTATAAAATGAAAAATAAATTACGTATACGTAGTTCTGGAGATCGACGTATAACGCCAGTAAAATTTTTATCCGTTTATCTCTACTAATAGCTGAGATAATTTTCAAAAATTTTGTTCAGAGTGATAGAAATTTCAATATATTAAATTTCGAACAGAGCTATAAAATGAAAAATAAATTATGTATACGTAGTTCTGGAGACCTACGTATAACACCAGTAAAATTATTATAGCTTTATCTCTACTAATAGCTAAGATAATTTTCAAAATTTTTGTTCAGAGTGATAGAAAATTCAATATATTAAATTTCGAACAGAGCTATAAAATGAAAAATAAATTATGTATACGCAGTTCTGGAGACCTACGTATAACACCAGTAAAATTTTTATCCCTTATCTCTACTAATAGCTAAGATAATTTTCAAAATTTTTGTTCAGAGTGATAGAAAATTCAATATATTAAATTTCGAACAGAGCTATAAAATGAAAAATAAATTATGTATACGTAGTTCGGGAGACCTACGTATAACACCAGTAAAATTTTTATCCGTTTATCTCTACTAATAGCTGAGATAATTTTCAAAAATTTTGTTCAGAGTGATAGAAAATTCAATATATTTAATTTCGAACAGAGCTATAAAATGAAAAATAAATTATGTATACGTAGTTCTGGAGACCTACGTTTAACGCCAGTAAAATTTTTATCCGTTTATTTCTACTAATAGCTGAGATAAATTTCAAAAATTTTGTTCAGAGTGATAGAAAATTCAATATATTAAATTTCGAACAGAGCTATAAAATAAAAAATAAATTATGTATACGTAGTTCTGGAGACCTACGTATAACACCAGTAAAATTTTTATCGCTTTATCTCTACTAATAGCTGAGATAATTTTCAAAAATTTTGTTCAGAGTGATAGAAAATTCAATATATTAAATTTCGAACAGAGCTATAAAATGAAAAATAAGTTATGTATACGTAGTTTTGAAGACCTACGTTTAACGCCAGTAAAATTTTTATTCGTTTATTTCCACTAATAGGTGAGATAAATTTCAAATATTTTGTTCAGAGTGATAGAAAATTTAATATATTAAATTTCGAACAGAGCTATAAAATGAAAAATAAATTATGTATACGTAGTTTTGGAGACCTACGTATAACGCCAGTAAAATTTTTATACGTTTATCTTTACTAATAGCTGAGATAATTTTCAAAAATTTTGTTCAGAGTGATAGAAAATTCAATATATTAAATTTCGAACAGAGCTATAAAATGAAAAATAAATTATGTAGACGTAGTTCTGGAGACCTACGTACAGGGATGGGCAATGTCAACAATTTGTGTCAACTTTGACACTGTTGACGCGTCGACAATTAGGTAAATGTCGATTTAAAAAACGATGTCAACAATGTCGACAAAGTCAACAATGTCGACTTTTAATATAACCTTAAGAGGTTATCTTTTTTTTAAGTTTGGCAAGGCTGCTACTGCTGTGTCTGACTCAACGACAATCAGAATGTTTAAATTAGCTCACTGTTGCGCACGCACCCAGATTTTAAAGCCGTTTTAATGGTCTTTTGGCTGTTAATTTTTTCTTTACTTTTGTATAATAAAAAAGTTTATCAAGATTAAGTTTTTTTGTACGAATTTTTAATGTAAAATGTACCTAAATAACTGTTAATGTTAAAAATTATACATGTTAAAAGAAGTTAACACGTGAATAGTATACAACATAACCTTACATTTTAAAATATTGACATTTGTTGACATTTGTCGACATTGTCGACATTGTTTACGTTGTTGACGCTTTGTCGACATGTCGAAGTCGACAACTAAAGTCGACGCGTCGCCGCCCATCCCTGCCTACGTATAACACCAGTGAAATTCTTATCCGTTTATCTCTACTAATAGCTGAGATAAATTTCAAAAATTTTGTTCAGAGTGATAGAAAATTCAATATATTAAATTTCGAACAGAGCTATAAAATGAAAAATAAATTATGTATACGTAGTTCGGGAGACCTACGTATAACACCAGTAAAATTTTTATTCGTTTATCTCTACTAATAGCTGAGATAAATTTCAAAAATTTTGTTCAGAGTGATAGAAAATTCAATATATTAAATTTCGAACAGAGCTATAAAATGAAAAATAAATTATGTATACGTAGTTTTGGAGACCTACGTATAACGCCAGTAAAATTTTTATACGTTTATCTTTACTAATAGCTGAGATAATTTTCAAAAATTTTGTTCAGAGTGATAGAAAATTCAATATATTAAATTTCGAACAGAGCTATAAAATGAAAAATAAATTATGTATACGTAGTTCTAGAGACCTACGTATAACACCAGTAAAATTTTTATCCCTTATCTCTACTAATAGCTAAGATAATTTTCAAAATTTTTGTTCAGAGTGATAGAAAATTCAATATATTAAATTTCGAACAGAGCTATAAAATGAAAAATAAAGTATGTATACGTAGTTCTGGAGACCTACGTATAACACCAGTAAAATTTTTATCCGTTTATCTCTACCAATAGCTGAGATAATTTTCAAAAATTTTGTTCAGAGTGATAGAAATTTCAATATATTAAATTTCGAACAGAGCTATAAAATGAAAAATAAATTATGTATACGTAGTTCTGGAGACCTACGTATAACACCAGTAAAATTTTTATAGCTTTATCTCTACTAATAGCTGAGATAATTTTCAAAAATTTTGTTCAGAGTGATAGAAAATTCAATATATTTAATTTCGAACAGAGCTATAAAATGAAAAATAAATTATGTATACGTAGTTCTGGAGACCTATGTTTAACGCCAGTAAAATTTTTATCCGTTTATTTCTACTAATAGCTGAGATAAATTTCAAAAATTTTGTTCAGAGTGATAGAAAATTCAATATATTAAATTTCGAACAGAGCTATAAAATGAAAAATAAATTATGTATACGTAGTTCGGGAGACCTACGTATAACACCAGTAAAATTTTTATCCGTTTATCTCTACTAATAGCTGAGATAATTTTCAAAAATTTTGTTCAGAGTGATAGAAAATTCAATATATTAAATTTCGAACAGAGCTATAGAATGAAAAATAAATTATGTATACGTAGTTCGGGAGACCTACGTATAACACCAGTAAAATTTTTATCCGTTTATCTCTACTAATAGCTGAGATAATTTTCAAAAATTTTGTTCAGAGTGATAGAAAATTCAATATATTAAATTTCGAACAGAGCTATAGAATGAAAAATAAATTATGTATACGTAGTTTGGGAGACCTACGTATAACGCCAGTAAAATTTTTATCTGTTTATCTCTACTAATAGCTGAGATAATTTTCAAAAATTTTGTTCTGAGTGATAGAAATTTCAATATATTAAATTTTGAACAGAGCCATAAAATAAAAAATAAATTATGTATACGTAGTTCTGGAGACCTACATATAACGCCAGTAAAATTTTTATCTGTTTATCTCTACTAATAGCTGAGATAATTTTCAAAAATTTTGTTCTGAGTGATAGAAATTTCAATATATTAAATTTTGAACAGAGCCATAAAATAAAAAATAAATTTTATATACGTAAATCTGGAGACCTACATATAACGCCAGTAAAATTTTTATCCGTTTATCTCTACTAATAGCTGAGATAAATTTCAAAAATTTTGTTCAGAGGGATAGAAAATTCAATATATTAAATTTCGAACAGAGCTATAAAATGAAAAATAAATTATGTATACGCAGTTCTGGAGACCTACGTATAACACCAGTAAAATTTTTATCCCTTATCTCTACTAATAGCTAAGATAATTTTCAAAACTTTTGTTCAGAGTGATAGAAAATTCAATATATTAAATTTCGAACAGAGCTATAAAATGAAAAATAAATTATGTATACGTAGTTCGGGAGACCTACGTATAACACCAGTAAAATTTTTATCCGTTTATCTCTACTAATAGCTGAGATAATTTTCAAAAATTTTGTTCAGAGTGATAGAAATTTCAATATATTAAATTTCGAACAGAGCTATAAAATGAAAAATAAATTACGTATACGTAGTTCTGGAGATCGACGTATAACGCCAGTAAAATTTTTATCCGTTTATCTCTACTAATAGCTGAGATAATTTTCAAAAATTTTGTTCAGAGTGATAGAAAATTCAATATATTAAATTTCGAACAGAGCTATAAAATGAAAAATAAATTATGTATACGTAGTTCTAGAGACCTACGTATAACACCAGTAAAATTTTTATCCCTTATCTCTACTAATAGCTAAGATAATTTTCAAAATTTTTGTTCAGAGTGATAGAAAATTCAATATATTAAATTTCGAACAGAGCTATAAAATGAAAAATAAAGTATGTATACGTAGTTCTGGAGACCTACGTATAACACCAGTAAAATTTTTATCCGTTTATCTCTACTAATAGCTGAGATAATTTTCAAAAATTTTGTTCAGAGTGATAGAAATTTCAATATATTAAATTTCGAACAGAGCTATAAAATGAAAAATAAATTATGTATACGTAGTTCTGGAGACCTACGTATAACACCAGTAAAATTTTTATAGCTTTATCTCTACTAATAGCTGAGATAATTTTCAAAAATTTTGTTCAGAGTGATAGAAAATTCAATATATTTAATTTCGAACAGAGCTATAAAATGAAAAATAAATTATGTATACGTAGTTCTGGAGACCTATGTTTAACGCCAGTAAAATTTTTATCCGTTTATTTCTACTAATAGCTGAGATAAATTTCAAAAATTTTGTTCAGAGTGATAGAAAATTCAATATATTAAATTTCGAACAGAGCTATAAAATGAAAAATAAATTATGTATACGTAGTTCGGGAGACCTACGTATAACACCAGTAAAATTTTTATCCGTTTATCTCTACTAATAGCTGAGATAATTTTCAAAAATTTTGTTCAGAGTGATAGAAAATTCAATATATTAAATTTCGAACAGAGCTATAGAATGAAAAATAAATTATGTATACGTAGTTCGGGAGACCTACGTATAACACCAGTAAAATTTTTATCCGTTTATCTCTACTAATAGCTGAGATAATTTTCAAAAATTTTGTTCAGAGTGATAGAAAATTCAATATATTAAATTTCGAACAGAGCTATAGAATGAAAAATAAATTATGTATACGTAGTTTGGGAGACCTACGTATAACGCCAGTAAAATTTTTATCTGTTTATCTCTACTAATAGCTGAGATAATTTTCAAAAATTTTGTTCTGAGTGATAGAAATTTCAATATATTAAATTTTGAACAGAGCCATAAAATAAAAAATAAATTATGTATACGTAGTTCTGGAGACCTACATATAACGCCAGTAAAATTTTTATCTGTTTATCTCTACTAATAGCTGAGATAATTTTCAAAAATTTTGTTCTGAGTGATAGAAATTTCAATATATTAAATTTTGAACAGAGCCATAAAATAAAAAATAAATTATATATACGTAAATCTGGAGACCTACATATAACGCCAGTAAAATTTTTATCCGTTTATCTCTACTAATAGCTGAGATAAATTTCAAAAATTTTGTTCAGAGGGATAGAAAATTCAATATATTAAATTTCGAACAGAGCTATAAAATGAAAAATAAATTATGTATACGCAGTTCTGGAGACCTACGTATAACACCAGTAAAATTTTTATCCCTTATCTCTACTAATAGCTAAGATAATTTTCAAAATTTTTGTTCAGAGTGATAGAAAATTCAATATATTAAATTTCGAACAGAGCTATAAAATGAAAAATAAATTATGTATACGTAGTTCGGGAGACCTACGTATAACACCAGTAAAATTTTTATCCGTTTATCTCTACTAATAGCTGAGATAATTTTCAAAAATTTTGTTCAGAGTGATAGAAATTTCAATATATTAAATTTCGAACAGAGCTATAAAATGAAAAATAAATTACGTATACGTAGTTCTGGAGATCGACGTATAACGCCAGTAAAATTTTTATCCGTTTATCTCTACTAATAGCTGAGATAATTTTCAAAAATTTTGTTCAGAGTGATAGAAATTTCAATATATTAAATTTCGAACAGAGCTATAAAATGAAAAATAAATTATGTATACGTAGTTCTGGAGACCTACGTATAACACCAGTAAAATTTTTATAGCTTTATCTCTACTAATAGCTAAGATAATTTTCAAAATTTTTGTTCAGAGTGATAGAAAATTCAATATATTAAGTTTCGAACAGAGCTATAAAATGAAAAATAAATTATGTATACGCAGTTCTGGAGACCTACGTATAACACCAGTAAAATTTTTATCCCTTATCTCTACTAATAGCTAAGATAATTTTCAAAATTTTTGTTCAGAGTGATAGAAAATTCAATATATTAAATTTCGAACAGAGCTATAAAATGAAAAATAAATTATGTATACGTAGTTCGGGAGACCTACGTATAACACCAGTAAAATTTTTATCCGTTTATCTCTACTAATAGCTGAGATAATTTTCAAAAATTTTGTTCAGAGTGATAGAAAATTCAATATATTTAATTTCGAACAGAGCTATAAAATGAAAAATAAATTATGTATACGTAGTTCTGGAGACCTACGTTTAACGCCAGTAAAATTTTTATCCGTTTATTTCTACTAATAGCTGAGATAAATTTCAAAAATTTTGTTCAGAGTGATAGAAAATTCAATATATTAAATTTCGAACAGAGCTATAAAATAAAAAATAAATTATGTATACGTAGTTCTGGAGACCTACGTATAACACCAGTAAAATTTTTATCGCTTTATCTCTACTAATAGCTGAGATAATTTTCAAAAATTTTGTTCAGAGTGATAGAAAATTCAATATATTAAATTTCGAACAGAGCTATAAAATGAAAAATAAGTTATGTATACGTAGTTTTGAAGACCTACGTTTAACGCCAGTAAAATTTTTATTCGTTTATTTCCACTAATAGGTGAGATAAATTTCAAATATTTTGTTCAGAGTGATAGAAAATGCAGTATATTAAAATTCGAACAGAGCTATAAAATGAAAAATAAATTATGTAGACGTAGTTCTGGAGACCTACGTACAGGGATGGGCAATGTCAACAATTTGTGTCAATTTTGACACTGTTGACGCGTCGACAATTAGGTAAATGTCGATTTAAAAAACGATGTCAACAATGTCGACAAAGTCAACAATGTCGACTTTTAATATAACCTTAAGAGGTTATCTTTTTTTTATGTTTGGCAAGGCTGCTACTGCTGTGTCTGACTCAACGACAATCAGAATGTTTAAATTAGCTCACTGTTGCGCACGCACCCAGATTTTAAAGCCGTTTTAATGGTCTTTTGGCTGTTAATTTTTTCTTTACTTTTGTATAATAATAAAGTTTATCAAGATTAAGTTTTTTTGTACGAATTTTTAATGTAAAATGTACCTAAATAACTGTTAATGTTAAAAATTATACATGTTAAAAGAAGTTAACACGTGAATAGTATACAACATAACCTTACATTTTAAAATATTGACATTTGTTGACATTTGTCGACATTGTCGACATTGTTTACGTTGTTGACGCTTTGTCGACATGTCGAAGTCGACAACTAAAGTCGACGCGTCGCCGCCCATCCCTGCCTACGTATAACACCAGTGAAATTCTTATCCGTTTATCTCTACTAATAGCTGAGATAAATTTCAAAAATTTTGTTCAGAGTGATAGAAAATTCAATATATTAAATTTCGAACAGAGCTATAAAATGAAAAATAAATTATGTATACGGAGTTCGGGAGACCTACGTATAACACCAGTAAAATTTTTATTCGTTTATCTCTACTAATAGCTGAGATAAATTTCAAAAATTTTGTTCAGAGTGATAGAAAATTCAATATATTAAATTTCGAACAGAGCTATAAAATGAAAAATAAATTATGTATACGTAGTTTTGGAGACCTACGTATAACGCCAGTAAAATTTTTATACGTTTATCTTTACTAATAGCTGAGATAATTTTCAAAAATTTTGTTCAGAGTGATAGAAAATTCAATATATTAAATTTCGAAAAGAGCTATAAAATAAAAAATAAATTATGTATACGTAGTTCTAGAGACCTACGTATAACGCCAGTAAAATTTTTATCCGTTTATCTCTTAATAGCTGAGATAATTTTCAAAAATTTTGTTCAGAGTGATAGAAAATTCAATATATTAAATTTCGAACAGAGCTATAAAATGAAAAATAAATTATGTATACGTAGTTTTGGAGACCTACGTATAACGCCAGTAAAACTTTTATACGTTTATCTTTACTAATAGCTGAGATACTTTTCAAAAATTTTGTTCAGAGTGATAGAAAATTCAATATATTAAATTTCGAAAAGAGCTATAAAATAAAAAATAAATTATGTATACGTAGTTCGGGAGACCTACGTATAACACCAGTAAAATTTTTATCCGTTTATCTCTACTAATAGCTGAGATAATTTTCAAAAATTTTGTTCAGAGTGATAGAAAATTCAATATATTAAATTTCGAACAGAGCTATAAAATGAAAAATAAATTATGTATACGTAGTTCGGAAGACTTACGTATAACGCCAGTAAAATTTTTATCCGTTTATCTCTACTAATAGCTGAGATAAATTACAAAAATTTTGTTCAGAGTGATAGAAAATTCAATATATTAAATTTTGAACAGAGCTATAAAATGAAAAATAAATTATGTACACGTGGTTCTGGAGACCTACGTATAACACGAAAAAATTTTTATCCGTTTATCTCTGCTAATAGCTGAGATAATTTTCAAAAATTTTGTTTAGAGTGATAGAAAATTTAATATATTAATTTTCGAACAGAGCTATAAAATGAAAAATAAATTATGTATACGTAGTTTTGGAGACCTACGTATAACACCAGTAAATTTTTTATCGCTTTATCTCTACTAATAGCTGAGATAATTTTCAAAAATTTTGTTCAGAGTGATAGAAAATTCAATATATTAAATTTCGAACAGAGCTATAAAATGAAAAATAAATTATGTACACGTAGTTCTGGAGACCTACGTATAACACGAAAAATTTTTTATCCGTTTATCTCTGCTAATAGCTGAGATAATTTTCAAAAATTTTGTTTAGAGTGATAGAAAATTCAATATATTAATTTTCGAACAGAGCTATAAAATGAAAAATAAATTATGTATACGTAGTTCTGGAAACCGACGTATAACACCAGTAAAATTTTTATCGCTTTATCTCCACTAATAGCTAAGATAATTTTCAAAAATTTTGTTCAGAGTGATAGAAAATTCAATATATTAAATTTTGAACAGGGCTATAAAATGAAAAATAAATTATGTACACGTAGTTCTGAAAACCTACGTATAACACGAAAAAATTTTTATCCGTTTATCTCTACTAATAGCTGAGATAATTTTCAAAAATTTTGTTCAGAGTGATAGAAAATTCAATATATTAAATTTCGAACAAAGCTATAAAATAAAAAATAAATTATGTATACGTAGTTCTAGAGACCTACGTATAACGCCAGTAAAATTTTTATCTGTTTATCTCTACTAATTGCTGAGATAAATTTCAAAAATTTTGTTCAGAGTGATAGAAAATTCAATATATTAAATTTCAAACAGAGCTATAAAATAAAAAATAAATTATGTATGCGTAGTTTTGGAGACCTACGTATAACACCAGTAAAATTTTTATTGCTTTATCTCTACTAATAGCTGAGATAATTTTCAAAAATTTTGTCAGAGTGGTAGAAAATTCAATATATTAAATTTCGAACAGAGCTATAAAATGAAACATAAATTATATATACGTAGTTCTGAAGACCTACGTATAACGCCAATAATATTTTTATCCGTTTATCTCTACTAATAGCTGAGATAATTTTCAAAAATTTTGTTCAGAGTGATAGAAAATTCAATATATTAAATTTCGAACAGAGCTATAGAATGAAAAATAAATTATGTATACGTAGTTTGGGAGACCTACGTATAACGCCAGTAAAATTTTTATCTGTTTATCTCTACTAATAGCTGAGATAATTTTCAAAAATTTTGTTCTGAGTGATAGAAATTTCAATATATTAAATTTTGAACAGAGCCATAAAATAAAAAATAAATTATGTATACGTAGTTCTGGAGACCTACATATAACGCCAGTAAAATTTTTATCTGTTTATCTCTACTAATAGCTGAGATAATTTTCAAAAATTTTGTTCTGAGTGATAGAAATTTCAATATATTAAATTTTGAACAGAGCCATAAAATAAAAAATAAATTATATATACGTAAATCTGGAGACCTACATATAACGCCAGTAAAATTTTTATCCGTTTATCTCTACTAATAGCTGAGATAAATTTCAAAAATTTTGTTCAGAGGGATAGAAAATTCAATATATTAAATTTCGAACAGAGCTATAAAATGAAAAATAAATTATGTATACGCAGTTCTGGAGACCTACGTATAACACCAGTAAAATTTTTATCCCTTATCTCTACTAATAGCTAAGATAATTTTCAAAATTTTTGTTCAGAGTGATAGAAAATTCAATATATTAAATTTCGAACAGAGCTATAAAATGAAAAATAAATTATGTATACGTAGTTCGGGAGACCTACGTATAACACCAGTAAAATTTTTATCCGTTTATCTCTACTAATAGCTGAGATAATTTTCAAAAATTTTGTTCAGAGTGATAGAAATTTCAATATATTAAATTTCGAACAGAGCTATAAAATGAAAAATAAATTATGTATACGTAGTTCTGGAGACCTACGTATAACACCAGTAAAATTTTTATAGCTTTATCTCTACTAATAGCTAAGATAATTTTCAAAATTTTTGTTCAGAGTGATAGAAAATTCAATATATTAAATTTCGAACAGAGCTATAAAATGAAAAATAAATTATGTATACGCAGTTCTGGAGACCTACGTATAACACCAGTAAAATTTTTATCCCTTATCTCTACTAATAGCTAAGATAATTTTCAAAATTTTTGTTCAGAGTGATAGAAAATTCAATATATTAAATTTCGAACAGAGCTATAAAATGAAAAATAAATTATGTATACGTAGTTCGGGAGACCTACGTATAACACCAGTAAAATTTTTATCCGTTTATCTCTACTAATAGCTGAGATAATTTTCAAAAATTTTGTTCAGAGTGATAGAAAATTCAATATATTTAATTTCGAACAGAGCTATAAAATGAAAAATAAATTATGTATACGTAGTTCTGGAGACCTACGTTTAACGCCAGTAAAATTTTTATCCGTTTATTTCTACTAATAGCTGAGATAAATTTCAAAAATTTTGTTCAGAGTGATAGAAAATTCAATATATTAAATTTCGAACAGAGCTATAAAATAAAAAATAAATTATGTATACGTAGTTCTGGAGACCTACGTATAACACCAGTAAAATTTTTATCGCTTTATCTCTACTAATAGCTGAGATAATTTTCAAAAATTTTGTTCAGAGTGATAGAAAATTCAATATATTAAATTTCGAACAGAGCTATAAAATGAAAAATAAGTTATGTATACGTAGTTTTGAAGACCTACGTTTAACGCCAGTAAAATTTTTATACGTTTATCTTTACTAATAGCTGAGATACTTTTCAAAAATTTTGTTCAGAGTGATAGAAAATTAAATATATTAAATTTCGAAAAGAGCTATAAAATAAAAAATAAATTATGTATACGTAGTTCTAGAGACCTACGTATAACGCCAGTAAAATTTTTATCCGTTTATCTCTTAATAGCTGAGATAATTTTCAAAAATTTTGTTCAGAGTGATAGAAAATTCAATATATTAAATTTCGAACAGAGCTATAAAATGAAAAATAAATTATGTATACGTAGTTCGGAAGACTTACGTATAACGCCAGTAAAATTTTTATCCGTTTATCTCTACTAATAGCTGAGATAAATTACAAAAATTTTGTTCAGAGTGATAGAAAATTCAATATATTAAATTTTGAACAGAGCTATAAAATGAAAAATAAATTATGTACACGTGGTTCTGGAGACCTACGTATAACACGAAAAAATTTTTATCCGTTTATCTCTGCTAATAGCTGAGATAATTTTCAAAAATTTTGTTTAGAGTGATAGAAAATTTAATATATTAATTTTCGAACAGAGCTATAAAATGAAAAATAAATTATGTATACGTAGTTCTGGAAACCGACGTATAACACCAGTAAAATTTTTATCGCTTTATCTCCACTAATAGCTAAGATAATTTTCAAAAATTTTGTTCAGAGTGATAGAAAATTCAATATATTAAATTTTGAACAGGGCTATAAAATGAAAAATAAATTATGTACACGTAGTTCTGAAAACCTACGTATAACACGAAAAAATTTTTATCCGTTTATCTCTACTAATAGCTGAGATAATTTTCAAAAATTTTGTTTAGAGTGATAGAAAATTCAATATATTAATTTTCGAACAGAGCTATAAAATGAAAAATAAATTATGTATACGTAGTTTTGGAGACCTACGTATAACACCAGTAAATTTTTTATCGCTTTATCTCTACTAATAGCTGAGATAATTTTCAAAAATTTTGTTCAGAGTGATAGAAAATTCAATATATTAAATTTCGAACAGAGCTATAAAATGAAAAATAAATTATGTACACGTAGTTCTGGAGACCTACGTATAACACGAAAAAATTTTTATCCGTTTATCTCTGCTAATAGCTGAGATAATTTTCAAAAATTTTGTTTAGAGTGATAGAAAATTCAATATATTAATTTTCGAACAGAGCTATAAAATGAAAAATAAATTATGTATACGTAGTTCTGGAAACCGACGTATAACACCAGTAAAATTTTTATCGCTTTATCTCCACTAATAGCTAAGATAATTTTCAAAAATTTTGTTCAGAGTGATAGAAAATTCAATATATTAAATTTTGAACAGGGCTATAAAATGAAAAATAAATTATGTACACGTAGTTCTGAAAACCTACGTATAACACGAAAAAATTTTTATCCGTTTATCTCTACTAATAGCTGAGATAATTTTCAAAAATTTTGTTCAGAGTGATAGAAAATTCAATATATTAAATTTCAAACAAAGCTATAAAATAAAAAATAAATTATGTATACGTAGTTCTAGAGACCTACGTATAACGCCAGTAAAATTTTTATCTGTTTATCTCTACTAATTGCTGAGATAAATTTCAAAAATTTTGTTCAGAGTGATAGAAAATTCAATATATTAAATTTCAAACAGAGCTATAAAATAAAAAATAAATTATGTATGCGTAGTTTTGGAGACCTACGTATAACACCAGTAAAATTTTTATTGCTTTATCTCTACTAATAGCTGAGATAATTTTCAAAAATTTTGTCAGAGTGGTAGAAAATTCAATATATTAAATTTCGAACAGAGCTATAAAATGAAACATAAATTATATA
Source organism: Tribolium confusum (assembly GCA_029207805.1). NCBI lineage: Eukaryota > Metazoa > Arthropoda > Insecta > Coleoptera > Tenebrionidae > Tribolium > Tribolium confusum. Next base: position 41,082,786 of record JALGAY010000003.1, read on the forward strand.
TACGTAGTTCTGAAGACCTACGTATAACGCCAATAATATTTTTATCCGTTTATCTCTACTAATAGCTGAGATAATTTTCAAAAATTTTGTTCAGAGTGATAGAAAATTCAATATATTAAATTTTGAACAGAGCTATAAAATGAAAAATAAATTATGTACACGTAGTTCTGGAGACCTACGTATAACACGAAAAATTTTTTATCCGTTTATCTCTGCTAATAGCTGAGATAATTTTCAAAAATTTTGTTTAGAGTGATAGAAAATTCAATATATTAATTTTCGAACCGAGTTATAAAATGAATAATAAATTATGTATACGTAGTTCTGGAGACCGACGTATAACACCAGTAAAATTTTTATAGCTTTATCTCTACTAATAGCTGAGATAATTTTCAAAAATTTTGTTCAGAGTGATAGAAAATTCAATATATTTAATTTCGAACAGAGCTATAAAATGAAAAATAAATTATGTATACGTAGTTCTTGAGACCTACGTATAACGCCAGTAAAATTTTTATCCGTTTATCTCTTAATAGCTGAGATAATTTTCAAAAATTTTGTTCAGAGTGATAGAAAATTCAATATATTAAATTTCGAACAGAGCTATAAAATAAAAAATAAATTATGTATACGTAGCTCTGGAGGCTTACGTATAACACCAGTAAAATTTTTATCGCTTTATCTCTACTAATAGCTGAGATAATTTTCAAAAATTTTGCTCAGAGTGATAGAAAATTCAATATATTAAATTTCGAACAGAGCTATAAAATGAAAAATAAATTATGTATACGTAGTTCTGGAGGCTTACGTATAACACCAGTAAAATTTTTATCGCTTTATCTCTACTAATAGCTGAGATAGTTTTCAAAAATTTTGCTCAGAGTGATAGAAAATTCAATATATTAAATTTTGAACAGAGCTATAAAATGAAAAATAAATTATATATACGTAAATCTGGAGACCTAAATATAACGCCAGTAAAATTTTTATCCGTTCATCTTTACTAATAGCTGAGATAATTTTCAAAAATTTTGTTCAGAGTGATAGAAAATTCAATATATTAAATTTCGAACAGAGCCATAAAATCAAAAATAAATTATGTATACGTAGTTCTGGAGACCTACGTATAACGTCAGTAAAATTTTTATCCGTTCATCTTTACTAATAGCTGAGATAATTTTCAAAAATTTTATTCAGAGTGATAGAAAAATCAATATATTAAATTTCGAACAGAGCTATAAAATGAAAAATAAATTATGTATACGTAGTTCGGAAGACTTACGTATAACGCCAGTAAAATTTTAATCCGTTTATCTCTACTAATAGCTGAGATAAATTACAAGAATTTTGTTCAGAGTGATAGAAAATTCAATATATTAAATTTCGAACAGAGATATAAAATAAAAAATAAATTATGTGTACGTAGTTCTGAAGACCTACGTATAACGCCAGTAAAATTTTTATCCGTTTATTTCTACTAATAGCTGAGATAAATTACAAAAATTTTGTTCAGAGTGATAGAAAATTCAATATATTAAATTTTGAACAGAGCTATAAAATGAAAAATAAATTATGTACACGTGGTTCTGGAGACCTACGTATAACACGAAAAAATTTTTATCCGTTTATCTCTGCTAATAGCTGAGATAATTTTCAAAAATTTTGTTTAGAGTGATAGAAAATTTAATATATTAATTTTCGAACAGAGCTATAAAATGAAAAATAAATTATGTATACGTAGTTTTGGAGACCTACGTATAACACCAGTAAATTTTTTATCGCTTTATCTCTACTAATAGCTGAGATAATTTTCAAAAATTTTGTTCAGAGTGATAGAAAATTCAATATATTAAATTTCGAACAGAGCTATAAAATGAAAAATAAATTATGTACACGTAGTTCTGGAGACCTACGTATAACACGAAAAATTTTTTATCCGTTTATCTCTGCTAATAGCTGAGATAATTTTCAAAAATTTTGTTTAGAGTGATAGAAAATTCAATATATTAATTTTCGAACAGAGCTATAAAATGAAAAATAAATTATGTATACGTAGTTCTGGAAACCGACGTATAACACCAGTAAAATTTTTATCGCTTTATCTCCACTAATAGCTAAGATAATTTTCAAAAATTTTGTTCAGAGTGATAGAAAATTCAATATATTAAATTTTGAACAGGGCTATAAAATGAAAAATAAATTATGTACACGTAGTTCTGAAAACCTACGTATAACACGAAAAAATTTTTATCCGTTTATCTCTACTAATAGCTGAGATAATTTTCAAAAATTTTGTTCAGAGTGATAGAAAATTCAATATATTAAATTTCGAACAAAGCTATAAAATAAAAAATAAATTATGTATACGTAGTTCTAGAGACCTACGTATAACGCCAGTAAAATTTTTATCTGTTTATCTCTACTAATTGCTGAGATAAATTTCAAAAATTTTGTTCAGAGTGATAGAAAATTCAATATATTAAATTTCAAACAGAGCTATAAAATAAAAAATAAATTATGTATGCGTAGTTTTGGAGACCTACGTATAACACCAGTAAAATTTTTATTGCTTTATCTCTACTAATAGCTGAGATAATTTTCAAAAATTTTGTCAGAGTGGTAGAAAATTCAATATATTAAATTTCGAACAGAGCTATAAAATGAAACATAAATTATATATACGTAGTTCTGAAGACCTACGTATAACGCCAATAATATTTTTATCCGTTTATCTCTACTAATAGCTGAGATAATTTTCAAAAATTTTGTTCAGAGTGATAGAAAATTCAATATATTAAATTTCGAACAGAGCTATAGAATGAAAAATAAATTATGTATACGTAGTTTGGGAGACCTACGTATAACGCCAGTAAAATTTTTATCTGTTTATCTCTACTAATAGCTGAGATAATTTTCAAAAATTTTGTTCTGAGTGATAGAAATTTCAATATATTAAATTTTGAACAGAGCCATAAAATAAAAAATAAATTATGTATACGTAGTTCTGGAGACCTACATATAACGCCAGTAAAATTTTTATCTGTTTATCTCTACTAATAGCTGAGATAATTTTCAAAAATTTTGTTCTGAGTGATAGAAATTTCAATATATTAAATTTTGAACAGAGCCATAAAATAAAAAATAAATTATATATACGTAAATCTGGAGACCTACATATAACGCCAGTAAAATTTTTATCCGTTTATCTCTACTAATAGCTGAGATAAATTTCAAAAATTTTGTTCAGAGGGATAGAAAATTCAATATATTAAATTTCGAACAGAGCTATAAAATGAAAAATAAATTATGTATACGCAGTTCTGGAGACCTACGTATAACACCAGTAAAATTTTTATCCCTTATCTCTACTAATAGCTAAGATAATTTTCAAAATTTTTGTTCAGAGTGATAGAAAATTCAATATATTAAATTTCGAACAGAGCTATAAAATGAAAAATAAATTATGTATACGTAGTTCGGGAGACCTACGTATAACACCAGTAAAATTTTTATCCGTTTATCTCTACTAATAGCTGAGATAATTTTCAAAAATTTTGTTCAGAGTGATAGAAATTTCAATATATTAAATTTCGAACAGAGCTATAAAATGAAAAATAAATTATGTATACGTAGTTCTGGAGACCTACGTATAACACCAGTAAAATTTTTATAGCTTTATCTCTACTAATAGCTAAGATAATTTTCAAAATTTTTGTTCAGAGTGATAGAAAATTCAATATATTAAATTTCGAACAGAGCTATAAAATGAAAAATAAATTATGTATACGCAGTTCTGGAGACCTACGTATAACACCAGTAAAATTTTTATCCCTTATCTCTACTAATAGCTAAGATAATTTTCAAAATTTTTGTTCAGAGTGATAGAAAATTCAATATATTAAATTTCGAACAGAGCTATAAAATGAAAAATAAATTATGTATACGTAGTTCGGGAGACCTACGTATAACACCAGTAAAATTTTTATCCGTTTATCTCTACTAATAGCTGAGATAATTTTCAAAAATTTTGTTCAGAGTGATAGAAAATTCAATATATTTAATTTCGAACAGAGCTATAAAATGAAAAATAAATTATGTATACGTAGTTCTGGAGACCTACGTTTAACGCCAGTAAAATTTTTATCCGTTTATTTCTACTAATAGCTGAGATAAATTTCAAAAATTTTGTTCAGAGTGATAGAAAATTCAATATATTAAATTTCGAACAGAGCTATAAAATAAAAAATAAATTATGTATACGTAGTTCTGGAGACCTACGTATAACACCAGTAAAATTTTTATCGCTTTATCTCTACTAATAGCTGAGATAATTTTCAAAAATTTTGTTCAGAGTGATAGAAAATTCAATATATTAAATTTCGAACAGAGCTATAAAATGAAAAATAAGTTATGTATACGTAGTTTTGAAGACCTACGTTTAACGCCAGTAAAATTTTTATACGTTTATCTTTACTAATAGCTGAGATACTTTTCAAAAATTTTGTTCAGAGTGATAGAAAATTAAATATATTAAATTTCGAAAAGAGCTATAAAATAAAAAATAAATTATGTATACGTAGTTCTAGAGACCTACGTATAACGCCAGTAAAATTTTTATCCGTTTATCTCTTAATAGCTGAGATAATTTTCAAAAATTTTGTTCAGAGTGATAGAAAATTCAATATATTAAATTTCGAACAGAGCTATAAAATGAAAAATAAATTATGTATACGTAGTTCGGAAGACTTACGTATAACGCCAGTAAAATTTTTATCCGTTTATCTCTACTAATAGCTGAGATAAATTACAAAAATTTTGTTCAGAGTGATAGAAAATTCAATATATTAAATTTTGAACAGAGCTATAAAATGAAAAATAAATTATGTACACGTGGTTCTGGAGACCTACGTATAACACGAAAAAATTTTTATCCGTTTATCTCTGCTAATAGCTGAGATAATTTTCAAAAATTTTGTTTAGAGTGATAGAAAATTTAATATATTAATTTTCGAACAGAGCTATAAAATGAAAAATAAATTATGTATACGTAGTTCTGGAAACCGACGTATAACACCAGTAAAATTTTTATCGCTTTATCTCCACTAATAGCTAAGATAATTTTCAAAAATTTTGTTCAGAGTGATAGAAAATTCAATATATTAAATTTTGAACAGGGCTATAAAATGAAAAATAAATTATGTACACGTAGTTCTGAAAACCTACGTATAACACGAAAAAATTTTTATCCGTTTATCTCTACTAATAGCTGAGATAATTTTCAAAAATTTTGTTTAGAGTGATAGAAAATTCAATATATTAATTTTCGAACAGAGCTATAAAATGAAAAATAAATTATGTATACGTAGTTTTGGAGACCTACGTATAACACCAGTAAATTTTTTATCGCTTTATCTCTACTAATAGCTGAGATAATTTTCAAAAATTTTGTTCAGAGTGATAGAAAATTCAATATATTAAATTTCGAACAGAGCTATAAAATGAAAAATAAATTATGTACACGTAGTTCTGGAGACCTACGTATAACACGAAAAAATTTTTATCCGTTTATCTCTGCTAATAGCTGAGATAATTTTCAAAAATTTTGTTTAGAGTGATAGAAAATTCAATATATTAATTTTCGAACAGAGCTATAAAATGAAAAATAAATTATGTATACGTAGTTCTGGAAACCGACGTATAACACCAGTAAAATTTTTATCGCTTTATCTCCACTAATAGCTAAGATAATTTTCAAAAATTTTGTTCAGAGTGATAGAAAATTCAATATATTAAATTTTGAACAGGGCTATAAAATGAAAAATAAATTATGTACACGTAGTTCTGAAAACCTACGTATAACACGAAAAAATTTTTATCCGTTTATCTCTACTAATAGCTGAGATAATTTTCAAAAATTTTGTTCAGAGTGATAGAAAATTCAATATATTAAATTTCAAACAAAGCTATAAAATAAAAAATAAATTATGTATACGTAGTTCTAGAGACCTACGTATAACGCCAGTAAAATTTTTATCTGTTTATCTCTACTAATTGCTGAGATAAATTTCAAAAATTTTGTTCAGAGTGATAGAAAATTCAATATATTAAATTTCAAACAGAGCTATAAAATAAAAAATAAATTATGTATGCGTAGTTTTGGAGACCTACGTATAACACCAGTAAAATTTTTATTGCTTTATCTCTACTAATAGCTGAGATAATTTTCAAAAATTTTGTCAGAGTGGTAGAAAATTCAATATATTAAATTTCGAACAGAGCTATAAAATGAAACATAAATTATATATACGTAGTTCTGAAGACCTACGTATAACGCCAATAATATTTTTATCCGTTTATCTCTACTAATAGCTGAGATAATTTTCAAAAATTTTGTTCAGAGTGATAGAAAATTCAATATATTAAATTTTGAACAGAGCTATAAAATGAAAAATAAATTATGTACACGTAGTTCTGGAGACCTACGTATAACACGAAAAATTTTTTATCCGTTTATCTCTGCTAATAGCTGAGATAATTTTCAAAAATTTTGTTTAGAGTGATAGAAAATTCAATATATTAATTTTCGAACCGAGTTATAAAATGAATAATAAATTATGTATACGTAGTTCTGGAGACCGACGTATAACACCAGTAAAATTTTTATAGCTTTATCTCTACTAATAGCTGAGATAATTTTCAAAAATTTTGTTCAGAGTGATAGAAAATTCAATATATTTAATTTCGAACAGAGCTATAAAATGAAAAATAAATTATGTATACGTAGTTCTTGAGACCTACGTATAACGCCAGTAAAATTTTTATCCGTTTATCTCTTAATAGCTGAGATAATTTTCAAAAATTTTGTTCAGAGTGATAGAAAATTCAATATATTAAATTTCGAACAGAGCTATAAAATAAAAAATAAATTATGTATACGTAGCTCTGGAGGCTTACGTATAACACCAGTAAAATTTTTATCGCTTTATCTCTACTAATAGCTGAGATAATTTTCAAAAATTTTGCTCAGAGTGATAGAAAATTCAATATATTAAATTTCGAACAGAGCTATAAAATGAAAAATAAATTATGTATACGTAGTTCTGGAGGCTTACGTATAACACCAGTAAAATTTTTATCGCTTTATCTCTACTAATAGCTGAGATAGTTTTCAAAAATTTTGCTCAGAGTGATAGAAAATTCAATATATTAAATTTTGAACAGAGCTATAAAATGAAAAATAAATTATATATACGTAAATCTGGAGACCTAAATATAACGCCAGTAAAATTTTTATCCGTTCATCTTTACTAATAGCTGAGATAATTTTCAAAAATTTTGTTCAGAGTGATAGAAAATTCAATATATTAAATTTCGAACAGAGCCATAAAATCAAAAATAAATTATGTATACGTAGTTCTGGAGACCTACGTATAACGTCAGTAAAATTTTTATCCGTTCATCTTTACTAATAGCTGAGATAATTTTCAAAAATTTTATTCAGAGTGATAGAAAAATCAATATATTAAATTTCGAACAGAGCTATAAAATGAAAAATAAATTATGTATACGTAGTTCGGAAGACTTACGTATAACGCCAGTAAAATTTTAATCCGTTTATCTCTACTAATAGCTGAGATAAATTACAAGAATTTTGTTCAGAGTGATAGAAAATTCAATATATTAAATTTCGAACAGAGATATAAAATAAAAAATAAATTATGTGTACGTAGTTCTGAAGACCTACGTATAACGCCAGTAAAATTTTTATCCGTTTATTTCTACTAATAGCTGAGATAAATTACAAAAATTTTGTTCAGAGTGATAGAAAATTCAATATATTAAATTTCGAACAGAGCTATAAAATGAAAAATAAATTATGTATACGTAGTTCGGAAGACTTACGTATAACGCCAGTAAAATTTTTATCCGTTTATCTCTACTAATAGCTGAGATAAATTACAAAAATTTTGTTCAGAGTGATAGAAAATTCAATATATTAAATTTTGAACAGAGCTATAAAATGAAAAATAAATTATGTACACGTAGTTCTGGAGACCTACGTATAACACGAAAAAATTTTTATCCGTTTATCTCTGCTAATAGCTGAGATAATTTTCAAAAATTTTGTTTAGAGTGATAGAAAATTTAATATATTAATTTTCGAACAGAGCTATAAAATGAAAAATAAATTATGTATACGTAGTTTTGGAGACCTACGTATAACACCAGTAAATTTTTTATCGCTTTATTTCTACTAATAGCTGAGATAATTTTCAAAAATTTTGTTCAGAGTGATAGAAAATTCAATATATTAAATTTCGAACAGAGCTATAAAATGAAAAATAAATTATGTACACGTAGTTCTGGAGACCTACGTATAACACGAAAAAATTTTTATCCGTTTATCTCTGCTAATAGCTGAGATAATTTTCAAAAATTTTGTTTAGAGTGATAGAAAATTCAATATATTAATTTTCGAACAGAGCTATAAAATGAAAAATAAATTATGTATACGTAGTTCTGGAAACCGACGTATAACACCAGTAAAATTTTTATCGCTTTATCTCCACTAATAGCTAAGATAATTTTCAAAAATTTTGTTCAGAGTGATAGAAAATTCAATATATTAAATTTTGAACAGGGCTATAAAATGAAAAATAAATTATGTACACGTAGTTCTGAAAACCTACGTATAACACGAAAAAATTTTTATCCGTTTATCTCTACTAATAGCTGAGATAATTTTCAAAAATTTTGTTCAGAGTGATAGAAAATTCAATATATTAAATTTCGAACAAAGCTATAAAATAAAAAATAAATTATGTATACGTAGTTCTAGAGACCTACGTATAACGCCAGTAAAATTTTTATCTGTTTATCTCTACTAATTGCTGAGATAAATTTCAAAAATTTTGTTCAGAGTGATAGAAAATTCAATATATTAAATTTCAAACAGAGCTATAAAATAAAAAATAAATTATGTATGCGTAGTTTTGGAGACCTACGTATAACACCAGTAAAATTTTTATTGCTTTATCTCTACTAATAGCTGAGATAATTTTCAAAAATTTTGTCAGAGTGGTAGAAAATTCAATATATTAAATTTCGAACAGAGCTATAAAATGAAACATAAATTATATATACGTAGTTCTGAAAACCTACGTATAACACGAAAAAATTTTTATCCGTTTATCTCTACTAATAGCTGAGATAATTTTCAAAAATTTTGTTCAGAGTGATAGAAAATTCAATATATTAAATTTCGAACAAAGCTATAAAATAAAAAATAAATTATGTATACGTAGTTCTAGAGACCTACGTATAACGCCAGTAAAATTTTTATCTGTTTATCTCTACTAATTGCTGAGATAAATTTCAAAAATTTTGTTCAGAGTGATAGAAAATTCAATATATTAAATTTCAAACAGAGCTATAAAATAAAAAATAAATTATGTATGCGTAGTTTTGGAGACCTACGTATAACACCAGTAAAATTTTTATTGCTTTATCTCTACTAATAGCTGAGATAATTTTCAAAAATTTTGTCAGAGTGGTAGAAAATTCAATATATTAAATTTCGAACAGAGCTATAAAATGAAACATAAATTATATATACGTAGTTCTGAAGACCTACGTATAACGCCAATAAAATTTTTATCCGTTTATCTCTACTAATAACTGAGATAATTTTCAAAAATTTTGTTCAGAGTGATAGAAAATTCAATATATTAAATTTCGAACAGAGCTATAAAATGAAAAATAAATTATGTATACGTAGTTCGGAAGACTTACGTATAACGCCAGTAAAATTTTTATCCGTTTATCTCTACTAATAGCTGAGATAAATTACAAAAATTTTGTTCAGAGTGATAGAAAATTCAATATATTAAATTTTGAACAGAGCTATAAAATGAAAAATAAATTATGTACACGTAGTTCTGGAGACCTACGTATAACACGAAAAAATTTTTATCCGTTTATCTCTGCTAATAGCTGAGATAATTTTCAAAAATTTTGTTTAGAGTGATAGAAAATTTAATATATTAATTTTCGAACAGAGCTATAAAATGAAAAATAAATTATGTATACGTAGTTTTGGAGACCTACGTATAACACCAGTAAATTTTTTATCGCTTTATTTCTACTAATAGCTGAGATAATTTTCAAAAATTTTGTTCAGAGTGATAGAAAATTCAATATATTAAATTTCGAACAGAGCTATAAAATGAAAAATAAATTATGTACACGTAGTTCTGGAGACCTACGTATAACACGAAAAAATTTTTATCCGTTTATCTCTGCTAATAGCTGAGATAATTTTCAAAAATTTTGTTTAGAGTGATAGAAAATTCAATATATTAATTTTCGAACAGAGCTATAAAATGAAAAATAAATTATGTATACGTAGTTCTGGAAACCGACGTATAACACCAGTAAAATTTTTATCGCTTTATCTCCACTAATAGCTAAGATAATTTTCAAAAATTTTGTTCAGAGTGATAGAAAATTCAATATATTAAATTTTGAACAGGGCTATAAAATGAAAAATAAATTATGTACACGTAGTTCTGAAAACCTACGTATAACACGAAAAAATTTTTATCCGTTTATCTCTACTAATAGCTGAGATAATTTTCAAAAATTTTGTTCAGAGTGATAGAAAATTCAATATATTAAATTTCGAACAAAGCTATAAAATAAAAAATAAATTATGTATACGTAGTTCTAGAGACCTACGTATAACGCCAGTAAAATTTTTATCTGTTTATCTCTACTAATTGCTGAGATAAATTTCAAAAATTTTGTTCAGAGTGATAGAAAATTCAATATATTAAATTTCAAACAGAGCTATAAAATAAAAAATAAATTATGTATGCGTAGTTTTGGAGACCTACATATAACACCAGTAAAATTTTTATTGCTTTATCTCTACTAATAGCTGAGATAATTTTCAAAAATTTTGTCAGAGTGGTAGAAAATTCAATATATTAAATTTCGAACAGAGCTATAAAATGAAACATAAATTATATATACGTAGTTCTGAAAACCTACGTATAACACGAAAAAATTTTTATCCGTTTATCTCTACTAATAGCTGAGATAATTTTCAAAAATTTTGTTCAGAGTGATAGAAAATTCAATATATTAAATTTCGAACAAAGCTATAAAATAAAAAATAAATTATGTATACGTAGTTCTAGAGACCTACGTATAACGCCAGTAAAATTTTTATCTGTTTATCTCTACTAATTGCTGAGATAAATTTCAAAAATTTTGTTCAGAGTGATAGAAAATTCAATATATTAAATTTCAAACAGAGCTATAAAATAAAAAATAAATTATGTATGCGTAGTTTTGGAGACCTACGTATAACACCAGTAAAATTTTTATTGCTTTATCTCTACTAATAGCTGAGATAATTTTCAAAAATTTTGTCAGAGTGGTAGAAAATTCAATATATTAAATTTCGAACAGAGCTATAAAATGAAACATAAATTATATATACGTAGTTCTGAAGACCTACGTATAACGCCAATAAAATTTTTATCCGTTTATCTCTACTAATAGCTGAGATAATTTTCAAAAATTTTGTTCAGAGTGATAGAAAATTCAATATATTAAATTTCGAACAGGGCTATAAAATGAAAAATATATTATGTACACGTAGTTCTGAAAACCTACGTATAACACGAAAAAATTTTTATCTGTTTATCTCTACTAATAGCTGAGATAATTTTCAAAAATTTTGTTCAGAGTGATAGAAAATTCAATATATTAAATTTCGAATAAAGCTATAAAATAAAAAATAAATTATGTATACGTAGTTTTAGAGACCTACGTATAACGCCAGTAAAATTTTTATCTGTTTATCTCTACTAATAGCTGAGATAAATTTCAAAAATTTTGTTCAGAGTGATAGAAAATTCAATATATTAAATGTCGAACAGAGCTATAAAATAAAAAATAAATTATATATACGTAGTTCTGGAGACCTACGTATAACGCCAGTAAAATGTTTATCCGTTTATCTCTACTAATAGCTGAGATAAATTTCAAAAATTTTGTTCAGAGTGATAGAAAATTCAATATATTAAATTTCGAACAGAGCTATAAAATAAAAAATAAATTATGTATACGTAGTTCTGGAGACCTACGTATAACGCCAGTAAAATTTTTATCCGTTTATCTCTACTAATAGCTGAGATAATTTTCAAAAATTTTATTCAGAGTGATAGAAAAATCAATATATTAAATTTCGAACAGAACTATAAAATGAAAAATAAATTATGTATACGTAGTTCGGAAGACTTACGTATAACGCCAGTAAAATTTTTATCCGTTTATCTCTACTAATAGCTGAGATAAATTACAAAAATTTTGTTCAGTGTGATAGAAAATTCAATATATCAAATTTTGAACAGAGTTATAAAATGAAAAATAAATTATGTATACGTAGTTCTGCAGACCTACGTATAACACCAGTAAATTTTTTATCGCTTTATCTCTACTAATAGCTGAGATAATTTTCAAAAATTTTGTTCAGAGTGATAGAAAATTCAATATATTAAATTTCGAACAGGGCTATAAAATGAAAAATATATTATGTACACGTAGTTCTGAAAACCTACGTATAACACGAAAAAATTTTTATCTGTTTATCTCTACTAATAGCTGAGATAATTTTCAAAAATTTTGTTCAGAGTGTTAGAAAATTCAATATATTAAATTTCGAATAAAGCTATAAAATAAAAAATAAATTATGTATACGTAGTTTTAGAGACCTACGTATAACGCCAGTAAAATTTTTATCTGTTTATCTCTACTAATAGCTGAGATAAATTTCAAAAATTTTGTTCAGAGTGATAGAAAATTCAATATATTAAATTTCGAACAGAGCTATAAAATAAAAAATAAATTATATATACGTAGTTCTGGAGACCTACGTATAACGCCAGTAAAATGTTTATCCGTTTATCTCTACTAATAGCTGAGATAAATTTCAAAAATTTTGTTCAGAGTGATAGAAAATTCAATATATTAAATTTCGAACAGAGCTATAAAATAAAAAATAAATTATGTATACGTAGTTCTGGAGACCTACGTATAACGCCAGTAAAATTTTTATCCGTTTATCTCTACTAATAGCTGAGATAATTTTCAAAAATTTTATTCAGAGTGATAGAAAAATCAATATATTAAATTTCGAACAGAACTATAAAATGAAAAATAAATTATGTATACGTAGTTCGGAAGACTTACGTATAACGCCAGTAAAATTTTTATCCGTTTATCTCTACTAATAGCTGAGATAAATTACAAAAATTTTGTTCAGTGTGATAGAAAATTCAATATATCAAATTTTGAACAGAGTTATAAAATGAAAAATAAATTATGTACACGTAGTTCTGGAGACCTACGTATAACACCAGTAAAATTTTTATAGCTTTATCTCTACTAATAGCTGAGATAATTTTCAAAAATTTTGTTCAGAGTGATAGAAAATTCAATATATTTAATTTCGAACAGAGCTATAAAATGAAAAATAAATTATGTATACGTAGTTCGGAAGACCTACGTATAACACCAGTAAAATTTTTATAGCTTTATCTCTACTAATAGCTGAGATAATTTTCAAAAATTTTGTTTAGAGTGATAGAAAATTCAATATATTAATTTTCGAACCGAGTTATAAAATGAATAATAAATTATGTATACGTAGTTCTGGAGACCGACGTATAACACCAGTAAAATTTTTATAGCTTTATCTCTACTAATAGCTGAGATAATTTTCAAAAATTTTGTTCAGAGTGATAGAAAATTCAATATATTTAATTTCGAACAGAGCTATAAAATGAAAAATAAATTATGTATACGTAGTTCTAGAGACCTACGTATAACGCCAGTAAAATTTTTATCCGTTTATCTCTTAATAGCTGAGATAATTTTCAAAAATTTTGTTCAGAGTGATAGAAAATTCAATATATTAAATTTCAAACAGAGCTATAAAATGAAAAATAAATTATGTATACGTAGTTTTGGAGACCTACGTATAACGCCAGTAAAATTTTTATACGTTTATCTTTACTAATAGCTGAGATACTTTTCAAAAATTTTGTTCAGAGTGATAGAAAATTCAATATATTAAATTTCGAAAAGAGCTATAAAATAAAAAATAAATTATGTATACGTAGTTCTAGAGACCTACGTATAACGCCAGTAAAATTTTTATCCGTTTATCTCTTAATAGCTGAGATAATTTTCAAAAATTTTGTTCAGAGTGATAGAAAATTCAATATATTAAATTTCGAACAGAGCTATAAAATAAAAAATAAATTATGTATACGTAGTTCTGGAGGCTTACGTATAACACCAGTAAAATTTTTATCGCTTTATCTCTACTAATAGCTGAGATAATTTTCAAAAATTTTGCTCAGAGTGATAGAAAATTCAATATATTAAATTTCGAACAGAGCTATAAAATGAAAAATAAATTATGTATACGTAGTTCTGGAGGCTTACGTATAACACCAGTAAAATTTTTATCGCTTTATCTCTACTAATAGCTGAGATAGTTTTCAAAAATTTTGCTCAGAGTGATAGAAAATTCAATATATTAAATTTTGAACAGAGCTATAAAATGAAAAATAAATTATGTATACGTAAATCTGGAGACCTACATATAACGCCAGTAAAATTTTTATCCGTTTATCTCTACTAATAGCTGAGATAAATTTCAAAAATTTTGTTCAGAGGGATAGAAAATTCAATATATTAAATTTCAAACAGAGCTATAAAATAAAAAATAAATTATGCATACGTAGTTTTGGAGACCTACGTATAACGCCAGTAAAATTTTTAACCGTTTATCTCTACTAATAGCTGAGATAAATTTCAAAAATTTTGTTTAGAGTGATAGAAAATTCAATATATTAAATTTCGAACAGAGCCATAAAATCAAAAATAAATTATGTATACGTAGTTTTGGAGACCTACGTATAACGCCAGTAAAATTTTTATCCGTTCATCTTTACTAATAGCTGAGATAATTTTCAAAAATTTTGTTCAGAGTGATAGAAAATTCAATATATTAAATTTCGAACAGAGCCATAAAATCAAAAATAAATTATGTATACGTAGTTCTGGAGACCTACGTATAACGTCAGTAAAATTTTTATCCGTTCATCTTTACTAATAGCTGAGATAATTTTCAAAAATTTTATTCAGAGTGATAGAAAAATCAATATATTAAATTTCGAACAGAGCTATAAAATGAAAAATAAATTATGTATACGTAGTTCGGAAGACTTACGTATAACGCCAGTAAAATTTTAATCCGTTTATCTCTACTAATAGCTGAGATAAATTACAAGAATTTTGTTCAGAGTGATAGAAAATTCAATATATTAAATTTCGAACAGAGATATAAAATAAAAAATAAATTATGTGTACGTAGTTCTGAAGACCTACGTATAACGCCAGTAAAATTTTTATCCGTTTATTTCTACTAATAGCTGAGATAAATTACAAAAATTTTGTTCAGAGTGATAGAAAATTCAATATATTAAATTTCGAACAGAGCTATAAAATGAAAAATAAATTATGTATACGTAGTTCGGAAGACTTACGTATAACGCCAGTAAAATTTTTATCCGTTTATCTCTACTAATAGCTGAGACAAATTACAAAAATTTTGTTCAGAGTGATAGAAAATTCAATATATTAAATTTTGAACAGAGCTATAAAATGAAAAATAAATTATGTACACGTAGTTCTGGAGACCTACGTATAACACGAAAAATTTTTTATCCGTTTATCTCTGCTAATAGCTGAGATAATTTTCAAAAATTTTGTTTAGAGTGATAGAAAATTTAATATATTAATTTTCGAACAGAGCTATAAAATGAAAAATAAATTATGTATACGTAGTTTTGGAGACCTACGTATAACACCAGTAAATTTTTTATCGCTTTATCTCTACTAATAGCTGAGATAATTTTCAAAAATTTTGTTCAGAGTGATAGAAAATTCAATATATTAAATTTCGAACAGAGCTATAAAATGAAAAATAAATTATGTACACGTAGTTCTGGAGACCTACGTATAACACGAAAAAATTTTTATCCGTTTATCTCTGCTAATAGCTGAGATAATTTTCAAAAATTTTGTTTAGAGTGATAGAAAATTCAATATATTAATTTTCGAACAGAGCTATAAAATGAAAAATAAATTATGTATACGTAGTTCTGGAAACCGACGTATAACACCAGTAAAATTTTTATCGCTTTATCTCCACTAATAGCTAAGATAATTTTCAAAAATTTTGTTCAGAGTGATAGAAAATTCAATATATTAAATTTTGAACAGGGCTATAAAATGAAAAATAAATTATGTACACGTAGTTCTGAAAACCTACGTATAACACGAAAAAATTTTTATCCGTTTATCTCTACTAATAGCTGAGATAATTTTCAAAAATTTTGTTCAGAGTGATAGAAAATTCAATATATTAAATTTCGAACAAAGCTATAAAATAAAAAATAAATTATGTATACGTAGTTCTAGAGACCTACGTATAACGCCAGTAAAATTTTTATCTGTTTATCTCTACTAATTGCTGAGATAAATTTCAAAAATTTTGTTCAGAGTGATAGAAAATTCAATATATTAAATTTCAAACAGAGCTATAAAATAAAAAATAAATTATGTATGCGTAGTTTTGGAGACCTACGTATAACACCAGTAAAATTTTTATTGCTTTATCTCTACTAATAGCTGAGATAATTTTCAAAAATTTTGTCAGAGTGGTAGAAAATTCAATATATTAAATTTCGAACAGAGTTATAAAATGAAACATAAATTATATATACGTAGTTCTGAAGACCTACGTATAACGCCAATAAAATTTTTATCCGTTTATCTCTACTAATAGCTGAGATAATTTTCAAAAATTTTGTTCAGAGTGATAGAAAATTCAATATATTAAATTTCGAACAGGGCTATAAAATGAAAAATATATTATGTACACGTAGTTCTGAAAACCTACGTATAACACGAAAAAATTTTTATCTGTGTATCTCTACTAATAGCTGAGATAATTTTCAAAAATTTTGTTCAGAGTGATAAAAAATTCAATATATTAAATTTCGAACAAAGCTATAAAATAAAAAATAAATTATGTATACGTAGTTTTAGAGACCTACGTATAACGCCAGTAAAATTTTTATCTGTTTATCTCTACTAATAGCTGAGATAAATTTCAAAAATTTTGTTCAGAGTGATAGAAAATTCAATATATTAAATTTCGAACAGAGCTATAAAATAAAAAATAAATTATATATACGTAGTTCTGGAGACCTACGTATAACGCCAGTAAAATGTTTATCCGTTTATCTCTACTAATAGCTGAGATAAATTTCAAAAATTTTGTTCAGAGGGATAGGAAATTCAATATATTAAATTTCGAGCAGAGCTATAAAATAAAAAATAAATTATGTATACGTAGTTCTGGAGACCTACGTATAACGCCAGTAAAATTTTTATCCGTTTATCTCTACTAATAGCTGAGATAATTTTCAAAAATTTTATTCAGAGTGATAGAAAAATCAATATATTAAATTTCGAACAGAGCTATAAAATGAAAAATAAATTATGTATACGTAGTTCGGAAGACTTACGTATAACGCCAGTAAAATTTTTATCCGTTTATCTCTACTAATAGCTGAGATAAATTACAAAAATTTTGTTCAGTGTGATAGAAAATTCAAAATATCAAATTTTGAACAGAGTTATAAAATGAAAAATAAATTATGTATACGTAGTTCTGGAGACCTACGTATAACACCAGTAAATTTTTTATCGCTTTATCTCTACTAATAGCTGAGATAATTTTCAAAAATTTTGTTCAGAGTGATAGAAAATTCAATATATTAAATTTTGAACAGAGCTATAAAATGAAAAATAAATTATGTACACGTAGTTCTGGAGACCTACGTATAACACGAAAAATTTTTTATCCGTTTATCTCTGCTAATAGCTGAGATAATTTTCAAAAATTTTGTTTAGAGTGATAGAAAATTCAATATATTAATTTTCGAACCGAGTTATAAAATGAATAATAAATTATGTATACGTAGTTCTGGAGACCGACGTATAACACCAGTAAAATTTTTATAGCTTTATCTCTACTAATAGCTGAGATAATTTTCAAAAATTTTGTTCAGAGTGATAGAAAATTCAATATATTTAATTTCGAACAGAGCTATAAAATGAAAAATAAATTATGTATACGTAGTTCGGGAGACCTACGTATAACACCAGTAAAATTTTTATCCGTTTATCTCTACTAATAGCTGAGATAAATTTCAAAAATTTTGTTCAGAGTGATAGAAAATTCAATATATTAAATTTCGAACAGAGCTATAAAATGAAAAATAAATTATGTATACGTAGTTTTGGAGACCTACGTATAACGCCAGTAAAATTTTTATACGTTTATCTTTACTAATAGCTGAGATAATTTTCAAAAATTTTGTTCAGAGTGATAGAAAATTCAATATATTAAATTTCGAACAGAGCTATAAAATAAAAAATAAATTATGTATACGTAGTTCTGGAGGCTTACGTATAACACCAGTAAAATTTTTATCGCTTTATCTCTACTAATAGCTGTGATAATTTTCAAAAATTTTGCTCAGAGTGATAGAAAATTCAATATATTAAATTTTGAACAGAGCTATAAAATGAAAAATAAATTATATATACGTAAATCTGGAGACCTACATATAACGCCAGTAAAATTTTTATCCGTTTATCTCTACTAATAGCTGAGATAAATTTCAAAAATTTTGTTCAGAGGGATAGAAAATTCAATATATTAAATTTCAAACAGAGCTATAAAATAAAAAATAAATTATGCATACGTAGTTTTGGAGACCTACGTATAACGCCAGTAAAATTTTTAACCGTTTATCTCTACTAATAGCTGAGATAAATTTCAAAAATTTTGTTTAGAGTGATAGAAAATTCAATATATTAAATTTCGAACAGAGCCATAAAATCAAAAATAAATTATGTATACGTAGTTTTGGAGACCTACGTATAACGCCAGTAAAATTTTTATCCGTTCATCTTTACTAATAGCTGAGATAATTTTCAAAAATTTTGTTCAGAGTGATAGAAAATTCAATATATTAAATTTCGAACAGAGCCATAAAATCAAAAATAAATTATGTATACGTAGTTCTGGAGACCTACGTATAACGTCAGTAAAATTTTTATCCGTTCATCTTTACTAATAGATGAGATAATTTTCAAAAATTTTATTCAGAGTGATAGAAAAATCAATATATTAAATTTCGAACAGAGCTATAAAATGAAAAATAAATTATGTATACGTAGTTCGGAAGACTTACGTATAACGCCAGTAAAATTTTAATCCGTTTATCTCTACTAATAGCTGAGATAAATTACAAGAATTTTGTTCAGAGTGATAGAAAATTCAATATATTAAATTTCGAACAGAGATATAAAATAAAAAATAAATTATGTGTACGTAGTTCTGAAGACCTACGTATAACGCCAGTAAAATTTTTATCCGTTTATCTCTACTAATAGCTGAGATAAATTACAAAAATTTTGTTCAGAGTGATAGAAAATTCAATATATTAAATTTTGAACAGAGCTATAAAATGAAAAATAAATTATGTACACGTAGTTCTGGAGACCTACGTATAACACGAAAAAATTTTGATCCGTTTATCTCTGCTAATAGCTGAGATAATTTTCAAAAATTTTGTTTAGAGTGATAGAAAATTTAATATATTAATTTTCGAACAGAGCTATAAAATGAAAAATAAATTATGTATACGTAGGTTTGGAGACCTACGTATAACACCAGTAAATTTTTTATCGCTTTATCTCTACTAATAGCTGAGATAATTTTCAAAAATTTTGTTCAGAGTGATAGAAAATTCAATATATTAAATTTCGAACAGAGCTATAAAATGAAAAATAAATTATGTACACGTAGTTCTGGAGACCTACGTATAACACGAAAAATTTTTTATCCGTTTATCTCTACTAATTGCTGAGATAATTTTCAAAAATTTTGTTCAGAGTGATAGAAAATTCAATATATTAAATTTCGAACAGAGCTATAAAATAAAAAATAAATTATGTATACGTAGTTTTGGAGACCTACGTATAACACCAGTAAAATTTTTATTGCTTTATCTCTACTAATAGCTGAGATAATTTTCAAAAATTTTGTCAGAGTGGTAGAAAATTCAATATATTAAATTTCGAACAGAGCTATAAAATGAAACATAAATTATATATACGTAGTTCTGAAGACCTACGTATAACGCCAATAAAATTTTTATCCGTTTATCTCTACTAATAGCTGAGATAAATTTCAAAAATTTTGTTCAGAGGGATAGAAAATTCAATATATTAAATTTCGAACAGAGCTATAAAATAAAAAATAAATTATGTGTACGTAGTTCTGGAGACCTACGAATAACACCAGTAAAATTTTTATCCGTTTATCTCTACTAATAGCTGAGATAATTTTCAAAAATTTTATTCAGAGTGATAGAAAAATCAATATATTAAATTTCGAACAGAGCTATAAAATGAAAAATAAATTATGTATACGTAGTTCGGAAGACTTACGTATAACGCCAGTAAAATTTTTATCCGTTTATCTCTACTAATAGCTGAGATAAATTACAAAAATTTTGTTCAGAGTGATAGAAAATTCAATATATTAAATTTCGAACAGAGCTATAAAATGAAAAATAAATTATGTACACGTAGTTCTGGAGACCTACGTATAACACGAAAAAATTTTTATCCGTTTATCTCTACTAATAGCTGAGATAAATTACAAAAATTTTGTTTAGAGTGATAGAAAATTCAATATATTAATTTTCGAACAGAGCTATAAAATGAAAAATAAATTATGTATACGTAGTTTTGGAGACCTACGTATAACACCAGTAAAATTTTTATCGCTTTATCTCCACTAATAGCTAAGATAATTTTCAAAAATTTTGTTCAGAGTGATAGAAAATTCAATATATTAAATTTTGAACAGGGCTATAAAATGAAAAATAAATTATGTACACGTAGTTCTGAAAACCTACGTATAACACAAAAAAATTTTTATCCGTTTATCTCTACTAATAGCTGAGATAATTTTCAAAAATTTTGTTCAGAGTGATAGAAAATTCAATATATTAAATTTTGAACAGGGCTATAAAATGAAAAATAAATTATGTATACGTAGTTCTAGAGACCTACGTATAACGCCAGTAAAATTTTTATTTGTTTATCTCTACTAATTGCTGAGATAAATTTCAAAAATTTTGTTCAGAGTGATAGAAAATTCAATATATTAAATTTCGAACAGAGCTATAAAATGAAACATAAATTATATATACGTAGTTCTGAAGACCTACGTATAACGCCAATAAAATTTTTATCCGTTTATCTCTACTAATAGCTGAGATAAATTTCAAAAATTTTGTTCAGAGTGATAAGAAATTCAATATATTAAATTTCGAACAGAAGTATAAATTAAAAAATAAATTATGTATACGTAGTTCTAGAGACCTACGTATAACACCAGTAAAATTTTTAACCGTTTATCTCTACTAATAGCTGAGATAAATTTCAAAAATTTTGTTCAGAGTGATAGAAAATTCAATATATTAAATTTCGAACAGAGCTATAAAATGAAAAATAAATTATGTATACGTAGTTTTGGAGACCTACGTATAACGCCAGTAAAATTTTTATACGTTTATCTTTACTAATAGCTGAGATAATTTTCAAAAATTTTGTTCAGAGTGATAGAAAATTCAATATATTAAATTTCGAAAAGAGCTATAAAATAAAAAATAAATTATGTATACGTAGTTCTAGAAACCTACGTATAACGCCAGTAAAATTTTTATCCGTTTATCTCTTAATAGCTGAGATAATTTTCAAAAATTTTGTTCAGAGTGATAGAAAATTCAATATATTAAATTTCGAACAGAGCTATAAAATGAAAAATAAATTATGTATACGTAGTTTTGGAGACCTACGTATAACGCCAGTAAAATTTTTATACGTTTATCTTTACTAATAGCTGAGATAATATTCAAAAATTTTGTTCAGAGTGATAGAAAATTCAATATATTAAATTTCGAAAAGAGCTATAAAATAAAAAATAAATTATGTATACGTAGTTCTAGAGACCTACGTATAACGCCAGTAAAATTTTTATCCGTTTATCTCTTAATAGCTGAGATAATTTTCAAAAATTTTGTTCAGAGTGATAGAAAATTCAATATATTAAATTTCGAACAGAGCTATAAAATGAAAAATAAATTATGTATACGTAGTTCTGGAGGCTTACGTATAACACCAGTAAAGTTTTTATCGCTTTATCTCTACTAATAGCTGAGATAATTTTCAAAAATTTTGCTCAGAGTGATAGAAAATTCAATATATTAAATTTCGAACAGAGCTATAAAATGAAAAATAAATTATGTATACGTAGTTCTGGAGGCTTACGTATAACACCAGTAAAATTTTTATCGCTTTATCTCTACTAATAGCTGAGATAATTTTCAAAAATTTTGCTCAGAGTGATAGAAAATTCAATATATTAAATTTCGAACAGAGCTATAAAATGAAAAATAAATTATATATACGTAAATCTGGAGACCTACATATAACGCCAGTAAAATTTTTAACCGTTTATCTCTACTAATAGCTGAGATAAATTTCAAAAATTTTGTTCAGAGTGATAGAAAATTCAATATATTAAATTTCGAACAAAGCTATAAAATGAAAAATAAATTATGTATACGTAGTTTTGGAGACCTACGTATAACATTAGTAAAATTTTTATTGCTTTATCTCTACTTATAGCTGAGATAATTTTCAAAAATTTTGTTCAGAGTGATAGAAAATTCAATATATTAAATTTCGAACAGAGCTATAAAATGAAAAATAAATTATGTATACGTAGTTCTGGAGGCTTACGTATAACACCAGTAAAATTTTTATCGCTTTATCTCTACTAATAGCTGAGATAATTTTCAAAAATTTTGCTCAGAGTGATAGAAAATTCAATATATTAAATTTCAAACAGAGCTATAAAATAAAAAATAAATTATGCATACGTAGTTTTGGAGACCTAATCATAACGCCAGTAAAATTTTTAACCGTTTATCTCTACTAATAGCTGAGATAAATTTCAAAAATTTTGTTCAGAGTGATAGAAAATTCAATATATTAAATTTCGAACAAAGCTATAAAATGAAAAATAAATTATGTATACGTAGTTTTGGAGACCTACGTATAACATTAGTAAAATTTTTATTGCTTTATCTCTACTTATAGCTGAGATAATTTTCAAAAATTTTGTTCAGAGTGATAGAAAATTCAATATATTAAATTTCGAACAGAACTATAAAATGAAAATTAAATTATGTATACGTAGTTTTGAAGACCTGCGTATAACTCCAGTAAAATTTTATCCGTTTATCTCTACTAATAGCTGAGATAAATTTCAAAAATTTTGTTTAGAGTGATAGAAAGTTCAATATATTAAATTTCGAACAGAGCCATAAAATCAAAAATAAATTATGTATACGTAGTTTTGGAGACCTACGTATAACGCCAGTAAAATTTTTATCCGTTCATCTTTACTAATAGCTGAGATAATTTTCAAAAATTTTGTTCAGAGTGATAGAAAATTCAATATATTAAATTTCGAACAGAGCCATAAAATCAAAAATAAATTATGTATACGTAGTTCTGGAGACCTACGTATAACGTCAGTAAAATTTTTATCCGTTCATCTTTACTAATAGCTGAGATAATTTTCAAAAATTTTATTCAGAGTGATAGAAAAATCAATATATTAAATTTCGAACAGAGCTATAAAATGAAAAATAAATTATGTATACGTAGTTCGGAAGACTTACGTATAACGCCAGTAAAATTTTAATCCGTTTATCTCTACTAATAGCTGAGATAAATTACAAGAATTTTGTTCAGAGTGATAGAAAATTCAATATATTAAATTTCGAACAGAGATATAAAATAAAAAATAAATTATGTGTACGTAGTTCTGAAGACCTACGTATAACGCCAGTAAAATTTTTATCCGTTTATTTCTACTAATAGCTGAGATAAATTACAAAAATTTTGTTCAGAGTGATAGAAAATTCAATATATTAAATTTCGAACAGAGCTATAAAATGAAAAATAAATTATGTATACGTATTTCGGAAGACTTACGTATAACGCCAGTAAAATTTTTATCCGTTTATCTCTACTAATAGCTGAGATAAATTACAAAAATTTTGTTCAGAGTGATAGAAAATTCAATATATTAAATTTTGAACAGAGTTATAAAATGAAAAATAAATTATGTATACGTAGTTCTGGAGACCTACGTATAACACCAGTAAATTTTTTATCGCTTTATCTCTACTAATAGCTGAGATAATTTTCAAAAATTTTGTTCAGAGTGATAGAAAATTCAATATATTAAATTTTGAACAGAGCTATAAAATGAAAAATAAATTATGTACACGTAGTTCTGGAGACCTACGTATAACACGAAAAAATTTTTATTCGTTTATCTCTGCTAATAGCTGAGATAATTTTCAAAAATTTTGTTTGAGTGATAGAAAATTTAATATATTAATTTTCGAACAGAGCTATAAAATGAAAAATAAATTATGTATACGTAGTTTTGGAGACCTACGTATAACACCAGTAAATTTTTTATCGCTTTATCTCTACTAATAGCTGAGATAATTTTCAAAAATTTTGTTCAGAGTGATAGAAAATTCAATATATTAAATTTCGAACAGAGCTATAAAATGAAAAATAAATTATGTACACGTAGTTCTGGAGACCTACGTATAACACGAAAAAATTTTTATCCGTTTATCTCTACTAATTGCTGAGATAATTTTCAAAAATTTTGTTCAGAGTGATAGAAAATTCAATATATTAAATTTCGAACAAAGCTATAAAATAAAAAATAAATTATGTATACGTAGTTCTAGAGACCTACGTATAACGCCAGTAAAATTTTTATTTGTTTATCTCCACTAATTGCTGAGATAAATTTCAAAAATTTTGTTCAGAGTGATAGAAAATTCAATCTATTAAATTTCGAACAGAGCTATAAAATAAAAAATAAATTATGTATACGTAGTTTTGGAGACCTACGTATAACACCAGTAAAATTTTTATTGCTTTATCTCTACTAATAGCTGAGATAATTTTCAAAAATTTTGTCAGAGTGGTAGAAAATTCAATATATTAAATTTCGAACAGAGCTATAAAATGAAACATAAATTATATATACGTAGTTCTGAAGACCTACGTATAACGCCAATAAAATTTTTATCCGTTTATCTCTACTAATAGCTGAGATAAATTTCAAAAATTTTGTTCAGAGGGATAGAAAATTCAATATATTAAATTTCGAACAGAGCTATAAAATAAAAAATAAATTATGTGTACGTAGTTCTGGAGACCTACGAATAACACCAGTAAAATTTTTATCCGTTTATCTCTACTAATAGCTGAGATAATTTTCAAAAATTTTATTCAGAGTGATAGAAAAATCAATATATTAAATTTCGAACAGAGCTATAAAATGAAAAATAAATTATGTATACGTAGTTCGGAAGACTTACGTATAACGCCAGTAAAATTTTTATCCGTTTATCTCTACTAATAGCTGAGATAAATTACAAAAATCTTGTTCAGAGTGATAGAAAATTCAATATATTAAATTTCGAACAAAGCTATAAAATGAAAAATAAATTATGTACACGTAGTTCTGGAGACCTACGTGTAACACGAAAAAATTTTTATCCGTTTATCTCTGCTAATAGCTGAGATAATTTTCAAAAATTTTGTTTAGAGTGATAGAAAATTCAATATATTAATTTTCGAACAGAGCTATAAAATGAAAAATAAATTATGTATACGTAGTTTTGAAGACCTACGTATAACACCAGTAAATTTTTTATCGCTTTAACTCTACTAATAGCTGAGATAATTTTCAAAAATTTTGTTCAGAGTGATAGAAAATTCAATATATTAAATTTCGAACAGAGCTACAAAATGAAAAATAAATTATGTACACGTAGTTCTGGAGACCTACGTATAACACGAAAAAATTTTTATCCGTTTATCTCTGCTAATAGCTGAGATAATTTTCAAAAATTTTGTTTTGAGTGATAGAAAATTCAATATATTAATTTTCGAACAGAGCTATAAAATGAAAAATAAATTATGTATACGTAGTTCTGGAAACCGACGTATAACACCAGTAAAATTTTTATCGCTTTATCTCCAGTAATAGCTAAGATAATTTTCAAAAATTTTGTTCAGAGTGATAGAAAATTCAATATATTAAATTTTGAACAGGGCTATAAAATGAAAAATAAATTATGTACACGTAGTTCTGAAAACCTACGTATAACACGAAAAATTTTTTATCCGTTTATCTCTACTAATAGCTGAGATAATTTTCAAAAATTTTGTTCAGAGTGATAGAAAATTCAATATATTAAATTTCGAACAAAGCTATAAAATAAAAAATAAATTATGTATACGTAGTTCTAGAGACCTACGTATAACGCCAGTAAAATTTTTATCTGTTTATCTCTACTAATTGCTGAGATAAATTTCAAAAATTTACGAGATCATTTGAGATCATTTACGATCGTTATCTTGATATGATGCTACTAGTTGAAACTAACCTTAATAACAGTGTGCCAAATGAATCTATTAATATTGAGGGTTATAATCTGATACGAATGGACCGGGACTTTGAAAATACCAACCAAAAGAAAGGTGGTGGACTTGTGGTATATATTAAAAAACATTTAAAATATAAAATTTTAGACAGCAACGTTAAAAGTAATGTGGAACAAATTTGGGTTGAGGTAGCTCTACCTAAAAACAAAAAATTGGGTATTGGATTAATCTATAAACCGCCGTCAACATCGTATCTTGAGCTTGGCCACATCGACTCTAACATTTCTATACTGTATCCTCAAGTCAATTACTTAGCTTTGTTTGGTGATTTTAATATTGATTTTAAGAAAACAGAATCAGTTGCATACAAATTTTTAATGCAGGTTTTAAACCCTTACGACTTGTCTCAAGTTGTCAAAGAACCTACTCGAGTCACCCTAACCAGTTCTACACTAATTGACCATATCTACATAAGCAATGAACTGATACCTGAAACAAAAACTGCTGTGGAAATGATGAGCCAAATTCTTAATAGTGGCAACAAACCAATAAGTGATCATAATCTATTATGCTCTAAATTTTTATTAGACACCCCACCAGAACCGGGACCCATTAAAAAGTACAGAAGATGTTTGTCCCAAATAAATATTGATCAACTTCAGGAAGATGCTTCACACCTACCGATGCAAAGTATACTAAAATGCAACAATATTAATAAAAAAATTTGTTTATTTAATGCTTTCATCTTACAATTATTTGATGTACATGCTCCAAAAAAACTGATGACTACGTCAAGGAACCCTAGACCTGAATGGCTAACTTATAATATCACGAAAATGATTAAAGCTCGAAAAAAGGCTTATTTGGCATATAAGCGTAACAATACTCCAACAAAATGGCAATTTTATGTAGACATTCGTAATGAAGTGAAAAGAGCAGTCCAGCGTGAAAAAAACAGTTTCTCAACTTTTAAATTGAACACCTGCAAAGATGGTAAGAAGCTATGGAAGGGTCTAAGGTCGTTAGGATTAAAGCAAAAAGCGTCTGTAGAAATCCCACCTCATCTTTGTGAAGCCAATCTTATAAATGACTTTTTCGTAACCAGTGCAAAAATAGAGTCTTCAGATATAGAAGGTGAAGTTGCTAGCTACAGGATGGGCTCACTTCATCCAAAGGTTGTGAAACTCTTTGAATTCCGGTGTGTTAGTGAAAGTGAAGTGAAAAAAGCTTTAAGTGCAATACATTCTAAAGCAGTGGGATGTGATGACATATCAATTGACATGATTAATTTAATTTCCGAGGTATGTTTACCAGTGTTAACAAATATTGTAAATTATGCCATTAAGACGCAAACTTTTCCAAACATATGGAAAACTTGTCAAATAACTCCCTTGCCTAAAATTGTAGACCCTAAAAATTTTTCTGATTTAAGACCAATATGTATATTACCTGCTTTGTCAAAAGTTTTGGAGAAATTAATGTCATCTCAGATACGTGAATATTTAGATCAATATAAAATCTTACCACAGAGTCAAGCTGGCTTTCGAGCTCAAAACAGTACAGCTACAGCTTTAATTAACGTTACCGACTATATTCTAAACGCTTATGATAAAGGTATGATGACTCTTTTACTCCTATTAGATTTCTCCAAGGCTTTCGACACTATTAGTCATAAGTTGTTACTAGCTAAATTGCACTATGTTGGATTTTCTAGCAAATCATGTAAATTTATCGAAAGTTATTTATCCGAAAGATACCAGCAAGTTGTTATAAACGGGGAATCTGTTTTAAAATCCAATTTTAAAAAAGTAAATAATGGTGTACCGCAAGGTTCTATACTTGGACCGATTTTATTTATTTTGTATACTTGTGATATTGAAATGTTTTTAAATGATGTGGGAGTGCAATGCTATGCAGATGATACGCAGATATTCCGATCATTTACAGTAACCGATGCACCTAGGGTTATAGATCTAATAAACAATAATTTAAACAATTTAAACAAAAAATGCGAGAAACAATTATTAAAGTTGAATCCAACAAAAACTCAGGCAATGTTATTTGGTCCGAAGAAATCTTGTGAAATTGTTTATAATAATTGTAAACTAGCTGTAAACAATTGTGACATTACGTTAGTTTCGTCCGCTAAAAATTTAGGAATAATCATTGACAACGATCTGGACTTTTCTAGCCATGTTAATAAAATTTGCAAAACATGTTATGGTATATTGAAATCGATATATTTTTTAAAGAATACTCTTACTACAAAGTTAAAAATACAAATTTGTGATAGCTTAATTTTAAGCCATATTAACTATTGTCTTGTATTTTATGGATCTTTTATAACTAATGCTAATTTTTATAAATTACAAAAAATTCAAAATTCTTGTTTAAGATATTGTTATAATGTAAAACGTCAAGAGCATATAACACCTTATCTGCGTAAGTCTGGCTGGCTTAGCATCAAAAATAGATATAAGTTCTTTTTAAGTTGCTTAATTTTTAGTATTGTCAAAAATAAAACACCTGATAACTTATATAATAAAATTGTACTCCGAAAAGATATTCATGATCGCACAACTAGATACAACGAATTTTTGCACATTCCAAAGCATAGCACGGAATTATATAAGTCATCATTTTCCTATTTATGTCCTAGGATTTACAATGGCCTTGATAATGAATTTAAAAATGATAATTTTAAAACTTTTCAAAGGAAATTAAAAATAACTTTGTTAGAATAATAATTAGAATTAGTATTATTAGAATATAATAATGGGCTAAAATGAAAAACAGTTCGCAGAACTGATTTTTAGTCCTTTTGTAGCCTCTTTTTTATTTGCTTTTGTAATTTATTTATTTATTTTGTATCTATTTCTTTTGTATGATTTATGGCTGCAATAAACATTATTATTATTATTATATTATTCAGAGTGATAGAAAATTCAATATATTAAATTTCAAAGAGAGCTATAAAATAAAAAATAAATTATGTATTCGTAGTTCTGGAAACCTACGTATAACGCCAGTAAAATTTTTATCTGTTTATCTCTACTAATAGCTGAGATAAATTTCAAAAATTTTGTTCAGAGTGATAGAAAATTCACTATATTAAATTTCGAACAGGGCTATAAAATGAAAAATATATTATGTTCACGTAGTTCTGAAAACCTACGTATAACACGAAAAAATTTTTATCCGTTTATCTCTACTAATAGCTGAGATAATTTTCAAAAATTTTGTTCAGAGTGATAGAAAATTCAATATATTAAATTTCGAACAAAGCTATAAAATAAAAAATAAATTATGTATACGTAGTTCTAGAGACCTACGTATAACGCCAGTAAAATTTTTATCTGTTTATCTCTACTAATAGCTGAGATAAATTTCAAAAATTTTGTTCAGAGTGATAGAAAATTCAATATATTAAATTTCGAACAGAACAATAAAATAAAAAATAAATTATGTATACGTAGTTCTGGAGACCAACGTATAACACCAGTAAAATTTTTATCCGTTTATCTCTACTAATAGCTGAGATAATTTTCAAAAATTTTGTTCAGAGTGATAGAAAATTCAATATATTAAATTTCGAACAGGGCTATAAAATGAAAAATATATTATGTACACGTAGTTCTGAAAACCTACGTATAACACGAAAAAATTTTTATCTGTTTATCTCTACTAATAGCTGAGATAATTTTCAAAAATTTTGTTCAGAATGATAGAAAATTCAATATATTAAATTTCGAACAAAGCTATAAAATAAAAAATAAATTATGTATACGTAGTTTTAGAGACCTACGTATAACGCCAGTAAAATTTTTATCTGTTTATCTCTACTAATAGCTGAGATAAATTTCAAAAATTTTGTTCAGAGTGATAGAAAATTCAATATATTAAATTTCGAACAGAGCTATAAAATGAAAAATAAATTATATATACGTAGTTCTGGAGACCTACGTATAACGCCAGTAAAATTTTTATCCGTTTATCTCTACTAATAGCTGAGATAAATTTCAAAAATTTTGTTCAGAGGGATAGGAAATCCAATATATTAAATTTCGAGCAGAGCTATAAAATAAAAAATAAATTATGTATACGTAGTTCTGGAGACCTACGTATAACGCCAGTAAAATTTTTATCCGTTTATCTCTACTAATAGCTGAGATAATTTTCAAAAATTTTATTCAGAGTGATAGAAAAATCAATATATTAAATTTCGAACAGAGCTATAAAATGAAAAATAAATTATGTATACGTAGTTCGGAAGACTTACGTATAACGCCAGTAAAATTTTTATCCGTTTATCTCTACTAATAGCTGAGATAAATTACAAAAATTTTGTTCAGAGTGATAGAAAATTCAATATATCAAATTTTGAACAGAGTTATAAAATGAAAAATAAATTATGTATACGTAGTTCTGGAGACCTACGTATAACACCAGTAAATTTTTTATCGCTTTATCTCTACTAATAGCTGAGATAATTTTCAAAAATTTTGTTCAGAGTGATAGAAAATTCAATATATTAAATTTTGAACAGAGCTATAAAATGAAAAATAAATTATGTACACGTAGTTCTGGAGACCTACGTATAACACGAAAAATTTTTTATCCGTTTATCTCTGCTAATAGCTGAGATAATTTTCAAAAATTTTGTTTAAAGTGATAGAAAATTCAATATATTAATTTTCGAACAGAGTTATAAAATGAATAATAAATTATGCATACGTAGTTCTGGAGACCGACGTATAACACCATTAAATTTTTTATCGCTTTATCTCTACTAATTGCTGAGATAAATTTCAAAAATTTTTTGTTCAGAGTGATAGAAAATTCAATATATTAAATTTCGAACAGAGCTATAAAATGAAAAATAAATTATGTACACGTAGTTCTAGAGACCTACGTATAACACGAAAAAATTTTTATCCGTTTATCTCTGCTAATAGGTAAGATAATTTTCAAAAATTTTGTTCAGAGTGATAGAAAATTCAATATATTAAATTTTGAACAGGGCTATAAAATGAAAAATAAATTATGTACACGTAGTTCTGAAAACCTACGTATAACACGAAAAAATTTTTATCCGTTTATCTCTACTAATAGCTGAGATAATTTTCAAAAATTTTGTTCAGAGTGATAGAAAATTCAATATATTAAATTTCGAACAAAGCTATAAAATAAAAAATAAATTATGTATACGTAGTTCTAGAGACCTACGTATAACGCCAGTAAAATTTTTATCTGTTTATCTCTACTAATTGCTGAGATAAATTTCAAAAATTTTGTTCAGAGTGATAGAAAATTCAATATATTAAATTTCGAACAGAGCTATAAAATGAAACATAAATTATATATACGTAGTTCTGAAGACCTACGTATAACGCCAATAAAATTTTTATCCGTTTATCTCTACTAATAGCTGAGATAAATTTCAAAAATTTTGTTCAGATTGATAAGAAATTCAATATATTAAATTTCGAACAGAGCTATAAAATAAAAAATAAATTATGTATACGTAGTTCTGGAGACCTACGTATAACGCCAGTAAAATTTTTATCTGTTTATCTCTACTAATAGCTGAGATAAATTTCAAAAATTTTGTTCAGAGTGATAGAAAATTCAATATATTAAATTTCGAACAGAGCTATAAAATAAAAAATAAATTATGTATACGTAGTTCTAGAGACCTACGTATAACGCCAATAAAATTTTTATCCGTTTATCTCTACTAATAGCTGAGATAAATTTCAAAAATTTTGTTCAGAGTGATAAGAAATTCAATATATTAAATTTCGAACAGAGCTATAAAATGAAACATAAATTATATATACGTAGTTCTGAAGACCTACGTATAACGCCAATAAAATTTTTATCCGTTTATCTCTACTAATAGCTGAGATAAATTTCAAAAATTTTGTTCAGAGTGATAGAAAATTCAATATATTAAATTTCGAACAGAGCTATAAAATAAAAAATAAATTATGTATTCGTAGTTCTGGAAACCTACGTATAACGCCAGTAAAATTTTTATCTGTTTATCTCTACTAATAGCTGAGATAAATTTCAAAAATTTTGTTCAGCGTGATAGAAAATTCACTATATTAAATTTCGAACAGGGCTATAAAATGAAAAATATATTATGTTCACGTAGTTCTGAAAACCTACGTATAACACGAAAAAATTTTTATCCGTTTATCTCTACTAATAGCTGAGATAATTTTCAAAAATTTTGTTCAGAGTGATAGAAAATTCAATATATTAAATTTCGAACAAAGCTATAAAATAAAAAATAAATTATGTATACGTAGTTCTAGAGACCTACGTATAACGCCAGTAAAATTTTTATCTGTTTATCTCTACTAATAGCTGAGATAAATTTCAAAAATTTTGTTCAGAGTGATAGAAAATTCAATATATTAAATTTCGAACAGAGCTATAAAATAAAAAATAAATTATGTATACGTAGTTCTGGAGACCTACGTATAACACCAGTAAAATTTTTATCCGTTTATCTCTACTAATAGTTGAGATAATTTTCAAAAATTTTGTTCAGAGTGATAGAAAATTCAATATATTAAATTTCGAACAGAGCTATAAAATGAAAAATATATTATGTACACGTAGTTCTGAAAACCTACGTATAACACGAAAAAATTTTTATCTGTTTATCTCTACTAATAGCTGAGATAATTTTCAAAAATTTTGTTCAGAGTGATAGAAAATTCACTATATTAAATTTCGAACAGGGCTATAAAATGAAAAATATATTATGTTCACGTAGTTCTGAAAACCTACGTATAACACGAAAAAATTTTTATCCGTTTATCTCTACTAATAGCTGAGATAATTTTCAAAAATTTTGTTCAGAGTGATAGAAAATTCAATATATTAAATTTCGAACAAAGCTATAAAATAAAAAATAAATTATGTATACGTAGTTCTGGAGACCTACGTATAACGCCAGTAAAATTTTTATCCGTTTATCTCTACTAATAGCTGAGATAAATTTCAAAAATTTTGTTCAGAGTGATAGAAAATTCAATATATTAAATTTCGAACAGAGCTATAAAATGAAAAATAAATTATATATACGTAGTTCTGGAGACCTACGTATAACGCCAGTAAAATTTTTATCCGTTTATCTCTATTAATAGCTGAGATAATTTTCAAAAATTTTATTCAGAGTGATAGAAAAATCAATATATTAAATTTCGAACAGAGCTATAAAATGAAAAATAAATTATGTATACGTAGTTCGGAAGACTTACGTATAACGCCAGTAAAATTTTTATCCGTTTATCTCTACTAATAGCTGAGATAAATTACAAAAATTTTGTTCAGAGTGATAGAAAATTCAATATATCAAATTTTGAACAGAGTTATAAAATGAAAAATAAATTATGTATACGTAGTTCTGGAGACCTACGTATAACACCAGTAAATTTTTTATCGCTTTATCTCTACTAATAGCTGAGATAATTTTCAAAAATTTTGTTCAGAGTGATAGAAAATTCAATATATTAAATTTTGAACAGAGCTATAAAATGAAAAATAAATTATGTACACGTAGTTCTGAAAACCTACGTATAACACGAAAAATTTTTTATCCGTTTATCTCTGCTAATAGCTGAGATAATTTTCAAAAATTTTGTTTAAAGTGATAGAAAATTCAATATATTAATTTTCGAACAGAGTTATAAAATAAATAATAAATTATGTATACGTAGTTCTGGAGACCGACGTATAACACCATTAAATTTTTTATCGCTTTATCTCTACTAATTGCTGAGATAAATTTCAAAAATTTTTTGTTCAGAGTGATAGAAAATTCAATATATTAAATTTCGAACAGAGCTATAAAATGAAAAATAAATTATGTACACGTAGTTCTAAAAACCTACGTATAACACGAAAAAATTTTTATCCGTTTATCTCTACTAATAGCTGAGATAATTTTCAAAAATTTTGTTCAGAGTGATAGAAAATTCAATATATTAAATTTCGAACAAAGCTATAAAATAAAAAATAAATTATGTATACGTAGTTCTAGAGACCTACGTATAACGCCAGTAAAATTTTTATCTGTTTATCTCTACTAATTGCTGAGATAAATTTCAAAAATTTTGTTCAGAGTGATAGAAAATTCAATATATCAAATTTTGAACAGAGTTATAAAATGAAAAATAAATTATGTATACGTAGTTCTGGAGACCTACGTATAACACCAGTAAATTTTTTATCGCTTTATCTCTACTAATAGCTGAGATAATTTTCAAAAATTTTGTTCAGAGTGATAGAAAATTCAATATATTAAATTTTGAACAGAGCTATAAAATGAAAAATAAATTATGTACACGTAGTTCTGGAGACCTACGTATAACACGAAAAATTTTTTATCCGTTTATCTCTGCTAATAGCTGAGATAATTTTCAAAAATTTTGTTTAAAGTGATAGAAAATTCAATATATTAATTTTCGAACAGAGTTATAAAATGAATAATAAATTATGTATACGTAGTTCTGGAGACCGACGTATAACACCATTAAATTTTTTATCGCTTTATCTCTACTAATTGCTGAGATAAATTTCAAAAATTTTTTGTTCAGAGTGATAGAAAATTCAATATATTAAATTTCGAACAGAGCTATAAAATGAAAAATAAATTATGTACACGTAGTTCTGAAAACCTACGTATAACACGAAAAAATTTTTATCCGTTTATCTCTACTAATAGCTGAGATAATTTTCAAAAATTTTGTTCAGAGTGATAGAAAATTCAATATATTAAATTTCGAAAAAAGCTATAAAATAAAAAATAAATTATGTATACGTAGTTCTGAAGACCTACGTATAACGCCAATAAAATTTTTATCCGTTTATCTCTACTAATAGCTGAGATAAATTTCAAAAATTTTGTTCAGAGTGATAAGAAATTCAATATATTAAATTTCGAACAGAGCTATAAAATAAAAAATAAATTATGTATACGTAGTTCTGGAGACCTACGTATAACGCCAGTAAAATTTTTATCTGTTTATCTCTACTAATAGCTGAGATAAATTTCAAAAATTTTGTTCAGAGTGATAGAAAATTCAATATATTAAATTTCGAACAGAGCTATAAAATAAAAAATAAATTATGTATACGTAGTTCTGGAGACCTACGTATAACACCAGTAAAATTTTTAACCGTTTATCTCTACTAATAGCTGAGATAAATTTCAAAAATTTTGTTCAGAGTGATAGAAAATTCAATATATTAAATTTCGAACAGAGCTATAAAATAAAAAATAAATTATGTATACGTAGTTCTGGAGACCTACATATAACGTCAGTATAATTTTTATCCGTTTATCTCTACTAATAGCTAAGATAATTTTTAAAAATTTTGTTCAGAGTGATAGAAAATTCAATATATTAAATTTCGAACAGAGCAATAAAATGAAAAATAAATTATGTATACGTAGTTCTAGAGACCTACGTACAACGCCAGCAAAATTTTTATCCGTTCATCTCTACTAATAGCTGAGATAATTTTCAAAAATTTTGTTCAGAGTGATAGAAAATTCAATATATTAAATTTCGAACAGAGCTATAAAATAAAAAATAAATTATGTATACGTAGTTCGGGAGACCTACGTATAACACCAGTAAAATTTTTATCCGTTTATCTCTACTAATAGCTGAGATAAATTTCAAAAATTTTGTTCAGAGTGATAGAAAATTCAATATATTAAATTTCGAACAGAGCTATAAAATGAAAAATAAATTATGTATACGTAGTTTTGGAGACCTACGTATAACGCCAGTAAAATTTTTATACATTTATCTTTACTAATAGCTGAGATAATTTTCAAAAATTTTGTTCAGAGTGATAGAAAATTCAATATATTAAATTTCGAAAAGAGCTATAAAATAAAAAATAAATTATGTATACGTAGTTCTAGAGACCTACGTATAACGCCAGTAAAATTTTTATCCGTTTATCTCTTAATAGCTGAGATAATTTTCAAAAATTTTGTTCAGAGTGATAGAAAATTCAATATATTAAATTTCGAACAGAGCTATAAAATGAAAAATAAATTATGTATACGTAGTTCTGGAGGCTTACGTATAACACCAGTAAAATTTTTATCGCTTTATCTCTACTAATAGCTGAGATAATTTTCGAAAATTTTGCTCAGAGTGATAGAAAATTCATTATATTAAATTTCGAACAGAGCTATAAAATGAAAAATAAATTATGTATACGTAGTTCTGGAGGCTTACGTATAACACCAGTAAAATTTTTATCGCTTTATCTCTACTAATAGCTGAGATAATTTTTAAAAATTTTGCTCAGAGTGATAGAAAATTCAATATATTAAATTTCGAACAGAGCTATAAAATGAAAAATAAATTATATATACGTAAATCTGGAGACCTACATATAACGCCAGTAAAATTTTTATCCGTTTATCTCTACTAATAGCTGAGATAAATTTCAAAAATTTTGTTCAGAGGGATAGAAAATTCAATATATTAAATTTCAAACAGAGCTATAAAATAAAAAATAAATTATGCATACGTAGTTCTGGAGACCTACGTATAACGCCAGTAAAATTTTTAACCGTTTATCTCTACTAATAGCTGAGATAAATTTCAAAAATTTTGTTCAGAGTGATAGAAAATTCAATATATTAAATTTCGAACAAAGCTATAAAATGAAAAATAAATTATGTATACGTAGTTTTGGAGACCTGCGTATAACATTAGTAAAATTTTTATTGCTTTATCTCTACTTATAGCTGAGATAATTTTCAAAAATTTTGTTCAGAGTGATAGAAAATTCAATATATTAAATTTCGAACAGAACTATAAAATGAAAATTAAATTATGTATACGTATTTCTGAAGACCTGCGTATAACTCCAGTAAAATTTTATCCGTTTATCTCTACTAATAGCTGAGATAAATTTCAAAAATTTTGTTTAGAGTGATAGAAAATTCAATATATTAAATTTCGAACAGAGCCATAAAATCAAAAATAAATTATGTATACGTAGTTCTGGAGACCTACGTATAACGTCAGTAAAATTTTTATCCGTTCATCTTTACTAATAGCTGAGATAATTTTCAAAAATTTTGTTCAGAGTGATAGAAAATTCAATATATTAAATTTCGAACAGAGCCATAAAATCAAAAATAAATTATGTATACGTAGTTTTGGAGACCTACGTATAACGCCAGTAAAATTTTTATCCGTTCATCTTTACTAATAGCTGAGATAATTTTCAAAAATTTTGTTCAGAGTGATAGAAAATTCAATATATTAAATTTCGAACAGAGCCATAAAATCAAAAATAAATTATGTATACGTAGTTCTGGAGACCTACGTATAACGTCAGTAAAATTTTTATCCGTTCATCTTTACTAATAGCTGAGATAATTTTCAAAAATTTTATTCAGAGTGATAGAAAAATCAATATATTAAATTTCGAACAGAGCTATAAAATAAAAAATAAATTATGTATACGTAGTTCTAGAGACCTACGTATAACACCAGTAAAATTTTTATAGCTTAATCTCTACTAATAGCTGAGATAATTTTCAAAAATTTTGTTCAGAGTGATAGAAAATTCAATATATTTAATTTCGAACAGAGCTATAAAATGAAAAATAAATTATGTATACGTAGTTCTGGAGACCTACGTATAACACCAGTAAAATTTTTATCCGTTTATCTCTACTAATAGCTGAGATAATTTTTAAAAATTTTGTTCAGAGTGATAGAAAATTCAATTTATTAAATTTCGAACAGAGCTATAAAATAAAAAATAAATTATGTTTACGTAGTTTTGGAGACCTACGTATAACACCAGTAAAATTTTTATCCGATTATCTCTACTAATAGCTGAGATAATTTTCAAAAATTTTGTTCAGAGTGATAGAAATTTCAATATATTAAATTTCGAACAGAGCTATAAAATAAAAAATAAATTATGTATACGTAGTTTTGGAGACCTACGTATAACACCAGTAAAATTTTTATCGCTTTATCTCTACTAATAGCTGAGATAAATTTAAAAAAATTTGTTCAGAGTGATAGAAAAATCAATATATTAAATTTCGAACAGAGCTATAAAATGAAAAATAAATTATGTGGACGTAGTTCTGGAGACCTACGTATAACACCAGTAAAATTTTTATCCGTTTATCTCCACTAATAGCTGAGATAAATTTCAAATATTTTGTTCAGAGTGATAGAAAATTCAATATATTAAATTTCGAACAGAGCTATAAAATGAAAAATAAATTATGTAGACGTAGTTCTGGAGACCTACGTATAACGCCAGTAAAATTTTTATCCGTTTATCTCTACTAATAGTTGAGATAAATTTCAAAAATTTTGTTCAGAGTGATAGAAAAATCAATATATTAAATTTCGAACAGAGCTATAAAATGAAAAATAAATTATGTAGACGTAGTTCTGGAGACCTACGTATAACGCCAGTAAAATTTTTATTCGTTTATCTCTACTAATAGTTGAGATAAATTTTAAAAATTTTGTTCAGAGTGATAGAAAAATCAATATATTAAATTTCGAACAGAGCTATAAAATAAAAAATAAATTATGTGGACGTAGTTCTGGAGACCTACGTATAACACCAGTAAAATTTTTATTCGTTTATCTCCATTAATAGCTGAGATAAATTTCAAAAATTTTGTTCAGAGTGATAGAAAATTCAATATATTAAATTTCGAACAGAGCTATAAAATGAAAAATAAATTATGTAGACGTAGTTCTGGAGACCTACGTATAACGCCAGTAAAATTTTTATCCGTTTATCTCTACTAATAGTTGAGATAAATTTCAAAAATTTTGTTCAGAGTGATAGAAAAATCAATATATTAAATTTCGAACAGAGCTATAAAATGAAAAATAAATTATGTGGTGGTAGTTCTGAAGACCTACGTATAACACCAGTAAAATTTTTATCCGTTTATCTCCACTAACAGCTGAGATAAATTTCAAAAATTTTGTTCAGAGTGATAGAAAATTCAATATATTAAATTTCGAACAGAGCTATAAAATGAAAAATAAATTATGTAGACGTAGTTCTGGAGACCTACGTATAACGCCAGTAAAATTTTTATTCGTTTATCTCTACTAATAGTTGAGATAAATTTTAAAAATTTTGTTCAGAGTGATAGAAAATTCAATATATTAAATTTCGAACAGAGCTATAAAATAAAAAATAAATATTGTATACGTAGTTCTGGAAACCTACGTATAACGCCAGTAAAATTTTTATCCGTTTATCTCTACTAATAGCTGAGATAATTTTAAAAAATTTTGTTCAGAGTGATAGGAAATTCAATATATTAAATTTCGAACAGAGCTATAAAATGAAAAATAAATTATGTATACGTAGTTCTGAAGACCTACGTATAACGCCAGTAAAATTTTTATCCGTTTATCTCTACTAATAGCTGAGATAATTTTCAAAAATTTTGTTCAGAGTGATAGAAAATTCAATATATTAAATTTCGAACAGAGCTATAAAATGAAAAAAAAAATTTTGTATACGTAGTTTTGGAGACCTACGTATAACACCAGAAAAATTTTTATCGCTTTATCTCTACTAATAGCTGAGATAATTTTAAAAAATTTTGTTCAGAGTGATAGAAAATTCAATATATTAAATTTCGAACAGAGCTATAAAATGAAAAATAAATTATGTATACGTAGTTCTGAAGACCTACGTATAACGCCAGTAAAATTTTTTTTTGTTTATCTCTACTAATAGCTGAGATAATTTTCAAAAATTTTGTTCAGACTGATAGAAAATTCAATATATTAAATTTCGAACAGAGCTATAAAATAAAAAATAAATTATGTAGATGTAGTTCTAGAAACCTACGTATAACGTCAGTAAAATTTTTATCCGTTTATCTCTACTAATAGCTGAGATAATTTTCAAAAATTTTGTTCAGATTGATAGAAAATTCAATATATTAAATTTCGAACAGAGCTATAAAATGAAAAATAAATTATGTATACGTAGTTCTGGAGACCTACGTATAACGCCAGTAAAATTTTTATTCGTTTATCTCTACTAATAGCTGAGATAATTTTCAAAAATTTTGTTCAGAGTGATAGAAATTTCAATATATATTGAATTTTGAACAGAGCCATAAAATGAAAAATAAATTATGTATACGTAGTTCTGGAGACCTACGTATAACGCCAGTAAAATTTTTATCCGTTTATCTTTTGTTGCGCTCTCTTCTTTTTTTTTATCTAGTTCTATTGTTAAAATAGTTTTTATTTAATTATTCTTTATTTTTAATAAGAGAGGTCGCGACAATGTCCGGCAAATCATTTTTGTTTTTTGTGTAAAAAATTATCAGTTTTCTTTTGATTAAGTTGAATTTTGGAATTCGAATTTTACGTTTTGCACGTTAAAGGATTATAAGCCGGATTTAAAGGGTTTTCGGGAGATTTTGCAGAATCCGATAGTTTTTTTTTCTCTTGTTTTCTCGTTCGTTGATTGTGCAAGTGATAAATACTTCTCATCCTTCTTCCTCCTGTTCCTTCGTCCTTTCTTGCCCTCTTCTTTGGTGACACCCCGCAACGAATCAAGGTAAGAAGTCATATTACTTGCACTAGCTCACTTTTAGCATTTTTTTCGCCGCGAAACATCTCTACTAATAGCTGAGATAATTTTCAAAAATTCTGTTCAGAGTGATAGAAAATTCAATATATTAAATTTCGAACAGAACTATAAAATAAAAAATAAATTATGTATACGTAGTTCTAGAGACCTACGTATAACGCCAGTAAAATTTTTATCCGTTTATCTCTACTAATAGCTGAGATAATTTTCAAAAATTTTGTTCAGAGTGATAGAAAATTCAATATATTAAATTTCGAACAGAACTATAAAATAAAAAATAAATTATGTATACGTAGTTCTGGAGACCTACGTATAACGCCAGTAAAATTTTTATCCGTATATCTCTACTAATAGCTGAGATAATTTTCAAAAATTCTGTTCAGAGTGATAGAAAATTCAATATATTAAATTTTAAACAAAGTTATAAAATAAAAAATGAATTATGTATACGTAGTTCTGGAGACCTACGTATAACGCCAGTAAAATTTTCATCCGTTTATCTCTACTAATAGCTGAGATAAATTTCAAAAATTTTGTTCAGAGTGATAGAAAATTCAATATATTAAATTTCGTACAGAGCTATAAAATGAAAAATAAATTATGTATACGTAGTTCTGGAGACCTACGTATAACGCCAGTAAAATTTTCATCCGTTTATCTCTACTAATAGCTGAGATAAATTTCAAAAATTTTGTTCAGAGTGATAGAAAATTCAATATATTAAATTTTGTACAGAGCTATAAAATGAAAAATAAATTATGTATACGTAGTTCTGAAAACCTACGTATAACACCAGTAAAATTTTTATCCGTTTATCTCTACTAATAGCTGAGATAAATTTCAAAAATTTTGTTCAGAGTGATAGAAAATTCAATATATTAAATTTCGAACAGAGCTATAAAATGAAAAATAAATTATGTATACGTAGTTCTGGAGATCGACGTATAACGCCAATAAAATTTTTATCCGTTTATCTCTACTAATAGCTGAGATAAATTTCAAAAATTTTGTTCAGAGTGATAGAAATTTCAATATATTAAATTTCGAACAGAGCTATAAAATGAAAAATAAATTATGTATACGTAGTTCTGGAGACCTACGTATAACACCAGTAAAATGTTTATAGCTTTATCTCTACTAATAGCTGAGATAATTTTCAAAAATTTTGTTCAGAGTGATAGAAAATTCAATATATTAAATTTTGTACAGAGCTATAAAATGAAAAATAAATTATGTATACGTAGTTCTGAAAACCTACGTATAACACCAGTAAAATTTTTATCCGTTTATCTCTACTAATAGCTGAGATAATTTTCAAAAATTTTGATTTTATAGAAGATAGTATTCAAAAATACAAACTACCTCCAATGGCCTCTGCACTAACTGCTGAACTAACAGCCATACTACAAGCACTCAGCTCAGACACATTATCTGAGCTCACAAACAAACACATAACTATCTGTACCGACTCACAAAAATGCATGACACTATTGAACACCATATTCTCACCCTATCCTATTATCCGGATTATACAAGACCAAATACACAGCCTTGAGTCCAAAAACAACTGCATACACTTCATCTGGATACCAGCCCACGCAAACATAGGCCAAAATGAACTCGCCGATAGCGCAGCCAAAGAAGCAGGAACAGACAACAACTCCCACATTGTGAAGAAAATACAACGTAGCGAAGTGGAAAAAGAAGCTAAAACCAGCATCCTTAGGAAGTGGCAGAATATTTGGGAAACAACCAAAAACCACCTTCACATCATTAAACCGGATGTAGGAACAAAATGGACTCACACAGGCCACTCTAGACGTGAAGAAGTCGTGCTTTCAAGACTACGTTTGGGACACACGCAAATGACGCACAAGTACATTCTACAAAAAGAAGATGTCCCAAAATGCACATGTGGACAAAACCTTACAGTGAACCACATCCTTTTAGAGTGTACTCTTCACGACGAGACTAGAAAAAAATACAGCTTTCCCACCACAATAATCGAACTTCTGACCAACAATCATCAGACTGAAGACCGTGTAATTCATTTTCTGAAGGAAATTAAATTGTTCAGTGCTATATAACAAACAGTGTCAGTGTATTAAAGCAAAATATTTAATGTATAAATTAGTTGTACGGTTACCAAATTGTATCGGTGCTAATAACCCCAGGGTGGATGCACCTAAATTTAAATAAAAAAAAAAAAAAAAAAAATAAATTATGTATACGTAGTTCTGGAGACCTACGTATAACACCAGTAAAATGTTTATAGCTTTATCTCTACTAATAGCTGAGATAATTTTCAAAAATTTTGTTCAGAGTGATAGAAAATTCAATATATTTAATTTCGAACAGAGCTATAAAATGAAAAATAAATTATGTATACATAGTTCTGGAGACCTATGTTTAACGCCAGTAAAATTTTTATCCGTTTATTTCTACTAATAGCTGAGATAAATTTCAAAAATTTTGTTCAGAGTGATAGAAAATTCAATATATTAAATTTCGAACAGAGCTATAAAATGAAAAATAAATTATGTATAC
This sequence comes from Tribolium confusum, assembly GCA_029207805.1. Taxonomy (NCBI): domain Eukaryota; kingdom Metazoa; phylum Arthropoda; class Insecta; order Coleoptera; family Tenebrionidae; genus Tribolium; species Tribolium confusum. The sequence goes on from JALGAY010000003.1 coordinate 41,126,790, forward strand.
GTAGTTCTGGAGACCTACGTATAACACCAGTAAAATTTTTATCCCTTATCTCTACTAATAGCTAAGATAATTTTCAAAATTTTTGTTCAGAGTGATAGAAAATTCAATATATTAAATTTCGAACAGAGCTATAAAATGAAAAATAAATTATGTATACGTAGTTCGGGAGACCTACGTATAACACCAGTAAAATTTTTATCCGTTTATCTCTACTAATAGCTGAGATAATTTTCAAAAATTTTGTTCAGAGTGATAGAAATTTCAATATATTAAATTTCGAACAGAGCTATAAAATGAAAAATAAATTATGTATACGTAGTTCTGGAGATCGACGTATAACGCCAGTAAAATTTTTATCCGTTTATCTCTACTAATAGCTGAGATAATTTTCAAAAATTTTGTTCAGAGTGACAGAAATTTCAATATATTAAATTTCGAACAGAGCTATAAAATGAAAAATAAATTATGTATACGTAGTTCTGGAGACCTACGTATAACACCAGTAAAATTTTTATAGCTTTATCTCTACTAATAGCTGAGATAATTTTCAAAAATTTTGTTCAGAGTGATAGAAAATTCAATATATTTAATTTCGAACAGAGCTATAAAATGAAAAATAAATTATGTATACGTAGTTCTGGAGACCTACGTTTAACGCCAGTAAAATTTTTATCCGTTTATTTCTACTAATAGCTGAGATAAATTTCAAAAATTTTGTTCAGAGTGATAGAAAATTCAATATATTAAATTTCGAACAGAGCTATAAAATGAAAAATAAATTATGTATACGTAGTTCGGGAGACCTACGTATAACACCAGTAAAATTTTTATCCGTTTATCTCTACTAATAGCTGAGATAATTTTCAAAAATTTTGTACAGAGTGATAGAAAATTCAATATATTAAATTTCGAACAGAGCTATAGAATGAAAAATAAATTATGTATACGTAGTTTGGGAGACCTACGTATAACGCCAGTAAAATTTTTATCTGTTTATCTCTACTAATAGCTGAGATAATTTTCAAAAATTTTTTTCTGAGTGAAAGAAATTTCAATATATTAAATTTTGAACAGAGCCATAAAATAAAAAATAAATTATGTATACGTAGTTCTGGAGACCTACGTATAACGCCAGTAAAATTTTTATTTGTTTATCTCTACTAATAGCTGAGATAAATTTCAAAAATTTTGTTCAGAGTGATAGAAAATGCAGTATATTAAAATTCGAACAGAGCTATAAAATGAAAAATAAATTATGTAGACGTAGTTCTGGAGACCTACGTATAACGCCAGTAAATTTTTTATCCGTTTATCTCTACTAATAGCTGAGATAAATTTCAAAAATTTTGTTCAGAGTGATAGAAAATTCAATATATTAAATTTTGAACAGAGCTATAAAATGAAAAATAAATTATGTATACGTAGTTCTGGAGACCTACGTACAGGGATGGGCAATGTCAACAATTTGTGTCAACTTTGACACTGTTGACGCGTCGACAATTAGGTAAATGTCGATTTAAAAAACGATGTCAACAATGTCGACAAAGTCAACAATGTCGACTTTTAATATAACCTTAAGAGGTTATCTTTTTTTTAAGTTTGGCAAGGCTGCTACTGCTGTGTCTGACTCAACGACAATCAGAATGTTTAAATTAGCTCACTGTTGCGCACGCACCCAGATTTTAAAGCCGTTTTAATGGTCTTTTGGCTGTTAATTTTTTCTTTACTTTTGTATAATAAAAAAGTTTATCAAGATTAAGTTTTTTTGTACGAATTTTTAATGTAAAATGTACCTAAATAACTGTTAATGTTAAAAATTATACATGTTAAAAGAAGTTAACACGTGAATAGTATACAACATAACCTTACATTTTAAAATATTGACATTTGTTGACATTTGTCGACATTGTCGACATTGTTTACGTTGTTGACGCTTTGTCGACATGTCGAAGTCGACAACTAAAGTCGACGCGTCGCCGCCCATCCCTGCCTACGTATAACACCAGTGAAATTCTTATCCGTTTATCTCTACTAATAGCTGAGATAAATTTCAAAAATTTTGTTCAGAGTGATAGAAAATTCAATATATTAAATTTCGAACAGAGCTATAAAATGAAAAATAAATTATGTATACGTAGTTCGGGAGACCTACGTATAACACCAGTAAAATTTTTATCCGTTTATCTCTACTAATAGCTGAGATAAATTTCAAAAATTTTGTTCAGACTGATAGAAAATTCAATATATTAAATTTCGAACAGAGCTATAAAATGAAAAATAAATTATGTATACGTAGTTTTGGAGACCTACGTATAACGCCAGTAAAATTTTTATACGTTTATCTTTACTAATAGCTGAGATAATTTTCAAAAATTTTGTTCAGAGTGATAGAAAATTCAATATATTAAATTTCGAAAAGAGCTATAAAATAAAAAATAAATTATGTATACGTAGTTCTAGAGACCTACGTATAACGCCAGTAAAATTTTTATCCGTTTATCTCTTAATAGCTGAGATAATTTTCAAAAATTTTGTTCAGAGTGATAGAAAATTCAATATATTAAATTTCGAACAGAGCTATAAAATGAAAAATAAATTATGTATACGTAGTTTTGGAGACCTACGTATAACGCCAGTAAAATTTTTATACGTTTATCTTTACTAATAGCTGAGATAATTTTCAAAAATTTTGTTCAGAGTGATAGAAAATTCAATATATTAAATTTCGAAAAGAGCTATAAAATAAAAAATAAATTATGTATACGTAGTTCTAGAGACCTACGTATAACGCCAGTAAAATTTTTATCCGTTTATCTCTTAATAGCTGAGATAATTTTCAAAAATTTTGTTCAGAGTGATAGAAAATTCAATATATTAAATTTCGAACAGAGCTATAAAATGAAAAATAAATTATGTATACGTAGTTCTGGAGGCTTACGTATAACACCAGTAAAATTTTTATCGCTTTATCTCTACTAATAGCTGAGATAATTTTCAAAAATTTTGCTCAGAGTGATAGAAAATTCAATATATTAAATTTCGAACAGAGCTATAAAATGGAAAATAAATTATGTATACGTAGTTCTGGAGGCTTACGTATAACACCAGTAAAATTTTTATCGCTTTATCTCTACTAATAGCTGAGATAATTTTCAAAAATTTTGCTCAGAGTGATAGAAAATTCAATATATTAAATTTTGAACAGAGCTATAAAATGAAAAATAAATTATATATACGTAAATCTGGAGACCTACATATAACGCCAGTAAAATTTTTATCCGTTTATCTCTACTAATAGCTGAGATAAATTTCAAAAATTTTGTTCAGAGGGATAGAAAATTCAATATATTAAATTTCGAACAGAGCTATAAAATGAAAAATAAATTATGTATACGCAGTTCTGGAGACCTACGTATAACGCCAGTAAATTTTTATCCGTTTATCTCTACTAATAGCTGAGATAAATTTCAAAAATTTTGTTCAGAGTGATAGAAAATTCAATATATTAAATTTCGAACAGAGCTATAAAATGAAAAATAAATTATGTATACGTAGTTCTGGAGACCTACGTATAACACCAGTAAAATTTTTATCCCTTATCTCTACTAATAGCTAAGATAATTTTCAAAATTTTTGTTCAGAGTGATAGAAAATTCAATATATTAAATTTCGAACAGAGCTATAAAATGAAAAATAAATTATGTATACGTAGTTCGGGAGACCTACGTATAACACCAGTAAAATTTTTATCCGTTTATTTCTACTAATAGCTGAGATAAATTTCAAAAATTTTGTTCAGAGTGATAGAAAATTCAATATATTAAATTTCGAACAGAGCTATAAAATAAAAAATAAATTATGTATACGTAGTTCTGGAGACCTACGTATAACACCAGTAAAATTTTTATCGCTTTATCTCTACTAATAGCTGAGATAATTTTCAAAAATTTTGTTCAGAGTGATAGAAAATTCAATATATTAAATTTCGAACAGAGCTATAAAATGAAAAATAAGTTATGTATACGTAGTTCTGGAGACCTACGTATAACACCAGTAAAATTTTTATAGCTTTATCTCTACTAATAGCTGAGATAATTTTCAAAAATTTTGTTCAGAGTGATAGATAATTCAATATATTTAATTTCGAACAGAGCTATAAAATGAAAAATAAATTATGTATACGTAGTTCTGGAGACCTACGTTTAACGCCAGTAAAATTTTTATCCGTTTATTTCTACTAATAGCTGAGATAAATTTCAAAAATTTTGTTCAGAGTGATAGAAAATTCAATATATTAAATTTCGAACAGAGCTATAAAATAAAAAATAAATTATGTATACGTAGTTCTGGAGACCTACGTATAACACCAGTAAAATTTTTATCGCTTTATCTCTACTAATAGCTGAGATAATTTTCAAAAATTTTGTTCAGAGTGATAGAAAATTCAATATATTAAATTTCGAACAGAGCTATAAAATGAAAAATAAGTTATGTATACGTAGTTTTGAAGACCTACGTTTAACGCCAGTAAAATTTTTATTCGTTTATTTCCACTAATAGGTGAGATAAATTTCAAATATTTTGTTCAGAGTGATAAGAAATTTCAATATATTAAATTTTGAACAGAGCCATAAAATGAAAAATTAATTATGTATACGTAGTTCTGGAGACCTACGTATAACGCCAGTAAAATTTTTATCCGTTTATCTCTACTAATAGCTGAGATAATTTTCAAAAATTCTGTTCAGAGTGATAGAAAATTCAATATATTAAATTTTAAACAAAGTTATAAAATAAAAAATGAATTATGTATACGTAGTTCTGGAGACCTACGTATAACGCCAGTAAAATTTTCATCCGTTTATCTCTACTAATAGCTGAGATAAATTTCAAAAATTTTGTTCAGAGTGATAGAAAATTCAATATATTAAATTTCGTACAGAGCTATAAAATGAAAAATAAATTATGTATACGTAGTTCTGGAGACCTACGTATAACGCCAGTAAAATTTTCATCCGTTTATCTCTACTAATAGCTGAGATAAATTTCAAAAATTTTGTTCAGAGTGATAGAAAATTCAATATATTAAATTTTGTACAGAGCTATAAAATGAAAAATAAATTATGTATACGTAGTTCTGAAAACCTACGTATAACACCAGTAAAATTTTTATCCGTTTATCTCTACTAATAGCTGAGATAATTTTCAAAAATTTTGTTCCGAGTGATAGAAAATTCAATATATTAAATTTCGAACAGAGCTATAAAATGAAAAATAAATTATGTATACGTAGTTCTGGAGACCTACGTATAACACCAGTAAAATTTTTATCCCTTATCTCTACTAATAGCTAAGATAATTTTCAAAATTTTTGTTCAGAGTGATAGAAAATTCAATATATTAAATTTCGAACAGAGCTATAAAATGAAAAATAAAGTATGTATACGTAGTTCTGGAGACCTACGTATAACACCAGTAAAATTTTTATCCGTTTATCTCTACTAATAGCTGAGATAATTTTCAAAAATTTTGTTCAGAGTGATAGAAATTTCAATATATTAAATTTCGAACAGAGCTATAAAATGAAAAATAAATTATGTATACGTAGTTCTGGAGACCTACGTATAACACCAGTAAAATGTTTATAGCTTTATCTCTACTAATAGCTGAGATAATTTTCAAAAATTTTGTTCAGAGTGATAGAAAATTCAATATATTTAATTTCGAACAGAGCTATAAAATGAAAAATAAATTATGTATACATAGTTCTGGAGACCTATGTTTAACGCCAGTAAAATTTTTATCCGTTTATTTCTACTAATAGCTGAGATAAATTTCAAAAATTTTGTTCAGAGTGATAGAAAATTCAATATATTAAATTTCAAACAAAGCTATAAAATGAAAAATAAATTATGTATACGTAGTTCGGGAGACCTACGTATAACACCAGTAAAATTTTTATCCGTTTATCTCTACTAATAGCTGAGATAATTTTCAAAAATTTTGTTCACAGTGATAGAAAATTCAATATATTAAATTTTGTACAGAGCTATAAAATGAAAAATAAATTATGTATACGTAGTTCTGAAAACCTACGTATAACACCAGTAAAATTTTTATCCGTTTATTTCTACTAATAGCTGAGATAAATTTCAAAAATTTTGTTCCGAGTGATAGAAAATTGAATATATTAAATTTCGAACAGAGCTATAAAATGAAAAATAAATTATGTATACGTAGTTCTGGAGACCTACGTATAACACCAGTAAAATTTTTATCCCTTATCTCTACTAATAGCTAAGATAATTTTCAAAATTTTTGTTCAGAGTGATAGAAAATTCAATATATTAAATTTCGAACAGAGCTATAAAATGAAAAATAAAGTATGTATACGTAGTTCTGGAGACCTACGTATAACACCAGTAAAATTTTTATCCGTTTATCTCTACTAATAGCTGAGATAATTTTCAAAAATTTTGTTCAGAGTGATAGAAATTTCAATATATTAAATTTCGAACAGAGCTATAAAATGAAAAATAAATTATGTATACGTAGTTCTGGAGACCTACGTATAACACCAGTAAAATGTTTATAGCTTTATCTCTACTAATAGCTGAGATAATTTTCAAAAATTTTGTTCAGAGTGATAGAAAATTCAATATATTTAATTTCGAACAGAGCTATAAAATGAAAAATAAATTATGTATACATAGTTCTGGAGACCTATGTTTAACGCCAGTAAAATTTTTATCCGTTTATTTCTACTAATAGCTGAGATAAATTTCAAAAATTTTGTTCAGAGTGATAGAAAATTCAATATATTAAATTTCAAACAGAGCTATAAAATGAAAAATAAATTATGTATACGTAGTTCGGGAGACCTACGTATAACACCAGTAAAATTTTTATCCGTTTATCTCTACTAATAGCTGAGATAATTTTCAAAAATTTTGTTCACAGTGATAGAAAATTCAATATATTAAATTTCGAACAGAGCTATAGAATGAAAAATAAATTATGTATACGTGGTTCGGGAGACCTACGTATAACACCAGTAAAATTTTTATCCGTTTATCTCTACTAATTGCTGAGATAATTTTCAAAAATTTTGTTCAGAGTGATAGAAAATTCAATATATTAAATTTCGAACAGAGCTATAGAATGAAAAATAAATTATGTATACGTAGTTTGGGAGACCTACGTATAACGCCAGTAAAATTTTTATCTGTTTATCTCTACTAATAGCTGAGATAATTTTCAAAAATTTTGTTCTGAGTGATAGAAATTTCAATATATTAAATTTTGAACAGAGCCATAAAATAAAAAATAAATTATGTATACGTAGTTCTGGAGACCTACATATAACGCCAGTAAAATTTTTATCTGTTTATCTCTACTAATAGCTGAGATAATTTTCAAAAATTTTGTTCTGAGTGATAGAAATTTCAATATATTAAATTTTGAACAGAGCCATAAAATAAAAAATAACTTATATATACGTAAATCTGGAGACCTATATATAACGCCAGTAAAATTTTTATCCGTTTATCTCTACTAATAGCTGAGATAAATTTCAAAAATTTTGTTCAGAGGGATAGAAAATTCAATATATTAAATTTCGAACAGAGCTATAAAATGAAAAATAAATTATGTATACGCAGTTCTGGAGACCTACGTATAACACCAGTAAAATTTTTATCCCTTATCTCTACTAATAGCTAAGATAATTTTCAAAATTTTTGTTCAGAGTGATAGAAAATTCAATATATTAAATTTCGAACAGAGCTATAAAATGAAAAATAAATTATGTATACGTAGTTCGGGAGACCTACGTATAACACCAGTAAAATTTTTATCCGTTTATCTCTACTAATAGCTGAGATAATTTTCAAAAATTTTGTTCAGAGTTATAGAAATTTCAATATATTAAATTTCGAACAGAGCTATAAAATGAAAAATAAATTATGTATACGTAGTTCTGGAGATCGACGTATAACGCCAGTAAAATTTTTATCCGTTTATCTCTACTAATAGCTGAGATAATTTTCAAAAATTTTGTTCAGAGTGATAGAAATTTCAATATATTAAATTTCGAACAGAGCTATAAAATGAAAAATAAATTATGTATACGTAGTTCTGGAGACCTACGTATAACACCAGTAAAATTTTTATAGCTTTATCTCTACTAATAGCTGAGATAATTTTCAAAAATTTTGTTCAGAGTGATAGAAAATTCAATATATTTAATTTCGAACAGAGCTATAAAATGAAAAATAAATTATGTATACGTAGTTCTGGAGACCTACGTATAACACGAAAAAATTTTTATCCGTTTATCTCTGCTAATAGCTGAGATAATTTTCAAAAATTTTGTCAGAGTGGTAGAAAATTCAATATATTAAATTTCGAACAGAGCTATAAAATGAAACATAAATTATATATACGTAGTTCTGAAGACCTACGTGTAACGCCAATAAAATTTTTATCTGTTTATCTCTACTAATAGCTGAGATAAATTTCAAAAATTTTGTTCAGAGTGATAGAAAATTCAATATATTAAATTTCGAACAGAGCTATAAAATAAAAAATAAATTATGTATTCGTAGTTCTGGAGACCTACGTATAACGCCAGTAAAATTTTTATCTGTTTATCTCTACTAATAGCTGAGATAAATTTCAAAAATTTTGTTCAGAGTGATAGAAAATTCACTATATTAAATTTCGAACAGGGCTATAAAATGAAAAATATATTATGTACACGTAGTTATGAAAACCTACGTATAACACGAAAAAATTTTTATCCGTTTATCTCTACTAATAGCTGAGATAATTTTCAAAAATTTTGTTCAGAGTGATAGAAAATTCAATATATTAAATTTCGAACAAAGCTATAAAATAAAAAATAAATTATGTATACGTAGTTCTAGAGACCTACGTATAACGCCAGTAAAATTTTTATCTGTTTATCTCTACTAATAGCTGAGATAAATTTCAAAAATTTTGTTCAGAGTGATAGAAAATTCAATATATTAAATTTCGAACAGAGCTATAAAATAAAAAATAAATTATGTATACGTAGTTCTAGAGACCTACGTATAACGCCAGTAAAATTTTTATCTGTTTATCTCTACTAATAGCTGAGATAATTTTCAAAAATTTTGTTCAGAGTGATAGAAAATTCAATATATTAAATTTCGAACAGGGCTATAAAATGAAAAATATATTATGTACACGTAGTTCTGAAAACCTACGTATAACACGAAAAAATTTTTATCTGTTTATCTCTACTAATAGCTGAGATAATTTTCAAAAATTTTGTTCAGAGTGATAGAAAATTCAATATATTAAATTTCGAACAAAGCTATAAAATAAAAAATAAATTATGTATACGTAGTTCTAGAGACCTACGTATAACGCCAGTAAAATTTTTATCTGTTTATCTCTACTAATAGCTGAGATAAATTTCAAAAATTTTGTTCAGAGTGATAGAAAATTCAATATATTAAATTTCGAACAGAGCTATAAAATGAAAAATAAATTATGTATACGTAGTTCTAGAGACCTACGTATAACACCAGTAAAATTTTTATCCGTTTATCTCTACTAATAGCTGAGATAATTTTCAAAAATTTTGTTCAGAGTGATAGAAAATTCAATATATTAAATTTCGAACAGGGCTATAAAATGAAAAATATATTATGTACACGTAGTTCTGAAAACCTACGTATAACACGAAAAAATTTTTATCTGTTTATCTCTACTAATAGCTGAGATAATTTTCAAAAATTTTGTTCAGAGTGATAGAAAATTCAATATATTAAATTTCGAACAAAGCTATAAAATAAAAAATAAATTATGTATACGTAGTTCTAGAGACCTACGTATAACGCCAGTAAAATTTTTATCTGTTTATCTCTACTAATAGCTGAGATAAATTTCAAAAATTTTGTTCAGAGTGATAGAAAATTCAATATATTAAATTTCGAACAGAGCTATAAAATGAAAAATAAATTATGTATACGTAGTTCTGAAGACCTACGTATAACGCCAGTAAAATTTTTATCGCTTTATCTCTACTAATAGCTGAGATAATTTTCAAAAATTTTGTTCAGAGTGATAGAAAATTCAATGTATTAAATTTTGAACAGAGCTATAAAATGAAAAATAAATTATGTACACGTAGTTCTGAAAACCTACGTATAACACGAAAAAATTTTTATCCGTTTATCTCTACTAATAGCTGAGATAATTTTCAAAAATTTTGTTCAGAGTGATAGAAAATTCAATATATTAAATTTCGAACAAAGCTATAAAATAAAAAATAAATTATGTATACGTAGTTCTAGAGACCTACGTATAACGCCAGTAAAATTTTTATCTGTTTATCTCTACTAATTGCTGAGATAAATTTCAAAAATTTTGTTCAGAGTGATAGAAAATTCAATATATTAAATTTCGAACAGAGCTATAAAATAAAACATAAATTATATATACGTAGTTCTGAAGACCTACGTATAACGCCAATAAAATTTTTATCCGTTTATCTCTACTAATAGCTGAGATAAATTTCAAAAATTTTGTTCAGAGTGATAAGAAATTCAATATATTAAATTTCGAACAGGGCTATAAAATAAAAAATAAATTATGTATACGTAGTTCTGGAGACCTACGTATAACGCCAGTAAAATTTTTATCTGTTTATCTCTACTAGTAGCTGAGATAAATTTCAAAAATTTTGTTCAGAGTGATAGAAAATTCAATATATTAAATTTCGAACAGAGCTATAAAATAAAAAATAAATTATGTATACGTAGTTCTGGAGACCTACGTATAACACCAGAAAAATTTTTAACCGTTTATCTCTACTAATAGCTGAGATAAATTTCAAAAATTTTTTTCAGAGTGATAGAAAATTCAATATATTAAATTTCGAACAGAGCTATAAAATAAAAAATAAATAATGTATACGTAGTTCTGGAGACCTACGTATAACGTAGGTAAAATTTTTATCCGTTTATCTCTACTAATAGCTGAGATAATTTTTAAAAATTTTGTTCAGAGTGATAGAAAATTCAATATATTAAATTTCTAACAGAGATATAAAATAAAAAATAAATTATGTGTACGTAGTTCTGAAGACCTACGTATAACGCCAGTAAAATTTTTATCCGTTTATTTCTACTAATAGCTGAGATAAATTTCAAAAATTTTGTTCAGGGTGATAGAAAATTCAATATATTAAATTTCGAAAAGAGATATAAAATGAAAAATAAATTATGTATACGTAGTTCTAAAGAACTACGTATAACGCCAGTAAAATTTTTATCCGTTTATCTCTACTAATAGTTGAGATAATTTTCAAAAATTTTGTTCAGAGTGATAGAAAATTCAATATATTAAATTTCGAACAGAGCTATAAAATGAAAAATAAATTATGTATACGTAGTTCTGGAAACCTACGTATAACACCAGTGAAGTTTTTATTGCTTTATCTCTACTAATAGCTGAGATAATTTTCAAAAATTTTGTTCAGGGTGATAGAAAATTCAATATATTAAATTTCTAACAGAGATATAAAATAAAAAATAAATTATGTGTACGTAGTTCTGAAGACCTACGTATAACGCCAGTAAAATGTTTATCCGTTTATTTCTACTAATAGCTGAGATAAATTTCAAAAATTTTGTTCAGGGTGATAGAAAATTCAATATATTAAATTTAGAACAGAGCTATAAAATGAAAAATAAATTATGTATACGTAGTTCTGGAGACCTACGTATAACACCAGTAAAATTTTTATCGCTTTATCTCTACTAATAGTTGAGATAATTTTCAAAAAACGTTAACGTTAAAATTATTAACGTTGAAACGTTATAAAAGTAGGATGAATTTAATAGAAAATTTTTTGCTCAATCGAATAGTATTTGCTTCAACCTTCTACAATTAATAGCAAGCTCAAAAATAAAGTTTGAAATTGGTATTTATTAAGGAATAACGACTATCTTTAAACTTGCGTATTTTTTTAATTTTTTTTATATTTACATTATTGAAACGTTATAAAAGTAGGATGTATTTGATAGAAAATTTTCTGCTCAATCGAATAGTGTTTGCTTCAACCTTCTACAATTAATAGCAAGCTCAAGAATGAAGTTTAAAATTGGTATTTATTAAGAAATAACGACTATCTTTAAACTTGCGTATTTTTTTGATTTTTTTTATATTTACATTACTAAAACTATATAAGAGTAAGATGTGTTTGATAGAAAATTTTTTGCTTAATCGAGTGGTGCTTGCTTCAACCTTGTACGATTAATAGCAAGCTCAAGTATAAAGTTTGAAGTTGGTATTTATCAAGGAATAACGACTATCTTTAAACTTGCGTATTTTTTTGATTTTTTTTATATTTACATTGCTAAAACGTTAAAGTAGGATGTATTTGATAGAAAATTTTTTGTCCAATCAAATGGTACTTGTTTTAACTTTCTACGATTAATAGCAAGCTCAAGAATGAAGTTTGAAAATGGTATTTATCAAGGAATAACGACTATCTTTAAACTTGCGTATTTTTTAAATTTTTTTTATATTTACATTGCTAAACACGTTACAAAAGTAAAATGTATTTAATAGAAAATTTTTTGTCCAATCAAATGGTACTTGTTATAACTTTCTACGATTAATAGCAAGCTCAAGAATGAAGTTTGAAATTGGTATTTATCAAGGAATAACGACTATCTTTAAACTTGCGTATTTTTTAAATTTTTTTTATATTTACATTGCTAAACACGTTATAAAAGTAAGATGTATTTAATAGAAAATTTTTTGTCCAATCAAATGGTACTTGTTTTAACTTTCTACGATTAATAGCAAGCTCAAGAATGAAGTTTGAATTTGGTATTTATCAAGGAATAACGACTATCTTTAAACTTGCGTATATTTTTGATTTTTTTTATATTTACATTGCGAAAACGTTAAAGTAGGATGTATTTGATAGAAAATTTTTTGTCCAATCAAATGGTACTTGTTTTAACTTTCTACGATTAATAGCAAGCTCAAGAATGAAGTTTGAAATTGGTATTTATCAAGGAATAACGACTATATTTAAACTTGCGTATTTTTTTGATTTTTTTTATATTTACATTGCTAAAACGTTAAAGTAGAATGTATTTGATAAAAAATTTTTTGTTCAATCAAATGGTACGTTTTTTAACCTTCTACAATTAATAGCAAGCTCAAGAATGAAGTTTGAAATTGGTATTTATTAAGAAATAACGACTATCTTTAAACTTGCGTATTTTTTTAATTTTTTTTATATTTACATTGCTAAAACTATATAAAAGTAAGATGAGTTTAATTGAAAATTTTTTGCTCAATCGAGTGGTGCTTGTTTCAACCTTGTACGATTAATAGCAAGCTCAAGAATGAAGTTTGAAGTTGGCATTTATCAAGGAATAACGACTATATTTAAACTTGCGTATTTTTTTGATTTTTTTTATATTTACATTGCTAAAACGTTAAAGTAGAATGTATTTGATAAAAAATTTTTTGTTCAATCAAATGGTACGTTTTTTAACCTTCTACAATTAATAGCAAGCTCAAGAATGAAGTTTGAAATTGGTATTTATTAAGAAATAACGACTATCTTTAAACTTGCGTATTTTTTTAATTTTTTTTATATTTACATTGCTAAAACTATATAAAAGTAAGATGAGTTTAATTGAAAATTTTTTGCTCAATCGAGTGGTGCTTGTTTCAACCTTGTACGATTAATAGCAAGCTCAAGAATGAAGTTTGAAATTGGCATTTATCAAGGAATAACGACTATCTTTAAACTTGCGTATTTTTTTGATTTTTTTTATATTTACATTGCTAAAACTATATAAGAGTAAGATGTGTTTGATAGAAAATTTTCTGCTCAATCGAGTGGTGCTTGCTTCAACCTTGTACTATTAATAGCAAGCTCAAGTATAAAGTTTGAAGTTGGTATTTATCAAGGAATAACGACTATCTTTAAACTTGCGTATTTTTTTGATTTTTTTTATATTTACATTGCTAAAACGTTAAAGTAGGATGTATTTGATAGAAAATTTTTTGTTCAATCGAATAGTATTTGTTTTAACCTTCTACAATTAATACCAAGCTCAAGAATGAAGTTTGTAATTGGTATTTATTAAGGAATAACGACTATCTTTAAACTTGCGTATTTTTTTAATTTTTTTTATATTTACATTGCTAAAACTATATAAAAGTAAAATGTGTTTGATAGAAAATTTTTTGCTCAATCGAGTGGTGTTTGTTTCAACCTTGTACCATTAATAGCAAGCTCAAGAATGAAGTTTGAAGTTGGTATTTATCAAGGAATAACGACTATCTTTAAACTTGCGTATTTTTTTGATTTTTTTTATATTTACATTGCTAAAACGTTAAAGTAGAATGTATTTGATAAAAAATTTTTTGTTCAATCAAATGGTACGTTTTTTAACCTTCTACAATTAATAGCAAGCTCAAGAATGAAGTTTGAAATTGGTATTTATTAAGAAATAACGACTATCTTTAAACTTGCGTATTTTTTTAATTTTTTTTATATTTACATTGCTAAAACTATATAAAAGTAAGATGAGTTTAATTGAAAATTTTTTGCTCAATCGAGTGGTGCTTGTTTCAACCTTGTACGATTAATAGCAAGCTCAAGAATGAAGTTTGAAGTTGGCATTTATCAAGGAATAACGACTATCTTTAAACTTGCGTATTTTTTTAATTTTTTTTATATTTACATTGCTAAAACTATATAAGAGTAAGATGTGTTTGATAGAAAATTTTCTGCTCAATCGAGTGGTGCTTGCTTCAACCTTGTACTATTAATAGCAAGCTCAAGTATAAAGTTTGAAGTTGGTATTTATCAAGGAATAACGACTATCTTTAAACTTGCGTATTTTTTTGATTTTTTTTATATTTACATTGCTAAAACGTTAAAGTAGGATGTATTTGATAGAAAATTTTTTGTTCAATCAAATGGTACTTGTTTTAACTTTCTACAATTAACAGCAAGCTCAAGAATGAAGTTTGAAATTGGTATTTATCAAGGAATAACGACTATCTTTAAACTTGCGTATTTTTTAAATTTTTTTTATATTTACATTGCTAAACACGTTATAAAAGTAAGATGTATTTAATAGAAAATTTTTTGTCCAATCAAATGGTACTTGTTTTAACTTTCTACGATTAATAGCAAGCTCAAGAATGAAGTTTGAATTTGGTATTTATCAAGGAATAACGACTATCTTTAAACTTGCGTATATTTTTGATTTTTTTTATATTTACATTGCTAAAACGTTAAAGTAGGATGTATTTGACAGAAAATTTTTTGTCCAATTAAATGGTACTTGTTTTAACTTTCTACGATTAATAGCAAGCTCAAGAATGAAGTTTGAAATTGGTATTTATCAAGGAATAACGACTATCTTTAAACTTGCGTATTTTTTTAATTTTTTTTATATTTACATTATTGAAACGTTATAAAAGTAGAATGTATTTGATAGAAAATTTCCTGCTCAATTGAATAGTGTTTGCTTCAACCTTCTACAGTTAATAGCAAGCTCAAGAATGAAGTTTGAAATTGGTATTTATTAAGGAATAACGACTATCTTTAAACTTGCGTATTTTTTTAATTTTTTTTATATTTACATTGCTAAAACTATATAAGAGTAAGATGTGTTTAATTGAAAATTTTTTGCTCAATCGAGTGGTGCTTGTTTCAACCTTGTACGATTAATAGCAAGCTCAAGAATGAAGTTTGAAGTTGGCATTTATCAAGGAATAACGACTATCTTTAAACTTGCGTATTTTTTTGATTTTTTTTATATTTACATTGCTAAAACGTCAAGGTAGGATGTATTTGATAAAAAAATTTTTGTTCAATCAAACGGTACTTGTTTTAACTTTCTACAATTAACAGCAAGCTCATGAATGAAGTTTGAATATGGTATTTATCAAGGAAAAACGACTATCTCTAAACTTGCGTATTTTTTTAATTTTTTTTATATTCACATTATTGAAACGTTATAAAGGTAGGATGTATTTGATAGAAAATTTTCTGCTCAATCGAACAGTGTTTGCTTCAACCTTCTACAATTAATAGCAAGCTCAAGAATGAAGTTTGAAGTTGGTATTTATTAAGAAATAACGACTATCTTTAAACTTGCGTATTTTTTTGATTTTTTTTATGTTTACATTGCTAAAACTATATAAGAGTAAGATGGGTTTGATAGAAAATTTTCTGCTCAATCGAGTGGTTTGCTTCAACCTTGTACGATTAATAGCAAGCTCAAGTATAAAGTTTGAATTTGGTATTTATCAAGGAATAACGACTATCTTTAAACTTGCGTATATTTTTGATTTTTTTTATATTTACATTGCTAAAACGTTAAAGTAGGATGTATTTGATAGAAAATTTTTTGTCCAATCAAATGGTACTTGTTTTAACTTTCTACGATTAATAGCAAGCTCAAGAATGAAGTTTGAAAATGGTATTTATCAAGGAATAACGACTATCTTTAAACTTGCGTATTTTTTAAATTTTTTTTATATTTACATTGCTAAACACGTTACAAAAGTAAAATGTATTTAATAGAAAATTTTTTGTCCAATCAAATGGTACTTGTTATAACTTTCTACGATTAATAGCAAGCTCAAGAATGAAGTTTGAAATTGGTATTTATCAAGGAATAACGACTATCTTTAAACTTGCGTATTTTTTAAATTTTTTTTATATTTACATTGCTAAACACGTTATAAAAGTAAGATGTATTTAATAGAAAATTTTTTGTCCAATCAAATGGTACTTGTTTTAACTTTCTACGATTAATAGCAAGCTCAAGAATGAAGTTTGAATTTGGTATTTATCAAGGAATAACGACTATCTTTAAACTTGCGTATATTTTTGATTTTTTTTATATTTACATTGCGAAAACGTTAAAGTAGGATGTATTTGATAGAAAATTTTTTGTCCAATCAAATGGTACTTGTTTTAACTTTCTACGATTAATAGCAAGCTCAAGAATGAAGTTTGAAATTGGTATTTATCAAGGAATAACGACTATATTTAAACTTGCGTATTTTTTTGATTTTTTTTATATTTACATTGCTAAAACGTTAAAGTAGAATGTATTTGATAAAAAATTTTTTGTTCAATCAAATGGTACGTTTTTTAACCTTCTACAATTAATAGCAAGCTCAAGAATGAAGTTTGAAATTGGTATTTATTAAGAAATAACGACTATCTTTAAACTTGCGTATTTTTTTAATTTTTTTTATATTTACATTGCTAAAACTATATAAAAGTAAGATGAGTTTAATTGAAAATTTTTTGCTCAATCGAGTGGTGCTTGTTTCAACCTTGTACGATTAATAGCAAGCTCAAGAATGAAGTTTGAAGTTGGCATTTATCAAGGAATAACGACTATATTTAAACTTGCGTATTTTTTTGATTTTTTTTATATTTACATTGCTAAAACGTTAAAGTAGAATGTATTTGATAAAAAATTTTTTGTTCAATCAAATGGTACGTTTTTTAACCTTCTACAATTAATAGCAAGCTCAAGAATGAAGTTTGAAATTGGTATTTATTAAGAAATAACGACTATCTTTAAACTTGCGTATTTTTTTAATTTTTTTTATATTTACATTGCTAAAACTATATAAAAGTAAGATGAGTTTAATTGAAAATTTTTTGCTCAATCGAGTGGTGCTTGTTTCAACCTTGTACGATTAATAGCAAGCTCAAGAATGAAGTTTGAAATTGGCATTTATCAAGGAATAACGACTATCTTTAAACTTGCGTATTTTTTTGATTTTTTTTATATTTACATTGCTAAAACTATATAAGAGTAAGATGTGTTTGATAGAAAATTTTCTGCTCAATCGAGTGGTGCTTGCTTCAACCTTGTACTATTAATAGCAAGCTCAAGTATAAAGTTTGAAGTTGGTATTTATCAAGGAATAACGACTATCTTTAAACTTGCGTATTTTTTTGATTTTTTTTATATTTACATTGCTAAAACGTTAAAGTAGGATGTATTTGATAGAAAATTTTTTGTTCAATCGAATAGTATTTGTTTTAACCTTCTACAATTAATACCAAGCTCAAGAATGAAGTTTGTAATTGGTATTTATTAAGGAATAACGACTATCTTTAAACTTGCGTATTTTTTTAATTTTTTTTATATTTACATTGCTAAAACTATATAAAAGTAAAATGTGTTTGATAGAAAATTTTTTGCTCAATCGAGTGGTGTTTGTTTCAACCTTGTACCATTAATAGCAAGCTCAAGAATGAAGTTTGAAGTTGGTATTTATCAAGGAATAACGACTATCTTTAAACTTGCGTATTTTTTTGATTTTTTTTATATTTACATTGCTAAAACGTTAAAGTAGAATGTATTTGATAAAAAATTTTTTGTTCAATCAAATGGTACGTTTTTTAACCTTCTACAATTAATAGCAAGCTCAAGAATGAAGTTTGAAATTGGTATTTATTAAGAAATAACGACTATCTTTAAACTTGCGTATTTTTTTAATTTTTTTTATATTTACATTGCTAAAACTATATAAAAGTAAGATGAGTTTAATTGAAAATTTTTTGCTCAATCGAGTGGTGCTTGTTTCAACCTTGTACGATTAATAGCAAGCTCAAGAATGAAGTTTGAAGTTGGCATTTATCAAGGAATAACGACTATCTTTAAACTTGCGTATTTTTTTAATTTTTTTTATATTTACATTGCTAAAACTATATAAGAGTAAGATGTGTTTGATAGAAAATTTTCTGCTCAATCGAGTGGTGCTTGCTTCAACCTTGTACTATTAATAGCAAGCTCAAGTATAAAGTTTGAAGTTGGTATTTATCAAGGAATAAAGACTATCTTTAAACTTGCGTATTTTTTTGATTTTTTTTATATTTACATTGCTAAAACGTTAAAGTAGGATGTATTTGATAGAAAATTTTTTGTTCAATCAAATGGTACTTGTTTTAACTTTCTACAATTAACAGCAAGCTCAAGAATGAAGTTTGAAATTGGTATTTATCAAGGAATAACGACTATCTTTAAACTTGCGTATTTTTTAAATTTTTTTTATATTTACATTGCTAAACACGTTATAAAAGTAAGATGTATTTAATAGAAAATTTTTTGTCCAATCAAATGGTACTTGTTTTAACTTTCTACGATTAATAGCAAGCTCAAGAATGAAGTTTGAATTTGGTATTTATCAAGGAATAACGACTATCTTTAAACTTGCGTATATTTTTGATTTTTTTTATATTTACATTGCTAAAACGTTAAAGTAGGATGTATTTGACAGAAAATTTTTTGTCCAATTAAATGGTACTTGTTTTAACTTTCTACGATTAATAGCAAGCTCAAGAATGAAGTTTGAAATTGGTATTTATCAAGGAATAACGACTATCTTTAAACTTGCGTATTTTTTTAATTTTTTTTATATTTACATTATTGAAACGTTATAAAAGTAGAATGTATTTGATAGAAAATTTCCTGCTCAATTGAATAGTGTTTGCTTCAACCTTCTACAGTTAATAGCAAGCTCAAGAATGAAGTTTGAAATTGGTATTTATTAAGGAATAACGACTATCTTTAAACTTGCGTATTTTTTTAATTTTTTTTATATTTACATTGCTAAAACTATATAAGAGTAAGATGTGTTTAATTGAAAATTTTTTGCTCAATCGAGTGGTGCTTGTTTCAACCTTGTACGATTAATAGCAAGCTCAAGAATGAAGTTTGAAGTTGGCATTTATCAAGGAATAACGACTATCTTTAAACTTGCGTATTTTTTTGATTTTTTTTATATTTACATTGCTAAAACGTCAAGGTAGGATGTATTTGATAAAAAAATTTTTGTTCAATCAAACGGTACTTGTTTTAACTTTCTACAATTAACAGCAAGCTCATGAATGAAGTTTGAATATGGTATTTATCAAGGAAAAACGACTATCTCTAAACTTGCGTATTTTTTTAATTTTTTTTATATTCACATTATTGAAACGTTATAAAGGTAGGATGTATTTGATAGAAAATTTTCTGCTCAATCGAACAGTGTTTGCTTCAACCTTCTACAATTAATAGCAAGCTCAAGAATGAAGTTTGAAGTTGGTATTTATTAAGAAATAACGACTATCTTTAAACTTGCGTATTTTTTTGATTTTTTTTATGTTTACATTGCTAAAACTATATAAGAGTAAGATGGGTTTGATAGAAAATTTTCTGCTCAATCGAGTGGTTTGCTTCAACCTTGTACGATTAATAGCAAGCTCAAGTATAAAGTTTGAATTTGGTATTTATCAAGGAATAACGACTATCTTTAAACTTGCGTATATTTTTGATTTTTTTTATATTTACATTGCTAAAACGTTAAAGTAGGATGTATTTGATAGAAAATTTTTTGTCCAATCAAATGGTACTTGTTTTAACTTTCTACGATTAATAGCAAGCTCAAGAATGAAGTTTGAAATTGGTATTTATTAAGGAATAACGACTATCTTTAAACTTGCGTATTTTTTTAATTTTTTTATATTTACATTGCTAAAACTATATAAAAGTAAAATGTGTTTGATAGAAAATTTTTTGCTCAATCGAGTGGTGCTTGTTTCAACCTTGTACCATTAATAGCAAGCTCAAGAATGAAGTTTGAAGTTGGTATTTATCAAGGAATAACGACTATCTTTAAACTTGCGTATTTTTTTGATTTTTTTTGTATTTACATTGCTAAAACGTTAAAGTAGAATGTATTTGATAAAAAATTTTTTGTTCAATCAAATGGTACGTTTTTTAACCTTCTACAATTAATAGCAAGCTCAAGAATGAAGTTTGAAATTGGTATTTATTAAGAAATAACGACTATCTTTAAACTTGCGTATTTTTTTAATTTTTTTTATATTTACATTGCTAAAACTATATAAAAGTAAGATGAGTTTAATTGAAAATTTTTTGCTCAATCGAGTGGTGCTTGTTTCAACCTTGTACGATTAATAGCAAGCTCAAGAATGAAGTTTGAAGTTGGCATTTATCAAGGAATAACGACTATCTTTAAACTTGCGTATTTTTTTTATTTTTTTTATATTTACATTGCTAAAACGTCAAGGTAGGATGTATTTGATAAAAAATTTTTTGTTCAATCAAATGGTACTTGTTTTAACTTTCTACAATTAACAGCAAGCTCATGAATGAAGTTTGAATATGGTATTTATCAAGGAATAACGACTATCTCTAAACTTGCGTATTTTTTTATTTTTTTTTATATTCACATTATTGAAACGTTATAAAAGTAGGATGTATTTGATAGAAAATTTTCTGCTCAATCGAACAGTGTTTGCTTCAACCTTCTACAATTAATAGCAAGCTCAAGAATGAAGTTTGAAATTGGTATTTATTAAGAAATAACGACTATCTTTAAACTTGCGTATTTTTTTAATTTTTTTTATATTTACATTGTTAAAACTATATAAAAGTAAGATGAGTTTAATTGAAAATTTTTTGTTCAATCGAGTGGTGCTTGTTTCAACCTTGTACGATTAATAGCAAGCTCAAGAATAAAGTTTGAAGTTTGCATTTATCAAGGAATAACGACTATCTTTAAACTTGCGTATTTTTTTGATTTTTTTTATATTTGCATTGCTAAAACTATATAAAAGTAAAATGTGTTTGATAGAAAATTTTTTGCTCAATCGAGTGGTGCTTGTTTCAACCTTGTACCATTAATAGCAAGCTCAAGAATGAAGTTTAAAGTTGGTATTTATCAAGGAATAACGACTATCTTTAAACTTGCGTATTTTTTTAATTTTTTTTATATTTACATTGCTAAAACGTTAAAGTAGAATGTATTTGATAAAAAATTTTTTGTTCAATCAAATGGTACGTTTTTTAACCTTCTACAATTAATAGCAAGCTCAAGAATGAAGTTTGAAATTGGTATTTATTAAGAAATAACGACTATCTTTAAACTTGCGTATTTTTTTAATTTTTTTTATATTTACATTGCTAAAACTATATAAAAGTAAGATGAGTTTAATTGAAAATTTTTTGCTCAATCGAGTGGTGCTTGTTTCAACCTTGTACGATTAATAGCAAGCTCAAGAATGAAGTTTGAAGTTGGCATTTATCAAGGAATAACGACTATCTTTAAACTTGCGTATTTTTTTAATTTTTTTTATATTTACATTGCTAAAACTATATAAGAGTAAGATGTGTTTGATAGAAAATTTTCTGCTCAATCGAGTGGTGCTTGCTTCAACCTTGTACTATTAATAGCAAGCTCAAGTATAAAGTTTGAAGTTGGTATTTATCAAGGAATAACGACTATCTTTAAACTTGCGTATTTTTTTGATTTTTTTTATATTTACATTGCTAAAACGTTAAAGTAGGATGTATTTGATAGAAAATTTTTTGTTCAATCAAATGGTACTTGTTTTAACTTTCTACAATTAACAGAAAGCTCAAGAATGAAGTTTGAAATTGGTATTTATCAAGGAATAACGACTATCTTTAAACTTGCGTATTTTTTAAATTTTTTTTATATTTACATTGCTAAACACGTTATAAAAGTAAGATGTATTTAATAGAAAATTTTTTGTCCAATCAAATGGTACTTGTTTTAACTTTCTACGATTAATAGCAAGCTCAAGAATGAAGTTTGAATTTGGTATTTATCAAGGAATAACGACTATCTTTAAACTTGCGTATATTTTTGATTTTTTTTATATTTACATTGCTAAAACGTTAAAGTAGGATGTATTTGACAGAAAATTTTTTGTCCAATTAAATGGTACTTGTTTTAACTTTCTACGATTAATAGCAAGCTCAAGAATGAAGTTTGAAATTGGTATTTATCAAGGAATAACGACTATCTTTAAACTTGCGTATTTTTTTAATTTTTTTTATATTTACATTATTGAAACGTTATAAAAGTAGAATGTATTTGATAGAAAATTTCCTGCTCAATTGAATAGTGTTTGCTTCAACCATCTACAGTTAATAGCAAGCTCAAGAATGAAGTTTGAAATTGGTATTTATTAAGGAATAACGACTATCTTTAAACTTGCGTATTTTTTTAATTTTTTTTATATTTACATTGCTAAAACTATATAAGAGTAAGATGTGTTTAATTGAAAATTTTTTGCTCAATCGAGTGGTGCTTGTTTCAACCTTGTACGATTAATAGCAAGCTCAAGAATGAAGTTTGAAGTTGGCATTTATCAAGGAATAACGACTATCTTTAAACTTGCGTATTTTTTTGATTTTTTTTATATTTACATTGCTAAAACGTCAAGGTAGGATGTATTTGATAAAAAAATTTTTGTTCAATCAAACGGTACTTGTTTTAACTTTCTACAATTAACAGCAAGCTCATGAATGAAGTTTGAATATGGTATTTATCAAGGAAAAACGACTATCTCTAAACTTGCGTATTTTTTTAATTTTTTTTATATTCACATTATTGAAACGTTATAAAGGTAGGATGTATTTGATAGAAAATTTTCTGCTCAATCGAACAGTGTTTGCTTCAACCTTCTACAATTAATAGCAAGCTCAAGAATGAAGTTTGAAGTTGGTATTTATTAAGAAATAACGACTATCTTTAAACTTGCGTATTTTTTTGATTTTTTTTATGTTTACATTGCTAAAACTATATAAGAGTAAGATGGGTTTGATAGAAAATTTTCTGCTCAATCGAGTGGTTTGCTTCAACCTTGTACGATTAATAGCAAGCTCAAGTATAAAGTTTGAATTTGGTATTTATCAAGGAATAACGACTATCTTTAAACTTGCGTATATTTTTGATTTTTTTTATATTTACATTGCTAAAACGTTAAAGTAGGATGTATTTGATAGAAAATTTTTTGTCCAATCAAATGGTACTTGTTTTAACTTTCTACGATTAATAGCAAGCTCAAGAATGAAGTTTGAAATTGGTATTTATTAAGGAATAACGACTATCTTTAAACTTGCGTATTTTTTTAATTTTTTTATATTTACATTGCTAAAACTATATAAAAGTAAAATGTGTTTGATAGAAAATTTTTTGCTCAATCGAGTGGTGCTTGTTTCAACCTTGTACCATTAATAGCAAGCTCAAGAATGAAGTTTGAAGTTGGTATTTATCAAGGAATAACGACTATCTTTAAACTTGCGTATTTTTTTGATTTTTTTTGTATTTACATTGCTAAAACGTTAAAGTAGAATGTATTTGATAAAAAATTTTTTGTTCAATCAAATGGTACGTTTTTTAACCTTCTACAATTAATAGCAAGCTCAAGAATGAAGTTTGAAATTGGTATTTATTAAGAAATAACGACTATCTTTAAACTTGCGTATTTTTTTAATTTTTTTTATATTTACATTGCTAAAACTATATAAAAGTAAGATGAGTTTAATTGAAAATTTTTTGCTCAATCGAGTGGTGCTTGTTTCAACCTTGTACGATTAATAGCAAGCTCAAGAATGAAGTTTGAAGTTGGCATTTATCAAGGAATAACGACTATCTTTAAACTTGCGTATTTTTTTTATTTTTTTTATATTTACATTGCTAAAACGTCAAGGTAGGATGTATTTGATAAAAAATTTTTTGTTCAATCAAATGGTACTTGTTTTAACTTTCTACAATTAACAGCAAGCTCATGAATGAAGTTTGAATATGGTATTTATCAAGGAATAACGACTATCTCTAAACTTGCGTATTTTTTTATTTTTTTTTATATTCACATTATTGAAACGTTATAAAAGTAGGATGTATTTGATAGAAAATTTTCTGCTCAATCGAACAGTGTTTGCTTCAACCTTCTACAATTAATAGCAAGCTCAAGAATGAAGTTTGAAATTGGTATTTATTAAGAAATAACGACTATCTTTAAACTTGCGTATTTTTTTAATTTTTTTTATATTTACATTGTTAAAACTATATAAAAGTAAGATGAGTTTAATTGAAAATTTTTTGTTCAATCGAGTGGTGCTTGTTTCAACCTTGTACGATTAATAGCAAGCTCAAGAATAAAGTTTGAAGTTTGCATTTATCAAGGAATAACGACTATCTTTAAACTTGCGTATTTTTTTGATTTTTTTTTATGTTTACATTGCTAAAACTATATAAGAGTAAGATGGGTTTGATAGAAAATTTTCTGCTCAATCGAGTGGTTTGCTTCAACCTTGTACGATTAATAGCAAGCTCAAGTATAAAGTTTGAATTTGGTATTTATCAAGGAATAACGACTATCTTTAAACTTGCGTATATTTTTGATTTTTTTTATATTTACATTGCTAAAACGTTAAAGTAGGATGTATTTGATAGAAAATTTTTTGTCCAATCAAATGGTACTTGTTTTAACTTTGTACGATTAATAGCAAGCTCAAGAATGAAGTTTGAAATTGGTATTTATCAAGAAATAACGACTATCTTTAAACTTGCGTATTTTTTTAATTTTTTTTTATATTTACATTATTGAAACGTTATAAAAGTAAAATGTATTTGATAGAAAATTTCCTGCTCAATTGAATAGTGTTTGCTTCAACCTTCTACAGTTAATAGCAAGCTCAAAGATGAAGTTTGAAATTGGTATTTATTAAGGAATAACGACTATCTTTAAACTTGCGTATTTTTTTAATTTTTTTTATATTTGCATTGCTAAAACTATATAAAAGTAAAATGTGTTTGATAGAAAATTTTTTGCTCAATCGAGTGGTGCTTGTTTCAACCTTGTACCATTAATAGCAAGCTCAAGAATGAAGTTTAAAGTTGGTATTTATCAAGGAATAACGACTATCTTTAAACTTGCGTATTTTTTTAATTTTTTTTATATTTACATTGCTAAAACGTTAAAGTAGAATGTATTTGATAAAAAATTTTTTGTTCAATCAAATGGTACGTTTTTTAACCTTCTACAATTAATAGCAAGCTCAAGAATGAAGTTTGAAATTGGTATTTATTAAGAAATAACGACTATCTTTAAACTTGCGTATTTTTTTAATTTTTTTTATATTTACATTGCTAAAACTATATAAAAGTAAGATGAGTTTAATTGAAAATTTTTTGCTCAATCGAGTGGTGCTTGTTTCAACCTTGTACGATTAATAGCAAGCTCAAGAATGAAGTTTGAAGTTGGCATTTATCAAGGAATAACGACTATCTTTAAACTTGCGTATTTTTTTGATTTTTTTTATATTTACATTGCTAAAACTATATAAGAGTAAGATGTGTTTGATAGAAAATTTTCTGCTCAATCGAGTGGTGCTTGCTTTAACCTTGTACGATTAATAGCAAGCTCAAGTATAAAGTTTGAAGTTGGTATTTATCAAGGAATAACGACTATCTTTAAACTTGCGTATTTTTTTAATTTTTTTTATATTTACATTGCTAAAACGTTAAAGTAGGATGTATTTGATAGAAAATTTTTTGTTCAATCAAATGGTACGTTTTTTAACATTCTACAATTAATAGCAAGCTCAAGAATAAAGTTTGAAATTGGTATTTATTAAAAAATAACGACTATCTTTAAACTTGCGTATTTTTTTGATTTTTTTTTTATTTACATTGCTAAAACGTTATAAAAGTAGAATGTATTTGATAAAAAATTTCCTGCTTAATTAAGTGGTGTTTGTTTCAACATTCTATGATTAATAACAAGCTCAAACATGAAGTGTGAAATTGGTATTTATCAAGGAATAACGACTATCTTTAAATTTGCGAATTTTTTTTTTTATATTACATTGCCAAAACGTTATAAAAGTAAAACG
This sequence comes from Tribolium confusum, assembly GCA_029207805.1. Lineage (NCBI taxonomy): Eukaryota > Metazoa > Arthropoda > Insecta > Coleoptera > Tenebrionidae > Tribolium > Tribolium confusum. Next base: position 41,153,582 of record JALGAY010000003.1, read on the forward strand.
TATTTAATAGAAAATTTTTTATTTAATTGAACGGAACTTGTTTTAACCTTCCACGGTTAATAGCAAGCTCAAGAATGAAATTTGAAATTGGTATTTATTAAGGAATAACGACTATCTTTAAACTTGCGTATTTTTTTATTTTTTTTTTATATTTACATTATTGAAACGATATAAAAGTAAAATGTATTAGATAGAAAATTTTTCGCTCAATCTAATAGTATTTGTTTCAAACCTCTACAATTAATAGCAAGCTCAAGAATGAAGTTTGAAATTGGTATTTATCAAGGAATAACGGCTATCTTTAAAATTGCGTATTTTTTTAATTTTTTTTATATTTACATTGCTAAAACGTTATAAAAGTAGAATGTATTTGATAAAAAATTTCCTGCTTAATTAAGTGGTGCTTGTTTCAACATTCTATGATTAATAGCAAGCTCAAGCATGAAGTGTGAAATTGGTATTTATCAAGGAATAACGACTATCTTTAAACTTGCGAATTTTTTTTTTTTTATATTACATTGCCAAAACGTTATAAAAGTAAAACGTATTTAATAGAAAATTTTTTGTTTAATTGAACGAAACTTGTTTTAACCTTCTAAGGTTAATAGCAAGCTCAAGAATGAAGTTTGAAATTGGTATTTATTAAGGAATAACGACTTACTTTTAACTTGCGTATTATTTTATTTTTTTTTATATTTACATTATTGAAACGTTATAAAAGTAGGATGTATTTGATAGAAAATTTCCTGCTCAATCGAATAGTATTTGTTTGAACCTTCTACAATTAATAGCAAGCTCAAGAATGAAGTTTGAAATTGGTATTTATCAAGGAATAACGACTATCTTTAAACTTGCGTATTTTTTTTATTTTTTTTATATTTACATTGCTAAAGCGTTATAAAAGTAGAATGTAGTTGATAGAAAATTTCCTGCTTAGTTGGGTGGTGCTTGTTTCAACATTCTATGATTAATAGCAAGCTTAAGAATGAAGTTTGAAATTGGTATTTATCAAGGAATAACGACTATCTTTAAACTTGCGTATTTTTTTTATTTTTTTTATATTTATATTTTACGATCATTAGCAAGCTCAAGAATAAAGTTTGAAATTGGTATTTATTAAGGAATAACGACTATCTTTAAACTTGCGTATTTTTTTGATTTTTTTTATATTACATTGCTAAAACATTATAAGAGTAGGATGTATTTAATAGAAAATTTCCTGCTCAATCAAATAGTGCTCGTTTCAGCTTTCTACAATTAAAAGCAAGCTCAAGAATAAAGTTTGAAGTTGGTATTTATCAAGGAATAACGACTATCTTTAAACTTGCGTATTTTTTTTACTTTTTTTTATATTTATATTGCTAAAACGTTATAAAAGTAAAATGCATTTGATAGAAAATTTTTTGCTCAATCAAGTGGTGCTTGTTTCAACCAAGAATATAGTTTAAAATTGGTATTTATCAAGGAATAACGACTATCTTTAGACTTGCGTATTTTGTTAATTTTTTTTATATTTACATTTCTAAAACGTTATAAATGTAAAATGTTCTTGATAGAAAATTTTTTGTTCAATCGAATGGTACTTGTTTTAACCTTCTGCAATTAATAGCAAGCTTAAGAATCAAGTTTGAAATTGGTACTTATCAAGGAATAACGACTATCTTTAAACTTGCGTATTTTTTTTATTTTTTTTTATATTTACATTGCTAGAATGTTATAAAAATAAAATGTATTTGATAGAAATTTTTTTGCTTAATTGAGTGGTGCTTGTTTCAATCTTGTACGATTAATAGCAAGCTCAAAAATGAAGTTTAAATTTGGTATTTATCAAGGAATAACGACTATCTTTAAACTTGCGTATTTTTTTTATTTTTTTTATATTTACATTGCTAAAATGTTATAAAAATAAGATGTATTTGATAGAAAATTTTTTGCTTAATTGAGTGGTGCTTGTTTCAATTTTGTACGATTAATAGCAAGCTCAAGAATGAAGTTTAAAATTGGTATTTATCAAGGAAAAACGACTATCTTTAAACTTGCGTATTTTTTTTATTTTTTTATATTTACATTGCTAAAATGTTATAAAAATAAGATGTATTTGATAGAAAATTTTTTGCTTAATTGAGTGGTGCTTGTTTCAAATTTGTACGATTAATAGCAAGCTCAAGAATGAAGTTTAAAATTGGTATTTATCAAGGAATAACGACTATCTTTAGACTTGCGTATTTTGTTAATTTTTTTTATATTTACATTTCTAAAACGTTATAAAAGTAGAATGTATTTGATAGAAAATTTTTTGTTCAATCGAATGGTATTTGTTTCAACCTTCTGCAATTAATAGCAAGCTTAAGATTCAAGTTTGAATTTGGTACTTATCAAAGAATAACGACTATCTTTAAACTTGCACATATTTTTGATTTTTTTTATATTTGCATTGCTGAAACGTTATAAAAGTAGAATGTATTTAATAGAAAATTTCCTGCTCAATCGAGTGGTGCTTGTTTCAATTTTCTACAATTAATAGCAAGTTCAAGAATGAAGTTTAAATTTGGTATTTATTAAGGAATAACGACTATCTTTAAACTTGCGTATTTTTTTGATTTTTTTTATATTTACATTAATGAAACGTTATAAAAGTAGGATGTATTTGATAGAAAATTTTCTGTTCAATCAAATAGTATTTGTTTCAAACTTCTACAATTAATAGCAAGCTCAAGAATAAAGTTTAAAATTGGTATTTATCAAGGAATAACGACTATCTTTAAACTTGCGTATTTTTTTAATTTTTTTTATATTTACATTGCTAAAACGTTAAAGTAGAATGTATTTGATAAAAAATTTTTTGTTCAATCAAATGGTACGTTTTTTAACCTTCTACAATTAATAGCAAGCTCAAGAATGAAGTTTGAAATTGGTATTTATTAAGAAATAACGACTATCTTTAAACTTGCGTATTTTTTTAATTTTTTTTATATTTACATTGCTAAAACTATATAAAAGTAAGATGAGTTTAATTGAAAATTTTTTGCTCAATCGAGTGGTGCTTGTTTCAACCTTGTACGATTAATAGCAAGCTCAAGAATGAAGTTTGAAGTTGGCATTTATCAAGGAATAACGACTATCTTTAAACTTGCGTATTTTTTTGATTTTTTTTATATTTACATTGCTAAAACTATATAAGAGTAAGATGTGTTTGATAGAAAATTTTCTGCTCAATCGAGTGGTTCTTGCTTTAACCTTCGAGAGTTAATAGCAAGCTCAAGAATAAAGTTTGAAATTGGTATTTATAAAGGAAAAACGACTATTTTTAAACTTACGCATTTTTTTAATTTTTTTTTATATTTACATTGTTAAAACATTACAAAAGTAGGATGCATTTAATAGAAAATTTTCTGCTCAATCGAATAATATTTGTTTCAACCTTCTACAATTTATAGCAAGCTCAATAATGAAGTTTGAAATTGGTATTTATCAAGGAATAACGACTATCTTTAAACTTGCGTATTTTTTTTATATTTACATTGCTAAAGCGTTATAAAAGATGTATTTGATAGAAGATTTTCTGTTCAGTCAAATGGTGCTTGTTTCAAATTTCTACAATTAATAGCAAGCTCATGAATGAAGTTTGAAGTTGGTATTTATCAAGGAATAACGACTATCTTTAAACTTGCGTATTTTTTTGATTTTTTTTTATATTTACATTACTGAAACGTTATAAAAGTAGGATGTGTTTGATAGAAAATTTCCTGCTCAATCAAATAGTGTTTGCTTCAACTTTCTACAATTAACAGCAAACTCAAAAATGAAGTTTGAAATTGGTAGTTATCAAGGAATAACGACTATCTTTAAACTTGCGTATTTTTTTGATTTTTTTTTATATTTACATTACTGAAACGTTATAAAAGTAGGATGTGTTTGATAGAAAATTTCCTGCTCAATCAAATAGTGTTTGCTTCAACTTTCTACAATTAACAGCAAACTCAAAAATGAAGTTTGAAGTTGGTATTTATCAAGGAATAACGACTATATTTAAACTTGCGTATTTTTTTGATTTTTTTTTATATTTACATTACTGAAACGTTATAAAAGTAGGATGTGTTTGATAGAAAATTTCCTGCTCAATCAAATAGTGTTTGCTTCAACTTTCTACAATTAATAGCAAGCTCAAGAATAAAGTTTAAAATTGGTATTTATCAAGGAATAACGACTATATTTAAACTTGCGTATTTTTTTGATTTTTTTTATATTTACATTATTGAAACCTTATAAAAGTAAGATGTGTTTGATAGAAAATTTCCTGCTCAATTAAATAGTGTTTGCTTAAACTTTCTACAATTAATAGCAAACTCAAGAATGAAGTTTGAAATTGGTACTTATCAAGGAATAACGACTATCTTTAAATTTGCTTACTTTTTTGATTTTTTTTTTATTTTTGCATTGCTAAATCGTTATAAAGGTAGGATGTATTTATTAGAAAATTTTCTGCTCAATCGAGCGGTGCTTGCTTCAACTTTCTACAATTAATAGCAAGCTCAAGAATGAAGTTTGAAATTGGTATTTATCAAGAAATAACGACTATATTTAAACTTGCGTATTTTTTTGATTTTTTTTATATTTACATTACTTAAACGTTATTAAAGTAAAATTTGTTTGATAAAAAATTTTCTATTCAATCGAATAGTAATTGTTTTAACCTTCTGCAATTAATAGCAAGCTTAAGAATCAAGTTTGAAATTGGTACTTTTCAAGGAATAACGACTATCTTTAAAGTTGCGTATTTTTTTGATTTTTTTTTATATTTACATTATTAAAACGTTATAAAAGTAGGATGTATTTGACAGATAATTTCCATCTTAATCAAATGGTATTTGTTTCAACCTTCTACAATTGATAGCAGGCTCAAGAATGAAGTTTGAAATTGGTATTTATCAAGGAATAACGACTATCTTTAAACTTGCGTATTTTTTTTATATTTACATTGTTAAAACGTTATAAAAGTAAAATGCATTTAATAGAAAATTTTCTGTTCAATCAAATGGTACTTGTTTAAACCTTTTACAATCAATAGCAAGCTTAAGAATAAAGTTTGAAATTGGTATTTATCAAGGAATAACGACTATTTTTAAACTTGCGTATTTTTTTGATTTTTTTTATATTTACATTGCTGAAACGTTATAAAAGTAAAATGCATTTGGTAAAAAAACTTGTTTGAACTTTATACGATCAAAAGCAAGCTCAAGAATAAAGATTGAAGTTGGTACTTATTAAGGAATAACGACTATCTTTAAACTTGCGTATTTTTTTGATTTTTTTTATATTTACATTGCTGAAATGTTATAAAAGTAAAATGTATTTAATAGAAAATTTCCTGCTCAATTGAGTGGTGCTTGCTTTAACCTTCTAGAGTTAATAGCCAGCTCAAGAATGAAGTTTGAAGTTGGTATTTATAAAGGAAAAACGACTATTTTTAAACCTACGCATTTTTTTGATTTTTTTTATATTTACATTGTTAAAACATTATAAAAGTAAAATGCATTTAATAGAAAATTTCCTGTTCAATCGAACAGTATTTGTTTCAACCTTCAACAATTTATAGCAAGCTCAAGAATGAAGTTTGAAATTGGTATTTATCAAGGAATAACGACTATCTTTAAACTTGCGTATTTTTTTAATTTTTTTTATATTTACGTTATTGAAACGTTATAAAGGTAAAATGTATTTGATAGAAACTTTCCTTCTCAATCGAATAGTATTTGTTTCAACCTTCTACAATTAATAGCAAGCTCAAGAATGAAGTTTGAAATTGGTATTTATCAAGGAATAACGACTACCTTTAAACTTGCGAATTTTTTGGATTTTTTTTATATTTACATTGCTAAAACGTTATAAAAGTAGGATGTATTTTATAGAAAATTTTTTGCTTAATCGAGTGGTGCTTGTGCCAACTTTCTACGATTAATAGCAAGCTCAAGAATGAAGTTTGAATTTGGTATTTATTAAGGAATAACGACTATTTTTAAACTTGCGTATTTTTTTAATATTTTTTATATTTGCATTATTGAAACGTTATAAAAGTAGGATGTATTTGATAGAAAATTTTCTGTTCAATCAAACGGTACCTGTTTCAATCTTCTACAATAAATAGCAAGCTCTAGAATGAAGTTTGAAATTGGTATTTATTAAAGAATAACGACTTACTTTAAACTTGCGTATTTTTTTAATTTTTTTTATATTTACATTATTGAAACGTTATAAAGGTAAAATGTATTTGACAAAAAATTTCCTTCTCAATCGAATAATATTTGTTTCAACCTTCTACAATTAATAGCAAGCTCAAGAATGAGGTTTGAAATTGGTTATCAAGGAATAACGACTCTCTTTAAACTTGCGTATTTTTTTGATTTTTTTAATATTTACATTGCTAAAACGTTATAAAAGTAAGATGTGTTTGATAGAAAATTTTTTGCTTAATCGAATAGTATTTGCTTTAACCTTGTTCAATTAATAGCAAGCTCAAAAATGAGGTTTGAAATTGATATTTATCAAGGAATAACGACTATATTTAAACTTGCGTATTGTTTTGATTTTTTTTATTTACATTGCTAAAACGTTATAAAAGTAGAATGCATTTGATAGAAAATTTCCTGCTCAATCAAATAGTATTTGCTTCAACTTTCTACAATTAATAGCAAGCTCAAGTATAAAGTTTGATATTGGTATTTATTAAGGAATAACGACTATCTTTAAACTTGCATATTTTTTTGATTTTTTTTATTTACACTGCTAAAACGTTATAAAAGTAGGATGTATTTGATAGAAAATTTTCTGTTCAGTCAAATGGTATTTGTTTTAACCTTCTACAATTAATAGCAAGCTCAAGATTGAAGTTTGAAATTGGTATTTATCAAGGAATAACGACTTACTTTAAACTTGCGGATTTTTTTAATTTTTTTTATATTTACATTATTGAAACGTTATAAAAGTAGGAAGTATTTGATAGAAAATTTCCTGCTCAATTGAATAGTATTTGTTTCAACCTTCTACAATTAATAGCAAGCTCAAGAATGAAGTTTAAAGTTGGTATTTATCAAGGAATAACGACTATCTTTAAACTTGCGTATTTTTTTAATTTTTTTTTATATTTACAATGCTAAAACGTTATAAAAGTAGGATGTATTTTATAGAAAATTTTTTGTTTAATCGAGTGGTGCTTGTGTCAACTTTCTACATTTAATAGCAAGCTCAAGAATGAAGTTTGAAGTTGGTATGTATCAAGGAATAACGACTTACTTTAAACTTGAGTATTTTTTTAATTTTTTTTATATTTACATTGTTGAAACGTTATAAAGGTAGGAAGTATTTGATAGAAAATTTCCTGCTCAATTGAATAGTATTTGCTTCAACCTTCTACAATTAATAGCAAGCTCAAGAATGAAGTTTGAAGTTGGTATTTATTAAGGAATAACGACTATCTTTAAACTTGCGTATTTTTTTGATTTTTTTTATATTTGCATTGCTAAAACGTTATAAAAGTAGTATGTATTTTATAGAAAATTTTTTGCTTAATCGAGCGGTGCTTGTGTCAACTTTCTACAATTAATAGCAAGTTCAAAAATAAAGTTTTAAATTGGTATTTATTAAGGAATAACGACTATCTTTAAACTTGCGTATTTTTTTGTTTTTTTTTAAATTTACATTGCTAAAACGTTATAAAAGTAGGATGTGTTTTATAGAAAATTTTTTGTTCAATCGAATAGTATTTGTTTCAACCTTCTACAAGTAATAGCAAGCTCAAGAATAAAGTTTGAAATTGGCATTTATCAAGAAATAACGACTATCTTTAAACTTGCGTATTTTTTTAAATTTTTTTTTATTTACATTGCTAAAACGTTATGAAAGTAGGATGTATTTGATAAAAAATTTTCTGTTCAATCAAACGGTACTTGCCTCAACCTTCTACAATTAATAGCAAGCTCAAAAATGAAGTTTGAAATTGGTATTTTTTAAGGAATAACGACTATCTTTATACTTGCGTATTTTTTTGATTTTTTTTATATTTACATTGCTAAAACGTTATAAAGGTAGAATGTGTTTGATAGAAAATTTTTTGCTTAGTCGAGTGGTGCTTGTTCCAACTTTCTACGATTAATAGCAAGCTCAAGAATGAAGTTTGAAATTGGTATTCATTAAGGAATAACGACTATCTTTAAAGTTGCGTATTTATTTGTTTTTTTTATATTTACATTATTGAAACGTTATAAAAGTAGGACGTATTTGATAGAAAATTTTCTGTTCAATCAAATGGTACTTGTTTCAATCTTCTACAATAAATAGCAAGCTCAAGAATGAAGTTTGAAATTAGTATTTATCAAGGAATAACGACTATCTTTAAACTTGCGTATTTTTTTGATTTTTTTTATATTTACATTGCTAAAACGTTATAAAATAAAAGATGTATTTGATAGAAAATTTCCTGCTTAATACATTGCTAAAACGTTATAAAAGTAGGATGTATTTTATAGAAAATTTTTTGCTTAATCGAGTGGTGCTTGTTCCAACTTTCTACGATTAATAACAAGCTCAAGAATGAAGTTTAAAATTGATATGTATCAAGGAATAACGACTTACTTTAAACTTGCGAATTTTTTTGATTTTTTTTATATTTACATTGCTAAAACGTTATAAAAGTAAGATTTATTTGATAGAAAATTTTCTGTTCAATCAAATGGTATTTGTTTTAACTTTCTGCAAGCAATAGCAAGCTTAAAAGTCAACTTTGAAATTGGTACTTATCATGGAATAACGACTATCTTTAAACTTGCGTATTTTTTTGATTTTTTTTATATTTACATTATTAAAACGTTATAAAAGTAGGACGTATTTGATAGAAAATTTTTTGTTTAATCCAGTGGTGCTTGTTTCAACTTTCTACAAATAATACCAAGCTCAAGAATGAAGTTTTTTAATTGGTATTTATTATGGAATAACGACTATCTTTAAACTTGCGTATTTTTTTAATTTTTTTTATATTTACAACATTGAAACGTTATAAAAGTAAGATGTATTTGATAGAAAATTTTTCGTTTAATCAAATGGTACTTGTTTCAACCTTCTACATTAAATGGCAAGCTCAAGAATGAAGTTTGAAATTGGTATTTATCGAGGAATAACGACTATCTTTAAACTTGCGTATTTTTTTGATTTTTTTTATGTTTACATTGCTAAAACGTTATAAAAGTAGGACGTATTTGATAGAAAATTTTTTGTTTAATCCAGTGGTGCTTGTTTCAACTTTCTACAAATAATACCAAGCTCAAGAATGAAGTTTTTTAATTGATATTTATCAAGGAATAACGACTTACTATAAACCTGCGTATTTTTTTATTTTTTTTATATTTACATTATTGAAACGTTATAAAGATAGGATGTATTTGATATAAAATTTCCTACTCAATCGAATAGTATTTGTTTCAACCTTCTACAATTAATAGCAAGCTCAAGAATAAAGTTTGAAATTGGTATTTATCGAGGAATAACGACTATCTTTAAACTTGCGTATTTTTTTGATTTTTTTTATGTTTACATTGCTAAAACGTTATAAAAGTAGGACGTATTTGATAGAAAATTTTTTGTTTAATCCAGTGGTGCTTGTTTCAACTTTCTACAAATAATAGCAAGCTCAAGAATGATGTTTCAAATTGGTATTTATCAAGGAATAACAACTATCTTTAAACTTGCGTATTTTTTTGATTTTTTTTTATTTACATTGCTAAAACGTTATAAAAGTAGGATGTATTTGATTGAAAATTCCCTGCTCAATCGAACAGTATTTGCTTCAACCTTCTACAATTAATAGCAAGCTCAAGAATAAAGTTTGAATTTGGTATTTAAAAAGGAATAACGACTATTTTTAAACTTGCGTATTTTTTTGATTTTTTTTTATTTACATTACTAAAACGTTATAAAGGTACGATGAATGTGATAGAAAATTTTCTGTTCAGTCAAAAGGTACTTGCTTCAACCTTCTACAATTAATAGCAAGCTCAAGAATGAAGTTTGAAATTGGTATTTATTAAGGAATAACGACTATCTTTAAACTTGCGTATTTTTTTGATTTTTTTTTATTTACATTGCTAAAACGTTATAAAAGTAGGATGTATTTGATAGAAAATTTTTTGCCTAATTGAGTGGTGCTTGTTTCAACTTTCTACGATTAATAGCAAGCTCAAGAATAAAGTTTGAAATTGGTATTTATTAAGGAATAACGACTATCTTTAAACTTGCGTATTTTTTTAATTTTTTTTATATTTACAACATTGAAACGTTATAAAAGTAAAATGTATTTGATAGAAAATTTTTCGTTTAATCAAATGGTACTTGTTTCAACCTTCTACATTAAATGGCAAGCTCAAGAATGAAGTTTGAAATTGGTATTTATCAAGGAATAACGACTTACTTTAAACCTGCGTATTTTTTTATTTTTTTTATATTTACATTATTGAAACGTTATAAAGATAGGATGTATTTGATATAAAATTTCCTACTCAATCGAATAGTATTTGTTTCAACCTTCTACAATTAATAGCAAGCTCAAGAATAAAGTTTGAAATTGGTATTTATCGAGGAATAACGACTATCTTTAAACTTGCGTATTTTTTTGATTTTTTTTATGTTTACATTGCTAAAACGTTATAAAAGTAGGACGTATTTGATAGAAAATTTTTTGTTTAATCCAGTGGTGCTTGTTTCAACTTTCTACAAATAATAGCAAGCTCAAGAATGATGTTTCAAATTGGTATTTATCAAGGAATAACAACTATCTTTAAACTTGCGTATTTTTTTGATTTTTTTTTATTTACATTGCTAAAACGTTATAAAAGTAGGATGTATTTGATAGAAAATTCCCTGCTCAATTGAACAGTATTTGCTTCAAACTTCTACAATTAATAGCAAGCTCAAAAATAAGGTTTGAAATTGGTATTTATCAAGGAATAACGACTATCTTTAAACTTGCGTATTTTTTTGATTTTTTTTATATTAACATTGCCAAAACGTTATAAAAGTAGGGGTTATTTGATAGAAAATTTTCTGTTTAATTAAATGGTACTTGTTTCAACCTTCTACAGTTAATAGCAAGCTCAAGAATGAAGTTTGAAATTGGTATTTATTAAGGAATAACGACTATCTTTAAACTTGCGTATTTTTTTGATTTTTTTTATATTTACATTGCCAAAACGTTATAAAAGTAGGGGTTATTTGATAGAAAATTTTCTGTTTAATTAAATGGTACTTGTTTCAACCTTCTACAGTTAATAGCAAGCTCAAGAATGAAGTTTGAAATTGGTATTTATTAAGGAATAACGACTATATTTAAACTTGCGTATTTTTTTGATTTTTTTTATATTGACATTATTGAAACGTTATAAAAGTAGGATGTATTTGATAGAAAATTTCCTGCTCAATCAAATAGTATTTGCTTCAACCTTCTACAGCTAATAGCAAGCTCAAGAATAAAGTTTGAAATTGGTATTTATCAAAGAATAACGACTATCTTAAAACTTGCGAATTTTTTTTATTTTTTTTATATTTACATTGCTAAAACGCTATAAAAGTAAGACGTATTTGACAGAAAACTTTTTGCTTAATCGAGTGGTGCTTGTTTCAACTTTCTACAATTAATAGCAAGCTCAAGAATGTAGTTTGAAATTGGTATTTATCAAGGTATAACGACTATCTTTAAACTTGCGTATTTTTTTGATTTTTTTTATGTTTACATTGCTAAAACGTTATAAAAGTAGGATGTATTTGATAGAGAATTTTTTGCTTAATTGAGTAGTGCTTGTTTCAACTTTCCACAATTAATAGCAAGCTCAAAAATGATGTTTGAAATTGGTATTTATCAAGGAATAACAACTATCTTTAAACTTGCGTATTTTTTTGATTTTTTTTTTGTATTTACATTGCTAAAACGTTATAAAAGTAGGATTTATTTGATAGAAAATTTACTGTTCAATCAAACGGTACTCGTTTTAACCTTCTACAATTAATAGCAAGCTCAAGAATAAAGTTTGAAATTGGTATTTATTAAGGAATAACGACTATTTTTAAAGTTGTGTATTTTTTTGATTTTTTTTATATTTACATTACTAGACCTTTATAAAAGTAGGATGTATTCGATAGAAAATTTCCTGCTCAATCGAAAAGTATTTGTTTCAAACTTCTACAACTAATAGCAAGCTCAAGAATGAAGTTTGAAATTGGTATTTATTAAGGAATAACGACTATATTTAAACTTGCGTATTTTTTTGATTTTTTTTATATTGACATTATTGAAACGTTATAAAGGTAGGATGTATTTGATAGAAAATTTCCTGCTCAATCGAATAGTATTTGCTTCAACCTTTTACAATTAATAGCACTCAAGGATGAAGTTTGAAGTTGGTATTTATTAAGGAATAACGACTATCTTTAAACTTGCGTATTTTTTTAATTTTTTTTATTTACATTGCTAAAACGTTATAAAAGTAGGATGCATGTAATAGAAAATTTTCCGTTCAATTAAATGGTACTTGTTTTAACCTTCTACAATTAATAGCAAGCTCAAGAATGAAGTTTGAAATTGGTATTTATCAAAGAATAACGACTTACTTTAAACTTGCGAATTTTTTTAATTTTTTTTATATTTACATTATTGAAACGTTATAAGAGTAAGTTGTATTTGATAGAAAATTTTCTGCTCAATCAAATAGTATTTGTTTCAATCTTCTACAATTAATAGCAAGCTCAAAAATAAGGTTTGAATTTGGTATTTATCAAGGAATAACGACTATCTTTAAACTTGCGTATTTTTTTGATTTTTTTTATATTAACATTACTAAAACGTTATAAAAGTAGAATGTATTTGATAGAAAATTTTTTGCCTAATTGAGTGGTGCTTGTTTCAACTTTCTACGATTAATAGCAAGCTCAAGAATAAAGTTTGAAATTGGTATTTATTAAGGAATAACGACTATCTTTAAACTTGCGTATTTTTTTGATTTTTTTTATATTTACATTGTTAAAACGTTATAAAAGTAGAATTTATTTGATAGAAAATTTTCTGTTTAATTAAATGGTACTTGTTTCAACCTTCTACAGTTAATAGCAAGCTCAAGAATGAAGTTTGAAATTGGTATTTATTAAGGAATAACGACTATATTTAAACTTGCGTATTTTTTTGATTTTTTTTTATTGACATTATTGAAACGTTATAAAGGTAAGATGTATTTGATAGAAAATTTCCTGCTCAATCGAATAGTATTTGTCTCAACCTTTTACAACTAATAGCAAGCTCAAAAATGAAGTTTGAAATTGGTATTTATCAAAGAATAACGACTATCTTAAAACTTGCAAATTTTTTTAATTTTTTTTATATTTACATTGCTAAAACGCTATAAAAGTAGGATGTATTTGATAGAAAATTTTTTGCTTAATCGAGTGGTGCTTGTTTTAACTTTCTGCGATTAATAGCAAGCTCAAAAATGAAGTTTGAAATTGGTATTTATTAAGGATTAACGACAGTAGGTAGAGATGGAGAGTGCTTGCACACAACGACCTTCAAATGACCTCTGTTTTTGCCTTATCACCATTACTTATAGGTTTCTATATTACCGACTCTCTACTAGATGGCGCTAATTACAGGTTTCTACTAGGGTCACTTGATGTAATTAAGGGTAGCGCCAACTCTCTATCTCTCTCTTGGACCTCTCTTTTAATTTGAACTCAAGCTATACTAAACTAATTACCAATGTAGGCAACATAATAATCCAAAATCCCTAGAAATGCATTTAAAAGTGTTTCTAACTTTGTTTCACTCATGCGTGTATATAGCTATCTCTTTTAATTTGAACCCATCTAGTGATTTCCATATTCTATACGAAATGATACGAAAAAATCATGTTCCAACTGTTATCTTTTATTATTTCGTATCTGTTGATGGAAGAAGTGAGTGCGATGAGTAATCCATCTGCAGGATGTTGCGGTTAAGATAAAGAGTTCTTATCATAATCATATGACCACCTGCCTACAAAAAATCGTGTCGTAGACATCTCATTCACAACAGTGTAGTGATATAACAACCTTCACAGTGTAAACATGTCAGACCAACAATGTTCTTCAACAAATCTCACCGTAAGTAATTATTTTTATTTTATCTATTGGTCGACCACAGATTGGGATGATGATGCATACCTTTTGTTAGCAGGATTATGTACATACATAAGTGATAAGCATTTATGCCAGTCTGTGGTCAACTATTAACTATCATTTTTTTTTTATATGTTTTTATTAAAATATAAGATGCCTCAATGTGAAGCATGTCTCAAAAAATTCACAACGAAAAGATCATATCAGCGTCATATGAGGGAATATTGTCCGGAAACAAAGAAAGCTAAAACAACTGAAACAACTGGTACGAAAAGAAAAAAAAAGTTTATTATAGTAATATAATTATTTTAATAGTTTTAGAGAATAATTCTGAATACATGTGTACATCGTGTAATCAAATAATCCCATCAAAATATAAAAATGCCCATGAACGAGATACCAACCATAAAAACAATACTTATATAACCCTTGAAAATGGAGTATTGTTAAGAAATTCGGCATTTAAATCACGTATTGCATCATATAAAATTTTAACTCAACGTGAACATGTTGATTTAGAAACTTTTATGATGGAATTAAAAGAAAAAACCATCAACCTTATTCGTACTAATGTAAAAAAATTTACTTTAGTAAAAGTGAATGTAGAATTATTTGGACTCTATACTATACCAGAAAAAAACATATTCGATATCAAAAGCTTTAATACAAAAAATAAGGTGATTACGTTGAGTACAAATGTTGAAGAGGTGTTAAGAGATTTTCAGGAAGTGATTAAACAAAAAATGGCTGATTTTTTGGAGTGTGATTCTGGTAAGATAATAATTATATTTATTATATTATATTCATATATGGTTTTATATTTCAGGTTGGACTTTAGTTAAAATCTTACACCTGGAAATTAATGTAAACAAATACAATCCGTTGAAAGCATCATCATTTATTGATCTTCCACCTTGGGTGGTTAAAAAGCAAGCAGTGATAAACATTCATAATTATTTAACATTATAATGATTTAATTATAAATAAATTTGGAGATAATCGAGTATTAGTTTGTGAAGAATGTTTTAAAAACGAACAGGAAATAATTATTAGTAAACCAAGTCAGAATGTTAGTGATGATTATCCAAGTCAAAATAGAAGTGATGAGGATGCTGATGATGATTCAAGTGTAGACGGTTATTGACCTAATAGTAATTTTAAAATAGATATAATATGTGATTCCCAATCTGAACTTCATCAAATAATACATATTTATGGAAGAGAGAAATGTAATACATGTAGAAAATTGTGTTGGATAGTCGAAGAAGTGGATTCTACTGCTGCTCAATATAGATGTTTTAGTAATGTATAATATAAATGTATTATAAAATTTATTGTTAAATAATTTCTAATAAATACATATATAAAATATTAGAGTTAATGAATAATTATTAAGTAATCATATGGTAGACGTCACATCTACAACAGTGACATTATCGCGATAGAGCAAGAAATGATTATAATATATAAAAGGCGAAACAAACCATTAAAGTCCACTAGTGTTTCAATTCATTTCAAGAAAGGGAGAGGTGTTGTAAACAAACTAATTAATAAATTACCAATCGAATTACATATTCCTGGATATCAATTCTGTGGACCGGGTACAAAATTAGAAAAAAAGACTTATAAAAGGACAAACCGGGATTAACCCACTTGATCAAGCTTGTAGAGAACACGATATAGCATACTCACAAGAAACGAATTTACAAAACGACACGAAGCTGATAAGGTACTAATTACTAAGGCTGTTAATAGATTAAAGGCGAGTGATTCATCGTTGGGTGAGAAAGCAACTGCTTTAGCAGTTAGTGGTATAATGAAGGGAAAAGTAAAAATGGGAATGGGTTCTACGAAACCCAGAAAAAAACAAAAAAAACCAGCAAAGAATAGAATTGTGGTTCCTCCAAAATATGGTGGTTTTATACCATTACTATTACCACTTTTAGGTGCACTAGGTGCATTGGGTGGTGGAGCAGCAGGCATAGCAACAGCTGTAAATAAAGCACAAGCAGATAAAAGAATGCTAGAAGAAACACAGAGACATAATAAGGTAATGGAGGCAATTGGAAAAGGAATTGGTCGAAAAAAGCAAAGAAAAAAACGTAAAGGACAAGGTCTATATCTTAAACCATATAAATGGAATCAAAAAAACTTCCAATAAAATTACCACGACATGCTCTTAGTAATATTGAGATAAAGAAATTTGCTCACTTACTACAAATACCACATTTTCGAGGAGTTTATATGCGAAATAAATTACCAAAAAATATTTATAAAAATGAAAGTGGTGTTATAAATATAGATGATAAAAATGGTTCGGGAACCCACTGGACTGCATATATAAAAAATAATAAACATATAGTATATTTTGATAGTATAGGAAATTTAAGACCTCCTCTAGAAGTTGTAAAATATTTCAAGAGCGATAATAGTGGTAATAAAATATTATATAATTATGATAAGTATCAGAATGTTGGATCTTTCAATTGTGGACAATTATGTCTAAAGTTTTTATATACACATGGGCAAAGAAAAAGTACTTAGTTGAGACGACGCAAAGCATCATCATCGTCATCAATAATGTTATTTGTTCTAACGGGAAAATCATCTATTTTAAGTTCAGACTATTCTCCACCGATTGATGTGAGTAATGGTAATTATGAATTGGGTCTGACCAATTTTGAAGTTTACAATAGTATACCCAATATCGATGTGGGAAATAATAAATTCTATTTTGGTGGTGAGGAATTTACAATACCAACAGGATGTTACGAAATATCTGACATCAGAATCTACTTACAACACGAGATTGGAAAGAAATTCAGTCAAGATATTCTTCAAATTACTGCAAACCATAATACTTTACATACCCATATAAAAGGAACGCAAGAAATTGATTTCTCTAAACCAAATACCATTGGACCATTGTTAGGATTTAAAAAGGGAATAATTAAAAAAAATATTGGTCAAAATTCTGATAACATTGCTGATATAATACAAATTAATTCAATTTTGGTTAAATGTAATATTACAGTGGGTAGTTTTAAAAATGGAAAACCGGTTCATATAATTTATCAGTTTTTTCCTAACGTACCTCCAGGTTTCAAAATAGTACAATCACCAGAACACATTATTTATCTTCCAATCAGTGTTGAATCAATAAGAAATATTACACTTAAAATACTCGATCAGAATGGAAAATTAATCAATTTTCAAGAAAAAACCGTAACAGTTGGACTACACTTACAGAAGAAAGAAGAAAATGTTAGTAACCTTCAATAAAAATTTTCATTATAAAAAAACGAATACATGTAAACGAATCGTTAGTAAGAAGAGAAACGTACAACGACTAAGTGTTAAAAATCGAGTGTTTCTAAAATCATTAGGATTTGAATTACATCCATAATAACAATGATTTTTGATCTAACCGATGAATTAGTATTTGATGATACTATTCAGAGCTATCAGTTACAATCACATGAAGCATATACATCTCGTTATGATAATTCTGATCAGATTCGAATTAAGTTACCTGAGGACTTGTGCACCCTTCCTGGAGAAAGTGTTATTTTAATTGAGGGAAGACTAGTAAAGACAGATGCAACAAATAAAGTGGTTCCAGCGACGGATACGAAATTTGTGAATAATGGTTTTACATTTTTATTCAGTGAAATACGATATGAAGTAAATACAAAATATATTGATGGAAATGTAAAACCAGGAATTACTACAACAATGAAAAATTTATTATCGTTAAATATGAGTGAAAGCCTTAAATTAAAAAATTCTGGTTATTATCCAAATGAAGGAAAAATTGATCTAGTAGATGGAAACTTTCAAGCATCTATTCCATTGAAAACTCTATTAGGATGGGCTGAAACATACAATCGAGTAATGTTGAATGTCCAACAAGAATTAATATTAATTCGTAGTAATACTGATGATAATGCACTTATTTGTACAACAAATGAAAAGGCTAAAGTTGAGATAAATAAACTTGTGTGGATGGTACCACATATTGGTCCTGGATTAAAAGAAGAAGTTCACTTAACAAAACTAATTGAACAAGATAAAACGATTCAGGTGCCATATAGAAAGTGGGAACTTTATTCTCAACCATTGTTTCCAAATATTACAAAATACGCCTGGCCAGTTAAACCTTTCACTGCTCTTGAAACACCACGCTTTATAATCATTGGTTTTCAAACAGATAGGGAAGGGGACCTTAGTAAAAATACAAGTCACTTTGATAGTTGCGATTTAAGCGAAATAAGAGTATTCATAAATAATGAAAGATTTCCCTATGCAAATTTAAATGTTGCATTTAAAAAATCGCATACTGCTTTACTTTATGAAATGTTTACTACATTTAGAGCAAGTTATTATAACTTACAATTTGATGAAACACACATTAGTCCAAAACAATTTGCAGATAATTATCCATTAATAGTAATTGATTGCTCTCGTCAGAAAACTGGTTTCCAGACCCAAACAGCATCTTTAAGAATAGAATTTGAAATGCTAACACCCGTTACTGATAAAACCACCGTATATGCTTTAGTGATAAGTGATAAAATGTTTCAATATAAACCACTTTCGAAGACTGTAATCGTGTAAAAAAAGGAAGATGTTATTGTAAATTTGTAAAATCTATATTCTGTACTGTATTTTTTTTTCAATAAATAGAATGTAAAAACATATAAATTGTTTTAGTTTTAAAACAATAGTCATAGATTTAAATCTTTAGGTTTTTTTCTTTATAATATGTTCGTTATAATATGTAAGAAATAAAAAACATATACTTTAAACAATATATTAATTAAATAAATACAAAAAAGTAATATTTCAAATTAGGATATATCCTTTTTATTAATCCAAGAATTATGTTTCTTATCCATTCCACTCCACTTGACAAATAAGTGATTTCCTTTTTTTCTAATTACTTTGTCAATGAGATAGACATGAGGATATTTTACACGTTGCAGTTCATGTTCATAGAAACCACCTTTTATTGCTTCTCCCAAAGTATCTTGTAGTAGATATGTCCTTGGATTAGTGTTTTGTACTTTACTAATTGAAAAGATTTCATTAGTCCAATTCGGTGTATACCCTTTAGCAAAAAGATGTCGATATTTACTAATTCGAACAAAATCTCCAAGTTTAAATTTGGGTTTATGTACATCCATTATCTTTAAATGGTTATAAACTTCAGTTAATACTTGCTGCTTATTTTTCTTATTTATTGAGTTTGGTTTTAATTCAGTTGTACGATGTATGGTGTTATTATATGTATTAACAATGTCTGGTAAGATGTTGATCCACTTGTAATTGCCTTGAACGCTAAACTCCTTCCACATTAGAGATTTAATTGTTCGATTGACACGTTCAACTATACTACACTTTAAATTGGAATATGAACTATAGTGGTTAATATTATATTTCTTCATTAAATCTTGAAATGATTTATTGTAAAATTCCTTTCCAAAGTCAGTTTGAATATTTTTGGGTACATTACGTTGAATCTTTAAAATATCACTCATAGCTTCAGTAACACTTTGCCCCATCTTGTTTTTAAGTGGAATTGCCCAAAGAAATTTTGAAAATACATTAATCACCATTAAAATATATTTAAATCCTTTATTAAAGCGAGAATATGGAATCATTTCAACTAAATCCAATTGAAAGAGATCACTTAACCCCTTAACAATTACTCTTCTTCTTTTAAATTTTTTTCTAGCTGGAGCATGTAATTCATTGACAACTTCACGTTTAATATTTGTCGCACTATGCTTCATAATAAATGGGTATTTTCAATACTAACCAAACAAGTAACTGATTATAGGCTTCTTGATGTTTTCGTTTAAAAACTATTACATCATGTTCATGTAAAGTATATCCCACCAAATTTACTTCTTTATTATTTACAAACACCACAATCTCTGTAGGTACTGCATATACACTCTCTACTGTAGCACTTTTCAATGGAAAAATAAAATTTGTATCATAATTAAATAGAACATAACGATCTTTTACAGGATCAAATATACCAGAAAACATTAGAGTGGTATAAGAATAAAAGCTTGCATTTCGTATATGATGTTGTAGAATATGATTACCGAATTTATCTAATGTCATAATGTCGAGATGTGATACTATACTATTTCAAATTATAGTATACATGTCCAATTTAAATAATTATTTTTGCCTCACGTAATTCATTAATAATGTGAGTTATTTCATTTGTATGATTATTATTACCTGCCACTGTTGAAGAAATTAGTAAACGTAAACGATTTACTAAAGTATTGGGATTTTTCCATGGTATATATTCAACTTGTTTATTGTTTAGTTCTAGAGTATGTAAAGAACCACCTTTTTGTTTTATTGTTGTTGTTTGTTTTTTAGGAGTTGAAGTAATTTGTTTTCTAAATTGTTTTAAAGTTGGTGCACTTCCACTACGAGGACGTTGTGTGAGTGGTGATAATGGTTTATTATGAAATGTCTTAATAATTTTCGTATATTTTTTTCCAATATTTCCAGCAAATCGTTCTTCTGCATTATAGTTTTTTCAATCAGCATTTGTTAGTTTAACAAGTTTCTGATAATCTTTTAAATCATTTTTAGTGTAACCGATAGGATCTTTTTTAAATAATAATTCAAATAAGCCAGGTGTTCCTTCATATTTTCGATCTTTTACATAAAATATATTATTATCACGAAAATCAATTTCCGAATCCCCCAAATAAAACTTTCCTTTTTCAAAATCATGGCGTACTCCATACTGATGATCAAATTTATTAGTGGTGTCTGTAATCATTTCTTCAATATATTGGCGTGCTAATCCTGACCATTGCTCGAGAAATTCTTGAAACGCTTGAGTATTTGTTAATTGTTCTATAGTTTCATGTAATGATTCAATAGGAATTTCTTCATCTTCATCATCCTTATCGGGTTCATATTCAGCAACATCCACAACATCGAGAGATACCGGTGTAGTTTGCTGGACAGCTGCTGGTGGTGGTGGATACTTGATTAAGCGAGGAACTAACGAAGAATGAGTCGCTGAATAAGTGGGTGTAGAGGTAGCAGTTGGTTTTCTCTCTTCCTTCGAACTAACTTCTTGTTTCGAAGGTAATGCTAGATTTTCTTGTTTTATTTGTGATAGAAAACTTTGTAATGGTCCTGATAATGGTTGGAATTGTTTTTCAAATTTTTGTTGTGAAGCCGACAAATTAGATGTTAGATTATGTACTTTTTGTTTAACACTTCTTCGTGCTCTAGCCAGTTCCAATGCCAAATGTTTATCCATTTCAACTAATATTTGAGGTGATAGTTTTTACTATTTATAGACTAATAAATTGATCGATATCTTTACGATACCGACCATGAGCGATGTCAGCATCTTTATCAATCGTTAAAAAACCAAATGGTGTTTGCCAACATTCCGAACATACTTCTCGAAATTTTTCCCATGAAAGATCCGTTCCAACGTGATCATTAAAAATATGTTTTAAATTTAATGTATCTTGAGGAAAAACAATTATAAAGTTTGCATTATCTCGAATTAATTGTTTTGGAATAGATGAATACGTTTGACATAGATAAAAACAATCGATATTGAAATGTCTACCATAACAGAAGTAGTCACGAATTATATTTTGATTACAATTTATCACATCATCAAATATAATAATGGAATAAGGCTTAATTAGTTTCGGAGAAGGTATTTCACTACCATCTTCATATTCAAAATAATCAACTTGATGGAGAGGAGTCAAAACAGATTTCAAAAATTGATACTTGGGTTGTTGCAGAGTTTTCGAAAATAAATAAATATCGGTGAAACGTAAACCATTTGGATGTAGTAGTAGACTTAAAAGAACATTAGTTTTACCACATCCTGATCGTCCAACTATTAAACCTCGCTTAACACTTGTATTAAATAAAGAATTATGTTTGGTAAATTGGTTTGGTAAAGAAACTGATGAGTAGTCATGATTATTAATTTTTAATAAGTCTTTTTGTTGTACAACTTTCATAGTTTACACTTTCATATAAACAAAACAAATAACTAAAAATACCTATTAAACCTACTTAATATATACAAGATATAATAATTCAAAGAAAATATTAAAAACTATGAAATACAATTAATATATTCCTCCATACCTAAAATCAATGAATTTAAATTTTGATTGATTTCAATATTTACATGACCCCAAGCCAAAGTATTAACAGAGTTATTCACAATGTAACGTTTATCATCCTGTGTTGATAAGGCTACTTTGTTACGAAGCTCTGTATACATATTATGTAAGTATGATTTAAAAACTTTCATCATACATAACACTTCTAGAGCTAGAAGATCTGTTGCAATCGATTGATAATGAGTAAGTGTTAGGAATTTTTCAGTTTCATGTTTACTAATACCTTTAGCTTTTTTTGTTAAATTATTAAGCGTTTGTACACAATATGCTTTTGCACCAGTCCCATAAAAACTCTTAATTATTTCACCCCCATATTCATCTTTCATTTTACCAATGACTGATTTATTTCGAGGTATACCATAAATGTTTGTTTCTTCAAAATTTGAAGTATCAAACAATTCAATGTTTTCTTTTATATCGGTATAGACATTTTCAGTAAAAATTTCCAAAATTAATGAATCAGTATCGGTATATAAAAGAGACACATTTTGTTGATACTTTACTTTTAAAAAGTTATAATAAAAGTCATATATGAGTGTTTTGGAAATATCTAAGATTGAAAACCCAACATAAATTGGTTTATTATACGTAACTTGAATTTTATTCATTTCGATGGCTACAAAATTTTCATTAAAACATACACAATTTTTATAATTTGGTTTTGCGATATATGTTTCTGCACCAAATTTGCGACCATATGTTTCCCAATGTGTAACAAGTTTAATATCCACCCACTTATCAACATTTTCCATAGTTTTACCAAACACACTATTATTCATCAATTTAAATAAATTTTTTTCGAATTTATTTTGTGCCTTATTGCGTAACATTGTATTCAGCTCGATATATGGTTTTAACCAAGCTGATTGTTTAAATTTAAGCACACGATGAATTTTAGTTACTTTTAAACCATTTGCAATAGCTTGCTTGAGATTTCTATAATGAATAATGTAGTGAGTTTTGTTATATAAATTTGGAATTAATTTAGGATATTTACTATTGGGTGGAGCAATGTTCTCAGGTAAAAAAGGCATATTATTATGTGGGTTATGAAGATGTTTAGGATAATTGATATCAACTTCAAAAACATAACCGTTAGATGATGTATCTGACAATTTCATTATATTGAGTCCATCAATTTCATCTTGTGATAGCCAAGTAAAGTCACTTTCAGCTAACATTTGAGTCATTGCCCAGCCGTACAAATTGGTAGCGTCAAGATATAATAGATAAGATGAGGGTTTTGAAGAATCATAGTTTTGAAGAAATTTATTGTTAGCGGTTGCTGCTCGTTTAGTACACACAATAACTCCTCCCCTAATCCCTTTTTTAATAAAATGTAACATATCAATATCAGTGAATAGTTCCAATTGTACTTTGGTAAATTTAAGCATTGCGTCCCAACTTAATGATGGTGCAGTAACGTAATGTGTAGGATCTAGTTTATAATGCCTAAGACATATAGATCTGAAATTCTCAAATACATCAGCCAATAATAGTATATCACTTTTTAAATAAATATCTGAATAGTCTCCTAGTGTTTGACACTCAAAACTATTCCAGACAGTTTGTGCTCGTGTGTAATCAACTTTAGAAATATGTACATCATGTAACTTATCAAAAAAATCGCTTTTTTGTGGTAATCCAGTCATATCTAATTTAGTAAAATCATCAACATATGAATATGGAAACACACCTTTTTGTCGAATTAATTTAAATTGTGCATCATTGGGAAAATATTTCCGAACCTCATTACATTGATTATCTTTCAAATTTGAAGCTAATGTTTCTAAAGAAGTAGCTAAAAATTGAAAACTATCTACGAAACGTAACTGTAAATTATGTTTTATTATCTGACTATCATCGTTTATAGTTTCATCTACCTGAATGGTTTTTGAAAATGTAATATATTTTTCTTTGGTTTTACCTACAAGTTTTATATCACTAAATTTTTCTGCCAATTCTCGTATAAATAAATGACTATCATAATTTGAGAGATTATGGAAAAATATTGGTATAAAATTTGGAACTTTATAATTTAGGTTACATTTAGAATGAGCAGGTCCTCTATAATAACCAGATAAATGACAATGATCTTTTACTTTAGTATCAGTACTCTCGAAAGGTTTTTGACAAATGTGACAGTGTGTTGCAATCAAATATTCATGCTCTTGACATTCATTTAAAGGAAGCATTGGTTTTAAAATTTTCAAATAATTATTATATAGAAATTTTACTTTATTTTCCAAAGAACTAAGAAAATCTACAACACATGATTTACCACGAAATAGTTGTAATTCTGATAAGTTATCATTGTATGCACATTTAATATAATAAGC
Source organism: Tribolium confusum (assembly GCA_029207805.1). Lineage (NCBI taxonomy): Eukaryota > Metazoa > Arthropoda > Insecta > Coleoptera > Tenebrionidae > Tribolium > Tribolium confusum. The sequence continues at coordinate 41,178,312 of JALGAY010000003.1, forward strand.
ACAAGAATATGGTTCATGTTGATATGTTTTCATAGTAAATGCTTGTGTAGGATCTGGTGCAACTGTTGGTATTGGTTTTAGTAAACATTCAAAATCAGCATAAATAACAAATGGAATAGAAAGTTGTTTTTCAAAATTTTGAAATTGAAGTATATTACCGGGAACAGTATCTCCAAATTTATTTATAATTAAATCATTAGTTGGAATACGAGTATAAAGTTTTCCACAATCACGTTCTAAATGTCTATGTAATAAAGCAGCCGTACAAAAGTATTGTAGACAACCATCACAAAAAAATTTCTGACCAAAATGTTTAGAAACTTGACTAGAAACTAATCGACTCAAGTCCCTTATTAAGCAATAATGCCAATCTCCTTCATCATTACTTAATAATAATAAATTTACATGAACAGCTTTTTTAGATCTTGTGTAATATAATGGTCCCACTACTTCATATTTTGCTTTATTATTAGAATATATTAATTCTAATCCGTACACATTTACAGAAATATTATTATTTTGTTCAAATATTGGTATCTGATCTAATTTTACTGGAAACTCCAAACCGTCACAATTCAAAACTGTTGACCAATGAGGGTATGATGATGGTAAGTAGTTTGGTCCAGATGGTGTAACGATTTTTGCCATAATAGACCATACAAAGCAGTGATAATCATAATTATGAATGTTTATCACTGCTTGCTTTTTAACCACCCAAGGTGGAAGATCAATAAATGATGATGCTTTCAACGGATTGTATTTGTTTACATTAATTTCCAGGTGTAAGATTTTAACTAAAGTCCAACCTAAAATATAAAACCATATATGAATATAATATAATAAATATAATTATTATCTTACCAGAATCACACTCCAAAAAATCAGCCATTTTTTGTTTAATCACTTCCTGAAAATCTCTTAACACCTCTTCAACATTTGTACTCAACGTAATCACCTTATTTTTTGTATTAAAGCTTTTGATATCGAATATGTTTTTTTCTGGTATAGTATAGAGTCCAAATAATTCTACATTCACTTTTACTAAAGTAAATTTTTTTACATTAGTACGAATAAGGTTGATGGTTTTTTCTTTTAATTCCATCATAAAAGTTTCTAAATCAACATGTTCACGTTGAGTTAAAATTTTATATGATGCAATACGTGATTTAAATGCCGAATTTCTTAACAATACTCCATTTTCAAGGGTTATATAAGTATTGTTTTTATGGTTGGTACCTCGTTCATGGGCATTTTTATATTTTGATGGGATTATTTGATTACACGATGTACACATGTATTCAGAATTATTCTCTAAAACTATTAAAATAATTATATTACTATAATAAACTTTTTTTTTCTTTTCGTACCAGTTGTTTCAGTTGTTTTAGCTTTCTTTGTTTCCGGACAATATTCCCTCATATGACGCTGATATGATCTTTTCGTTGTGAATTTTTTGAGACATGCTTCACATTGAGGCATCTTATATTTTATTAAAAACATATAAAAAAAGAATGATAGTTAATAGTTGACCACAGACTGGCATAAATGCTTATCACTTATGTATGTACATAATCCTGCTAACAAAAGGTATGCATCATCATCCCAATCTGTGGTCGACCAATAGATAAAATAAAAATAATTACTTACGGTGAGATTTGTTGAAGAACATTGTTGGTCTGACATGTTTACACTGTGAAGGTTGTTATATCACTACACTGTTGTGAATGAGATGTCTACGACACGATTTTTTGTAGGCAGGTGGTCATATGATTATGATAAGAACTCTTTATCTTAACCGCAACATCCTGCAGATGGATTACTCATCGCACTCACTTCTTCCATCAACAGATACGAAATAATAAAAGATAACAGTTGGAACATGATTTCGTATCATTTCGTATAGAATAAGTTGTGTATCTACTTTAAACTGATGTCTACCAATATAGCTAATACACTAAATTATATTGGTATCCACTCCTTTAAATATATGACTAATAAACAAATTATATTAAAATTGATGCTTTTTCTCATCTTCATTTAATACAAACAAGTGACATTAAATAAATAAAAATTTATATATAATAATTATCAATTATTATCTACAAACACATTTCGCTATGCAGCTTCTTGTTCATCATCATTCATCATTAACATTGTCATATCCTTTTGGTGTTAAAAAAATGTTATTTTATACTCATATCTTTGATTTTTTACCCTTTCACCCGTTTATGTTTATATATTTATAGTTATTAACATAACATAAATGTAGAAACTTATAATTAACTTAAATGTAGAAACTAGGATCACTTGATATACGGGTAACGCCAATGGAAATCACTAGACGGGTTCAAATTAAAAGAGATAGCTATATACACGCATGAGTGAAACAAAGTTAGAAACACTTTTAAATGCATTTCTAGGGATTTTGGATTATTATGTTGCCTACATTGGTAATTAGTTGAGTATAGCTTGAGTTCAAATTAAAAGAGAGGTCCAAGAGAGAGATAGAGAGTTGGCGCTACCCTTAATTACATCAAGTGACCCTAGTAGAAACCTGTAATTAGCGCCATCTAGTAGAGAGTCGGTAATATAGAAACCTATAAGTAATGGTGATAAGCCAAAAACAGAGGTCATTTGAAGGTCGTTGTGTGCAAGCACTCTCCATCTCTACCTACTCACGACTATCTTTAAACTTGCGCATTTTTTTGATTTTTTTTATGTTTACATTGTTAAAACGTTATAAAAGTAGGATGTATTTGATAGAAAATTTTTTGTTTAATCGAGTGGTGCTTGTTTCAATTTTCTACAATTAATAGCAAGCTCAAAAATGATGTTTTAATTTGGTATTTATCAAAGAATAACAACTATCTTTAAACTTGCGTATTTTTTTGATTTTTTTTATATTTACATTGCTAAAACGTTATAAAAGTAGGATTTATTTGATAGAAAATTTTTTGTTTAATTAAATGGTATTTGTTTCAACCTTCTACAGTTAATAGCAAGCTCAAGAATGAAGTTTGAAATTGGTATTTATTAAGGATTAACGATTATCTTTAAACTTGCGTATTTTTTTTATTTTTTTTATATCTACATTGCTAAGACGTTATAAAAGATGTATTTGATAGAAAATTTCCTGCTCAATCGAATAGTATTTGCTTCAACCTTTTACAATTAATAGCAAGCTCAAGAATGAAGTTTGAAATTGGTATTTATCAAAGAATAACGACTTACTTTAAACTTGCGAATTTTTTTAATTTTTTTTATATTTACATTATTAAAACGTTATAAGAGTAAGTTGTATTTGATAGAAAATTTTCTGCTTAATCAAATAGTATTTGTTTCAATCTTCTACAATTAATAGCAAGCTCAAAAATAAGGTTTGAAATTGGTATTTATCAAGGAATAACGATTATCTTTAAACTTGCGTATTTTTTTGATTTTTTTTATATTTACATTGCTAAAACGTTATAAAAGTAGAATTTATTTGATAGAAAATTTACCGTTCAATCAAACGGTACTTGTTTTAACCTTCTGCAAGTAATAGCAAGCTCAAGAATGAAGTTTGAAATTGGTATTTATCAAGGAATAACGACTATCTTTAAACTTGCGTATTTTTTTGATTTTTTTTATATTTACATTGCTAAAACGTTATAAAAGTAAGATGTATTTGATAGAAAATTTCCTGCTCAATCAAATAGTATTTGTTTCAACCTTCTACAATTAATAGCAAGCTCAAGAATGAAGTTTGAAATTGGTATTTATCAAGGAATAACGACTATCTTTAAACTTGCGTATTTTTTTGATTTTTTTTATATTTACATTGCTAAAACGTTATAAAAGTAAGATGTATTTGATAGAAAATTTCCTGCTCAATCAAATAGTATTTGTTTCAACCTTCTACAATTAATAGCAAGCTCAAGAATGAAGTTTGAAATTGGTATTTATTAAGGAATAACGACTATCTTTAAACTTGCGTATTTTTTTAATTTTTTTTATGTTTACATTGCTAAAACGTTATAAAGGTAAGATGTATTTGATAGAAAATTTTTTGCTTAATCGAGTAGTGCTTGTTTTAACTTTCCACAATTAATAGCAAGCTCAAGAATGATGTTTGAAATTGGTATTTATCAAGGAATAACAACTATCTTTAAACTTGCGTATTTTTTTGATTTTTTTTATATTTACATTGCTAAAACGTTATAAATGTAGGATTTATTTGATAGAAAATTTACTGTTCAATCAAACGGTACTTGTTTTAACCTTCTACAGTTAATAGCAAGCTCAAGAATGAAGTTTGAAATTGGTATTTATCAAGGAATAACGACTATCTTTAAACTTGCGTATTTTTTTGATTTTTTTTGTATTTACATTGCTAAAACGTTATAAAAGTAGAATGTATTTAATAGAAAATTTTTTGCTTAATCGACTGGTGCTTGTTTCAACTTTCTACAAATAATACCAAGCTCAAGAATAAAGTTTGTAATTGGTATTTATTAAGGAATAACGACTATCTTTAAACTTGCGTATTTTTTTAATTTTTTTTATATTTACAATATTGAAACGTTATAAAAGTAAGATGTATTTGATAGAAAATTTTCCGTTTAATCAAATGGTACTTGTTTCAACGTTCTACATTAAATGGCAAGCTCAAGAATGAAGTTTGAAATTGGTATTTACCAAGGAATAACGACTTACTTTAAACCTGCGAATTTTTTTATTTTTTTTATAATTACATTATTGAAACTTTATAAAGATAGGATGTATTTGATAGAAAATTTCCTGCTCAATCGAATAGTATTGGTTTCAACTTTCTACAATTAATAGCAAGCTGAAGAATAAAGTTTGAAATTGGTATTTAACAAGGAATAACGACTTACTTTAAACCTGCGTATTTTTTTATATTTACATTATTGAAACGTTATAGAGATAGGACGTATTTGATATAAAATTTTCTGCTCAATCGAATAGTATTGGTTTCAACCTTCTACAATTAATAGCAAGCTCAAGAATGAAGTTTGAAATTGGTATTTATCGAGGAATAACGACTATCTTTAAACTTGCGTATTTTTTTGATTTTTTTTTATGTTTACATTGCTAAAACGTTATAAAAGTAGGATGCATTTGATAGAAAAGTTTTTGTTTAATCGAGTGGTGCTTGTTTCAATTTTCTACAATTAATAGCAAGCTCAAGAATTATGTTTTAAATTGGTATTTATCAAGGAATAACAACTATCTTTAAACTTGCGTATTTTTTTGATTTTTTTTATATTTACATTGCTAAAACGTTATAAAAGTAGAATTTATTTGATAGAAAATTTACTGTTCAATCAAACGGTACTTGTTTTAACCTTCTACAATTAATAGCAAGCTCAAGAATGAAGTTTGAAATTGGTATTTATCAAGGAATAACGACTATCTTTAAACTTGCGTATTTTTTTGATTTTTTTTTATGTTTACATTGCTAAAACGTTATAAAAGTAGGATGCATTTGATAGAAAATTTTTTGTTTAATCGAGTGGTGCTTGTTTCAATTTTCTACAATTAATAGCAAGCTCAAGAATTATGTTTTAAATTGGTATTTATCAAGGAATAACAACTATCTTTAAACTTGCGTATTTTTTGATTTTTTATTTACATTGCTAAAACGTTATAAAAGTAGAACGTATTTAATAGAAAATTTTTTGCTTAATTAAGTGGTGCTTGTTTCAACTTTCTACAATTAATAGCAAGCTCAAGAATAAAGTTTGAAATTGGTATTTATCAAGGAATAACGACTTACTTTAACCTGCGTATTTTTTTATTTTTTATATTTATATTATTGAAACGTTATAAAGATAAGATGTATTTGATATAAAATTTCCTGCTCAATCGAATAGTATTTGTTTCAATCTTCTACATTAAATAGCAAGCTCAAGAATGAAGTTTGAAATTGGTATATATCAAGGAATAACACCTTACTTTAAACCTGCGTATTTTTTTTTATTTTTTTTATATTTACATTATTGAAACGTTATAAAGATAGGATGTATTTGATAGAAAATTTCCTGCTCAATCGAATAGTATTGGTTTCAACCTTCTACAATAAATAGCAAGCTAAAAATGAAGTTTGAAATTGGTATTTATCAAGGAATAACGACTTACTTTAAACCTGCGTATTTTTTTTATTTTTTTATATTTACATTATTGAAACGTTATAAAGATAGGATGTATTTGATATAAAATTTCCTGCTCAATTGAATAGTATTGGTTCCAACCTTCTACAATTAATAGCAAGCTCAAGAATGAAGTTTGAAATTGGTATTTATCAAGGAATAACGACTATCTTTAAACTTGCGTATTTTTTTGATTTTTTTTATATTTACATTATTGAAACGTTACAAAGGTAGAATATATTTGATAGAAAATTTTCTGTTTAATCAAACGGTACTTGTTTCAACTTTCTACAATAAATAGCAAGCTAAAGAATGAAGTTTGAAATTGGTATTTATCAAGAAATAACGACTTACTTTAAACTTGCGTATTTTTAAATTTTTTTTATATTTACATTATTGAAACGTTATAAAACTAGGATGTATTTGATAGAAAATTTCCTGCTCAATCAAATAGTATTTGCTTCAACCTTCCACAATTAATAGCAAGCTCAAGAATAAAGTTTGAAATTGGTATTTATTAAGGAATAACGACTATTTTTAAACTTGTGTATTTTTTTGATTTTTTTTATATTTACATTACTAAACCTTTATAAAAGTAGGATGTATTCGATAAAAAATTTCCTGCTCAATCGAATAGTATTTGTTTCAACCTTCTACAACTAATAGCAAGCTCAAGAATGAAGTTTGAAATTGGTATTTATTAAGGAATAACGACTATCTTTAAACTTGCGTATTTTTTTGATTTTTTTATATTTACATTGCCAAAACGTTATAATAGTAGCATTTATTTGATAGAAAATTTTTTCTTCAATCGAATAGTGCTCGCCTTAACCTTCTGCAATCAATAGCAAGCTTAAAAATCAAGTTTGAAATTGGTATTTATCAAGGAATAACGACTATCTGTAAACTTGCTTATTTTTTTAATTTTTTTTATATTTACATTATTGAAACGTTATAAAAGTAAGATGTATTTGATAGAAAATTTTTTGTTTAATTAAATAGTACTTGTTACAACCTTCTACAATTAATAGCAAGCTCAAGAATGAAGTTTGAAATTGGTATTTATCAAGGAAAAACGACTATCTTAAAACTTGCGTATTTTTTTGATTTTTTTTATATTTACATTGCTAAAACGTCATAAAAGTAAAATGTATTTAATAGAAAATTTCCTGCTCAATCGAATAGTGTTTGTTTCAACCTTCTACAACTAATAGCAAGCTCAAGAATGAAGTTTGAAATTGGTATTTATCAAGGAATAACGACTATGTTTAAACTTGCGTATTTTTTGATTTTTTTATTTACATTGCTAAAACGTTATAAAGGTAGAATGTATTTGATAGAAAATTTTTTGTTTAATTAAATAGTACTTGTTACAACCTTCTACAATTAATAGCAAGCTCAAGAATGATGTTTGAAATTGGTATTTATCAAGGAATAACAAGTATCTTTAAACTTGCGTATTTTTTTAATTTTTTTTATATTTACGTTACTAAAACGTTATAAAAATAGGATTTATTTAATAGAAAATTTACTGTTTAATCAAACGGTACTCGTTTTAACCTTCTACAATTAATAGCAAGCTCAAGAATGAAGTTTGAAGTTGGTATTTATCAAGGAATAACGACTATCTTTAAACTTGCGTATTTTTTTGATTTTTTTTATATTTACATTGTTAAAACGTTATAAAAGTAGAATGTATTTTATAGAAAATTTACTGTTCAATCAGATGGTACTTGTTTTAACCTTCTACGATTAATAGCAAGCTCAAGAATGATGTTTGAAATTGGTATTTATCAAGGAATAACAAGTATCTTTAAACTTGCGTATTTTTTTAATTTTTTTTATATTTACGTTGCTAAAACGTTATAAAAAGAGGATTTATTTGATAGAAAATTTACTGTTCAATCAAACGGTACCTGTTTTAACCTTCTACAATTAATAGCAAGCTCAAGAATGAAGTTTGAAATTGGTCTTTATCAAGGAATAACAACTATCTTTAAACTTGCGTATTTTTTTGATTTTTTTAATATTTACATTGCTAAGACGTTATAAAAGTAGGATGTATTTGATAGAAAATTTTTTGCTCAATCGAATAGTGTTTGCTTCAACTTTTTACAATTAATAGCAAGCTCAAGGATGAAGTTTGGAATTGGTATTTATTAAGGAATAATGACTATCTTTAACCTTGCGTATTTTTTTAATTTTTTTTTATTTACATTACTAAAACGTTATAAAAGTAGGATGCATGTAATAGAAAATTTTCTGTTTAATTAAATGGTACATGTTTCAACCTTTTACAATTAATAGCAAGCTCAAGAATGAAGTTTGAAATTCGTATTTATCAAAGAATAACGACTTACTTTAAACTTGCGAATTTTTTTAATTTTTTTTATATTTACATTATTGAAACGTTATAAAAGTAGAATTTATTTGATAGAAAATTTTCTGCTCAATCGAATAGTATTTGTTTCAACCTTTGACAATTAATAGCAAGCTCAAGAATGAAGTTTGAAAATGGTATTTATCAAGGAATAACGACTATCTTTAAACTTGCGTATTTTTTTGATTTTTTTTATATTTACATTGCTAAAACGTTATAAAAGTAAAATGTATTTGATAGAAAATTTTTTGCTTAATCGAGTGGTGCCTGCTTCAACTTTCTACGATTAATACCAAGCTCAAAAATGAAGTTTGCAATTGGTATTTATTAAGGAATAACGACTATCTTTAAATTTGCGTATTTTTTTGGTTTTTTTTATATTTACATTACTAAAACCTTATAAAGGTAGAATGTATTTAATAGAAAATTTTTTAATCGAATAGTGCTTGTTTCAATTTTCTACGGTTAATAGCAAGCTCAAGAATGAAGTTTGAAATTGGTATTTATCAAGAAATAACGACTTACTTTAAACTTGCGTATTTTTAAATTTTTTTTATATTTACATTATTGAAACGTTTAAAAAGTAGGACGTATTTGATAGAAAATTTTTTGCTCAATCGAATAGTATTTGTTTCAACCTTCTACAATTAATAGCAAGCTCAAGAATGAAGTTTGAAAATGGTATTTATCAAGGAATAACGACTATCTTTAAAATTGCGTATTTTTTTGATTTTTTTTATATTTACATTGCTAAAACAAACCTTATAAAAGTAAAATGTATTTGATAGAAAATTTTTTGCTTAATCGAGTGGTGCCTGCTTCAACTTTCTACGATTAATACCAAGCTCAAAAATGAAGTTTGTAATTGGTATTTATTAAGGAATAACGACTATCTTTAAACTGGCGTATTTTTTTGGTTTTTTTTATATTTAAATTACTAAAACCTTATAAAAGTAGAATGTATTTGATAGAAAATTTTTTGCTTAATCGAATAGTGCTTGTCTCAATTTTCTACGATTAATAGCAAGCTCAAGAATGATGTTTGAAATTGGTATTTATCAAGGAATAACAACTATCTTTAAACTTGCGTATTTTTTTGATTTTTTGTATATTTACATTGCTAAAACGTTTTAAAAGTAAAATGTATTTGATAGAAAATTTTTTGCTTAATCGAGTGGTGCCTGTTTCAACTTTCTACGATTAATACCAAGCTCAAGAATAAAGTTTGTAATTGGTATTTATTAAGGAATAACGACTATCTTTAGACTTGCGTATTTTTTTGTTTTTTTTTATATTTACATTATTAAAACCTTATAAAAGTAGAATGTATTTGATAGAAAATTTTTTGCTTAATCGAATAGTGCTTGTTTCAATTTTCTACGATTAATAGCAAGCTTAAAAATAAAGTTTTAAATTGGTATTTATTAAAGAATAACAACTATCATTAAACTTGCGTATTTTTTTGATTTTTTTTATATTTACATTATTGAAACGTTATAAAAGTAGGATTTATTTGATAGAAAATTTTCTGCTCAATCGAATAGTATTTGTCTCAACCTTCTACAATTAATAGCAAGCTCAAGAATGATGTTTGAAATTGGTATTTATCAAGGAATAACAACTATCTTTAAACTTGCGTATTTTTTTGATTTTTTTTATACTTACATTGCTAAAACGTTACAAAAGTAAAATGTATTTGATAGAAAATTTTTTGCTTAATCGAGTGGTGCCTGTTTCAACTTTTTACGATTAATACCAAGCTCAAGAATGAAGTTTGTAGTTGGTATTTATTAAGGAATAACGACTATCTTTAAACTTGCGTATTTTTTTGATTTTTTTTATATTTACATTATTGAAACGTTATAAAAGTAGGATGTATTTGATAGAAAATTTCCTGCTCAATCGAATAGTATTTGCTTTAACCTTTTACAATTAATAGCAAGCTAAAGGATAAAGTTTGAAATTTATATTTATTAAGGAATAACGACTATCTTTAAACTTGCGTATTTTCTTAATTTTTTTTTATTTACATTGCTAAAACGTTATAAAAGTAAGATGCATGTAATAGAAAATTTTCTGTTCAATTAAATGGTACTTGTTTCAACCTTCTACAATTAATAGCAAGCTCAAGAATGAAGTTTGAAATTGGTATTTATCAAAGAATAACGACTTACTTTAAACTTGCGAATTTTTTTAATTTTTTTTATATTTACATTATTGAAACGTTATTAAAGTAAAATGTATTTGATAGAAAATTTTCTGCTCAATCAAATAGTATTTGTTTCAACCTTCTACAATTAATAGCAAGCTCAAAAATAAGGTTTGAAATTGGTATTTATCAAGGAATAACGACTATCTTTAAACTTGCGTATTTTTTTGATTTTTTTTATATTTACATTGCCAAAACGTTATAAAAATAGGATATATTTGATAGAGAATTTTCTGTTTAATTAAATGGTACTTGTTTCAACCTTCTACAGTTAATAGCAAGCTCAAGAATGAAGTTTGAAATTGGTATTTATTAAGGAATAACAACTATCATTAAACTTGAGTATTTTTTTGATTTTTTTTATATTTACATTATTGAAACGTTATAAAAGTAGGATCTATTTGATAGAAAATTTCCTGCTCAATCGAATAGTATTTGTTTCAACCTTCTACAATTTATAGCAAGCTCAAGAATGAAGTTTAAAATTGGTATTTATCAAGGAATAACGACTATGTTTAAACTTGCGTATTTTTTTGATTTTTTTTATATTTACATTGCTAAAACGTTATAAAAGTAGGATGTATTTGATAGAAAATTTTTTGCTTAATCGAATGGTGCTTGTTTAAACTTTCTACGATTAATAGCAAGCTCAAAAATAAAGTTTGAAATTGGTATTTATTAAGGAATAACAACTATCATTAAACTTGAGTATTTTTTTGATTTTTTTTATATTTACATTATTGAAACGTTATAAAAGTAGGATCTATTTGATAGAAAATTTCCTGCTCAATCGAATAGTATTTGTTTCAACCTTCTACAATTTATAGCAAGCTCAAGAATGTAGTTTGAAATTGGTATTTATTAAGGAATAACGACTATATTTAAACTTGCGTATTTTTTTCATTTTTTTTATATTGACATTATTGAAACGTTATAAAAGTAGGATGTATTTGATAGAAAATTTTCTGCTCAATCGAATAGTATTTGTTTCAACCTTCTACAGCTAATGGCAAGCTCAAGAATGAAGTTTGAAGTTGGTATTTATCAAAGAATAACGACTATCTTAAAACTTGCGAATTTTTTTAAATTTTTTTATATTTACATTGCTAAAACGCAATAATGTTAGGATGTATTTGATAGAAAACTTTTTGCTTAATCGAATGGTGCTTGTTTCAACTTTCTACGACTAATACCAAGATCAAGAATGAAGTTTGCAATTGGTATTTATTAAGGAATAACGACTATCTTTAAACTTGCGTATTTTTTTAGTTTTTTTTATATTTACATTACTAAAACCTTATAAAAGTAGAATGTATTTGATAGAAAATTTTTTGTTTAATCGAGTGGTGCCTGTTTCAACTTTCTACGATTAATACCAAGCTCAAGAATAAAGTTTGTAATTGGTATTTATTAAGGAATAACGACTATCTTTAAACTTGCGTATTCTTTTAGTTTTTTTTTATTTACATTACTAAAACCTTATAAATGTAGAATGTATTTGATATAAAATTTTTTGCTCAATCGAATAGTATTTGTTTCAACCTTCTACAATTAATAGCAAGCTCAAAAATGATGTTTGAAATTGGTATTTATCAAGGAATAACAACTATTTTTAAACTTGCGTATTTTTTTGATTTTTTTTATATTTACATTGCTAAAACGTTATAAAAGTAAGATTTATTTGATAGAAAATTTACTGTTCAATCAAACGGTATTTGTTTTAACCTTCTACAATTAATAGCAAGCTCAAGAATAAAGTTTGAAATTGGTTTTTATCAAGGAATAACGACTATCTTTAAACTTGCGTATTTTTTTGATTTTGTTTATATTTACATTGCTAAAACGTTATAAAAGTAAAACGTATTTGATAGAAAATTTCCTGCTCAATCAAATAGTATTTGTTTCAACCTTCTACAATTAACAGCAAGCTCAAGAGTAAAGTTTGAAATTGGTATTTATCAAGGAATAACGACTATCTTTAAACTTGCGTATTTTTTTGATTTTGTTTATATTTACATTGCTAAAACGTTATAAAAGTAAAACGTATTTGATAGAAAATTTTCTGCTCAATCAAATAGTATTTGTTTCAACCTTCTACAATTAATAGCAAGCTCAAAAATGATGTTTGAAATTGGTATTTATCAAGGAATAACAACTATCTTTAAACTTGCGTATTTTTTTGATTTTTTTTATATTTACATTGCTAAAACGGTATAAAAGTAGGATTTATTTGATAGAAAATTTACTGTTCAATCAAACGGTACTTGTTTTAACCTTCTACAATTAATAGCAAGCTCAAGAATGAAGTTTGAAATTGGTATTTATCAAGGAATAACGACTATCTTTAAACTTGCGTATTTTTTTGATTTTTTTTATATTTACATTGTTAAAACGTTATAAAAGTAGGATGTATTTGATAGAAAATTTTTTGCTTAATCGAGTGGTGTTTGTTCCAACTTTCTACGATTAATAGCAAGCTCAAGAATGAAGTTTGTAATTGGTATTTATTAAGGAATAACGACTATCTTTAAACTTGCGTATTTTTTTAATTTTTTTTATATTTACAATATTGAAACGTTATAAAAGTAAGATGTATTTGATAGAAAATTTCCTGTTCAATCGAATAGTATTTGCTTCAACTTTCTACAATTAATAGCAAGCTCAAAAATGAAGTTTGTAATTGGTATTTAGTAAGGAATAACGACTATCTTTAAACTTGCGTATTTTTTTGATTTTTTTTATATTTACATTGCTAAAACGTTATAAAAGTAGAATGTGTTTGATAGAAAATTTTTTGCTTAATCGAGTGGTGTTTGTTCTAACTTTCTACGATTAATAGCAAGCTCAAGAATGAAGTTTGAAATTGGTATTTATTAAGAAATAACGACTATCTTTAAACTTGCGTATTTTTTTGATTTTTTTTATATTTACATTATTGAAACGTTATAAAAGTAAAATGTATTTGATAGAAAATTTTCCGTTTAATCAAATGGTACTTGTTTCAACCTTCTGCATTAAATAGCAAGCTCAAGAATGAAGTTTGAAATTGATATTTATCAAGGAATAACGACTTACTTTAAACCTGCGTATTTTTTTATTTTTTTTTATTTACATTATTGAAACGTTATAAAGATAGAATGTTTTTGATAGAAAATTTTCTGCTCAATCGAATAGTATTAGTTTCAACCTTCTACAATTAATAGCAAGCTCAAGAATAAAGTTTGAAATTGGTATTTATCAAGGAATAACGACTTACTTTAAACCTGCGTATTTTTTTATTTTTTTATATTTACATTATTGAAACGTTATAAAGATAGGATGTATTTGATATAAAACTTCCTGCTCAATCGAATAGTATTTGTTTCAACCTTCTACAATTAATAGCAAGCTCAAGAATGAAGTTTGAAATTGGCATTTATCGAGGAATAACGACTATCTTTAAACTTTCGTATTTTTTTGATTTTCTTTATATTTACATTGCTAAAACGTTATAAAAGTAAAATGTATTTGATAGAAAATTTTTTGCTTAATCGAATAGTGCTTGTTTCAATTTTCTACGATTAATAGCAAGCTCAATAATGAAGTTTGAAATTGGTAATTATCAAGGAATAACGACTATCTTTTAACCTGCGTAATTTTTTGATTTTTTTTATATTTACATTGCTAAAACGTTATAAAAGTAAAATGTTTTTAATAGAAAATTTTTTGCTTAATCGAGTGGTGCCTGTTTCAACTTTCTACGATTAATACCAAGCTCAAGAATAAAGTTTGTAATTGGTATTTATTAAGGAATAACGACTATCTTTAAACTTGCGTATTTTTTTAGTTTTTTTTTATTTATATTACTAAAACCTTATAAAAGTAGAATGTATTTGATAGAAAATTTTTTGCTCAATCGAATAGTATTTGTTTCAACCTTCTACAATTAATAGCAAGCTCAAAAATGATGTTTGAAATTGGTATTTATCAAGGAATAACAACTATTTTTAAACTTGCGTATTTTTTTGATTTTTTTTTATATTTACATTGCTAAAACGTTATAAAAGTAAGATTTATTTGATAGAAAATTTACTGTTCAATCAAACGGTGCTTGTTTTAACCTTCTGCAATTAATAGCAAGCTCAAGAATAAAGTTTGAAATTGGTATTTATCAAGGAATAACGACTATCTTTAAACTTGCGTATTTTTTTGATTTTTTTTATATTTACATTGCTAAAACGTTATAAAAGTAGGATTTATTTGATAGAAAATTTACTGTTCAATCAAACGGTACTTGTTTTAACCTTCAACAACTAATGGCAAGCTCAAGAATGAAGTTTGAAGTTTGTATTTATCAAAGAATAACGACTATCTTAAAACTTGCAAATTTTTTTAAATTTTTTTATATTTACATTGCTAAAACGCTATAAAGGTAGGATGGATTTGATAGAAAACTTCTTGCTTAATCGAATGGTGCTTGTTTCAACTTTCTACGATTAATACCAAGATCAAGAATGAAGTTTGCAATTGGTATTTATTAAGGAATAACGACTATCTTTAAACTTGCGTATTTTTTTGGTTTTTTTTATATTTACGTTACTAAAACCTTATAAAAGTAGAATGTATTTGATAGAAAATTTTTTGCTTAATCGAATAGTGCTTGTTTCAATTTTCTACGATTAATAGCAAGCTCAAGAATGAAGTTTGAAATTGGTATTTATCAAGGAATAACGACTATCTTTAAACTTGCGTAATTTTTTGATTTTTTTTTTTATATTTACATTATTGAAACGTTATAAAGGTAGAATACATTTAATAGAAAATTTTCTGTTTAATCGAACGGTACTTGTATCAACTTCCTACAATAAATAGCAAGCTCAAGAATGAAGTTTAAAATTGGTATTTATCAAGAAATAACGACTTACTTTAAACTTGCGTATTTTTAAATTTTTTTTATATTTACATTATTGAAACGTTTTAAAAGTAGGACGTATTTGATAGAAAATTTTTTGCTCAATCAAATAGTATTTGTTTCAACCTTCTACAATTAATAGCAAACTCAAGAATGAAGTTTGAAAATGGTATTTATCAAGGAATAACGACTATCTTTAAACTTGCGTATTTTTTTGATTTTTTTTATATTTACATTGCTAAAACGTT
Source organism: Tribolium confusum (assembly GCA_029207805.1). Lineage (NCBI taxonomy): Eukaryota > Metazoa > Arthropoda > Insecta > Coleoptera > Tenebrionidae > Tribolium > Tribolium confusum. The sequence continues at coordinate 41,194,192 of JALGAY010000003.1, forward strand.
ATAAAAGTAAAATGTATTTGATAGAAAATTTTTTGCTTAATCGAATAGTGCTTGTTTCAATTTTCTACGATTAATAGCAAGCTCAAGAATGAAGTTTGAAATTGGTATTTATCAAGGAATAACGACTATCTTTAAACTTGCGTAATTTTTTGATTTTTTTTATATTTACATTGCTAAAACGTTATAAAAGTAAAATGTTTTTAATAGAAAATTTTTTGCTTAATCGAGTAATGCCTGTTTCAACTTTCTACGATTAATACCAAGCTCAAGAATGAAGTTTGTAATTGGTATTTATTAAGGAATAACGACTATCTTTAAACTTGCGTATTTTTTTAGTTTTTTTTTTATTTATATTACTAAAACCTTATAAAAGTAGAATGTATTTGATAGAAAATTTTTTTGCTCAATCGAATAGTATTTGTTTCAACCTTCTACAATTAATAGCAAGCTCAAAAATGATGTTTGAAATTGGTATTTATCAAGGAATAACAACTATTTTTAAACTTGCGTATTTTTTTGATTTTTTTTTATATTTACATTGCTAAAACGTTATAAAAGTAAGATTTATTTGATAGAAAATTTACTGTTCAATCAAACGGTACTTGTTTTAACCTTCTGCAATTAATAGCAAGCTCAAGAATAAAGTTTGAAATTGGTATTTATCAAGGAATAACGACTATCTTTAAACTTGCGTATTTTTTTGATTTTGTTTATATTTACATTGCTAAAACGTTATAAAAGTAAAACGTATTTGATAGAAAATTTCCTGCTCAATCAAATAGTATTTGTTTCAACCTTCTCCAATTAATAGCAAGCTCAAGAGTAAAGTTTGAAATTGGTATTTATCAAGGAATAACGACTATCTTTAAACTTGCGTATTTTTTTGATTTTTTTTATATTTACATTGCTAAAACGTTATAAAAGTAAAATGCATTTGATAGAAAATTTCCTGCTCAATCAAATGGTGTTTGTTTCAACCTTCTACAATTAATAGCAAGCTCAAGAATGATGTTTGAAATTGGTATTTATCAAGGAATAACAACTATCTTTAAACTTGCGTATTTTTTTGATTTTTTTAATATTTAGATTGCTAAAACAGTATAAAAGTAGGATTTATTTGATAGAAAATTTACTGTTCAATCAAACGGTACTTGTTTTAACCTTCTACAATTAATAGCAAGCTCAAGAATGAAGTTTAAAATTGGTATTTATCAAGGAATAACGACTATCTTTAAACTTGCGTATTTTTTTGATTTTTTTTATATTTACATTGTTAAAACGTTATAAAAGTAGAATGTATTTGATAGAAAATTTTTTGCTTAATCGACTGGTGCTTGTTTCAACTTTCTGCAAATAATACCAAGCTCAAGAATGAAGTTTGTAGTTGGTATTTATTAAGGAATAACGACTATCTTTAAACTTGCGTATTTTTTTAATTTTTTTTATATTTACAATATTGAAACGTTATAAAAGTAAGATGTATTTGATAGAAAATTTCCTGTTCAATCGAATAGTATTTGCTTCAACTTTCTACAATTAATAGCAAGCTCAAAAATGAAGTTTGTAATTGGTATTTAGTAAGGAATAACGACTATCTTTAAACGTGCGTATTTTTTTGATTTTTTTTATATTTACATTACTAAAACGTTATAAAAGTAGAATTTATTTGATAGAAAATTTACTGTTCAATCAAACGGTACTTGTTTTAACCTTCTACAATTAATAGCAAGCTCAAGAATGAAGTTTGAAATTGGTATTTATCAAGGAATAACGACTATCTTTAAACTTGCTTATTTTTTTGATTTTTTTTATATTTACATTGCTAAAACGTTATAAAAGTAGAATGTATTTGATAGAAAATTTACTGTTCAATCAAACGGTACTTGTTTTAGCCTTCTACAATTAATAGCAAGCTCAAGAATGAAGTTTGAAGTTGGTATTTATCAAGGAATAACAACTATCTTTAAACTTGCGTATTTTTTTAATTTTTTTTATATTTACATTACTAAAACGTTATAAAAGTAAGATGTATTTGATAGAAAATTTCCTGCTCAATCAAATAGTATATGTTTCAACCTTCTGCAATCAATAGCAAGCTCAAGAATGAAGTTTGAAATTGGTATTTATCAAGGAATAACGACTATTTTTAAACTTGCGTATTTTTTTGATTTTTTTTATGTTTACATTGCTAAAACGTTATAAAAGTAGGATGTGTTTGATTGAAAATTTCTTGCTTAATCGAGTAGTGCTTGCTTCAACTTTCCACAATTAATAGCAAGCTCAAGAATGATGTTTGAAATTGGTATTTATCAAGGAATAACAACTATCTTTAAACTTGCGTATTTTTTTAATTTTTTTTATATTTACATTGCTAAAACGTTATAAAAGTAAGACTCATTTGATAGAAAATTTACTGTTCAATCAAACGGTACTTGTTTAAACCTTCTACAATTAATAGCAAGCTCAAGAATAAAGTTTGAAATTGGTATTTATCAAGGAATAACGACTATCTTTAAACTTGCGTATTTTTTTGATTTTTTTTATATTTACATTGTTAAAACGTTATAAAAATAAAATGTATTTGATAGAAAATTTTCTGCTCAATCAAATAGTATTTGTTTCAACCTTCTACAATTAATAGCAATCTCAAAAATAAGGTTTGAAATTGGTATTTATCAAGGAATAACGACTATCTTTAAACTTGCGTATTTTTTTGATTTTTTTTATATTAACATTACTAAAACGTTATAAAAGTAGAATGTATTTGATAGAAAATTTCCTGCTCAATCGAATAGTATTTATTTTAACCTTCTACAACTAATAGCAAGCTCAAGAATGAAGTTTGAAATTGGTATTTATCAAAGAATAACGACTATCTTAAAACTTGCGAATTTTTTTAATTTTTTTTATATTTACATTGCTAAAACGCTATAAAAGTAGGATGTATTTGATAGAAAACTTTTTGCTTAATCGAGTGGTGCTTGTCTCAACTTTCTACGATTAATAGCAAGCTCAAGAATGATGTTTTAAATTGGTATTTATCAAGGAATAACAACTATCTTTAAACTTCCGTATTTCTTTGATTTTTTTTATATTTACACTGCTAAAACGTTACAAAAGTAGAATTTATTTGATAGAAAATTTACCGTTCAATCAAACGGTACTTGTTTTAACCTTCTACAATTAATAGCAAGCTTAAGAATGAAGTTTGAAATTGGTATTTATCAAGGAATAACAACTATCTTTAAACTTGCGTATTTTTTTGATTTTTTTTATATTTACATTGCTAAAACGTTATAAAAGTAGAATGTATTTGATAGAAAATTTACCGTTCAATCAAACGGTACTTGTTTTAGCCTTCTACAATTAATATCAAGCTCAAGAATGAAGTTTGAAATTGGTATTTATCAAGGAATAACGACTATCTTTAAACTTGCGTATTTTTTTGATTTTTTTATGTTTACATTGTTAAAACGTTATAAAGGTAGAATGTATTTGATAGAAAATTTTTTGTTCAATCCAGTGGTGCTTGTTTCAACTTTCTACGATTAATACCAAGCTCAAAAATGAAGTTTGTAATTGGTATTTACTAAGGAATAACGACTATCTTTAAACTTGCGTATTTTTTTAATTTTTTTTATATTTACATTATTGAAACGTTATAAAAATAGGATGTATTTGATAGAAAATTTTCTGCTCAATCGAATAGTATTTGCTTGAACTTTATACAATTAATAGCAAGCTCAAAAATGACGTTTGAAATTAGTATTTATTAAGGAATAACGACTATCTTTAAACTTGCGTATTTTTTTAATTTTTTTTTATATTTACATTGCTAAAACGTTATAAGAGTAAGATGTATTTAATAGAAAATTTTCTGTTCAATCGAATAGTATTTGCTTCAACCTTCTACAATTAATAGCAAGCTCAAGAATGAAGTTTGAATTTGGTATTTATCAAGGAATAACGACTATTTTTAAACTTGCGTATTTTTTTGATTTTTTTTATATTTACAAACACTAAAACGTTATAAGAGTAGGATTTATTTGATAGAAAATTTACTGTTCAATCAAACGGTACTTGTTTTAACCTTCTACAATTAATAGCAAGCTCAAGAATGAAGTTTAAAATTGGTATTTATCAAGGAGTAACGACTATCTTTAAACTTGCGTATTTTTTTGATTTTTTTTATATTTACATTGTTAAAACGTTATAAAAGTAGAATGTATTTGATAGAAAATTTTTTGCTTAATCGACTGGTGCTTGTTTCAACTTTCTGCAAATAATACCAAGCTCAAGAATGAAGTTTGTAGTTGGTATTTATTAAGGAATAACGACTATCTTTAAACTTGCGCATTTTTTTAATTTTTTTTATATTTACAATATTGAAACGTTATAAAAGTAAGATGTATTTGATAGAAAATTTCCTGTTCAATCGAATAGTATTTGCTTCAACTTTCTACAATTAATAGCAAGCTCAAAAATGAAGTTTGTAATTGGTATTTAGTAAGGAATAACGACTATCTTTAAACTTGCGTATTTTTTTAATTTTTTTTTATATTTACATTGCTAAAACGTTATAAGAGTAAGATGTATTTAATAGAAAATTTTCTGTTCAATCGAATAGTATTTGCTTCAACCTTCTACAATTAATAGCAAGCTCAAGAATGAAGTTTGAATTTGGTATTTATCAAGGAATAACGACTATTTTTAAACTTGCGTATTTTTTTGATTTTTTTTATATTTACATTGCTAAAACGTTATAAAAGTAGAATGTATTTTATAAAAAATTTTCTGTTTAATCAAATAGTTTTTGTTTTAATCTTCTGCAATTAATAGCAAGCTCAAGAATGAAGTTTGAAATTGGTATTTATCAAGGAATAACGACTATCTTTAAACTTGCGCATTTTTTTGATTTTTTTTATATTTACATTGCTAAAACGTTATAAAAGTAGGATGTATTTGATAGAAAATTTTTTGCTTAATCAAGTGGTGCTTGCTTCAACTTTCTACAATTAATAGCAAACTCAAGAATAAAGTTTGAAATTGGTATTTATTAAGGAATAACGACTATCTTTAAACTTGCGTATTTTTTTAATTTTTTTTATATTTACATTGCCAGAACGTCATAAAGGTAAGATTTATTTGATAGAAAATTTTCTGTTCAATTAAATGGTACTTGTTTCAACCTTCTACAATTAATAGCAAGCTCAAGAATGAAGTTTGAAGTTGGTATTTATCAAGGAAAAACGACTATCTTTAAACTTGCGTATTTTTTTGTTTTTTTTTTATATTTAGATTGCCAAAACGTTATAAAGGTAAAATCTATTTGATAGAAAATTTTTTGCTTAATCAAATGGTGCTTGCTTCAACTTTCTACAATTAATAGCAAACTCAAGAATAAAGTTTGAAATTGGTATTTATTAAGAAATAACGACTATCTTTAAACTTGCGTATTTTTTTAATTTTTTTTATATTTACATTGCCAAAACGTCATAAAGGTAAGATTTATTTGATAGAAAATTTTCTGTTCAATTAAATGGTACTTGTTTCAACCTTCTACAATTAATAGCAAGCTCAAGAATGAAGTTTGAAGTTGGTATTTATCAAGGAAAAACGACTATCTTTAAACTTGCGTATTTTTTTGTTTTTTTTTTATATTTAGATTGCCAAAACGTTATAAAGGTAAAATCTATTTGATAGAAAATTTTTTGCTTAATCGAGTGGTGCTTGTTTCAACTTTCTACAATTAATAGCAAACTCAAGAATGAAGTTTGAAATTGGTATTTATTAAGGAATAACGACTATTTTTAAACTTGCGTATTTTTTTGATTTTTTTTATATTTACATTGCTAAAACGTTATAAAGGTAGCATTTATTTGATAGAAAATTTTTTGTTCAATCAAATGGTATTTGCTATAGCCTTCTGCAATCAAAAGCAAGCTTAAAAATCAAGTTTGAAATTGGCACTTACCAAGGAATAACGACTATCTGTAAACTTGCTTATTTTTTTGATTTTTTTTATATTTACATTAATGAAACGTTATAAAAGTAGAATGTATTTAATAGAAAATTTTCTGTTTAATCAAATAGTACTTGTTTCAACCTTCTACAATTAATAGCAAGCTCAAGAATGAAGTTTAAAATTGGTATTTATCAAGGAATAACGACTATCTTTAAACTTGCGCATTTTTTTGATTTTTTTTATATTTACATTGCTAAAACGTTATAAAAGTAGAATGTATTTGATAGAAAATTTTTTGCTTAATCAAGTGGTGCTTGCCTCAACTTTCTACAATTAATAGCAAACTCAAGAATAAAGTTTGAAATTGGTATTTATTAAGAAATAACGACTATCTTTAAACTTGCGTATTTTTTTAATTTTTTTTATATTTACATTGCCAAAACGTCATAAGGGTAAGATTTATTTGATAGAAAATTTTCTGTTCAATTAAATGGTACTTGTTTCAACCTTCTACAATTAATAGCAAGCTCAAGAATGAAGTTTGAAGTTGGTATTTATCAAGGAAAAACGACTATCTTTAAACTTGCGTATTTTTTTGATTTTTTTTATATTTACATTGCTAAAACGTTATAAAAGTAAAATGTATTTGATAGAAAATTTTTTGCTTAATCGAGTGGTGCTTGTTTCAACTTTCTACAATTAACAGCAAACTCAAGAATGAAGTTTGAAATTGGTATTTATCAAGGAATAACGACTATCTTTAAACTTGCGTATTTTTTTGATTTTTTTATATTTACATTGCTAAAACGTTATAGAAGTAGGATGTATTTGATAGAAAATTTTCTGCTCAATCAAATGATACTTGTTTTAACCTTCTGCAATTAATAGCAAGCTCAAGAATGAAGTTTGAAATTGGTATTTATCAAGGAATAACGACTATCTTTAAACTTGCGCATTTTTTTGATTTTTTTTATATTTACATTGCTAAAACGTTATAAAAGTAGGATGTATTTGATAGAAAATTTTTTGCTTAATCAAGCGGTGCTTGCTTCAACTTTCTACAATTAATAGCAAGCTCAAGAATAAAGTTTGAAATTGGTATTTATTAAGGAATAACGACTATCTTTAAACTTGCGTATTTTTTTAATTTTTTTTATATTTGCATTGCCAAAACGTCATAAAGGTAAAATTTATTTGATAGAAAATTTTCTGTTTAATCAAATGGTACTTGTTTCAACCTTCTACAATTAATAGCAAGCTCAAGAATGAAGTTTGAAGTTGGTATTTATCAAGGAAAAACGACTATCTTTAAACTTGCGTATTTTTTTGATTTTTTTTATATTTACATTGCTAAAACGTTATAAAAGTAGAATGTATTCTATAAAAAATTTTCTGTTTAATCAAATAGTTTTTGTTTTAATCTTCTGCAATTAATAGCAAGCTCAAGAATGAAGTTTGAAATTGGTATTTATCAAGGAATAACGACTATCTTTAAACTTGCGCATTTTTTTGATTTTTTTTATATTTACATTGCTAAAACGTTATAAAGGTAGGATGTATTTGATAGAAAATTTTTTGCTTAATCAAGTGGTGCTAGCTTCAACTTTCTACAATTAATAGCAAACTCAAGAATAAAGTTTGAAATTGGTATTTATTAAGAAATAACGACTATCTTTAAATTTGCGTATTTTTTTGATTTTTTTTATATTTAGATTGCCAAAACGTTATAAAGGTAAAATCTATTTGATAGAAAATTTTTTGCTTAATCGAGTGGTGCTTGTTTCAACTTTCTACAATTAATAGCAAACTCAAGAATGAAGATTGAAATTGGTATTTATTAAGGAATAACGACTATTTTTAAACTTGCGTATTTTTTTGATTTTTTTTATATTTACATTGCTAAAACGTTATAAAGGTAGCATTTATTTGATAGAAAATTTTTTGTTCAATCAAATGGTATTTGCTATAGCCTTCTGCAATCAAAAGCAAGCTTAAAAATCAAGTTTGAAATTGGCACTTACCAAGGAATAACGACTATCTGTAAACTTGCTTATTTTTTTGATTTTTTTTATATTTACATTAATGAAACGTTATAAAAGTAGAATGTATTTAATAGAAAATTTTCTGTTTAATCAAATAGTACTTGTTTCAACCTTCTACAATTAATAGCAAGCTCAAGAATGAAGTTTAAAGTTGGTATTTATCAAGGAATAACGACTATCTTTAAACTTGCGCATTTTTTTGATTTTTTTTATATTTACATTGCTAAAACGTTATAAAAGTAGAATGTATTTGATAGAAAATTTTTTGCTTAATCAAGTGGTGCTTGCCTCAACTTTCTACAATTAATAGCAAGCTCAAGAATAAAGTTTAAATTTGGTATTTATTAAAAAATAACGACTATCTTTAAACTTGCGTATTTTTTTAATTTTTTTTATATTTACATTGCTAAAACGTTATAAAAGTAGAATGTAGTTGTTTGAAAATTTTTTGCTTAATCGAGTGGTGCTTGTTTCAACTTTCTACGATTAACAGCAAGCTCAGGAATGAAGTTTGAACTTGGTATTTATTAAGGAATAACGACTATCTTTAAACTTGCGTATTTTTTTGTTTTTTATTATATTTACATTACTAAAACGTTATAAAGTAGAATGTATTTGATAGAAAATTTTTTGCTTAATCGAGTGGTGCTTGTTCCAACTTTCTACGATTAATAGCAAGCTCAAGAATGAAGTTTGAAGTTGGTATTTATTAAGGAATAACGACTATCTTTAAACTTGCGTATTTTTTGAATTTTTTTTATATTTACATTGCTAAAACGTTATAAAAATAGAACGTATTTGATAGAAAATTTTTTGCTTAATCGAGTGGTTCTTGTTTCAACTTTCTACGATTAACAGCAAGCTCAAGAATAAAGTTTGAAATTGGTATTTATTAAGGAATAACGACTTTCTTTAAACTTGCGTATTTTTTAATTTTTTTTATATTTACATTGCTAAAACGTTATAAAAGTAGAACGTATTTGATAGAAAATTTTTTGTTTAATTAAATGGTGCTTGTCTTAACTTTCTACGATTAATAGCAAGCTCAAAAATGAAGTTTGAAATTGGTATTTATTAAGAAATAACGACTATCATTTAACTTGCGTATTTTTTTGATTTTTTTTATATTTACATTATCAAAACGTTATAAAAGTAAGATCTATTTGATAGAAAATTTTCTGCTCAATCGAATAGTATTTGTTTCAACCTTCTACAAATAATAGCAAGCTCAAGAATGAAGTTTGAAATTGGTATTTATCAAAGAATAACGACTATCTTTAAACTTGCGTATTTTTTGATTTTTTTTTATTTACATTATTGAGACGTCATAAAAATAGGATATATTTGATAGAAAATTTCCTGCTCAATCAAATAGTATTTGTTTCAACCTTCTACAATCAATAGCAAGCTCAAGAATGAAGTTTGAAATTGGTATTTATTAAGGAATAACGACTATCTTTAAACTTGCGTATTTTTTTGATTTTTTTTTATATTTACATTGCTAAAACGTTATAAAAGTAGAATGTAATTATTTGAAAATTTTTTGCTTAATCGAGTGGTGCTTGTTCCAACTTTCTACGATTAATAACAAGCTCAAAAATGAAGTTTGAAGTTGGTATTTATTAAGGAATAACGACTATTTTTAAACTTGCGTATTTTTTTGATTTTTTTTATATTTACATTGCTAAAACGTTATAAAAGTAGAATGTATTTTATAAAAAATTTTCTGTTTAATCAAATGGTTTTTGTTTTAACCTTCTACAATTAATAGCAAGCTCAAGAATGAAGTTTGCAATTGGTATTTATTAAGGAATAACGACTATCTTTAAACTTGCGTATTTTTTGATTTTTTTTATATTTACATTACTAAAACGTTATAAGAATAAGATGTATTCAATAGAAAATTTTCTGTTTAATCAAATGGTACTTGTTTCAGCTTTCTACAATTAACAGCAAGCTCAAGAATGAAGTTTGAAATTGGTATTTATCAAGGAATAACGACTATCTTTAAACTTGCGTATTTTTTGATTTTTTTTATATTTACATTGCTAAAACGTTATAAAAGTAGAATGTAGTTGTTTGAAAATTTTTTGCTTAATCGAGTGGTGCTTGTTTCAACTTTCTGCGATTAATAGCAAGTTCAGGAATGAAGTTTGAAATTGGTATTTATTAAGGAATAACGACTATCTTTAAACTTGCGTATTTTTTTGTTTTTTTTATATTTACATTACTAAAACGTTATAAAAGTAAGATGTATTTAATAGAAAATTTTTTGCCTAATCGAGTGGTGCTTGTTACAACTTCCTACGATTAATACCAAGCTTAAGAATAAAGTTTGTAATTGGTATTTATTAAGGAATAACGACTATTTTTAAACTTGCGTATTTTTTTGGTTTTTTTTATATTTACATTGCTAAAGCGTTATAAAAGTAGAATGTAGTTGTTTGAAAATTTTTTGCTTAATCGAGTGGTGCTTGTTTCAACTTTCTGCGATTAATAGCAAGCTCAGGAATGAAGTTTGAAATTGGTATTTATTAAGGAATAACGACTATCTTTAAACTTGCGTATTTTTTTGTTTTTTTTATATTTACATTACTAAAACGTTATAAAAGTAAGATGTATTTAATAGAAAATTTTTTGCCTAATCGAGTGGTGCTTGTTACAACTTCCTACGATTAATACCAAGCTTAAGAATAAAGTTTGTAATTGGTATTTATTAAGGAATAACGACTATTTTTAAACTTGCGTATTTTTTTGGTTTTTTTTATATTTACATTGCTAAAGCGTTATAAAAGTAGAATGTATTTGATAGAAAATTTTTTGCTTAATCAAGTGGTGCTTGCTTCAATTTTCTACAATTAATAGCAAGCTCAAGAATAAAGTTTGAAATTGGTATTTATTAAGGAATAACGACTATCTTTAAACTTGCGTATTTTTTTAATTTTTTTTATATTTACATTGCCAAAACGTCATAAAGGTAAGATTTATTTGATAGAAAATTTTCTGTTCAATCAAATGGTACTTGTTTCAACCTTCTACAATTAATAGCAAGCTCAAGAATGAAGTTTGAATTTGGTATTTATCAAGGAAAAACGACTATCTTTAAACTTGCGTATTTTTTTGATTTTTTTTATATTTACATTGCTAAAACGTTATAAAAGTAGAATGTATTTTATAAAAAATTTTCTGTTTAATCAAATGGTTTTTGTTTTAACCTTCTACAATTAATAGCAAGCTCAAGAATGAAGTTTGCAATTGGTATTTATCAAGGAGTAACAACTATCTTTAAACTTGCGTAATTTTTTAATTTTTTTTATATTTACATTGTTTAAACGTTATAAAGATAGAATGTATTTAATAGAAAATTTCTTGCCTAATCGAGTGGTGCTTGTTACAACTTCCTACGATTAATACCAAGCTTAAGAATAAAGTTTGTAATTGGTATTTATTAAGGAATAACGACTATTTTTAAACTTGCGTATTTTTTTGGTTTTTTTTATATTTACATTGCTAAAGCGTTATAAAAGTAGAATGTATTTGATAGAAAATTTTTTGCTTAATCAAGTGGTGCTTGCTTCAATTTTCTACAATTAATAGCAAGCTCAAGAATAAAGTTTGAAATTGGTATTTATTAAGGAATAACGACTATCTTTAAACTTGCGTATTTTTTTAATTTTTTTTATATTTACATTATTAAAACGTTATAAAGGTAGAATGTACTTAATAGAAAATTTTTTGCTTAATCGAGTGGTGCTTGTTCCAACTTTCTACGATTAATAGCAAGCTCAAGAATGAAGTTTGAAGTTGGTATTTATTAAGGAATAACGACTATCTTTAAACTTGCGTATTTTTTGATTTTTTTTATATTTACATTGCTAAAACGTTATAAAAGTAGAATGTAGTTGTTTGAAAATTTTTTGCTTAATCGAGTGGTGCTTGTTTCAACTTTCTACGATTTATAGCAAGCTCAGGAATGAAGTTTGAACTTGGTATTTATTAAGGAATAACGACTATCTTTAAACTTGCGTATTTTTTTGTTTTTTATTATATTTACATTACTAAAACGTTATAAAGTAGAATGTATTTGATAGAAAATTTTTTGCTTAATCGAGTGGTGCTTGTTCCAACTTTCTACGATTAATAGCAAGCTCAAGAATGAAGTTTGAAGTTGGTATTTATTAAGGAATAACGACTATCTTTAAACTTGCGTATTTTTTGAATTTTTTTTATATTTACATTAAATACATTCACAAAAATCAAGTTTGAAATTGGTACTTATCAAGGAATAACGACTATCTGTAAACTTGCTTATTTTTTTGTTTTTTTTATATTTACATTGATGAAACGTTATAAAAGTAGGATGTATTTGATAGAAAATTTTCTGTTTAATCAAATAATATTTGTTTCAACCTTCTACAATTAATAGCAAGCTCAAGAATGAAGTTTGAAGTTGGTATTTATCAAGGAATAACGACTATCTTTAAACTTGCGTATTTTTTTGATTTTTTTATATTTACATTGCTAAAACGTTATAGAAATAGGATGTATTTGATAGAAAATTTTTTGCTCAATCAAATGGTGCTCGCTTTAGCTTTCTACAATTAATAGCAAGCTCAAGAATGAAGTTTGAAATTGGTATTTATCAAGGAATAACGACTATCTTTAAACTTACGTATTTTTTTGATTTTTTTTATATTTACATTGCTAAAACGTTATAAAAGCAGGATGTATTTGATAGAAAATTTTTTGCTTAATCGAGTGGTGCTTGTTTCAACTTTCTACGATTAATACCAAGCTCAAGAGTGAAGTTTGTAATTGGTATTTATTAAGGAATAACGACTATCTTTAAACTTACGTATTTTTTGATTTTTTTTATATTTACATTGCTAAAACGTTATAAAAGTAAAATGTAATTAATTGAAAATTTTTTGCTTAATCGAGTGGTGCTTGTTTCAACTTTCTACGGTTTATAGCAAGCTCAGGAATAAAGTTTGAATTTGGTATTTATTAAGGAATAACGACTATCTTTAAACTTGCGTATTTTTTTGTTTTTTTTTTTATATTTACATTACTAAAACGTTATAAAAGTAGAATGTATTTGATAGAAAATTTTTTGCTTAATCGATTGGTGCTTGTTTCAACTTTCTACGATTAATACCAAGCTTAAGAATGAAGTTTGTAATTGGTATTTATTAAGGAATAACGACTATCTTTAAACTTGCGTATTTTTTGGTTTTTTTTATATTTACATTGCTAACACTTTATAGAAGTAGGATGTGTTTGATAGAAAATTTTCTGCTCAATCAAATGGTACTTGTTTCAATCTTCTGCAATTAACAGCAAGCTCAAGAATGAAGTTTGAAATTGGTATTTATCAAGGAATAACGACTATATTTAAACTTGCGCATTTTTTTGATTTTTTTTATATTTACATTGCTAAAACGTTATAAAAGTAGGATGTATTTGATAGAAAATTTTTTGCTTAATCAAGTGGTGCTTGTTTCAACTTTCTACAATTAATAGCAAGCTCAAGAATGAAGTTTGAAATTGGTATTTATTAAGGAATAACGACTATCTTTAAACTTGCGTATTTTTTTGATTTTTTTTATATTTACATTGCTAAAACGTTATAAAAGTAGAATGTATTTGATACAAAATTTTTTGCTTAATCGAGTGGTGCTTGTTTCAACTTTCTACGATTAATACCAAACTCAAGAATAAAGTTTGTAATTGGTATTTATTAAGGAATAACGACTATCTTTAAATTTGCGTATTTTTTTAATTTTTTTTTATATTTACATTGCTAAAACGTTATAGGAGTAGGATGTATTTGATAGAAAATTTTCTGCTCAATCAAATGGTACTTGTTTCAACCTTCTGCAATTAATAGCAAGCTCAAGAATGAAGTTTGAAATTGGTATTTATCAAGGAATAACGACTATCTTTAAACTTGCGTATTTTTTGATTTTTTTTTATATTTACATTGCTAAAACGTTATAAAAGTAGAATGTATTTAATAGAAAATTTTTTGCTTAATCGAGTGGTGCTTGTTTTAACTTTCTACGATTAATACCAAGCTCAAGAGTGAAGTTTGTAGTTGGTATTTATTAAGGAATAACAACTATCTTTAAACTTACGTATTTTTTGATTTTTTTTATATTTACATTGCTAAAACGTTATAAAGGTAGAATGTAATTGATTGAAAATTTTTTGCTTAATCGAATGGTGCTTGTTTCAACTTTCTACGATTAATAGCAAGCTCAGGAATGAAGTTTGAAATTGGTATTTATTAAGGAATAACGACTACCTTTAAACTTGCGTATTTTTTTGTTTTTTTTTTTATATTTACATCACTAAAACGTTATAAAAGTAGAATGTATTTGATAGAAAATTTTTTGCTTAATCGAGTGGTGCTTGTTTCAACTTTCTACGATTAATACTGTGATATTCATTGATGTAATGCTCAGTCCCCACTTGGTATTTTTGGATTGGCCCTACGTTGTGTTTTGTTTGTGAGGGGACCGGAAAAGAGAAAAAAAATTCACGGCAGAAACAAAATAAAACAAAATTCAAATCAAACTCAGTCGTATAGTGAGGCCGAGTTGCAAGATAATAAAAGGACTAGTGAAATAAAAATCAATTCACACTACACTTAAATTTATTAACAAAAAAATGAACAACAGAAAAAAAATAAATAAATTGTATTTAACAAACAAAAAAAATATTCTAAACTAATCAACCCAGAACTTGGTTAAGAAGTTTACTAATACTTTGGTAATTTGAACAAAGAAGAAGAAATCATGCAGTGAAGAAAGTGCTAGAATTTGTATTCACGATTTAAAACAAAAAAGGTGTTAATAAACTTATTAATAAACTTTAGTAGTTATTACCTTTTAAAATTTAATTGATAATTAAAGCTAAAGAGACAAAATTTAGTAATGAGGTTCAAGTAAAATAAAAAAATAAATGAAAAAAAAATTAATTAAATAATTACGTAATAAATGAAAATTTAAATTTAAATGATTGCAATTTAAATGAATTTAGCAACAATCGGATTTTGTTGGAGAGATGGACCAGGTTGTTGCACCCCTCTCACTGATGCAGGAAGGTACAGAGCAAAGGTTAATTACTAATACGTAATTAGCGATGGATTCAACTGTATTAATGACTTTTCCTCCTCTTATGGGAGGGGGGTGGCCGCTGTGGCAACTGTCCCGTCTAGTCGAAATTCAGGTTAATTAGGTTAACTTTGGATAATGTGGACAAAATCCTTTAATTTAGAATTTTTTGGAGTTAAATCAATTAATTAACTATGACTTGCCTGTTAAACCAGACTAAAATTGTTGAATGGACTTGCGATTAACTCCAAATCACGAAACAAATTAATTTAATAATAATAATAAAAATAATAATTAACTTAATAGCATGATCCAAATAAACAGCTTTAAAATTAAAAATCAACAAAATTAAAATAAAACTAACAATGAATTTAAATGTTCTGAGAAAACTCAAAAAAAAACGTAGGAAAATATTTAGTTAAATTTTCCGGAATCTAACAAAGGTCTAATTAATTAAATAAATTCAAAGTTATTAATTTTCAATTAATTTAAGAATCAAAGAATTAAATTTATAGACACCCGTAAATAGGTAGTTATAGAAATAGTTAATGTTACATGCAAGCAAACAAAGAATTAGACGAGATTAATTAGCTTTTCGCTAATTAGGAAAAGAAAGGTACTTATCTCGACTGGTTCCAGGAAGGAAGCACTGAACACAGAATTTAATTCGAACTTAACTGAATTTAAATTTACACTAGTAACTTTAAACCAAATAAAATTGAATTAACAGAATGTAATAAAAATTACAGATTATCAAATTTAAGCAAAGCTCAAAAAAAAGCACGTCTGTTCTCAAAGAAAGCTCAGTTCGTACTCCCCTCCAGTTACCAAATTTGTTTCCACAAGGGTATCTACCCCACTCTACACCCGCTACATGGTCTTTTGATTGGTCAAAATCTTAAGTACTTATTGTTTGTTTAAAATATTCTCTAAATTGTTACTAAATAAACTAATAAGAAAAGAAGTACCAAGTTCTGGGAATAATGAAACCAAAAATGAATAAAAAATAATACAATAAATAAAGCTTAAAATTAAATAGAATCCAGACACCGCCTCTCTAGTTATAACAATTTAATTGCGATGATTTAATACCAATCTAGTTTACAATTAATCTCACTGGATCCAAATTACCTAAATAAATCCTAACTAAATGATCTTTTTGGGTCTCTCTAATTACGAGCCAGAAGAAAAGGGTTGAAAGTTCAAGCAATAAAAGAAAGGGTTAGTCTTGTCAAATAATTCATGCATCTGAATTGTTTTTGTGCTTAATGTGTTACCTATTTTTATTACAAAATTATTAAATCTATTTAAAAAAATGAAATCTACCTTTTTTTGAATTTCGACAAAAGGGCACTAGATGTCCCTGCCTGTCTGTTTGTGAAAACCAAATCTTTAATAATGCTATTTCTTTAATAAACAAATGACTTTTATAGCCATAATTTGCAAGACACATGCACCAAAATAAGTAGAAAATAATTTGCAACATAATTAATAAAATAGGTAAATAGATTGTTAAGAAAATTGGAAAATTAGAGAGATTCGTCCCAAAAATCAATTAAAGCCTAATTAACTTAAAACTAGACATACAATTTTGTGGTTCTGACACAACGCGAATTTAACTAGGTTGAATTTGAAAATCTAACGTTTTGGCATTCTATCATAACAATTTAGTGAAAATTATTTTGTACGAACTGTACATTTCAGTTTTCGGGCATCTGGTCGCCAGATTGTCGCCAGATTTAAGGGTATTTTAGGTCTTTCGTAGAAACTTTCTAAACGGCTGTAAAGCGGTCTCTTTTGTAAAATTGAATTTATGGATTTATGTATCCGGTCAAGTTTGTCTAAATTTCACAGAAAAATTCCGTATTGAAACACGTGCACGAAACGATCTTTTTCAAGAAATAATAAAATATTTACTCATCTCTTAATTTTGATGTTTTGGATGAGGATATTACAATACCAAGCTTAAGAATGAAGTTTGTAATTGGTATTTATTAAGGAATAACGACTACCTTTAAACTTGCGCATTTTTTTGATTTTTTTTTATTTACATTATTGAAACGTTATAAAAATAGGATATATTTGATAGAAAATTTTTTGTTCAATCAAATGGTACATGTTTCAACCTTCTACAATAAATAGCAAGCTCAAGAATGAAGTTTGAAATTGGTATTTATCAAGAAATAACGACTTACTTTAAAGTTGCGTATTTTTTTAATTTTTTTTATATTTACATTATTGAAACGTTATAAAAGTGGGATGTATTTGATATAAAATTTCCTGCTCAATTAAATAGTATTTGCTTCAACTTTCTTCAATTAATAGCAAGCTCAAGAATGAAGTTTGAAGTTGGTATTTATCAAGGAATAACGACTATCTTTAAACTTGCGTATTTCTTTAATTTTTTTTATGTTTACTTTGCTAAAACGTTATAAAAGTAAAATGTATTTGATAGAAAATTTTTTGTTTAATTGAGTGGTGCTTGTTTCAACTTTCTACAATTAATACCAAGCTCAAAAATGAAGTTTGTAATTGGTATTTATTAAGGAATAACGACTATCTTTAAACTTGCGTATTTTTTTAATTTTTTTTATATTTACATTATTGAAACGTTATAAAAGTAGGATGTAGTTGATAGAAAATTTCCTGTTCAATTGAATAGTATTTGCTTCAACTTTCTACAATTAATAGCAAGCTCAAAAATGAAGTTTGAAATTGGTGTTTATTAAAGAATAACGACTATCTTTAAACTTGCGAATTTTTTTGATTTTTTTTTATTTATATTGCTAAAACGTTATAAAAGTAGGATGTATTTGATAGAAAATTTTTTGTTCAATCAAACGGTATTTGTTTCAACCTTCTACAATTAATAGCAAGCTCAAGAATAAAGTTTGAAATCGGTATTTATTAAGAAATATTGACTTACTTTAAACTTGCGAATTTTTTTAATTTTTTTTATATTTACATTGCTAAAACGTTATAAAAGTAGGATGCATTTGATAGAAAATTTTCTGTTCAATCCAATAGTACTTGTTTCAACCTTCTACAATTAATAGCAAGCTCAAGAATGAAGTTTGAAATTGGTATTTATCAAGGAATAACGACTATCTTTAAACTTGCGTATTTTTTTGATTTTTTTATATTTACATTGCTAAAACTTCATATAAGTAAAATGTGTTTGATAGAAAATTTTCTGCTCAATCAAATGGTACTTGTTTCAATCTTCTACAATTAATAGCAAGCTCAAGAATGAAGTTTGAAATTGGTATTTATTAAAGAATAACGACTATCTTTAAACTTGCGAATTTTTTTGATTTTTTTTTATTTATATTGCTAAAACGTTATAAAAGTAGGATGTATTTGATAGAAAATTTTTTGTTCAATCAAACGGTATTTGTTTCAACCTTCTACAATTAATAGCAAGCTCAAGAATAAAGTTTGAAGTCGGTATTTATTAAGGAATATTGACTTACTTTAAACTTGCGTTTTTTTTTAATTTTTTTTTATTTACATTGCTAAAACGTTATAAAAGTAGGATGCATTTGATAGAAAATTTTCTGTTCAATCCAATAGTACTTGTTTCAACCTTCTACAATTAATAGCAAGCTGAAGAATGAAGTATGAAATTGGTATTTATCAAGAAATAACGACTATCTTTAAACTTGCGTATTTTTTTGATTTTTTTATATTTACACTGCTAAAACTTCATAGAAGTAGGATGTGTTTGATAGAAAATTTTCTGCTCAATCAAATGGTACTTGTTTCAATCTTCTACAATTAATAGCAAGCTCAAGAATGAAGTTTGAAATTGGTATTTATCGAGGAATAACGACTATCTTTAAACTTGCGTATTTTTTTGATTTTTTTTATATTTACATTGCTAAAACGTTAT
Source organism: Tribolium confusum (assembly GCA_029207805.1). Classification (NCBI taxonomy): domain Eukaryota; kingdom Metazoa; phylum Arthropoda; class Insecta; order Coleoptera; family Tenebrionidae; genus Tribolium; species Tribolium confusum. The sequence goes on from JALGAY010000003.1 coordinate 41,213,209, forward strand.
AAAAGTAGGATGTATTTGATAGAAAATTTTTTGCTTAATCAAGTGGTGCTTGTTTCAACTTTCTACAATTAATAGCAAGCTCAAGAATGAAGTTTAAAATTGGTATTTATTAAGGAATAACGACTATTTTAAACTTGCGTATTTTTTTAATTTTTTTTATATTTACATCGCCAAAACGTTATAAAAGTAGAATGTATTTGATACAAAATTTTTTGCTTAATCGAGTGGTGCTTGTTTCAACTTTCTACGATTAATACCAAGCTCAAGAATAAAGTTTGTAATTGGTATTTATTAAGGAATAACGACTATCTTTAAACTTGCGTATTTTTTTAATTTTTTTTTATATTTACATTGTTAAAACTTTATAAAGGTAGGATGTATTTGATAGAAAATTCCCTGCTCAATCGAACAGTATTTGCTTCAAACTTCTACAATTAATAGCAAGCTCAAGAATAAAGTTTGAGATTGGTATTTAAAAAGGAATAACGACTATCTTTAAACTTGCGTATTTTTTTGATTTTTTTTATATTTACATTGTTAAAACGTTATAAAGGTAGGATGTATTTGATAGAAAATTCCCTGCTCAATCGAACAGTATTTGCTTCAACCTTCTACAATTAATAGCAAGCTCAAGAATAAAGTTTGAGATTGGTATTTAAAAAGGAATAACGACTATCTTTAAACTTTCGTATTTTTTTGATTTTTTTTATATTTACATTGTTAAAACGTTATAAAGGTAGGATGTATTTGATAGAAAATTCCCTGCTCAATCGAACAGTATTTGCTTCAACTTTGTACAGTTAATAGCAAGCTCAAGAATGAAGTTTGAAATTGGTATTTATCAAGAAATAACGACTATCTTTAAACTTGCGTATTTTTTTGATTTTTTTTATATTTACATTGCTAAAACGTTATAAAAGTAAAATGCATTTGATAGAAAATTTCTTGTTTAATCGAATAATATTTGTCTTAACCTTCTACAATTAATAGCAAGCTCAAGAATGAGGTTTGAAATTGGTATTTATCAAGGAATAACGACTATCTTTAAACTTGCGCATTTTTTTGATTTTTTTAATATTTACATTGCTAAAACGTTATAAATGTAAGATGTATTTGATGAAAAATTTTCCGTTCAATCAAATGGTACTTGTTTCAACCTTCTACAATTAACAGCAAGCTCAAGAATGAAGTTTGTAGTTGGTATTTATTAGGAATAACGACTATCTTTAAACTTGCGTATTTTTTTAATTTTTTTTATATTTACATTATTGAAACGTCATAAAAGTAGGATGAATTTAATAGAAAATTTTCTGTTCAATCAAATGGTACTTGCTTCAATTTTCTACAATTAATAGCAAGCTCAAGAATGAAGTTTGAAATTGGTATTTATCAAGGAATAACGACTTACTTTAAACTTGCGTATTTTTTTAATTTTTTTTATATTTACATTATTGAAACGTTATGAGAGTAGAATGTATTTGATAGAAAATTTTTTGCTTAATCGAATAGTATTTGCTTCAACCTTCTACAATTAATAGCAAGCTCAAGAATGAAGTTTGAAATTGGTATTTATCAAGGAATAACGACTATTTTTAAACTTGCGTATTTTTTTGATTTTTTTTATATTTACATTGCTAAAACCTATAAAAGTAAGATGCATTTGATAGAAAATTTTCTGTTCAATCAAATGGTACTTGTTTCAACCTTCTACAATTAATAGCAAGCTTAAGAATAAAGTATGAAATTGGTATTTTTTAAGGAATAACGACTATCTTTAAACTTGCGTATTTTTTTAATTTTTTTTATATTTACATTGCTAAATCGTTATAAAAGTAAGATGTATTTGATAGAAAATTTTCTGCACAATCGAATAGTATTTGTTTCAACCTTCTACAATTGATAGCAAGCTCAAGAATAAAGTTTGAAATTGGTATTTATCAAGGAATAACGACTTACTTTGAACTTGCGAATTTTTTTAATTTTTTTTATATTTACATTATTGAAACGTTATAAAAGTAGAATGTATTTGATAGAAAATTTCCTGCTCAATCAAATAGTATTTGCTTCAACCTTCTACAATTAATAGCAAGCTCAAGAATGAAGTTTGAAATTGGTATTTATCAAGGAATAACGACTTACTTTAAACTTGCGTATTTTTTTAATTTTTTTTTATATTTACATTATTGAAACGCTATAAAAGTAGAATGTATTTGATAGAAAATTTTCTGCTTAATCGAATAGTATTTGCCTCAACCTTCTACAATTAATAGCAAGCTCAAGAATGAAGTTTGAAGTTGGTATTTATCAAGGAATAACGACTATCTTTAAACTTGCGTATTTTTTTGATTTTTTTTTAACATTGCTAAAACGTTATAAAAGTAGAACGTATTTGATAGAAAATTTTTTGTTTAATCGAGTGGTGCTTGTTTCAACTTTCTACGATTAATACCAAGCTCAACAATGAAGTTTGTAATTGGTATTTATTAAGGAATAACGACTATCTTTAAACTTGCGTATTTTTTTAATTTTTTTTATATTTACATTATTGAAACGTTATAAAAGTAAGATGTATTTGATAGAAAATTTCCTGCTCAATCGAATAGTATTTGCTTCAACCTTCTACAGTTAACAGCAAGCTCAACAATGAAGTTTGAATTTGGTATTTATTAAAGAATAACGACTATCCTTAAACTTGCGTATTTTTTTGATTTTTTTTATTTACATTGCTAAAACGTTATAAAAGTAAGATGAATTTATTAGAAAATTCTCTGTTTAATCGAATAGTATTTGTTTTAACCTTCTACAATTAACAGCAAGCTTAAGAATGAAGTTTGAAATTGGTATTTATCAAGGAATAACAACTATCTTTAAACTTGCGTATTTTTTTGATTTTTTTTATATTTACATTGCTACCACGTTATAAGAGTAAGATGTATTTGATAGAAAATTTTGTGTTCAATCAAATGGTACTTGTTTGAACCTTCTACAATTAATAGCAAGCTCAAGAATGAAGTTTGAATTTGGTATTTATCAAGGAATAACGACTATATTTAAACTTGCGTATTTTTTTGATTTTTTTCATTATAACATTGCTAAAACGTTATAAAAGTAGCATGTATTTGATAGAAAATTTTTTGCCTAATCGAGTGGTGCTCGTTTCAACTTTTTACGATTAATACCAAACTTAAGAATGAAGTTTAAAGTTGGTATTTATTAAGGAATAACGACTATCTTTAAACTTGCCTAATTTTTTTTATTTTTTTTATATTTACATTGCTAAAACGTTACAAAAGTAGGATGCATTTGATAGAAAATTTTCTGTTCAATCAAATGGTACTTGTTTCAACCTTCTACAATTAATAGCAAGCTCAAGAATAAAGTTTGAAATTGGTATTTATTAAGGAATAACGACTATCTTTAAACTTGCGTATTTTTTGATTTTTTTTTATCTTTACATTATTGAAACGTTATAAAAGTAGGATGTATTTGATAGAAAATTTCCTGCTCAATCGAATAGTATTTACTTCAACCTTCTACAATTAACAGCAAGCTCAAGAATGAAGTTTGAAATTGGTATTTATCCAGAAATAACGACTTACTTTAAACTTACAAATTTTTTTAATTTTTTTTATATTTACATTATTGAAACGTTATAAAAGTAGGATGAATTTGATAGAAAATTTTCTGCTTAATCAAATAGTAATTGTTTCAACCCTCTACAATTAATAGCAAGCTCAAGAATAAGGTTTGAATTTGGTATTTATCAAGGAATAACGACTATTTTTAAACTTGCGTATTTTTTCAATTTTTTTTATATTTACATTATTAAAACAATATAAAAGTAGGATGTATTTGATAGAAAATTTCCTGTTTAATCGAATAGTATTTGCTTCAACCTTCTACAGTTAACAACAAGCTCAAAAATGAAGTTTGAAGTTGGTATTTATTAAGGAATAACGACTATGTTTAACTTGCGCATTTTTTTGATTTTTTTTTTATCTATATTGCTAAAACGTTATAAAAGTAGGATTTATTTGATCGAAAATTTATTGTTCAATCAAATGGTACTTGTTTTAACCTTCTACAATTAATAGCAAGCTCAAGAATAAAGTTTGAAATTGGCATTTATCAAGGAATAACGACTATCTTTAAACTTGCGTATTTTTTTGATTTTTTTTATATTTACATTGCTAAAACGTTATAAAAGTAGAATGTATTTGATAGAAAATTTTTTGCTTAATCGAGTGGTGCTTGTTTCAACTTTCGGCAATTAATACCAAGCTCAAGAATAAAGTTTGTAATTGGTATTTATTAAGAAATAACGACTATTTTTAAACTTGCGTGTTTTTTTAATTTTTTTATATTTACATTATTAAAACGTTATAAAAGTAGGATGCATTTGATAGAAAATTTTCTGTTCAATCAAACGGTATTTGTTTCAACCTTCTACAATTAATAGCAAGCTCAAGAATGAAGTTTAAATTTGGTATTTTTTAAGGAATAACGACTATCTTTAAACTTGCGTATTTTTTTAATTTTTTTTATATTTACATTACTATAACGTTATAAATGTAAGATGTATTTGATAAAAAATTTTCCGTTCAATCAAATGGTACTTGTTTCAACCTTCTACAATTAACAGCAAGCTCAAGAATGAAGTTTGAAATTGGTATTTATCAAGGAATAACGACTATCTTTAAACTTGCGTTTTTTTTGATTTTTTTTATACTTACATTGCTAAAACGTTATAAAAGTAGGATGAATTTAATAGAAAATTTTCTGCTCAATCAAATGGTACTTGCTTCAACCTTCTACAATTAATAGCAAGCTCAAGAATGAAGTTTGAAATTGGTATTTATCAAGGAATAACGACTTACTTTAAACTTGCGTATTTTTTTATTTTTTTTTATATTTACATTATGGAAACGTTATAAAAGTAGAATGTATTTGATAGAAAATTTTTTGCTTAATCGAATAGTATTTGCTTCAACCTTCTACAATTAATAGCAAGCTCAAGAATGAAGTTTGAAATTGGTATTTATCAAGGAATAACGACTATCTTTAAACTTGCGTATTTTTTTGATTTTTTTTTTAACATTGCTAAAACGTTATAAAAGTAGAACGTATTTGATAGAAAATTTTTTGTTTAATCGAGTGGTGCTTGTTTCAACTTTCTACGATTAATACCAAGCTCAACAATGAAGTTTGTAATTGGTATTTATTAAGGAATAACGACTATCTTTAAACTTGCGTATTTTTTTAATTTTTTTTATATTTACATTATTGAAACGTTATAAAAGTAGAACGCATTTGATAGAAAATTTTTTGTTTAATCAAATGGTACTTGTTTCAACCTTCTACAATTAACAGCAAGCTCAAGAATGAAGTTTGAAATTGGTGTTTTTTAGGGAATAACGACTATCTTTAAACTTGAGTATTTTTTTAATTTTTTTTCTATTTACAATTTTATAACGTTATAAATGTAAGATGTATTTGATAAAAAAATTTCTGTTCAATCAAATGGTACTTGTTTCAACCTTCTACAATTAACAGCAAGCTCAAAAATGAAGTTTGAAATTGGTATTTATCAAGGAATAACGACTATCTTTAAACTTGCGCATTTTTTTGATTTTTTTTATATTTACATTGCTAAAACGTTATAAAAGCAGAATGTATTTAATAGAAAATTTTTTGTTTAATCGAGTGGTGCTTGTTTCAACTTTCTACGATTAATACCAAGCTCAAGAATAAAGTTTGTAATTGGTATTTATTAAGGAATAACGACTATATTTAAACTTGCGTATTTTTTTAATTTTTTTTATATTTACATTATTGAAACGTTATAAAAGTAGAATGTATTTGATAGAAAATTTCCTGCTCAATCGAATAGTATTTGCTTCAACCTTCTACAGTTAACAGCAAGCTCAAGAATGAAGTTTGAATTTGGTATTTATTAAGGAATAACGACTATCCTTAAACTTGCGTATTTTTTTGATTTTTTTTATTTACATTGCTAAAACGTTATAAAAGTAAGATAAATTTATTAGAAAATTCCCTGTTTAATCGAATAGTATTTGTTTTAACCTTCTACAATTAATAGCAAGCTCAAGAATGAGGTTTGAAATTGGTATTTATCAAGGAATAACGACTCTCTTTAAACTTGCGTATTTTTTTGATTTTTTTAATATTTACATTGCTAAAACGTTATAAAAGTAAAATGTATTTGATAGAAAATTTCTTGTTTAATCGAATAATATTTGTCTTAACCTTCTACAATTAATAGCAAGCTCAAGAATGAGGTTTGAAATTGGTATTTATCAAGGAATAACGACTATCTTTAAACTTGCGTATTTTTTTGATTTTTTTAATATTTACATTGCTAAAACGTTATAAATGTAAGATGTATTTGATGAAAAATTTTCCGTTCAATCAAATGGTACTTGTTTCAACCTTCTACAATTAACAGCAAGCTCAAGAATGAAGTTTGTAGTTGGTATTTATTAGGAATAACGACTATCTTTAAACTTGCGTATTTTTTTAATTTTTTTTATATTTACATTATTGAAACGTCATAAAAGTAGGATGAATTTAATAGAAAATTTTCTGTTCAATCAAATGGTACTTGCTTCAATTTTCTACAATTAATAGCAAGCTCAAGAATGAAGTTTGAAATTGGTATTTATCAAGGAATAACGACTTACTTTAAACTTGCGTATTTTTTTAATTTTTTTTATATTTACATTATTGAAACGTTATGAAAGTAGAATGTATTTGATAGAAAATTTTTTGCTTAATCGAATAGTATTTGCTTCAACCTTCTACAATTAATAGCAAGCTCAAGAATGAAGTTTGAAATTGGTATTTATCAAGGAATAACGACTATTTTTAAACTTGCGTATTTTTTTGATTTTTTTTATATTTACATTGCTAAAACCTATAAAAGTAAGATGCATTTGATAGAAAATTTTCTGTTCAATCAAATGGTACTTGTTTCAACCTTCTACAATTAATAGCAAGCTTAAGAATAAAGTATGAAATTGGTATTTTTTAAGGAATAACGACTATCTTTAAACTTGCGTATTTTTTTAATTTTTTTTATATTTACATTGCTAAATCGTTATAAAAGTAAGATGTATTTGATAGAAAATTTTCTGCACAATCGAGTAGTATTTGTTTCAACCTTCTACAATTGATAGCAAGCTCAAGAATAAAGTTTGAAATTGGTATTTATCAAGGAATAACGACTTACTTTGAACTTGCGAATTTTTTTAATTTTTTTTATATTTACATTATTGAAACGTTATAAAAGTAGAATGTATTTGATAGAAAATTTCCTGCTCAATCAAATAGTATTTGCTTCAACCTTCTACAATTAATAGCAAGCTCAAGAATGAAGTTTGAAATTGGTATTTATCAAGGAATAACGACTTACTTTAAACTTGCGTATTTTTTTAATTTTTTTTTATATTTACATTATTGAAACGCTATAAAAGTAGAATGTATTTGATAGAAAATTTTCTGCTTAATCGAATAGTATTTGCCTCAACCTTCTACAATTAATAGCAAGCTCAAGAATGAAGTTTGAAGTTGGTATTTATCAAGGAATAACGACTATCTTTAAACTTGCGTATTTTTTTGATTTTTTTTTAACATTGCTAAAACGTTATAAAAGTAGAACGTATTTGATAGAAAATTTTTTGTTTAATCGAGTGGTGCTTGTTTCAACTTTCTACGATTAATACCAAGCTCAACAATGAAGTTTGTAATTGGTATTTATTAAGGAATAACGACTATCTTTAAACTTGCGTATTTTTTTAATTTTTTTTATATTTACATTATTGAAACGTTATAAAAGTAAGATGTATTTGATAGAAAATTTCCTGCTCAATCGAATAGTATTTGCTTCAACCTTCTACAGTTAACAGCAAGCTCAACAATGAAGTTTGAATTTGGTATTTATTAAAGAATAACGACTATCCTTAAACTTGCGTATTTTTTTGATTTTTTTTATTTACATTGCTAAAACGTTATAAAAGTAAGATGAATTTATTAGAAAATTCTCTGTTTAATCGAATAGTATTTGTTTTAACCTTCTACAATTAATAGCAAGCTCAAGAATGAGGTTTGAAATTGGTATTTATCAAGGAATAACGACTATCTTTAAACTTGCGTATTTTTTTGATTTTTTTAATATTTACATTGCTAAAACGTTATAAAAGTAAAATGTATTTGATAGAAAATTTCTTGCTTAATTGAATAGTATTTGTTTTATCCTTCTACAATTAATAGCAAGCTCAAGAATGAAGTTTGAAATTGGTATTTATCAAGGAATAACGACTATCTTTAAACTTGCGTATTTTTTTGATTTTTTTTATATTTACATTGCTAAAACGTTATAAAAGTAAAATGTATTTGATAGAAAATTTTTTGCTTAATCGAGCGGTGCTTGTTTCAACTTTCTACGATTAATACCAAGCTCAAGAATGAAGTTTGTAGTTGGTATTTATTAAGGAATAACGACTATCATTAAACTTGCGTATTTTTTTGATTTTTTTTATATTTACATTGCTAAAACGTTATAAAAGTAAGATGTATTTGATAGAAAATTTTCTGCACAATCGAATAGTATTTGTTTCAACCTTCTACAATTGATAGCAAGCTCAAGAATAAAGTTTGAAATTGGTATTTATCAAGGAATAACGACTTACTTTGAACTTGCGAATTTTTTTAATTTTTTTTATATTTACATTATTGAAACGTTATAAAAGTAGGATGTATTTGATAGAAAATTTCTTGCTTAATCGAATAGTATTTGTTTTAACCTTCTACAATAAATAGCAAGCTCAAGAATGAGGTTTGAAATTGGTATTTATCAAGGAATAACGACTCTCTTTAAACTTGCGTATTTTTTTGATTTTTTTAATATTTACATTGCTAAAACGTTATAAAAGTAAGATGTGTTTGATAGAAAATTTTTTGCTTAATCGAATAGTATTTGCTTTAACCTTGTTCAATTAATAGCAAGCTCAAGAATCTGGTTTGAAATTGGTATTTATCAAGGAATAACGACTATATTTAAACTTGGGTATTTTTTTGATTTTTTTTTATATTAACATTGCTAAAACGTTTTAAAAGTAGAATATATTTGATAAAAAATATTTGCCTAATCGAGTGGTGTTTGTTTCAAATTTTACGATTAATAGCAAGCTTAAGAATAAAGTTTAAAATTGGTATTTATTAAGGAATAACGACTATCTTTAAACTTGCGTATTTTTATAATTTTTTTTATATTTACATTGTTAAAACGTTATAAAAGTAGAATGCATTTGATAGAAAATTTTTTGTTTAACGAGTGGTGCTTGTTTCAACTTTCTACGATTAATACCAAGCTCAAGAATGAAGTTTGTAATTGGTATTTATTAAGGAATAACGACTATCTTTAAACTTGCGTATTTTTTTATTTTTTTTTATATTTACATTATTGAAACGTTATAAAAGTAAGATGTATTTGATAGAAAAATTCCTGCTCAATCAAATAGTATTTGCTTCAATCTTCTACAGTTAACAGCAAGCTCAAGAATGAAGTTTGAAGTTGGTATTTATTAAGGAATAACGACTATTTTTAAACTTGCGTATTTTTTTGATTTTTTTTATTTACATTGCTAAAACGTTATAAAAGTAGGATGAATTTGATAGAAAATTCCCTGCTCAATCGAATAGTATTTGCTTCAATTTTCTACAATTAATAGCAAGCTCAAGAATGAAGTTTGAAATTGGTATTCATCAAGGAATAACGACTATCTTTAAACTTGCGTATTTTTTTATTTTTTTTTATATTTACATTGCTAAAACGTTATTAAAGTAAGATGTATTTGATAGGAAATTTTTTGTTCAATCAAATGGCACTTGTTTCAACCTTCTACAATTAATAGCAAGCTCAAGAATGAAGTTTGAAATTGGTATTTATCAAGGAATAACGACTTACTTTAAACTTGCAAATTTTTTTAATTTTTTTATATTTACATTATTGAAACGTTACAAAAATAGGATGTATTTGATAGAAAGTTTCCTGCTCAATCGAATAGTATTTGTTTCAACCTTCTACAATTAATAGCAAGCTCAAGAATAAAGTTTGAAATTGGTATTTTTCAAGGAATAACGACTTACTTTAAACTTGCGAATTTTTTTAATTTTTTTTATATTTACATCATTGAAACGTTATAAAAGTAAAATGTATTTAATAAAAAATTTCCTGCTCAATCGAATAGTACTTCTTTCAACCTTCTACAATTAATAGCAAGCTCAAGAATGAAGTTTGAAATTGGTATTTATCAAGGAATAACGACTATTTTTAAACTTGCGTATTTTTTTGATTTTTTTTATATTTACATTGCTAAAACGTTATAAAAGTAGAATGTATTTCATAGAAAATTTTTCGGTTAATCGAGTGGTGCTTGTTTCAATTTTCTACGATTAATAGCAAGCTCAAGATTGAAGTTTGAAATTGCTATTTATTAAGGAATAACGACTATATTTAAACTTGCGTATTTTTTTAATTTTTTTATATTTACATTGCTAAAACGTTATAAAAGTAAGATGTATTTGATAGAAAATTTTGTGCACAATCGAATAGTATTTGCTTCAACCTTCTACAATTGATAGCAAGCTCAAGAATAAAGTTTGAAGTTGGTATTTATCAAGGAATAACGACTTACTTTGAACTTGCAAATTTTTTTAATTTTTTTTATATTTACATTATTGAAAAGTTATAAAAGTAGGATGTATTTGATAGAAAATTTCTTGCTTAATCGAATAGTATTTGTTTTAACCTTTTTCAATTAATAGCAAGCTCAAGAATAAGGTTTGAAATTGGTATTTATCAAGGAATAACGACTATAATTAAACTTGCGTATTTTTTTGATTTTTTTTATATTAACATTGCTAAAACGTTTTAAAAGTAGAATGCCTTTGACAGAAATTATTTGCCTAATCGAGTGGTGTTTGTTTCAATTTTCTACGATTAATAGCAAGCTCAAGATTGAAGTTTAAAATTGGTATTTATTAAGGAATAACGACTATCTTTAAACTTGCGTATTTTTTTAATTTTTTTTATATTTACATTATTGAAACGTTATAAAAGTAGGATGTATTTGATAGAAAATTTCTTGCTTAATCGAATAGTATTTGTTTTAACCTTCTACAATAAATAGCAAGCTCAAGAATGAGGTTTGAAATTGGTATTTATCAAGGAATAACGACTCTCTTTAAACTTGCGTATTTTTTTGATTTTTTTAATATTTACATTGCTAAAACGTTATAAAAGTAAGATGTGTTTGATAGAAAATTTTTTGCTTAATCGAATAGTATTTGCTTTAACCTTGTTCAATTAATAGCAAGCTCAAAAATGAGGTTTGAAATTGGTATTTATCAAGGAATAACGACTATATTTAAACTTGGGTATTTTTTTGATTTTTTTTATATTAACATTGCTAAAACGTTTTAAAAGTAGAATATATTTGATAAAAAATATTTGCCTAATCGAGTGGTGTTTGTTTCAAATTTTACGATTAATAGCAAGCTTAAGAATAAAGTTTAAAATTGCTATTTATTAAGGAATAACGACTATCTTTAAACTTGCGTATTTTTTTAATATTTTTTATATTTACATTGCTAAAACCTATAAAAGTAGGATGCATTTGATAGAAAATTTTCTGTTCAATCAAATGGTACTTGTTTCAACCTTCTACAATTAATAGCAAGCTTAAGAATAAAGTATGAAATTGGTATTTTTTAAGGAATAATGACTATATTTAAACTTGCGTATTTTTTTAATTTTTTTTATATTTACATTGCTAAAACGTTATAAAAGTAAGATGTATTTGATAGAAAATTTTCTGCACAATCGAATAGTATTTGTTTCAACCTTCTATAATTGATAGCAAGCTCAAGAATAAAGTTTGAAATTGGTATTTATCAAGGAATAACGACTTACTTTGAACTTGCGATTTTTTTTAATTTTTTTTATATTTACATTATTGAAACGTTATAAAAGTAGGATGTATTTGATAGAAAATTTCTTGCTTAATCGAATAGTATTTGTTTTAACCTTCTACAATAAATAGCAAGCTCAAGAATGAGGTTTGAAATTGGTATTTATCAAGGAATAACGACTCTCTTTAAACTTGCGTATTTTTTTGATTTTTTTAATATTTACATTGCTAAAACGTTATAAAAGTAAAATGTATTTGATAGAAAATTTTTTGCTTAATCGAATAGTATTTGCTTTAACCTTGTTCAATTAATAGCAAGCTCAAGAATGAGGTTTGAAATTGGTATTTATCAAGGAATAACGACTATATTTAAACTTGCGTATTTTTTTGATTTTTTTTATATTAACATTGCTAAAACGTTTTAAAAGTAGAATATATTTGATAGAAAATATTTGCCTAATCGAGTGGTGTTTGTTTCAAATTTTACGATTAATAGCAAGCTTAAGAATAAAGTTTAAAATTGGTATTTATTAAGGAATAACGACTATCTTTAAACTTGCGTATTTTTATAATTTTTTTTATATTTACATTGTTAAAACGTTATAAAAGTAGAATGCATTTGATAGAAAATTTTTTGTTTAACGAGTGGTGCTTGTTTCAACTTTCTACGATTAATACCAAGCTCAAGAATGAAGTTTGTAATTGGTATTTATTAAGGAATAACGACTATTTTTAAACTTGCGTATTTTTTTATTTTTTTTTATATTTACATTATTGAAACGTTATAAAAGTAAGATGTATTTGATAGAAAAATTCCTGCTCAATCAAATAGTATTTGCTTCAATCTTCTACAGTTAACAGCAAGCTCAAGAATGAAGTTTGAAGTTGGTATTTATTAAGGAATAACGACTATTTTTAAACTTGCGTATTTTTTTGATTTTTTTTATTTACATTGCTAAAACGTTATAAAAGTAGGATGAATTTGATAGAAAATTCCCTGCTCAATCGAATAGTATTTGCTTCAATTTTCTACAATTAATAGCAAGCTCAAGAATGAAGTTTGAAATTGGTATTCATCAAGGAATAACGACTATCTTTAAACTTGCGTATTTTTTTATTTTTTTTTTATATTTACATTGCTAAAACGTTATTAAAGTAAGATGTATTTGATAGAAAATTTTTTGTTCAATCAAATGGTACTTGTTTCAACCTTCTACAATTAATAGCAAGCTCAAGAATGAAGTTTGAAATTGGTATTTATCAAGGAATAACGACTTACTTTAAACTTGCAAATTTTTTTAATTTTTTTATATTTACATTATTGAAACGTTATAAAAATAGGATGTATTTGATAGAAAGTTTCCTGCTCAATCGAACAGTATTTGTTTCAACCTTCTACAATTAATAGCAAGCTCAAGAATAAAGTTTGAAATTGGTATTTATCAAGGAATAACGACTTACTTTAAACTTGCGAATTTTTTTAATTTTTTTTATATTTACATTATTGAAACGTTATAAAAGTAAAATGCATTTAATAAAAAATTTCCTGCTCAATCGAATAGTACTTCTTTCAACCTTCTACAATTAATAGCAAGCTCAAGAATGAAGTTTGAAATTGGTATTTATCAAGGAATAACGACTATATTTAAACTTGCGTATTTTGTTGATTTTTTTTATATTTACATTGCTAAAACGTTATAAAAGTAGAATGTATTTCATAGAAAATTTTTTGGTTAATCGAGTGGTGCTTGTTTCAATTTTCTACGATTAATAGCAAGCTCAAGATTGAAGTTTGAAATTGCTATTTATTAAGGAATAACGACTATCTTTAAACTTGCGTATTTTTTTAATTTTTTTATATTTACATTGCTAAAACGTTATAAAAGTAAGATGTATTTGATAGAAAATTTTGTGCACAATCGAATAGTATTTGCTTCAACCTTCTACAATTGATAGCAAGCTCAAGAATAAAGTTTGAAGTTGGTATTTATCAAGGAATAACGACTTACTTTGAACTTGCGAATTTTTTTAATTTTTTTTATATTTACATTATTGAAAAGTTATAAAAGTAGGATGTATTTGATAGAAAATTTCTTGCTTAATCGAATAGTATTTGTTTTAACCTTTTTCAATTAATAGCAAGCTCAAGAATAAGGTTTGAAATTGGTATTTATCAAGGAATAACGACTATATTTAAACTTGCGTATTTTTTTGATTTTTTTTATATTAACATTGCTAAAACGTTTTAAAAGTAGAATGCCTTTGATAGAAATTATTTGCCTAATCGAGTGGTGTTTGTTTCAATTTTCTACGATTAATAGCAAGCTCAAGATTGAAGTTTAAAATTGGTATTTATTAAGGAATAACGACTATCTTTAAACTTGCGTATTTTTTTAATTTTTTTTATATTTACATTATCGAAACGTTATAAAAGTAGGATGTATTTGATAGAAAATTTCTTGCTTAATCGAATAGTATTTGTTTTAACCTTCTACAATAAATAGCAAGCTCAAGAATGAGGTTTGAAATTGGTATTTATCAAGGAATAACGACTCTCTTTAAACTTGCGTATTTTTTTGATTTTTTTAATATTTACATTGCTAAAACGTTATAAAAGTAAGATGTGTTTGATAGAAAATTTTTCGCTTAATCGAATAGTATTTGCTTTAACCTTGTTCAATTAATAGCAAGCTCAAAAATGAGGTTTGAAATTGGTATTTATCAAGGAATAACGACTATATTTAAACTTGCGTATTTTTTTGATTTTTTTTATATTAACATTGCTAAAACGTTTTAAAAGTAGAATATATTTGATAGAAAATATTTGCCTAATCGAGTGGTGTTTGTTTCAAATTTTACGATTAATAGCAAGCTTAAGAATAAAGTTTAAAATTGGTATTTATTAAGGAATAACGACTATCTTTAAACTTGCGTATTTTTATAATTTTTTTTATATTTACATTGTTAAAACGTTATAAAAGTAGAATGCATTTGATAGAAAATTTTTTGTTTAACGAGTGGTGCTTGTTTCAACTTTCTACGATTAATACCAAGCTCAAGAATGAAGTTTGTAATTGGTATTTATTAAGGAATAACGACTATTTTTAAACTTGCGTATTTTTTTATTTTTTTTTATATTTACATTATTGAAACGTTATAAAAGTAAGATGTATTTGATAGAAAAATTCCTGCTCAATCAAATAGTATTTGCTTCAATCTTCTACAGTTAACAGCAAGCTCAAGAATGAAGTTTGAAGTTGGTATTTATTAAGGAATAACGACTATTTTTAAACTTGCGTATTTTTTTGATTTTTTTTATTTACATTGCTAAAACGTTATAAAAGTAGGATGAATTTGATAGAAAATTCCCTGCTCAATCGAATAGTATTTGCTTCAATTTTCTACAATTAATAGCAAGCTCAAGAATGAAGTTTGAAATTGGTATTCATCAAGGAATAACGACTATCTTTAAACTTGCGTATTTTTTTTTTTTTTTATATTTACATTGCTAAAACGTTATTAAAGTAAGATGTATTTGATAGAAAATTTTTTGTTCAATCAAATGGTACTTGTTTCAACCTTCTACAATTAATAGCAAGCTCAAGAATGAAGTTTGAAATTGGTATTTATCAAGGAATAACGACTTACTTTAAACTTGCAAATTTTTTTAATTTTTTTATATTTACATTATTGAAACGTTATAAAAATAGGATGTATTTGATAGAAAGTTTCCTGCTCAATCGAACAGTATTTGTTTCAACCTTCTACAATTAATAGCAAGCTCAAGAATAAAGTTTGAAATTGGTATTTTTCAAGGAATAACGACTTACTTTAAACTTGCGAATTTTTTTAATTTTTTTTATATTTACATTATTGAAACGTTATAAAAGTAAAATGCATTTAATAAAAAATTTCCTGCTCAATCGAATAGTACTTCTTTCAACCTTCTACAATTAATAGCAAGCTCAAGAATGAAGTTTGAAATTGGTATTTATCAAGGAATAACGACTATCTTTAAACTTGCGTATTTTGTTGATTTTTTTTATATTTACATTGCTAAAACGTTATAAAAGTAGAATGTATTTCATAGAAAATTTTTTGGTTAATCGAGTGGTGCTTGTTTCAATTTTCTACGATTAATAGCAAGCTCAAGATTGAAGTTTGAAATTGCTATTTATTAAGGAATAACGACTATCTTTAAACTTGCGTATTTTTTTAATTTTTTTATATTTACATTGCTAAAACGTTATAAAAGTAAGATGTATTTGATAGAAAATTTTGTGCACAATCGAATAGTATTTGCTTCAACCTTCTACAATTGATAGCAAGCTCAAGAATAAAGTTTGAAGTTGGTATTTATCAAGGAATAACGACTTACTTTGAACTTGCGAATTTTTTTAATTTTTTTTATATTTACATTATTGAAAAGTTATAAAAGTAGGATGTATTTGATAGAAAATTTCTTGCTTAATCGAATAGTATTTGTTTTAACCTTTTTCAATTAATAGCAAGCTCAAGAATAAGGTTTGAAATTGGTATTTATCAAGGAATAACGACTATATTTAAACTTGCGTATTTTTTTGATTTTTTTTATATTAACATTGCTAAAACGTTTTAAAAGTAGAATGCCTTTGATAGAAATTATTTGCCTAATCGAGTGGTGTTTGTTTCAATTTTCTACGATTAATAGCAAGCTCAAGATTGAAGTTTAAAATTGGTATTTATTAAGGAATAGCGACTATCTTTAAACTTGCGTATTTTTTTAATTTTTTTTATATTTACATTATCGAAACGTTATAAAAGTAGGATGTATTTGATAGAAAATTTCTTGCTTAATCGAATAGTATTTGTTTTAACCTTCTACAATAAATAGCAAGCTCAAGAATGAGGTTTGAAATTGGTATTTATCAAGGAATAACGACTCTCTTTAAACTTGCGTATTTTTTTGATTTTTTTAATATTTACATTGCTAAAACGTTATAAAAGTAAGATGTGTTTGATAGAAAATTTTTTGCTTAATCGAATAGTATTTGCTTTAACCTTGTTCAATTAATAGCAAGCTCAAAAATGAGGTTTGAAATTGGTATTTATCAAGGAATAACGACTATATTTAAACTTGGGTATTTTTTTGATTTTTTTTATATTAACATTGCTAAAACGTTTTAAAAGTAGAATATATTTGATAAAAAATATTTGCCTAATCGAGTGGTGTTTGTTTCAAATTTTACGATTAATAGCAAGCTTAAGAATAAAGTTTAAAATTGCTATTTATTAAGGAATAACGACTATCTTTAAACTTGCGTATTTTTTTAATATTTTTTATATTTACATTGCTAAAACCTATAAAAGTAGGATGCATTTGATAGAAAATTTTCTGTTCAATCAAATGGTACTTGTTTCAACCTTCTACAATTAATAGCAAGCTTAAGAATAAAGTATAAAATTGGTATTTTTTAAGGAATAATGACTATCTTTAAACTTGCGTATTTTTTTAATTTTTTTTATATTTACATTGCTAAAACGTTATAAAAGTAAGATGTATTTGATAGAAAATTTTCTGCACAATCGAATAGTATTTGTTTCAACCTTCTATAATTGATAGCAAGCTCAAGAATAAAGTTTGAAATTGGTATTTATCAAGGAATAACGACTTACTTTGAACTTGCGATTTTTTTTAATTTTTTTTATATTTACATTATTGAAACGTTATAAAAGTAGGATGTATTTGATTGAAAATTTCTTGCTTAATCGAATAGTATTTGTTTTAACCTTCTACAATAAATAGCAAGCTCAAGAATGAGGTTTGAAATTGGTATTTATCAAGGAATAACGACTATATTTAAACTTGCGTATTTTTTTGATTTTTTTTATATTAACATTGCTAAAACGTTTTAAAAGTAGAATATATTTGATAGAAAATATTTGCCTAATCGAGTGGTGTTTGTTTCAAATTTTACGATTAATAGCAAGCTTAAGAATAAAGTTTAAAATTGGTATTTATTAAGGAATAACGACTATCTTTAAACTTGCGTATTTTTATAATTTTTTTTATATTTACATTGTTAAAACGTTATAAAAGTAGAATGCATTTGATAGAAAAATTTTTGTTTAACGAGTGGTGCTTGTTTCAACTTTCTACGATTAATACCAAGCTCAAGAATGAAGTTTGTAATTGGTATTTATTAAGGAATAACGACTATCTTTAAACTTGCGTACTTTTTTATTTTTTTTTATATTTACATTATTGAAACGTTATAAAAGTAAGATGTATTTGATAGAAAAATTCCTGCTCAATCAAATAGTATTTGCTTCAATCTTCTACAGTTAACAGCAAGCTCAAAAATGAAGTTTGAAGTTGGTATTTATTAAGGAATAACGACTATTTTTAAACTTGCGTATTTTTTTGATTTTTTTTATTTACATTGCTAAAACGTTATAAAAGTAGGATGAATTTGATAGAAAATTCCCTGCTCAATCGAATAGTATTTGCTTCAATTTTCTACAATTAATAGCAAGCTCAAGAATGAAGTTTGAAATTGGTATTCATCAAGGAATAACGACTATCTTTAAACTTGCGTATTTTTTTATTTTTTTTTATATTTACATTGCTAAAACGTTATTAAAGTAAGATGTATTTGATAGAAAATTTTTTGTTCAATCAAATGGTACTTGTTTCAACCTTCTACAATTAATAGCAAGCTCAAGAATGAAGTTTGAAATTGGTATTTATCAAGGAATAACGACTATATTTAAACTTGCGTATTTTTTTAATTTTTTTTATATTTACATTATCGAAACGTTATAAAAGTAGGATGTATTTGATAGAAAATTTCTTGCTTAATCGAATAGTATTTGTTTTAACCTTCTACAATAAATAGCAAGCTCAAGAATGAGGTTTGAAATTGGTATTTATCAAGGAATAACGACTCTCTTTAAACTTGCGTATTTTTTTGATTTTTTTAATATTTACATTGCTAAAACGTTATAAAAGTAAGATGTGTTTGATAGAAAATTTTTCGCTTAATCGAATAGTATTTGCTTTAACCTTGTTCAATTAATAGCAAGCTCAAAAATGAGGTTTGAAATTGGTATTTATCAAGGAATAACGACTATATTTAAACTTGCGTATTTTTTTGATTTTTTTTATATTAACATTGCTAAAACGTTTTAAAAGTAGAATATATTTGATAGAAAATATTTGCCTAATCGAGTGGTGTTTGTTTCAAATTTTACGATTAATAGCAAGCTTAAGAATAAAGTTTAAAATTGGTATTTATTAAGGAATAACGACTATCTTTAAACTTGCGTATTTTTATAATTTTTTTTATATTTACATTGTTAAAACGTTATAAAAGTAGAATGCATTTGATAGAAAATTTTTTGTTTAACGAGTGGTGCTTGTTTCAACTTTCTACGATTAATACCAAGCTCAAGAATGAAGTTTGTAATTGGTATTTATTAAGGAATAACGACTATTTTTAAACTTGCGTATTTTTTATTTTTTTTTATATTTACATTATTGAAACGTTATAAAAGTAAGATGTATTTGATAGAAAAATTCCTGCTCAATCAAATAGTATTTGCTTTAATCTTCTACAGTTAACAGCAAGCTCAAGAATGAAGTTTGAAGTTGGTATTTATTAAGGAATAACGACTATTTTTAAACTTGCGTATTTTTTTGATTTTTTTTATTTACATTGCTAAAACGTTATAAAAGTAGGATGAATTTGATAGAAAATTCCCTGCTCAATCGAATAGTATTTGCTTCAATTTTCTACAATTAATAGCAAGCTCAAGAATGAAGTTTGAAATTGGTATTCATCAAGGAATAACGACTATCTTTAAACTTGCGTATTTTTTTTTTTTTTTTATATTTACATTGCTAAAACGTTATTAAAGTAAGATGTATTTGATAGAAAATTTTTTGTTCAATCAAATGGTACTTGTTTCAACCTTCTACAATTAATAGCAAGCTCAAGAATGAAGTTTGAAATTGGTATTTATCAAGGAAT
Organism: Tribolium confusum; assembly: GCA_029207805.1. Lineage (NCBI taxonomy): Eukaryota > Metazoa > Arthropoda > Insecta > Coleoptera > Tenebrionidae > Tribolium > Tribolium confusum. The sequence goes on from JALGAY010000003.1 coordinate 41,233,211, forward strand.
AACGACTTACTTTAAACTTGCAAATTTTTTTAATTTTTTTATATTTACATTATTGAAACGTTATAAAAATAGGATGTATTTGATAGAAAGTTTCCTGCTCAATCGAACAGTATTTGTTTCAACCTTCTACAATTAATAGCAAGCTCAAGAATAAAGTTTGAAATTGGTATTTTTCAAGGAATAACGACTTACTTTAAACTTGCGAATTTTTTTAATTTTTTTTATATTTACATTATTGAAACGTTATAAAAGTAAAATGCATTTAATAAAAAATTTCCTGCTCAATCGAATAGTACTTCTTTCAACCTTCTACAATTAATAGCAAGCTCAAGAATGAAGTTTGAAATTGGTATTTATCAAGGAATAACGACTATCTTTAAACTTGCGTATTTTGTTGATTTTTTTTATATTTACATTGCTAAAACGTTATAAAAGTAGAATGTATTTCATAGAAAATTTTTTGGTTAATCGAGTGGTGCTTGTTTCAATTTTCTACGATTAATAGCAAGCTCAAGATTGAAGTTTGAAATTGCTATTTATTAAGGAATAACGACTATCTTTAAACTTGCGTATTTTTTTAATTTTTTTTATATTTACATTGCTAAAACGTTATAAAAGTAAGATGTATTTGATAGAAAATTTTGTGCACAATCGAATAGTATTTGTTTTAACCTTTTTCAATTAATAGCAAGCTCAAGAATAAAGTTTGAAGTTGGTATTTATCAAGGAATAACGACTTACTTTAAACTTGCAAATTTTTTTAATTTTTTTTATATTTACATTATTGAAACTTTATAAAAGTAGGATGTATTTGATAAAAAATTTTCTGCTCAATCGAATAATATTTTTTTCAACCTTCTACAATTAATAGCAAGCTCAAGAATGAAGTTTGAAGTTGGTATTTATCAAGGAATAACGACTTAATTTAAACTTGTGTATTTTTTTAATTTTTTTTATATTTACATTATTGAAATGTTATAAAAATAGAATGCATTTGATAGAAAATTTCCTGCTCAATTGAATAGTATTTGCTTCAACCTTCTACAATTATTAGCAAGCTCAAGAATGAAGTTTGAAATTGGTATTTATCAAGGAATAACGACTATCTTTAAACTTGCGTATTTTTTTAATTTTTTTTATATTGACATTATTGAAACGTTATAAAAGTAGGATGTATTTGATAGAAAATTTCCTGCTCAATCGAATAGTATTTGTTTCAACCTTCTACAACTAATAGCAAGCTCAAGAATGAAGTTTGAAATTGGTATTTATTAAGGAATAACGACTATACTTAAACTTGCGTATTTTTTTAATTTTTTTTATATTGACATTATTGAAACGTTATAAAAGTAGGATGTATTTGATAGAAAATTTCCTGCTCAATCGAATAGTATTTGTTTCAACCTTCTACAACTAATAGCAAGCTCAAGAATGAAGTTTGAATTTGGTATTTATTAAGAAATAACAACTATCTTTAAACTTGCGTATTTTTTTGATTTTTTTTTATTTACATTGCTAAAAAGTTATAAAAGTAGCATATATTTGATAGAAAATTTCTTGTTCAATCGAATGGTACTTGCTTTAGCCTTCTGCAATCAATAGCAAGCTTAAAAATCAAGTTTGAAATTGGTACTTATCAAGGAATAACGACTATCTGTAAACTTGCTTATTTTTTTAATTTTTTTTATATTTACATTGCTAAAAGGTTATTAAAGTAAGATGTATTTGATAGAAAATTTTTTGTTCAATCAAATGGTACTTGTTTTAACCTTCTACAATTAATAGCAAGCTCAAGAATGAAGTTTGAAATTGGTATTTATCAAGGAATAACGACTTACTTTAAACTTGCGAATTTTTTTATTTTTTTTATATTTACATTACTATAACGTTATAAATGTTAAATGTATTTGATAAAAAATCTTCTGTTCAATCAAATGGTACTTGTTTCAACCTTCTACAATTAACAGCAAGCTCAAAAATGAAGTTTGAAATTGGTATTTATCAAGGAATAACGACTATCCTTAAACTTGAGTATTTTTTTGATTTTTTTAATATTTACATTGCTGAAACGTTATAAAAGTAAAATGTATTTGATAGAAAATTTTTTGTTTAATCGAGTGGTGCTTGTTTCAACTTTTTACGATTAATACCAAGCTCAAGAATGAAGTTTGTAATTGGTATTTATTAAGGAATAACGACTATCTTTAAACTTGCGTATTTTTTTAATTTTTTTTAAATTTACATTATTGAAACATTATAAAAGTAGGATGTATTTGATAGAAAATTTCCTGCTCAATCGAATAGTATTTGCTTCAACTTTCTACAATTAATAGCAAGCTCAAGAATGAAGTTTGAAGTTGGTATTTATTAAGGAATAACGACTATCTTTAAACTTGCGTATTTTTTTAATTTTTTTTAAATTTACATTATTGAAACATTATAAAAGTAGGATGTATTTGATAGAAAATTTCCTGCTCAATCGAATAGTATTTGCTTCAACTTTCTACAATTAATAGCAAGCTCAAGAATAAAGTTTGAAATTGGTATTTATTAAGGAATAACGACTTACTTTAAACTTGCGAATTTTTTTAATTTTTTTTATATTTACATTATTGAAACGTTATAAAAGTAGGATGTATTTGATAGAAAATTTCCTGCTCAATTGAATAGTCTTTTTTTCAACCTTCTACAATTAATAGCAAGCTCAAGAATAAAGTTTGAAATTGGTATTTATTAAGGAATAACGACTATATTTAAACTTGCGCATTTTTTTGATTTTTTTTATATTGACATTATTGAAACGTCATAAAAGTAAAATGTATTTAATAGAAAATTTTTTGTTTAATCAAATAGTACTTGCTTCAACCTTCTACAATTAATAGCAAGCTCAAGAATGAAGTTTGAAATTGGTATTTATCAAGGATTAACGACTATCTTTAAACTTGCGTATTTTTTTGATTTTTTTATATTTACATTGCTAAAACGTTATAGAAGTAGGATGTATTTGATAGAAAATTTTCTGCTCAATCGAATAATATTTGCTTTAACCTTCTACAGTTAACAGCAAGCTCAAAAATGAAGTTTGAAATTGGTATTTATCAAGGAATAACGACTATCTTTAAACTTGCGTATTTTTTTAATTTTTTTTATATTTACATTGCTAAAACGTTATAAAAGTAGAATGTATTTGATATAAAATTTTTTGCTTAATTGAGTGGTGCTTGTTTCAACTTTCTACGATTAATACCAAGCTCAAGAATGAAGTTTGTAATTGGTATTTATTAAAAAATAACGACTATCTTTAAACTTGCGCATTTTTTTGATTTTTTTAATATTTACATTGCTAAAACGTTATAAAAGTAAAATGCATTTGATAGAAAATTTCTTGCTTAATCGAATAGTATTTGTTTTATCCTTCTACAATTAATAGCAAGCTCAAGAATGAGGTTTGAAATTGGTATTTATCAAGGAATAACGACTCTCTTTAAACTTGCGTATTTTTTTGATTTTTTTAATATTTACATTGCTAAAACGTTATAAATGTAAGATGTATTTGATGAAAAATTTTCCGTTCAATCAAATGGTACTTGTTTCAACCTTCTACAATTAAGGAAGTTCGGTAGTTAGTTACGCAAACTAAATCCGCTATAGGGGCGCTAGTAGTTTCAAATAGAATATTTTTGCTTGTACCGCCTATCGGTTGGACGATAGAGAGAGTCACATAAAGAACTCGACATTAATCGCGTGAAATATTAGCAACACTTAGCTGAGCGGATTCGTCCCACATTTGCGATTGTTTTGACTACCCCACTCTAAAAACTCTTTTACTTAGAATCTAAACCAAGCGAATTTCGATGAAATTGTATAAAAACATTTTAGGCATTTATTGTGCTTGCGTCTAAGGTGTGAGGTAATAATCATGCCGAAAGCCAGAAAATGCTTTTCACGATTAAGAAAGAATTCGCAGATTCAAAATTAAAAAAAAAGAAAAGAATAAGACAAGCTACATATTATTTGATCATTTTTATTGTTTACATTTTTTAATCAATTAATAGAAATGAAAACAGAGAATTTATTGAAAGTGCATCAGCTACTATAACACCAGCACTTTCTGTACCTGACTATTAGCAATGTCAGCAATGAGTATATTGCTCTCACAGCTCACAGTCATTTTGTTAATTATATCCAGTGGTTAGGCGTTGGTGCAGTAATTTTTTAAAATTATTTACGTATATATATTAGATACAGTATGTCGCATTTAAATAAAGCACCCTATATAACCTTGTTGTTGATAATTTGTTGCAAAAATTTGAGATAAGTTAATTTTCAATTAAAAGAGCCCCCCCCCCCCAACTTGTAAGACTAAACTCAATCTTGTCGCCCTAACCTCCTAGCCTCAGCAACCCCCATCTCAAAAATGCTAGATAGCAAGAGGAGTAGAGTGTCCCTTCAATTGAAAGGTTTTTAATTTTCTATGTATACAAATGACCGATAAGGTCACTTTGAAAGGGAAACATGTCCGTTATTTTGTTATTATTCGAGATAAGGCAAAAAATTTATTGCAGATTTTTATCATAGGTGGTGTTGTATATCAGATTAAAATTTTGCTCTAGTTTTTTGAATTACCCCATTTAAAAGACTAAAATATTTCTAAATGAAGTAATTTTTAGAGAAATAAAAAAATGTTTTGTTTTAAGTTTATGTTTAAGAGATATTAAATTCTAATTCAAATCAAAGTTTTTTAGATCAAAAAGGTTAAAATATTTGTACCTGTTCATGAGAAACGCCATTCGTTAGTAACATGCAAGCTTGGCCACCGTTTATAATTTAATAAAGTAACAATTATTAAAAATATAAATTCTTAAATTAATTCTTATTTTAGTGACTTTAAAATGCAGGAAACTTGTGTTTCTTCAATTTAGTACTTCTTTAAATTTAAAAAGAGCAAGTACTTCTTCAAAAAGGACACACTCACCTGCACCCAGGTATTTTGTAAAATCACCGAAATACAGTTGAACCCAATTATTTCAATGAGTAATTATGATCAACATAATACATGTTACTCCATTAGCTACTGTTGCAGCAACTACAATTTGCAAAAAAACCGACGTCAGATCTTGACTGACAACTAAAAAAGCGTAAACCATCTTTTCTTGTAACTTTTAAGGTTAGTTATTGATTGTAACCGATTGATTATTTGTTAGTATAGATTGTAATCAAAAAAGATATTATTTTAATTGTGCATAAATAAGACAAAAATTAATGGTTGATTTACACACTTCTTTAAAGTCAGTGACAAAGTGTGATGTCCACTTTTTTTGCCGCAAATTGTACAAAGTTTCCGTAATATTTTAACTGCATTAGTGTAACATATTTGTAGTAGAAGATGTATAAATCTTAACAATGTTGAGTGCTACTTGCTAGCAACTTAATAAATTGAGATTTCCATTTGTTATTTTTATGAATGGGAGAACCAATCTTTTAAACAATTGGTTATTAAAAAGAAAACAAAATTCAGGTATCTACAACGTTTTACGCACAAACTGAAAGCATAAACTTAAAACTCCAAACTTTTGTTAAATAATTCTGTGCCAGTTGATTCTCAAAAGTAACCGAGTTTTTCTATGATATTATGCTCGTGTTGCAAGACAACGGTCATTTTAATATCTTTTCGGTCCACGGGCTTAATGTTATACATTTTTATGTATTTTTTCGTATAGTCACTACAAGGTCATAGTAGAATAACTATTACACAATATAATATTGTGCACATTGACAAAGCCGCTCTTTTTCGTCTCTAAGTGACATTTTTTATATTTACCAATAAAAAAAAACAAAATCCCATCTCTGAGTGACGTCAGACATCGTTGACAATGGACGCAATATCATTCTTTCCACCAAACTATAGGTGTAAATACATAATTTTGATTCAGTTGTTCGTAAACAAATGATGTTATCTTCGTATAAATGGAGTTGTATGTTGTATTGAAGAATAATAAAATGTTAGTATTTTTTGTTTAATAACCGACACTATTTATTAGAGCTAACCAAAAATTCAATTGGCTTATTGATGGTGATGCAGAAGATTTATCTTTTTTAGAAATAGAAGTGGACAAAGAGACAAAAGTACGTACTCTTTCGGACATAATCGTTGGAAGAAGAATTGTAGATTTAGCTCATGTACTTAGTCAGTATGAAAAAATCATAAATCATTCCCACAAATGTACTATGGGCAAAATGCAATTAGTTTATGAAAAAAGACAAGGACTTTGTTTTTTCTTGAATTTTTACTGCGATTCATGCGAAAAAAATTGTAATAACGACACATCCGTATTTTTTTTTAACGGTTTAAAATTAGATTATTGTATCAAAGCCCAAGTTTATAGTAAAACAATGCACTTTGCCACTTTTATTCATATAAAACACAGAAATGCATTCACAATATTGCATTCAAATTTTCTATTCAATATTCCTATTTGTTATTTTTTCTCTTCCTATTATGTTATTATATATTGCTATAAAGTTTTATTATTAAAAATTGCATATATTGAATGTAAGATTATGTATTCAGTTTTTTTCCCATGCTCACTCTCACTCTAATTTTTAAGAAAAAGTCAGTTTTTTCCAACCTATTTATCCCAACCGTACAAAAAAGTTGACAAATTAATTAATATGAGTTACTGTAAACAGTTTCAGTAAAAATTGGATGTTTTACAGAAAAAAACCGATCATTATGAATTTTTGTTATTACGTTAGTTTTCAATTACCGTAATTTAATTTAATTGTAACTACTATATTTAATAAAACATTATAAACCATATATCTACCAACTATGTTTTTACTTATATTTTGTAGCTTATATTTTTAAAAGCGATGTTTCTTTTGTTTTGTAATACCCCTATAGGTAAGAATCGATGTAAAATTTGACAAGAAATAACACTAATTTTGGTTTACTCTACATAAAAGAACTTGCTCTTTTTTGGGTAAAATTTATTAGAAAATATTACGAAAATTTCTGTAATGTTTTCCTAAAAACTTTGACAATGTTTTATCAATTAATTGTCCGTTTGATTAAAAAAACAAATTTTATCTTTATTCTTTACATTAAACAATGTGGTCATAATTTTTTAATTTAGTTCTTTCCATTTTACATTTTCTGATTTATAATTTATAAAGAATTATAGTAGTTATTTATAATTTATAGTAGTTATTATTTATTTATTTGGTAAATATAAATACGTGTAAGATTATAAAAATAAAGAATGGAAGCTCTAAAAACCAATCCTGCAGAAAAGAATCTGTGCATTAAATCGATGTTTATAAATTCAGTTAAAGTTAAACAATATGTACCTTAGTTCTTTAGACCAATCGTAATAACTTAATTATTGGATCAGTGTACACTTTTTTATATTCATGCTACAGTTTGGTTGAGTGTAATAAAATTACAGAGTGCAAGAGTTTGGAAAATTACCTAATCACCAATTTGTAATAAAAGTTAAAAATCAGTGTTCCGTTTGTGATAAAATACATTTTGTTAAAATCAAGTATTATTGAATATAAGCTTCTAACTCCATTTTCTTTTTCCCAGAATTGTTATGTTTTGTTTTCAAAACATTTAGCAAGTAGGGCGGTCATGGCCTTGATCTAACAACAGAACAAGGCGTTACCAAATATTGGGCGGTGACCTAAAGCATTATCCACAGTTTTTCAGTTCCAATTTTGTTAATATATCTAAAAAAAATTTTTTTTGTTACTAAATTATAAAAAATAAAGTACTAGATGCTTTAACTTACGATTTTTGTGTCATTATAAAAAAATGTGTCTTACAGGAGTAAGAGAAAAGTTCGTGTTTTACGGCAAATTTCAAGCCTTTTATTACCAAAAGTTGAAAGTTTAAAACAAAAAAATCTAATGTTGAATCAGAAGATCAAATGTTTACTTTACAATTGCAAAAGCAGAATTTTATGGGTAAATGAATAATACGTGTAGGTGTGAAATAATGAAGCCTTGTTTTTTTAATAAAAAAATTTTTTACAGCTTGTTATTTAAAAAAAAAATTTTTAATTATTTTTTCAACATTCTATGAACACTAATGAAGCAAACGCTTCGATTATTTTAGAAAAAAGTTGTTATTAATTTTTGGTACTGAACCCCCTTAACAGCAAGCTCAAGAATGAAGTTTGAAATTGGTATTTATCAAGGAATAACGACTATCTTTAAACTTGCGTATTTTTTTGATTTTTTTTATATTTACATTGCTAAAACGTTATAAAAGTAAAACGTATTTGATAGAAAATTTTTTGTTTAATCGAGTGGTGCTTGTTTCAACTTTTTACGATTAATACCAAGCTCAAGAATGAAGTTTGTAATTGGTATTTATTAAGGAATAACGACTATCTTTAAACTTGCGTATTTTTTTAATTTTTTTTATATTTACATTATTGAAACATTATAAAAGTAGGATGTATTTGATAGAAAATTTCCTGCTCAATCGAATAGTATTTGCTTCAACTTTCTACAATTAATAGCAAGCTCAAGAATGAAGTTTGAAGTTGGTATTTATTAAGGAATAACGACTATCATTAAACTTGCGTATTTTTTTAATTTTTTTTATATTTACATTATTGAAACGTTATAAAAGTAGGATGAATTTAATAGAAAATACCCTGCTCAATCGAATAGGATTTGCTTCAACATTCTACAATTAATAGCAAGCTCAAGAATGAAGTTTAAAATTGGTATTCATCATGGAATAACGACTATCTTTAAACTTGCGTATTTTTTTAATTTTTTTTATATTTACATTGCTAAAACGTTATAAAAGTAGGATGAATTTAATAGAAAATTTTTTGTTCAATCAAATGGTACTTGCTTCAACCTTCTACAATTAATAGCAAACTGAAAAATGAAGTTTGAAATTGGTATTTATCAAGGAATAACGACTTACTTTAAACTTGCGTATTTTTTTAATTTTTTTTATATTTACATTATTGAAACGTTATGAAAGTAGAATGTATTTGATAGAAAATTTTCTGCTTAATCGAATAGTATTTGCTTCAACCTTCTACAATTAATAGCAAGCTCAAAAATGAAGTTTGAAATTGGTATTTATCAAGGAATAACGACTATCTTTAAACTTGCGTATTTTTTTGATTTTTTTTATATTTACATTGCTAAAACGTTTTAAAAGTAGAATGTATTTCATAGAAAATTTTTTGGTTAATCGAGTGGTGCTTGTTTCAATTTTCTACGATTAATAGCAAGCTCAAGATTGAAGTTTGAAATTGCTATTTATTAAGGAATAACGACTATCTTTAAACTTGCGTATTTTTTTAATATTTTTTATATTTACATTGCTAAAACCTATAAAAGTAGGATGCATTTGATAGAAAATTTTCTGTTCAATCAAATGGTACTTGTTTCAACCTTCTACAATTAATAGCAAGCTTAAGAATAAAGTATGAAATTGGTATTTTTTAAGGAATAACGACTATCTTTAAACTTGCGTATTTTTTTAATTTTTTTTATATTTACATTGCTAAAACGTTATAAAAGTAAGATGTATTTGATAGAAAATTTTCTGCGCAATCGAATAGTATTTGTTTCAACCTTCTACAATTGATAGCAAGCTCAAGAATAAAGTTTGAAATTGGTATTTATCAAGGAATAACGACTTACTTTGAACTTGCGAATTTTTTTAATTTTTTTTATATTTACATTATTGAAACGTTATAAAAGTAGGATGTATTTGATAGAAAATTTCTTGCTTAACCGAATAGTATTTGTTTTAACCTTCTACAATAAATAGCAAGCTTAAGAATGAGGTTTGAAATTGGTATTTATCAAGGAATAACGACTCTCTTTAAACTTGCCTATTTTTTTGATTTTTTAAATATTTACATTGCTAAAACGTTATAAAAGTAAGATGTATTTGATAGAAAATTTTTCGCTTAATCGAATAGTATTTGTTTTAACTTTCTTCAATTAATAGCAAGCTCAAGAATGAGGTTTCAAATTGGTATTTATCAAGGAATAACGACTATCTTTAAACTTGCGTATTTTTTTAATTTTTTTTTAAATTTACATTATTGAAACATTATAAAAGTAGGATGTATTTGATAGAAAATTTCCTGCTCAATCAAATAGTATTTGCTTCAACTTTCTACAATTAATAGCAAGCTCAAGAATGAAGTTTGAAGTTGGTATTTATTAAGGAATAACGACTATCTTTAAACTTGCGTATTTTTTTAATTTTTTTTATATTTACATTGCTAAAACGTTATAAAAGTAAGATGTATTTAATAGAAAATTTTTTGCTCAATCAAATGGTACTTGTTTCAACCTTCTACAATTAATAGCAAGCTGAAGAATAAAGTTTGAAGTTGGTATTTATCAAGGAATAACGACTTACTTTAAAATTGCGAATTTTTTTAATTTTTTTTATATTTACATTATTGAAACGTTATAAAAGTAGGATGTATTTAATAGAAAATTTCCTGCTCAATTGAATAGTCTTTTTTTCAACCTTCTACAATTAATAGCAAGCTCAAGAATAAAGTTTGAAATTGGTATTTATTAAGGAATAACGACTATATTTAAACTTGCGCATTTTTTTGATTTTTTTTATATTGACATTATTGAAACGTCATAAAAGTAAAATGTATTTAATAGAAAATTTTTTGTTTAATCAAATAGTACTTGTTTCAACCTTCTACAATTAATAGCAAGCTCAAGAATGAAGTTTGAAATTGGTATTTATCAAGAAATAACGACTATCTTTAAACTTGCGTATTTTTTTGATTTTTTTATATTTACATTGCTAAAACGTTATAGAAGTAGGATGTATTTGATAGAAAATTTTCTGCTCAATCGAATAATATTTGCTTTAACCTTCTACAGTTAACAGCAAGCTCAAAAATGAAGTTTGAAATTGGTATTTATCAAGGAATAACGACTATCTTTAAACTTGCGTATTTTTTTAATTTTTTTTATATTTACATTGCTAAAACGTTATAAAAGTAGAATGTATTTGATATAAAATTTTTTGCTTAATTGAGTGGTGCTTGTTTCAACTTTCTACGATTAATACCAAGCTCAAGAATGAAGTTTGTAATTGGTATTTATTAAAAAATAACGACTATCTTTAAACTTGCGTATTTTTTTGATTTTTTTAATATTTACATTGCTAAAACGTTATAAAAGTAAAATGCATTTGATAGAAAATTTCTTGCTTAATCGAATAGTATTTGTTTTATCCTTCTACAATTAATAGCAAGCTCAAGAATGAGGTTTGAAATTGGTATTTATCAAGGAATAACGACTCTCTTTAAACTTGCGTATTTTTTTGATTTTTTTAATATTTACATTGCTAAAACGTTATAAATGTAAGATGTGTTTGATGAAAAATTTTCCGTTCAATCAAATGGTACTTGTTTCAACCTTCTACAATTAACAGCAAGCTCAAGAATGAAGTTTGAAATTGGTATTTATCAAGGAATAACGACTATCTTTAAACTTGCGTATTTTTTTGATTTTTTTTATATTTACATTGCTAAAACGTTATAAAAGTAAAATGTATTTGATAGAAAATTTCCTGCTCAATCGAATAGTATTTGCTTCAACTTTCTACAATTAATAGCAAGCTCAAGAATGAAGTTTGAAGTTGGTATTTATTAAGGAATAACGACTATCATTAAACTTGCGTATTTTTTTAATTTTTTTTATATTTACATTATTGAAACGTTATAAAAGTAGGATGAATTTAATAGAAAATACCCTGCTCAATCGAATAGGATTTGCTTCAACTTTCTACAATTAATAGCAAGCTCAAGAATGAAGTTTAAAATTGGTATTCATCATGGAATAACGACTATCTTTAAACTTGCGTATTTTTTTAATTTTTTTTATATTTACATTGCTAAAACGTTATAAAAGTAGGATGAATTTAATAGAAAATTTTTTGTTCAATCAAATGGTACTTGCTTCAACCTTCTACAATTAATAGCAAACTGAAAAATGAAGTTTGAAATTGGTATTTATCAAGGAATAACGACTTACTTTAAACTTGCGTATTTTTTTAATTTTTTTTATATTTACATTATTGAAACGTTATGAAAGTAGAATGTATTTGATAGAAAATTTTCTGCTTAATCGAATAGTATTTGCTTCAACCTTCTACAACTAATAGCAAGCTCAAGAATGAAGTTTGAAATTGATATTTATTAAGGAATAACGACTATACTTAAACTTGCGTATTTTTTTAATTTTTTTTATATTGACATTATTGAAACGTTATAAAAGTAGGATGTATTTGATAGAAAATTTCCTGCTCAATCGAATAGTATTTGTTTCAACCTTCTACAACTAATAGCAAGCTCAAGAATGAAGTTTGAATTTGGTATTTATTAAGAAATAACAACTATCTTTAAACTTGCGTATTTTTTTGATTTTTTTTTATTTACATTGCTAAAAAGTTATAAAAGTAGCATATATTTGATAGAAAATTTCTTGTTCAATCGAATGGTACTTGCTTTAGCCTTCTGCAATCAATAGCAAGCTTAAAAATCAAGTTTGAAATTGGTACTTATCAAGGAATAACGACTATCTGTAAACTTGCTTATTTTTTTAATTTTTTTTATATTCACATTATTGAAACGTTATAAAAGTAGAATGTATTTGATAGAAAATTTCCTGCTCAATCGAATAGTATTTGCTTCAACCTTCTACAATTATTAGCAAGCTCAAGAATGAAGTTTGAAGTTGGTATTTATCAAGGAATAACGACTATCTTTAAACTTGCGTATTTTTTTAATTTTTTTTATATTTACATTGCTAAAAGGTTATTAAAGTAAGATGTATTTGATAGAAAATTTTTTGTTCAATCAAATGGTACTTGTTTTAACCTTCTACAATTAATAGCAAGCTCAAGAATGAAGTTTGAAATTGGTATTTATCAAGGAATAACGACTTACTTTAAACTTGCGAATTTTTTTATTTTTTTTATATTTACATTACTATAACGTTATAAATGTTAAATGTATTTGATAAAAAATCTTCTGTTCAATCAAATGGTACTTGTTTCAACCTTCTACAATTAACAGCAAGCTCAAAAATGAAGTTTGAAATTGGTATTTATCAAGGAATAACGACTATCCTTAAACTTGAGTATTTTTTTGATTTTTTTAATATTTACATTGCTGAAACGTTATAAAAGTAAAATGTATTTGATAGAAAATTTTTTGTTTAATCGAGTGGTGCTTGTTTCAACTTTTTACGATTAATACCAAGCTCAAGAATGAAGTTTGTAATTGGTATTTATTAAGGAATAACGACTATCTTTAAACTTGCGTATTTTTTTAATTTTTTTTAAATTTACATTATTGAAACATTATAAAAGTAGGATGTATTTGATAGAAAATTTCCTGCTCAATCGAATAGTATTTGCTTCAACTTTCTACAATTAATAGCAAGCTCAAGAATGAAGTTTGAAGTTGGTATTTATTAAAGAATAACGACTATCTTTAAACTTGCGTATTTTTTTAATTTTTTTTAAATTTACATTATTGAAACATTATAAAAGTAGGATGTATTTGATAGAAAATTTCCTGCTCAATCGAATAGTATTTGCTTCAACTTTCTACAATTAATAGCAAGCTCAAGAATAAAGTTTGAAATTGGTATTTATTAAGGAATAACGACTTACTTTAAACTTGCGAATTTTTTTAATTTTTTTTATATTTACATTATTGAAACGTTATAAAAGTAGGATGTATTTGATAGAAAATTTCCTGCTCAATTGAATAGTCTTTTTTTCAACCTTCTACAATTAATAGCAAGCTCAAAAATAAAGTTTGAAATTGGTATTTATTAAGGAATAACGACTATATTTAAACTTGCGCATTTTTTTGATTTTTTTTATATTGACATTATTGAAACGTCATAAAAGTAAAATGTATTTAATAGAAAATTTTTTGTTTAAACAAATAGTACTTGTTTCAACCTTCTACAATTAATAGCAAGCTCAAGAATGAAGTTTGAAATTGGTATTTATCAAGGAATAACGACTATCTTTAAACTTGCGTATTTTTTTGATTTTTTTATATTTACATTGCTAAAACGTTATAGAAGTAGGATGTATTTGATAGAAAATTTTCTGCTCAATCGAATAATATTTGCTTTAACCTTCTACAGTTAACAGCAAGCTCAAAAATGAAGTTTGAAATTGGTATTTATCAAGGAATAACGACTATCTTTAAACTTGCGTATTTTTTTAATTTTTTTTATATTTACATTGCTAAAACGTTATAAAAGTAGAATGTATTTGATATAAAATTTTTTGCTTAATTGAGTGGTGCTTGTTTCAACTTTCTACGATTAATACCAAGCTCAAGAATGAAGTTTGTAATTGGTATTTATTAAAAAATAACGACTATCTTTAAACTTGCGTATTTTTTTGATTTTTTTAATATTTACATTGCTAAAACGTTATAAAAGTAAAATGCATTTGATAGAAAATTTCTTGCTTAATCGAATAGTATTTGTTTTATCCTTCTACAATTAATAGCAAGCTCAAGAATGAGGTTTGAAATTGGTATTTATCAAGGAATAACGACTCTCTTTAAACTTGCGTATTTTTTTGATTTTTTTAATATTTACATTGCTAAAACGTTATAAAAGTAAAACGTATTTGATAGAAAATTTTTTGTTTAATCGAGTGGTGCTTGTTTCAACTTTTTACGATTAATACCAAGCTCAAGAATGAAGTTTGTAATTGGTATTTATTAAGGAATAACGACTATCTTTAAACTTGCGTATTTTTTTAATTTTTTTTATATTTACATTATTGAAACATTATAAAAGTAGGATGTATTTGATAGAAAATTTCCTGCTCAATCGAATAGTATTTGCTTCAACTTTCTACAATTAATAGCAAGCTCAAGAATGAAGTTTGAAGTTGGTATTTATTAAGGAATAACGACTATCATTAAACTTGCGTATTTTTTTAATTTTTTTTATATTTACATTATTGAAACGTTATAAAAGTAGGATGAATTTAATAGAAAATACCCTGCTCAATCGAATAGGATTTGCTTCAACTTTCTACAATTAATAGCAAGCTCAAGAATGAAGTTTAAAATTGGTATTCATCATGGAATAACGACTATCTTTAAACTTGCGTATTTTTTTAATTTTTTTTATATTTACATTGCTAAAACGTTATAAAAGTAGGATGAATTTAATAGAAAATTTTTTGTTCAATCAAATGGTACTTGCTTCAACCTTCTACAATTAATAGCAAACTGAAAAATGAAGTTTGAAATTGGTATTTATCAAGGAATAACGACTTACTTTAAACTTGCGTATTTTTTTAATTTTTTTTATATTTACATTATTGAAACGTTATGAAAGTAGAATGTATTTGATAGAAAATTTTCTGCTTAATCGAATAGTATTTGCTTCAACCTTCTACAATTAATAGCAAGCTCAAAAATGAAGTTTGAAATTGGTATTTATCAAGGAATAACGACTATCTTTAAACTTGCGTATTTTTTTGATTTTTTTTATATTTACATTGCTAAAACGTTTTAAAAGTAGAATGTATTTCATAGAAAATTTTTTGGTTAATCGAGTGGTGCTTGTTTCAATTTTCTACGATTAATAGCAAGCTCAAGATTGAAGTTTGAAATTGCTATTTATTAAGGAATAACGACTATCTTTAAACTTGCGTATTTTTTTAATATTTTTTATATTTACATTGCTAAAACCTATAAAAGTAGGATGCATTTGATAGAAAATTTTCTGTTCAATCAAATGGTACTTGTTTCAACCTTCTACAATTAATAGCAAGCTTAAGAATAAAGTATGAAATTGGTATTTTTTAAGGAATAACGACTATCTTTAAACTTGCGTATTTTTTTAATTTTTTTTATATTTACATTGCTAAAACGTTATAAAAGTAAGATGTATTTGATAGAAAATTTTCTGCACAATCGAATAGTATTTGTTTCAACCTTCTACAATTGATAGCAAGCTCAAGAATAAAGTTTGAAATTGGTATTTATCAAGGAATAACGACTTACTTTGAACTTGCGAATTTTTTTAATTTTTTTTATATTTACATTATTGAAACGTTATAAAAGTAGGATGTATTTGATAGAAAATTTCTTGCTTAACCGAATAGTATTTGTTTTAACCTTCTACAATAAATAGCAAGCTTAAGAATGAGGTTTGAAATTGGTATTTATCAAGGAATAACGACTCTCTTTAAACTTGCCTATTTTTTTGATTTTTTAAATATTTACATTGCTAAAACGTTATAAAAGTAAGATGTATTTGATAGAAAATTTTTTGCTTAATCGAATAGTATTTGTTTTAACTTTCTTCAATTAATAGCAAGCTCAAGAATGAGGTTTCAAATTGGTATTTATCAAGGAATAACGACTATCTTTAAACTTGCGTATTTTTTTAATTTTTTTTAAATTTACATTATTGAAACATTATAAAAGTAGGATGTATTTGATAGAAAATTTCCTGCTCAATCAAATAGTATTTGCTTCAACTTTCTACAATTAATAGCAAGCTCAAGAATGAAGTTTGAAGTTGGTATTTATTAAGGAATAACGACTATCTTTAAACTTGCGTATTTTTTTAATTTTTTTTATATTTATATTGCTAAAACGTTATAAAAGTAAGATGTATTTAATAGAAAATTTTTTGCTCAATCAAATGGTACTTGTTTCAACCTTCTACAATTAATAGCAAGCTCAAGAATAAAGTTTGAAGTTGGTATTTATCAAGGAATAACGACTTACTTTAAAATTGCGAATTTTTTTAATTTTTTTTATATTTACATTATTGAAACGTTATAAAAGTAGGATGTATTTAATAGAAAATTTCCTGCTCAATTGAATAGTCTTTTTTTCAACCTTCTACAATTAATAGCAAGCTCAAGAATAAAGTTTGAAATTGGTATTTATTAAGGAATAACGACTATATTTAAACTTGCGCATTTTTTTGATTTTTTTTATATTGACATTATTGAAACGTCATAAAAGTAAAATGTATTTAATAGAAAATTTTTTGTTTAATCAAATAGTACTTGTTTCAACCTTCTACAATTAATAGCAAGCTCAAGAATGAAGTTTGAAATTGGTATTTATCAAGAAATAACGACTATCTTTAAACTTGCGTATTTTTTTGATTTTTTTATATTTACATTGCTAAAACGTTAGAGAAGTAGAATGTATTTGATAGAAAATTTTCTGCTCAATCGAATAATATTTGCTTTAACCTTCTACAGTTAACAGCAAGCTCAAAAATGAAGTTTGAAATTGGTATTTATCAAGGAATAACGAATATCTTTAAACTTGCGTATTTTTTTAATTTTTTTTATATTTACATTGCTAAAACGTTATAAAAGTAGAATGTATTTGATATAAAATTTTTTGCTTAATTGAGTGGTGCTTGTTTCAACTTTCTACGATTAATACCAAGCTCAAGAATGAAGTTTGTAATTGGTATTTATTAAAAAATAACGACTATCTTTAAACTTGCGTATTTTTTTGATTTTTTTAATATTTACATTGCTAAAACGTTATAAAAGTAAAATGCATTTGATAGAAAATTTCTTGCTTAATCGAATAGTATTTGTTTTATCCTTCTACAATTAATAGCAAGCTCAAGAATGAGGTTTGAAATTGGTATTTATCAAGGAATAACGACTCTCTTTAAACTTGCGTATTTTTTTGATTTTTTTAATATTTACATTGCTAAAACGTTATAAATGTAAGATGTGTTTGATGAAAAATTTTCCGTTCAATCAAATGGTACTTGTTTCAACCTTCTACAATTAACAGCAAGCTCAAGAATGAAGTTTGAAATTGGTATTTATCAA
The DNA here is from genome assembly GCA_029207805.1 of Tribolium confusum. Taxonomy (NCBI): domain Eukaryota; kingdom Metazoa; phylum Arthropoda; class Insecta; order Coleoptera; family Tenebrionidae; genus Tribolium; species Tribolium confusum. Next base: position 41,251,104 of record JALGAY010000003.1, read on the forward strand.
GGAATAACGACTATCTTTAGACTTGCGTATTTTTTTGATTTTTTTTATATTTACATTGCTAAAACGTTATAAAAGTAAAATGTATTTGATAGAAAATTTCCTGCTCAATCGAATAGTATTTGCTTCAACTTTCTACAATTAATAGCAAGCTCAAGAATGAAGTTTGAAGTTGGTATTTATTAAGGAATAACGACTATCATTAAACTTGCGTATTTTTTTAATTTTTTTTATATTTACATTATTGAAACGTTATAAAAGTAGGATGAATTTAATAGAAAATACCCTGCTCAATCGAATAGGATTTGCTTCAACTTTCTACAATTAATAGCAAGCTCAAGAATGAAGTTTAAAATTGGTATTCATCATGGAATAACGACTATCTTTAAACTTGCGTATTTTTTTAATTTTTTTTATATTTACATTGCTAAAACGTTATAAAAGTAGGATGAATTTAATAGAAAATTTTTTGTTCAATCAAATGGTACTTGCTTCAACCTTCTACAATTAATAGCAAACTGAAAAATGAAGTTTGAAATTGGTATTTATCAAGGAATAACGACTTACTTTAAACTTGCGTATTTTTTTAATTTTTTTTATATTTACATTATTGAAACGTTATGAAAGTAGAATGTATTTATTAGAAAATTTTCTGCTTAATCGAATAGTATTTGCTTCAACCTTCTACAATTAATAGCAAGCTCAAAAATGAAGTTTGAA